>CM035846.1:267369938-269769938 GCA_020510985.1 Pholidichthys leucotaenia | reverse complement strand
TGTTTGATGATCTGAAACATTTAAGTGTGACAAAAAAAAAGAGAAATCAGGAAGGGGGCAAACACTTTTTCCCACCACTGTACATCAAGTGTAATTTACGGACCAAATGTCCACATAGTATTACAGCAATGTTGCAGCAAAGAATTAAATAAAATGAGGAGAAAGAACAAAAAGGTGCTCATTTCAGCGTAAACAATGGCGGGAGTTTAGTCCGGACCGATTACACACTTCTCGCACGATCACAAAATCTGGGCTGCAAGCGCTTGGCCTGTGCTTACCCTCCGTGGAATGGAAGATGACGAAATTTACATCACGAGTACTGTACGCTCACGTGTGCACCAACCCGTTTGTGCCACCATGAATTGGGCTTGAGTGAAAGTCATTAAGAAAGGCGCATTACTCATTGACATAAACATGAGTAACTCAATTTTAATCCCCTCCGTGGAGTCGCCACCTTAACATGGTCCTAATGATCCCAGGAGCTATCCTAGCCAGAGTGCCCATGTGGGCCCCACCATAGGTAAAATCTGGGCTGTCTTATGGGTCGCATGTGGGTTTATCTGCAGGTTCCATGTTGGCCCCATCTGTGTGTGCCCACATGGGCTTTACCTGTGATGCAGGTGAGCGGGTAATGTTTACCCATAGTAAACCCAAATTAAACCCCTACATGGGTTTAACATGGGTGAGCAGGTTTCAGCAACACGTCTGCTACAGGCAAAATTATGCAAAAAAAAAAAAGTCACAAATCTGTGAAAAAAAATGCAAAAATTTGTAAGAAAAAAGTGACAAATTTACAAAAAGTAGCAAATTCACTAGAAAAAAGCCACAAATTTACTGGGAAAAAGTCACAAATTTACTGGAAAAAAGTCACAAATTTATGAGAAAAACTTGCAAGATTATAGTAAAAATGTGGCAAATCTATGAAAAAGTTCCAAACTTACAAGGAAAAGTTAGTAAATTTGCAAGAAAAAAGTCGCAAATTTATGAGAAAAAGTTGCAAGTTTACAGTAAAAAAAAAAAGCTGCAAATTTATGAGAAAGTTTCAAATTTTCCAAAAAAATGTCAACAAGTTAGGGTGGAAAAGTCAAATTTACAAGAAAATCACAAATTTATGAGAAAATAAGTTGAAAATAGGTAAACAGGTAAAGTCCATGTGGGCAAACACAGATGGGGCCCACATGGACATGTCTGGGATGTTGTTGGGGCAACCAGCAGCCGGTCGGGTCTCCCAAGACAAACTGGTCCTAGGTGAAGGGTCAGACTAAGCGATCCAGTAGGTCCCCATGAAAAAAAGTTACATCAAGGACCCAGTGTGCCCAAAGGAGCCACATGGGTCCGTCCTCCAGTGGGCTCACCACCTGCAGGGGGGATCATGGGGATCATGGTGCAATGTGAAGTGGGCAGCTACTCTACTACGTATTCTGGCTACTTCGTTTGGACTGCTGCCCTTGTAACTCGGATCCCCGGATAAGTGGTAGAAGATGGATGGATGGATGGATTTTAACCTTAAAAAAATCTATCCAGATGTTCCAGTATTTGGGGAATTTTCTCACTCTCAAAGACCACATCACAGCGCGCCAGATTAAATCATTCAGTGTTTTCCTGAAAGTTTTCAATTCAAATTAACACCATTTCACCAGATGGAAATGTTGTGTCACTACTGTTTGCATAATGTACCTCCAAAACAAGAATGAAAAGAAATGAAAACTGAAATGTGCACATGCTGGAAATGAAATATAATGAACATTCAGGTTTGCAGATAGCTAGAGATTAGTTTCTGAAGGAGATAAGACGTAAATGACACATAGTGGCTCATCATAACCATTTTAAATTGTTAGTCAAGTTCACGTGAGTGGAGGCACACAGACATCTGCAATCTAGTTAAAATAACAGGTAACATCTGTCAATAGATCAGTGTTGTCATGATTACTAGTAATACCAGCCCACGCGCAAGATGCTACACCAGAGAATGCACACAACGCAGAGAGGCAAAGTTTTACACACAATTTTATTGAAGAGTTGTTGCAAAGTTAGCGGAAAAAAACACCTCACTCGCCAGAGGAGCGCCCAGCCTGTAATGAGGGAGACGAGAGCAGATTAGAGCGAGGAGGGAGGCAGGTAATAATGAATCCCAGGAAAAAAACTCTTACGAGTGCGAGCAGAGAGCCCAACGAGGAACCCAGGACGGCAATGATGAATAGGAACAGGAGCTGCGGATGAGTATAGCTGGTGAAATGTCTGACCGGGTGGAGTAGGCGATCTAGACTAAAGACGATGATGAAGGAGCAGGTGAGCACATAACAAACCCCCGGGGACACACCGCAGAGATGGCAGCAACCTGAGAAAGAGGAAGAGAGAGACAAATTATTCTCTGGGTTCCAAAACAATTAATACTTTACTTACTTAATTCCTTTAAGGCAGTATAGCCAACGAGCCAGCGCTGGAGCGTTCACAGACTGGTCCTTTTAAGCGCTGGCAGCGAGGAGACAGCAGGTGCATCCACTCACGCAGGTGAATTGATTACCTGTGGAGCCAGGGACCCTCCCACAGGACGACAGGGGGAGTGCGCTCACCAGATCATAACAGTGCCCCCCCCCGCAAGGGACGCCTCCTGGCAGCTCACCGGGCTTGTTGGGATGTGTTCGATGAAAGGCCTTGACCATCCCCTTGTTATGGAAGTACGACCGGGGAATCCATGACCTTTCTTCAGGTCCGTCCAGAATTCAGGTCCGTCCACCTACACCGTCCAGAATTCTCTGGACGGTGTAGGTGGTCTGACTGTTGAGGATCCGAGGGGGAGGAGGAGACTTTGGGGGGGACAGAGAGGACTGGCAGAGAGGAGCTTGATCTTGGATACGTAGAAGGTCGGATGGATACGGAGAACTGGCGGAAGCTCCAGGTGGACTGTCACATCATTAATGATTCGGGAGATGGAAAATGGCCCCAGGAACCGAGGTGACAGCTTGCGAGATTCTGTTTTTAGCGGAACCTGGTCTGCGGACAGCCACACCTTCTACCCAACTGTGTATCTGGGCACTGGAACCCGCCTGCGGTCCACGTATTGTCGGTTCCATTCGGTGGAGCACAGGTGGCCCTCCACAGGTGACGACAACGGCGGGTGTGGGCCTCTACAGATGGCATAGCGATCTCCCTCTCCGCCATGGGCAACGGGGGGGGAGGGGGGGATCCCGTAGCCGATGAAACTGCAGAGTTGTGGGCGTACTCCACCCAGGTCAGATGAGTGTTCCACGTAGATGGGTTGCAGGATGCCACACATCTGAAGGCGGCCTCCAGGGATTGGTTGGTGCGCTCAGCCTGCCAGTTGGTCTGAGGGTGGTATCCAGATGTCAGGCTGACTGAGGTGCCCAAGGTACGGCAAAACGACTTCCACACTTGAGATATGAATTGTGGCCCCCGGCCAGACACAATCTTCAGGAGAATGCCGTGAAGGCGGATGACGTGGTTAGTGAAAAGGCTAGCAGTCTCTGAGGTGGAGGGCAGTTTTGGGAGGGGCACTAAATAAATGGCCTTAGAAAATTGGTCAACAATGGTGAGGATGACAGTGTTACCATTAGAGGGAGGAAGTCCAGTGATGAAGTCCAGGGCTACATGAGACCAGGGGCGGCTGGGAATCGGGAGGGGATGAAGCAGACCAGCGTGAGGAGAGGAGTCAGATTTATTTCTGGTGCATACTTGACACGCTTTAACATAATCCTGGACATCCGTCTGCAGTGTGGGCCACCAGAACACCCACTGAATGAGGTCTATGGTCTGGGAAACCCCTGGGTGACAGGCAAAATGACTAGAGTGACCCCACCTGATAACTTCGCCACGGAGGCCAGCCGGGACAAACAGTCGATCCTCAGGTTCTCCCTTGGGTTTGGGCTCAGTGGCCTGGGCCTGTCGGACCCTCTGCTTGATCTCCCAGGCAAGAGCACCTAAGATACATGTGGGGGGCACAATGGGTTGGGAGAGGGAGGAGGGGGCTGAGTGGTCAGGGATAAACTGGCGGGAGAGAGCATCAGGTTTGATATTGCGGGAGCCTGGCCTAAAGGTGATGGTAAGATTAACTCTAATAAAGAATAAGGCCCAATGGGCCTGCCGGGCATTTAATCGGCGGGGTGACCGAAAATATTCTAAATTTTTATGGTCGGGCCACACCACGACAGGATAAACTGCTCCCTCCAGCCAGTGCCTCCACTCTTCCAGAACCAATTTAATGGCCAAGAGCTCTTGATATACGTGCATGGGTGGAGCTTCTGATTGGAGGTCGAGTGCTGCGAGAGGACAGCTCTCCCCCCGAATCAGAAGCATCCACCTCTACAATGAACTGGAGCTGAGGGTCGACCTGGGCCAAGATGGGAGCATTGGAAAATAGGCTCTTCAGTTTAAAGAAGGCCTGTTCAGCTGCCTCAGACCAGGTGAAAGGCACCTTGACCAAGGTCAGCTGCGTAAGAGGCTGTGCCTCCCCACTGTAATTTCTAATGAAACGACGGTAGAAATTAGCAAATACTAGGAAGCGTTGAAGCTTCTTACGGGACTGGGGAGTGGGCCAATCAAGCGCAGCCTTCATCTTGGCTGGATCAGCCCTCAGCTCTCCCTCAGCAGCAATAAAGCCCAGGAAGGAAGTGGAGCTGGTGGAAAACTTGCACTTTTCGGCCTTCACAAAGAGCTGGTTTTCCAGGAGCCGCTGTAACACGCCCTGACATGGACTGAGTGCTTCTCTGGCGTGTGCGAAAAAATCAAAATATCATCAAGGTAGACAAAAACGAATTGATTAACCATATTGCACAGGAAGTCATTAATCATTCGCTGGAAGACGGCAGGGGCGTTGGTGAGCCCAAAGGGAATCACCAGATATTCAAACTGCCCCAGGTGAGTTTAAATGCCATCTTCCATTTGTCCCCCTCGTAAATGCAGACTAAATGATACGCGTTATGCAGATCCAATTTAGTAAACGTCCGTGAGTGCTGAAGGAGCTCAAACACAGAGTTGATCAGGGGCAAAGGATATTTACAGTGGGGCAAAAAAGTATTTAGTCAGCCACCAATTGTGCACGTTCTCCCACTTAAAAGATGAGAGAGGTCTCCAATTTTCATCATAGGTATACCTCAACTATGAGAGACAAAATGAGAAAAAAAAATCCAGAAAATCACATTGAAGGATTTTTAATGAATTACTGTAATTGGTAAATTCCCCAGTAAAATAAATATTTGGTCACCTACAAACAAGCAAGATTTCTGGCTCTCACAGACCTGTAACTTCTTCTTTAAGAGGCTCCTCTGTCCTCCACTTGTTACCTGTATTAATGACACCTGTTTGAACTTGTTATCAGTATAAAAGACACCTGTCCACAACCTCAAACAGTCAAACTCCAAACTCCACTATGGCCAAGACCAAAGAGCTGTCAAAGGACACCAGAAACAAAATTGTAGACCTGCACCAGGCTGGGAAGACTGAATCTGCAATAGGTAAGCAGCTTGGTGTGAAGAAATCAACTGTGGGAGCAATTATTAGAAAATGGAAGACATACAAGACCACTGATAATCTCCCTCCATCTGGAGCTCCACGCAAGATCTCACACCGTGGGGTCAAAATTGTCACGAGAACGGTGAGCAAAAATCCCAGAACCACATGGGGGGACCTAGTGAATGACCTGCAGAGAGCTTGGACCAAAGTAACAAAGGCTACATCAGAAACACACTACGCCGCCAGGGACTCAAATTCTACAGTGCCAGACATGTCCCCCTGCTTAAGCCAGTACATGTCCAGGCCCGTCTGAAGTTTGGTAGAGAGCATTTGGATGATCCAGAAGAGGACTGGGAGAATGTCATACGGTCAGATGAAACCAAAATAGAACTTTTTGGTAAAAACTCAACTTGTCGTGTTTGGAGGAGAAAGAATACCATACCTACTGTGAAGCATGGGTGTGGAAACATCATACTTTGGGGCTGTTTTTCTGCAAAGGGACCAGGACGACTGATCCATGTAAAGGAAAGAATGAATGGGGCCATGTATTGTGAGATTTTGAGTGAAAACCTCCTTCCACCAGCAAGGGCATTGAAGATGAAACATGGCTGGGTCTTTCAGCATGACAATGATCACAAACACACCGCCCGGGCAACGAAGGAGTGGCTTCGTAAGAAGCATTTCAAGGTCCTGGAGTGGCCTAGCCAGTCTCCAGATCTCAACCCCATAGAAAATCTTTGGAGGGAGTTGAAAGTCTGTGTTGCCCAGCGACAGTCCCAAAACATCACTGCTCTAGAGGAGATCTGCATGGAGGAATGGGCCAAAATACCAGCAACAGTGTGTGAAAACCTTGTGAAAACTTACAGAAAACGTTTGACCTCTGTCATTGCCAACAAAAGGTATATAACAACGTATTGAGATGAACTTTTGTTATTGACCAAATACTTATTTTACCGAGGAATTTACCAATTAATTCATTAAAAATCCTTCAATGTGATTTTCTGGATTTTTTTTTCTTATTTTGTCTCTCATAGTTGAGGTATACCTATGATGAAAATTGGAGACCTCTCTCATTGTTTAAGTGGGAGAACTTGCACAATTGGTGGCTGACTAAATACTTTTTTACCCCACTGTATCTTTGACGGTGATGGCATTTAACTTGCGGAAATTTATGCACGGCCGCAGAGATCTGTCCTTTCTGACAAAGAAAAACCCTGCCCCAAGCTGAGGAGGGCCGAATGAGGCCAGCGTTCAAAGAGTCCTTTATATAACTTTCCATCGCCTCTCTCTCCGGTCCAGAAAGGCTGTAAAGCCAGCTGGATGGCAACCGCTGTCCTGGGAGGAGGTCCATAGCACAGTCGTAAGAGTGGTGAGGAGGCAAAGAAAAGGCTCTTGACTTGCTAAAGAGCTCCTCAAAATCATGGTAGACCCCGGGTACGAGGCTGAGATCCGGCGGATCCACCGGAGGAGACGAGACGGAAAGGGATGGTGAACACTCAGCCGAGCAGAGGCAGGATGCTAAACAGAAGGGGTTCCAGGAAGAAATGGAATTTTGTGTCCAATTGATAACAGGGTTATGCTTCCGGAGCCACGGATACCCCAGAACCACCAGGGAAGACGAACTAGGGAGAATAAAGAATGAAATGGTCTCCCGGTGGTTCCTGGACAGAAGGACAGGAATCGGCGCCATGCGCTCAGTAATAGATGCCACACAACTCCCAGATAGTGCCGCAACATTTAGCAAAGCCGGCAGTTTAGTTATGGGAATGCCAATTTCCTGCACAAGCTGCAAAGAGATGAAATTTTGCTCTGCCCCTGAATCAATTAATGCCAAAACCCTCCTCTCGACCCCCAGCAATTGAACGAGGGCCAGAATGGAAAAGTTACCGGGGGATGAATAGAGTTCCTGCCCATCAGATCCCCCACAGCTACTGACAGGCCACATCTTTTTGGCTTAAGGTGGCAATTAAATATCTTGTGCTCAAGCGAGCCGCAATATATGCAATCACTAGCTCTCCTCCGTTGCTGGTGCTCCTCTGGAGTCAGTCGGGCTCGGCCAAGCACCATAGCCTCGAAGGAGGAGTCAGTCTCCCCTATGCCAGTAACCAGGGAGAACGTGCGTGAGACGGGCAGGCCGGAGGACGCCTTCCGCTCCTTTGCGCACCTGCAGTAGCGATTACCTAAACTGACGGCTTGATCGATAAGCTCATCCAGGGAGGAGGGAGCAGCATGAATCACCAGGTCGTCGCAAATGTTGGTATGGAGACCCTGGAGGAAGGCGCTTCTTAAGGAAATGTCATTCCAACCAGAATCTGCGCGATGACCCGAAACCCCACAGAGTAATCGGCTGCTGACCGACTACCCTGGTGGCGTGACAGCACGCGACTCATGATCTTACCCTCACTCTCCGAGCGATCGAAAGCCCGGGAAAACTTGCTAATACATCTATCAAAAGTATAATGAGGGCCCTCCACTCTATCTAAAATAGACTGAACCCAGCTGAGGGCTCAGTCTCGTAGCAGGAGGGTCATGAAGTGAATTTTAGATGTGTCGTCCGGGTACTCCGCACCCACCTGCTGCAGATACAGCTGAACCTGACACAAAAACCCCTTACATTTCCCCACCTCCCCCACATACGGGGCAGGTGAGGGAACAGAGGTGGTTTGGCGGATGGTAGAAGAAACTGGAATGGCAGGTGGAGGGAGAGAGCCCAAACGAGACATGTGACCAAGGTGTTCGGTGACCGTGCTCAGCTGCTGCGTAATGGTCTGCAGCTGTTCAGTCAGCACGGCCACCTGCCTCTCTGTAACGTCGAGGCGGTAAAGGGCGGAGTGCTCCGCTGATGTAGCACCCTGCTGAGCCTAATTCGTGGCTGGCTCATTCTGCCATGATTACTAGTAATATCAACCCACGTGCAAGATGCTGCACCAGAGAATGCACACAACGCAGAGAGGCAAAGTTTTACACACAATTTTATTGAAAAGAATTGTTGCCAAGTTAGCGGAAAAATCACCTCACTCACCAGAGGAGCGCCCAGCCTGTAATGAGGGAGACGAGAGCAGATTAGAACGAGGAGGGAGGCAGGTAATAATGAATCCCAGGAAAAAAAAACGAGTGAGAGCAGAGAGCCCAGGACGGCAATGATGAATAGGAACAGGAGCTGCGGATGAGTATAGCTGGTGAAATGTCTGACCGGGTGGAGTAGGCGATCTAGACTGAAGACGATGATGAAGGAGCAGGTGAGCACACAACAAACCCCCGGGGACACACCGCAAAGATGGCAGCAACCTGAGAAAGAGGAAGAGAGAGACGGATTATTCTCTGGGCTCCAAAATAATTAATACTTTACTTACTTAATTCCTGTAAGGCAGTATAGCCAACGAGCCAGCGCTGGAGCGTTCACAGACCGGTCCTTTTAAGCGCTGGCAGCGAGGAGACAGCAGGTGCGTCCACTCACGCAGGTGAATTGATTACCTGCAGAGCCAGGGACCCTCCCACAGGACGGGAGGGGGAGTGCGCTCACCAGATCATAACAAGCATATTATCTTATTTATCTCCAGCTGGTTAAAGCAGTGTAACCAAAAGGATCAGCATTAAAAAAAAAACAAAAAAAACATGAATGTGATAATGTGATGATGATGTGCCATTCACAGTGAGCAAGAAAGAGAGGATGACTGTGACACAAAAGGAAGAGAATGACAAGTCTGACAGCGGGTATGAACATGTCCGTCATTCTGACACCATCCTTTGAGCAACTCAAAACCACATCAAGCCTTTTGCAGGAATAACAAAGCGCCGACAGAGCTGGAGAGACTGACAGGCAGTACGACATGCTGCACAGCTGGGACGGACAGACGCAGGTCTAGAGGAAGAGAACCGGCCTTTGACTGAAAAAAGGAGCAGCAACGTGGAGCGGCGAGGGCCGACAATACCGACGGTGAGAGGAAGAAAAGGAAGCACGAAACGCAAATTCATTCAGATGCAAAACGGAGGTGTAATTAGGGAACGTGTGTAACAGGCTGGTTTGCAGGCTTGAATAATTTACCTCTGCTAATTGCTTCTTCAAAGTCTTTTAAGGGCCTCCACTTTCTTTAAGCGTGAGCCACCTTACCTGATGCTTCACTTTAGTTCATTATATCAGTATTCTACTATATTAGGCACCACCGCCATCTTTAGACCTGTTCTCTGCAGTAATGGGCTGATCTCTCATGTCTTTATCTGGATAGAGACACTCGCCAGGAAATTTATTTTAGCACTGATAAATGAGTTGTTTAAAGTGATACTGCTTTGAAAGGTTTATATCGAGCTGTTTGGAATGAAAAAAGACAAGGGGGGTGTGTTTGTAGGACAAATGATATCCTGCTCCAGTTTCATCATTTAAACAGATGTTTCAGGCTACTACATGCTCTCATCCTCACATCCACACTTGTCTCTACCTGTGAAGGCATCTATGGTGGCTGCGCTGCTCTGCTGTCTTCCTCTCCGGGCTGCCACAGTGATGGTGTACTCAGTGCCCGGCTCGAGCTCCGTCAGAGTGGTGGTGGTTACATCCTTGGGCACGGTGAGCTACACAGCACAGGGTCGACACAACCACAGTTTGGGCTTTTGAGCAGAAGCCTCTATGCTGACTGACAGCAAATGTGTCAGGGCCGTACTTATGTGCTCAGTCCTTTACCTCTGAGGTGATGCCTGAAGATGACGTGTAGGTGACCTTGTAGTGGTCGATGGGGCCCTGGACCACGCCCCACGTCAGGGTGATGGTGTCATCTGTCGAGGCTGTCACTATTAAGTCCATGGGAACATCCAGACCTAGCAAACATGGAAGGCATTATTTCACTCAAAGCACAGGAGGGAACACTTCCTCAGCTGCTGCACATGCTCGAGGCTGGTCGTATCCTATCCCGCCATAATGTCAATATGACGCACAATCAGTGCAGAAATCATTCAACAGCAACAGCGGCAGAAGGCTGGCTTACCTGTGCAGATGTGAATAATAAATAATTTACGATAATGTAATAAGGTACTTGGGAAAGTTTGTGATCATGCTTTTCATAAACAACAGGGCACTTCTGGATGACATGAAGCTATGTGTGCGTCTTTTTAAGCTGTGATGATGGATGGCAGCAAAAAGTAACCACGCTCTGGTCCAGGCTAGTGTGAGACTGGGGGTGTAGCCGTTAGGGCCACTTCACACTGGTCACAAAGACTGGGCCAACTTTTGACCTTTTGGGATCATTTAGGAGATCCTTGTGTGTCTTGGACCGAGTCGAAACTTTGAGGAGACTGTGGAGACTATGGAGATCATCGACAGATTAAAAATCGCTAGGTCTCAACAGTCTTCAGTTCAGTTCAGTTCATCCACAGGAGACAACAAGCAAAAGAAGAAAATACAGACAAAATAACCAAAAGGCTGTCTCTGGTCCTGAACGTCTGGATACTTACTTACTGGATACTGGGCTGCACGGTGGCGCAGTGGTTAGCACTGCGGCAGCACAGTTTACCCTTGGCCGGGGGATTGTGGGGATCGTGGGATCGTGGGTTCGATCCCAGCCCCCGACCAACAGTGATCTGTGTGGAGTTTGCATGTTCTCCCCGTGTTGCGTGGGTTTACTCCGGGATTTCTCCGGTTTCCTCCCACATGCCAAAAACATGCATGTTAGGTTAATTGGCTGTTCTAAATTGTCCCTAGATATCTGTTTCCTATAGGCCCTTAGAATAGAGGGTTAGTATTAATGAAAGCGCTTTGAGTGGTCTTTGTGACTAGAAAAGCACTATATAAGTGCAGGTTAGTTAGTTAGTTAGTTAGTTAGTTATCCGCAATTTTCCAGTTTTCCTTTTATACATAAATTGATGGTGAAATAATCTACTAAATCTTTGAATTTCAATGTATTTAAGTGAATAAAGAGTGGATTTGTGGATTGTCAGTAAGGTTCGTTACAAACAATGCACACAGCTTTCTTTTGCAGTAAGTAAATATGATTTGTATTTGATTTATATGTATTGCCCCAAACCTCTATGCAGTCATGTATGGAACCACCAAGGAACGATATAATACGAACGGGACTTTCTCACACAGGAGAGCTTTAGCTCTGTATAAAAATGCATTTGGACATTTTCATTTTGACATGTTAATGTGTGACTTTCAGCTTACTGTACAATGCATAATAACTCAAAATTTTAATTTCTGATACAGTGTCGATGCCAGTTTCCTTTATTTTAATTTTTCTAATGCCATCAGTTGGGCGATTTCCAAATAAGTGTAGTGACTCAATGATCTCCACCCCCGTGTAAAGAGGGCATGAGTCATAATCATTACATTAGAAACAAAAAAGGCTTGAATTCACTCACTGTATGTGTGATGTGTGAATACAGAAAATGTAACTTTTTAAGTGAATTATTAAAAAAAAAAACTTGACCATTTTCTAATTTTGGAATGCACCAATAATGTGTTAAAGACCATTCTCTTAAAAATCTTTTAAACTGCATATATTCATATGACCTGCTACTGCTGGTCATCACTATGTTTTTTTTCTTGTGTTTTGCCGCATGTTACCATCATTCATGTGCAGCAGGCGCCAAAACTGGAAGATAAATAAACTATTTCTGATTAAAGCCACCTATTAATAAAGAAATGTCTGTTTTCAGTTTTAGATGTAGGGAAAGGTTTGCCAAGTTTTGTCTAATTACATGTGTGTAGGTTTGTCTTTCACAAGCCCAATTAACAAGATGGCGGCAGGGAAACTGCCAAACTTTGTCTGGAGACTTTACAAACCCATGTTGGTGGCCAAGTCTGTCTTTTAATTACAGTCAGTCACATGCAAATGTTACAAAAAAAAAATAACCCCAGTGTTTTATTAAATGGCAAAAAAAACAAACAAAAAAAACAACTCTGACATATACTATGTGACCATTGAGAGATCAAAAATTGACCTGATCTCTCAACAATCTACTAAAGCCTCAAAAAAGCCATTCCTGTGTAAATGTTTGGGAGATCCTTGTATGATTTTTATGGCGGTCGATAAAGATCTTTGAAAGATCCTTGAGAGACCAGGAATGATTGCTGAAAGACCAGGAGAGATTACAGAGGGATTATTGAGCGCTTGGTGGGAGACCAAAGCTGTATATATTTTTTTGAGAGATTTCTAGTGCTATTCTACCCCACATTACACAGGGGTGGAGACCATTGAGAGATCACTGAAAGATGAAAAAATGGCCACACCTTTCAATGATCTTTCAATGATATAATAATAATGATAAGAATAATAACCAGGAAGATACAAAAATACAGAAAGTGCTGAGCATGGCCAGGAGCCAACCCCAGACATGACAGTTCAATGAAAGATTGCTGAGAGATCACTGAAAGATTGTTTGGAGATCTAGCTATTTTGTCACCACTCAGCAATCTCTCAATGATCTCCACGCCTGTGTAAAGGGTGTACAAGTGAAATATTCATATTTCCAATCACTCAAAAGCTAGGAAATCCAAAATTTATTACAACAATTAATAATTTATAAACAAGGTTTTTGCAATCATGTTGACATAGCAACCATTAATAAGTATCACAATTATATATGGCGTCTGTATTTCTTAGTTTAATATGCACTCATTCCTGATTTAATATTAATATCTGCTTCAAGGATGTTCGTTTCCCAAAGGCAACAAAATCATCAGACATTCTGTTTTTAGTCTTTGTGCATTTCTTCTGATTTTAAGTCCGTACTCACTTCTCAGCCATAGGATCATCAATTATTGATGTTTACTATCTGACAACCTGTTAGCCATTCTTCAGTGTTATCAAACACACCTCTAAGATTTTTATCAGATTCAGTATGAATTCAAGATATGCGTACCTATCAACCAACTGCTTTGACAGTAGTGTATAACAGTGAAATGAGGGGCTGCTCTAACGTTGTGTGTGTGTGCAACCAGAAATGGGACAGTCAGTATGAATGATGGCTGCACAACTTAAGATTTAAAAGACAAATACTGCTGTGATCCAGGAAATGCTGCTGCATTCTTTCAAACTATTTGCTAAAGATGTGATTAACACGGCACAAAAGTTCAAAAGAGTGCAGGGAACACACATGTACAAGCTGCTTTTTAAGACAAATGCAGGCATAATTTTGCCAAGTGCAAAATACCTTCAGCCATTAAAACAGCTGCATCTGGATGAAAGATGCACTTGACAGTGAATGTGAGGGGAAAGATTAGTGATGCAACATTTCAAACAGGTTAAACGGGCTCCTTTTATTCTTTCAGCCAAACAACTCAAAACACAATAAGCATTCACATTTTCGATTAAGTGCTGAGGTAAAGAGGGGGCCATTAGCAAAAAAAAAAAAAAGATGTGCATTATGACAGCTTTCAGATGTTCTAATGAGAACTTTGACCTGGACCCACAATATGAAACAACCACAAAGCTCTTGAAAAAAGAACAAGTGCTGTTAAAATCTGTTTTGCTTAATTTTCTAAAAGGGCTTTCAGCAGCTGAAATGGGAGTATTCACCTGAAGCTCAAACTCTTGCATAATAGGAAACAGTCAAACTATTTGTATGCGCTGCTGTCATTTACCTACTGTAGTACCCTATAAGCATGACCAGAGGTGAGCAGAGCAGCCAGAAACTGGACTCAGGAAAGAGTACTTACATGAACTCACATGAATCCACCGCTGAGATGACGCTACAACGGTGGTTCTAGTTGTGGGGCAGGAAGTCTAGAAAGACTTATGTACAGCACCCCCACTCTTGTAAGAAATTTTTCAAGATGGTTCTTAAATGAATTAACCGTCGTTGCTTCCTCTGCTACTTTAGGTAGTCAGTTCCAGTAGTTCTGACACGTATTTCCGGATATTAAGTCTGCATCTAGACTCTGGTTGTTGATTTGGTTAAAGTGAAGAAATCTCTGTAGTCCAAGCCTTCCCATCCCTTGAAGATCTTAAAAACTTCCAATAAATCTACCCGTAGTCGCCTACATTCTAATGTTGTTAACTTAAATTGCTGCTCATATGATAAGTGAGATGATGAAGGGATCAACTTCAGAGTTCTTTTCTGAACATTTTCAATAACGTCAATGTCTCGTTGTAGGTATGGTCTCAAGACTTGGCAACAGTATTCAAGGTGGGGCCTGGTGAGTGACTTATACAATGTTAAAATGACATCCTTTTCCTTATAAATAAAAGTTTTTTTGATCATTCCAAGCATCCTGTTGGCTCTATTAACTGTTTGGACTATATGATGACTAAATTTTAAAGTACTATCCACAGTGACTCCAAGATCCTTTTCTTCAGCAACAGATGAAATAACATCATCATGCAGAATGTAATCATAGTAGGAGTTATTGTGCCCCAAGTGAAGGCAGCCACATTTGCTTACAGTAAAAAGCATCTGCCAATCCTATGACCATGAAAATAATTTGTCGAGGTCACCTTGCAGTGTAAATGCTGATTCTATTGAGTCTACTTTCCTAAAGATCTTTGTATCATCAGCAAACTTTAGTATTGTACTTGCTATGTTCTCATCGATGTCATTAATGTATAAAATGAATAAAATCGGCCCCAGAACAGAACCCTGTAGGATGCCACTCACCACATCGGAGCATTGCGACTGGCTGCCATTCACAACGACCCTCTGCTGTCTACCACTCAATCATTCAGCAATCCATTATGACACTTTGCCGCCGATGAGTAGAGAAACCTTATGAGATTAATTATTCCGGAATAAGTCAGGGTAGTTACCAAAAAAGTTACTTCAGTAACAGTAAGAATTTTGAATGAGCAGCAACACATTCTGCAACAATCACTGCCAACAAACAATCTCTGTAATTCACATTGAGACGTCTGCTCAAGCTGTCTCAGATTTGAACGGTGGTGTCTCCACACTGTAGTTTTCAGATCTTTCCACAAATGTTCAATCAGATTAAGATCTGGGCTCATGGAGGGCCATTTAAGAACACTCCAATGTTTTTGTTGTTTTTTTTCTCAGCCATTCTTGAGTGCCTTTAACTGTATGTTTGGGGTCATTATCCTGTTGAAGGACCTGTGACCTGTGACGGAGGCTGAGCTTTCTGACACTGGACAGTATGTTTGGCTCCGGCATGCCTCTGTAGTCTTTAGCCTTCACTGTGCCCTGCACAGATTAAAAGTTCCCTGTGCCAGATGCAGCGAAGCAGCCCTAAAAGGAAACCGAGCCCCCTCCGTATTTCACAGTAGGTACGGTATTCTTTTCTTTTAAAGCTTAAAATTTCCTTCTGTAAACACAGAGTGATGTGACTGGCCAAAAAGATCCAGTTTTGTCTCATCTGGGTCTCTTTCTACAACCTGGGGTTGCATTTCCTCTTACGTCCACATCCTTGGAGGTTGGCTACAGTCCCATGAACATTATGTTTTTAATATTGCCAACTGTGGTCACAGGGGAATGAAGCTCCTTGGTGATGGTCTTATAGCCTTTACCTTTAACATGATTATCTATAATCTTCTTTCTGAGCCCCTCAGACAGCTCTCTCTTTTATTTTCTCGGGTCCATATTCAGTGTGGTGCACACAATGATACCAAACTATACAGTAGCATGTTTTTTTTCCCCTTTAAATATGTCGAATGGCAGATGAAAAGCTTGAATGCACTTGTGATACTAATTAAGACTGCTTGTTTGCAGTGATTTCTGCAAAAGGTGGTGCCACAAAATATTAAATTTAAAGGTGCCAACTTTTTTGTTCATGTGTGTAATTATATTAAATTATACAACAGTTCTGATCAAGCAATTTGATTGGACAACAGGGATTCCAGGAGTTACTATATTCCATTATAACTGCACTCCAATTTCACTGGATATGTATCACTCCGCTTCAAAGGGGTTCTAGTAACCGTTAATTATTAACAGTAATATACTGTCAAGTCTGCATACTTGAGAACTGCAGTACTGTGTTGGATACCTTAATTTCCACAGTGAGGCACTGTTTGAAAAGCAGCTAGACAGTCTGAATCCAGCTGTCTCTGATCCGGAAGTCCTGTCCTTATAAACAGCTGGTGACATATTTTACGTCTGTTTAAGCAAAATAGACAGGCTAGAGTTGAATTTAGTGACTCAATTAGAAAACCACAATACCTTTGTGGTGATGGACTCTTTGCTTCATCTGAAAATGCCCCCCCCCCCAAAAAAAGCGAGCGAAGTGTGCCGAAGCCAAATTGCTAGCATGCTAATGAGCCACTGGCAATGATCTGGGCCCTTCTGCGGTACAGACTCAACAGGTGTCCGGTATGTATTTAGGTGCTTAGCAACAGTTACTGGCTACATTTAGAAGTATATAAACTATTTTTTTCTTAGCTGCACAAAATAACAAGTTAAACAAACAAATCATAATATTAAGATAAGATAAGCCTTTATTAGTCCCACAATGGGGAAATTCCAGGATTGCAACAGCACAGGGATAGCAACACTCAGAGCAACAATCAAGAAGACAAGAAAAACAAGAGCAGCGAATATACATATGTACATATAAATATATAAATACGCAGTGCGAAGCATTGTAGCTAGATGGAATAAATATATAAATATATAAACACACAGTGCAGAGCATTGTAGCTAGATGGAATAAACAGCATAACCGTCTGCTTAGTTATCCTACATATTATGAATATGTACCCATACATATTGTCACCCTCCATAGCAACCGATATTATCCTAGTTGTATACTGGAGGGGACCATTGTGTAAGTCTGTTGCGTTTTTTGCATTCAATACTATTAGGTCGTCACGTTTTTTTGCTATCTCTGCGAGCAGCCCTGCTTAGGTTACACAGTCTGACAGCCGTAGGTAGGAAGGACCTGCAAAACCTCTCAGTTGCGCACCTAGGATGATGTAGTCTGCTGCTAAATGAGCTCCTCAGTGCGTTCAGTATGTCCTGCATAGGGTGGAACTCTGACTCCAGCAGAGATGACAGTTTAGCCACCACCCTTCTCTCTCCTATCTCCTCCACTGGGTCAAGGTGCTGCCCCAGGACAGAGCTAGCTTTCTTGATCAGTTTGTTCAGTCTCTTCCTATCAGCTGCTGTAATGCCACTGCCCCAGCAGACCACTCCAAAAGTGATGGCTGATGCCACCACCGTGTCGTAGAATGTCTTCAGCAGCGCCCCTTGTACACCAAAAGACCTGAGTCTCCTCAGTAGGAACAGCCTGCGCTGTCTCTTCTTGTAGAGTGCGTCGGTATTGTGTGACCAGTCTAGCTTATTGTTCAGATGAACACCCAGGTACTTGTAGGATGTCACCATCTCAATGTCTGTTCCCTGGATGTTTACTGGTGCTGTGAGGGGTTGTCCTTGCCTGTGGCAGTCCACCACCAGCTCCTTAGTTTTCCTCGCGTTGATCTGGAGGCAGTTCCGATGGCACCAGTCCACGAAGTCCTGGATAAATCCTCTGTACTCCATATATTTTGTCCAGTATTGCTGCCATTTAATAAATTGTGCTTGCAGAACTGCTGTATAAAAGCAATATTGCACTTGAGGTTGTACGGTATCAATGAATATAGTAACTACAGGTGTAGTTCCTCTCGTGTAATATTACTTAAATATTCAACTTGATCAGTAATCAAAAGCAAAGTGTAATTTGCATTCAATGTGATATAAACATAACGGAGGCCATTAACCCATAAGAAGAAGAAGCCATCTCTATTGTCATTCAGTCCATACAGCCAATCATGTACAGTAGAACAAAAAATTATGTTTCTCCTATCTACAATGTTTGTCACATATAGAATCAGAGAGGCTGCTGCCATGCAAGGCACCGCCACAAACAACTTCTCCTTCCCCTATTCTATTACACTGAGCATCAAGCTAGAAGGTGGGAAGTACCCATTTTTATATGGTCTTTGGTATGACCCGGCCGGGACTTGAACCCCCAACCTCCTAGTCGTGGGGCAAATGCTCTAGCAACTAGGCCACCACTCTGGTGGTGAAGAACCCAGACCCCTATTCCTTCAAGGAAAATTATGGCACCATGGGTTCTTAACTTTCATCAGTTTCAAGTTATTTCAGAGATTTTTTTGTTTTTTGTGGAAGGGTACCAACAAATCTGAGCATGTCTCTATATCTATATGTTTTGGATGCTTTTCCTTTCAAATATCTAACCCTAAAAAAAAATAATATTTCCTGAGCAGGAAGAACATTTTCAGCTCTGATTTTAGTGCATTAAACACATAAATTCATTAAAGATCAAGTCATTTTTGATAAAAACAAGTTCTTCTGTTTCTTTTTCTTTCAGCTGCTCCCTTTAGGGATTGCCACAGAGGATCATCTGCCTCCATCTCACCCTATCTCTTGTATCTTCCTCTGTAACAACAACCCTCTCCATGTCTTCCTTCACTACATCCATGAATCTTCTCTGTGGTCTTCCTCTTTTCCTCCTGCCTGGCACCTCATTTCTAATCTTGTCCCTCTAACACACTCCCAATGAGAATCTTAGCATCTTCAACTCTGCCACCTCCAGCTCCATCTCCTGTCTTTTTGTCAGCGCCACCATCTGCAAACCATACATCATAACAGGTCTCACTACCGTCTTGTAAGTTTTCCCTTTCACTCTTGCTGCTACCCTTCTGTCACAGATCACCCGACACTAGTCTCCACCCTCTCCACCCTGCCTGTACTCTTCCCCTCTCCTATGCATTTTCCATTGCTTTGGATGGTTGACCCCAGGTATTTAAACTCAATTACTTTCACTACCTCTACTCCTTGCATCTTCACCATTACACCTGCCTCCGTCTCATTTACACTCATTTATTCTGTCTTGCTTCTACTAACTTTCATTCCTAAGTACAAGTTATTACAATATTTAAAAAAAAACACATTTCTGCAGTATAAGCCAACGCATTTCTAAGCGGTTTTCAAATCAATGAAATCAAAGGTAAGTCAAAGAAAATGATCAGTACGTGGGTGAAAGTTTTGTTTTCTTCAGAAATCAGTTTAAGTAAGAGATAAAAAAAAAGTCTTTTCCAATAAATCTACTCAGGAAAGTCAGATTTTGTGAAAAACAAATGAGTACATGCACTTGAGCAAAGGTAATTTGTCATTACCCACCTCTGTGCACAACTGAGTCACAGATTATGTATTTATTTACAGCTGTGAAGAAAGAATAACTCACCTGTCCGAGCATTCATTGTTGCTGGCGTACTTTGGTTGTTGCCTTTCATGGCAGATATACCGATGCCGTACTCTGTGCCTGGCAGCAGGTCTAAGGTACAAAAAGACACAGAGGAAACCAGCAACCAGTGAAACACACAATGTAGCAAGGAAGAAACATCACGGGGTCTGTTTCGCATTCTCACCTCACGCAAAGTGAATGTCAGTGAGATAAAATTTCCCATAACAGCCCAATTAGCTCAACACCGGTGATTAGGTGGGAGCAAATTTACATGATCATCAGGATTTCTTAAGGTTTTTTATTTATTATTTCTCCTAACTACATAAGTGATCATTTTCAAGTCAGTTCTGTATATTCATAGTGAAACAGGGATAAAACTATGAACAATAAGAGGTAAGGACGTGGGTGACAGAGGTTATCAATAAGGAGAGAAAATGAGAGAAATGGAGATGGAATGAAAGTGGAAAGAGGGCATCGATGCCAAAGAGGGAAGAGAATAGCACAGGGACCTTTTGCTTCTATTCTTATGCAGCCTGTGCCCTTTTCAGCATTGTGGCCTTTCGGGGGGAGGGGGGGGCTCCCAGATGACCCCTTCATTCTGACAGCCTTTCAATACGCCCGCAGGACAACAAGCGTTTGTGCAGATACGATCAGTAGGCTGTCAGCCAAGTGTTCGCTCCAGAGATAATCTTGCCATGTAAAACACAGACACTTCCCAGCTTCTTCAGTATACAAAAAAGATGCACTGAGATAATACTGAAGGCACCGGCAGTAGCAGCGCACTGAGAGCAGGAACACTACGGATGTTGACGATACATAATTCAGGGGAAAACAAGTTGGTGATTCTTCAAATGCTCAGTCTCAATTACCTGTGAGCGTAGTCTTAGTGGTAGCTCCCTCGTTGCGTGGAACGATGACTTTATCGTACAGTTCGCCTGCTAAGGTGCTGTACACCACCTGGTAGCCCTCCACCTACATTTAAACACAAATACGTAATTACTCACAAAGCTAGCCTGAAGGGAACATTTCAAAAAGGATTCTCAGAAGACTGTCACCATCAAACCAATTCTCTTTTCCACTGTGCATCATTACTCTATGGAAGGAAAGTTTATTTTTTTCTTGCCCCAGTATGATATTTGGCCCTTTGTCAACGCTGCAGTGCAGAAGGAGGATGGATACATTTGCTGTCTGCGTGTGCTGTTAGCGAGTCCTGAAAATATCAGTGTGACAGCTGAAAGAAACAAGATTTGTTATATTTACATGCACAGTAAAACATTCAGTGGCCATTTGCACCCAGTCAAGTGTTTGCTCCAGTGCTCTTATTGGCATTTACCAACAAAGAGGAAGGCAGGCCCACCTGTGTGAGGTGATAAGGCAGTAAAGGAAATAAACGGAGGGATAAAAACCTGCTCGGGAAGGGTCATGTCAGAGGATTAAGGGAAAATCTGTTGTTTTAACAAAAAGGGCATAATAAACATGCAATGGGCTTAGTGATGCTGGATGTACCTAAGCTTGTACTGACAGTCAGCAAAGGATAAAATGCATCTGAAATATATGCATATAATCAAGTTGACTACAGATATTAAAAGTTTTCAGTTAGACTGATTCTAGTGTATCTACAGGCGACAAATAAAAGGAAACAGCAACAATATACTTCTCATACTTCCACTGATACACTAGAGCATTGCCAGTGACAAACAAGGCTGCATGAACTACACAAAGAACTCAGCTGATGTACATACTCATAACCCCCAAGTGCTATGTGGATCACTGGATGCTTCTCATACTCAACGATGTCCCAAGTAATGCTATTTCAACAATAATAAATATCAACATGCTTTGATTACATTGGAGAAACACAGCTTGTCCAAGCCGGCAGCAACAGAATTCAATCTTCAGTTCAAACAAGGAACGTAAGTGTGATGATCAGGCGAGTGTGCTCCCCCTCCCCTCCTGTTCCCGTCTTCCTAGCGCCAGAGTAATTACCCACACCTGGGTGACTGACACACCTGCTGCTTCCTGGTTGTCTAGCATATTTAATAGCCAACGTGTGAGGAGCTCACCGCTGGATCGTTAGGTTTGCTAACGGTGTCTAAGCCGTGTGAAATTATTCTTCTTCAGTTGATCTGTGTTTCTCCCTCCCGTGTCCTCCCCTCTCTGGTTTGCTGCCACCTTAGCAGTGTGTGCTCCAGGGCTGATCACGCTCGCCTGACCCAAAGACACTGGACGTCCACCCAGGTCAACCGTCTTCCCCCTGTGTCCCTGGTCCCACGGAGGAGCTCCCTGCCGGGCTCCTCTGCTCTCAGAAGTAAGAGTGTACTCCCTTTTCTTATTCTCCTCTTGTGGAGAATCTGCCTCTAATCATCTCTCTCTCTGCTCTTTCCCATAGGCTGCGTGCGCTCCAGCGGGCACCTGTTTTGTGTAGAAATTTTAGTGTGTGTTTTTGTTTTGGCCATTATTCTTTAATTGTGCACTTTTATTTAGCGTTGTGTATTGGGGTTTTTGCTCTTCATTTAAGTGGTGAAACTTTTACATCTGAGTTTGCGTGTTCGCTTGGTGTGGTAGCTCTGCGTTTGAGCCTCACTCTTGAACTGAATCATGACAGAACGATCCAGCCAAGATCGAGGCTCAGCAAGCGCTTCACCAGGCAGTCTTGCGTTTGGATGCCATGGAATACCAGGTCATGTTTCTTTCCGAACAACTCCAAACTATTACCCAACAACTGGCAACCGTAACCAAGCATTTGTGTCAGCTTCCTGGTGCGGCACCTCCTCCTGCACCTGCTACCCCGGCAGATTCTGCCATCTGCAGGAACATTTAAGTTCCTTCGCCTGCCCCCTATGAGGGGGAGGTGGGGAGATGCAAAGGGTTTCTGATCCACTGCCGGCTCTATTTCCAACAGGTGGAGGGAGAGTATAGGGACGATTCGGCTAAGATTCAATTCATGACCTTGTTGCTACGGGACCGGGAGCTCAAGTGAACACAGTCCGTCTTGAGCAGCCCGGACGGGCCCCTATATTCTTTTGAGTGATTTGTGCGAAATTCTCTGAGGCTTTCGACCATACAGAGAGCGAGGGGAACATAGTTAGCAAGATGATGGGACTTCGGCAGGGAGACCGGTCTTAGGCGATTTCTCCATCGAGTTCTGGGTCGTTGTGGCAGACTCCGGATGAAATGACCTTGCTCTACGTAGTGCCTTCCTCTGGGGCCTGAATCCGCACCGCTGTGACGAGCTGGCTATCCGTGTATCCCCCTCCTCTCTGGATGACCTTATTGCGCAGGCTGTGGCTCTGGATAACTGGTTTAGGGAGCGTGTGAGGGAGCAAAAGGCCACTGCTTCTCCATTCGCTCCACGGACGGCTCCCTCTCCCTCTGGCTCAGCTCCATCGGTGCCCTCCAAGCCTATGGCCCTCGGTAGGTTCCACCTGACTCTGAAGGAGTGCTGGCGTCGAGTGAGGGCGGGAGCGTGTATGTATTACGGGGCCACAGACCACGTAATTTCGAAATGCCCAGCAAGACCAAAAGATCCAGCCTGTCAGTAACCGTGGGGGGTCTGGGGGTCTTCGTAAAATCTTCCCAACCATTTTGAACTCCCAGGGCTCATTCAGTTACCGGGAGCGAGTTCAAAACCTCCACCCTGATTGATTCAGGAGCAGAGCAAAATTTCATTCAACTGGCACTGGTCAGAAAATTTCAGATACCCACCAGGAATGTCCCGATGCCCATGAATGTCTTGGTGGTTTCAGGCAGCAGCATCGCGGCGGTTACCAAACAAACTGAGCCCATTTCGGTCATTTTGTCTGGTAATCACCGCAAGACTGTCCAGTTTCATGTCCTGCCTCAATCTACCGCCTCCACGATTCTGGGGTATCCGTGGCTCTGTATTCACAACCCAATAATAAACTGGAGCCAGGGCTCCATTTCGTCCTGGAACTCTTTTTGCCTCTCATTGTGTCTCCGCTTGGCCGTATGCTCGCCCTCTCTCCTGATCTTCTCCCCTCCGGCTGAGCCGGCAGATCTCAGCTCCATGCCCAAGGTCTGTCATGACTTAGGGGAGGCCTTTAGCAAGTCCAGGACGCTATCTTTACCACCTCATCGGGCTTACGACTGTGCTATCAACCGCCTTCCAGGCACACGGCTGCCATCCAGCTGGCACTACAGTTTATCTGGGCCAGAAAGGGAAGCGATGGAGACCTACATAAAAGACTCCCTCAGCACCGGCATTATTCGCCTGTCGTTGGCCCCTCTTGGCACTGGGTTCTTTTTTGTAGGAAAAAAGGACGGGACCTTGCAGCCATGTATTAATTACCGTGAACTTAATGCGATTACCAGTAAGGATAAGTATCTGCTGCCCCTTATCAACTCTGTGTTTGAGCTACTTCAACAGGCACATTTCTTCGCCAAGCTTGACCTCCGTAATGCGTACCACTTGGTCCACATTCGTGAGGGAGACAAGTGGAAGATGGCATTTGAAACACCCCTGAGCCATTCTGAATATTTGGTTATGCCATTCGGGCTGACCAATGCCCCTGCCATTTTCCAGCGGTTAATTAACAATGTCTTACGAGACATCGTGAACCAGTTTGTTTTTGAATATTTGAACAACATTTTGATTTTTTTCCTACTCAATGGAGGAGCACATAGTCCACGTTTGGTCCGTCCTGAAGCGACTGCTGGAGAATCAGCTTTTTGTGAAAGCAGAGAAGTGCGAATTCACCACCCGCTCAACTTCATTCCTAGGGTTCATCATCGCTGAGGGCACGTTAAAAGCCGATCCGGCGAAAATCAAGGCGGTAGTAGACTGGCCTACCCCTCAGTCCAGGAAGCACCTCCAATGCTTCCTGGGCTTTGCAAACTTCTACCATCGATTTATCCATGATTACAGTAACGTGACGCAACCGCTTACACAGTGAACGTTGACCAAAAGCTCGTTCAAGTGGTCCGAGGCCGCTGAACAAGCTTTTGTGACCCTGAAAGGGCGCAAGAGGATCTTTTGGCACAGTTCGTGGTTGAGGTGGATGCTTCCGATTCGGGGGTGGGCGCTGTCCTCTCCCAGTGCTCCATCGCCGACCAGAAGTTCCATCCGTGCGCGTATTTCTCCTGGCGGCTGACGGCAGCCGAAAGGAATTATGATGCTGGGGACCGTGAACTGTTGGCTATTAAGCTGGCATTGGAGGAGTGGAAACACTGGCTTGACGGGGCTAGCCAACCGGTCATTGTCTGAACTGATCATAAAAATTTAGAATATCTTTGATCGGCCAGATGGTTGAATTTGCGGCAGGCTCGATGGGCCCTGTTCTTTAAAAGGTTCAATCCTTCCATCTCGTACCAACCAGGGTCCCGTAATGCCAAGGCTGATGCCCTCTCATACCAGTTTTCCTCTGACTCCTCCTCCTCCACAGCTGCTGTATCCCCCCCGCAAAATATTCTCCCCTCCTCTTGCTTTCTCGGGGCACTGTCGTGGGAGATTGAGCAGAGGGTCCGGTGGGCCCAGTAATCCAAACCCATCCTGGAGGGAGGTCCGTCTGACCGACTATATGTGTCCTCCACGCTGCGCAGCGAGGTGATTAAATGGGGGCACACCAGCTTCTTTGCCTGCCATCCCAGCATTTCCCAAACCACTGAACTGCTTAGGAGAGTGTTTTGGTGGCCCACACTCAGGAGGGATGTGCAGGAGTATGTAAAGGCCTGTCACACCTGCGCCACGAAAAAGATGGACTCTTCCCCTCCACCTGGCCCCCTCCATCCCCTCCCGGTGTTGAGTCGTCCGTGGTCCCACATCGCTTTGGACTTTGTCACGGGCTTCCCTCCACCTGAAGGTAACACTGTCATACTTACCATCATCGACTGTTTCTCGAAGGCCATCCACCTTGTCCCTCTCCCCAAGCAACCATTGGCTATGGAAACGGCCGATCTTGTGACACATGTCCGTTTGCATGGGATCCCGATGGATGTTGTCTCAGACTGGGATCCACCGTTTACATCCCAGGTGTGGAAGGTGTTTTGTCGTTTCCTGGGTGCTACAGCCAGCCTGATGCCCGGATACCACCCACAGAGCAACGGTCAGGCCAAGCGTACCAATCAGTCCTTGGAGGCCACCATGAGGTATGTAGTATCCTGTAATCCACTACCTGAAGCTCCCACCTGACCTAGGTTGAATATTCCCACAACTCTGCTGTCTCCTCTGCAACTGGGCTTACTCCATTCGGGGCCTCGATGAGCTGCACTCCACCTCTGCTGCCCATGGCGGGGAGGGGTCTCACCGTCCCATCCGTGGAGGTCCACGCGCATCGTTGTCACCGTCTGTGGAGGGTCACAAGAGCTGCCCTCCTCCGCTCTGCGGAGCGAAATCAATAGTATGCAAACTGCAGATGTGCACCGGCGCCAAAGTACATTGTGGGACAGAAGGTCTGGCTGTCCGCCAAGCTGATTCTGCTGAAAATGGAGTCCCAGAAGCTATCCCCACGCTATCTGGGCCCATTTCCCATCAGGCGTATTATCAACGACGTCACTGTTCGGCTGGACCTGCCACCTTCGATGTGGATTCATCCGACGTTCCACATCTCCCACATCAAGCCCCTCTCCGCCAGCCCTCTCTGCCCCACTCCGGATCCCCCACTCCCCCCCCCCCCCCCCCCTCCGGGTCATTGATGGTCAGACCACTTACAGCATGGAGAAGATTTTGGAAGGCCGTCGACAGGGTCGTCGCTGCCAATATTTGGTCTACTGGAAAGGGTATGGTCCGGAGGAGAGGTCCTGGATCCCGGGTTCCTACATCTTGGATTAGCGGATGGTGCAGGCGTTCCATCAGGCGTACCCACGAAAGCCCAGTGGGACCCAGGAAGCGCCCCTTGGGGGGGGGGGGGCACTGTGATGCTGAGGCGAGCGTGCTCCCCCTCCTCTCCTGTTCCTGTCTTCCTAGCGCCGGAGTAATTACCCACACCTGCGTGACTGACACACCTGCTGCTTCCTGGTTGTCTAGCATATTTAATTGCCAGAGTGTGATGAGCTCACCGCTGGATCGTTAGGTTTGCTAACTGTGTCTAAGCCGTGTGAAATTATTCTTCTTCAGTTGAGCTGTGTTTCTCACTCCCGTGTCCTCCTCTCTCCTCTGGTTTGCTGCCACCTTAGCGGTGTGTGCTCCAGGGCTGATCACGCTCGCCTGACCCAAAGACACTGGACGTCCACCCAGGTCAACCGTCTTCCCCCTGTGTCCCTGGTCCCACGCAGGCGTTCCCTGCCGGGCTCCTCTGCTCTCAGTAGTAAGAGTGTACTCCCTTTTCTTATTCTCCTCTTGTGGAGAATCTGCCTCTAATCATCTCTCTCTCTGCTCTTTTCCCGTAGGCTGTGTGCGTGCCAGTGGGCACCTGTTTTGTGTGGAAATTTCAGTGTGTGTTTTTGTTTGGGTGTTATTCTTTAATTGTGCACTTTTATTTAACATTGTGTATTAGGGTTTTTGCTCTTCATTAAAGTGGTGAAACTTTTACATCTGAGTCCGTGTGTTCGTTTGGTGTGGAAGCTCTGCGTTTGAGCCTCACTCTTGAATTGAATCATGACAGTAAGCTCTTTTTACAGTGAATAATACAGCTGTGAGAGGTTTCTGTTCATTAAAATTATTACAAATGTGAGTAAACGACCTGAGGAAAAGCATGCAGCCATCATTTCTGGCACCTGTGCAATATGATATTTGATTTGCTGCAGCACTTTCCTGTGAAATTTTGCATACTTTGCAAGTACTGTAAATGTGTAGTATGCATAGTGTCATATATAGAGTTATGCTGCAATTTCTAGGGTCTGCTTCCTAAACAGGATCAGTGATCTACAAACAACTCTAATAGACATTTTGTCTGAAGTTATTTTTATCTATTTGATTTGTAGCTAATGGTTAGGGACGGAGAACTAATACTTCAGTCAAAAGCATCCCTGTAAGTGTTCCAGTAGGTTAGGATTCGTTGACTGTGACAGGCATTAAATTTGATTCATATAATTATTGCACTACTCAAAGCATTTAGATAAGACTTACTAGCATTCAGATAAGACTTACTGACTAATTGGCAATCACAAACAATAACCTTTCAATACTGTGCAGAAATGTTTCTCTAAGGGAATGACTTGGAAGATCTCTATTCACCTATGGTGCAGGTGGGATACAAGTGAACAAAGGTGGTCATGTGGAAATGCAAGTACTGTATATGTAAGTGTAGCACAGGCAGAACCAAGTGGAACGCAGTTGTGGGCAGATGGAAATTTGTTTTAATTGTTTTCACCTGCCTAACCTGCATACCACTTTTAAAACTTTTATTTTTTTTTTTTAAATTCTACAACTTATATTTTTTCCTGCCCACATCTGCACTCTACTTGGGTCTGCATGTGCTACTCTTCCAGTGTACAGTGGGGGAAATAATTATTTGATCCCCTGCTGAATTTGTAACTCTTACAAAGAAATAAACAGTCCATAACTTTTATGGTAGGTTTATTTTAACAGAGAGAGAAAGAATAAAAAAAATATTAAATACGAGCTATAAATGGATTTGCATTTGATCGAGGGAAATAAGTATTTGATCCTCTACCAACCAGTACGATTTCTGACCTGCACAGACTGGTTAGAATTAATGTCTCCCATTCAAACTTCTCCACCACCATAGGCCAGACCAAAGAGCTGTCAAAGGACGTCAGAGACAAGATTGTAGACCTGCACAAATGGTAAATGGTGTTCACTTATATAACACTTTTTACTCATCTCTGGATGACCAAAGGGTTTTACAGATCCTGCTATCCACTCGTTCACACACTGATGGCCATGTATAGGTCCTGGCCTGACCCACCAGGAGCAACTGGGGGTTCAGTGTCTTGCTCAAGGACACTTCGACATGAAGACTGCAGACAGAGCAGGATTCGAACCCCTGATCCTCCGATTAGTGGTCTGCCACACTACAGCTGTGCCACAGCCGCTACAAGACCATCAGCAAGAAGCTTGGTGAGAAACAGACCAAGATAACAGAAGAAGACAAGACAACAGTCAATCACCCTCGTTCTGAAGCTCCAGGCAAGATCGCACCTCGTGGGGTAAGGATGATTCTGAGAAAGGTGAGGCATCAGCCCAGAATTATATGGGAGGAGCTTGTAAATGATCTTAAGGGAGTTGGGACCACAATCCCCAAGAAAATCATTGGTAACACACTTTGCCATAATGGAGCGACATCCTGCAATGCTCACAAGGTCCCCCTACTCAAGAAGGCACATGTACAGGCTCATCTGAAGTTTGTCAATGAACACCTGAATGATTCAGAGAAGGCTTGGGAGAAGGTGGTGTGGTCAGATGAGACCAAAATTGAGCTCTTTGGCATCAACTCTACTCGCCGTGTTTGGAGGCAGAGAAATGCTGAACATGACCCCAAGAACACCATCCCCACTGTCAAACATGGAGGTGGAAACATTCTGCTTTGGGGCTGTTTCTTTGCTAAGGGCACAGGAAAAGTTCACCACATTGAGGGGCTGATGAATGGGGCCATGTACTGTAGAATCTTGGATGAGAACCTCCTGGCCTCAGCCAGAACACTGATGGGTTGTGGATGAGTCTTCCAGTATGACAATGACCCAAAACATATGGCCAAGGCAACAAATGAGTGGCTCAAGAAAAAGCACATTAAGGTCCTGGAGTGACGTAGCCAGTCTCCAGACCTTGGTAATACAGTGGTTAGCACTGTTGCCTAACAGCTAGAAGGTTCCAGGTTCAAATCCCCAGGCTGGCAGAGGCAGGAACCTTTCGGTGTGGAGTTTGCATGATCTCCCTGTGCTGTGTGGGTTTACTCTGGAAGCTCCGGGTTCCACCCACAATCCAAAGACATGCATAAATACTCAAGTACGTTCATTTTGTCTTCTTTTTCCATAATTAATTTACAATTTCTTTTTTGTCAGACAAAAAGGTAGAAGAGGTTTGTTTTTTTACCTTAAGATGTTTTGACTGACACCTGCAGTCATCTTCAGAAGCGTCAGCTGATAAACGACATGTCACAGCGATCATTGAACTTGATCCTGCAATCCTGAACTTACAAATTCAGGAGGGGATCAAAAACTTATTTCCCCCACTGTGTGTACCTGGATCTACATACCACAATTTTAACCAGAAGTGGCTAGTAATGACTTACAGTTGCTCAAGTACATGCACTCCAGAAACTTTTTCACAAAATTGTACTTTTGTGAGCAGTTTTAATATGGCAGACTTTTTACTCCTACTTGAATACATTTATGAAGGAAAAAGACTGCAGTTTTACCCACGTACATTTGGTCATACACTTTAAATTACTTCTGATTTACAAGACAAAATACTTATGAGGAGACAAGTTTCACATTAATGAGTAAACAAACCACAAAAAGAGTTGCAAATTTAATCCCACAAACTGGTGAGACTAAAGTTGTTACTCAGTACTCAGGAAATGTTTCAATAGATCCTTACTCTTACACAAGTAACTGCTGGTAACTACTCTTGTACCTGTGAATTAACATAGTAACGCTATTTTTGCTCAAGTATAATTCCTTGGTACTCTACCCACCTCTGATCTCGATTCACCAGCATCTCACTTGCATCACAGGTGGATGGAGGTTTTCACAGGTGTACGCTGTGCGACTAAGCCCTAGCTAGTAAATAAAAATGGATGAAATGATGGCCCCCTGGTGGCTGGTTGCAGGAAGACTTTAAGCCCCACCTTCTCCCAAAAGGTGAAAGGTTATTCTCATCACAGTCTTGTATGTTCAAGTGCTTTGTTTTTTGGATCAGTCTGGTCTTACTTAACCCTTTAACTGCCCTAGGTGCCATGTGGCATCTGGGGTAATGCAAGGCAACTCAAGGCCCCCTCTAGTGGTCAAGAGTGGAAAAAAATTGTCAATAAAATAGTTCCGATTTCCAAGGCTATAACTTACAGAAAGTTACACGAGATAATGGCTTACTGTCAATTAGAAAGATGTAGAATATGATTCAAAGTTTCAGATAGGAATAAATTTACACATCTAATTTGCATAATGTCGCAGCAGCTATATAAATTACATAACTTAGTCAAAAGTGGACTTTGGACACATTTACATAAAGAATGGTCCAGTTTTTTTGATGCCGATTTGTCTGCAGGGGTATGTTGTTATCTAATCTTCAAAGTATATGAACCAGAAAATCAATAAAATGTCAAAAAAAACTATTTCTCTCTTACCTGTTACCAGGAGGGGGGCTCGCCCAACCATGTGACCGGTCCGTTTTCGTCCATCGTAGCCAATGTTTGTGTGTTTGTTGAGCCATTTACACCGTGTACCACATCTACAAACTCTTATGATTACCCCACGTGAATTTCGTTTGTATTCCGTGGCTATTTTTTCTGTTTGGTGCATTATTCCTGTGGGAATTCATGCCGCCTCTGGGCGCCGCCATCTTGGTACTGGGAGCTCAGTTTTTTGTCACATTGACCTCGATGTAACATGTTCACTTAGTAATTTACACCTGTGTACCACATCTACAAACTCTTATGATTATCCCACATGAATTTTGTTTGTATTATGCGGCTATTTTTCCCGTTTCATGCAGTTTTTGTCATCATTGCTGTCGCGATGACCAAACACAGCGGTAGCCACATTGGTGTGTGAGCTCAAAGCGTAAAAAGGAAGAATAATAATGAGGATTTCTCCTTCTTTGCTATATTCCATATCAGCCATGATTCCTTCGGTGCATGTCTGCCACCTTCTAAACTGTCAAATCAATACAGATTAGTGCAAATTCTCAGTATAGCCGGGGGACGTCAATAAGTTGACACGTGCAGTTGCTGCACTGTGCCACTGGGGGCGCGCGACCCGTCCATTTAATCTGGGCAGTTACAGGGTTAATTAATGTGTGATACTATGAAAACAGAAGTCTGGTTGTGATAGAGGGGATTGCTTATGGACGTCATATGGGTAGGAACCCGACACCATGACTATTTCACTGTTGCTACTGCACGGACTCTCAAAGTCACCAGATTGTGTCAGGTGGTCTAATGTATGGCACTGTACAGCAACTGATTAAATGTCAAACATTTATGAGAAAGGGCAGGAAAAAGTCAACATCTGCATAACCTATTTTTTTCTTAGATGCAAAGCCAACACATCAAAATGATGAAAGTTGAACATAAATCAAGACATATTATTCAAATTGATTTGATGGCTTGTTACCTCTGCTTCACTGTTATCCCATTCAAGCTCCAGGGTTGTCGAGGTCTTGGACAAGAGCCGCAAGTTCTTGGGGGCATCGATCTCTGAGAAGAACGATAAAGCTGACAATGTTGGGGACACTGAGACCAATTCAAAGGGATCATGAACAAGCAAACATCAGCAATATGAGCAGCATCAGTTTGTGTTAAACCACACTTTAATGCAAAACTTTTTAAGTAAGACAAGGACTTTCTAAATTCTACACTTTTAATCTAGTTTATCCTGTTTTCTGAAGGTCTTACTTGATTTACTCAAAAACACAAACTGAAATAATGTGCAAACGTAGTACACAGACCTGACCAAGCCAAAAGTAAAAATAAAACACAAAATCAGGATCTTTTCCACCATCCATCAGAGAGCGGCATTACACTGAACAGATGTTCACCACCACATCCCGTCCAGATCAACGGTGTGGCTTACATTAGGCCAGATGTCACTACTGCTCTCCTCTCACAGGTACCAACACACTCACATAAGCCAGTACCACCACATTTGCTTGCTGTCAGACCTCACCGGTAGTAAATTCTGTGGAAACAGATCCACTCTCGTTTCCTCTCCTCACTCCGTTCACTGTCACCTCATAGCGTGAGCCGGGGCGCAAAACCTGTAGAGCAAAACAAAAACAGCAAGCTAAGTCTGTTTAATCTCATTCCATGATTTTTTTTCCCTCTTTTTGTTTGGTTTTATCTCCAGACACAGAAGGCAGACAGACGCCGAGATTAGATCATTTAACAAGCATGACACACACACACACACACACACACACACACACACACACACACACACACACTTACCTGTAGAGAATACTGGCTGAGTGTGGGCTGGAGGCGGAAGGTGGTCCGTGGTCCCTCTCCTCCCACCAGCCCATAGCGTAACACTATCTGATCAATCTTTGCTCTGGGAGGCGTCCACTCCACAAATGCCACAGTGTCCGACACGTCCCGCACAATCAACTGGGTGGGGCCATCAATCACTGGAAAACAAGGTGGGGGGGGGGGGATTCCTAATTAGAAAAGTGTCCTGTTGTCATTGCTGTAAAATAAAGCACAGTGGTTTAGTCTCTTTGTCATCTGTGTTGAAGATTGTGAATTGATAACAAAACCTTCAGAGCTGAAACATCAGTCTGTCAGTGACTCATAGGTCGTGGACATGAAACACTTTCACTGACGTATTAATGCAAGAGCAACAAATCAAGGACACCCACAACTTGTGTAGTGTTCCTCTATGTAACACTGGACGACACATTTAGTGAGATATGATGCTGGAGAGTAAAGTTTATGATAACTTGCTAAACGTATTAAATACAGGTAGTATGTACTCAGTGAATTTATTTGCATTTTCTCCTCCCAATATTGTGCAAAAACAACTCTTTATATTTTCATACTGCAGCCTAGTTTAATTTATCATTAAAGGGGACATATGTACAGTACTTTTTCCCACGTTGATAAAGTAATCAGACATGTTTGACGTGTGACATACTTTGGTCAAAATACCTCAGGGTTTACATATCGCAGCACCGTTCTCCATCCAGATTAAACACCCTTCTTTACAACAACCCCCTTTAAAGGCATATTTCCTTAAATGCTCATGAGCCCAGTTCACCTCCCCTTCCCTCTTTGGTCACTTATTAGCTGGTTAGCTCTGGCTGTCAGGAACGTTTCTCATGTTTCTGTTCTCTGAGCCACTATCATCAAAGTCGGCAGTTGTTCTCCTACGCACGGACACCTCATTATATAGACGGTGACATTTTTTTCCTGCAGTCAAGTCTCTCAATACAGTTTATCATGTCTCTTGTGCATGATGTGTACTGAGCTGTACACATAGGTCTCCTTTCTCTCTGTCATTTTCTATAAAAAAAAAAAAAAAAAAATCTTTCTTGATGTTGCTGGGAAACGTGCCAGTGCTTATGCGCTTATTTTATGTATTAAAAATAAAGTAAGAAGCCTGTTTTGAAAGTGCAAATGGGAGAAAGTACAGACATTAAACTAAAATATGAGAAGTAAAAACAATGACAAAAAACAAATACCCAAGTGAGGTATGAATACCTGACAATTCTACTTGATAGGATTTGTGATTCTTAACTTCCCATCTCTGATTTTTAGTAAGATATTAAAGAAGAACCAAAGCATTCAAACTTATCTGCCTTCTCGCTTATCTTTTTACCTTTTAAACTTACTCCCTGCTTGTTTCAGGGTCAACAGTTTCTGAAATCCAACCTGAATTGCTTTCTGAACGTGCTGTTTTTTTTTTTTTTCTTTTAATATCTTCCTGCCTGCCCCAGGGATTACAGATGGAAATTAGTGAGAACGCTATAATCTGGTACAGAGCATCTTTACCCTGTGTTTAATGTTTTTTTCTGTACATGGTCCCTGACAAATAAACCCATAAACTAAATCTAAAAACTGATAAAGAAGTGGGGGTCTGCATTCATTTAAAGGGCGCAGCACCCATCAGCCACCCAGACAGGTTGAATGAGGCTCTCCTCTGGCTGCAGCGTCATGCAGCTCTTTACTTTGGTCTGGTACGTTTTGGTTATTTGATCAGATCAGATTTTGCTTAACTGTTGGCTTATCTTCACTCTAGTACAGCAAGGTTTTGAACAGGACGTTGAGTAATTTTCAGTGAAAATACATACAGTTTGTCATATGTAGTAGTGCATTTGAAAAAAAAATGAACACTGTGAAAAAGTTATTTTTTGATAATTCAATTTTTAAAAAAAATCAGCTTTCATTATTTCTATATAACAGACGGTGAGTTATTTCAGGCCTTTTTTGATGAGTATGACTTAACTTTTTCTGAATTAAATTAGTGAATCATGTTATTTTTTCAGATCTACTAGTATGTAGATGGCCAGTGGTCAGTGCTGTTGCCTCACAGCAAGAAGGTCCTGGTTTGAACCAGCTGTGCATGTTTTCCTAGTGTTTACATGGGTTTTTAATCATGCGGCGGCATGAAATAATGCGGCGTTGTTGGAGGTTTTAAGTAGAGTTTTATTATCATACCGCCGTCACAAGCTCCGCTCCCGGCGCCGTGCATGAGCGCCGAGAGCGAGCCCACGGCTCTCAGAGAAGGAGGGACACAAAGTCTGTGTCCTGCAGCAGAGGTTGAAGTCAGATTGAGAGAGGATGAGAGCATGGTTACAATGCAGTACATATACACCCAACTACAACAATACATCAAAGCATTCACAGCAGTTGGTCTGATCAAATAGATAACAGGACAGGCCTGAGACATTTGCATGAAAGGCAACATTAACATTACAGAAGTGAGCCAGACGAAACGAGTCTGCCTGTAGACATTAATACACATTTCCTGTTCTGTTATTTGCTCTAGCCGAGCGCTGTGTTTGACCAGTCTGTTTGTGGGGATTTACATCAAAGCACATCTACATATGTAAGATGCTCAGAAGAAGCACAGTAAGGACAAGACGCATGAACACTATATGAGAATGGCGCATTACATCACAATACATGCAAGGCATTTGCATCACAAATACATGAATGGCACATTACATCTCAGTAGTGCAGCAGGAAAAACAGAGACAAGAGAGCTGAGTGTCCTTATCTGTTGTGGGGGTTAACCGAACCGCCACAGTACTCCAGTTTCCTCCCACAGTCCAAAACATGCATGTTGGGTTAATCGGCATTAACTGGGAATTCAAAATTGTCCTTAGGTAGGAATGTGAGCGTGACTGGTTGTCTGCCTCACTGTTTTTTTTTTTTAACCTTTAGTTATACAGCGACTGTCCTTTGAGAGGGAACCTCTCTTTTTCAAGAACACCCTGTTCACACTCACACATTCATACCTGGAAGCTACCCAGCACAACCACAGACTGACCTGTGGCCACTGAGCAGCTCCACTGGAGCAGGTGGAGTTAAGGGTCTTGTTCGAGGCCACCACAGTGGGGTTAATGAGGGTGGGGAAAACACTGCTATGTTATCTGGCCCACCCAGATCTGATCCTGCCGGCTCAGGGATTGAATCGGCACCACTCTGGTCACCAATCCACATCCGTGACCATTAGGCCACCACTCCACCATCTGTTTTGACCCTGCAGTGGACTGGTAATCTGTCCAGTGTGACCCGCCTCTCACACAAAGATGCTGGGATAAGCTCCAGCTTCCCTGGGACCTGGAAGGATTCAGCGGTTAGGATGGATGGATGGATGGATGGATGGTTGTCAGTGAATTGTGTTGCAGTGACCTAGCATAAAAATTTTTCTAAGTTCAAACACATACTGCTCGGTCTAGTCCAGGGGTGTCCAATCATGTGCTATGGAGGGCCAAGACCCTGCAGGCTTTACCTCCAACCACTGTCTTCGGCAGCAGATTTCACTAAATTTCTTCCCACTGATTGCTGATAAATGAAAACACCAGCTGAAGAGACTGGGTAGAAGAGAAAACCTGCAGGGTCCTGGCCCTCCATGGCACATGATTGGACACCCCTGGTCTAGTCTATGCAAGGCATCTAAGATGACGTATGATTCTGGCTGATCAGTAGAAAACAACACTGATCATGAGGTTTTTAGTGTGACAGCATTAATCCCAGTATGAAGACACTTCAGTCAAAGTAATGGGGTGTTAGAGGATGCGATAATTACCTCGTTATCTCATTAACCTGGGAATTAATTGTTTCCACAAGCACTACAGCTTATTGCTTTCACATATCGCCAAAACATCTCAACACTTTTCTTCATACTTTTCAACTTCAGTTAAATGAAGCTTCAGACTTAAATGGATTCATGCTGTTTTTTTGTCATTTGACTGGAAGTAATTACTCCAGCAGATGTGTTTGCAAAAAAAGAAAAGTGTAAAACAGCAATTAATGATGAGTGATTGACCAACGCAGCAGACCACGATGGTTGTTTTTAAAGTGCAAGCATCACGCTGCTCTGTGATAGCATAATTACTCACTATTGCTAGGCCTTGGGGGAACTCAGTGGAAGACACATTTCACACACAGCACGATTAAGGACCGGTTCTTCTCTTTAAAGCCCTTCTCTCTCCATTTTTTTGAGATCTAAATAAGTCTCAGACTCAGACTTGACATATTGCAGGTCTACTCTGAAACTTGATGTATTAGAAATTGGCCCCTGGGGTCTCGTCCTAGAAAGCATCCGGAGGAAGACAGTTGCCAAGAACCACTTCCCAAACATCAGCTGTGCTCTTTGACTCCTCATCACACTCCCGTCGGCTCGGAGGAAGGATAAATCTTTGTTCTAAATAATTTAGTTACTTCAAATTTGTCTTTTCCTCTTTCTTTATCCAATAAGATGTCACACAGCGGGCTGTCGTGTAAAATTAATGAGAAAGGGACATGAATTATTAATCGATACTTAATTACAAGCCCCGAAATGAACGAAGGCTCGACAGGAAATTGATGGTGTTTTGACTGCGGATATCAGTCTGAATTGTTATGTAGGAGATTTGAATTGGATCTATTACAGCTGTCTTAAGTGGTGTCAGCCATGTGACGGGGGTGGGTAATGCCTGTGTGAGGTTTACAGCGGGGACGTAAACGCTGGCAGGACAAATACGTCAAGGTGACACTCAGAGCTTATCGCGCTGTGCACAGGGTGAGACGTGCTAAACTGTCTGTGGAAATTAAAGGCTAATTAACTGAATAATGGAAACTTATTATCCAGCAGTTATTACCAGATCCACATTATTGCAGAAAAAGAAAAAAAATCTTTCAGCTTCTCAGATATGATGACTTTTTTGAGTCGATTAAAAATAAAGCAATAAAATGTCTTATTTTTAAAGGTCCTATATTGCGCATTCTGTTGGGATTAATTTTAAGATTTGACATGTTATCCAAGACATTTATATGTATATTTGTGTCACTATAAAGTCTAAAAAGAGTAAACTGCTAGTTTAACTAAGGGCCCCTTTACACAGACAGGGATCGTTGGGTGACCATTCAGAGATCAAAAATTGACACGATCTCTCAACAGTCTCCTAAAGCCTCAAAAAAGCCGTTTCTGTGCAAATGTTTGGGAGATAAGCTTGCAAGATTTTCATGGTGATCTATAAAAATCTTTGAAAGATCCTTGAGAGATCATTGAGACCAGGAGAGATCACTGGGGGATCATTGAGAGTTTCTTGGGTGACCAAAGAGGTGCGCATGCACACACACACGCGCACACACACACACACACACACACACACACACACACACACACACTGGAAAAAAATGAAGCGACAAAGAGATCACCGCAAAATGATCACCATCTGGTTTTACTATTTACGTACATGTGTGTGTTTGAGAAAAATGAACAACTTTGTTTTATTCTCTAACCTACTGAAAACAACTCACCCAAATTCCAGGTCAAAATATCATCATTTAGAGCATTTATTTACAGGAAATGACAACTGGGCAAAACAACAAAAATGATGCTACTTGTAGATGTGCTTTTAGATCAAATAACGTAAAGAAAACAAGTTCATGTTTATTCTTAAACACTACGATGCTTAAGTTTTAACTTTGGAATAGGGCTGTGCCATATCATATCGTTCACGATAATACCAGTATAAATTTTGATACCGGTGATACCGCGTCACACTGCCGACAGAAGTGACGCACTACCTTAGAAACGGCAAAACAAACAGCTCGGAAAGCTGCAGCTACAAAGTCGGAGCATCTGCATCCAGTTGAGCGGAAATATTTAAGTTTTAAAGCCGTTTCAGACTGCTGCCATGTTTAAAAAAAAAAAAAGGTGCAGCAATGTGGATAATCTGCCTGCATTTTTTCTGCAGGTTAACTCCAACAATGTGCCACTTGAAGTGTCTGTAGTTGTGTTTTCGTTCCATTTTGGCTGCTTCATCTTGATTTTATTCAGCTCCCCAAAGGGCGGGGGCATCCGTTCAGTGCAACGAGAGAGTGCTGGTATGGGTTTTCAGCGATGTAATAATAAATAAAGGTACAGCACGGAGGCTGGAAAACATGAAACTAAACATGAATACAAGAACGAAACTAGAGTACAAACCAGACAAGGAACGTGGTGGAAGACGAGGCACTGGGAAACACAGCATGGGTTTATCTTTCAGCCAAGAGCAAATGAATGAGGGAGGCTATGTACTAATGTTGATGAAGGGAAATGAGAAACTGCTCATGAGGATTAATAATTGGGTTTAGGGGCAATCACTTTTTCACACAGAGCAATGTACAGTGGTGTGAAAAAGTATTTGCCCCCTTCCTGATTTCTCATTTTTTTGTATGTCACACTTAAATGTTTCAGACCATCAAACAAATTTAAATATTAGACAAAGATGACACAAATAAACACAAAATGCTGTTTTTTAAACGAAGGTGCTCACTATTAAGGGAAAAAAAAATCCAAACCTACATGGCCCTATGTGAAAAAGTGATTGCCCCTAAACCTAATAACTGGTTGAGCCACCCTTAAATGCAACAACTGCAATCAAGCATTTGCAATAACTGGCAACGAGTCTTTTACAGCGCTGTGGAGGAATTTTGGCCCACTCATCTTTGCAGAGTTGTTGTAATTCAACCACATTGGAGGGTTTTCGAGCATAACCATATTTTACTGTTAGTATGATGTTGTGGTGGACACCTGACTCAGCGGGGGGACATCCTCTCACACCCATCAGGGAAGGAGGAAGGGCAGGTCAATAGACATATGGACAAAGACCCCCAGGGGTCAGTCAGACTGGACTGTTAAGTTACGTACTCCCCGAGGACGAAATGAATAACTGGGAGCCGCTGAAACCAGAAGTAGCGGTCAAAGTGGCACCAGTGTATGTCATGTTAATGATGGTTACTACTGACAATCAAAATGCTAATGTGCCATACATTCTCTTTGTCTGTACAACATGTACAAAAGGCCTTTCTAGACTAGGCTCTTCACGGCCCCAGCGTCCACGCTGGGGTCACAGGCTGTACATATGATAGAGGGTTCAATAAAGAATCTGTGTCGACCTACACTCGTGCCTCACCTCCACATCCTTCCCTTTCACCCTCTACATTGGTGACCTGACATGAGATGGACTGGCTCTCCCTTCCTCCGCGCTGTGGACTCCTTTTTCTCCACATTGGTGACCTGACGTTAGACCGACCGTCTACTCCCTTTCACCGTGCTGTGGACTCCAGAGTACTGGGGACCGTCCACACCCTTCTCATCCACACTGGAGCACACGCCCCTGTTCCTCTCTCCACGATGGCAACCTCAAGGGCTGGGGAAAGAGCGCAGCACGGGGACCGAGACGCACAAGGATCAGCAAGACGAGCACTGCACAGAAACAGCCTGATTGGGTAGACTGGCGCCATCTGTGCTGATTCCTGCCAAGCCCCGACCCTGATTTAACCTCCAGACAGTGGAGTTTATGCACACAGAAGCCCTGTGCGCACACCGCAGGATTACAAGAACAGCGCATCTTCCAGCTATGTGGTCACTGCGCCACAGCATGCGCCACACACCGGGGACAAACCGGCTCCACAGACTTACACATCAGCCTCCGCCGCTGTACATCCCTGGGGGGAACACGGCCGATCACCATCCTTGGAACCTTTAGGGCTGCCCTTGCACCTGAAGCAGACGTGCAGCCTTGCACGCAGGACATGTGTTTGTTTCTCAGCCGCTGCCCACAACGGGGGATTTAGCCGATTGCTTTCCCCGATGCCTTTAGGGCTGCTTCCGCACCTAAAGCAAGATTGCCACGTTCCCTGACACAGCTTCAGTTTTTTTCACAGCCGCTACACACCCTCGGGGAATTGGATCAATCGCCTTCTCCACATCCTCGCTGGACTGGACCCGCACGACGAGTCAGAGACCCAATTTTTTTTTCACAGCCGCTGCAGATCACCGTAAGGTTTACCGGAAAAGTCCCTCACTCATGGCTAATCCGCATGCAATTTTTGCGTGGCCCAGACACTTTCATCATCCCGGGCCAGCACTCCATTGCTTCCCACCCACCTCCCCCTCGTCCTCCACATCGCTACGCCCGCACCTCTGTTCCAAAAGCCTGTCGATTGTCAGCTATGTTCCATTACACACGGTGCGCACTGGACCCCGTGCGCCCACGAACCCCGGCCATCACGTGTTGGAACTTGGAGCGGAGCAGACAGTGTTATTCACCCCTCCCTCCCTCTTTCCCCCCACAGACTTACATGCCCTCCGACACTCCGCTCCCGCAGGACAGTTTGACCGGAGTGGCACACTCCCGCTGTAGCGGCCAGGGGCACCGACTTGTGCCCAAAGGACCGGGGGCTCACAGCCCCTTCTGGGTGTTCAGGGGGGAGTGCTGTGTGGTGGACACCTGACTCAGCGGGGGGACATCCTCTCACACCCATCAGGGCAGGAGGAAGGGCAGGTCAATAGACATATGGACAAAGAGCCCCGGGGGGAAATCAGACTGGACTGTTAAGTTACGTGCCCCCCGAGGACGGAATGAATACCTGGGAGCCGCTGAGACCAGAAGCAGCGGTCAAAGCAGCACCAGTGTATGTCATGTTAATGATGTGTATTACTGACAATCAAAATGCTAATGTGCCATACATTGTCTTTGTCTGTACAACATGTATAAAAGGCCTTTCCAGACTAGGCTCTTCATTGCCCCAGCATCCACACTGAGGTCACAGGCTGCACATATGATAGAGGGTTCAATAAAGAATCTGTGTCGACCTACACTCGTGCCTCCCCTCCACATCCTTCCCTTTCACCTTCTACAATGTTCCTTCTCTGAAATGCTGTGTTACTTTTACACTGGATGTAATGGGACACACACCTTCCAAAAAGTTCAACTTTTATCTCGTCAGAGTATTTTCCCAAAAGCCTTGGGGATCATCAAGATGTTTTCTGGCAGTTTTCGTCTTGGAACTCTGCCATGCAGGCCATTTTTGCCCAGTCTCTTTCTTACGGCGGAGTCATGAACACTGACCTTAACTGAGGCAAGTGAGGCCTGCAGTTCTTTGAATGTTGTTGTGGGGTCTTTTGTGACCTCTTGGATGAGTCGTCGCTGCACTCTAAGGGTAATTTTGGTTGGCCGGCCACTCCTGGGAAGGTTTACCACTGTTCCATGTTTTCACCATTTGTGGATAATGGCTCTCACTGTGGTTCGCTGGAGTCCCAAAGCTTTAGAAATGGCTTTATAACCTTTTCCGGGGGGTGGGGGTTGGGGGGTGGGGGGGTCACTTTTTGACACAGGGCCATGTAGGTTTGGATTTTATTTTACCCTTAATAATAAACACCTTCATTTAAAAACTTGGATTTTGTGTTTACTTGTGTTATCTTTGTCTTATATTTAAATTTGTTTGATAATCTGAAACATTTGTGTGACAAACATACAAAAAAATGAAAAATCGGGAAGGGGGCAAACACTTTTTCACACCACTGTTTTGAGAGTTTTCTAGTGCTTTTCACCCCTTTACATGGGATGGAGATTGTTGAGAGATCTTTGAAACATGAAAAAATGTCTAGTTCTCTCAATGATCTTTCAATTATCTCTGCAGCTTCCACAGTAGACAGATTGTGTTGACTCAGTCCAAATCAATTTCTCAACAATCTCCAAAGGAAAGCAATCTCTCCCACTAATCTCTGAGCAATCGTCAATGAACTCTATTGGTCTTCAAACACTCAATGATCTCTCAGCAATCTCTTCTTTCGGGGTGGAAAAACTTGACATTCATTGAAAGATTGCTGAGAGATCATTGAAAGATTGCTGAGAAACCACTGGGAGATCGATGAGATTGTTCAGAGATCTTTGAAACATGAAAAAACTTCCCTTTGGTGATCGTTGAGAGATTGTTTTGGAATGAGTCAAAACTTTGAGTACCGTGGAGATCTCTGAGGATCAATGAGAGAACTTGGTAATCATTGAAAGATCGTTTGGAGATCTGGACATTCTGTCATCTCAGCAATCCTTCAATGATCTCCACCCCTGTAATAAAGGGAGTATGAGAGATTAACTGAATAAAGGCAGTGTGCATTTATCCATGAAGTGAGTGTTTTGACATTTTAATGGTATGCAGGTGACCTATGGATGTATTTTATCAAGCTGAACCCATGAAAACCCCATTTTACACATTATGGGGCATTTAAGACTGTTTCAAAAAGCAGATTTGGTGAAAATTCAATCAACTGACTGCAAACATAGGCCCTGATCATTCCTGCAGTGGATGCAAACTCCAGCTTACTCCATTACAACCAGAGATGCAGGTCTGACTCCATGGCTGACGCTGTACTGTAACATTGCTGATCATTTCCAGCTCCCACTCACATGTCGTGACGGTGGAGGTGACAGGCTGACTTCGGCCCTGGTCCCGGAGCGCCACCAAGTTCACCGTGTACTCCTCCCCTGGCCTTAGACCAGTTTGCACAAATGAAGTGATGGTGCTGGGCAGCTGTGCAGTCATCCCTCCATCATTGTCCTGTAAGGGGGGGAAGGGGTGAGACCAGACTTGAGCTCATGTCTACTGCATGCTGTTTGTACTTTTGAGTAAATGTCAGCAACCGTGCAGCACAAACTGCTTCTCACAGCAGAGACGAGAAATCTCTCTTTACCAGTATGACATAAACAGTGACTCATGCAGCTAATTTCACTGCAGTAAATTTTCCATACGCTGTGGCTTTTTCTGACTTTTTTTTTTTGGTAAACTTTAGCACATTAAATTCCCAAAGTGTGTCCCTTTGCAAAATTGGGTATGCTACAGTGATATTTCTCAAGCCATGTTCTGCAGAGGCAGCAATCTGGACATTTCCAAAGGCCTGTCACTCATCCATATGCAGCCATAGCCATTCTAGGCTGTTCTCCGAGGACCGGTGCTGCAACCTGCCATCAGACAGATGTTACACCGACTGCTGGTCCAAGATCCCCAGCCTGCACTCTGAAGGCTTGTATTAAAACAGAACACACAACAGCTTGCTACTTTCCTGTACCAAATCGGTAATTAGAGATGTAATCCATTTAATCACCTCAGCTCAATTACAAGGACGAATAGTAACACATCACGCTAATGTTCCTGCAGCAAGTGGTGTTAAATTTCAATAAAAAAACAATATTAATGCAGATTCACCGAGGCAACGCTAAATCAAACTATACCATGTACCATAAAACTATATTACACTCCCACCCCCTGCATCGTTTTGCACATAATTAATCATCATTCTTCGTGCAGACAAGGTCACATTTCATGCTCAGTAAAGTTCATTATGGGAATATTTGATAATAATATGGAACTATCTAATTGCACATTCATACCTTTAAATTTACTTTGGTTTGAACAGTCTGAGTTTATGTCCAGCATGAAACATCTCTTTACTTTGTCTGAATGGAAGAACAAGAGCCATTTATCACAAAGAAGACAAAACAAACTTGTTTGAGATATTATGTCCAGCATGATTTTGATAAATCTGATATTTAGAATATGAAGCCCTAACAAATACAGTCACAGACATCCATCTTCCTCATTCTCCCTCTTCACCCAGACTATACTCAGTGTTTTTAGTGTTTTTCTGGCTGAGGAAACATCTTGGTGGAGAAATGTCTGCTGTATGTAAGATGGCAATATGAATGAACATTGGCAGAAAAACAAAATAATGTGCTAAATAATTAACAGTTCACTTCACCGTCACAGCCATGGGACACATGGGAGTGCTTCAATCCTACATTTGCTTGACATAATGTCAGAGCGTTTTCATCTCCCCCAAAGATAAAATTTACTGCTACCAGAACTAACCCACAAAGACCTCTGTGGTAAGAGCGTCCACTGTCAGCTTAATGGTTTAGAAGAATCTTATGAGCAGAGCTGCTAAATTCAGTCACCCATTTGGCTATAACTCTTCCATTTCATTTATTTATTTATTTTAATGGCATTTTTGTTTGCAATGACATATTTTATTTAGCTTTCATCTCTTTTTTTTAATCCTCTGACATTACATCCAGGGCTTGGCATTAACACTGGCCAGTTTGTCAATGGCCAGTGGATTTCAGCAGTGGCCAGTAAGACGGCCACTCCCACTAGTCACTTTGGCAAGTTGCAGTTTTCTTAAGCGACATCTAAAATAACAAACCTACTGCAATGTGTGACTATAAAACTCCAACTCCCATAAGCACTATCTGCACTGTAGCAGAATCGGTACCAGGTGGACTCAGACCTTGTGACACTCAGCAACAGGAGGGCCCAAAAGGAACTGAGACTGTCATTCTGTTAACCAATCCCCAACTCTTTCTTCACAACCCCTTTAGAACAATGAGGAACATCTGCTCATACCTATCCTCCCCTCAACACCTGACACTGCCTCTGTGCTCAGGCAGAACTCTTTTGAACCGTGAACAACACTCAGGTGAGAAGTGACTGTACCCCCATCTTCTCCCCAGAACAACAGAACACTCGAACTGTCATGGACTCCACGGCGTCACCCAAGGGACAACTGGTGACGTTTCTCTCAGATAAGAGCCATTTGAAACTTCACTGTGCATTCGGACTCTGTCAATAATCTGCCTTTTGTTTCCCACAGGAAATAAGAACTCAATATCACAGGAACTGAGTCACTGATTACCAGAATGTTCCTCCTCATTTCTGAGACTGCAATGCATCACACATGTCTGCCTGTTATAAATATCTGCATGCTTTATGATCAATTTATTTTAGTAAAATTAGATAATTAACCAAGTAGAATTGCTTAACTTAGACAAGTGAGTCTTAGTATTAGTCATAATGTTAATATGATAATATGATGTAGTCACTGCCTTTTTTCTGCCAACCTCAATTTCTCTGGGAATCACTCCTCCCACCTTTTTGTCTTCTCCTTTGCATGTTGGGTAACCATGGGAACAAAGCCGTCCTCTGTGCAGTTACTCACTGATTCGTCCAAAAATCCTAAGCCCCTCCCTTCCAGCGTGCGGAGCAGGGGTTTAAATCAGACGCAGAGATAGGCTTACTCACGTCTGTTTCCAGCTCCCCTTGTGTCTACGTCTCCTTCGTCTCGTCTCTTTGTCTGTCCTATTTAAGTTTTCTTCCTTGGCAACTGCCTTGCATTTTCTAAGTACTTGTTTTGTAGAGTTTTCTAGTTCACGTTATTCTGTAGAGTTTGCCATTTTGTTAGACCTAGTGACTAAAGCCTGAGTATTTTTTTTTTTTGTTAGAATTTAATTATAGCAGTCTAGCCGATCAGCGGGAGAACGTGCATCCCAGCTTTGTATCCAGATCAGCTGCCCCTTCCAGCATATCAGTGGGTTGAGATCCAGGACTGGGTCTCCCCTCTCTGAAGCAGCTGACCGGGGTGCCAGCCTTGCCCCAAGTAACCTAGGAACGAGTCCATCTGGATTCTGTGGGCCAGAATCCCAATAAGGCCTCAAGGAGGACCACATTCCGACACACAGCTCCAACCTCTTCATCAGGTTTGCAGATGACACAACTGTGGTGGGTCTCATCAACAACGAAGACGAGACAAACTACAGGAGCGAGGTGAGCCGCCTGGCCATGTGGTGCGAAGAGAACAATCTCTCTCTGAACATGGAGAAGACGAAGGAGATTGTTGTGGACTTCAGAAGAGCGCACACCCAGCATGCTCCCCTGACCATCAATGGTGCTGCTATGGAGAGGGTGAGCAGCACCATGTTCCTGGGTGTACACATTACAGAGGACCTCTCCTGGACCACCAACACTGTATCACTGGCCGAGAAAGCTCGGCAGCGTCTCTATTTCCTCCACAAACTGAGAAGAACCAAAGCCCCGGCCCCCATCATGTGTACCTTCTACAGAGGCACCATCAAGAGCATCCTGACCAGCGGCCTCATCGTGTGGTACAGCGCCTGCACCACGTCTTGCCGCAAGACCTTCCAGCACATAGTGAGAACAGCTGAGAAGATTGTCGGTGCCTTTCTCCCCTCCCTTGAGGCCATCTACAGCACCTGTCTCATCCGCAAAGCCCTCTGCATTGCAAGTGATTCCACCAACCCATCACACAGCTTCTTCAGTCTGCTGCCATCAGGGAGGAGTCTGCAGAGTCTCCGGGCCAGGATCAGCAGACTCAAGGACAGCTTCATCCACCAGGCTGTCAGGAAACTCAATCTCCCTGCTCTGCCCCCTCTCCCCCTTCTGCCCCCCTCCCCCCCCACACAAATCCTGGACTCTGACAACACCCCCCTCCCCAACAACTGAAGTCTGCCATCCCCAGGTACTGTTCATTCCCACACAAGCACACATTGACTTCAGGAGCTTCAAAAACTGAACGTTGTCATCCAGGAACTGTTCACTCCAACACACGCACACACACTGATCACAGGGCTGCACCAGTTCCTCAATGGACTGCTCTCTTTGCACTACATGCCACTTTAACCCTCTATGTGCCCTGATATGTGCCTTAATTCACTACATGCCGTCTTGATTTTTATCATATTTAGTTATTTTGCGCACCCTGTCATGAACTTGGGTTTGGTGGTACCAAACCCAGTTCTGACACTGTGGCTTTTGTCTCTTTACACTGTATGTTTTCCATCAGGCGCTTCAGGGAGCCCTTTGGGTCCTCCGCTCCCTGACAGCTCGGCCACGTCCCCTCCTCCTGTCAGTGTTACAAGCTGTTCCTCATTACACATACACACACACATTCCTCCATTCATCTCCATTCACATGCTCAGACACTCACTCATGCACACCCTGTTTTCTGTTCTGTCCAGCCCACACACATTCACACCGGCGGTCTCTTTCCTCATTAGTATTGTCATTACTTAAGCTCTGTTTGAGTGGGAAGAGATCGCCAGATCATTGCGCTTTGTACACAGTTGCTGTTCCCTCTGTGTTTGCTAGCCTCCACTCCCTACGTTATACTTTCAGCCTGACTGTGCTAGTCTTCTCGAACGTCAGCTGACGCCTGCTTGTTGCCTGATGTTAGCGGCTGTTCCTGTTAGCCTGCTCACACTGGACAGCACGGACCGCCTTGGACCGCTCCAGCCCGTAAGTTTACGTTTGCCTTTCTCCCTCGTGCCATTCAGCTGTTCTGCGGCACTAGGCATTTCCTCTCTTGGGCTGTTGAGCGTCTTTGAGGTGTCCCTGCTCTCCTGGTGTCCTCCTTGACTGTAATCCAGCCATCTGTTGATTCCGTAACTGTTTGCTGGACTGAATCACTATTTGACTGTGCAATAAAGTGCACGCTACTACTTCTGCTCGTGGGTTTTAATTCCTTCCTCCATGCGCTGCATAATGGCGCATGGGGAACCATAACAGAATGATACGGCCAGAAAAAGAAAACCCAGCAGAGTAGTCGTGCGTTTTTCTTTTCTTTTCCACCTTTTTCTTTTTCCCCTTTGAGCTGTGCAATGGTGGTCTGGACAGATGAGGAGCTGAGAGCGCAGGACCTCCTGGAACAGGCTCTTTTTTCTGCTCAGTGCCCGCACTCTCCTGAGGATATTCGGCTGGCGCGGATCACTGCTGAAGACAGCATGCGGCATCATCCTGACCTCTGGCTGATTCCGAGGGTGGACGACATTCTCTCCGTCCTCTTTCCCCAGCCAGATGCAGACTCGGAGTGGACCCCCCTGATGTCGGAGCCATCCTCCCATCGGAAGAAGCGCTCGCGGCGGAAGAAGCCACCCTCCTCCGGCTCTCCTGCTCCTGTGTCATCCTTTGAGCCTGGGCACGCTCCAGCCACTTCTGTTATGATGGAGGAGGAGAAACAGGCTTTGCTAGCCCAGATAGACCGCCAGATGGAGGAGGAGCGCCACGAGAAGGAGGAATGGAGATGCGCTCCGCCGGCCGAAACTGACTCATCCTCCGGACTGGGATCCGCCCAGCCCACGTTCGTGATGATGGAGGAGGAGAGACTGGCTCTACTAGTGCAGATGGATCACCAGATGGAGGAACACCGTGAGAGGGAGGAGCAAAGGAATTCGGTCAGGCCGTTTGTTCCCCCCGCAGCTACTTCTCACTCAACCTTCACATCCGCCAAAGTTGAGGAGGCAGTTTTTCCCTCTTCCTCACCTTCCCCTGCGCCCATTTAGTGGCTCCTCCACCACCTACCGAGGAGTTCAGGCCTGGGGTGGACGTTCAGAGGAGAGGAGACGCCCTAGATGCCGCTGGGAATGTCAAGAGCTAGGAGAACAGGCAAGTTCTTTCTCATTTAATTTCAACTTTTGATGAACAATTTTGCCTGTCCCCTGGCCAGGAGACTCGGGGTTTGCAGTCCCCTGAGGTACTCTTTTCCAGCGGCATGTAATAACTCTTCACCTGACCACTCCAAATCCCCTCTGTGTGGTCCTATGAGTTCGCCGGTTCCAGAACCAAGTCGCCAGAGGAGGGAGGAACCTGAGGCCCTGGAGGATCCAGTTCCAGGGTCAGCGGTGAGGCAATCCCCGACTGCCATGCCGGATGGGCTGTTGGCATGGAAGACAGCTCACGGGGGCGTGGAGACTGCAACCACCACCACGCTTGCTGCAAGGGTCGCCGCAGCAGAGTCATCCAGCGGACCAGACCTCCAGCCGACTGGGCCCAAGATGTTGTCATTGGGATCGACGGAGTCTTGGACGGCGGTGGAGCTCGAGTCCAGGCAAATGCTCTTATTTGTTTCTCTCCCCTGTAAATTGGAGCAATCTTGTCTGGCTCTTGGAGAGGGAGAGTCAGGTGAAGCCCTCAGCTGCATTGGCTCTCGCCTTGCCGAGCTCCACTGCTGCTGACGACCCTAATCACTCTCTTCCTGTCATCCCCGAGCTCCTTCCTAGGGTCACCGGAGAGGATCCGCCGCAACCTGGGGTGCCCACGGATGACAACGACGTGAGTCCAGCCACCCCAGTGGAGGCCAACGTGGATACAGCACCTCACGGACTTCCAGAACAAGCGTACCCTAGATCGTCGGAGTCCTGGACGGTGGTGGAGCCCAAGTTCAGGCAAGTGCACTCCATAATGTCTCCTGTGCCTATGTTGAAGTCACACTGCCCAACTCATGGTGAGGAGGGTCCGGGGCAGCTCGCCACAGCCCCCAGGCTCACCTTACCGGGCTCTGCCACTGTCGGCGACCCTGACTCGGTCTCTTTCTCTCTCCCTCCAGCTTTGGAGCTCCTTGCCAGGGTCACCGGAGAGCAGCCAATGCCACCTGAGCCACCTGAGGTCCCCATGGAGGTAGCGGAGCTCCAGCCGGAGTCCACCATGGGTGCTGCAGAGCTCCAACCGGGAATCACTGCGGGTGCTGCAGAGCTCCAGTCAGGAGCCACCACAGGTGCTGCAGAGCTCCAGCTGAGAGTCACCACGGGTGCTGCAGAGCTCCAGCCGGCTGTTGAGCATCTTTGAGGCGTCCCTGCTCTCCTGGTGTCCTCCTTGACTGTAATCCAGCCATCTGTTGATTCCGTAACTGTTTGCTGGACTGAATCACTATTTGATTGTTCAATAAAGTGCACGCTACTACTTCTGCTCATGGGTTTTAATTCCTTCCTCCGTGCGCTGCATAATGGCGCATGGGGAACCATAATACACCCTTAGTATTTTTAGTCAGCTTCTGGTTGGGGGCTGTTTTTTTTGCACTGATGTTTGATGTTCAAAGTTTAATGTTTGGTGTTAGATGTTATACTTTATTTTCATATTTCCTACTTAGTGTTTATCTTGCTGCACCGTGGGTCTCAGAGTAACGTAATTTCAATTCTCTGTATGTGCTGCACATATGGCAGAACTGACAAAGTTGACTTTGACTTTGCTTCTCTCGGCCTTAAACGACCATTACCCGAACTACGTATCCAAAGTAGGCACTCCATTTAAATTTCACCTGTTGTGGCAGTCTAACTGGTAAATTTGTCCCAATCAGAAAAGCAGCTGTAAGCACCGTCGATCAAGTTCAGACAGTGCTTGCCTCAGATACATTTCTGGTTCTGCACCTCCTCCCTCTCTCCCTCTTTTTCCTTTTAGTTCAACAAAATCCAAATTCTACACTCTAACTTTTATAGCTACTTTTTGATTAGAACTGCGTGAATTTTCTTTCAACCCAGGGTGACTCCACAGATCCAGTCTTTAAGTACTACAGTTTAAATGTGATGATAATGTTGTGACCTTAGGTAGGTGTGGTGTTTTCATATCTCATATCCTGCCAGTATCATCAAAAAACCCAATGATTGTCATGTTTTATTCAGCTGAACTTAAATGCTTACAGTGGTGTGAAAAAGTGTTTGCCCCCTTCCTGATTTCTCATTTTTTTGTATGCTTGTCGCACTTAAATGTTTCAGATCATCAAACAAATTTAAATATTCAACAAAGATAACACAGGTAAACACAGAACGCAGTTTTTAAATGAAGGTGTTTATTATTAAGGGGGAAAAAATCCAAACCTACATGGCCCTGTGTGAATAAGTGATTGCCCCCTAAACCTAATAACTGGTTGGGCCACGCTTAGCAGCAGCAACTGCAATCAAGTGTTTGCAATAACTGGCAATGAGTCTTTCACAGTGCTGTGGAAGAATTATGGCCCACTCTTTGCAGAATTGTTCTAACTCAGCCACATTGGAGGGTTTCTGAGCATGAACTGCTTTTTTAAGGTCATGCCAAAGCATCTCAATCGGATTCAGATCAGGACTTTGACTAGGCCACTCCAAAGACTTCATTTTGTTTTTCTTAAGCCATTCAGAGGTGGACTTGCCTGTGTGTTTTGGATCATTGTCCTGCTGCAGAACCCAAGTGCGCTTCAGCTTGAGGTCATGAACAGATGGCCGAAACATTCTCCTTCAGGATTTTTTGGTACAAATGAGAAACAAAGTAATTGAGATCTATCAGTCTGGAAAAGGTTACAAAGACATTTCTAAAGCTTTGAGAATCTAGCGAACCCGAGTGAGAGCCATTATCCACAAATGCTGAAAACACGGAACAGTGGTGAACCTTCACAGGAGTGGCCGGGTGACCAAAATTACCCTAAGAGCGCAGCGACTGCAGGCCTCACTTGCCTCAGTTAAGGTCAGTGTTCATGACTCCACCATAAGAAAGAGACTGGGCAAAAATGGCCTGCATGGCAGAGTTCCAAAATGAAAACCACTGCTGAGCAAAAAGAACAAAGGCTTGTCTCAGTTTTCAAACATCTTGATGATCCCCAAGTCTTTTGGGAAAATACTCTGATGAGACAGAAGTTGAACTTTTTGGAAGATGTGTGTCCCATTACATCCAGCATAAAAGTAACACAGCATTTCAGAAAAGGAACATCATACCAACAGTAAAATATGGTGGTGGTAGTGTGATGGTTTGGGGCTGTTTTGCTGCGGTAAATGGAACCATGAATTCTGCTCTCTACCAAAAAGTCCTGAAGGAGAATGTTCGGCTATCTATTTGTGACCTCAAGCTGAAGCACACTTGGGTTCTGCGGCAGGACAATGATCCAAAACACACCAGCAAGTCCACCTCTGAATGGCCTAAGAAAAACAAAATGAAGACTTTGGAGTGACCTAGTCAAAGTCCTGACCTGAATCTGATTGAAATGCTGTGGCACAACCTTAAAAATACGGTTCATGCTTGAAAACCCTACAATGTGGCTGAATTACAACTATTCTGCAAAGATGAGTGGGCCAAAATTCCTCCACAGTGCTGTAAAAGACTCACTGCCAGTTATCACAAATGCTTCTGATTCTGATTCTGATTGCAGTTGTTGCTGCTAAGGGTGGCCCAACCAGTTATTAGGTTTAGGGGGCAATCACTTTTTCACACAGGGCCATGTAGGTTTGGATTTTTTTTTCTCCTTAATAATAAACAACTTCATTCAAAAACTGCATTTTGTTTTTACTTGTGTTATATTTGTCTAATATTTAAATTTGTTTGATGATCTGAAGCAATTAAATGTGACAAACATACAAAAAAAATGAGAAATCGGGAAGGGCTAAACACTTTTTCTCACCACTGTAGTTGTACACGTCGTCTGCAGACACTGTCATGTTTGCCCTTTTCAGGGCATAAATGAGGCACCAAATGCCGACAGAGAGTTTGCTTGTTTATTTACAGAAAACACAAAATAAAGAACCACGTGGGGCAAAACACATACACTAAACGTTGAACACAAATAAAGAGCACAAACACCAATACGAGAGAGTAGTGAGGGTGAAACCTTACACTATAGAATAAACACTTACACATGAAATAGTGGGGACGAAACCTCATGCTGAAACAGGACTGGAGCCGGATGTAGGGACTCCAGCCTAAGATTGACGAAGGTCGCAGCGAGGAGTGAGTCTCAGCTGCTCCCTTAAATACTAATCACAAAAGCAACAAACCAAACAGGAGAGGAGAAAACGTAATCACCAAAATCAGAATCAGCTGTGACAGTGCCGGCTCGACTTGACAGCTGGAAGTCTGGCCGCGGCGCTGTCACAGTAAAAGCCCCGGGAAAACCAATAATAATTCTCCCTTTTTTCCCTTGTAGGCATTGCAAGGGAAAAAAGGGAGAATACTGCATGACTCGAGCGCGGATTAGCTCAGCACTTGGATCACCACAGACACGCTCGTGACTAACAAGACCGATGCGAGATTGGCAGGTCCGGTTGCAGTGTCTGCAGGGGAAGATCTGTTTGGGATTTGGTGTTTTTGTTGCACAATCTTTTCTCCTTTGACGTTTTTCCTCAATGTTGGTCCTACGGATGTTCTCAAAATAGGAAACAGCGATGCTGACTGCTGACAGTATGCCACCGGGTGTGGACCAATGTCCATGGTCAGTATGACGGACACTGAGGGACTTCTTTAGGGAATCCTTGTAGCGTTTCTTTGGTGCACCTATATTTTGGTGACCGGAGGAGAGTTCACCATATAAGATTATCTTTGATAGACGATGATTTGCCATCCTGGAATCATGCCGTACCCAATGTAGCTGTGATTTTAGCAGCATGGCCTCAATGCTAGTGATCCCTGCCTGTTTGAGGACCTCAATGTTAGTAATATAGTCACTCCAGTGCATGTTCAGAATGGTACGAAGGCAGTGCTGATGGAAGTGCTCAAGAAGTCATAAATGGCTGCTATACCAAGACTCTGAGCCATATAGGAGGGTGACAAGTACAACAGCCCTGTAGACAATGATTTTGGTACCGGCTTTGAGATTTTTTTTTTCATGCCCCTTTATACAGTCTACCAAATGCACTATTCGCCTTTGCAAGTCTGCTGTCAATTTCCATTGTCAATCCAAGCATTTGTTGAGATGGTGCATCCCAGGTAAGTGAACTGTTGTACTGACTTCAGCTCAGTTTCTCCAATGGTGATATGGGGAGCATGGTAATCAGCCCCAAGTGCAGATTGGTAAAGGACCTCCGTCTTTTTCAAGCTGACCTTTAGCCCAAAGAGTTGGGCAGCCTCTGTAAAACAGGAAGTTAAACACTGTAATGCTCTCTCTGTATGGGCAACAAGGGCAGCATCATCTGCGAAGAGGAGATCCAATTAGTTCACGAGTTTTAGTATATGCCTATAGACATCTGTAGTTGAACAGGTTGTCATCGAGACAGTATCTGATGAAAACATAATCTTCATCTCCAAGATCTTCCATTGCCTGCTTGAGCATCATGCTGAAGACGATGGGAAACAGTAGGTGCCAGGATGCATCCTTGCTTCATCCCGTTGGTGATGGGGAATGGTTCTAAAAGCTCACTGCTTAGTTGAACTTGGCCCTGCTGGTCTTTGTGCACTTGAATGACCATATTGAGGAACTTTTGGGAGCAACCAAGTCTATTCATTATCTGCCACAGTCCTTTCCTGCTTACTGTGTCAAAGGCTTTGGTCAAGTCAACAAATGTTACATAGAGCCCCTTGTTTTGTTCACGGCACTTCTCCTGTAGCTGTCTGAGAACAGAAACCACGTCTATAGTGCTCCTGTTGGCTCTGAATCCACACTGACTTTCAGGGAGATGGTGTTCAGCGATGGAAGGTCCCAATCTGTGGAGTAACATTCGTGCAAGGATTTTTCCTGCAATCAAGAGCTGGGTGATTCCCCTGTAGCTGGAACAGTCTGACTTTTCCACTTTGTTTTTGTATAGGGTTATGATGACTGCATCATGGAGATTTTGGGGTAGCCTGCCCTGTTCCCAGCAGCAGACAAAGAATTCATGGAGCTTGTTGTGTAGTGCGGGTCCACCATTTTTCCAAATCTCTGGTGGGATGCTGTCAACTCCTGCTGCCTTGCCACATTTTAGCTGCTGTATGGCTTTGGTAGTCTCTTGAAGGGTTGGTTGGTTGGTTGTCTAATTCTACTTTTATCGGTTGTTGAGGAATGCCGAGAATTGCGACTTCATGGACAGTGTGGTTTGCGCTGAAGAGAGACTGGAAATGTTCAGACCAGTGACATAGGATGGATGCCTTGTCTGTGAGGAGAACCTGACCATTTGAGCTGCGCAATGGGCTCTGGACCTGATGTGTGGGGCCATATACTGCCTTCAATGCTTCATAGAACCCCTTGTAGTCACCAGTGTCAGCACACCGCTCATTCTGGATCTCACAAATCTTGTGCTCGAGGTAGCTGCATACATGTCGGAAAGCAGCTCTCTTATCAGGACAGGATGGCTGTGCCAAATGGGCCTGATGTGCAGACCTCTTTTTCAACAGCAATTCCTGGATCTCCTCGTAACTTTCATCAAACCAGTCTTGGTTCTTCCTTTTAGCAAACCCAATGACTTCTTCAGATGTCTGCAGAATTGCAGTTTTCAGTTTCTCCCACAATGCTTCTGGTGAGAGATCAGTGTAAGAACTGGATTCCTTTAATTTTGACTGTAGGCCTGCCTGGAAGTCAGCTTTCAGTACAGGTGATTGAAAACTAGAGACCTTGAGCATCTTCCTTTTGGGCCCTCCTTTTCTTAGCTTAGGATTGAAGTGGATTTTGAGTTTGCAGCAAACAAGACAATGGTCACTGTGACACTCTGCACTGGGCATTACTCTGGTGTGTAAAACATTGTGTAGGTCTTGCTGGCACACAATAATACAGTCAATGAAGTGCCAATGTCTGGACCTAGGGTGCATCCGGGTTGTTTTCAAACTCTTTTTGTTGGAAGATGGTGTTAGTTATGACAAGTTGTTGCTCTGAACAGAGCTCTAATAGTGGACATCCATTGTAGTTAGAGTTTCCATCGCCATGTTTGCCCAAGAATTCCTTTCCAAGCTTCTGAATCTCTGCCTACTCAGGCATTAAAATCACCAAGGGTTATAACCTTGTTACCAGTTGAGTACGCTGGAGGAGACTTCACAGATCAGAGTAGTACTTGTCTTTTTCTATAGGATCAGCTTGGAGAGTTTGGGAGTATATGCTAAAGATTGTGACATGATGAAGCGCATACTATAAATATGATATGGCCAGAGTGACCTCTAGGTAGTGTTTCAAGCTTGGCAATAATGGAATTACTGACCATGAAGCCAACGCCTGAAAGACGTTTTTCTGCCGTTGGCTTGCCTGACCAATAGAGGGTATATCCAGCACCACTTTCCTTTAAGCTTCATTCCTTGGCAAAACGGACTTTGGAGAGAGCTGCAATGTTGACTTTTAGTCATGACAGTTCATGTGCAATAACAGCAGAGAGACGTTCAGGATGACTGGCGTCAGGTGAATCGAGCATGGTTCCAATGTTCCAACATGCAACTTTGAATCCAACGACACCCTTTGTGTTGGGTGTGAATTTTCTTTTTTGATATTGTATGGCTGCATAAGAAAATGCCCGATGACTGCGGTTAGCCAACTGGGTGAACAGGAAACAAGCTTTGTTTAGGCCACCTTTTCTAGGCCCCTCTCCATGTGGAGCAAGCAGTGCTGTTCCTAGAGAAGGCTGCTTGGTCATTCAGGATGTTGCTGAGCAATGTTGTTGTTTCTGGGTCAACATCAGGTGACCAGAGTCCTGAACTGCCTCTATGCAGGACTGGAACTGTGGCTTCCAGTGTCATCTTCCACCTGCTGCTTTCGCCCCTCGCCCATCGCTACAGGACTTTGAAGAGATGATCGTGGACGTGGACTGTTTTTCAGCCTGTGCAATAGAATTTTATAATTGAAGTGCAGCGTGAGCAGAACTGGCCCCACCCTTTAAACCAGAGGTTCATCTACCATGGCCCAGTAAACTGGGACAATGACAGTGAGGTCCTCAAGTCATAGGTTTTATATCAGAGTGTCCTCCTAGCCTCTGGATCAAAAACCTTCCTCGGAGGCCCGAGAGCAGTAACCCAGGCTGGGACGTGGATGAAAAATCCTCCTCAATGCTAGATGGCCGTCCATGGCTCTCCTGAGCCGACACCCTTTGATGGATCTTGTATTTACTTCCATCAGGGTGTCTAGCAACCCACTTCACCATTTCCATAGAGGTGTTGGTGGGGGTGCTGGTTTAGTCACCGGCAACTCGACTCTGCAACAGGTAGTACTGGATTACAGGCTACCAGCAGCAGATTCTATGACCTACAGATTCTACATAGAATCTAATGATTCTGTGATGTAGTGCAGCCATGAAGGGGTGTCCCAATTCATAGGGGAAGGGGAACAAATGAGAATTGGGACACACCCCAAAACTACCTGTACTTCACTGTCACATTACAAAAATTTTTCTCTACTGTTTTACAATATTTACCGCTATTCATAAATAAACAGTGTTTCTCTTGCTATTTTTTATTTATGTATAAGGGTCATTTACATCTAAAAAGGTTGCAAATTTAGTTCCAAGTAAATTTTAGCATCTGATTTGGTAATTTTTTTGATCATAAACAATTTTCTAACCACAAAATTGGGGCTAGTGAAAAGGCTGAGTGGCTAGTAACTTTGGAAAATCCCTACCCACAGTGGCTGGTGAGCAAAAAAGTTAATGTCAAGCCCTGATTACATCTCTGACATGCAGCTTCTACTCACAGACTGTATCACGTCACACATCCACCGCTGTGGGAGTGAGAGAATGCTGGCAGTTTAAAAAGGCGTTTACTGGTTTACTTTATGTTTTAATAGATTAGGCTTTATTTTTTAGTAATCCCTGATACCCGATCAAGTCACTTTTGCTTGGATCAAACCTGGTACCGACACTAGATATTGTATGGGCCCACCCCTAGACTGAATTAAAAATGAAATCTGTGAATGAGAGTCCAGCCTATCTGGAGATGCGTCACATTGTGTGATCTACTGTAAATACGCGGCAGAGATTTAATGATGCAACCAAACAGGATCTAATGAATTATATGCTCTTTTATTAGCATTTGTAACTGTGACATTACACCATGTTTTTCAGGACCAGCTGCCAAAGAAAGGCAATATAAAATTTTACTGTACTGCCATAAATATACTCCAGCAGTTTATAACAATGTTAATAGCAGGTCACTCCTCTCCCCCACTTTTGCCACCTCTCCCTCTGATCCAAGTGTAGTGTGTTTTGTGTTTGCATAGGCCAGAGCTTTCATGCCTACTTCCATTACAAGATTGTCAAAATTCACAATCCCTACTGCTGCATTAAAGCCACAAAGGGTGGGACTGCCAACCCATAATAGGATTTCCCCTGTGGCTGGAGAGAGAGCAAAGCGAGGGAAGACTGAGAGAATAAAGAGGGGGGAGAAAAAAGAGGGAAAGCTGGGAAAAAAGGGATGGAGGTTAGTAGTGAGGGGTACTGAAGACGGGGTTACTGATCAGTTACAGTTGGAAAGCAGGAAAAAAGATTAGGAGAAGAGGGAGAGGAAAACAGAAGAACGTGATGTAGAAGAGGTGAGAAAGAGGCTACGGGTGCTGAAGATAAAACGACAAATTTATCAGACAGATTTCACATGTCCTTCCCTTAAAAAGGCTTCAAAATAAACACAAAAAAGGCATCTTAACATCAGATTTGGGGCTTAGTGCCTCAGTGGACCAAAGGATATCTCCCCTGAGAACACCTTAAGGAGAAAACCAATTACTGTGAGAGGGGACGAGATTAGAGTTCAGACAGTACCTGAGTTTACAGCAGGAATTAGATAGAGAAAGGCTTTTGCTTTTTGGCTTTGAACCTGGCCCCAGCATGGCTTTAAGAAGTGTTATTCAGGAAAAGAATTTAATGGCTCATCCATCTAATAGCCAGTAAGCTTAAGACAATCCACGTGTTTAATTTACTATGGGGTTTATACTGAGTAAACCCCCCCAAAACCTAAATCCATCCAGCTATTTTCCCATGGTTTCTTCAGAATTCAGAGCCATTTGGTGATTGGCAATATGGAGATCTGAAAATAATTCTTTTCAATCAAGAACATCTGCACACAAAACAAATACAAAGATGAACGTAGGAGTGCTGGCAACATCTGTCAGTTGTTGATGATTCATTAAAGAGAACAAAAATCTGTCAGTTTCCTTTCTGTTCTGACACAGATATTCTCTTTCAGCATGCTGCAGTGCCCAGCGTCTTACACAGTGAACTGTGTCGGTCAAGATACAACTTTATTCTACCTTAGGGATGAAGCTGATCTCCCATCCATCGAAGGGGTAGTAGAATGGTTGCCACTGGACCTCTACAGACGTCTCTGTGATGGATTTGAAGACTAAACCATCCGGATTGGACAGATCTGGAGACACAGCAAGAGACACAATGTTGTTCTTCACTGACCCACAAAAGCCCATCATGACTCTATCTAAAGAAAATGTTTTTCAAAAGGTAACATTTTTCTATTTTCTTTTAGATTATTTTGATGCAAGTGTAACTCTACAAATGAACTACAATTTTTTTTTAAATTTTAAATTTTTATTACTTATTTTGTACTCGTAGGTAGATTTGTTTTGAAGGCTGGTGACAAGCCACCAGCTGCCGGTCGCTGCGTGTGCAAGCGCCCCTTATCCCTAACCTGCATGTTTTTGACATGTGGGAGGAAACCGGAGAAATCCCGGAGTAAACCCACGCAAACACGGGGAGAACATGCAAACTCCACACAGATCACTGTTGGCCGGGGGCAGGGATCGAACCCACGATCTCACGATCCCCGCGATCCCCCGGCCGAGGGTAAAACTGTGCTGCCACAGTGCTAACCACGGGGAAAGAGGGGAGCTGAAAAGTTCATAGTGGTCAAATTTAACCAAATGTGTTTTAATTTTCAACTGCAGGGATCCAAGCACTGCAACACTGATGGAAGACGTGTGTGGACCGAAGGGGAGACTATGTTTAAAAATAAACCACATTTGCTCAAATTTGACCACTATGAATTTTCCAACCTATGAACTTTTCAGCCCCCCCCCCCCCCCCGTGTGTGTGTGTGTATTAGTTTAATGGTCGAACCTTGGATTCAGGAGGAGCAATGTGGTTTTCGTCCTGGCCGTGGCACATCGGGGTTCGTGGGAGTTTGCCCAACCAGTTTACATGTGCTTTGTGGACCTGGAGAAGGCATTCAACTGCGTTCATCGTGGTTTTTTGTGGGGTTGCTTTAGGAGTATGGGGTATCGGGCTTGTTACGAGCTATCCGGTCTCTATACGGCCGTTTTGAGAGTTTGGTTCATATTACCAACACTCGGTTGGACTCATTCCCAGTGAGAGTTGGACTCTGTCGGGGCTGCACTTGGTCACTGATCTTGTTCACACTTTGTTTTGTTTTTTTCTTTTCCCCTTGCCCTGTCAGGCAGCTAGGTAAGCAGAACAGAAATCTGCTACCCTTATTGTGTCAAAACAGATTTACTTTACCAAAAGGAGCTTTATAAAGTATCTACTGTATCTATGTATTGAATATTGTTGTAAACTCCTCCTGTAATAACTTTTAATTCTTTATTTAAATTCGTTAGTTATTTTACCATGAAGGACCCGTCAGGATGGGGAATGGGGAAAGGAAGTCTGGAGAGGGGGAAAGAAAAGGGAGAGGAACAAAAAAGACAAACAAACCAACAACTAAAACAAACAGAAGACAGACTGCTTCTTCTGCCGAAGAGGTCTCAACACGAGTCTGGTATCTGCACCTGTTAAACGGGAGACATTTGTGCGTGTGCGTCCGTGTGCGTGTATATGAGAGTGCGTGCAAAATAAGAGTGTGCATGTGAGTGGTTTGTCAGGAAACATACGAAGAGGGCAGCCGGTGGCAGCACCTCCCCCCCGCCCTGCAAAACCCCTGAGCAGGGAAAGCCAGGCATCCACCCCCAGAGGGACGGCTGATGGAGGCCAAGCTGTCAGGCTGCCAGTGCAGTGGGCCCACACCCCCGGGCCCGCCAACGCCCCACCCCTCCAGCGGGGCCAACGCCAGCGCCCGGGCCCCAGGTGCCAGGAGGCCAGAACCACTGGCTTGCACCCCTGGCGTGAGCCTCCCCAGGCACCCCCCCCATCCCCACCACCGCACACCCTGGGGACCCCCACGCCCAAAGAAGCCCTTTCCCCTCCCATCCAGGGGAGCCCACATAGCCGAGAGGCACTACCCCCTCAATCCAGCACCTCCCGACTAGCAGACACACCCATTCCCACACCTTCACACCCTCAGGTTCTCATATGCACCTACATGCACTCACTCACCCTCGCTCACCCACACACCCATACAGTCCCACACTCGCACTCCTGGACCCACCCATTCTCTCTCACTCCTGTACCTGCTCAATCTTTTTTTTTTTTTTTTTTTTGTTACTTATTTGTACCCGTAGGTAGACTTGGTTTGCAGTCTGGTGACAAGCCACCGGCTGCTGGTCGCTGCGTGCGCGAGCGCCCTAAACCTACATGTTTTTGGTATGCGGGAGGAAACCGGAGAAATCCCGGAGTAAACCCGCGCAACATGGGGAGAACATGCAAACTCCACACAGCTCACTGTTGGTCGGGGGCTGGGATCGAACCCACGATCTCATGATCCCCGCGGTCCCCCGGCCGAGGGTAAAACTGTGCTGCCACAGTGCTAAACCACTGCGCCACCGTGCAGCCGTTCTTGCTCTTCTTTCCCTCTTGCCCCGTCTTTCCCTCAGGGTCACCCATACTCGCTCCCGTTCACCCATATACACACTCTCACTCACAATCCAACCTACTCACATCCATTCATGCTCTCCCCCACACACTCACCCACTCTCATTCACCCTTATTACTTAGGGTGACCGCGATACAGATGCAGCGAGCCTGAACGTGCACCAATACCCAGTTGTTCACAATTTTTATGGACAGGATTTCTAGGCACAGCCAGGGAATGGAGGGTGTCATGCTTGGTGACCACAGGGTCTCTTCTCTGTTGTTTGCAGATGATGTTGTCCTGTTAGCTTCATCCAGCAATGACCTACAGGCCTTACTGGGGCAGTTTGCCGCTGAGTGTGAAGCGGCTGGGATGAGAATCAGCACCTCCAAGTCTGAGTCCATGGTCCTCAGCTGGAAAAAGGTGGATTGTCCTCTCTGGGTTGGGGACAAGCTCCTGCCACAAGCGGAGGAGTTTAACTAGCTTGGGGTCTTATTCACGAGTGAGGGGAGAATGGAGCGAGAGATTGACAGACGGATCGGGGCAGCATCTGTAGTGATGTGAACGTTGTACGGGTCCGTTGTGGTGAAGAGGGAGCTAAGCTTTAAGGCAAAGCTGTTGATTTACTGGTCAATCTACGTTCCTACCCTCACCTATGGTCACGAGTTTTGGGTAATGACCGAAAGAATGAGATCGCGGATACAAGCGGTTGAAATGAGCTTTCTCTGTAGGATTGCTGGACTCACCCTTAGAGACAGGGTGAGGAACTCAGTCATCCGTGAGAGGCTCAGAGTAGAACCGCTGCTCCTCCACATTGAAAGGAACAAGCTGAGGTGGTTTGGACATCTGATTAGGATGTCTCCTGGACGCCTCCCACTTGAGGTGTTTCGGGCACGTCCCACTGGGAAGAGACCCCGGGGCAGACCCAGAATTTGCTGGAGAGACTATGTCTCCCAGTTGGTCTGGGAATGCCTTGGTATCCTCTCTGAAGAGCTCGAGCAGGTGGCTGGGGAGAGGGAAGTCTGGGCTTCTCTACTTGAACTGCTGCCTCTGTGACCCGAACCTCCAGAAAAGCGGTAGAAGATGGATAGTTTAATACGTAACCACAGCTTATGCTTCCATTTTGTAAAATGGTAAATTTACAGAAAGTCACATTAGTTTCATTAAAGAGGTATCGAGATTCTAACTTTTTTCTTATTTTATGTACACTTTTAACCTCTTGCACTCCGGTGTACTGCGGACGGGCACGTCTCTGCGTCCCAGAGCGCTCGAGGGTGCTCTCGTGCGCTCTAGGACGCACGAGGGCGCTGCATCCAAGCGCGCACTGAAAAAAAAAAAAAATTCTTCCACTACAGACACAGCCGCGAACAGATCAGATATGATTGACCTCTCATTCGACTAATAAGAGCCTTGAATTGGGTTTCTGAAACCTTGAAGAACCAATGACTGAAAACCTAGCAAGAAGGACCTGCCTACCAACGCTGTGAATGCAGCCAGCCAATTGAAGCACAGAAGTTCGTGAGCTGTTTTGTGTAAGGCTGGGTAAATAGAGACTGACTGCTGCAGCAGATGAAAAAAAGGACCCGCAGGAAGAACCTGCTACAGACCCAGCAGCATGGAGACCGCCCACAAGTGTAACCTGTATTTATTCCAGCAGAATAGACGTTTAGGATTCTCTTCCATGGTCATCATAGACCGATGGAGGCCGACGACAAAGGTCGTAAATCATTCGCCAAAACCGCAATAATGGAATTATGTTTTGACCGGGAACCACGAGCGGACCAGCGTCGTGTTCGTCTGACAATAAGGAAGAGAAGTTCGCCAGGACAATGCTGCTGTGACGAGGTAAGTGTTATAAGCTAAATTATTCTTTATCCCTGAAAACTGTAATCAAAAAATGACTTTTGACTGATCGGTAAATTACAACTGTGCGGCGCCACGGTACACAGTTCGTTCGCTGCGTCCAGACCGTGAACGCCCCTCCCCCGCTACTCTTCTGTAGCGAGGGGGGTGAGCCGCGGTGACTGCGCCGCGGTCGCCACATAGCCACATGAGTCTAATCCGTCATGTAGTGATGGCCGATGTCCGTCCTCTATAGCGGGGGGTGGGGGACAACCCCCCCCCCCCCCACACACACACACACACAGAGCCCTGAGTGTCACCTTTCATTAGAGCCCAAGATGAAGCTTCTATATTGAATCATTCAAAAGTTACGTGACGTGACGTTTTTCCAAACTGTGCCATTTGGCACAATTTGGCACAGTTCCAAAACGCCTGGGAACTACCTGAGGAAAAAGCTGTGTAATATATTCATTTTTTGTGGTATTGTTACAAAATTTGGACCTGAGCTGGATAACACTTGGTTCTACATTTCTGTTGCATTTTCCAGCCTGGATCTGAAGCTGTGTGTTATTTGCAAGCATTTGTATCCAAAAAAACACCCAGGCCAAATTTATTTTCTTCAAGTTCAGTATGTTTAGATGACTGTAACTCAGTGGCCGGAGCACTTAGAGAGATTAAGACTGTTTTGCCAAAAAATTCAAAGTGTTTTCTTTTAAATGAGACCAACCCCATGAAGATGCTGCAAAGGGTTGAAGAACAGCTTTCGATTTACTTTGGGCACGTTATTTTTTGGCGTTTTTAGGGAAATTGACCGGAGTGCAAGGGGTTAATATAAAGAAAATACAGAAGTGCCTCAGTTTTGTAATACAAAATGTTTATGAGGAGCACCACATTCTTATATATCCACAATCATCACCATCCATGATGCATTAGGGAGTGCAGATGACCAGAGAGCTCTGCGGGGAGCTTGTGGGTTTGTGCACGGCTTGATGGGTCAACGCAGCTGCACAACATATCCCTGCTTTTTCCCAAGAGTTTGCTTGTTGTGTCAAAGTGAAAACAGTACCATTGTCTTAAGCAAATCACAAATTAATCCACCCCTGCCTAGCATATACATTTTTAATTTGCATTTTGGAAGTGATTCTCATCTTGCTCCTTAAACACTTGGAAGGAGAGAGGAGTCATGCCACACTCTTACAATTCAGTTCAGCTGCATGTTTTAATCCGCTGTCTTTAAGATCAATTTGAGTTAACTAAAAATCTTTCTGGCTGGATTCTGGACTTTCAACAAATAGGGACAGAGGTGCATTCAGAGGCCCACTGTTTGGTTCGGATCAAAGGACCAAACGGTGGCTTCCGCGGATAGTTCTGTCCGTTTGTTGGAACTCTGGTGCACACCAAACATCTTTGTGACCATAGCTTTAACCCCTTTAGGATTAAATTTGATTACATGATCTGCCTCTCCTGTGGCTGGTGTCGCAGATCCGCACCTGTCACGTGATAAGTCAAAAAGTATGAAAAAAACAAAAACAAAATAAACCCAGATGTACTAAGCGTTTCACATCACTAGATGGCAGACACAAATAACTTACTGCTCTTCACTGGACAGTTCAGTCCACCAGAACCTCATCGAATCTGATATCACTTCTGGGGCGCAGAAGAAGAGATGTGTAAACAATTGTGCAACATATATTTCATCAGAGAGGAAGCATTTGCTCCAAATTTTGCCAACTATGATTCTAAAAGGCATTATTTAGCTTCTGAAGGGAAATATTTACCCTCTGTGCCAGCAGAAGATGGACTGGAGCATGTACACGTTTCGTCTGCCATTGACGAAGCTGCACGTGACGGAGAGGACAATACTGCTGGTTCCGCGACCTTATCTAACCGAAATCGAGGTGGAATAAATCAGAAGATAAATATGACAGTTTCTGGATGTGGGAGAGAAAGCAAAAATGACTGACAGAAGACAAAATAAGGACCAGGGATGAGCACATGGACGCATGGCGACACATGACAAGTGGTAGGTCTGATGTTTTTATCAGCTTGTTTACATTCTACTGATTTTCTGGTTCATATATTTTGAAGATAACAAAACCAAAACAAAAAAACAAAGACAAACAAACAAAACCATCCTTTGTGTAAATATGTCCAAAGTCCATTTTGACCGAAAGTTATGTAATCCGATATGGCTGCTATTACATTATTCAAATTAGATGTGTAAATTTACTCCTATCATAAACTTTGGATCATATTCTACATCTTTCTCATTTACAGTAAGCCATTATCTCTTACCACTAACAAGTTACAACCTTTGGAATTTATGATATCTAAACTGAATATTTTCTTGAAAAACATCACCACCACCAGAGGGTGCATGCAGATGGTGCGGATCTGCGACAGAAAACCTCTCAGGGTGAAGGCAGCCGATAAGAGGGAAAATGAGCCGCAGTATGACTTGGAGAGAGGAAGAGACCCAGATTTTAACTTAAATATGGTTCATTTGTGGCATAAATTGTCAATTAAAATAAGATCATAAAAATGCAGAAACCTTACCAGATATTTTCAGAGGGGCTGTGGCAGAGTGTGTAATGATGCCGAGCACAGTTGGGGAACCGTGCTCACACTTTCATTTTATTCGTACAACTTACAACTTAGGAAGCATTTCACAAACAAAGAAGTGAGCGACAAAGTGTGCATATGAGGAGTGTGACTACACAAATGCATATGAGATGCATATGCACAGACCTGTTGCCCTGACCTCTGTGGTCATGAAATCCTTGGAGAGATTGGTGCTGAACCACCTGAAGGTCATCACAGGCCCCCTGATGAACCCACTGCAGTTTGCCTACCGGTCAAACAGGTCAGTGGATGATGCAGTGAATATGGGACTACATTACATCCTGCAACACCTCGACTCCCCAGGGACGTACGCCAGGATCCTGTTTGTCGACTTCAGCTCAGCGTTCAACACCATCATCCCAGGCATTCTTCATCAGAAACTCCTCCAGCTCAAGGTGCCCCTCTCCACCTGCCAGTGGATCTCCAGCTTTCTGACTGACAGGTGGCAACAGGTGAAGCTAGGGAGATTTACATCCAGCTCCCGAAAAATTAGTACTGGCGCCCCCCAAGGATGTGTCCTTTCCCCACTGCTCTTCTCCCTCTACTCCAACGACTGCACCTCAGAGGACCCTTCGGTGAAGCTCCTGAAGTTTGCGGACGACACCACAGTCATCGGTTTGATCCGGGATGATGATGAGTCTGCATACAGGCGGGAGGTGGAGCAGCTGATCCTCTGGTGCAGCCAGAACCATCTTGAACTTAACCCAGCCAAAACGGTGGAGATGACTGTGGATTTCAGGCGACACCCCCCTTCATTCCCCCCACTCACCATCCTCAATAGCACAGTGTCCACTGTGGACTCCTTCAAGTTTCTGGGTACCACAATCTCCCGGAACCTGAAGTGGTCCTCCCATATTGACACTGTCCGGAAAAAGGCCCAGCAGAGGTTGTTTTTTCTGCGTCAGCTCAAGAAGTTTGATTTGCCTCAGGAGCTGCTGGTTGTCTTCTACACCGCCATCATCCAATCTGTCCTCTGCTTTTCCATCACTGTCTGGTTTGGATCTGCCACTAAACAGGACAAGACCAGACTGCAGCGGATCATTAAGTCTGCGGAGAGGATCATTGGTACCGACCTACCCTCCATTGAGAACTTATATCGGTCCATAACCAGGAAACGGGCGGGAAACATCTGTGCTGACCCATCACACCCCGGCCACAAACTGTTTGAACTTCTATCTTCTGGTCGTCATTACAGATCACTGAAGGTCAAAACCACCCGTCACAGGAACAGTTTCTTTCCTCAAGCCATCACTCTGATGAACTCCTAACATTCACCTAGTCCTACCTGTTGCTGTACTCATGACTTTTCATCCATTATTACATTGCACATAACTCTCACACTGCTTTTTACTTCATTCACATTATATCACTGAATCTGAGTCCACATTGAAATACTGTGTGATTGTATATTTTTTCATATATTTCTGCAAAGTGTGGTTAGTCCGAGTAAATAACTGCATATATTCCTGTATATATTTGCATCCTTTTATAGAAACGTGGACAGACTGTAATTTACTGTACATACTCTGGTTGTCATTGAATCCTTATTTAAATCCTTCACCTGAACAACGAGAGCAAGTTTTTAGCCAAAGTCAAATTCCTTGTATGTGTTGTGCATACTTGGCCAATAAAGCTGATTCTGATTCTGATTCTGATTCTGATTCTGATGCTCAGACGTACAACTTACAACCGAGAGACCTTATTAAAGGCCAAATGTCACGTAACAGGGTACTTTAAATATCTTGAAACTAGATATAAAAGGGAACCGATCCGTTCGGGTCTTGGTGCATATGCTTCAGTAACAACGGAATATTCGTTAATTTAAAACTGCCGCACTTGGCCTGACACGGCCGCTGGAATCGCCTGGGGAAGAAGGCGGAAGTGACGAAATCGATTGTACCCTAGTTTGATGCTTGGGGTATTTCAATTGATTGTTTATATGGAGACTGGAAGGTTGAAGTGAGCAACAAGAAAGAAAAAATTGGATATTTCACCCATACCTTAAAACGGGACTATCAGGGACAGCTGGGTAATAAGGGACACTTCTCTGGGAAATGTTTTCTTACCTGTCAAGTGAGACGTTTTCGCCGTACTTCAACACCGTAAAAAGCGGCTATAAGCAACGGCGGAGCAACAAGGCACACCTCTCTGGGATCTCTGTCTGTTCCGCAACCGCTGCACAGCTCAACGTGTTAAACCATTGTCCTAATTACTTCTCATGGTAGTGAGAATTGCTCCCGCTGAGCGATCAGCCCGCCCAGACAATTAAACTAATGAGTGACTCCACACTTCGAACAGTAGCGAGAATAGCTCCCGCTGAGCGATCAGCCCGCCCCAGCTGTGGGTGATCACACACAGGACTGCTCCTCAAGACACTCAGTTTTTTTTCCAGTATATTTTTTCTTTTGGGCGTACAGAAATGGCAATACGCCCGTTTTTGCTAAAATTGCATTTTCCCCGTATTTTCCTTAAAATATTTGACAATAACAACATGAACTACATTTAAAACATTTCCCAGAAAAGTGTCCACTACCACTGCGCCGTCTCCCACAGCCGCGCTTGGCACCAAAATACGGCGAAAACGTCTCCCTTGACAGGTATGCGCCTCCATTTTCATATTGATCTGGTCAATTTCTTGACAGCAGCGGCTCTCCTCCACTGTAATAATAATGGCTTCCGAAAAATCAATATTTATGGGGCGCCCTCGACAGACCCCCTCCGGCTTCGCAATTCTGGAGGCGATTAATGTCCAGTTCAATGACATTTTCCACTGGTTCTGCTCTCTGGTCATCGTTGGAACTGTTGTCATCAGACAAAGCATCTGATTCCGTCTCGGACGGCTCGAACCGGTAAGGTTCTATGCCTCTGTCACTGTCTGAACCACTGACAAAAAAAAAAAGACAAAAAAAAAAAAAGACAAAACTAAACTAATTTGTTCACAATCGCTGTCACTTTCCGTCATGATTGTCCAATGTTGATAAGTGTGAATGTGGATAGGCAGGGCAGCCAGGGTACAACTGGTGATGTCAAAAACATGGGCGTGGTCTGGACTGGCTGTCACAAGCCAGCAAGCAAGGTGGGGCCTTCACCTGGTGTATTTTGTGCAATTATGTAAATACAGGTGGGTGATATGGTCTCCGGTATGAATATTTGGTTTAAGCTATGTGTATTTTATCTAAATTCGTTGTCATTTAGAAAAAAAAATTACGTGACATTTGGCCTTTAAGCATCAAGGTAATGTACGCTGCAAGAATTGCGGCGTTCGGGTGCGATTTGGACATTCTACGCCAGCATGGAATACTATCGGGGGTTAGGCTGGCAGCTACCCAGGAGAGGAGGAAGCGTAAGCGGCGCAAACGTAAACAAAGGAGAGGAAAGAGGGCCGGAATTTATGCTAGGCTAAAGGCTAACCTCTCCAGACCAGCAGTACCATCGCGCCTACTTTCCAATGTCCGCTCCCTTGACAACAAGCTGGATGAGTTGCGTCTGCTGAGAGAAACCCACAGAGAGTGGAGGGACTGCTGTATGTTTGTGTTCACGGAGAGATGGCTCCACAACAACATCCCTGACGCGGCCATTCAGCTGGAAGGGATGACATCGTTCCGGGTGGATAGGGAGGCCGCTAGCTCTGGTAAGAGCCGACGGGGGGGCCTATGTATCTATATTAACAAGAACTGGTATGTTAATGCCACGTTAGCAACTAAACACTGCTCTCCGTTGGCAGAGTTCCTTATCGTAAACAGCCGGCCATTCTATCTGCCAAGGGAATTCACCAGTGTGTTTGTAGCTGCTGTTTACATAGCTCCTAGCGCTAATGCTAAAGCTAATGCTAACGAGGCACTCGGAGAGCTGCATGATGCTATCAGTGAATTTCAAACTTCACACCCGGACAGTTTTGTGGTGGTTGCAGGGGACTTTAATCACACCAGTTTAAAGACTGTGCTCCCCAAGTTCAAACAGTGTGTGGACTTTAAGACCAGAGGAGAGAATATGTTGGACTTGGTGTACACAAATTTCCCAAATGCATACAAGGCAACACCTCGCCCCCACCTCGGCCATTCTGACCACCTATCCGTGATGCTGGTGCCTGCCTACAAACCCTTACTGAAGCGCAGCAGACCAGTAGAGAAACAATTCAGGACTTGGCCAGAGGGTGCAGCCTCGGCACTGCAGGACTGTTTTCTGTGTACAGACTGGGAGATTTTCAAAATAGCAGCCTCTCAGGGAGACAGGATTGATGTGGAGGAGTACGCTGAAATGGTCACCAGCTACATCGCGAAGTGCACAGAGGATGTCACTATATTGAAGACCTTCACTGCACGGGGCAACTATAAACCCTGGATGACTGCAGAGGTGCGCTCGCTGCTCACAGCCAGAGATGCAGCCTTCAGAGAGAAGGACAGGATCGCCCTCCGCTCAGCCAGGTCTGCGCTCGCAAAGGGAATTAAGATGGCGAAACACGCCTACGCGGAGAAAATCCAGGGACATTTCTGTGACACAGGGAGCACCAAACGGATGTGGCAGGGAGTACGGGCGTTGACGGATTATAAGTCTAGGCAGGGGGTCGATGATGATGACGCTTTGCTTCCAGACAGGCTCAATAACTTCTTTGCACATTTTGAAGCATCAAACCCGACAATCAGAGGGAGGGCTGGCCCATCTTCACCATCTGTGGGGCCAGCTATCACCATCAACGCAGCGGACACACGGAGGACCCTAATCAGGGTTAACCCACGTAAAGCTGCAGGTTCGGACAACATCCTGGGACGTGTGCTCCGAGTCTGCGTGATGTCCTGACTGACATATATAACATTTCCCTGAGTCAGGCCATTGTCCCTAGATGCTTTAAGACCTCTATCATAGTACCGGTGGCAAAGAAAGCGGTTGTGTCCTGTAGAATGACTATCGTCCTGTCGCACTGACACCAATTGTGATGAAGTGTTTTGAATGGCTTGTTAAACCACACATCACAGCCTGTCTCCCTGCATCACATGACCCGCCCCAGTTCGCGTATCGTTCAAATCGCTCCACAGAGGACGCTATAGTCACCACCCTGCACTCTGTCATTACCCACCTGGATCAGAAAGGCACCTATGCCAGACTCCTGTACATTGATTTCAGTTCAGCATTTAACACCATTATTCCCCAGAGACTGATGGAGAAATTACTCCTTCTCGGTCTGAACACTGCCACATGTCTCTGGATCCTGGATTTCCTGACCGAGAGACCTCAGTCTGTCCAGGTTGGAAACAACATCTCCATCACGCTGAGCACTGGATCCCCTCAAGGCTGTGTACTCAGTCCACTGTTGTTTACACTTTTAACACATGACGGTGTGTCCAGACACGAGGGGAACCAGATTATTAAGTTTGCAGAGGACACCACAGTGGTGGGACTTATTCATAGGGATGAGGAATCAATGTCAGGGAAGAAGTTAGAGACCTGGAGGGCTGGTGCAGAGAGAACAATCTGGTGCTCAACGTGGACAAAACGAAGGAGATGATTATCGACTTCTGGCGGTCATGGCCTGAGCACATCCCTCTCTGCATCAGCGGCCGTTCGGTGAAGAGAGTGGAGAACATCAAGTTCCTCGGAGTGCAGATCTCACAGGACCTGACCTGGAGCAAGAATTCCTTGGGGATCAGGAAGCGGGCACAGCAGAGACTGCACTTCTTGAGGAAACTCAAACAGGCTTCTCTCCCCATCTGCATCCTCAGGACCTTCTACAGAGGTGTGGTGGAGAGTGTTCTGACGTACTGCATTGCAACATGGTACTCCAGTTGCAGTATGTCAGACAAAAAAGCTCTGCAGAGCATAGTTAAGGGAGCTGAGAAGGTAACTGGAGTTTCCCTCCCCTATGTTCAAGAACTTTTTCAGAGCCATTGTAGGAGCAGGGCACTGAACATTGTTAAGGACCACTCTCACCCTCTGCACAAACACTTTGAACTGCTGCCATCTGACAAACGATTCCGGAGTATCAGAGGCAGAACCACCAGACTGATCAACAGCTTCCTTCCACAAGCTGCTAGGATGCTGAACAGTTGATCCGGAATCCTTTACACATATTACTGCACTTTATGGACATTATGTATATGTATATTATAGTTTTAGTCAGTTTTAAGTATTTATTTATCTTAGCTACTTAGATTCACTTAGCCATTTTAATTGTTTTATATATACATAGGCAGTTATTATCATTTTAACTGCAACTGTAATAAGTTAACATTACTGTAATATCCAAATGTGTCTCAGGGATATGTGAATGGCTGTCGGGTTGGGGGTGTGAGTGTGTTTTTAAATTGTGTTCTTTTTACAATACGGATGCCTAGAGAAACGCAATTTCATCTTTCTTGCACTACAGTTGTATGCTTAGCATCATGACAATAAAGGTTGATTGACTGATTGATTGATTATTCAGGTTATTTTCTGTATTTTCCCCACCTCAGTTTTATTATTGATTTTGTGTTTGGTTTTGTTTGTATGATGTTCTGAGTTTGGCATTTGTCTCCGTTTGTTTTGAGTTGTCTCATTATCATAATCTTTGGTTATTATAGCCTTGTTTATTTAGTCAGTGTATTAATGAATCATTTGCATTTCAAATTATATCTCCCTGCGTTTTTGGACTTGAGCCTACCCTCGCCTTCGCCCTCACTTCTCTTTTTGTATATTGGTATTCATGAGTATTTTATTATTAGTATCTCTTGGGTTTGTATTCCTTCTTGTTCTTATCTTGGTGGGTTATTGTCATTGTCTCCTTTTGTATTATTTTGTCTGGCTCTAGTTCTGTATTTATTTCAGTTGTTTTGTTCTTCTGTGCTTTTATTTATACAGCGTTCTTTATTTACTTCCATTGATTCAAGTTCTGTGCACCGGCTATCACAGCTGTAATTAGTTTGGTCTGATTGCCCTCGCTCTTGTTACCCACACCTGCCATCATTTGCTATTATTCCTTTTAGTCCTATTTAAGGGCCGCTGCACTGCAGTTCGGCACAGCATCCTTCAGTATCCAGACATGTGTCCCACATCTTAGCGTTAAGCTATTCCCCTTTATGTCTTCGTTGTATCCTGGCGTTTCCACACGCCTTTACCTGCATCTACTTCTGCCTGTGTCTGTAAGCTTTTGTTTTTACCTTGTTTGGATTTTTTGTGTTTATATTAAACTCCAGCAAACTCACAGTCAGCGACTGGGTCTTCATTCTGCCCTGGAGGGCATTCATGACAGAGTGTATGTGAAAGACTGAAGGAGCAGTGCCAGTTGAAAATTCATCACGATTGATGAGAAGGACAAACGTAATACCTTTATAATATTCTAGCCTCACTAAACTAGTTCACTGACTAATATGATGGAGTCTGAACTAGCTTCCACTTAAAGTGTAGTTACCAATCCATGTCCAGAGCTGCAGAAAACACCTCTGATGGTGAGTAGCAGGCTTGCTGACTGCAGCATGGGTGCTAACTACATAAACGTCATCATGACAACAATACATCAGTGCATTATGTAAAGTTGCTTGATCTGCTCCAGACTCCGGACTTTGGTGCAGACTTTCAAGTGTGAAAACTCAGGAAGCATTTCACAAACAAAGAAGTGAGCGACAAGGTGCGCATATGTGGAGTGTGACTACACAAATGCATATGCTCATGATAAAAGCAAATTTTTTTTGTAACAGTGCTGTTGGCAAGCCAACGACGGAGGTTTTCAGGCAACGGCAACAACAGTGATGATTGCTTAAAAAAATTCACTTTCTCATTTTAAACTTATATGCCTGTATTTGATTTAACATCAAAAAAATTATTTTCAAAAAAAAAGCTGGGAAATGTTTTTTCAAGTGAGCAGAGACAAGTTATGGACCGTACCAACACCTCGAATGGTAACTACTGTAACAGTCCTACATGTGCAAAACAGACAATGAGGATGTGCAAAATTAATTGGTAATACTAAATTCATACATGCTTCAGCGGGCTGCCCTGTTGCATATGAAGGGAGAGTTAAAAAAAAAACAGGGTTACACTTACAGGTCCAAACAGTAATACTGGTGGGGACGCTGATACTGTTGTTAATGACAGCAAAAACATTGATGTTGTACTCCATCCCTGCTTCCAGTCCTGAGATAGTGCAGGTGGTGGTGTTGCCTGGAATCCTCATCTCTAACTGCACACCTGAAGTAGATCCACACAAAAAAAGAAGTAGCTGTTGATGCCTTGGAGCCTTGGAGACATTTTTGAACAACAGAAAGTTGAATTAGTAATGTCCTTGCTGTTAAAGGTCAGCATGTATCTGTACTTACCACCGGGGCTGCTTGGTGTGTAGGTCAGAAGGAAATCTGTCAGAACGACTGACCCCTCCCACTCCAGGTCAATAGTTCGGTCAGTCACCCCATGTACTTTCAAGTTCATAACCGGTGCCACTGATGAACAAAAAAAAGATAATAAATCATACTACTACTTTTAAGGGTTATTCTGACCATTGCAGTATTATTCTTATTTTTAATCCATAAAACCTAAGTATCACCCCACTCATTACTAAAACATCTGTCCACTCAACTGACTCACTTCTATTTAGCAACTCTGGTCTCAGATCCATCTGTCTGTGAGCAGCTCCTAAAGACCGGCACAACTGTGTTCACCAGAATGACAGAAACTCTCGAGATGAAAATATTTTTTAAGTACGTATATCCTGCTCAGTAAACTGGAAGACAATCAGCAGTGGTTTAAAGTAGCTTTATGTAACTTTCCTGTTCCTAGTAGGAACAGTGCAAAGGCTACAGCTGGTACATTTTATAGCCTAAGTTCTAATAGCCAATGACAGAGCAGTTGTTAGTCGGTGGCTAAAGTCACGTCCTATGATTGGCTAATCGGAATCAGGCTGTATAACAAGCTATTTGTCCTTTCAATGTTCCTACCAGAAACAAGAAAGTTACATACTGTAGTGCTGTTGTAGGTGCTGCAGGCCCACTGATGACCTGTACCTAAACTGGTGAATGGTAACCTATACTCATTTAAAGATCGATGTAAAATCAAAATTATTTTGGAAACATTACTTTCAGGTGAAAATCTTACATTCTGTCCCTACAGCACATGCAACAGAAAACCTTTAGAAGAACTGTAAGCTGAGTCATCCATGATGTACAGTATGGCATTAAAAAGTTCATAACTTATAAACAGGAGAACTAATTCGTCCATCCATCTTCTAAAGCTTGTCTGGAGATCTGGGTTGCGGCTGCAGTCAAAGCAGAAAAGCCCAGACTTCCCTCTCCCTGGACACCTCCTCTAGTTCTTCAAATATGATACTATAGCTTTCCACAGCCAGTGGGGAGACATAGGGCCCTATTAGGACGATCATCCAGGAAGTTTTCAGTCAGATTTTCTGCTGTACACCAGTGTTTTTGTTAGTTTCTGTCAGCGCATCGTCAGTTTTTTACGCTTTGCATCACACCATCAAATTACCAGTAGACAGTGCACCCGCTATGCACTGGGAGGAGGTGCCCCATTTCAAAGAGGTGTAGTGGCACGAGATCTAATGCACATTACTATTATAGTGCATTCTATGAGAATCCGCTTTTGATAAAAAAAGGAGGTCTATCGTCAGAAGCGCATTGTTTAATGATATTTCAGTGCCATGTTTTGAAATCGCGCAGCTCTGGAGCTCAGGAAACGGCATGTACTGGGATCTTATTTTAATAGAGAGAGTTGTAACAGTCATCATATAATCGCCCGTCATTTTAATTACAGTGGTGTGAAAAAGTGTTTGCCCCCTTCCTGATTTCTCATTTTTTTGCATGTTTGTCGCACTTAAATGTTTCAGATCATTAAACAAATTTAAATATAAGACAAAGTTAAGACAAGTAAACACATATTGCAGTTTTTAAATGAAGGTGTTTATTATTAAGGGTAAAAAAAAAATCCAAACCTACATGGCCCTGTGTGAAAAAGTGATCCCCCCCCCCCCCGTTAAACCATAAATTAACTGTGGTTTATCACATCTTTGGAAAGCTGAGTTCAACTTCTCTAGCTACACCTGGGCCTGATTACTGCCACACCTATTCTCAATCAAGAAATCACTTAAAGGGCCTATATCATGCTATTTTAAGCCTTTCAGAGTAAACTATATGCATGTACAGTATGTGATAGTACATTCTATCAAAGGTACATTCTCCAATTTCTTATGAAATATGAGTTATTTTTGCGAGCTACTTTTCCAACCCGGAAGTAAGATGCCTCGATCTCTGAGGCTCAGCCTCTCCTTCTTGTGGCTGCGGCTCATTTCATGACGTAACCCCTGAGCCGGCTGCTGCAGCGTGTCGCTGGGTTCCGCCCATGAAAACTTAGAAGACACTGTCTTACGTAAAAAAGCAAACAGTTGTTGTCACTGAGCAGATTAGGTGCAAGAGGAACTACTTCTTCACAGCGTCAATGCTAAAGTGAAAGAGTTTTGACGATCACCGCTCCGCTAGCTGCGCGGAGAAAGTGGGTGTGTGCGTTAGCCTGGGGGCGGTGCTGGCAGCACAGACACTTCCTGGAGTGGGCGGCTCACCCACGTTCATACGTATGAACGTGGGGACCCAGTCCTTATCAGGGACAGGGCGGAGCAGCAGCTCAGAGAGCAGTGTTGAGGAGGAATACTCAGATGCGTGAATGGAGCAAAATACCACTTTGGGGGTGTTATTGGTGAGGAATTAACATTATAACATGCTTAAAAGCTCAAAAAAGTCGATTTTGCATAATATAGGCCCTTTAAATAGGACCTGCCTGACAAAGTCAAGTAGACCAAAAGATCCTCAAAAGCTAGACATCATGCTGCGATCCAAAGAAATTCACGAACAAATGAGAAGCAAAGTAACTGAGATCTGTCAGTCTGGAAAAGGTTAGAAAGCCTTTCTAAAGCTTTGGGACTCCAGCAAACCACAGTGAGAACCACTGTCCACAAATGGTAAAAACATGGAACAGTGGTGAACCTTCCCAGAAGCAGCCGGCCAATCAAAATTACCCCAAGAGCGCAGCGACGACTCATCCAAGAGGTCACAAAAGACCCCACAACAACATCCAAAGAACTGCAAGCCTCACTTGCCTCAGTTAAGGTCAGTGTTCATAACTCCACTATAAGAAAGAGACTGGACAAAAATAGCCTGCAGTACAGAGTTCCAAGACGAAAACACCTGCTGAGCAAAAACAACATAAAGCCTTGTCTCAGTTTTGCCGGAAAACATCTTGATAATCCCCAAGACTTTTGGGAAAACACTCTGTGGACTGATGAGACAAAAGTTGAACTTTTTGGAAGGTGTGTGTCCCATTACATCTGGTGTAAAAGTAACACAGCATTTCAGAAAAGGAACATCATACCAACAGTAAAATATGGTGGTAGTAGTGTGATGGTCTGGGGCTGTTTTTCTGCTTCAGGACCTGGAAGACTTGCTGTGGTAAATGGAACCATGAATTCTGCTCTCTACCAAAAAATCCTGAAGGAGAATGTCTGGCCATCTGTTTGTGACCTCAAGCTGAAGCGCACTTGGGTTCTGCAGCAGGACATTGATCCAAAACACACAGGCAAGTCGACCTCTGAATGGCTTAAGAAAAACAAAATGAAGACTTTGGAGTGGCCTAGTCAAAGTCCTGACCTGAATCCAATTGAGATGTTGTGGCATGACCTTAAAAAGGTGGTTCATGCTCGAAAACCCTCCAATGTGGCTGAATTACAACTATACTGCAAAGATGAGTGGGCCAAAATTCCTCCACAGCATTGGAAAAGACTCATTGCCAGTTATCGCAAACACTTGATTGCAGTTGTTGCTGCTAAGGGTGGCCCAACCAGTTATTAGGTTTAGGGGGCAATCACTTACTCACACAGGGCCATGTAGGTTTGGATTTTTTCCCCCTTAATAATAAACACCTTCATTTAAAAACTGCATTTTGTATTTACTTGTGTTATCTTTGTCTAATATTTAAATTTGTTTGATGATCTGAAACATTTAAGTGTGACAAGCATACAAAAAAATGAGAAATCGGGAAGGGGGCAAACACTTTTTCACACCACTGTATATGATGATCACACTAGATTTTTTTATTCCCTCCACACTCTCATTTTAATTGCAGACTTACCATTGGAATCTACAGATTAGGCATTAATGTAGGTTTTTTTTTAGGGGAATGAATGAATGAACAAGCAGTGTGATATGTGCCTCGGGGATGGGGGGGGGGGCGTGTTAGTCTGATGAGTTGTATTCCTTTCACATTTTTGTTTTCATCACGGACTTATTAGGGATTAATGTGTTTATTTTTAGGGGAATAAATAAATGAACAAGGAGTGTGTGTGGCATTGTACTTTTCACTCTAGCTCCCTAGAGAGACAGGAGATGCGTCCATATCTGCATCGGCCGCACGCCCCAGGTTTCCACCCGGGAGAGACTGGGAGACTGGGACAGAGACACTGCACGAGACGGGGAAGACCCTTGGTCAGCGAAAGCAACAGGAGAGGGAACCATCCATCTCCCTACAGGCCTGGGGCGACTTCCATGCTATCATTAAGGAAAGTTTATGAAAGTTTGCACAGGCATCATCCTCTTTCCCTGAAGTGTCAAACCCATTCATGTCTGTGTGTTGCATCCGTGTCACTACATTAAACCATTCAGCTGATTTTTCAGCCCATTCTTCCCTGTTTGTTGTTTCTAACATAACTAACTGGACATCAACTGTGACTGATGTCTTCCTTATTGCAGTATTACTATTGCGTGCATTTTGGCTCACACACACGGGCTTTGGTCAGCGCAAAACCCATTTTAAATAGTCATGAACAGAATTTACTTTAGATAATGCATCTCTTTTCATTAAAGGAATGGACTTGAGCACTTTGGATTGGATTATCCAAAACACACAATGATTAGACTGGCCTCTTTGCGTCATGCGTCGGTGAAAAGCTCGTTTTTAAACCATTGTGATAAGGAAATGAACTTGGAAACGCCCATAAATGTGTTGTGCATCACTGACAACTGACTAAACGATCCTACTATTGTAATATGGCCCGTAGTCTCTCTAGCTTGTCCTGGCTCTGCCCAAGAGTCTGCTCCCACTGAGATATGCCCAGTACACCTCAAGTGGGAGGCAACAGGGGAAACAGCAGCTCTACTCTGAGCCTCTCCCATTAACAGAGCTCCTCAGTCTAGCTCAGCAACCCTACAGAAAAACCTCATTTCAGCCACTCATATAAATGATCTCATTCTTTTGGTTGTTACAAAAGTCTGTGACCATAGTTGTAGGTATGACCGTAGATTGACCAATAAATCACCAGCTTTGCTTTAGAGTTCAGCTCTCTCTTCACCACAGCAGGCCAATGTAATGTCTGCATGACTGCAGATGCTACTCCAATCCATCTGTCAAACTCCTCCTCCCTCACCTGTGAATAAGACCCCGCAATGCCTGAACTCTTCCACTTGAGGCAGGAGTTTATCAACATCCCAGAGAGAAAATCTACCCTTTTCTTGATGAGGACCTTAGACTTGGACTTTGAGGTGCTAATTGCCATCCCAGCCACTTCATACTCAGTAGCAAATCACCACAGTAAGCGTCAGTAAAAGCTTATGAACTGCAACGTTTTGGTTTCATGCAATATATTTCTTTCTGAAACGGCTCTCTGTGTGACTGTTGGAGGAGAAACACAGGCATGCCGGAAGGAAAACACCTCTGCGAGTAAATATCTGCTTACTATGTACTAACAAAGTTTAGTAGTCGCCATCATGCATATGTAGTGAGCAGAGTGTCGTGCCTCACTGGGATAAAATTGGCAGGAGGCGGCATTAACTTACACTGTACACAACATTCATTTCAGTGCTGTTTCTTTGAGAATAAAGCCTGATTGCAACCTTTTGGTTGTATATTTACAGCCATGTTACTTAACTGTTTTCACTGTGCAGCTGTATATTCCCATCAGCAGGAGTCCAACTCCTTGTGTCTTGACACATTCAGCTGGCTGTTGACTTTTATTTATTTATTAAAACCTGGCTGTTGACATCTATGATCTAACTGTTGGTATTCATGAGCTAACTGTGAGCGTCCATGAATTGAGTGTTGGCATCCTTGAACTAGCTGTAGGTCTCTATGAGATAAGTGTTGGACCCACAGCAGTGGGTTGGACTGGCAGCGGACAGTTTCACAAAGCTAACTGTTAGCATCACTTGAACCATATGGAAGTATTCTTTTTATAGAATTTTACATGGCATTACTACCGTATCACAGATGTATTGTGAGGCAGAGTGGATCTGCAACAGCGGAAAGTCAGTGCGAACTGAGAGAACCGTGGGATGAACCAGGACTCACCTAGATTACTGGAACACAGGCTACAACAAATTAAAACAATTATATAGATTGGTACAGATTTTATAGATTGATAAGAATAGTTTTCAGGTGAAATTACATCAAATTTAACTTTAGTAGTAGCTACAGGCAGCTCGGTGGCAAAGTGGTTAACACTGTGGCAGCACAGTAAGAAGGTCATGGGTTCGATCCCACCCCCTGACCATTGGTGACCCTTCTGTGTGGAGTTTGCATGTTCTCTGCGTGGGTTTACCCCGGGTACTCTGGTTTCCTTCCACAGGCCAAAAAGATGCAAGTTAGGTTAATTGGAGACTCAAGAGTGACTCTACGTGTGAATGGTGACGGGATTGGCGCCGCACCGTGGCTACCTCATCCATCCATCCATGTGGATGCCCTGAATTTCCCTCTGGGATTAATAAAGTACACAAAATAAATTTAAAAAAGTAACATTTTAATTTTTGCCAATTTGTGGCTATTCTCCTAGAATTTTGTGATTATTTTCCTCATAAATTTGTTCCTTTTTGTTTTCTTTTAGTGTTTTTTGTTTTAACAGTAGTGGTTGTACTTAGGTTGCTGGAAATATCAGGTAGAACAGGTGTGGGACTCTGTCAGCCTCTTGACACAGTGTAAACAAACCTTCTGGCATGTCACATTTCAGGCTGTTCGTGGATAATTTCTCAACATACTGACGCTTGTGCACTTTGTTTCCACAAAGTCACATAACATAATATCAGGTGCCTTTGTTGACTGCCACCATGCTAGTCCTCAGAAGACTCTAGCGAGGTCATGTGACTGCTAAAATGGTCAGGTTTTACTCAAACATGGTCACTGCTGTTCAAATCTGTGGTGTGGGGATATTACAACCTCCAATTCCAGTGAAGTCAATTGGATACACAACAAAGACAAGATATTTAATGTTCAATATTGAATTTTTTTTTGCAAATATTAACTCATTTTGAATTTGATGCCTGCAACTTGTTCCAAAGAGACTGGGACAGGAGCACGAAAAGACTGGGAGTGTTGAGGAAGGCTCAAAACACCTTCTTGGAACATTCCACAGGTTAAGTGGTTAATTGGAAACTGGCAAGTGTCATGATTGGGTATAAAACTTTGTGAACAACTACGTGGGCAAACAGTCCAACAGTTTAAGAATGTTCCTCAATGTACAATTGCAAGGAATTTAGGGATTTCCTCATCCACAGTCCATAATATCATCAAAAGATTCAGAGAATCTGGAGAAATTTCTACACATAAGCGACAAGGCCAAAAACCAACACTGAATGCCCATAACCTTTGATCCCTCAGGTGGCACTCCATTAAAAACTGACATCCTTCTGTAAAGGATATTACCACGTGAGCTCAGAAACACTTCAGAAAACCATAGTCAGTTAACACAGTTTGTTGCTACATCTATAAGTGCAAGTTAAATCTCAACCATGCAAAGTGAAATCCATATATCTACAACACCCAGAATTGTATTTATTTATTTAACCTCTATTTAACCAAGCAAGACAGATTAAAAACAATTTCTTATTTACAACTGCAGCCTGGAAAAAAGCAGGGCCTTTTGAGGGAAATAGAATAAAGTGGTTATAAAACAAAACAATTAGATTTAAAACAAGACAATATAAACACTAGACTGAGTAAACATATTAACAAGACATATACAAAGACTCAGTGTGGAGGATGAAATCAGGTGAGACAGCGAGCTGGATGACACAACCACTTTATTCAACCTCCAACACAGAAAACAGAATGCACGGGGTCTTGAGGTGATCACATTTATACATCTTTATTCCCACCCTCAGACCCAGGATATATGACATTAACACACAGTACACAAAGCCTGTCTGAGGCATTAACATACAGGACACAGAGTGCTACTTATTATCATCTATCGCTCCCCAGTGAATTCCGGTGTGACTCCTGTTACAGTGGGGGCGACGGCTCCCTTTTGTTACATCTAAAACCCCCAGCTCTTCCTTCTTCATCCTTCAGTCCTTTTATCCATCTCCGCCCCGACCTCCGGTTCTGGGTGGAGAACTCCCTACTATGTGCCACCACACAGCCCCCCTTCCCCCCCGAACACCCAGAAAGAGCCCTAACCCTTTGGTCCTTTGGGCTTGAGCTGGCGCCCATAGCGGCTGTAGTGGGGAACCAGTGGTCGGGTTGAAACGCCCTCCTGGCAAGGTGTGTGGGATGGAATGTTCGTTTGTGGAGGGGAAGAAACAGGGTTAGTTTCGCGAGCACAGTTCTGACTTCATCCTTCACAATGCACCTTTTTAAAGAAAACTGCTGCTGTCACTTAGACTGCTAGTTCATCCTCTCTTCTTTGGCTGCTTGATGCTTTGTAAGAATTGCTGTGTGTGTATTGCGGGCAGCTGATGGACACGTCGCAGAGCAAGGGGGGGCACCCTTCTTGCACCACCCTGCTCTCCAGCTTTAACCCCGTAGGCGTGTACTGGAGTGCACAAATGTCTGCATCCCCCGATTGCTCCGCGGCTATGGCGGGAAAATCTACTCCCATGTAGACCGGGAAGATTAACATGCGCAACAGGCAGTCAGCCACGACATTAAGCTTAATGGCTACATGTCAGCCGAGCCGACCACGGTTCCGAGACTTTGGACATTGCGTACGTTAGTGGTTTATGATCAACAAACGCGGTGAACTTGCGCCCCTCCAGCCAAAACTGGAAATGGTGCATCGCCAGGTGGAGAGCCAACAACTCTCAGTCAAACGTACTGTATTTATGTTCGCTGTCGCGCAAAGTACGGCTGAAAAATGTGAGTGGCTGCCACGAACCGGAGATGCATTGCTCCACCACTGCACCTATGGCAACATAAGACATGTCTGTGGTGAGTGCTATCCACGCTGATGGGGTGGGGTGGGCTAGCAAAGCCGCGTTAGCGAGCGCTGTTTTGGCATTTGTGAAGGTCTGGACCCGCTCGGGGGTCCAGTCAATGTTCTCGGTGGGCTTCTTTTTTTTTTGTGGGCCATACAGCAGTTGCAGCAGTTGGGCTGCCCAGCGGAGGAAACGGTTGTAAAAACTGACCATTCCCAAAAATTCCTGCAGCACCCTCACGGTCTGTGGATGCGGGAAATCTGACACCCCGCGCACTTTATCTGGCAGCGGAATCGTACCCTCCGGCAAGATGCAGTGGCCCAAAAAATCAATCACCAGCATCCCAAACTGGCACTTTGCCAGGTTAATGGCAAGCCCGTGCGCTTCCCACTGCTGGAAAACTTGTTTAAGATGGTCGAGGTGCTCCTCCTCTGATGCGCTAGCCACCAATATGTCGTCTAAGTAGACAAAAACGAAGGGCAAATCATGGAACACTGCGTCCATCATTCTTTGGAAAGTTTGCGTTGCACTCTTTAACCCAAATGGCATGCATAAAAACTCGAAAAGGCCAAAAAGAGTTATTACCGCTGTTTTGGGAACGTCCTCCGTGTTCACCGGGACCTGGTGGTAACTGCGGACTAGGTCTACTTTTGAAAAAACACGTGTCCCAGCCAGGTGCATGGAAAAATCCTGGATGTGTGGGATGGGATACCGGTCGTGTTCAGTGGCGTTGTTCAAGGACCAGAAATCGCTGCAAGGTCTCCATGACCCATTATCCTTGGGCACCATGTGTAGCGGAGATGCCCATGGGCTGTTGGAGCACCTCACAATGCCTAGCCACTCTAAGTTAACAAACGTTAGCGCTGGCTAGTTTAACCGCGCCAAGGCACCGAGGGCACGGAAACACCAGCGGACCTTTCGCTGTTATGAAATGCTCAACCCCGTGTTTGGTTATTGTCGCTGAAAAAGTGGGAACCGTGAGTGCTGGGAATTGTGAAAGCAAATGCTGGTACTTACCCTCTGGAGCTAGAATGTTTGCATGTGTTGGTGGCTCAACTCCCCGAGTTGTGCAGGGCAAGGAGGAAAAACAGACAGTGTCCACTAAATGTCTGTTGGCAACATCAACTAACAGTCCATAAGCACATATAAAATCAGCGCCTAAAATGGGGACCGAACATGCAGCTATCACAAAGTCCCATTGGAAATTGTGTCCGTGTAAGCACATGTCAGCATCCTTTCACCAAACGTCTTGATGTGGGATCCGTTGGCGGCTGCAAGCTCGGGGCCGCTGCCTTCTGCCAGCTTGTCCGCATTGACTGGCCGAATGAGGCTCTTCTGGGAGCCAGAGTCCATCAAAAAACATCTTCCAGAACGTGTGTCCGTGATGAAAAGCAGCTTGTTCCTATTGTCAATGGTCGCAGCTACCACTGACTGCTGGCCGTCTCATTTACCGGCTTTCTTGAAGTGGCACGGTGGCAGACAATGTTGCGCTTCCTTGCCAAAACGGTGGTGATAAAAACACAATGACCCTTTCCTGCATCTCCTGGTAGCTGTCTCAGCCACTACTGTTGGCTCCTCGACCCTGCTGGATCCCTCCGTGGGTTCTGGTGCCGCTGCATGCAGGATGATGAGATCTGCTTCTTGCGCCAGCGCGCGGTAGTTCCTGGTCGCCAGCAGCGGTAAGTAAGCAAGGATCACTCTCACTGTAGGTGGTAGGTTTCTGAGGAAGAGGTGGGTGAACAGGAAGGAGGCCGTCTTCCTTCCCCATCAGTGCTAACATGTTCTCCATCAGGTCCACAGCTGTCACCAAACTCTGAGCACGTGAGGAGTTTTTCTGCTCTCTCCCTGTCCAAAAGGGTGTAATGTTGAAGCAGCATCTGCTTGAGCGAGTTATATTTCCCTTGGGCTGGCGGTTCTTGGAGCAGGCATGTTACTTGCTGTGTGGTGCACACATCCAGTGCAGCGACCACATGATGATATTTTGTGTCGTCCGTTGAGATCTCGCGGAGTGCGAATTGGGCTTCCACATGTAAAAACTAAGTGGTCGGATTGTAGAGCCAAAAGTCCGGGAGCCTGACTGTGACAGCGCACGCTGCACTGGTGTGCGCCCTCTGGGGTGTCTCTGTGGAGGTGCTCGGCTCGTTCTCCATTGCACGTCTTAAGGTCACCAGTGTGGAGGATGAAATCAGACGAGACAGCGAGCTCAACGACACACAAACTTTATTCAGTCCTCCATCACAGAAAACACAATATCATGTTCCTGGGTCTGTGTATTGACGGCTTTGGAGCCCCACTTCGCTCGGATCGGCAGGAAGAGGTAACGGGGAAACGTCAGGGGGGCGGCGTATGTTTATATATTAATAAACAGCACTGTACATCAGTCACGGTCAGAGAGCGCGTCTGTACACCAGATGTGGAGCTTCTGTCCATATCGCTACGCCCCTTTTATCTGCCCCACGAGTTCCCCCAACTTTTCATAACGACTGTGTACATTCACCCGAGGGCGGATGCTGCCTTCGCCTCCAGCACCGTCTTTGATGTGGTACAGCGGTTGCAGTCAATTTCCCCAGAGGCTCCAAATTTTATCCTTGGGGATTTTAACCATGTTTCTTTAAAGAAGACACTTTAAAACTTTTATCAGTATGTCTCCTGCCCAACCAGGCGAAAAAAGACATTAGACCTGTGCTATGGATCCTTAGAGAGGGCCTATAAATCTGTTCCCCTTCCCCCTTTAGGATCCTCAGATCACAACTGTGTACATTTGCTGCCCACATATAAAACTGCTCTCAGAAGAGACAAGGCGAAGACCAGAGACATAAACGTGTGGACAGAGGATTCAGTGCACTGCCTCCAGGAATGCTTTAACTGTATGGACTGGGAGGTGTTCACACTGTCCTGCGGAGATGATTTGGACTCTTTAGTGGACGTGACATGCTCATACATGGCTTTCTGCAGAGATATGATTGTTCCACGTAAACGTGTCAAAATATATCCCAACAACAAGCCATGGGTTACAAAATCAGTTAAATCCTGCTTAAAGAGGAAAGCACTTGCCTTTAAACAGGGGGTTGTTTCTGAGCTACAGGTTGCCACAAAAGAGCTGAAGGCCGAAATTTTAAGAGCAAAACAGAATTACAAATCAGAGTTGGAAAGCAAGATGGCAACAAAGAAACTTGGTTCAGCCTGGGCCAGTATGAAAACTATTGCAGGCCTTCAGAGCACATAGCGCAGTAATCATGTGTTTTTAGATGGTTTTAATTCAGACACAGAGCTGGCTATGGTCTTAATTATTTTTATGGTCGTTTTGACTCCTTTGATTTTAGCACAGAAACCCAAGATTTGAAACAGAAACTCAAAGCCAATCAGCACTTTAATACTGAGGTGCAAGATGTTAAAAGGGCATTCTGTGCTGTAAAAGTGAACAAAAGTCAGGGCCCTGATAATATATGTGGGCACTTGGTAAAGTCCTGTGCACATGAATTGAGTCATGTATTTCACTATATTTTCAATAAGTCCTTACAGACACAACATGTGCCTAAGATCTGGAAAGATGCTGTGGTTGTCCCCGTTCCAAAATCCAGCTGTCCTAAAACGGTAAATGATTTTTGACCAGTTGCTTTGACTTCAATTTTAATGAAAATTTTTGAAAAACTGGTCAGATTTGAGGTCCTAAAGCAGACTGAGCATGCATTGGATCCTTTGCAGTTTGCCTATAGGCCTCACAGAGGAGAACATGCTTTCTGAACATCTGGATTTTAATGGGACGCACGCCAGGCTTTTATTTGTGGACTTTTCTTCCGCCTTTAATACAATCCAACCTCATATTTTAGTTGAAAGGCTCCTGCAACAATTTGATTTGAGTAATAATCTGGTGGGTTGGATTCTGGATTTTTTAACCAACAGGACACAGAGAGTAAGGGTCAATGGTACATTGTCTGACCAAAAGTGTTCTTCTACTGGCTCTCCGCAGGGGTGTGTGTTGTCACCACTACTCTTCATCCTGTACACAAACATGTGTCGGAGCAGACATGACAACAGACACACAGTCTCCTCCAGGATGGTGAGAGTGGCCACGGCCCAGTAGTTGATGATTTTGTTCACTGGTGTGAGGATTCCTACCTGCAGCTGAATACGACAAAAACTGAAGATATGACTACTGACTTTAGGAGGAAAACTCCAAGGCACGAAGTCACTGTACTAAAAGGCCAGACCATTGAATGTGTACAATCCTACTAATATCTTGGGACGATTATTGATAGTAATTTAAACTTTGAAGAGAACTGTGAAAGGGTGTGCAAAAAGGGTCAGCAACATTTGCATTGTTTAAGGAAACTTGCACGCTTCCAAATTGACCGAACCATAATGACAATGTTTTATCGGGCTTTTATTGAATCTGTTTTATCCTTTTCTTTAGTGTCATGGTTTGGTCAGATAAAACTGAAACAGAGGAAATCCTTGGATCAGGTAGTTAAATGGTCCAGTCGTTTGCTTGGTGAGTCACAGCTGAGCCTGACATCCCTGTAACACCAGACAGGTACAGAGGATGGCTACCTCCATTTTAAATGATGACTCCCACCCTTTGCACTGCAACTTTCAGCTTCTTCCCTCCAGATGGAGGTTTGCTGTCCCAAAAAGTAAAACCCAGCACTACAAAAACAGCTTTGTTCCTGCTGCTGTTAAAGAGTTGAACAAGATGTAATAATATATTGCACATAATTTAGTTACCTATTTATTAATTTTATTTTATATTTACTTATTTTTGTAGGTTTTTTATTTGGGTTCTAAATCTTTTATTGGGTTTTAGACTTTTGAGTTTTTAACCTCTTTGACTAGTCTTTAACTTTTTAATATGACCCTTCTCTCTTATCTCCTTGGGTTTTTTTGTTTTGTTTTGTTTTCTCTTATCTCTTTGTCCTATGTCCTGATTGGTGGAGCCTTGAGTATTTTTATCATGTTAATAGTCAGCTTCATGTGTGCCTGTGTTTGTGTTCATGTTGAATGTAATTGTGGTTTGTAAATACGGATGTCACCTGACTGCAAAACAAATCTACCTACGGGTACAAATAAAGTAACCTGAACCTGAACCTGAACCTGTGGACGCTCACCTTTATACCTCTTTATTCCCGCCTCACAGACCCGGGGATAAAAGACATTACACACAGTACACAAAGCATGTCTGGCACATGAACATACAGAACATAGAGTGCTACTTATTAATGTCTATTGCTCCCCTGCAAACTCCGGTGTGACAAGTGTCACTGCGGGGGTCGACGGCTCCCTTTTGTTACATCTAAAACCCTTCTGTCCTTTTATCCATCTCTCCCCCCGATCCCCGGCTCTGGGTGGAGAACTCCCTACTCTGTGCCCCCCACACCATAATAAAACCTTTAAAAGCCCTTGGAGATGAGAACGTCCAGCCTTAGAAACGCTGCTGGTTGCTCTGGGTCCAAGCTGATCCGAGATGGACTGACGCAAAGTGGAAAAGTGTACTGTGGTCTGACAAGTCCACATTTCAAATTTTTTTGGGAAATTACGGATGTCATGTCCTCCAGGCTAAAGAGGAAAAGGATCATCCTGATTGTTATCAAAGAAAGAGCATAATAAATAACAAACAAAAAAGACTGTCAAGAAGATTTGTTTTATACATGCTGGCTATTCAAATAAATAAAAGGAGTGTGGCCAGAGATGGTGCCTGAGCAGCAGTCATTGTCCACTGCCTGGAGCTACTAGATGGACAGTTGCCCAGCTACTGTAGCTGTGACCAGCCACCACTGGCAGCTGCCTGGAACTACACCAGAGACAGAATTGTGCAGACCCCTCAAAGGGAAAAAACAACAGTCCCTAGTTGATGTTTCCCATCATTACAGGTGTGTCTATTTGAATTATGAATTTATATTTAGTCAAATTGTCAATCCATGTTTTCCTTCAGTTGTTAATGTGTTTGGGTTTTTTTTTTGTTTTTTTTATGTGTCTGAGCTCTGAGTTTGACTTCCCTCATACATCAGTGACTATGTTTACATGCACACTAATAAACTGATTATAATTGGATTTCTGGAGTTATCTGATATTTAAGTAGTCATGCAAACAGAATAATCTGTTAAAGGCCATTGTCGGATTATGAGAAGGCACGTTTTACCATGTAGTTTAATGCTCAATAACCTGTTTATTCAATGCACGTAAAGAGGTCAGATCTGAATTATTATCATTGTCTGATTATTCCCAGTTATCGGATTATTGCAGCCATGTAATCGGGTTCATTGTTGTGGGTGTTGTGGGAATTTTTTACATTTCTTTATTTACTGTAAAATTCTTTTATAACACTTAGGAAAGGAATATCAAAATACACTGACATGCAGTGCTGTCAAAATGAACAAGAAACTGTCAACAAAAAACAAAATATGTACCAAACTGTGGGCCAAGTGAACTGTTGCACATTATACATGCATCTTTTTTTCCAGGGCACCCATTGAATATTTCTCACATGCATGCTGCACTATTCATGTGAATTCCAGGCAATAACAGAAGCCTGAGCTTGTAGCCAAAAGAAGTGGAGAACGTCAAGCCATAAACCTGAGAGGCAGTGTTGAATGCAAATGTGGAGCCATAAGCTAAAGTGTTTACAGCTCCCACTGGCAAAAAAAACAACAAATGAGAGGAGGGGGGGGACAAGTGAAGGAGATAAAGGAGGAGAAGACAAGACAGATCATGCAAACAATTTGAGTTTAAGAGGTAACTGGATGTATGGGCAGAAGATGGAGTAAAGCAGTGGAAGAAAAGAGCGGAAGCAAAAATAAGTAATAATAGTGAATGATTAGTAACTAACACTAAAAGACGATTAAATGTGAGAGACAGAGTAGGTGGAACAAAGATGGTAAGACAGACAACAGTGTCATGGTGTGATAAACCACCTCTCACCCCAGCAATACGGGATGCAGCAGCACAACACTGAGTCCTCCTGGGGGAACCTTTGGACGCTTTAGTATCCTTTTCAAGATGCTTTCTCACACACTCGACAGATGGGCGCATGCTGTACAGTCGCTTGTTCATTTCAGAACAGCAGGGAGAACTCAAACTGCATTCACTTAGCAAGATTTATTTCGTCGGTTCAACTCGGCTTGTCAGTTCTATGAGGGGAATAAGTCAAAAGTATCGGCAATAATCGACAGAGCAGAAGAGCGAATGAGATCAAGCAGGGAGCAGAATGGCTGAGTTGTGTACAGGTACAGCTTCAAAGAAAAGTAAAACGGTGGTGTGAAGGGTTGTCTTATTCTCATGAATATGTGAATTAAAGGTTGGATCATCATGTTATATGAAATATCCAAATTTTATCCAGATGCAAGCACATAGGTACTGTCCCTAATTTTCAAAAACAGAATATCAAGTGACCTTAGGCAGCTCGACTCTGACCTTGGATGAGAGGTTTTATGCAACAATGTACAAAATGAAAAAAGGGACTACCAAAAATGTGAAGGAAAAGCAACCAGAACCTTTAAAAAAAACAAATTATCTGTGCTAAAACAATCACACATAACCGTGAGGTAGATATGAACTGTGCTCTGCTTAAATCGCCTGTGAATTAATTTAAACACTCAAGGTTTTTGTCCACACAGGCAAGCATTTGTCCTAAGGTTCGCTTCAAAAAGGGCAACATTCTGAAGGTTACTGAAAAATCTTGCCTGGAGTCTTTTAAGTCTCATTAGCTCTAATCAGTACGTTATTATGGGCAGATACAGCAGTATCTACTGAACTAAGACCCTGACTCTAAAACTCAAGCTGGCGACAGAGGCCAGTGCATCATCAGAGGACCAGCTTACCTCCAGGCTACTTTGTGTAATGGAATTTATTTTAATTTTGCTTAACTGACTAAACAAAAGCTTTTGTTGTTAAACACAATAACATAGCATGTTGTGTGTGGTAGAAAACATGAGAGGAATGCAGATTCTAATGCTCCGTTTCCTCCATTTGAAATAAAATCCATGGTCATAAGGTCATTTCTTCATCCAGAATGAAAAGGCATTTATTGTTCTGAACAGATAATTTTTTAGATTCTTGGAGGGGAAAAAAATGTTAAATAATTAAAAAAAAACAGCCTTGCAGTCTACATGACTTAATAGTTGTGCATATTGACCCCACCTCCCCCTGAAAAGCTGATTCAATACTAGAAAGAATCCACTCTATTGTTTGTAGTTATAACTGATATAACCATGATCCTATATTAGAATCAATGATCCAAGAACATACCATCATAGCACGGAAAACTCACTACAAGTTGTCTATGAATGCCAGCAACAGGGTAAAAGTGAAGAATGAGCACAGAAACGGGATGGAATGAGATCTGGTGCATATAATAACAGAGAAAAAATTAAACTGTTGAAATTTATAGACTCATGCCCTCTCTACTTCTGCATATGGGACCTTAAATCCAGAGAAATCTTTATTGAAGTGAATGGCAAGACAGAAATTATCTTTTGATCCCGATCTAATTTTGCCACGAGTTACACATATGATGTTTGTCAATTTAAAAGCTAATTTTTCATAAATAATGGTGTAGGTTGTTGTCTAACTGTTAAGGCATAAAGTTGTGAAAATATGTAAATTGAAAGACTGCAAACACAGACTCACCTAACTTACGTCATCATTTTCAAAGAGCGCCCAGGGGAAGTAGCTAACAGTCCTCTGGATCAGCTGCAGCTCTCAGAACACAAAACAATACATTTGTGTTGTTTTGTAGAGAGAGGAATAATCAGGCGAGGCGGTTCTAGAGCAGAGCAGACTTTATTAATCTCTCTCTAACATTCTCAAGAATCAGAAGCCTAAAAACCAGGTCGTGGGCACCTCTCTTTTTATACCATACCACACGCCCTGCAACCTGTGGTGTTCGCATTAACATGAATACATTTACCATGACAATCCCCTTTGTCACTGTTTGTATTAACACATGTACATCCACCATGACAATTTCTTTTGTCACCCAGCCTGTCTGTGCATTATTATGCAGACCAGAGGAGAATGCATATCCATTTCTTCTCTCTTATGCATTTCCTCCTGCCGTGCTATTCAGTCTGAGTAGAGAACACACTGACTGGATCCACGTCCACCCCCCCGCAGAAACTCAGACTGAGCCTTAACCCTCATGTCCTTTGGGCTTCAGCCTACGTCCATAGCGGCTGTAACTGGGGGGGGGGGGGGGGATAGTCGGCGTCCCCAAGGCGCTGCTGTACCGGTGGGGCGCCCTCGGGGGCGCGTCCATCTGTGGGGGGACATTGGGGAGGGACATCTTCAGCACGCCATTGTGACTGATCTGATGAGTCATTTACCTGGGGAGCTCTCAGTGATCATCCATGCTGAGGAGCTCGGGACAGCACCACCTGCTCGTCTGATAAAACGAAAGCGGGCTTAAGCCTGTCTATACAGATTGTTTCTCTGTGTCCCCCCAAGTCTAACACAAAATGTTTATCCCCAGGTTCCAGCACTCTGAACAGGCCGTCGTAGGGCAGGTGCAACGGGGGTCTGGTGGGCATCGTGCCTGACAAACACGAACGATGCGTCCTTCAAGGTCTTTGGCACAAAAGCGCGAGGAAAACAGTGGTGGGCCGGGCCGGGTACCGTCCCTGCCTCGTGTGCTAGTGTCCGGTAGTTGCGCGTGGTGAGCAGCGGCAAGTTGGCAAGGACCGCTCTGGCTGCTGTCGGGAGATTCCGGAGGAAAAGGTGGGCAAAGAGGAAATGCCCGTCATCTGTGCCCATCAACGTCAACATCTTCTCCATTAATTCAACCGCCGAACCGTCTCCCAACTCGGAGCACGTCAGGAGCCTTTCCGTTCTCTCGCAATCCGAGAGCGTGTAGCGCCGGGTCAGCGCGGTTTTGAGAGCGTCGTATTTGTCGTGGGCTGGGGGCTGCTGGAGCAGGCTCGCCACCTGCTGTGTCGTGCGTGCGTCCGGTGCTGCAACCACGTAGTAGTATCTGGTGTCATCAGCCGTTACTCCCCGGAGCACGAACTGGGCCTCAGTGTGGAGGAACCAAGACTTCGGGGCATGTAGCCAAAAGTCTGGGAGTTTGACCGAAACAGCACACACAGTGCTGGCACCTCCAGTCCGGGTCGTCTATGGGGTGTTCGCCTCGAGTTCCATTGTGCGTCAAGGGTCACCAGTGGAGAGAGAGGAATAATCAGGCGAGGCGGTTCCAGAGCAGAGCAGACTTTATTAATCTCTCTCTAACATTCTCAAGAATCAGAAGCCTAAAAACCAGGTCGTGGGCACCTCTCTTTTTATACCATACCACACGCCCTGCAACCTGTGGTGTTCGTATTAACATGAATACATTTACCATGACAATCCCCTTTGTCACTGTTTGCATTAACACACGTACATCCCCCCACGACAATTTCTTTTGTCACCCAGCCTGTCTGCGCATTATTATGCAGACCGGAGGAGAATGCATATCCGTTTCTTCTCTCTTATGCATTTCCTCCTGCCGTGCTATTCAGTCTGAGTAGAGAACACACTGACTGGGTCCACCACAGTTTATCTCCTCTTTGGACCCTTCTTTCATCTGTCAGAAAACAGGAGGTGAGCTTTGAGAGGGGAACCACCGTAATTGTGTTTGGTGACATGTATAGTCCAAGACAATTGGGGATGTAGTCCACTAAGGGGTTTCACAAAAACTAAATATTACTTTCATTATATGACAACTGACAACTTTAATTACGTGGAAAATTATCTTTTAAATTGACAAACATCATATGTGTAACTTGTGGCAAAATTTGACTGCGATCAAAAGATAATTTTGTTCTTGCCATTCACTTCAATGAAGATTTTTACTGATTTAAGGTCCCATTCTGATTTAAGGCGACTGGGCGCATGCGCACGCAGCGACCGGCAGCTGGTGAAAAAGTCTGTCGTCTGTGTGTCTGTTTTTATGCACTATAATGTGTTTTTATGAAATTCTCTGTGTCGTTTCTGTGCTGGAATGTTTGTGGACTGTATGGCGAAGAGCTCCCGGTTCCATCAATATGGATTTCCTCCCCTTTTTTGCACTGCTGCTACTTTTCCTCCGGCTCTTTGTCTCTGAGGTAAACGCGATCGGGATCATGGCGGGCAGAATACATTATTCCAGGGACATGTTGCTGCATTTAAACATGGTTGATGCAGCGCCTGTGATTGAGTCTAAGCCGCAACTGCCGGACTTTATTTTGAGAGATGTTCATGGACACAGCGGTGAAAAGAGAGACGGAAGAAGGAAACACGGAAAGCGTGGAGGCGTGAAGTTGCGTCTGAGAAGACATCAGTTTGGTAACATTCCTCTTCCTACTATGATTTTTAGGAACGTACAATCTCTGAGGAACAAGGTGGATGAAATTCAAGGGAATGTACGCTACCAGAAGGACTTTAAGAACTGCTGTGTCATGGCTTTCACCGAGTCTTGGCTTACTGCGCATGACTGGGACGCAGACCTGTGGATTGACGGCTTTGGAGCCCCACTCTGCTCTGATCGGCAGGAAGAGGTAACGGGGAAGCATCAGGGGGGCGGCGTATGTTTATATATTAATAAGCAGTACTGCACATCTGTCACGGTTAGAGAACGCATCTGTACACCCGATGTGGAGCTGCTGTCCGTATCGCTACACCCCTTTTATTTGCCTCGTGAGTTCCCCCAACTTTTCATTACCACTGTTTACATTCATCCGAGGGCAGATGCTGCCTCCGCCTCCAGGACCGTCTTTGATGTGGTCCAGCGGCTGCAGTCAATTTCTCCAGAGGCGCCAAACTTCATTCTTGGGGATTTCTCTCTTCTTCCGGCTATCAGAGAGAGCAGGCGCATTTCCTCTCCTCTCCCTTCTCCTCCTCCCTTACTGATCCCAGCTTGCTGTGTCCTGTCTGTGTCTCGCTCTTCTTCTGCTGCATCTCGACCCAAATGGAAATTATGGAAATTATGGAATTGAGCTGGGCTTTAAATGCAATTGACACCACTTTTTTTAAAAGAAAATCGGGCCAGGGAGAGCCCAAGTGGAGAGACTCATGGAACAATTGGAACTCATGTGTCTGTGTGATTCGATTGAAGATGTGGAAGACATCTACCCGTTTGACTTATGATCACAGGATTTCTGTTGTTTGGCTTTGGAGTTTTCCTGGTGTATCGGAAATTAAAGAAGTTGGAAGAGCTGGTCAAAATGCGGACCTGGCAAAGCTCCTTCAACAATTCGACCAGCTGGGGAGCACTGATAGCGGCCAGAAGGTGGGAAACATCTCGGAGTCGCTGGGTGCTCTCCAGGGAATGATTTTAAAGCCTGTGAATGTAAATTGTGATGCACAGAATCGCATGAGAGGTGAAATTTCTATGCTCTAAATGAACTGTGCCTATCAGGCCTTGAGTCGGCGTCCTTGAGAATCATTCCTCCAGGAGAAAAGATAAGGCAGAAGGGAGTTTTGGCTTGGCTTCTCTTTAACCCAAACAATTGCTGATGTGCAACAATCTGAACTCTCCAAGGACAGCCATGTGACTAACATGGAATTTTACCATCTGGCATGAACTGAAGAGAGATGAACTCTGTGGACATGTTATCTATGTTTTAGGACACTAAGGACATAACATCTAGCCGTTGCCTAAGAGACGATTTTTGTTGTCCACCAGTAACTGATACTTCACACACTGCACTCACACTGATATCATATGACTGACATACACACACTGGCCTCTCTCTTGCTTTGTTAATGTGTGGATCTGTATTGTCTGCTAAGTGTGCTTAGAGGGTTTTTTTCTATGTGATCACAATCTTGCTCACTCGAGCCATATTTTGATAACTATGTTTTTTCTCTCTGCCCAATGTTTCACCCCCTTCCCCCCTCCCCCTCTTTACCCCCCACTGCATGAGGCGCTTGTATGGCTGCCGCGTCATTAGGGAGTGCTTAACAATGAGCGCACCTTAGTGATAAGTAAAATTCCTTGTTTGTGTAAGCATACTTGGCAATAAAGTTGATTCTGATTCTGATTTTAACCATGTTTCTTTAAAGAAGACACTTAAAAACTTTTATCAGTATGTCTCGTGCCCAACCAGGCGAAAAAAGACATTGGACCTGTGCTATGGATCCAAAGAGAGGGCCTATAAATCACTTCCCCTTCCTCCTTTAGGATCCTCAGATCACAACTGTGCACATTTGCTGCCCACATATAAAACTGCTCTCAGAAGAGGCAAGGTGGAGACCAGAGACATAGATGTGTGGACAGAGGATTCAGTGCACAGCCTCCAGGAATGCTTTAACTGTACAGACTGGGAGGTGTTCACACTGTGCTGCAGGGATGATTTGGACTCTTTGGTGGACGTCACATGCTCATACATGGCTTTCTGTAAAAATACGATCGTTCCACGTAAACGTGTCAAAATATATCCCAACAACAAGCCATGGGTTACAAAATCAGTTAAATCCTGCTTACAGAGGAAAGCACTTGCCTTTAAACAGGGGTCTGTTTCTGAGCTACAGGTTGCCACAAAAGAGCTGAAGGCCGAAATTTTAAGAGCAAAACAGAATTATAAATCAGAGTTGGAAAGCAAGATGGCAACAAAAAAACTTGGTTCAGCCTGGGTCAGTATGAAAACTATTACAGGCCTTCAGAGCACAGAACGCAGCAATCGTGTGTTTTTAGATGGTTTTAATTCAGACACAGAGCTGGCTAATGCTCTTAATTGTTTTTATGGTCGTTCTGACTCCTTTGATTTTAGCACAGAAACCCAAGATTTGAAACAGAAACTCAAAGACAATCAGCACTTTAATATTGAGGTGCAGGATGTTAAAAGGGAGTTCTGCGCTGTAAAAGTGAACAAAAGTCAGGGCCCTGATAATATATGTGGACGCTTGGTAAAGTCCTGTGCACATGAACTGAGTCCTATATTTCATTACATTTTCAATAAGTCCTTACAGACACAACATGTGCCTAAGATCTGGAAAGAAGCCGTGGTTCTTCCCGTTCCAAAATCTAGCTGTCCTAAAACGGTAAACGACTTTAGACCAGTTGCTTTGACTTCAATTTTAATGAAAATTTTTGAAAAACTGGTCAGATGTGAGGTCCTAAAGCAGACTGAGCATGCATTGGATCCTCTGCAGTTTGCCTATAGGCCTCACAGAGGAGTGGAGGATGCCACTGTCACTCTGTTTAACATGCTTTTTAAACATCTGGATTTTAATGGGACACACGCCAGGCTTCTATTTGTGGACTTTTCCTCCGCCTTTAATACAATCCAACCTCATATTTTAGTTGAAAGGCTCCTGCAACAATTTGATTTGAGCAATAATCTGGTGGGTTGGATTCTGGATTTCTTAACCAACAGGACGCAGAGAGTAAGGGTCAATGGTACATTGTCTGACCTAAAGTGCTCTTCTACTGGCTCTCCTCAGGGGTGTGTGTTGTCACCACTACTCTTCATCCTGTACACAAACATGTGTCGGAGCAGACATGACAAAAGACACATTATAAAGTATGCTGATGACTCAGTTATTGTCAGTCTCCTCCAGGATGGTGAGAGTGGCCACGGCCCAGTAGTTGATGATTTTGTTCACTGGTGTGAGGATTCCTACCTGCAGCTGAATACGACAAAAACTAAAGATATGATTATTGACTTTAGGAGGAAAAATCCAAGGCACAAATTCACCGTACTAAAAGGCCAGACCACCGAATGTGTACAATCCTACAAATATCTTGGGACGATTATTGGCAGTAATTTAAACTTTGGAGAGAACTGTGAAAGGGTGTGCAAAAAGGGTCAGCAACATTTGCATTGCTTGAGAAAACTTGCACGCTTCCAAATTGACCGAACCATAATGATAATGTTTTATTGGGCTTTTATTGAATCTGTTTTATCCTTTTCTTTAGTGTCATGGTTTGGTCAGATAAAACTGAAACAGAGGAAATCCTTGGATCAGGTAGTTAGATGGTCCAGTCGTTTGCTTGGTGAGTCACAGCCTGACATTCCTGTACACCAGACAAGTACAGAGGATGGCTACCTCCATTTTAAATGATGACTCCCACCCTTTGCACTGCAACTTTCAGCTTCTTCCCTCAAGACGGAGGTTTGCTGTCCCAAAAAGTAAAACCCAGCGCTACAAAAACAGCTTTGTTCCTGCTGCTGTCAAAGAGTTGAACAAGTTGTAACAATATATTGCACATAATTTAGGTACCTATTTATTAACTCCATTTTATATTTACTTATTTTTGTAGGATGTTATTTGGGTTCTAGATATTTTATTGGGTTTTAGACCTTTGAGTTTTTAACCTCTTTGACTAGTTTTTAACTTTTTAATATGACCCTTCTCTCTTATCTCTGGTTTTTCTCTCATCTCTTAGTCTTTATACCCTGATTGATGGAGCCTTGAGTATTTTTATCATGTTTATAGTCAGCTTCATGTGTGCCTGTGTTTGTGTCTATGTTGAATGTAATTTGTGGCTTGTAAATATGGATGTCACTAGACTGCAAAACAAATCTACCTACGGGTACAAATAAAGTAACCTGAACCTGAACCTGATATGCGGAAGTAGAGAGGGCGTGACTTAGGCTCTCTATTGCTTTTAAAATTGGTGTTATCTGTACTCATTTTGGAGCAGTAATCGAGAAAATATGCTAGTAATATTTTTGTGTTTATCACATAAAACACATCAAAAATGTGTGAAAAAGCTAAAAGGGACCTCCACACTACAGTCTCAAAGATGCTTTGTCATACAGGATAATGAAACATTGATTTCTTTTTTAGTGCAGAGAAACAGTTCAGGATTTTGCAGGCTTTTTGTCAGGAGCTAAAACAGTTTCAGAGAACAGAGCATATTCTCGCCGGGCTGAGAATGTCCATGAATGGCATACAGAAACAGAAAATTTTGCCCATTTTAATGAATATATACGTATATGTCCAAATGTATGCATTTTTCTTGTTTTTGAAATTTGAGTTTTTGCAATATGGTGTAATGGAGCCATGAACACACACAGAACAGATGTGTGTAAGTTTAGTTAAAAAGCATCATGCTATTGCACATCGAACTGCAACCATTATGAAATAAACAGTTAACAGACTATGCACATGTATTTATAAAAAAAAAAACAAAAAAAAACAAAAACTGGTCCATGACAACACTCGATACTCAATGTTCTTAGTGTGAGGCTGCACTGATCAACACGAGTAGCAGAACAAAAATCAAGAGCTTCCACCACAGGTGCTGTAAAGTGTGTGTTGAGTCTTAATCTGAATCACAATCCTGATGTCTAGAACAGTGTAAAAAAAATATAAACGACAGATGTCACAGTAGCCCTCAGAGGACATCAAGAAAGCAATGTCAACACCACTTGACCACGGTAGCCTCAGGATCTACTGAAGCGATCATCTAAGACTGAAAGTCACTGTCCACAAAAAGCAGGTTCATGCTTTGTGTGTGTGGAAACTTTCTCATGTAAAGATATACTATTTCTTGCACCCCAAGCATCCAATTTAAATCCAAGAGCCTCTATTACTTCTCACACTACAAGAATATAGCACGCCATTATTGAAGCAAAAATACATGCCGCTTCCTCCAGCTTGTGATAACATGAAACACTTAAACCTGTCACCCTACAAGTCTCTGGTAATTGAACTATTTCGTTTGGTATTCAGCAAACTATCCCCTACAAGCATTGGCTATTTTAAGCTCTAATTACAAAGAAATAAGCAATTCAGCCCCTCTCACTTGGCACTGATATTAAATGGGAGGGCAGCACAGAGGATTCAGCCTTAGTAATATGATTTTCCATCCTTGTCTTTCTATTGCACGTTCTCCTGTCGGTCCCCATCCATCAACGTGTTGACAGGTGCCTCAAATGGCAGAGGAGGATCTGATATTTGGCGTGGAGGGCCGGCTTTGAACAAAGGCGAGCACAGCTCAGAAACTGTCTCGGCTGCAGCTAATGTGACAGCTCTCTCCCCAGATGAATGTGACTTTTGACAAATGAGCGCCGATACACCTTCTGCTGTCCAGCAAGTCAGGCGCCCCACCACCTGCATTTGAAGCACAGATGGGCCTATTTTTCACATGTTCTAAAAATGATGTGGCTCAAAGCTGTGTTTTTAGACCTGTGAAATGCACCCATACCAAAGCGGCTGCATTGACTCCTTTAATTGAATAAAAGTTGAAATCACTTGCTGTGGCCTTTTACATACCTGCTATCTTGGTGGGAAACAATTTAAGTTTGCATTTTCTGCAGTCCAAAGTCTTGGGGAGTCCACATTTGGCAAATGGAAGATAAAGTAGATAAAATTATAATTCAAATACCATATAATACTGCTTATGCTTTCATTAATTTCTTGACTTTTTAAAAGACGAAAATATTCTGAGCATCTAAGCTAAGTAAATTGCTATGTACTATTAAAGATTTACAAACAAATATGTGACATGTAAAGGAAAAAAGGTCAGTAAATGATATATTGCTAAGCAGAAGTGGCCCTGATTGAGTTACTGTCACTCATGTGTATGTACTCAAATAATTTTCACAAAACGTTTTCATCTTACTTGAGTGCAATTATGGAGCTAAATGCCCCGTCACACCTTGATGATTTAGCCAGCGTATGCCAATGTTTAAAAAAATTGGCGAATATGCTGACGTCTAATAAGTTAAGGGTAAGTTTTGTATAAGTTAAGAGCATGCTGATGCATGCTGGTATATGTCATAGTACAGTGAGGTCTAAAAATTTTGAACACACTGAAAATTTTTTCAACGTATCAAGCGTATGGATCATACATCCTACACACACAGGCCATAAGTTATATATAAGTTATGCGATCATTCACACACGTTACTTGTAAGTTACTCATAAATGAAAATACATCGAGATAATGTCTAGCGTACCAAAAACTTGTTTCTAACCTATGAATAACACTCTTTGAATCTATGTGTAACTTACTGAATGGGTTTCTAACTTACAGCTACCGTATAATGGCGTCTTGTCAGCGTTGGTTCACAGGAGGAACCTGTCAGTACTCCATGGTCAGCAGATGTCCATGTCAAACTGGTCTTGTTCTTCTATTCAGACAAAGTAAAGAGATGTTTTATACCTTGACATGTTTTGACTGTGTGATGATCTCTGTGTAGACTGGGTGAAACTTACTAATTAAGAGCTGACTTGGCGCTTTCCTTGTGTCCCAACTTGCAGATATGCTCAGACCATTTTGTAATAGGTTTGTAGAAATAACTGACTAATAATACTGTTGAAGAGTTTGTGATGCTCTGTGGACATTTTCACAGATCCACCTGCTCGCTCTATGTTCTGATCAGCTCAGCTGCTGCCTGCAGCACATACACACACAGAGAGCTAAACACACATACTTGTTTGTGTAACGGGACCTGTCAGGGACCTGTCCGAGTCAGTTTAAGTGTAACACTTTCAAGCTAAAGGATATTATGAAGATCCAAATCACTGTTTACCCCTCCTTGCCATGTTTTACCTTTGACTGCAGTCTGTACCATCAGCTGACAGGTATGCCAAAATGTCAGAACACTGGAGGAGGAGGATCCAATCAGCTGATGAGATCGCTCAAAGCACAGAGCTCAGCTGTTTTCCATCAGCTGTTGTTGGATGATAAATACCACTTTGCTCTCCCTTGGCTGCGACTCTCTGCTCTTTTTGGGTCCACACCGGCAAAAGCACACTCCATGCATGATCTTTTTTCTTTCACTTTTATTGCAAATAAACTTTTTTTTTTTTATCACCATCAGTTTGCATGCCTTTGTCAAAGCTGTTGAGCCAGGTTGTGAAAACTGTCATCTGATGTTCGTGATGTGTCACATCAGCTGTTTTAGGCGTGACCAACCTGACAGATTTGACAGCTCTGCTAGGTCTGTCATGCCCCCCACCGTGCGATGGTCTTTGGAGGGGAGAATCATTTTGGTTGAATAGAGATGATCCTTCACACACCTAGGATTCATGGATGGAGGCGATGGCATAAGCTATGCACAAGTTATACATAAGTTAGACTATCGTTGCGCATAAGTTGTGAACGCCGGCAACATGCTAAGCATTTGTTGGTATAAGTTACTTATAAGTTATCGAAATATTCTATATAAGTTACTAATACGTTATGTACATGTCCAACTCATTATGGATATGCCGGCGTTTTAGAGGAATTTTGATACATCAGCAAACGCTAAACTAAATCATCAAGGTGTGACAGGGCCTTAAAAAGCTGCATTTTTTCTTATACACAGTATATGAGTACTTTGGGAGTAACTTTAATCATTCAAAAGTAATACTAAAAGTGATACTGTCCAACAGAATTAAACCCTTACATATGACATGTTCATTCATGAAAAGGCTGAACAGAGAAAAAACTGGCTATAAATGTGCTTGAGATGTACATGCGGATAGTTTACATTTAATTTTTACCAGACAAACATATTTAAGAGAAAAATAAGATTCTCAACTAAGAAAAGCTGCAAATTTAAGAGCAAAACCAGACCATCAATGACATCATTCTGGCCTGACGAAATCACCCCAAGAGTTCTGAGATCTACCTGGAAGCAGGCAAACCTGAGGATCATTGTGAGAGGGTTTGGTGAGAATTATGGCAATTGCCAAGGAGGAGTAACATTTGTCATAAGCACTGAGCTTCCAAATTCTTGGCCTTGACCTTAAGCACAATTATGTCATGATTATGTCTAAACTAATGTTCCAAAAGCTTACTGTATGTTACTGTTACATTAGATACACAAACATAAAAAAACATCACAAAGCACTTCTGTTAAAGGGTAGATATTCTTCCTGAACTGAGAAGAACAACTCAGAAGTATTACAAGAAACTACTGCCAGTAAAAATGCAACTCTATTTTTAAAAGAAACCCGCTTCTTGTCAAAAAGATCAGACTGAACCGTCAGAGGATCAAAGACTGAGGGCCTGAAATATATTTATTGTGGATTTCTGCTTCTAATGGCTTTTTCCTGGTCAACCTGACAGCAAGTGTTTGCAAAACACTTTCTACTATGAGGAACAAAATCAGAAATGTAGGACAAACAGCAGTGAAATGATCGCATGAATGAAGGTTGAAAATCAAAAGCCTACCAGAGTTGCAGTCATCTCCAGAGAAGCCATCCTGGCAGACGCAGAACCCCTCTTTGCAGACACCCTTCTTGCTGCAGTTGTTGGCACAGTAGACCAGTGAGCAGTCCTCTCCAACATACCCGGGTCGGCACTGGCACGTCCCGTTGACACACAACCCCTGGTCCGAGCAGTCATTAAGGCATCGTCCAACCATGCAGTCTTCTCCCGTGAAGGACTCCTCGCACACACATTCCCCATCAATGCACAGCCCGCGCCCTGAGCAGTCTGAAGGGCACCGCGGCTCCGAACAATTGTCTCCTCCAAAGTCACGGTCGCACACACACTCCCCTTCAACACACACCCCTTGACCGGAGCAGTCGTTGGGGCAGCGGGGCTCGGAGCAGTTTTTGCCCGTCCAGCCTTCCTCACAGATGCAGCCGCAGAGATCAAAGCTGAAGCTGCCATGACCGCTGCAGCCTGGGACAAAGTCGAAGCGACCTATGGAGAAAGGTATGAACACACATAGTATAAGAGTCAAAATGATGCTTGTTTCAAGGATATATGAATACTAATATCAAAACCCACCTCATACTTCTAATCATATTTTTGCTTATCATCCATCTTTCACAGCACATTTGGTAAAAGAAACTAAAGCCAAAACATCCACAAAATTCTTGTTTAGTTTGACCCACTCCATCCTACCATTGTCCTCCTCAGCTCGACAGTTCTTCCTTTTTCTAATTCAGGTCATGAATGCCAGTCATAATCATATTCCTACTGCAGAGACTGAACATTTTCACAAAGTATTTGAATGTGGCAATGGTGTCAAAGTCCTTTAGCCAAAATAAATTCTGTAAGTCTATCCATTCCAGTAACCCAATATCACAATAGCAGCATTTCCTAAATAATGAACATTTTTTTTTTTGCCAGTAGCATTTTTTTCAAACCTTATAGATTCCGAGACTGTGTAGACAAAAAAAGATGCCCTGCAGCATTATTATTTTGCTGCCATCTACCTCCTTTATTCTGCCTGCTTTACATTTCTTTTCTCTTGTGATGCACACATCAGCCCACTCAAAATGTCTATTTTTTCTTGAATTTTTCTTTTTTGCTTCTTCTTTCAAAAGCTTGTTGCATGTTTAGTCCAATGGCACTGTAGGTAAAGTGGTTTATATAAAGAACTCCATCCTCCAGATTTAGTGTCAAACAGCACTCACCCATGGCTGGGCTCTCTCCACAGCACCCAGATCCACACTGAGCTCTGAGCATAGACACCTCTCTCTCCAACATCTCCACCCTGGTGGCGAGCTGCTGGATTGTGGCTGTTGCTGGACAACCACACGCTGCTTTGGGGATGTTGATGCGGTGCGTGAATGTCACCTAAACGAGGAACACAGTCTAGTTCAGAAGCACGACTTAGCAACTGGGTGCATTCATTAAACAAATTAGGGTACCCTGTGATTATTAGTCACAGTGCCTTCTGCATCTTTAATCAAGTCTGTCGGGGATAACTAGGATCGTACTCAGTTTGTTAATATCAAATTAAACAAAAAAATACAGGGGTGCACATAATATGCATAAATAAACTGAAAGTTGCCATTACAGCTGTGCAGTACGTCCAACAATTCTTACTGTAGTATAATTTGAAGAACAGATGGTAACTCTATACACAGTGCATCCGGGAAGTATTCACAACGCTTCACTTTTTCCACATTTTGTTATGTTACAGTCTTATTCCAAAATGGATTAAATTCATCTTTTTCCTCAAAATTCTACACACAATACTCCATAATGACAATGTGAAAAAAGTTTTTTTAATGAGATTTTTGCAATTTTTTTTTAAAAATAAAAAACAAAAATCACATGTACATAAGTATTCACAGCCTTTGCCATGAAACTCAAAATTGAGCTCAGGTGCATCCTGTTTCCACTGATCATCCTTGAGATGTTTCTGCAGCTTAATTGGAGTCCACCTGTGGTAAATTCAGTTGATTGGATATGATTTGGAAAGGCACACACCTGTCTATATAAGGTCCCACAGTTGACAGTGCATGTCAGAACACAAACAAAGCATGAAGTCAAAGGAATTGTCTGTAGACCTCCGAGACAGGATTGTCTCGATGCACAAATCTGGGGAAGGGTACAGAAAAATTTCTGCTGCTCTGAAGGTCCCATTGAGCACAGTGGCCTCCATCATCCATAAATGGAAGAAGTCTGGAACCACCAGGACTCTTCCTAGAGCTGGCCGGCCATCTAAACTGAGCGATCAGGGGAGAAAGGCCTTAGTCAGGGAGGTGACCAAGAACCCGATGGCCACTCTCTCAGAGCTCCAGCGTTCCTCTGTAGAGAGAGGAGAACCTTCCAGAAGGACAACCATCTCTGCAGCAATCCACCAATCAGGCCTGTATGGTAGCGTGGTCAGATGGAAGCCACTCCTTAGTAAAAGGCACACGGCAGCCTGCCTGGAGATTGCGAAAAGGCACCTGAAGGACTCTCAGACCATGAGAAACAAAATTCTCTGGTCTGATGGGACAAAGATTGAATTCTCTGGCATGAATGTCAGGCGTCATGTTTGAAGGAAACCAGGCACCGTTCATAACAACGCCAATGGTGATGGCAGCATCATGCTGTGGGGATGTTTTTCAGTGGCAGGAACTGGAAGACTAGTCAGGATAGAGGGAAAGATGAATGCAGCAATGTACAGAGACATCCTGGATGAAAACCTGCTCCAGAGCATTCTTGCCCTCAGATGGGGGCGACGGTTCATCTTTCAGCGGGACAACGACCCTAAGCACGCAGCCAAGATATTAAAGGAGTGGCTTCAGGAAAACTCTGTGAATGTCCTTGAGTGGCCCAGCCAGAGCCCAGACTTGAATCCAATTCATCATCTCTGGAGAGATCTGAAAATGGCTGTGCACCGATGCTTCCCATCCAACCTGATGGAGCTTGAGAGGTGCTGCAAAGAGGAATGGGCGAAACTGCCCAAGCTTGTGTCATCATATTCACAAAGACCTAAGCCTGTAATTGCTGCCAAAGGTGCATCAACAAAGTATTGAGCAAAGGCTGTGAATACTTATATGCATGTGATTTCTTAGTTTTTTATTTTTAATAAATTTGCAAAAATCTCAAAAGATTTTTTTCTTGTTGTTATTATGTGGTATTGTGTGTAGAATTTTGAGGAAAAAATGAATTTATTTCATTTATGAATAAGGCTGTAACAAACAAAATGTGGAAAAAGTGAAGCGCTGTGAATATTTTCTGGACGCACTGTATTCCAAAATATTTTTCTGTACAAAAATTTCAATAGAACCGTTTCTGAAAATACTCCCATTCCAATGGGACTTCCTATCAAAATAAAGGTTTAAACTGAGCCTTCAGTAGAGAGGATGATTTATTTTTAGGTCTTATTTTCTTATTTCTTTACATTTTATTTAACTTGTTTTTGATGGGAGCGGTAATATGAAGGGGCAAGACTCAGGCTGCCCCTGGGCTAAAAAAATAATTTTGTGCTCCAGCTCTGGATGCAGTAGAAGATGGTACACTGGGGGTGTGCCATTATCATACCGTACAAAATAATAATGGCATAAATTTTTATATCTGTAAAAATGAATGTTGCGATATTTGGAGTCGCTTGTGTGACGGCGTCACACCGTTACACTACTGACGTAAGTTACATGCTTTTATAGTTACAGCATTAATCAAACACGGTGTTGGAAGACAGCAACTGTTCTGTGGTCGGTGTTACCTGAAAACGGATTTAATTGTGTACAAATATTTTGGTTTAAAGGCTGTTTCAGACTGCAAAAAAAAATCAGACAAACAAAAATGGTACGGCAGCGCAGACAATGTACCTGCAAATTTTTTTGCACATCAACAACACGGTTCTGGTGGGAAGTTGCTGGTGTACGATGGTCTATTTTCATTCTGTTTTGGTCACCTACCCTGTATCTCACGGAGTGGTGAATGCTGAGGAACGATTACGAACATTTAATTTTTTTGGGGTTTCATCAGAGTTCATAAAAGGTTGCCATACAGTTTGCCAACAGTTTTTCTTGTCACCAAAAAATTTTGAATATGTTCTAAATTTTTTTAACGGATGTATTTTTCCGCAAACAGTTGCAAACTAATTGTAAGTGTGTCGCTAACGTTCTTTTCAGTTCTCCTAGTAGTTAACACTAGCAAACCTTTTCCGAGAAAACTGTTGGCAACATTATAAACTGTGTGCAAATTGTTTTGCAACGTTTTACGAACCCTGACAAAACCCAAAAAGCGAAGCGCTCGTGAACATTCCCCAGAATTCGTGCCTCCATGACATACTAGCTTGATTTTTGCCATTTGTCAGAAAAGTTGGCAAATCCAAAAATCGCCATGTTTGCCAGCATTTACCTATTCGTGAGATCCTTGAGGTCAATTTTTTCAGCCACACAAAAGGAAAAAAAAACATATCATTCAGTGCAATGACAGCCAAAAACCAGAGGAGAGATCTGGGCAGTGGAGACTTCTAACGCAGGTAAACTGATTCAGCATATAAATCCCGACATGTAAGTGCACTTAAGATGGGGCGGCTTATATTATTTTCTTGCAATAATACAGAATTTAAAAAAATTGAATTCAATATGAGTTACGGTTTAAAAACAGGAGAAATATGTTTTATTTTTTTATCACACTGGTCTGTGATATTGTCAAGAATACTGTTATTATGAAAATTCACACCTATCGAATAATACTCAAGCAACTTTCTAAACACATTAAACAGATCAAACAGAAACAACATTACTACACACAGTAATATCAGTAGGACTTTAGTGTCTTTAAAAAAAGTCTACGTATATTATGTTTAGAACATTTTCACTGTCAGACAACTGACAGCGGCTGGACAGCACCCCACGTTAAAAGGTGAGAAGACGCAAGTTGCACTGCACAATAGAATTATGTGTGAAGTTAAAATGGCTCTGTTGAGCAGTCTGGTTGCTTTGAAAATAGCATTTTATTTCTTACAATCATTTCTACTCATTATTAAATAACTAGCAACTGTAAACATGCAGTTGTAAAATTAATACATCTGTAAACTCCACAGCTCTAACTTCTTTGTGCAGCAGAGGAGAGTTTCAGCTGCACCAGATGAGGCAGTTTCTGTTTAATAAGAAATACAGTCGTGATTTTAAATTTTTACCATAAATGTCAAATTCTACACCATTCTTCTAAGCTACAGCAGTTGGACGGATTAATCAAATTCTCTACCATTCTCTAAAATTATATCATCTACGTTTTATATGGTTTATACCACTCACCCCAATTATCATTAATTTGGAGTTGTATTTATGCACGCCTCGTAAAAATAAGCCCATTATTCCCTATATTTTTGTTTTTTGGCTATTACCTAGTCTTGAGGGAAATCTCCATATCTTAAGTTGTCATCCCCAGCTATTTGTGTGGCTGCTGCTTAATGTTGGGTCAGAGGTTTAAACAGTGTCCTACTGCAGAATTAATCCCTACAACATCTGAGAGGTGAGTGCTTAGCAGAACAAAAGTGGCTGGTAGAAAATTTAAACAATGACTTCAGTCCATCTACACCATCCGTACACTTGGGGGGAAGTTAATGATTATGGTGTTCTGTTGGTTTTGACATCACAGCATTGTTTTTCAACTCAACAAAATACAATAATTTAATTATTGCTCACATTTTTTATCAGTGAAAGCAAAAGAAAATGTTTTCTGTGCACACAAAAGGCATATTTCTATCACATTTTCAGCACATCTGTTCAGTAAATGGTTATGTCGCCAAAGGAGGAGCCGCTCACTAAGAAAGTTTTTAGGTCCTCAGAATTTGACGGATAGTTTTGCAGTTGTGTTTAGTAGAAATTGTCAAGTGTTTATTGCAACCTTTATGTCTTTAAATAGAGGAATTGTCAGAGTTGTATAAACCAATATTCATATTTATGGGTTTGATATACAAAAGCTTGGAAAATCAGAAATTTAACAAAATGTTTAAGAAATAAAATATGACCCATAACCAGTGGATATTGCAGCAATCTATTATGACAAATCACTACTGCTAAATGCAATATTTTTATAAAGTGACACATGCAGTATCACACCATTAACACCAAAAATACAGCCGTGGACAAAATTGTTGGTACCCCTCTGTTAATGAAAGAAAAATCCACAATGGTCACAGAAATAACTTTAATCTGACAAAAGTGGTAATAAATAAAAGTTCTATGAAAATTAACCAATGAAAATCAGACAATGCTTTTGAATTATGGTTCAACAGAATTACTTTAAGAAACAAACTCATGAAACAGGCTTGGACAAAAATGATGATACCCCTAGAAAAGATTGTGACCATAGGCACATGTTCAACCAAGATGTGTCCTCTAATTAACATCACAGGTGTCTACAAACTTGTAATCAGTCAGTCGGCCTATTTAAAGGGTGACAGGTAGTCACTGTGCTGTTTGTTGACATGGTGTCTACCACACGAAACATGGACCAGAGGAAACAAAGGAGAGAGCTGTCTCAGGAGATTAGAAAGAAAATTATAGACAACCATGTTAAAGGTAAAGGCTATAAGACCATCTCCAAGCAGCTTGATGTTCGTGTGACTACAGCTGCACATATTATTCAGAAATTTAAGATCCACGGGACTGTAGCCAACCTCCCTGGACGTGGCCGCAGGAGGAGACGGATAATACGAATGGTAACAAAAGAGCCTAGAACAACCTCTAAACACATTCATGGTGAACTCCAAGGTCAAGGTACATCAGTGTCAGATCGCACCATCCGTCGTTGTTTGAGCCAAAGTGGACTTCATGGGAGACGACCAAGGAGGACACCACTGTTGAAAACAAATGATAAAAAAGCCAGACTGGAATTTGCCAAACTGCATGTTGACAAGCCACAAAGCTTCTGGGAGAATGTCCTATGGACAGACGAGACAAAACTGCAACTTTTTGGCAAGGCACTTCAGCTCTGTGTTCACAGACGCAAAAATGAAGCATACTAACACTGTCCCTACTGTGAAACATGGAGGAGGTTCTGTTATGTTCTGGGGCTGCTTTGCTGCATCTGGCACAGGGTGTCTTGAATGTGTGCAGGGTACAATGAAATCTCAAGACCATCAAGGTATTCTAGAGAGAAATGTGCTGCACAGTGTCAGACAGCTTGGTCTCAGTCGCAGGTCATGGGTCTTGCAACAGGATAATGATCCAAAACACACAGCTAAAAACACCCAAGAACGGCTAAGAGCCAAACATTGGACTATTCTAAAAGTGGCCTTCTATGAGCCCTGATCTAAATCCTATTGAACATCTCTGGAAGGAGCTGAAACATGCCGTCTGGAGAAGGCACCCTTCAAACCTGAGACAACTGGAGCAGTTTGCTCATGAGGAGTGGGCCAGAATACCTGCTGAGAGGTGCAGAAGTCTCATTGACAGTTACAGAAATTGTTTGATTGCAGTGATTGCCTCAAAAGGTTGTGCAACAAAATATTAAGTTAAAGGTACCATCATTTTTGTCCAGGCCTGTTTCATGAGTTTGTTTTTTAAAGTAATTCTGTTGGACCACAATTCAAAAGCACTGTCTGATTTTCATTGGTTAATTTTCTTAGAATTTTTATTTATTACCACTTTTGTCAGATTCAAGTTATTTCTGTCACCACTGTGGGTTTTTCTTTCATTAACAGAGGGATACCAACAATTTTGTCCACGTGTGTATGTGAGACAAAATGGCTGTCTATTCTCTGCACCAACTGAATTAATTTATTCTGGGAATCCACTTTTTGCACTATAAAGAGCCCTCTTCACATTTCATCTAAGCACTTAACTGCCAATCATTAACATGTATAAAAATTATTACAAACATGCACCTGGCTGTCAGCGTCCAGTGTCTGCTCTGTGTATTCTGTTGGCCCGTTTGGATCCACTGGACCCTCCACAGAAGGTCTGGATCCCAGCTCAGCACGAGAACCTGTAAAAGTCAAAATAATTTAGACATTATAGTGATCTGCTCTTAAGGATTGCCCCAGACCACGACCCAAAGAAGCTGAATTTTGTGTATCATTGTGCTTTATGACCTATTACTATCTGTGGGCTGCTCTTCTTACACTTCTACTAACATTTCTTCTCTGTGCACTGAAAGATAATTCAGTTTGTTAAATTTTATATGTGAAATGATCTCAGGACTGGTGCACTGTTATCCATGTGCTTAAATTAGTTTTGTTTTTTGTTTTTTTTTTTAAATCTGTATAATCTGCTCTCTCATAATGTTACAGAAATTGTTGTCCCAAGAGTCAGAATAGAAAGTGGTTTAAAAAAGACTTTAAACACTGCTCCTTTTTCCTTGAATAATCACCAGAAGGAGCTGAAAATGTCAAAAGATGATTAGTATGGAGAATTTAAGTAAATCTCAAAGAAGTAATCTCATACTGTGCAATCTCATACTGAACCATTTTTTTTATTGTGAATTTAACTGTAAATGTATGACATCTTCACTTATTGTTAGTGTCTAATTTTTGCTCTTCTCTTCACCAGATCAGTTAAAAAAAACAAACTTTGTAAACCAAACCAGATTATTTTCTGGAAAAATAAAGAATGTATTTAAAAAAAAAATCTCAAATCTGTTAACCACAGATTGTATGTTTGTGCCTGTGTGAGTGTGTCTCCCTGTGAAAATGATAGCTTTAAGCCTTCACCATCATCTGGGGCTGGTGGTGCAGAGGCATCCAAGTCTACGGAGCAGAGGGACTCCAAGGGTACATTGATGTTGTAGACATGGTTAAAGATCACAGGTTGCTCCCGCAGGGTCTGGTTGGTTGTGAAAAGGGGCTGATCCCCCCCTGGGGTCTGCCTCCTCACTCTGGTGGTACGAACAAGCTTGTTGTCCCCTGATGGAGCAGCAGGAGTGGTACCCTGGAGCGTGAGACAATATGAAACAAAATTACTCTGCACTTGCTTCGGACTCACGAGTTTCATGAGGTTTCATGTTGTTCTCATCCTTTATATCTTGGGTTTACAACATGATGCAGACAAAACAAAAGGAAAACACTAATTTAGGGGGAAACTGACAACATTAAGCTGACAAAATTTCTCATATTAAAAATGTGAGTCAATCCCAAAAGACTGCAGTGACAGATGAGTAATTTCAGATTGTGCTTCTTCCATATCTGAGAGGGAATTTATACAATTTTTAAAATTAAATGAAGATAGTACCAAAGGGAAATGAGGTTACATTTCAGCTCCCTTGTGCAAGTTACATGTCAATTTTAATCATAACGCTGCAGCTCTTTAAAAACAAATGTTTTTTTTTTCTTAATGTTTTTAAGTTTTACATGTTTGTTAACTGATTTTCTCAGAGACTGCCCACCAACAGAAAATGCACTATATTACCATTTTACCATTTGCTCTATATGTACATTTTGACATTGACATGGAGTGACATGGTGGAAGGCTGAAGATGTAATCTGTGTAAAGGAAACCCCCACCCTCAACTTAAACCCCTACCATTTCCTTTAACTAAAACCTAACCATTCCACTAGTCAGCAGTCTATTGTCTAAGGCAGCGGTCCCCAACCCTATTCCATGGAAGCCCAAGACCCTGTAGGTTTTCTGTTCCTCCAGCTTCTTCAGCTGGTGTTTCCACTGATCACCAATCAGTGGGAAGAAACTTTGTGAAAGAAATCACCTGTTGAAGACTCTGGTTGAAGGTAAAACCTGCAGGGGGTTGGGCTTCCATGGCATATGGTTGGAGACCACCAGTCTAAGGCACAGAGCACATTTATGGGTGTGTCCAAGTCTATTTTGTTACCATGGAAACAAAAAAATAAATTAATTAATTTATTTTGGAAAAAAAGTCAAAGTTATAAAAAAATAAGCAAAACAGAATATTTAACAAATATATTAAAAAAAATCTAAAATAACAACAATGTAAAGTGATAAAAATACCTTTTTTTTTGGGGGGGGGGCGAAAATGAGTAGGAAGAAGCAAAATCTTTTCATGTTAAGCCTTCATGATTTTTGTGCCTGCTGAAAAGTGCAAAGAGGTTGGTCTGCGTAATCCAATCTGAGACTTTCTTGACCTTCTCTTTAATGAACAGAAGTGCATGAGTCAAGGTGAACTGTGAAAATGATGGCTTGTTTAGAAGACAGGTTTTGCACTGACAAAAGGGGCTGCGTGTAAGCGAAAATTCTGCTGGGCATTAGCCCAGGCATTAATTACAGTCAATGTTCAATCACTTATTTTAGAAGGAATAGAAGGACATGACTGAAAGATGGGCTGAACAATCAAGCAGAATTTAAATTAATTGAGGTTTAAAGTACCATGCACAATGCATGTACTGTTGCACTCCATGCATCATATTTTTTTTTTTATCTCTGTTGAGTGAAAATCTCTCTGTACTGTTTCTTCAAATGATTTGGGATAGGCTATATTACAGGGTATAGGTATGTGGACAGTTTGTATTTAACTGTCCTCAGATCAATACATTTAACAGAAAAACAAGAGCTGAGTGTGTGTGTGTGTGTTTTTCATTAAATGGGACAGGACATGATCATGCATGAATGGACACGAGATCGAGACATGATGTCCAGTATGTGGACAGAATACTTTGTCACGGCAGAGAGGTTTATAATTTGAAATCTTCAAATTGACAACATCCCGCAGGTTTTAGACATCACCTCCTCCGTTTACTGGATCTACAATGGCCACTGTAGTCAAAAGGCGGTTTTCCACTAGGGTCAGTACGGTACGGTTCGGTAGGGATGGCACGATTTGTCCACTTTTCCATTAGGGACCGTAACTGTTTTCAGTTCTGTTTTTTCGGAACTGTTCCTATTTTTTCAGAACTGCTCAATTGCGGTTCCATGGGTATTGTCCCGGTTATATAAAAACACTGCAGGCCACTGATTAGTCCGAGCGTAGCGTCATGAGAGTGGGCATTACGCCGTGATATTGGGGTATAGAGGACAGTGAGTGATGTGATATGCATATTTTATGTTATTTATCCCAGCAGTGGAAAGTTCACTTTGGACAGACGAAAACTTAATCGTGTTTAAACAATGACCTAGCTCAATGCTACATCAATGCTATGTCCATCCTTGTATTTTGCGCTTGTGTTGACAATATCTGATGAAATAAGCTAGTTGTAATCCTGGTTAAAAAGGTGTTTTTTTTTACATGTTGCACTTTCGTGCTGTGCATGTACTTAAGTTGTATTTTCGTTTTAGAGTCCAACCAGGATCTGCTCTGAATGGCGACGTTTTGACAGCAATGTGTTCTGACAGGTAAGCTACACATCTTGTTATTTACAGTCAAATCTTTTGCTTTTTAAGCAAATATGAAAGGGACTGAACTGAGATTTATTTGATTGTGTGAATATTAATTACAGAGTAATTGAAAATGAATGGCACATCCAATAATAGCCACTGTAAAATAAACCACTTGTTTATTTATTTTTTTATCAGATCATTTCTGTGATCCTTTATGAGTTATAGTCAAAATAGTGTATCTTGCACTTTGGGGAATGGGAGTTGTTCAGCCACCATTAGAATTTAGTTTATATGTGTAGTTTATAGTATTTTGTCTTTAAACTCATCCAGTAAAAACACATTACAACTATTTGAGACCCACTATAGTGCTTCCTTTTATATTTTAGGAATACAAGCAGAAAACACCACCCACACTTGAAACCAGGGCGACACAGCGGTGGCTAAACTTTTATTGATAACGTTATTTCACATTTCACACCATCACAACTCAGCATCTAAACTCAGTGTAAATGGTATAGAGATTGAAAGGGTATCCGGAATTAAATTCCTTGGCATACTAATAGATAATAAACTGTGTTGGAAGTCACATTTTAATTATATTAAAGGTAAAATATCTAAATCAATCGCAATACTACAAAGAGTGAAATATTTGCTGAATCAACCCACACTATATACTTTGTATCATTCATTGATACTCCCATACATGACATATTGTACTGAAGTTTGGGGAAATACATATAAAACATATATTCAGGCTTTATGCTTCAGAAGAGAGCTATTAGAATAATAAAAAAGCTGCTCACAGGGAACCAACAAACCCACTTTTTCTTAAATTAAAAGCTCTCAAGTTGAAAGATCTGGTTGACTTTAAAACTGCAGTAATAATGTTTAAAACTAAGAATCTATCACTGCCCGCAAATATCCAAAGTTGTTCCAAATAAGGGAGAAACAATATCATTTCAGAGGAACATGTATATTTCCAAAACCTTCAGTGAGAACTACCACCAAGCAACACTGTGGCTCAGTGCAAGGAGTCAGACTGTGGAACACTTTTGGACCTGAATTAAAATCATGCACAACGCTTGGACAATGTAAACAAAAACTAAAGGAAGAAATACTCCAAACATATATACAAAACGACATGTAAAAGCACATAAGGATTATCATATCCACTCTGTGTTGTGCTGTTTCTTAGTTTTGTTTTGTCATGTTTTGTCTTGGCTTTGCTCTGATTTGTAATCACTCTTATTTTATTTTTGAATTCTTAGAAGGAACACGGGTGGGCAATATAAGCTGCGGCTTCAGCCATCACCCATTTCTTGAGTCTGGGCTCAAGCAGCCCCTTCCACAATAAGACATATAGGTTCATTATATAATCAAACCCTAAAAATCTTGGACAAAAAGCCCATTAGGTGGCATCACTGTAATGTTTTAAAAAAATACAACCTATTGAGTTTTGAGAGCTTCATTGACCTCTGTCTTCTGAAATTAACGTTCAAATGTTTCCATAAATCAGCACCCGAGCCACTTGCTGGTTTCGTCCAAAGACAGGACAGCAGCAGAGCCACCAGGAGTTCTGTTAACAATAACTGTAAAATATTCCACCGCAGAACCACATTTGGACAAACAGCTTTCTCTATAAAGGGCAGTCACATCTGGAACACAATGCCAAATGAAATTAAAATAATAACGGACTTTAAAACATTCACTAAAAATGTTAAAAACTGGCTGAAAAATAAACAAGAATGTACTCATGTATGAATTAATTGTCTGCAAAGTGAGAGTGAATGAAGGGAAGGAATAAATGTGTTTGTTTATAGTGAGTGACGGAGGGAGGAAGGCCTGAAATAGGCAAATGTGAGTTATGTTATATGTGTTAAATGTGAGTCAGGCTGTTATATTTGTGTATTTATAATATTTATAATATTTATGTTAAATGTGAGTCAGGCTGTTATATTTGTGTATTTATAATATTTATAATATTTATAATTGTGTATTTATAATTTTTCTGCATTGATGTATGTGGTTATTGTGTATATTTTTTATCTTGATTCTTTTTTCTAAAGCCCATCCAGGGACAAGAGTTGCAAATTAGCTAATAGCTATACACTCTATGTGCAACACATCAGATTGATTGTCTTTGATTAATTGTCTATGTTTATTGCACTGTCCCTGTCAAATAAACTAATCTACTGCTACTACTATAACTTATGTTGAATTGTATAATCCGAGGAGTTGCTGTTTAATTTGACCTTGTTGGATTTTTCCCCCCCCTTTGTTATATTATTCTGTTCCTTTCTCTTAATCTAATCTATCCGAAATAAAGATTCATTCATTCATTCATTTCTCAAATATGTTTTAAACTTGTTTTAATTATCCACCACCCATTTCTGTCTTTCATCTAGGCAAGAGGAAAACGATCTACCCAAACCGGACCTTGCCTCACTATTTACAGAGATGCAGGCTGAAGATCTGCTGAACCGGGACCAGTATGAGGGGCCAATCCAGTTGCTGCTCAGTGAGGCAGCGTGGCCGGCGTATGTGACCCATACCAGTTTCTTTTTTTTTTTTTTACAGTTTGAATTTTGCACATTCTAAATAATCTGGAATTTGCTGCTGATTGTAATAAACAATTTAGTGATTTATGTGTTTGCATCATGATTTTCTATTTTGTCTGTTAAGACACTGGTGTGAAAAGAGTCAACAGTACAAACCATTTTTCAGTGACTTTGAAAATAATGGCTCATTTTTAAGAAAAGTAATCAAAACAATTATCTGCTGAAGACTTTATTGTTGGATGTGCCAGTGCAGAAGACACTACACACCTTAGTGATAGTACCAGAATATGGAGGAATTCTGGGCCATATTAGCATCTGTATTTCCTAATAATGGGATAGAAGAAAGAACCTGCAGGGTCTTGGCCCTCCATGGCACATGATTGGACAACCCTGAGTTCGGGTTTAATGGGATTTAACATTTTAACACAAACTCCTTTATGGTTCATAATTCTGTTGGCAGACTTCCACCAAACCAAAAGTGATTTCTCAAACTCCTGGACTGTTCTTAGACAGCTTTTCCAATCTTTTAGTATTTATGTCACTTGGTGGTAACCTTCACACATAAAACAAAAGAAGAGACATCTACAAAAGTACAAAGGTTTATTGTCAAAATTCCCAGGGCAATACTATATGAATACATGTATAGTTCACTGTTGATGCAGAGAATACAGTATATATTTATACAGTATCTACATGTAGTCAGCAATACTCAATACGATACATATATTTCCAGTTAATCCATGTATTTCTCCATGTAACCTTGTGACTGCATTATTTTAATTACTTTTTTTCCACAATATTTTTTATTGAACCTTTTTTTTTTACAAACATGGCACAAACAGTCAAACACTAACACTAAAGTAATTTAAAAATTAAAAAAAAACACTAACAACAACAACAAAAAAATGTACTAAAAACAACAACAACCATTAACAAAAGCAAATCAACAACAATGCTCCTCTGTTTAGTCTAGGTAATCTACTACATAAGAATACAAAATATACATTCACCAGTTTGGAATTTGCAAGGTCCATACATATCATTCACCTTCTTCTTCAGAAGTTATGTTTAATTTCTTTACATAATCAATGAAAGGTCTCCATATATTCAGAATCAGAATCAGATTTATTGCCATTGTTCATGTAGTACACAAACTAGGAATTTGTCTCGGTGCAATGCTGCAACATTAAACATGAGTAGCACTAAAGATAAAAATAAAAAAAAAACTATGCATGCAATAAAATGTAGAATATGAATGAGTAATACTAATCTATGCAATTTTTAAATATATTAACAAGCAGCAGATATTGTGGAGTTCCATATAGTGAGTCGGTAGTGCAAAAGAAAACAGTGATAATTATCATGAGTCCAGTTGAGCTGCTGTACGTAGTGCACGAGAGTCTAATAAGTCTCTTAGTGTTCAGCAGTCTGATGGCAGAGGGGAAGAAGCTGTTCATGTAGCGGGAGGTTTTAGTCTGAATGGACCGAAGTCTTCTGCCTGAGGGGAGGGGGGCAAACAGTGCATGTCCAGGGTGTGAAGGGTCGGCTATGATCCGACCTGCACGCCTCCAGGTCTTGGAGATGTACAGGTCCTGGAGGGATGGGAGCTTGCAGCCGATCACCTTCTCAGCGGCGCGCACAACACGCTGCAGTCTTAGTCTGTCCCTGGTGGTGGCTCCTGCGTACCACACGGTGATGGAGGTGGGGAGGATGGACTCGATGATGGCCGTGTAGAACTGCACCAACATCTTGGTGGGTAGCTTGAGCTTCCTCAGCTGCCTCAGGAAGAACATCCTCTGCTGGGCCTTTTTGATGAGGGAGCTGATGGTTGGCTCCCACTTGAGGTCCCGGGTGATGGTGGTGCCCAGGAAGCGGAAGGAATCCGCAGTGGTGATGGGAGAGTCTGTGAGGGTAAGGGGGGGCAGAGGGGCTGTGACTTTTCTGAAGTCCACGATCATCTCCACTGTCTTCAGAGCGTTCAGCTGCAGGTTGTTGTGGCTGCACCAGGACGCCAGCTGGGCCACCTCTCTCCTGTAGACGGACTCATCGCCGTTGGAGATGAGCCCGATGAGGGTGGTGTCGTCCGCAAACTTGATCAGCTTGACAGACTGGTGGCTGGAGGTGCAGGAGTTGGTGTACAGGGAGAAGAGCAGGGGGGAAAGTACACAGCCCTGGGGTGATCCGGTGCTGATGCTAACAGAGTCTGAGACAGTCTTTCCCAGCCGCACATGCTGCCTCTGGTCCGTCAGGAAGTCGGTGATCCACCTGCAGAGGGAGTCAGGCACGTTGAGCAGGGACAGCTTGTCCTGGAGCAGAGCGGGGCGGATGGTATTGAATGCAGAGCTGAAGTCCACAAACAGGATCCTGGCGTAGGTTCCCGGGGAGTCCAGGTGCTGCAGGATGGAGTGGAGGGCCAGGTTGACTGCGTCGTCCACAGACCTGTTGGCTCTGTAGGCAAACTGCAGCGGGTCCAGGAGGGGAGTGGTGATGGTCTTGAGGTGGGGCAGGACCAGGCGCTCAAAGGACTTCATGACTACAGAGGTGAGCGCTACAGGTCTGTAGTCATTAAGTCCAGTGATCCGTGGCTTCTTGGGGACAGGGACGATGGTAGAGGTTTTGAGGCAGGCCGGCACGTGGCATGACTTCAGGGAGGTGTTAAAAATGTCTGTGAAGACAGGAGTCAGCTCCTCCGCACAGTGTCTCAGGGTGGAGGGAGACACGCCGTCCGGACTGGGGGCCTTGCGCGGGTTCAATCTGGAGAACTGTCTGTGCACGTCCTGCTCACTGATGGCAAGGGCAAGGGGGGAGGAGGGGGGGCGCCTTTGATGAAGTGGGGACCATGGAGGCAGTGGCGCTGGGGGGAGGGGGGGAGTTGGACACAGCTGACGAGGTGTCAAAACGGGCATAGTGTTGGGACAGTCTTTGACAAAGGGCTTTGTCATCCTGTCCCTTAGAAGCCTGAGGCCGATAGTTGGTGATTTGCCTCAGTCCTCTCCACACAGAAGCAGAGTCGTTAGCAGTGAACTGTTGCTGGAGTCTCTTAGAATACACAGATTTAGCTCTCCTCAGCTCTCTGCTAAACCGGTATTTGACCCCCCTGTAGCAGTCCCTGTCTCCACTTTTCAACGCTGCCTCCTTCTCCTTCCTGATCTGTCTAAGCTTAGCTGTGAACCAGGGCTTGTCATTGGAGTAACTCACCCTGGTGCGCATTTAATAAACTGTTTGTATCGGGGGAGATCGTGGCTCAGGTTGCTCTGGTTAAAGTCGCCAACCACAATAACCAGAGAGTCCGGAAAAGTCCGCTCCGCTTGCTGAATGTGATCCGCGAGCGCGCGCTGAGCCTCGCGCACGTCCGTGTCGGGCGGGACGTAAACAGCGGCCAGGATGAATGAAGCAAACTCACGCAGGGAATAAAATGGCTTGCAGTTGATGAATAAATATTCCAGAGCGGGAGAACAGTGTTGGGAGATCACAGTTACATCAGAGCACCAGCTGCTGTTGATGTAGAAGCAGACTCCTCCGCCTGTGGTCTTGCCAGAGAGCCCCGTGTCTCGGTCTGCACGAAACAGCTGAAATCCCTCGAGGAGGAGCGTGCTGTCCGGTATCTTTTCCTTGAGCCAGGTCTCAGTAAAGCAGAGGGCACACGAGGGGGAGAGGTCCTTAAATCGCATCAGCAGTCTCAATTCATCTACCTTGTTATAAAGAGAATTGACATTGGACAGAAATATCCCAGGCAAAGCTGTGCGCGTGCCTCTCCTGCGAAGCCGCACGAGGGCGCCCGCTCGTCTTCCTCTCTTTCGCCGTCTCACTTTTTGGGCTAAAAAGTGAACCAGATCGGCGGCAGGAGCCAAAAAAACTGGGAGTAGGTCCGTTGGAGTGAAAGTCCTGATATTTAGTAGCTCTTCATGGGTGTAAGAGCAGGCAGACACACAATTGACGAACAAAAACAAACAAAGAAAAGCGCAGCGAAGCACCATGGCGACCACTGTGGGCGCCATCTTGGATCAAAGGAATGTATTCTCAAACACATTTTCCTTTAATTTCAGTATATATGTTATTCTTTCTAGTGGAAGGTTTGTTAACATCTGTCTTAACCACTGAGTCACATCTGGTCTATGAGTCTTTTTCCACAGTAGTGCAATACATTTTTTGGCATTAAGCAAACCGAGGTCCATGAATGTTCTTTCACTCTTATTAAAGTTATGTTTTTCTGGATACAGACCCAACAAAAACAGTTTAGGGTTCAATGTGAATTGTTTTGAAATTATTTTTTCAATTGTTACCCTCACCTCTTCCCAAAACATTCTGATTTTCCTACATTCCCATAAACAGTGAAATTGGGTTCCTTTACTTTCCATACATTTTGTGCATATATCTGGTATGTTTTTGTTATATCTATTTAACTCCACTGGTGTAACATACATCCGCATTAACCATTTAAAATGTATCAGTTTAAGACGTACATTTATTGATTTGGTTTGAGCTTCTGCACAAGCCATTTCCCATTGTTCCTCTGAAATTTCAATTTGCAGGTCTTCTTTCCAATAATTCAGTCTTTTCTGTGAGTTTTCATTTGAGAATAGTGTCAATGAGTTATAAAACTCTGAAATAATACCCTTTCTCTTACTATCTTTCGTCAAAATTTTTTCCAAGGATGAATAACATATCTCCCGAGAGAACACTCACACGTGATCTGCATTGTTGTTTATGCAAATCCGACGGCGAACGCTGGGACAGCGCGTGACGTCATCCATTCAGTAACCAGCAGGCTGCAGACAGAACACCCAGATGCTCTTCTCCTCATCTCAGGCGATTTCAACCACGTTTCACTGTCTCCCATTCTGCCCACTTTCACCCAGTATGTCACATGCCACACTAGAGACAATAAAACACTGGATTTGTTCTACGCAAACACTAAGGAGGCGTACACCTCATCACAACTCCCCCCACTTGGGAGATCGGATCACAACTTGGTTCATCTCCGACCGGTGTACAAACCCCTAGTGCACAGACAACCTCCAGCCATGCACACTGTGGAGTTATGGTCTGAGGAGACAATGGACACTCTAAAGGACTGTTTTGAAGCCACTGCCTGGAAGCAGCTCTGCGATCCACATGGTGAGGACATCGATGGCCTCATTCACACCTTCACGGGCTACCTCAGCTTCTGTGTGGACAAATCCGTTCCCACCAAGACCATACGGCGTCACTCAAACAACAAACCCTGGATCAACCCTGAGATAAAAACACTTCTGAGAGAGAAGAAGAGGATCTTCAGGTCGGGGAACAGGGAGATGCTGAAGTCCGTACAGAGGGAGCTGAGGAGAAAGATCAGAGAAGGCAAGGACAGCTTCAGGAAGAAGATGGAGGACAAGCTGCAACAGAGCGACATCAGTGGGGTCTGGAGAAACCTCAAAACCATCTCGGGGCTCCAGAATACCTCCCCCCAGGCCACGGGGGGCAGGGAGTGGGCGAACAACCTGAATCTGTTTTTCAATAGATTTGACCAACCGCCCTCCCCCCTGTCTGCACAACAACCACTGCTGCCTCTAAGAAATCAAGTCCTGCTGCCCACTCCCCACTCCACCGACACCCCCCCCACTCCCAACACACAGCCCCCCATCCTGACCCTGACCAAGACCCAGGTGAGGACGGAGCTGAGGAAGATCAAGGCGAGGAAGGCGTCGGGACCGGACGGCATCAGCGCAAAGCTCCTCAAGTCCTGTGCAGACCAGCTGTGTGGGATTGTGACGTATATCTTCAACATGAGCCTGAAACTGGGGAGGGTACCACAGCTGTGGAAAACATCTTGTGTGGTACCTGTACCAAAAACTTCCCACCCCAAAGACCTGAACAGCTACAGACCGGTGGCCTTGACGTCCCACTTGATGAAGACCCTGGAGAGACTGCTCCTTGCTCATCTCCGCCCCCTGGTGGAACCAGCGATGGATCCACTCCAGTTCGCCTACCAGCATGGCATTGGGGTGGAGGATGCGGTGATCTTCCTCCTTCACCGTTCTCTGTCCCACCTGGAGAAGCCCGGGAATATGGTGAGGATCATGTTCTTTGACTTCTCCAGTGCTTTCAACACCATCCAACTGATGATCCTGAAGGACAAGCTGCTGCGCGCAGGGGTGGACCAGCACCTGTCATCATGGATCCTGGACTACCTCACGAACCGGCCTCAGTTTGTGAGAACCCGGGACTGTGTGTCCGACACGATCATCAGTAGCACAGGGGCCCCCAGGGAACGGTGCTGGCTCCCTTCCTGTTCACTCTTTATACTGCGGACTTCTCACACAACACAACACATTGCCATCTACAGAAGTTCTCTGATGACTCTGCGATCGTTGGTCTCATCTCCAACGGAGATGAAGCTGAGTACAGAGGGCTTATCCAGGACTTTGTGGACTGGTGCCATCGGAACTGCCTCCAGATCAACGCGAGGAAAACTAAGGAGCTGGTGGTGGACTGCCGCAGGCATGGGCAGCCCCTCACAGCACCAGTAAATATACAGGGAACAGACATCGAGATGGTGACATCCTATAAGTACCTGGGTATTCATCTGAACAATAAACTAGACTGGTCACACAATACTGACGCACTCTACAAGAAGGGACAGCGCAGGCTGTTCCTGCTGAGGAGACTCAGGTCTTTTGGTGTACAAGGGGCGCTGCTGAAGTCATTCTATGACACGGTGGTGGCATCAGCCATCACTTTTGGAGTGGTCTGCTGGGGCAGTGGCATTACTGCAGCCGATAGGAAGAGACTGAACAAACTGATTAAGAAAGCTAGCTCTGTCCTGGGGCAGCGGCTTGATCCGATGGAGGAGATAGGAGAGAGAAGGACGGTGGCTAAACTGTCATCTCTGCTGGAGTCCGAGTTCCACCCTATGCAGGACATACTGGATGCACTGAGGAGCTCATTTAGCAGCAGACTACATCATCCCAGGTGCACAACCGAGAGGTTTCGTAGGTCCTTCCTACCAACGGCTGTCAGACTGTACAACCTAAGCAGGGCTGCTCGCAGAGATAGCAAAAAGACGTAACAAACTAATAGTTTTTTTGAATGCAAAAGATGCAATAGACTTACACAATGGTCCTCTCCGGCATACAACTAGGAACATACCGGTCGCTATGGATGGTGAGAATATGTATGGGCACATAATCATACCATGTAGGATAACTAAATAGACGGTTATGCTGTTTCATCCCACCTAGCAACAATGCTCTGCACTGTGTGTGTTTATATATTTACATATTTATTCCATCTAGCTACAATGCTCAGCACTGGGTGTGTTTATATTTATATATCTATATATTTATTCCATCTAGCTACAATGCTCCGCACTGTGTTTTTATATATCTACATATTATTCCATCTAGCTACATTGCTCCGCACTGTGTGTGTTTATATACTTGCATATTTATTCCACCTAGCTGCAATGCTCCGTACTGTGGGTGTTTATATATTTACATATTTATTCCATCTAGCTACAATGCTCTGCACTGTGTGTTCATATATTCATATATTTATTCCATCCAGCTACAATGCTCTGCACTGTGTGTCTGTGTGTGTGTGTGTGTGTATATATATACATATTTTATAGTAATATGTACATATGTATATTAGCTGCTCTTGCTTGCTTGTTTTTTTTCTTGCCTTCTGATTGTTGCTCTGAGTGTTGCTATCCCTGTGCTGTTGCAATCCTGGAATTTCCCCGTTGTGGGACTAATAAAGGCTTATCTTATCTTATAAGTACATCGGGTGAGAGCATTATTTTGATTTGATCGACTAAAATTTCTAAGCTGAAGATATTTAAAAAAATGTGTTCTATTAAGATTAAATTTAATCCTCAGTTCTTCAAAAGACATTATGTTATCTGAGTGTGACAAATATAAGTCTTGAATCTTTTGAATCCCTTTTAAATTCCATACTTTAAATACAGCATCCGCTCTCCCTGGTTTAAAATATTGATTACCCCATATTGGGCTAAATTGTGACAGTAAGTGTGGTTCTTTTAAATATTTTTTGGTTTCACACCATATTTTGATCATGAGCTTTACAACTGGATTTTTAACTTGTTTCTGTAATTTTTTAGCCGAGTCTGAGTATATGAATAAGGGAAGAGGTAAAGGTAAATTGTATGATTCCATTTCAGTCCAGTGAGGAGGATCATTTGATGAAAAATAATATGTCATAGACCTCAGTTGTGCTGACCAGTAATACAACATAAAGTTTGGACATTTCAGACCTCCACGATCAAATGGTAAATATAGTAAGGACAAACGTAATCTAGCCTTCCCATTGTTCCATATAAATTCCACTAACTTTTTTTTAATTCTTAAGAACAGATCTGAAGGTGGTGGTAAAGGAATGTTTTGAAATAAATAAAGTATTTTTGGTAAGATATTACTTTTAAGTATATTAATTCTCCCGATCATCGACATTGGTAGTGACATCCATCTCTGAAGTAACTCATTAATATCTGTCATTAAGGCTTCATAGTTGGCACTGGCGACTGATTCTAGCTTAGGCAAAATTTGAATTCCTAAATATTTAAACTGATTTACAACATTGAATTGATTTACCTCAGGAGCTGGGTGATTTCTCTGGGTCTCATTTAGCATTAATAATGAAGATTTTGTTTTATTTATTTTATATCCTGATATTTTCCCAAAGTTCTTTATTAAATTTAACAAGGTCGGAATTGATTTTTTAAAATTCGACATAAACAAAATTATGTCATCGGCATACAGGGAGATTTTATGTTCTATTGGTCCTACTTTAATTCTATATATTTGTGGATGTAAATGTACTGCCATCGCTAAAGGTTCAGTTGCCATAGTAAACAATAAAGGTGAAAGTGGACAGGCTTGCCGACATCCTCTATTGATTTTTATTGATTTTGAGATATTGCTGTTTGTTAGGATTTCTGCTGTAGCATTATTGTATATTATCTGGACCCATTTTATTGAATTATTTCCAAGTCCAAACCTTTGTAGGACTTCAAAAACATAGGGCCATTTGACCCTATCAAAGGCCTTTTCGGTGTCCAATGATAGGAGAGCTGTATCCGGTGCTTCTTTATTGGAATAAATAATATTAAATAGTCTTCTTACATTATGGAAGCCTTGTCTTCCCATTATAAAGCCATTCTGATCTTGGTTAATAATATTTGGTAATATTTCTTGTAGTCGTTTTGCTAAAATTTTACAGATTATTTTAAGATCAGCATTTAATAGGCTTATTGGTCTCATGTTTTCACATTTATTAGGGGGTTTACCTGGTTTTGGCAACAGTATAATTAAGGCATTATTCATGTATGGCGGTAAATTACCATTTTGAAATGCTTCTAAAACCATTTCCAAAAGTGGTTTTATTAATTTATTCTTAAATTTTTTATAGAGGTCAACTGGAAGACCATCTGGTCCTGCTCTTTTTCCTGATTTCATATTATCAATGGCTTGCCCAACTTCTTCTTGACTAATTTTAGACTCCAGTATCTCCTCGTTTTCATTTCAGATATCCTCAGATATCCTCCCCGTTATCTCCTCTATGCCACGCCACATTGATACAGTAATTAATCCACCTGTTGTCTAACGAGGAGGGAGGATGCTGGCGCTGCTCTGTTCGCCACTTCCCCATTCGTGATTCATTCGTAATTTCTTTTCTTTTTTTTTTTAACTTTACAGTTTGTGTTTTTTGTTTGTTCGTTTCCCTACATTGCTGGACCTGGATACTACTATTTTTTTGTTCATTTTACTGGTGGTGTGGACGCTTACCTGCAAGACGATCTTGGCTGTCAACTTCACCCACTGGGCTGACTCAAGTGCCACTCCGGTCACAAACCGTTCTGTTGTCCTGTCATGGTTTGGATTGTCTTCATCTGCCTCTCTACTCTCCATCTCTGGAACATCTATCCGTGACTTACTGGTGGCCTTGGCCTGCGGGCTAGCGGGCTAGCGGGAAACTGGCTGTTAGCCAGCCAGTTGACGGCTGGCCGACCGCTACCTGTCCGTGCTTTGGCTGTCATCTGTCTGGAACTCCCTGCTAACATCGCTGGGCCATCAGCTAGTTCGCTACCGAGCTTGCTACCGGGTGTCTCGCTACAAGCTGGCGGGTCAACGGCTAACTGGCTGCTGCCTGGTGCTAGCGCTGCTCGGCTAGAAATCAGAGAGGCTGGGAAGCGTCCTTCCATGGTCGACACGTTCTGTCACTTCATCCTGCAACTCTGCCGACTCATTGGTTTTAACGCCTGCAACAAACTCGGACCTCCATCACCCACCTCCAGCACCAGCATAGCCCCAGTTATGGCGCTACGCTACACATTCGCACAACTCCTCCGGCTAAACCACCAAACCTCTCCCTCCTTGGAACTCATTGCCTCACTAAAAAGCTCCAGACTTCTCCTCCGGCCCCAATATATCCACCGAAGTTCACGCCACAAGTTTAATTACCACTTCACCACAACAAACTGTATCCCCGTTCTCTGGTCAAATCGCTGCATGGACACCGGCTTCCGCACTTCCACGTTGCGTCATCACAACAATGTGATGCATCATCAGAACAACCCCAACGTGAATCCTTTCAATCTCCACCCTATCCCGACTTCCGCACCCGCATTTTCAAAACAAAAGCACCTGAAACTTGCCCTCTTCAACACACGATCCCTTAACAATAAAAGTCTCATTCTAAATGAATTCATCACTGATAATAAACTGGATCTCCTCTGTCTCACTGAAACTTGGCAAAAACCCCTGGATTACATTGCACTTAACCAAACCACCCCTGCTGGATATTCATACCTGGACAACCCACGCCCTCAAGGCCGTGGAGGAGGCATTGCTGCTATTCATCTTCATAACCTCAATCCACGACCTCTCTCCATACCCGCTGTTTCCTCTTTTGAACACCTGACTTTTAAACTCCACGGCCCAAAACCTCTCCTCATTGCAATTATTTACAGCCCTCCCAAACCAAATCCATCTTTCTTATCAGATCTTTCAGAACTCATTACAGTACTGTCTGCAACCTCACCATCTGTCCTACTGCTTGGCGATTTCAACCTCCACATTGATTCCCCTGACTGCAAATACGCAAACGATTTTCTGGACTTACTAAAGTGTCTAAACTTCACCCAACACATAACTTCCCCTACCCACATTCGTGGACATGTCCTGGATCTGGTTTGCTCCACTGGTCTCCACATTCACAACATCTCCAGCACTGACCTCATCATCTCGGATCATCTCGCCATCACACTGGACATTGACATCCCGGCCCCTCAACCCAAACAAGACTGAACAATAACCTTCAGGAATCTTAAGTCCATCTGCTCAGTTTCTCTCTCCACATGCATATCCAACACTCTCTCCAACTTCACCTTCCCTGTAAACCCAACCCCTACGGACTTAGTAAACATCTACAACAACACATTGTCTACCTCCCTCAACAAACTGGCCCCCATGAAAACAAAATCCGTCACTTTCATTCATTCGGCCCCCGGTACACCTTAGAACTTCACAAACTCAAAAAACAACTGCGACAGCTTGAACGCCTGAGCTGCAAAACTGGTCTGACTGTACACACCCTCGCTCACATAGAACTGATGCACCTATATCAATCCTCACTCAATGAAGCTCGCTCTGCCTACTACTCCAGCATCATTCACTCTGGATCCTCCAACCCCCGCACTCTGTTCTCCACCATCAACAAACTCCTCAAACCCCAGGACATCATTTCATCATCCTTCACCCCAGAAAAATGCAATAGCTTTCTATCATTTTTCCATTCCAAAATTGACAATATTCACAACCAGCTTGCCTCCTCCCCAGCCATCACCCCTGACTCAGAACCCACTTTTTCTCCACCCATAGATAAACAGCTCTCCCTTTTCTCACCCATAACCACTGATGAACTTTCCGAAATACTCTCCAGCATGAAATCATCTACATGCCGCCTGGACCCCATCCCCTCCCCCCTTATCAAAGCCTGTCTCACCCCTCTTGCCCCCCTTATCATCAACACCATCAACTCCTCCCTCACCACTGGCACTGTCCCCCCATCACTTAAGATTGCTGCCATCACTCCCCTCCTTAAGAAACCTGGCCTGGACTCTGACGACCCCAACAATTTCAGACCTATCTCCAACCGCCCATTTCTGGCTAAAATATTGGAAAAGCTGTCGCCACTCAACTCAAGAAACACCTCCTCTCCAACAAACTCTACGAAACATTTCAATCTGGATTCCGTTCTCACCACAGCACTGAAACCGCCCTCCTCAGGGTCACCAATGACCTCCTGCTTGCCTCTGACTCTGGCTCCCTCACCATTCTTCTCCTCCTCGATCTCAGCGCTGCTTTCGATACCATCAATCATTCCATCCTGCTCCATCGTCTGCTTTCTATTGGCATCACTGACTCCGCCCTCTCTTGGTTCACCTCCTACCTGTCTGAGAGATTCCAGTACATCTCCATCAACAATCATAAATCACGCACCACCCCCGTCTCACACGGTGTCCCTCAAGGCTCTGTGCTCGGTCCAACCCTTTTCACTCTCTACATGCTTCCGCTTGGTCACATCATCCGTCAACACGGTCTTCACTTTCACTGCTACACCGACGACACCCAGCTGTACATCTCCTCTAAATCCATCACCCCCGCCATTCTCTCCACCATCACCAACTGCCTTACAGACATAAAAACCTGGATGACTAACAACTTTCTCAAGCTAAACAGCAATAAAACAGAAATCATCATTTTTAGACCAAAATCTCTTTTACCCTCTTCCCAGAACTTTTCATTCCAAATCAATGGTCACTCAGTCACCCCCTCCCCCCTGGCCAGAAACCTCGGCATTATCATGGACCCCACCCTCTCCTTCAAATCTCACATCAACCATATCACCAAAACATCATTTTTTCATCTTCGTAATATTGCACGCCTCCGTCCCACCCTCTCACCCTCTGCTGCTGAAATACTTATCCACGCCTTCATCACCTCCAGACTTGATTACTGTAACAGCATTCTGTATGGACTTCCTTCCACCATCCTCCAAAAACTACAGTATGTCCAAAACTCAGCCGCCCGCCTACTTACTCACTCCCGCTCCAGAGACCACATCACTCCTCCGTCAGCTCCACTGGCTCCCCATTCAACAGCGCATCAACTTCAAGATCCTCCTCATCACCTATAAAGCTCTTCATAACCTTGCCCCCTCATAACTAACGGACCTTCTGTCTCGTCATTCTCCCACTCATCTCCTCTGCTCTGCTGACGCTCACCTTCTTACCCCCATCACCAAGACAAAATTCCGCACCCTGGGTGATAGATCATTCGCCATCGCTGCACCAACCCTCTGGAATTCCTTGCCCCTTCACATCCGGTCTGCCAACACACTTGCTTCTTTTAAAAATCAACTCAAAACCCATCTTTTTAAATCTACCTATAAAAACTGACTGCCTCTTCTACCTATGTGTACCTATGTGTATGTGCTTACCCATTCTCTGTATGTTTGTCCCTATGCTGCTTTGTAAAGCGTCTTTGAGTATTTAGAAAAGCGCTATATAAGACTGATGTATTATTATTATTATTATTATTTGGAATACACGGTATAGATAATCCACCCATAAAACCATTTAGTTTTGTTAAGTCAGTTTCATTTTTTGTATCATATAGTTTTTCATAATAATCTCTAAAGATAAGATAAGATAAGATAAGATAAGATAAGCCTTTATTAGTCCCACAACGGGGAAATTCCAGGATTGCAACAGCACAGGGATAGCAACACTCAGAGCAACAATCAGAAGGCAAGAAAAAAACAAGCAAGCAAGAGCAGCTAATATACATATGTACGTATTACTATAAAATATATATATATACACACACACACAGACACACAGTGCAGAGCATTGTAGCTAGATGGAATAAATATGTAAATATATAAACACCCACAGTACGGAGCATTGCAGCTAGGTGGAATAAATATGCAAGTATATAAACACACACAGTGCGGAGCAATGTAGCTAGATGGAATAATATGTAGATATATAAATATATAAACACACCCAGTGCTGAGCATTGTAGCTAGATGGAATAAATATGTAAATATATAAACACACACAGTGCAGAGCATTGTTGCTAGATGGAATGAAACAGCATAACCGTCTACTTAGTTATCCTACATGGTATGATTATGTGCCCATACATATTCTCACCCTCCATAGCGACCGGTAAGTTCCTAGTTGTATGCCGGAGGGGACCATTGTGTAAGTCTATTGCATCTTTTGCATTCAAAAAACTATTAGTTTGTTACGTCTTTTTGCTATCTCTGCGAGCAGCCCTGCTTAGGTTGTACAGTCTGACAGCCGTTGGTAGGAAGGACCTACGAAACCTCTCGGTTGTGCACCTGGGATGATGTAGTCTGCTGCTAAATGAGCTCCTCAGTGCATTCAGTATGTCATGCATAGGGTGGAACTCGGACTCCAGCAGAGATGACAGTTTAGCCACCGTCCTTCTCTCTCCTATCTCCTCCATCGGATCAAGGCGCTGCCCCAGGACAGAGCTAGCTTTCTTAATCAGTTTGTTCAGTCTCTTCCTATCGGCTGCAGTAATGCCACTGCCCCAGCAGGCCACTCCAAAAGTGATGGCTGATGCCACCACCGTGTCATAGAATGACTTCAGCAGCGCCCCTTGTACACCAAAAGACCTGAGTCTCCTCAGCAGGAACAGCCTGCGCTGTCCCTTCTTGTAGAGTGCATCAGTATTGTGTGACCAGTCTAGTTTATTGTTCAGATGAATACCCAGGTACTTATAGGATGTCACCATCTCGATGTCTGTTCCCTGTATATTTACTGGTACTGTGAGGGGCTGCCCATGCCTGCGGCAGTCCACCACCAGCTCCTTAGTTTTCCTCGCGTTGATCTGGAGGCAGTTCCGATGGCACCAGTCCACGAAGTCCTGGATAAGCCCTCTGTACTCAGCTTCATCTCCATTGGAGATGAGGCCAACGATCGCAGAGTCATCAGAGAACTTCTGTAGATGGCAGTGTGTTGTGTTGTGTGAGAAGTCCGCAGTATAAAGAGTGAACAGGAAGGGAGCCAGCACCGTTCCCTGGGGGGCCCCCGTGCTACTGATGATCGTGTCGGACACACAGTCCCGGGTTCTCACAAACTGAGGCCGGTTCGTGAGGTAGTCCAGGATCCATGATGACAGGTGCTGGTCCACCCCTGCGCGCAGCAGCTTGTCCTTCAGGATCATCGGTTGGATGGTGTTGAAAGCACTGGAGAAGTCAAAGAACATGATCCTCACCATATTCCCGGGCTTCTCCAGGTGGGACAGAGAACGGTGAAGGAGGAAGATCACCGCATCCTCCACCCCAATGCCATGCTGGTAGGCGAACTGGAGTGGATCCATCGCTGGTTCCACCAGGGGGCGGAGGTGAGCAAGGAGCAGTCTCTCCAGGGTCTTCATCAAGTGAGACGTCAAGGCCACCGGTCTGTAGCTGTTCAGGTCTTTGGGGTGGGAAGTTTTTGGTACAGGTACCACACAAGATGTTTTCCACAGCTGTGGTACCCTCCCCAGTTTCAGGCTCATGTTGAAGATATACGTCACAATCCCACACAGCTGGTCTGCACAGGACTTGAGGAGCTTTGCGCTGATGCCGTCCGGTCCCGGCGCCTTCCTCGCCTTGATCTTCCTCAGCTCCGTCCTCACCTGGGTCCTGGTCAGGGTCAGGATGGGGGGCTGTGTGTTGGGAGTGGGGGGGTGTTGGTGGAGTGGGGAGTGGGCAGCAGGACTTGATTTCTTTAGAGGCAGCAGTGGTTGTTGTGCAGTCAGGGGGGAGGGCGGTTGGTCAAATCTATTGAAAAACAGATTCAGGTTGTTCGCCCACTCCCTGCAGGGAGTGGGCGAACTGGTAATTGGTGTTTTAAATTCTAATTGTTTAATCTGCCATGCCAGTAATTTTCCAGATTTTTCACCTTGTTCATAAAAAGTTTGCTTCAATCTTAGAAGACTCAAGGCAGCTCTATTCGCTGATTTTTTTTTATCATATTCAACTCTCAGAATCAGTAATTCGTTCTCTAACTGTGGGTTACTTCCTGCATACACCTTTTTTTGAAGAATTTTTATTTTACGTTCCAATTGGACTCTCCTCTCAAGTCTTCTTAGATTTTGAACCTGTATAACTAATAATATGCCCCCTAATAAAAGCTTTGAAAGCCTCCCACTTTATACATGCCATTGTTTGTGTAGTATTAATATCAAAGAACTCATCTATCTGTTTTTCTATGTACTTAACAAATTCTTCATCCTGAAGCCATTTATGCTGAAAATGCCACCTACCTGGATCCTTTGTCAATTTCTTATCTACATCTATTAGAGCACAGGGTGCATGATCAGAGATCACAATGTTATCATAGAAACAGTTTTGAATCTTGGACCTTAATTCTGTAGAGATCAAAAAGTAGTCAATACGTGAGAATGTCTTATAGGTATTAGAATAACAAGAATAGGCTTTGACTTGTGGTTTCATTTCTCTCCATATATCTAGCAATCTCAATTCTTTCATAAAATGATTAATAGTCATCCTACATCCATTGTGCGTACAGTCCAGTCCTGTTGATCTGTCTATACTGGGATTCAATGTACAATTAATATCCCCTGCTATTATATGTTGCCCTGTAAGTGATGATAAAGTAAGGAATAAATTAACAAAGAAGTTTTGATCATCAATATTGGGGACATATAAGTTCACCAGATTTATATTTTCTAATAACAAATATCCTTGGATGATTAGATATCTTCCAAATTTGCCTCCAATTACATTTTTCACTTGGAATGGGACTGTTTTGTGTATGAGAGTCATAACTCCCCTAGCTCGGGATGAAAATGATGAGATGAACACATTACCTTGCCATCTTCTCCTAATTCTTTTTACATCCTCCTCTATTAGATGAGTTTCTTGTAAAAATACAATTTTTGAATCTATGTCTTTTATTTTATTCATAACTTGTTTAAGTTTTTTTAGACTTTGTAGACCTCTGCAATTCCATGAAGTTAAATTAAGATTGACGCTTTGATCTATAATCAATAAGGAGTTTGAGATTACCTTGCAATATGAACATGCTCATACAGAGAAGCAAAAACATGGATGATAGAACATTCATCCTACAAACCAAACAAAAACAAAAACAAATTCCCTTTCCCCACATTCGTGGTTATCCCCCCAAAATCAAAAAAATTCCATCTCCCGTTATAGCTAGTGACTGTTCCACACTTGCGAGGATCAGTCAAACCACTCTCTCTTTCTCCTCTCAATCACCCTGACTCTACTACTATTTTTAATGACATTAACTCTCTTCTGTAGTTTTTTCAACATAACTTCAAAGTTTTATAGCAACTTTGTTCATCATACCTTTTTTTTTAATACAGTCTATATTTTGTAGACATGTTATATGTTTCAGATCAATCAGATGCCTGTACAAATGCTTAAATGTTCTACCTTTGTCATGTTCATGCTTAGCTCCCACCAGTCTCTTCTTGGATCTGCTTAATGAGCTCCTGCGCCTCTTGAGGGGTCTTAAAGATGTGGGTTCTGTCCTTATATGTGACCAACAGTCTTGCCGGATGAATTACTCCGTTACGAATCTCTAGGTTGCGCAGCTCTTTGTGGGCCGGGTCAAACTGCCTCCTTAATTGTTGAATTGCTGTGGCGAAGTCTGGGTAGAACCACACCTGTTGATCCTGGTATTTAATTTCCCCTTTAGCTTGCGCCGCGTTGGTGACCGTCATCTTGTCTCTGTAGCTGAGGAACTTCATAATCAGCGTCCTCGGTGGTGTCTTATTATCTCTCGGTGGGCCGATTCGGCGGGCGCTCTCTAAGACGACCGATGACTGCAAGTCCGCGTTGTTCAGCGCTCCTGGAATCCACTTTTCCAAAAAGGAACAGGAGTCCCATCCCTCCGCTCCCTCCGGGAGGCCCACCAGCCTCAAATTATTCCGTCGCGAGCGGGATTCCAAGTCCAGGACGTTATCTTCCAGATGTTTCCATTTTAATTCCAGTGTTTGCAACTTTGATTGTAGGCTGGTGATGTCATCTTCAGCGCTTGAAATTCGGAGTTCCGCCTGCGATACTCGTTCCATACAGTTGCTTATTTCCTTTCTCATTCCTTCTATCGCTGCTATAATTCCATCAAATTTAGATGAAAACTCTGCTCTCATGGAGCTGATGGCAGCGAGCACCGGGCTTGTCCCCTCCTCAGCAGCTCCCGCTCCGCTGCTGGCTACATCCTCCGCCATCGTCCCCGGAACCTTTTCTGTTTCTCCTTGAGAGTGGAAGTCTGTTAGCTTGGGTTGTTTTGTTGAATTGCTTTTTCCTCCACCTAATTTTCCAGCCTTGTTCTTTACCATATCCGCACCTAAACGCTGGGATGGGTTTTTGTTCCAATTAAGAGAGTTTTAGTAAACTTTTTATTTTTAGGAGCAGAGCAGTGTGAAACACGTCTTCCTACGTGGCCGCCATAACCGGAAGTCATTTTAATTACTTTTAATCCTAGATCCATTTGTTTTGGCTTAAAATGCATCATAATTGTTAAATATATCTTATGCCTAACTCAGTACTGTTTACCTGTTGAAATATATATTTTACGACTCATATACTACAATATGGCACCTAGCTGATCCATGTTTTGCCACGACACCACTGGCTGGAGGAGGTAAATCCCATGACATCTCGCCATGATTTTGACACAGATCAGAGCAATTTGTTGCACAGGAAGCTAAACATTTCTACAGACATTCTGCAGTTCTGTAACCACTTCGCGTTCCTGAAGCTGGGATGACATCACTGTGTTGAACGTTCAGACCGACCGTTTGAAGCAATATTTTTGCCACAAGAGAGCTATCTGAAACACACACACACACAGAATACATATTTTAGTACCTAATACCGATAACTTGCCAACATTACAATGTTGTACGGTGGACTTAAAAGCAAAGTAGCATTAGCAATCATTAGCTTACCGTCATACGTGATGTAGTTTGTATCCTCATGTCTTCCCCTTTATACTGCTCTATGGTTTCCTAAATGCTCCAGTACTTTTCTAGAGTGTGTCGTATTGCCGCCTTTGCCTTCTGTTCTCCTTTTTTGCCTTTATTCTGGCAAAAAAAGCCAGAGAACGCAGACACCTCGTATCCTGCCAGCTTGTGTTTTGCATAACGTTACGCTTGTTTTATGCCATTTACGCTTGTTTTATGTAACGGGAGGGAGAGGGTTGTGCCGCCTCCGCGTAACTATTCCCACCCACGTCAAGTGGGACCTAGTGCAGAGGAAACACAAAGTGGGCTGAACTGTACCGTCCCATCCCGTACTGAACCGTACCGTACTGACCCTAGTGGAAAAGCGCCTAAAGAGCCTCCGGTACTGATATGTCAGAACCAGTCACAGAGGCCACACAGCTGAGGCTCAGTGGACAGCGCCTTCGCACCTCTCCTGAATGTTACAGTCTGTGGAGAAAAACACACACTCCCTTTTCATTCATTCATTAAAAAATAAATAAAAGTTTAAAAAGTTTATTTCTTTTAAATAAATCTCTATCTTGCAGCATAAAGTGGGCTCCCCATCTAAAGGTACTTATATGGCGTGAGGAAAAGTGTGAAAAACAGACTATGCACTCTCATAAACTAACAAATCCACTGGTGCAAAATGTGAATCTTTTATTTGCTGTAATACAGCCCTGAGTGTTGAATGCCATCCCCAGTCTAAATTATTTCCTTATGAGGATTTAAGTCCTTTGAAACATAAAAATAAAATGTTTATCTGAAATGGTACATGAAATCATATTTTGAGGAAAAGAACTTACAATCTTTTTTTTGTATTAGTTGGAAAATCTGTTGTTTTACCAAAAAATAACAGTAAATTTACATGAGCACAAAAGTTTGTTAATTCTGTCCATTAGACCTGGGGTGTATGGAGTGTCAGGGAGGGATAGTACCTCTGACGAGGCAACAGTCGCACCTCCGGGTGGTCGGTCCACTTTCGTTCCCACTTGGCACTCAACTCTCACCTGTGGCTCCAAGTAGCTGTTTGCATGCAACAGCGGCCACACCCCGGTAAACCAGTTTGACTGGCGGGCGAAACCAGGTGAGGGTAGGCGACGGGTTTGAAACCCTCGGTGAGGTAGGGCTTGTCTACCTACGCATGCGTAGACTGGACCTGGCAGACTGTGCGGAGGAAACCACCAGACTGGCTCAATGGGCAGGAAAGCAGACCCAGCAAAGCATTGTGGAGCGCAACTAGGGCACAGTGAGACACGTAGGACACTGCTGGCCATCCACTGCATCCTAACTTATCTCCAGCCATCTTGACTACGTCTTGCCACTGGATCCAGATAGGCCGGGATGAAAGAGTGAGGCTGACGACCCTGCGCAACTCTCCCTCACTTAAATCAAATTCATGCGCAAGGCAAGACATCATCACCCACCCCACCCCCCAATTTCCTTCTCATTCCCACCCTTCTCCTTCTAAGTCCTGTGGTGATAAGCAAATGACAAAGCAGGAGGTGTGGATACACTGGAAGCTGTAGCCACAATCACACACATAGACGGCCCAGGGCATAGGGTCGTTCTCTACTGGACCGAAGCAGCAGTGGAGTTCGGCAGCCCCCTGGGTGTCTGAACAGCCCTCTTTAGGATTCACTCTGCTCACCTTCATGGCCTGAGGAAGGGGCTAGAAAAGGTGCCCTAAACATAGCCTGCTTCACTACACCCTGGCCAGCAAGCCGTGGCCGGCAGAGATCTCACCCTAGCAGTCTAAATTTTCAGAAAAAAATCAATTAAGGTGACATTACTCACCATTGGCACTTGCAATGTGCGAACACTCATGGACAGCTCCAAAGCGGACAGACCTGAGAGACGGACAGCACTTGTCACAAGAGAACTCAGCAGGTCCAACATCCACATCGCAGCTCTGAGCGAGACCAGGTTTGCAGATGAAGGTCAGCTGACAGAAGTCAAAACCAGCTACACCTTTTTCTGGAGTGGCCAAGGTAGCGAAGAACGCCGTGAAGCAGGAGGGGGTTTTGCGATTAGATCCAATCTGATCAGCAAGCTTACCAGCCTCCTCAAAGGAGCTAATGAGCGCGTCATGACCCTGCGGCTCCCCCTCCGAGGAAAACGCCATGCCACATTCATCAGTGCATATGCCCCCACCATGACAATCCCAGATGAGATCAAAGACAAGTTTTACGAGGAATTAGAGACTCTCATTGAAGGCATACCAAAGGAGGACAAACTCATTCTTCTTGGAGACTTTAACGCCAGAGTTGATACAGACTACCAGACATAGGGAGTCCTTGGGAGAAATGGAATTGGAAAGTGCAACAGCAATGGTCTTCTCCTGTTGAAGGCGTGTGCCTCTCATGACCTTCTGATCATTAATACCGTCTACCGCTTGCCTAATCACAACAAGACCCCCTGGATGCATCCACGCAGCAAGGATTGGCATCTGATTGATTACATCATTGTGGGAAGAAGAGACAGAAAGGACGTTTGAATGACGAAGGCAATGTGTGGCACAGACTGCTGGATGGATCACAGACTCATTCTCTCAAAGTTCAACATGTACATCCAGCCCAAATGGCGTCCACAGGAGAAAAAGGCAAACAAGCGACTCAATGTCTGCAAGCTGGAACAGCACTCTGTGTGACAGAACCTCAGTGAGGACCTCGACAGCAAGCTTAGTCAGCTCGACCTCGGGGTGTACGGCACAGAAGAAGACTGAGCAGTTTTCAGAGACATGGTGTACGACACCTCACTCAATCATCTGGGCCAGAACACACACAAACACCAAGATTGGTTCGATGAAAATGATGAGGACATCCAAAAGCTGCTTGACAAGAAGTGTGAAGCCCACAGAGCGTACCAGCAAGACAGCAGATCAGTCTCTAAGAAGGCAACCTTCAACGTCATCAAAGGAAAGGTGCAGGCAAAGCTCAGAAACATGCAGGACTTCTGGCTCAGCAAAAAGGCAGATGAAATACAGCAGTACGCTGACAGCAACAACTTCAAATGCTTCTACAATGCCCTTAAGACTATCTATGGGCCTCAGTCTTCTGAAACATCACCACTGCTCAGTGCTGACGGGTCCACTTTCCTCACCGGCAAGAACGCAATCCTGGAAAGATGGGCAGAACATTTCAGCAGCGTCCTGAACAGACCTTCGTCCATCAGTGCAGAAGCCATCACTCGCATGCCCCAAGCAGAGGTGAACACGTCTCTGGCAGAACCTCCAATGGAATCAGAAGTCCAAAAAGCGATCATACTCCTTTCAAACGGCAAAACACCAGGCTCTGACTCCATCCCAGCTGAAATCTACAAGGCAGGAGGCCAGTTCTAATACAGAAACTCACCAAGCTCTTTCAGACCATGTGGCAGCATGAAGTTATCCCCCAGGAGCTCAAGGACGCCTCCATTGTCCATTTCTACAAAAGAAAAGGAAACAGGCAGTCCTGCGACAACCACCATGGGATCTCTCTCCTCGCCATCGCTGACAAGATCCTCGCAAGAGTCCTTCTCAACCTCCTCATTCAGCACATGGAAGGCGGTCACCTGCTGGAGAGCCAGTGTGGCTTCAGAGAGGGTCGTGAAACTGCTGACATGAGCTTCGCCGCACGCCAACTTCAGGAGAAGTGTCAAGAGCAGAAGAGGGACCTCTACACAACATTTGTAGATCTGACCAAGGCTTTTGATACTGTCAGTCGTGAGGGGCTGTGGAAGATCATGGCGAAGTCCAGCTGCCCGGAAAAGTTCATCAGCATGGCGTGCCAGTTCCACAACGGCATGCTTGCTTGAATACTGGATGATAGAGACTCCTCTGAAGCTTTCCCAGTCACCAACGGAGTCAAGCAGGGCTGTGTACTCGCACCCACACTTTTCACCATGATGTTCACAGCCATGCTGTCTGATGCCCTCTGCAACGATGAAAAAAGCACCATCAGGATCAGGTACAGGATGGACAGCAGGCTCTTCAACTTGGGGAGGTTCCAAGCCAAAACCAAGGTGGAAGGGGACTCAGTGCATGACTTCCTGTTCACAGACAACTGCGCACTCAATGCCACCGACGAGGTCGATTCGCGCATTGTCAAGGCAAGCTCAGCATTCGGACAGCTACGTGCAGCAGTGTGGGAAAGGAGAGGCATCAGGCTGACCACAAAACTGAAGGTGTACAAGGCAGTTGTCCTGCCTTCCCTACTGTACGCCTGCGAGACCTGGACAGTCTACGAGCGCCATGCCAGAAAGCTAAACCACTTCCACCTGAACTGCCTCAGAAAGCTCCTGAAGATCACCTGGCAGTACAAAATCCCTGACACAGAGGTCCTCTCCCGAGCTGAGCTGCCTAGCATCCACACCCTGCTCAAGAAAGCCCAGATTAGGTGAGCTGGCCACCTTGTTCGTATGTCTGACTCAAGCCTACCAAAGAGACTGTTCTATGGTGAACCAGCAGAGGGCAAGCACTCACAAGGTGGTCAGAAGAAGCACTACAAAGACACTCTTAAGGCCTTCCTGAAGAGCTTTGACATCAGTCCTCAAACCTTGGACACCCTAGCGCTAGGCCGACCAGACTGGCATAGCCATACCAGCAAAGGTGCTGCCTCCTTTCAGTTGAACAGGATTGCCAAGGCCCAGAGAAAACGTGAGTTTCACAAGTCCAGAGCCACTCCTGTATCTTCTGCCTGCGCAGACCACCTGTGACTGACCTGTGGCAGAGCCTTCCATGCCCGCATCGGACTGATCAGCCACAGCCAGACACACTGCACCCAGTCCTCTTCCCTGTGATGTCCTTGGTCATCGTTGAGAACGACGGACGAACAACAGAAATATGACTCATGCTCAGCATAAGGGCTGTATCTACACAAACAGCATATGTGTTTTAAGTATTGCTAGATTCACTAACTTTATTGGTGACTTTTTGTGAGTGCTTAATTTTGTTATGTAAGGTAAAGGCAATGTAATTAGTAAAAATAACTAATGCAATTTTGAAGAATACAGAGATTAATTCTAGAAAGGTTGAAAAGTAAGACAGAAGCAATATCAGCTCTGGAATGAGCTTTAGCTTAATTACCAAGCTATCTAAAGTTGCCAGACACAGCTGTGACAGCTGTTTAAAAAAAGAAAAAAAGGGGGGGGGGGAAAGAGAATCCTGCTTTTGACTACTTTTTCCGATATTAAAAACTTCCTGTTTACTGAGAAGTTGTAGTGATCCCAAGCGCGGGTCTGTACCGTGCTCGGGTCGTTTGATTATTATTCCTTTTTCTGTGTATATTTACTCCTGTTTATCTGTCCTTATGGTTTGTGCTTTTATTGTGACAGTGCCGTGACAGGACTTCCACCTGTCAAGCCTGTTTGCGGCCTGTCACAGCTGTTTGTGTTTTATTGACTGCTTTCTCTCCACACCTGTTTGTTCATTGATTTCTATTTCACTATTTAAGTTCGCTGGCGAGGCTCTGTCCTCGCTGCAGTCTCACCTAGTGTGGGCTGGAATCCCCAACCCTGATTCCAGCCTTTCTTCTGCGTAAGGTTTCGTCCTCGCCATTTATATGTAAGTTGCTGTTTTGACTCTTATTGCTTATAAGTTCTTACTATCACCCCGCTGGGGTCTCATTCATAGCTTTTTGTAAATCCGCCCCTTGAGGCAAGTGTTTGTATTTGTTATTATTTTCTCATTAAATAACCAAACTCACTGCAAGCAATTGGTGCCTCATTCCTGCCTCAAAAGGGCAATCTTAACAGGAGTATGGAAAAATTCTGAGTTATTATTGCAACATGCACATTCAATGGGAGAACAGAGAACATGGAAAACATTTACTAAAATGGCCAACAGTGAAACGGAACATAACATCTGAAGCAGGACATTTTCTAAAAGCAACTGGAAAAAAAATCTAAAATGCATGCAGTCTGAATCAATTTTCCTCTCAGAACAGTCAGGACAGAATTTCTCTGGATTTGTGCCCAGAGTTAAGTGATTAACATGGTTGCCAAAAATAGTACAGGCGGGGAGGAAATAAATAAGGAATAAGAACATTGTCAGAACATTTCTACCTGTAGAGCAAAAAACAGAGCCAAGGCCAGGATCCAGCTTGTTGTAGCCACAGTGGCCCAATGATGCTGCAGCGCCAGTGGCATCCTGGAAACAAAACTCACCACTCCTGTCCACTCGACCTGTAGAAGAGTGAGGAACAGAATTAAAAAGAGACTTAATTATGATTACAGGATTAAAAAACACAACAAAACAAAAAAACAGTGCTATAGTGGTGCTAGTGCATCTGTGTATACTTGTTGCAGTGCAATCAAGGGAATGAAACAGATGTACATGCACAGCAGAATCAGCTTCTCCTCTGTAAATGATAAATAAATTAAATTGATCTAATATGAAATAATTGGCTTCAGATGGAAGAAAAGAAACTCTTCCAGGGATTATAGAGTCAGCTAAGAACCTTTGAATGGATTTCACTGTGCAATTCCAAATATTTGATCTTCCCACTCGGGAGCAATACGGAAATATTGCTCAGAGAGACAGCTGATAGATGGATTTCAGCAGAGACATGGTTTGAGTGACGCTACTGTAATCCCTTCTCCGTTGAGTAGGAAAGAGAGAGGAGGGACTCACTGAAATAGAAGCTGCAAGAAGGAAAGACGGACATGGATCCTTCAAGCAAACTGTGACACAGCATGGAGTTGATGGTGCAGAACTAAAAGTTAATAGTAAGGTGACTATTTTAATTCATTCAGCTTTGTCATAACAATGAACACTTGAACCATCCTGTACAAGATCAATTATTTGATTATTCAGATTTGTTTATTACACTTCAACTATATTACAAGTGTAATAAACAAATATCTGAATAATGAAATAACTGGTCCTTGTACTTGCACTTGTACTATATTACAGTAGCACCACCAGAGTGGTGGCCTAGTGGAAAAGCATCCACCTCAACAACCAAGAGGTCTTGGGTTCAAGCCCTAGCTGGGTCATGCCAAAGACCATATAAAAATGCTACTTCATGCTTTCTGGCTCAGTGCTCAGCATTATAGAATGAAGGAAGGAAAATTGGTTACCCAGTCACAAGGGAAGAACAAGCCAGTGTACTCCTAAATGGGGAGGGTTGTGTCCGGAAGGAAATCCAACATAAAAATTTGTTCCAGATCATCGTGCTGTCAGGTGATGATCCCCTGTGGCAACCCCGAAAGGGAGCAGCCGAAGAAAGATGATGCTTGTACCATATTAAATGAGGAATCCAGATATTAGCTTTTCCCACAAACTACTTGGTTTTAATAAATTACCAAATTTTCACCTGGACGACCACAAAAAAAGCATTTTTATGAGAAAAATTTCATATATACAGGTGCATCTCAGTAAATTAGAATGTCATCAAAAAGTTGATTTATTTCAATAATTCAATTCAAAAAATGAAACTCATATACTATCCACCTTATTCCTGGGGGTGCCGCTGTAGGAACGATTATGGGCGGAGCTTCCGGTTTTGGCTGACCTAGTGTTAATCAGTCAGTAAGAGTGGAGTAGCAGGGGCATTTAAAACAGCGTTTTTAAAAGTTTTTCAAATTCATTTTAATGTATAGTCCACATATGTGTTTTGTACTCAAGTGGCAGCTAATTTCAGCTCTTCTAGTTTTTGTATTTTTTGAATGTTTTTGTGAAGTTCTGGTACTTGCTGGTGTTCGTGGTTGTGCCAGACTGGATAAATGGAGGCTTCTCACCACACGGTGACAGATGACATCCAAGCACGGTGTTGTGGTATACGTCTGCTCTAAGGTAAATTTGATTATGTTCAACATATTTTAACAAAATGCAGCCGCCTTTATGGCAGTGGAGACGTGCTGGTTGGAATGCCCACCGCGTCATTATGAGTACAGGCAACGAGAAGTCATAAATCATGACTCTTTGTTTGGGAGGGCAAGTCCCGGGAAAACCCCATGAGTGCCTGGTATTACTGGAAAGCTTAGAAATCGCACTTTCTAAAAAATACCTATGTTTTTACGGAAGACATAACTCCCAACAGATCAAACGCGAGTTTTCAACCTAGCTAAAATATAAACAAATCATCTTTTTCTGGGTCAGTTTTTGCACACTACCTACAAATTAAATATCATTTTGAAGGTCTTTCAATATAGAATATGGAAATAACATTACATCAGTTTTGGAAATGTCCTCAAAGTGACTCATTTTGCCAGCACGGGTCATTTGTTTACACCGTTATCTTAGGAGCGGCGCTAACTAACGGAGCTACTGTGTACAAGGCCACTTTTTAAGTTCATCTTTCCATCCCTCGATAGTCGTGGGAAGTGGTATGATTATATTACTGTTCTGAGGTGCAAGAGGCCGTGTTCCCACATTTCTGATGCCAAAGTGATTGTTTTTTAACAAGGAAAAGTGTCCTGTTTCAGTGACAACCATATGTTCTAAGCTAGTACCAGAAGTTGCTACCATAATTCATGAAAGGCATCATGGGGCCTAGGAATAAGGTGGATATAGATTCATTACAAAACAGTGATATATTTCAAGTGTTTATTTCTTTTAATTTTGATGATCACGGCTTATAGCCCGTGAAAACCCCAAATTCAGTTTCTCAAAAAAAATTGAATATTACATAAAAATCAATTTTGTTAAAATTAATTTTAATAGAAATTTTGGCCGACTGAAAAGTATGTCTATGTACACATTCATTACTTGGTCACTGTTACAGAGTGTGCACCCCACCGTGATGCACAAACACGGAAACAGGACCCAATTGTTGGACTGTAGTTTGCAGCGATTTATTTACAGGCAAGGAAATAAGGACGCTGCCCAAGGACTGGCAGATAATACTCATTACATAAACCAGACGTGGCAATAATCTTGGCTAAACAACGCATGACAGATGTACTTGCCTAGGCAAGATGAAAAAAGATCAGCGAAACAAACTTTTTCCCCCACATAGTCCAAGACAACACCCAATCTGATGGGGACAAAACAGAGTCTGTGGCCCCAACCCAAAAAAACATGGCGGGTCAGGTGGCCTCCCAGAGTCCTTGGGCCACCGGACCAGAGAGCAAGGCGGGTGGGGTGGTCTTCCGAAATCCTTGGACCACTGGACCAGAGAGCAAGGTGGGTCGGATGGCCTTCCAGAATCCTTGAGCCGCCGGACCAGGAAACAAGGTGGGTCAGGGGGCCTACTCACGTCCATGGGTCTCCAGACCAGAATGCCACACAGCACAGGAATTTTGAAAAATAAGCAAGCTTTCAGCTCAGGGGAGCTTTTAGGTCTGGTGATGACAACAGGGGAGCTTTTGGCTCAAAAGATAACAATAGGGGAGCTTTTAGCTCAGGACATAGCAACAGTGGAGTTCTTTGCTCAGAAGATGACGACAGTGGAGTTCTTTGCTCGCCAGATGCAACAGTGGAGTTTTTAGCTCAGAGACAGATGACTGAGGAACGCTGAGCTCAGACAGTGGCATGCTGAACTCAGGAGCAGATGACAGCAGCGCGCTGCACTTGAGAACTGATGGTTGGAGCGCACTGACCTCAGAAACTGATGATTGGAGCGCAATGGCCTCTGGAACAAATGGCGGAGGCGCACCGGCCTCAGGAGCACATGGTGGAGGCGCACCAACCTCCGGGGTGGATGACTAAGGCGCGCCAACCTCAGGAGCTGATGGTTGGAGCACGCTAACCTGAGGAGCTGATGGTTGGAGCATGGTGACCACTGGAGTTGATGACCAAAGCATACCAAACTCAGGAACAGGTGAAACCGCAGGTGTAGCGGCTGGCGAAACCAAAGGCAACGGCGTGGAGAAGAAGTGAAGAGCAGCGGCTGAAGATAAGACTCCTGTCTCAGGCGGGCCAGAAGCAGATGGCTCCTTCACCTCTGCCGTGGAGGAGAACTTGTCAGATAGCAGAAATTCCTTGAGAAAGGCAGAAATATCCTCCCTCAGATGGGGCTCGGATGCTTCTATCTGGCGAGCCTTCTCCACGCCAAGTCCTGCCACCCATCCCTCCGGAAGCAGAGCTTGTAGCATTTCTCCAGCTCCCTGCCAAGGTCCCGCAGCTCCTGGTGGTGGGCAAAGTCCTCCGATGTGGAAACAGGAGCTGGAGAAACCCCAGACGTGGTGCTCGGAAGGGAGGAGAGAGGAGAGGCAGGTAATGATGGTTGTAAGGGGGCTTGCAGCAGCAGAGAACACAGCAGAGACAGGTGGTGAGAACTCAGCAGCAGTTGGTGGCTGCTGCCGAGCCCCTCCACTGGGAACAAGGCAAGACCTCTCATTCATATATGTTAAAAAAATGAAAAAACAGTACTTGCCTTGTCCCTCGCTCTGCTGCCGCTGAAACGCCAGATGACTCCCTCCGGGTGGCTGCAGAGATTGTCTGGTGGTGAGCTATGGGCATCAGAGCTGGAGTTGCAATGATGTGCCAGGAGGAGTGGGGCCGACACTCTCTCCGCCTATCCACTATGATCCCAGGTGGAGGGATGGACCGTGGAGTACAGTAGATGGGCAAATCCCAAACCCACAGGAAGACCCCCACACGTGAGGTGCGCTCCAGCTCCCGGGCTGCTGCTGTCCACAGTCGGCACTCCTCTGGGTCGGTGGAGCTGCGGGCCACAGTGACCAGATCCCGCAGTCTAGTCATGGCTCCAAACTGTTCCTCCGTCAGCAGAATGCAACCGGTCATAGCGAAGCAAACAAAAAGTCCGCTGGGCCCTCACTGGCGGCAATCTTTTGTTAGGGTGTGTGCCCCTCTGTGATGCACAAACAGGGAGACAGGACCCAATTGCTGGACAGTAGTTTGCAGTGATTTATTTACAGCCGTGGACAAAATTGTTGGCACCCCTCTGTTAATGAAAGAAAAGCCCACAATGGCCACAGAAATAACTTGAATCTGGCAAAAGTGGTAATAAATAAAAATTCTATGAAAATTAACCAATGAAAATCAGACAATGCTTTTGAATTGTGGTTCAGCAGGATTACTTTAAAAACAAACTCATGTTTTTTCTCACATATCACTCTGTGGGTAATGAATCTACATAATATACACTACCGTTCAAAAGTTTGGGGTCACTTAGAAATTTCCTTATTTTTGAAAGAAAAGCACTGTTTTTTTCAATGAAGATAACTTTAAACTAATCAGAAATACACTCTAATATCTAATATACATTGCTAATGTGGTAAATGACTATTCTAGCTGCAAATGTCTGGTTTTTGGTGCAATATCTACATAGGTGTATAGAGGCCCATTTCCAGCAACTATCACTCCAGTGTTCTAATGGTACAATGTGTTTGCTCATTGCGTCAGAAGGCTAATGGATGATTAGAAAACCCTTGTGCAATCATGTTAGCACAGCTGAAAACAGTTTAGCTGGTTAGAGAAGCTATAAAACTGACCTTCCTTTGAGCAGGTTGAGTATCTGGAAAAAATTATTATTTCAAATACAAATCATTATTTCTAACCTTGTCAATGTCTTGACCATATTTTCTATTCATTTTACAACTCATGGTGGTAAATAAGTGTGACTTTTCATGGAAAACACAAAATAATTGTCTGGGTGACCCCAAACTTTTGAACGGTAGTGTATGAGTTTCATTTTTTGAATTAATTACTAAAATAATTAACTTTTTGATGACATTCTAACTTACTGAGATGTACCTGTATATAAGAAAAAAAATGCAATTTGATGATTAAGTCACAAATTTGCCAAAAGGTCACAGTTACATGAATAAATATGTAAATTTAAAAAATAATGAGATTAAAGAAAAAAAAATTTAGAAGAGCAGCAAAAGTTCAGAAATAAAATCTACAAGGGAGGAAAAATGCATTAAAAAATTTATATCTGTGAAGAAAAAGGTCTCAAATTGACAAGGAAAGCCATACCTTTATCAGAACATTTTGCAAGTTTACATGACAAAGTTTAAAAAAATTGTAAGAAAAAAAACCCAATGTTGATTGAGTTCACTGAGGCAGGAAGAAGACTGTACAGAACATTTGATATTCGCTCTGGAATGCTCCCAAATATTTAAACTCAAAACTGGTATTTGGGACTTCTTTGGTAAATGTCACTAATTATAGTAATAATTCCCTTCATTTAAAATGTTAGTTTATTTGTGCAGTAGCAGATGAAGGAGTTTTTTTCAATCCCACAAATACTGTTATTTGTACTTTTAAGAAAAGAAGAAAAAAAACTTTCATCAAAACAATGCATCTCATGTAAGCAAAGGGGACTGTCATGTGTCTGGGGCGATGTGGTCTGTAATCAGTACACCTGTTGCTGTCACGCACCTGTATTCACTCTGCACCATTAATTGACTGTGTATTTATTTCCTGTCAGTTCATTCACTCATTGTCACAGCATAAGTCGTATCCTGCACGCATCCATTCTGGCTGCCAAAGAGACCTCCACGGCTTCCCCTGTCACGTCCACTTCCACATCAGCCAAGCTGGCTCCTCCACTATCCTCTGGGGGTCCTAGGATGGCTATGGATGTGGATAAGGATGTCAGCTCGCTGCCTACAGTGGTCTACACCCAGACCCGGGAGGGCAGGCAAGTGTGTTTTCATTCTATTTCAGTAAATAATGATAAACCTTGTCTGGCTCCTGGAAGACAGCCTCAGGTTAGGCAGTCATCTGAGCGCTCTCTTCCTGCTGCTGTTATTGAAGACTCACCTATCCCCTCTGTGTCTCCTCCCTTTTTTCCCTGAGCGCCTGCCGGAACCAGTCCGCCAGACTATGGAGGAGCTAGTGGCTCTGATTAATCCTACAGCAGAGCCAGCAGGGAGTGGACCCCCAGCCGTCACGCCGGAGGAACAACCTGCGTGGGGGGATTTGCCTGGGGGCATAAGAACTGCCATCACCACCATGCCTGCTGCAGAGGCCGTCGCAGCAGAGTCTGCACCGGAACTGGATCACCTCGAGGCTGGGCCCAAGATGTCATCCGGATCGATGGAGTCCTGGACGGTGGTGGAGCGCGAGTGCAGGCAAGTGCTCTCTTTTGGTTTTTTCCTGCCTGTCCTAGAGCAATCTTGCCTGGCTCTTGGTGAGGAGAGCCAGGGCCAACCGGACGCTGCATCTGAGCTCGCCTTGCCGGGCTGCGCCACTGCCGGCAACCCTAACCATTTTTCCTCTTCAATCTCTCCTGAGCCTTCACCTAGGGTCACCGGGGAGGATCCACAGTCGCCAAGAGTCTCCATGGAGCTGGCCCAACCTACCGGTGATGACGGAGGTCCAGCTTCCCCGGCGGAGGTCCACGCGGGGGTCCGCCTCAACCTGAGACCTCCGTGGGGGCAGCGCCTCCCCAGCCTGAGGAGCTGCCGTGACCGGGATCGTCGGAGTCCTGAACAGCGATGGAGCCCAAGTTCAGGCAAGTGCGCTCTTTAATTTCTCTCCCCCCAATTTCTGAGCAATCTTGTCTGACTCTTGGTGATCACAGCCAGGGGAAGCTAATCGCTGCACCCAAGCTCACCTCACCGGGCTCTGCCGCTGCCGGAGACCCTGACCCTATACCTCTCTCCACTGCATCTGAGCTTCCTCCTAGGGTCACCGGAGAGCGGCTAATACCATCTGAGGTCGCCGAAGACCCAGGTTCATCAGCCGAGGTCGCAGAGAGCCCTGCTTCCCTCACTGGAGAAGTCACTGGGGGTGCTGCGGAGCTCGAGCCGGAGTCCACCCTGGGTGCAGCTTTGGCCCAGCCTGGGTCCACCAAGGGTGCTGCAGAGCCCCAGCCAGAGTCCACCGCGGGTGCTGCAGAACTCCAGCCAGAGTCCATGCAGGTGCTGCAGAGCTCCAGCCAGAGTCTTCTGCGAGTGCTGCAGAGCTCCAGCCGGAGTCCACTGCAGGCGCTGGTATGTCCCTGCCTGGGTCCACCGTGGGTGCAGCGCTGGCCCAGCCCGGGTCCTCCACAGGTGCAACCGAGTCCCAAGCTGGGACCACCATGGGTGCTGCCGGCCAGCCAGAGGAGACCAAGGCCTCCTCTCCCCTTCCTGAGGCCTTCGGGGTGACCCTTCCTCCCCTACCGGGTACCGCTGTGGTCCACCATCCTCCATCACCAGAAGCTGTTGGGGTCCCCCTTCTCCGGTCCGGCTTCCTACCTTGAAGCATTCTGGTGGGCAAGCTGCCTCCTCATTCACCCCTCCAGTTCTGGTGGCTCAACTATGCTGGTCGGCCGCCCGAAGGACTGAGTCTCTGGGTCGGGTGGCTCATTTGCTCTCACAGGCCACCTGACACTGCTCAGTGGGCCCCCTGCTGGTCCTGGTACTTTGGCCGGCCACCTGAACCCTGGAACCTTGTGACTGTGGGGGCTTAGGGGCTTGTCGGAGCACAGGTGCAATGTACTGATGACTCTCCTCTCCTAGTCGTTTTCCCCCCCCACCTCCCTCCCTGGGTGACGTTCTTTGGTTTTTGGGGGGGGGTTTTTCCCCCCTTTTCTTTTTTCTTTTTTTTGGGGGGGGGGTTGGCCTTGGGTGTTACTTGGGGGTGTCTGGAATCCACCCTTGAGGGGGAGGCTCTGTCATGTGTCTGGGGCGATGTGGTCTCTTCAGGCCCCAGACACAGATTATTGCTGTATTTTGCTTAATTGTTTTGCCCACTTATTGGCTAGTTTTTCTGTGTTCTGTTCTGCCTCTCCCTCTTCCTCCAGGCGCTCCCCATTGGCTGCTCAGCCTGTTGCTGCAGTGCGCAGCCTGTAATCAGTACACCTGTTGCTGTCACGCACTTGTATTCACTCTGCACCATTACTTGACTGTATTTATTTCCTGTCAGTTCATTCACTCATTGTCACAGTGTTAGTCGTATCCTGCACGCAGTTAGTCTCCCTGCTCAGTTATTCCTCTGTGTTTGGACTATTCTTCCCCAGGACTACGTTTGTTGTTTTTTCCCAGAGTCCTGCTGTGCTCCGATCCCATTTATGTAAACCCTCCTTTCCTCGGTTATCGTTTCTTGTTCTCCCCCAGCGACCAGTTTTGCCCTGGGGCGTGACATGAACTGTTTTCCTCGTAGCCTACCAGACTCAGCTGAACTGTACTCATCGTGTAGTGTATCATTTTTTGATATCTTATGTTGGGTACTTGTTGCATTTTGACTCTTTACTTAATAAACACACTCTTCACCTGCAAGTGGGCTCATCCTTTCCATTTGTGTGTGTGTAAAAGCGCACATACTGTACATGACAGCAGACTATTGCTATCAGGTGGTGCCTTATGCAAACGGTGGACTGAAGTCTTATCACACCTAACTGGCTCAGGTTTTTTTTTTTTTTTTTTGATCATTTAGGGTGGGAACGTTAAAGCATTGCTGTATTTGCACATAAATGAGAAACAGAGAGACTCCTGGTGTGCTTCCGCTATACATCTTTTATGGTTGTCTCATTCAGGGAAAATGAAATGTTTTCCTTAAAATTAATGCAAACTCTCTCTGACTTTCTGCTTATATGCTACAGAAGATTCACACATTTTCCAAGATCTTTGAAAACCATAAAAGAGCATCATTCATCTTATGAGAAAATCCGAAAAGCTTTTTGAGCGTACATGGGTGGTGAACAGAAGATTGTACAGAGGATAATGATGATGCTTGTCGTTTGTCAAAAAGTCCCACAGAAGAATAGCTGCTCATATGTTACAATTTAAAGCAAGCCCTGCTACAGACAATGATTTTAACACTTCAGTAATGACCTTGTCCTTTCTGAAATCATCTAAAAAGGATGATGTTCTCTATATGCTTTATTTAGAGTTGCAATTATTTACTTTAGGTTTTTCATCCATCAGAGAGAAACAGACAAATTTATGATCGAAAATCTTCTTGTTTTAATTAGGAGGGCTTGACTTTTATTTTTGAAAGCTTCTGCCACTGCTGTCAGATTAGCAACTTTAGTTTCATTTTAAGCTGCGTATTCAGTTCACAATTATTTTTTAATTTAATAAGAAGAAACACTAGCAGCTATCACCAACACTAAACAAGCTCTTCATCATTTCAACAGATTTTCTTCTAGTCTACCTTTTGTGTTTGTTTTTAGCAGAAGAAATTCGAGGGAAATAGAGAGAAGTGAGCTAAACAGGAACTGCTGCTGTGGCTGCTGCAGTCTACATGGTGAGACTCATTAAACACATTAAATATCAGCTTGTGCCAGATTGTTGCTCCACTATTCACTGTCACAACTGAATATACTAGTATTTATTTAAGTCCACATATGCAAGGGTACACTATATTAACACAAGCAGCAGAGAAATTACAGTATATTAAAAGAGGTGGAAAAATTACGCTGCTTTAAGGGTCTGAATGTCAGTTTCAGTTATTTTTCAGTTAATAATCCTCATCAGCCACCGACTCTAATGAGTGACTAAAAACATAATAAACACCCAATCAACAGATAATAAGTGTTCCTTTAACTATGGTCTGGTGAACACAACGTTTTCATTTAGACCCAGAGAGAAACATCTGCAAGAAACGCTTATATTTGCTTTTTTTAAGCTGAAAGAATGAGGGAGTCATTCATAAATAAATAACCTGTATAACTGCAGGCAATAAAAAATCTAATTTACTGACAGCTGGTTTGCATATTTGATAAGGAATATTCAGTCATAACTTTTACAAATGTATTGCAAGTAAGAAAAAATAGTGATATGATGTGATGTTGACTGGCTGAGCAGCCGTACAAAACTGGATTTAAAACATTGGCTGTTCCACAGTGATTTTTTTCATCATTCAGCAAAGGTAAACATCATTTGTATTTCAGTCTGTAAATCCTCCTTGGTTAAAATTTTGATTAGATTTGATTTTGATTTTCTCTATAAGACTGCATCTATTGTGTAAAAACAAAGCGTTTTACAGCTATTATTAAGGGCCCTTTTTTAACCTAATCCTAACTATAAAGACATCAGGCTTAAAGTTTAATCACAAAGCTTGTATTTCTATGAGAAATTCAGAAATACAAGCTCTGTGTTTGTATTTCTCTGTGAGGAATAAATGCTCCTTGTTGTGTGGATTGACTGAAATCTATTGTAAATTGAGGCTTAGCATCACCGTTGCTGTTTATATCTGTGCACACGGACACGGAAAAATGGTACAGATAAAACCTCTCCGCTCTGGAGACTGCTTTCAAATCTCTCCACTTTCACACCGTCAAATACCCAGCGTCATGTGCACGGACAGCTAAAATGTGGATGAACTTCCACAGTCTGGGGTAAAAACGTTGTGTGTATGGCCCCTAAACCAAGTCCTGTGTTCCAGACTCCAGAGTAATTGTATGAATCACATCTTTAAGTAATATTAACTCCATAAACTGAAAAGAAGCAACTTGGACACAAAATAAAACATTATTCATGTACTATGCAACACAGTATGTTAGCATTCATTATTAAATATTCACTGAAATATGGGCTATGACAATAATGATAAATCATATGATATGTTGTATGTTTTTGCCTGGTTTCCAGTTTGAATTTTGTTTTTTATGTTTTCTGGTTGTTCTTAACAGCTCATCTAACATTTGGCCCACGGCATACTGGATAAAAAATAGGCCCCTGGCTCACTGCGTTGTACCTATAAATAAACAGATAAATCTGCAATAGACTATAATTACAGTGTTTCCTCTGGCTTAAAGACCTTGGCACGGTGGAGGGCAGGGTGGGGGTGGGGGGGCAGAAAACACATGACACTATTGTAACCGGAATATGTTAATTTTATACTGTTTCTTTTTTTTTATTTTGCACAGTAACTTTGCAAATGGAGCTTACCATTTGAAGTATTGTACAACAAAGGCTTGAATGTAGGAATATAGAGGGGTAGCACGTGGCGTCAGTGGTCAAGTGCCACATTGTTTTTCTGACATTTTGGATGGCAAATAGCGTGGACCCTGTGTTGAGAATAATAATAATTCCTCTAGCACCGACTCAGCCCGACTCAACACGGTATTGTTCGCTTTCCATTACGACTGAATACTACCCCAAGTGACTGAGATCTTTACAGCAAGGCGGCCCGACACTCCCATGACATCATTTGTATGTGACAAGGAAAACAAGATGGATATCAAGGCGAGCATGCTGCTCACTGGCTTTTTGTCAGAGTAAAGGCAAAAAAGGAGAGCTAGAGAACACTACAGGCAGCAAGACAACTCTGGAAAAGTACTGGAGAGTTTAGGAAGCCATGGAGCAGCGGAAGACATGAGGATACGAACTAGATCATATATGAAGGTAAGCTAATGATTGCTAATGCTAGTTAAGCACTATTAAGTCCCCCATACTACATTGTAATCACAACAAGTTATCACTATTAGGGACTAAAATGGCTCTCTTGTGGCAAAATTATCGCTTCAAACTGTCGGTCTGGGCATTCAACCAAGCCTCCCAGTGGTGGGATGTCACCCCAGCTTTACGAACCGCAGTGACTGCAGAACTTCAGAATGTCTGTAGAAACGTTTAGCTTTCTGTGCTACAAATTGTTCTGATCTCTGTGAAAATCATGGACAGACTGTTGAGACATCATGGGATGTACTGCTCCAACCAGTGGTGTCGTGGCAAAAAGTGATCAGCTACTAAAAATTGATCGCCAGGTGCCATATTATCGTTAAGAGGTTATATTAGCTGTAAAATATATATTTCAACAGGTAAACGGTACTGAGTTAGGTACAATATCCATCCATCCATCCATCTTCTACCGCTTTTCCGGAGGTCCGGGTCGCGGAGGCAGCAGTTCAAGCAGAGAAGCCCAGACTTCCCTCTCCCCAGCCACCTGCTCCAGCTCTTCAGAGGGGATACCAAGGCGTTCCCAGACTAGCTGGGAGACATAGTCTCTCCACCGAGTCCTGGGTCTGCCCCGGGGTCTCCTCCCAGTGGGACGTGCCTGAAACACCTCAAGTGGGAGACGTCCAGGAGGCATCCTAATCAGATGCCCATACCACCTCAACTGACTCCTTTCAATGTGGAGGAGCAGCGGTTCTACTCTGAGCCTCTCCCGGATGACTGAGCTCCTCACCCTATCTCTGAGGGTGAGTCCAGCAATCCTACGGAGAAAGCTCATTTCAGCCGCTTGTATCCGCGATCTCGTTCTTTCGGTCATTACCCAAAGCTCGTGACCATAGGTGAGAGTAGGAACGTAGATTGACTGGTAAATCGACAGCTTTGCCTTAGAACTAAGCTCCCTCTTCACCACAACAGACCGGTACAACGTCCGCATCACTGCAGATGCTGCTCCAATCCGTCTGTCGATCTCTCGGTCCATTTTCCTCTCACTCGTGAACAAGACCCCAAGATACTTAAACTCCTCCACTTGGGGCAGGAGCCTGTCCCCAACCCGGAGAGGACAATCCACCTTTTTCCGGCTGAGGACCATGGACTCGGACTTGGAGGTGCTGATTCTCATCCCAGCCGCTTCACACTCAGCGGCAAACCGTCCCAGCAAGAGCTGTAGGTCATTGCTGGATGAAGCCAACAGGACAACATCATCTGCAAACAACAGAGATGAGATCCTGTGGTCACCAAGCATGACACCCTCCATTCCCTGGCTGCGCCTAGAAATCCTGTCCATAAAAATTATGAACAGGACCGGTGACAAAGGGCAGCCCTGGCGGAGTCCAACTCTCACTGGGAATGACTCCGACCGAGTGTTGGCAATACGAACTAAACTCTCACAACGGTCGTACAGAGACCGAATAGCTCGTAACAACAAGCCCGATACCCCATACTCCCGAAGCACCCCCCACAAAAATCCACGAGGGACGCGGTCAATAAAAGGTACAATAAAATATATTTAACAATTATGATGCATTTTTAATGCAAAACAAACTTGATCTAGGATTAAAAGCAATTAAAATAAAGCAGTCACAAGGTTACATGGAAAATACATGGATTTACTGGATATATACATGTAGATACTGTATAAATATACGTATATTCTATGTGTGAATAATGTACTATGTACTCCTTTTGTATTGCACTAGGAATTTTTACAATAAACTTCTGTGCCTTTTGCAGATATGTCTCCACGTTTGTTTATGTTTTATTTGTGAAGGTTACCAAGATTTAGTGACATAAATTAAATGCTAAAATATTGGAAAAGCTATCTAAATAATCCAGCAGTTTGAGAAATCACTTTTGGTTTGGTGTACATCTATCAACAGAATTATGAACCATAAAGTAGTTTGTGTTCATCATCATCATCATCATCATAGCAGTCTGTCATGGGCGACAATGACTGTTTCATTTAGGTCTGATCAGATTCTTCCACACAGCTTTGTCCTTAGCCTTCCGCTGCCAGGAACTCCTGTCTATATCCAACTTCTTCAAGTTTCTTTTTACAGTGTCTTTAAATCTGAGCCTTGGTCTATCCCAGTCCTTCTCAAATAGTGGGGCGCGCGATGCGATGCCGGGGGGGGCGCGTGTGACCCCGGGGAACAGGCTTTGCTTTTGCCGTGTAAAGTGTAATTGCACATCCACGGCAGCAGGTGGTGCAGTGGCACTCTCATTGTCAAAGTCTGTGCAGGAGTTTAAAACTTTTTAAATTGCTGTCAACAAACCCCTCGAGAGACACCATGGAGAAATATTTAACAGTAACGAAAAGAAAGGCGGAGAGAGACAGAGGTAAAGAGACAAATGAAAGTCTCCCAAAAGCTAAGACGAGGAAATATGACGAAGCTTATCTAGCGCTTGGCTTCACTCTGACTACGGTGGGAGACGAGGAAAGACCGGTGTGTTCACTGTGTCTGAAAGTGTTGGCAGCGGACAGCATGAAGCCAAATAAATTAAGACGTCACCTACAGACATTACATCCTCAACACGTTGATAAGCCGCTTGATTTTTTTCAGCGAAAACGTGCGGAGTACGGCCAACAATCATCCCTCTTTGTGAACGCTACATCAGTAAACCAGCGAGCACTTTCAGCATCATTTAAAGTGGCGCACCAAATTGCGCAGTGCAAAAAACCCCACACAATTGCAGAGGAGGTGATACTGCCTTTTTCTACCTTTTTCTTCAGACTAAAATGTTAAATATATTGGTCCTCCTGTGTTAATGTTCCAGATCAATTTACATTTAATATTATTTATTGATTGAATTATTTTTCTCAGCATCAAATGGTTCAGTTGGTCAAAAATGTTTCTAGTTTAAATAAGGATTGACATATTTTTTATTTCAGGCACTTTGATGCACTTTAAGTTTTTTTTTTTCTGTTTTAGACTATAACAGGGTTTCTGTGTGGCAAAATAAAGTTAATATTTGTTGAAAGTTGATTTATATTGCTTTTTTCTTCTGTTAATGTTAAAAAGGATACAATTTTAGGTATACTTATACAATTTTTATAGATAATGATCTTATTTATAGTCACTGCGGCGAGTTGGGGGGGCACGAAATATTTTCTCTTTCCTAGGGGGGGCTTTGCAAAAAATAATTGAGAAGCACTGGTCTATCCTGATTGTGTTTGCCCTTGCATAACTGTGAGTAGAGTAACTGCCGAGGGAGATGCTGGTGGTCCATCCTCTCAACATGTCCAAGCCATCTCAGGTTCATCTGTATTAGCATGTCCTCCATTGATGGTAGACCAGCTCGTTTCAACACTTCTATGTTGGTTATCTTGTTTTTCCATGAGATGTGCATTATGGCTCAAAGGCGTCTCATCATGTACGTGTGGAGTTTCTTCACCTGCACTCTGTAGACAGTCCAAGTTTCAGCACTGTACAATAGAGTAGCCAGTACTGTCGCTCTGTACACTTTGCATTTCACATGGATAGACACATGTCGATTGTTCCACAGTCTCTTCCTCAAGTTTCCAAACACAGCGCTCGCTCTTCCCATTCTGAGAGATAGTTCATCCTCCAGCCTATCATTCTCTGAAACAGTACTCCCTAGATACTTGAAAGTCTTGCACTTAACTAGTGGCACTGTACCAATGCTGATCTCTTCTGGCAGTGATGTTGATGATTGGAACTTTGGTGGTTGATAAAGGCACTCTGTCTTCTTGATGTTGATTTGGAGACTAAATTGGCTAGCTGCTCTTGCAAATTTCTCCACTAAAGATTGCATATCTTCCACACTGTGTACAACTAGAGCACTGTCGTCGGCAAAGAGCATTTCTCTTACTACCTTTATCGATGTCTTACTCTTGGCTTTAAACTGTGCCACACTGAACAAGTCTGCTTCTTTCCTTTTTTGAATGTATACTCCTTCTGAAGTGTCTTTGAAGGCCACCTCAAGCATGGCTGCCAGATACAGAGAGAAGAGTGTAGGTGCCAGTACACATCCTTGTTTCACCCCATTGCTTACTGAAAAGTCTTTAGATACTGAACCACTCATTGCCACGTTTGCTTGCATACCTGTACGGAGTGCCTCGATCAGGCTGACAAACTTCTCTGTACAGCCATATTTCTTCAGTACCTGCCAAAGTCCTTGTAGCAAAACAGTATTGAAGGCTTTACTGAAGTCTATGAAGACTACATAAAGCGGCATGTTCTGTTCGATACACTTTTCTTGAACCTGTTTCAAGCAGAAAATCATGTCCATTGTGCTTCTTCCACTTCTAAAGCCGCACTGCATTTCTGATAGTACACGTGAGAGAATCTTACCAACAGTGGCTAGCAGTGATATACCTCGGTAATTTCCACAATCTTTCCTGTCACCTTTCTTGAACAAAGGCACAAGACGTACATCCTTCCAGTGTTGAATACTTTCTGGGCATCCCATATCTCTTGGATGAGCTTGTGCAGGCAGTTGGTCAGCTGAACACCACCAAATTTCCACACTTCTGCTGGAATTCCATCCCTTCCTGGAGCTTTACCATCCTGTGTTGTCCTGATAGTTGCCATTAGTTCATCAAAATTTGGTGGTTCATCCAGACTTATAACAGCTGGTCACTGCACTAGAGCTCCTTTAGCCTCTTCAGTGAGATCTCCAGGGTTGTTTAGTAGTTGGTCAAAGTGGTCTGCAAATCTGTCCAGGATCTTGTCTTTCTCCCGCAAAACCGTTTCACCATCCATAGCCTTTAGTTGGATCAATCCTCTTGGTTTAGGGCCATAGATTTCTCTCAAATCTGTGAAGAATGTTTTCATGTCCTTCCTGTCTGCTGCAGTTTGAAGTTCCTCCACTTTTTCATCCCATCTCTCTGGTGTACTTTTGTAGCTCACTCTGAGCCTTTGAGTATTTCTTCTTCTTCGACCTTGTGTTACACTGTAGGTTTTCCTGCCTAGCTGTATTCCTCGTTTCTAATAGTTTCTTCAGGTGTTCATCATGCTCATCAAACCAATCTTGATATTTCCTCTCAGGGTGGCCTAATACATCACTCGCAGTCTGATACACCGTATCCTTCAGTGTTGCCCATTTCTCTTCTATGTCATTCTGAGTTGTTGCTGTCCCAGTCTTTCAAGTCTTCATCCATTTCCTGTGTAAGTTCTTCCTGCTTCTTTTGGCCTTTCAGTGCACTAGTGTTTAGCTTTCGTGGTGGCTTCGCACCCGTCCTGCAGAGCTGTTTTCGTCTGCAAATCCTTAATCTAGATCTCATCATAACATGATCAGTACCACAGTCTGCGCCTCTCATTGCTCTGGTGTCCAATACATCCCTTATGTCTCTCTGCCTGACTATGATGTAGTCTAATAAGTGCCAGTGCTTGGATCTTGGGTGCATCCATGTCTTCTTGTGTGTGTCCTTGTGCTTAAATGGAGTGTTGGTTATCACAAGGTTGTACTTTGAACATAGTGCAAGTAGAAGTTCTCCATTAGCATTGCACTTGCCTACTCCATGACTGCCTAGCAGTCCTTTCCATTTCTCAGTGTCCGAACCAACTCTGGCATTAAAATCTTCAACGAGTATCAGCTTGTCATCAGTCAGTACACGCCTGATAGTCTCAATCTAGTCTCAGTCTAAATCACTGTAGAACTCTTCCTTCACCTCCTCTGTGTTGGTCATTGTTGGGGCATATACACTGATGAGTGTGGCATACATCTTCCGCTGTAGTGGGAGTCTCATAGTCATTATCCTGTCATTGATTGGCACCGGTTCCTCATCAAGCATTGCTGCTATCTCCTTTCTAACTGCAAAGCCCACTCCTGCTTCTTTCCTTTCTTGAGTTGATCTCCAGCTCCAAAAGAAGATGTACCCATGGTCTTCCAAGCTGTCATATCCAGGCAATCTTGTTTCACTAAGTGCAGCCATGTCTACATTGTACCTGTTCATTTCCAGGGCCACAAGCGCAGTCTGTCTTTCTGGGCACTGTGATGTTGTTCTGTCCAACAGAGTGCATGCATTCCATTTTGCTACACACAAGGCTGCTGTTTTCCTCTTCTTTTGTCTTCCTGCTCCTAACTTACTTTTCGCTGCCTGTCGGAGTGTGAACAGATCAGCGCGGACCTTGTAAGCCCGGGCGACGTCCGAGCCGGTATGAGTTGCTTTCTGAATGACCATTTCATGAAACTGCTTGCAAAGTATTTGAGTACTGCTAGCTTTTGCTGGACTAGCAGCACATTCTTGGCAGATAAAGGTATCATCAGTGGCAAGGACAAACCAAGACAAACTGACTCCAGTACCTGTTGCAGTGACTGACCAGATGATAGGTTTGTTTATCTCTGCTCTTTGTGTAGTGCATGCTACGATGCACCGACTGGCACAGTCCACCACAGACCTTGCGACAGATGTGTTTATCTGCCAGGATGTCCAGTCTCACCCCGTGTAACTGGGAGTGGTCCACCACAGACCTGCAGCAGATATTGTTTTTAGTTCTGCCAGGATGCCCTGTTTCACCCTCCATGCCCTCGGAAGGGCGGGGATGCCGGTTGAGTCGCCGGCGGCCCGACCCATGAGACAGGTAGTACCGGTTTTCATGGTTATCCGGTAGCAAGCAAGCCAATGCCTGACCTGTGTTAAAACATGTTAAATCCCATTAAACCCTAACTCATTATTAGGAAATACAAATGCTAATATGGCCCAGAATTCCTTCATATTGTCACCATGGGTTGAGATGCCGTCTCGGCACTCAGCCCATGTTTTCCCTCATCCCTGCTTCCCATTGAGCAGTGTCTCAGCAGGCTCCCAACTGGCAGCATTATGGACAGCTGGGGCCAATTAGTCCTCATCAGCTGGGGCACTGCCAATGAGGATAAATAGGAGCAGCCTCGATGACTCGGGGCTGCGACATAAACACATTGCTAAGCTGAAGCCCCTTCGTCTGGTGTCAGCTTTTACTCCTCTTGCAGCATTCCTGTGTTTGTATCCCGCTGTGAGTATGTACGTCTTGTTACCCCCATGTCCGGTACGAGCTGCTTACCTCTGCGCTGTGCAACCTGTGAGTGTACGTCTGCATGAGTATCTGTGCTCTCCTCATCCCTTACCCTTTACCCTAAATAAAACATCACGACTCACTGGCTTGTCCCCGGCTCTGATTGCCCGGCTCCCTAGAGCCGGATATGACAGTATGTCGCAGCCAGAAGAGTTACCGGCGGCCATGAGTCGCCGTGGAAATGTACCTTTCTGTCCGGGTGTCAGCGCTGCTCGCATGCCGTTTCCCAGGAGTCACTTCCGGCGCCAGGGCGACGAGCTGAGGTCCATCTCGGAGGCTGTCGACGGGACGCTCTTCACCCTGCACGACGCCTCCAACGCGAGACGCTGGCATCTGGGCCGTGCTGAGGAACTCCTGGACTGTCACCCTCACTCTCTGTACCATCTGGAGGACAGTGCCAGGATAGACGCTGCAGGTACACAGCGAGAGAAGCTCCACGGGGTGGATGGAAATCCCGGCAGGGAGTCGAAGTGGGCGACGTCTTTCCCCGCTTCGGAGTCCCGTTCCTGCCGCCATTCCAGTCCGGGAGTTCGCGCCAACCAGAGGACTTCCCCCGACCTGCGCCACGTCACTCGGGATTCCCTTCAAGGAGCCGCAGCTGACAGCAGTTATGTCTGGGGTCGAGTGGCTGTCGCGAGCTCCACTGTGTTTCCTGTCACCACCTTCAGGCATGTGGCGGCGGCAATGAGGTTGATGGTGAGGACTTCAGGGCTACGAAGCTTTCCCGTGCTCGACGCCTTCCTCGTCTCGATCTCCGATCTGGAGCGGCGAATCCTGGGTTTCCCCCTCGCTTCGTCCCCTGGGAGTAGCCGTCATCACATTGCCGAGTCACCTCTGCACGAACCTCGTCCGGATCCAGTTCTGGGCCATCGTCAGGACAGTTCCTCCCACGCAGCTGTCACCTCTTCGCCTCGTCTGTGTGGAGATTCTACAGCCCCGTTTCCTGAGCCTCATTCCCCCGCTGTCATTCCTGGACATTCGGGCTGGCTCACCCCGGCTGTTTTCCCCTCCTCCTCGACGCGCTTCCTGACTGCTGTGTGTGCCTGGAATTCCGGCCTGGTGAGCTCTCTGCTGGAGACAACGCGAGCGATCCTCAGACGAACTCCCGAGGGGTCCTCCGTTATCGCCGGGCGGGGAGAGGAAGAAGCAGATTCCACTACAGCAGGCGATACTCAACCTCCAGGGGGCAGGCAAGTCATTGTTTTTTCACACCTGCTTAATGATTTGCTCTGTCACATCCCTGGAGGAGAAGTTCAGGGTTCGCAGCTCCCTGAACTCCCTCCACCTGCTGTAACCTGTATTCCTAATCCCGCATCCTCTGTGTCTCTCTCCACCGAGCGGTCCCCGGCTCCGGGTCAACGTGGTGGGATATGGAGAGGGCCTGTGGTTCCGCAGCTACATTGCGGACGGAGGAGGGGGACTGACTGCTGCGTGGAGTCTACGCCGACGATTGAGCGTCCCCGGGTCTCCACGGAGGAGCGGTTCGGTCCAGCGGGACGAGATTCTTCTGGCTTCACGCCGAGTGGATCGTCGGCGGGGTTACCTGAGCTGGAGGAATCTCAAGCTGCGCTGACCATCATGCTGGCTGCGGGGCCCGACGCGGCTAGATGGGAGCCTGACAACGACCTCCTGATGACGGATCCTGGATCTTCGCAGTCCTGGACGGCGTCAGAACCCGAGATCAGGCGAGTGCTCTCCTTTCTTTTCTCTTTTTATCTTTGAGCACTTCAGCCTATCTCCAGGGGAGACGAGCAGGGTGCAGCCGCCCACTGCGTCTGAGCTCGTCTCGCCGGGTTCTGGCGCTGCCGGTGATCCTGATCCCGGTTCTGTTTTCTATTCTGAGCCTTCTTCCAGGGTCACCGGCGAGGAGTTGCTGTTCCTCGTGGTGCTGGAGGGTCCGGGTTCAACGTTGGAGATCGGTTCTGGTGCAGTGTCCAACGTGGGTTCCCCCGAGACCCAATCGGGGTCCAACGTGGGTTCACCTGAGGCCCGATTGGGGTCCGACGTGGGTGCTGCCCCAGTATTGTCCAGGTCCGGTGAGGAGGTGGCCGTTTTCCTGCGGCCTGACGCCCGCCGCCCTCGTCATCGGCTCTCCCCAGAGCCTCTTCCACCGGGATCCGCTCTGATCCTTCGCCCGTCTCAACGGTCCTGGTGGTTGAGTGATGCGGGTCGACGACCCGACCCACAGAACTTTCGGTTCGGTGATCTGGTTCCCCCCACTGGTCTGTGTTTCCTTCTGGGCGGCCTGGTTCGGCTGCCGGTGGACTGGATTCCTGGGATCTGGGTCCGGAGTTCGCCGTCCGAACACTTCTCTTCCCCTGATTCGCCAGCTGGACAATGGGCGGGGAGATCTCCGGAGCCATCTCGGCTATTTTTGGACTCTGCCTGCCGTACACCTCGGGTGTCACTTTTTCTTTTATCGTTATCAAGGTCACTCGGGTGTAATGTTTTGTCCTGTTGGTGGATATGTTTTTATAGTGCTGTGTTTTCCATCTCACATACTCAGCATTTTATTTTTTGTACCATGTTTTTAGTCCCGTTTTTGCATTGTAGTTATGTTTTGTTTCCTTTCAGACCATGCTCTGCAGCTATCCATTTATTCCAGTCACTTTCATTTCTTTAGGTGACTGTGGGTATTTATATATTCGTGTGTGTGGGTTTTTCTTTGCCTGCACTCAGTATTTCTTTTTTATGCCCTGTTGGTTCATTATAGAGTCATGCGCCTTGTTTCCCGTAACACCATGCTCTGTAGTTGTCCATTTGTTCCAGTCACCTTCTCTTTTCTTGGTGACTGTGTATGTACTTAAATTGGCGCTGTGTATTGTGTTCCCCTTTATTTAACCATACTCAGCATTTTTGCCCTGTACCTTTTTGGTGGTTTTTTGTTTCCTTGCTCTGGGTCACGCATTGTTGGTACTCTCTGAGTAGTGTGTAACCGGTGTGCTGACCCAGTTCTTCTCCCCATTCGAACCTGGGTTGATTATTCCCTGTTTTGTTCAGTATTGTATTTGGTTTTTTTCCCTGCCACCCTACATTGCCCCATTGGTGTTGTCCTTCCCTTGGCTTCTTCCCCTCCAGTCCTGCCTCCCTTCCTCCCACCCTAGGTGGGGGGGGGGGGGGGCTGGGATGTTCCTGGTCGTTCAGGAGCCCGACCTTGAGGGGGGGGGGCTCTGTCACCATGGGTTGAGATGCCGTCTCGGCACTCAGCCCATGTTTTCCCTCATCCCTGCTTCCCATTGAGCAGCGTCTCAGCAGGCTCCCAGCTGGCAGCATTATGGACAGCTGGGGCCAATTAGTCCTCATCAGCTGGGGCGCTGCCAATGAGGATAAATAGGAGCAGCCTCGATGACTCGGGGCTGCGACATAAACACATTGCTAAGCTGAAGCCCCTTCGTCTGGTGTCAGCTTTTACTCCTCTTGCAGCATTCCTGTGTTTGTATCCCGCTGTGAGTATGTACGTCTTGTTACCCCCATGTCCGGTACGAGCTGCTTACCTCTGCGCTGTGCAACCTGTGAGTGTACGTCTGCATGAGTATCTGTGCTCTCCTCATCCCTTACCCTTTACCCTAAATAAAACATCACGACTCACTGGCTTGTCCCCGGCTCTGATTGCCCGGCTCCCTAGAGCCGGATATGACACATATACTGGCACTATCACTAAAGCGTGCAGTGTTTTCTGCACTGGCACATCCAACAATACAGTCTTCAGTGAATAAAATAATTGTTTTTGGTTACTTTTTCTTAAAAATGAGTCATTACTTTCAACGTCATTGATAAATGTTTGGTTTGTACTGTTGACTCTTCCCACCAGTGTCTTAACAGAAAAATAGAAAATCATGATGCAAACACATAAGTCACTAAATTGTTTATTACAATCAGCAGCAAAATCCAGATTATTTAGAATGTGCAAAATTCAAACTTTAAACTGTAAAAAAAACCTCAGAATGGGTCACACACACTGGCCACACATGCTGACGCCTCGCCTTTGCAAGGTGGCCCAGCACACCAAGGAAGCTTGATTGAAGGCAGCATTCTGAGCCATCTCCTCCCTTCACAACGTAGTTTCATGGGATCCAGGTCAAGTGGACCCCTGACCAAGTGAGCACCCCAAGTGGACCCCAGGATCCAATCTGTACATGTACAAGCACATTCTCAATCCAGTGATTTGTAAACTCGAAGAAGGAGAACAATAACAAGAATTTGTGTAAAACTGTGAACGACTTTTCCCGGTCACCAAGAAGTGTAAAAACTATATATATATGTAAGATGACAACTAATCTGATCCGGAGAAGGTTTTGGCTCCGTTTCTGCATTCAAAAGACTTTAGTTCTCCACCGCTGCTGCTCATCCCCACTGGCTGCCTCCAGATGAAAATCCACAGAATAGGTATGTGGGACTAGAATGTTCTGAATGAGGCTTTAGAAAGCTCTGAATCAGTTTGTAAATCACTGGATTGAAAATGTACTTGTGCATGTACAGATTGGGCCCTGGGGTCCACTTGGGGTGCTCACTTGGTCAGGGGTCCACTTGACCTGTTCCTGTTTCATGCTCTCTTGCCTCACTGAGAAGCAACTGGATGTGTTGCTGATCCTAGTTCAGCAGATCTTCAGCCTGCAGTGGGACTCTAGAATGAAAATACACACACAACTTAAGTACATGCACAGCACAAAAGTGCAACAGGTACAACATGTACAACAGTGTTGTCGACACAAGCACAAAATACAAGCAGAGCACGAAGTTAGCATTGATGGCTAACTAGCTAGCTCATTGTCTGCATACAGGAGACAACGGTGTTGTTTGTTCAAAGTGAGCTTTCCACCACTAGGATAAATAACAGCAAAGATGCACAATATCACATCACTCACCATCCTCTATCACCGTTTTCAACAGTGATGATGCCATGGTCGGGTCTACACCACTCTGCCTCCCGTCTGCCTTTGCCGTGGCTGTGAATTCTTTTCAGGTCACTCCGTCCAGCTCCTTCTGGATGTCTTTAATCAGCTACCAAGCACAGAAAAGTCTGCACCTCGCCGGTAAACCACGGTTGAATTGTGTGTAGCCATTTATCTCGTTGATTACACTCACTCACACTTGCTGTTGGTGATTTGACTGTTTGTTGTCGTCCAAAATGGCGCAGTAAACAAAACACACGTGACCCGTGTGATGTCAGTGCAACCCCTCTATTGGGCCAGTTGGGGTCTTACCCAGACGTCCTGAATTTGGACTTTTTTACTGGTGTTATCCTTCTCTCCTCCCTCTGCTCTCACCTCTCCTGGACCCTCTGCCTGAACACTTTCCTCTCCTTGGCTCCTCTCTTCTGTCTGATCTTTCAGTTCAATTCAATTTGGCTTTATTGGAATATTGGCGTACATTTACATTGCCAAAGCAAGTGAGACATAAAACAAACGCACATACAGTTCAATATGTTCTATGGTAAGAAGATGGTTTAACAGAAATACAGGAGTAAAATAGGAGAATGTTTCTTTCCCATATACAGTACATGTCTCATATTTCCCTCTCTGAGCCCTGTCTACTTCAGGTTCTCTCTCTGTCTATGGTGGTATACAAACAGGTTAGAAAATACCAAGTGTCACCTTTTGTCCTGCAGGATTTTTTTGTCATGGTTTACATAAATGACAAAAATATGTGTATTTTTTTGTATTTTTTTCTAGTGTTTCTTTTTTCCCATTGAGAAAGAGTAGGAAAGAGAAGGGAAAAAACATTCACAATAGTAATTCCCTCATGCATACTTAAATTATATGATCAGAGGTGGGTATAGTAGCCAGAAATTCTACTCATGTAAAAGCAGTAGTTTGAAATTAATAATTAAAAGTAGACAACGAAAAATTTCAAGTTAAAGGCCAAATGTCACGTAATTTTTTTTTCTAAATGACAACGAATTTAGATAAAATACACATAGCTTAAACCAAATATTCATACCGGAGACCATATCACCCACCTGTATTTACATAATTGCACAAAATACACCAGGTGAAGGCCCCACCTTGCTTGCTGGCTTGTGACAGCCAGTCCAGACCACGCCCATGTTTTTGACATCACCAGTTGTACCCTGGCTGCCCTGCCTATCCACATTCACACTTATCAACATTGGACAATCATGACGGAAAGTGACAGCGATTGTGAACAAATTAGTTTAGTTTTGTCTTTTTTTTTTTTTTGTCTTTTTTTTTTGTCAGTGGTTCAGACAGTGACAGAGGCATAGAACCTTACAGGTTCGAGCCGTCCGAGACGGAATCAGATGCTTTGTCTGATGACAACAGTTCCAACGATGACCAGAGAGCAGAACCAGTGGAAAATGTCATTGAACTGGACATTAATTGCCTCCAGAATTGCGAAGCCGAAGGGGGTCTGTCCAGGGCGCCCCATAAATATTGATTTTTCGGAAGCCATTATTATTACAGTGGAGGAGAGCCGCTGCTAACTACTAACTAACTAACTAACCTGCACTTATATAGCGCTTTTCTAGTCACAAAGACCACTCAAAGCGCTTTCATTAATACTAACCCTCTATTCTAAGGGCCTATAGGAAACAAATATCTAGGGACAATTTTAGAACAGCCAATTAACCTAACATGCATGTTTTTGGCATGTGGGAGGAAACCGGAGAAATCCCGGAGTAAACCCACGCAACACGGGGAGAACATGCAAACTCCACACAGATCACTGTTGGTCGGGGGCTGGGATCGAACCCACGATCCCAGGATCCCCACAATCCCCCGGCCAAGGGTAAACTGTGCTGCCGCAGTGCTAACCACTGCGCCACCGTGCAGCCCAAATTTCTTGTGCTGTCAAGAAATTGACCAGATCAATATGAAAATGGAGGCGCATACCTGTCAAGGGAGACGTTTTCGCCGTATTTTGGTGCCAAGCGCGGCTGTGGGAGATGGCGGAGTGGTTTGGGACACTTTTCTGGGAAATGTTTTAAATGTAGTTCGTGTTGTCATTGTCAAATATTTTAAGGAAAATACGGGGAAAATGCAATTTTAGCAAAAACGGGCGTATTGCCATTTCTGTACGCCCAAAAGAAAAAATATACTGGAAAAAAAACTGAGTGTCTTGAGGACTCTGTGTGTGATCACTCACAGCTGGGGCTGTCAGATCGCTCAGCGGAAGCTATTCGCACTACCATGAGAAGTGTGGAGTCACTAATTAGTTTAATTGTCGGGGCGGGCTGATCGCTCAGCTTGAGCTATTCTCACTACTGTTCGAAGTGTGGAGTCAATCATTAGTTAATTGTCTGGGCGGGCTGATCGCTCAGCTTGAGCTATTCTCACTACCATGAGAAGTCATTAGGACAATGGTTTAACACGTTGAGCTGTGCAGCGGTTGCGGAACAGACAGAGATCGCCTGACAAATACAGAATTCTGCCTTTTTTTTTTTATTTTGCGCCGGACGCTCAGTTGTTTTGTTATTGTCAAATATCCATGAATCCTTAAAATATTTGACAATAACAACACGAGTTGCATTTGGGGCATTTCACAGAGGTGTCCCTTGTTGCTCCGCCGTTCCTTATAGCCGCTTTTTACGGTGTTGAAGTACGGCGAAAACGTCTCACTTGACAGGTATGAAAACATTTCCCAGAGAAGTGTCCCTTATTACCCAGCTGTCCCTGATAGTCCCGTTTTAAGGTATGGGTGAAATATCCAATTTTTTCTTTCTTGTTGCTCACTTCAACCTTCCAGTCTCCATATAAACAATCAATTGAAATACCCCAAGCATCAAACTAGGGTACAATCGATTTCGTCACTTCCGCCTTCTTCCCCAGGCGATTCCAGGGGCCGTGTCAGGCCAAGCGCGGCAGTTTTAAATTAACGAATATTCCGTTGTTACTGAAGCATATGCACCAAGACCCGAACGGATCGGTTCCCTTTTATATCTAGTTTCAAGATATTTAAAGTACCCTGTTACGTGACATTTGGCCTTTAAGGGTACAAAGAGCACCCACTTAAAAACTTGAGTAATGACTTCAGTCTTGGAGGCTTGAGGTTTTTCTCCGAAATTTAAAACAATTTTCTCAAAGTTTTCTACTTTTCTCTGTAAATCTATCTAAATTGGCAACCATTTTCCTCATTTGTAAATTTCTCTCGAAAAATTATGACTTTTCTTGTATATTTGAGACATTATTATAAACTTGTGGCTTATTTTATAGATATCTTTTGCTTTTTTTCTATAAAATTACACGGGTTTTTTATATATAAATTTGAAACACATTGTGGTAAAATCTGACTTTTTTTCGTCATACAGTTTACACTTATGACCATAATTTGGCAAAGCCAGAACAGAACAATAATTTAACTCTGATTTCAAAGAAAAAAATATTAGTAAAATTGTATTAAGTGAAATAAATTAAAATTAGAAATAAATTACCAAAGATTCAGCTATTTCTGTTATAATATTTCTATTTATAATTTTTTAGAACTGTCCTCACCAACCAGGCAGCAGGAAAACCTCCCTTATTTTGAAATCCAAATGTTGGCACGTTTAGTTTGTCTGAAGGCTGCTGACAAATTAAAGTCATTGACTTCGTGAATGTCAGTCATCTTAGCTTGCCAGGTACATAATAATAAACACAAATTAGTTAATATTGTAGTGGCTGGTGAAGTAAATCCTCAGCGATTCATCAGTCACTCTTGCCTTTCCCTGCATATGAAGCCTAACCACACCTGTTAGCTAAATGACTCTTCATTATTGTTCCCATTACCAGCGGCAATAAATGTCTCCACTGCTTACATACCTCTTCTGTTTTTTTTCTGTGTTTAAAGTACTTTAATAAGCTCATGCTTCTCTCAGACATCGATGCTAGAAAGACACTCTGCCTGCCGACTGGAACAGTTTACGTGGGTGGTGTGCTTCCAAACTCTGGCGCGTGGATGACTGTCACGCGCATTGTTTGTGTGCGTACTTGCGGAGCATCTGTCAAGGGTGGCTCTCACGAGCCACCAAAAGACGCCACACAGTCACCAGAGAGTTTAGTGAGAGTTTTACTAACGGTGAGAATATACAACACAGGCTGCTGAAACAGTGACACTCAGTCTTAACACAACAAGAGGCATAGGGCTATACAGCTCACTACGGGTCCAGAGGATGAGACAGTCAAGTACAGACAGACGAGGTTGGTGATAATAATAACACCGGCTGCTAAGGCAGAGACTCACAAAGATCGATACACACCGGGAGGGGTAAGGCTATACAGCACACTTACTAGTCCGGGGGCACGATGGTCAAACCAAGAGCAGACGTGGTAGGAATAAAATCCTAAGCATCCGTAGCGTGACGGAGAGTTAACAGACACTGCTGCGCCGATGCGGCCGCCAGCGTGGGTAAAAGTAGCCTGAGCGCTAACGACCACAAATGCAGCACAGCTGTTGAGGATTTGACAGCTGGGCGGAAGCCTCCCCGAGCACTATCACAATAAGAGCTCGGAGAGCTAGAATCATAACGCCGCTGTCAAACCCTGACAAGAATAACCCGAGCACCAAGGCATAGTGCTCGGGTCATGACAGTAGGCCCCCCTCACTTGACAGGCTCTGAACGTCTAGTAACACCTGCCCCCCCTCCCCCCAACCACAGGGCGAGTGGATTGAGGAACAGGCAAGGAAGGAGCCAAACAAAACCTAACAAAACCCTAAACAGAAAAGGAAAAGAATACATCACCTGACATATCCATCCCATTTCCCCCAGAACAATGACGAGAGGAAAAAAACCCAGAGAAAAAGCAAAACAAGACATGACTACAATACAAGGGAAAAACAAACAAAGCAAAAAAAACACCTGACACTGAAAGTTTTCCCTCCGAGACCACAGACAACCCATCTAACTCCAGTGTACATAACCTAACCCAAACACACAATGACCCTGGAAACCGAAACAAGAAATAAATGCAAACATGATAACTATGGGAAAAAAAAACAAGACGTAAATGCAAACACATGACTATGACCAAGAAAAAAAAATGCACACTAACACATGGTAACTATGAAAGAGAAACAAGAAATAAATGCACACACCTGGAAACTAAGAAACGAGAACACCAAACTATGGCCCCTCAAAAGAAAGAGGGGAGAACAAAACAAAAAACAAAACTTGGCCATAGCCTCTCAAAAGGAAGAGGGGAGGACGAAACAAAAAACAAAAAACAAAACCCAGACTATGGACTATAAACACATGAGGCAATCTAAATTGCTAAACATAACTTGACATAACTATGGACTTTAACACACATGAGGCAATAAAAAAAATCGCTTTACATAACTTGACATGACTAGACAATGGATTTCAAAACACATGAGGCAATCAAAATTGCTTAACATAACCTGACATGACTTGACTATGGATACATGAGGCAATAAAAATTGCTTTACATAACTTGACTATGGATACATGAGGCAATAAAAATTGCTAAACGTAACTTGACATAACCCTGATACCGTATGGGCCAAAACAAACAAAGATGATCGGCGGAGATCCAACGCCCCCCAGGCAGAGCTCCGGCGACCTCCCTGCCTCCGATGGCCCACGCATAGTCCCACAAAAAAGTACATGGCCAGGCGGCCTGCCCCAGTCCCAGGCCCCCAGAAACAAGTCCTCTGGTGGCCGAACCAGGTCACCCAGTAGCAAACACAGTTTATCGGGTGACCAACCCAAGATGCTGAACGCACAAAGCAGTTCCTCGGGTGGCCGACCCGCATCCCATAACCGCCAGGACCATGGAGGAATAGCATGCAGCCAGCCTAATGACGACAATACATGAGAGTGCAAGTCTGCCAGACAAAAACCTCCAACGTCCCCCAGCTGGTGGCTCCTGAGAGGGGAACAATCAAAAAATTGGACCTCCTCGAATCCTGATTGGGTCGCAGCCGAATCTGTGCTGGACCCCCACTGGACCTCGTCGGACCCCGACTGGGTCACCGCTGCACCCATGTCGGACCCCGATTGGGTCACCGCTGCACCCACGTTGGACCCCGACTGGGTCACAGCCACACCTGAGCTGGACCCCCACTGGACCTCGTCGGACCCCGATTGGGTCGCAGCCACACCTGAGTCGGACCCCGACTGGGTCACCTCGGCCCACGCATCAGACCCCGACTGGGTCACCTCGGCCCATGCGTCGGACCCCGACTGGGTCACAGCCACACCTGAGCTGGACCCCCACTGGACCTCGTCGGACCCCGATTGGGTCGCAGCCACACCTGAGTCGGACCCCAACTGGGTCACCTCGGCCCACGCGTCGGACCCCGACTGGGTCACCTCGGCGACGACCTCCATCCCCAAACCTGGAACCTCCAGTCCCGTGACCTTGACAGATTCCAGACTAGTAACGCTGTGGAGAGGCTAAGAGAACAAGAGAGGACCGGGATCAGTTCCACCGGCAGCGCCAGAGCCCAGCGAGATGAGCTCGGGTGCAGCAGACGGCTGCCCCTCGCTCGCCTCCCCATGAGGCAGGCAAAAATGCTCTAACACACCATAAAGGAAAACAAGGAAGAGCACTTGCCTGCACTCTGGCTCTGGAGCCGTCCAGGACTTCGTCGATCCAGGTTCAGACAGACGCTCGTCGTCGGGCTCCCACTCGGCTGCGTCGGGTTCCACAGCCGGCCTGATGGTCTCTGCAGCTGGATCCTCTCGCGCTGGCGTCCACGCCAATAACCCGTATGGCATGGGGGCAGAGGACCCTCGACCTGCTGACTCGGGCTGCATCTCTGAGGAACCCTGGGGACGCTCACTCGTCGGCTCTGGCTCCTCACCGCAGTCCCTTCTCCTCCTCTGTCCAACACTAGGCTGCAGGGCCGGGATATCTCCCAGAGCCGCAGGCCTCCCCCTCGTTCGACGGCGTGGGACTGACGCCGAGGACCGCTCCGCAGGAGGAAACACAGAGGCAGCAGGTTCAATATAAATGGCTTCAGCTGGAGAAGGAAACTCGTGGAGCTGCGAACCCCGAGCTTCACCCCCAGGAGTCAGACAAGACAAATCACTATAATGACTAGGAAAGTGAAATTGAACTTGCCTGCCTCCCGAAGGTAAGATGGTGCCAGCTGAAGAGGACGTTGCGCCTTCCCTTGCTTGCTGGATGGTAACATAGGACCCATGGACGGAGCTCACCGGCACAGGACTCAGCTCACTCTCAGCAGCTGGCTGATTGAGGGGGTCATCCCGGCGGCCCGGAACTGGATCCGGAGCAGGAGCTTGCTGAAGACGTGCTCGGCCGTGGCGCCGATGCCTCCGCCGGCCCCCAGATGGTGCGAACTCCAGGACTGGATCGAGGACGGGATCAGGATCCGTAGGCCACGAACAGGAGTGCCTCTTCTCCTGCTTCACGCCGCGTTCCTCCTCCAGCATCAGGAAAATCTCGCGTTGTGTGGCGATATCTTCCCTCCTCGCGTCGACTTCCGGGTGGTCGGCCCAGCGGGAAGGGAGATGACGAAGGATGTCTTCAGCAGCGTCTAGGTACCAGTGTATACTGTGATGGTAGTCCAGCAGGGAAGCGGAGATGAGCATCTCATCCACGACTTCCAGGAAGCCTGTCAGCTCGTGGCTCAGGCTCCCAGCGCGGCCCTTCCGCGATGGCATTCTTCCCACACAGTACCCAGACGGGAACAGCAACTGTCCAAAAAAACTCAAAACTCCCTGGTGAATTGCGTCTCGGGTTGGCGTCACCGTAAACGCCGTTTTGGCAGCAGTGTACTGTCAAGGGTGGCTCTCGCGAGCCACCAAAAGACGCCACACAGTCACCAGAGAGTTTAGTGAGAGTTTTATTAACGGTGAGAATATACAACACAGGCTGCTGAAACAATGACACTCAGTCTTAACACAACAAGAGGCATAGGGCTATACAGCTCACTACGGGTCCAGAGGATGAGACAGTCAAGTACAGACAGACGAGGTTGGTGATAATAATAACACCGGCTGCTAAGGCAGAGACTCACAAAGATCAATACACACCGGGAGGGGTAAGGCTATACAGCACACTTACTAGTCCAGGGGCACGACGGTCAAACCAAGAGCAGACGTGGTAGGAATAAAATCCTAAGCATCCGTAGCGTGACGGAGAGTTAACAGACACTGTTGCGCCGATGCGGACGCCAGCGTGGGTAAAAGTAGCCTGAGCGCTAACGACCACAAATGCAGCACAGCTGTTGAGGATTTGACAGCTGGGCGGAAGCCTCCCTGAGCACTATCACAATAAGAGCTCGGAGAGCTAGAATCATAACGCCGCTGTCAAACCCTGACAAGAATAACCCGAGCACCAAGGCATAGTGCTCAGGTCATGACAGCATCATTCCTTAATTTACTTTTTCTTAAACTTATATTTTCTTAGCCTGGTGGCATCGTTTCAGGGGTGATGGCACGCCACATGGAAATGTTACCAGCGGAAACCCTGTAGTTGTAATATCAACCATAATACATACTTGTCAGACTGACAAATTTCTATGAATAAAAGAAATAACAGTCTCATATATATGTATACACATAAGTTATTTCTTTAGGATAAACAGTGAGACTATATTTTTACACTGACAGTGATAAAAGTTATGCAGTGGTTTAAAGTCACAACAGTATTCTTTACTTCAGTCGTGGTTTAAGCTGATGCCCAGAAGCAATAACACACACAAGGCACATTTTTTTTTCTTTTTTCATGGAGGCTCAATTAAGGGCAAACCCATACATTCACCCATACCGGGTGAAGAGAATCAACATGTTTCAGGTACTAAAAAGAAGTTCAATTCATCTTTTTTTCCTCCAGAAGAAGGAACATATTTACTCAGAGAAAGACATAAAACAGCACAAAAATCAAGTCTGAAAATGCAAGCTTTAAACTTTAAACACTACGCTCACAAAATGAAGCCATAACCAGAAATATATAGGAAGAATACCTAGAAGTAAGATTAAAAGTATTATCATTTATCAAAACAGATGGTAAAAAATGTGATTTGATCATTTATAGACCCCCCTCTAAAGGTGTTAGAAAAAAATGCAAATTATTACACTACAAACTCAGCATATTTATGCACACCGATTTACTCAGAGTGATACATTCTCTTCACGTAGGAAAAAAAGAAAACCTAATGGCTCTGAGGATGCTCTGAAACAATGCTGTCACATTGTGTATTACCTAGTGATATTCTTTATAGAAATTGGGTGAGTTCACCCCCTGCAAGGCTGAAATGAAACTGCCTATTCCAATTATAATAAAACCATCAGGGCACTTTATGCAGTGACACAAAAGAAATGGTAAAATCTGCCAACACAAAAGAGACTGCTTCCAAATATCCTTAAAAAAAGGATCATAAAAGCCAATATGCTTAAAAGTTGAAAGTAAAAAAACACTTTGATTTTGTTTTTCTAATTTTTTTTAATCTTTGTTAGATTACATTTCTCTGAAGTGAGCATTTGATTTTTTATTTATTTATTTTGTTTTGTGTCTTTGACAATATCTGTCTCTTTCATCCACAATGTGTTTTATGGGCAGGTGAGAAAATACAAAAAGAGAACAGAATTGGGAAAAAAAATACAAAGTGTAGTTACACAGAGATACTAATCTTATTCTCTGTCATGTGGCTCAGAGAGACTTAATTTATCTCATATATTAGATACAAAAACAGTAAATGACAAAAACTGTTCATATACTGTAAATAGTATTTTTATTTATTATACTCACTGATAAGCAATACAGTGTGCCACAAACTAAAGCTCACTAATCTTCATTAAAATGAACTAATTTAGCCTGGAAGCACTGTGAAGATCATGTTCTTTGATTTCTCCAGTGCTTTCAACACCATCCAACCAGTGATCCTGAGGGACAAGCAGCTGTGTGCAGGGGCGGACCAGCACCTGTCATTGTGGATCCTGGACTACCTCACAGACTGACCACAGTTTGTGAGAACCCAGGACTGTATGTCTGACACCATCATCTGCAGTATGGGGCCCCCCCAAGGAACAGTTCTGAGTCCCTTCTTGTTCACCCTCTACACTGCTGACTTTTCACATAACACAACACACTGCCATCTAAAGAAGTTCTCTGTTGACTCTGCAATCGTCGGCCTCATCTCTGATGGGGATGACATGGCGTACAGAGGACTTGTGGGCTGGTGCCTGTGGAACTGCCTCCAGATGAATGCAGGGAAGACCAAGGAACTGGTAGTGGACTGCCGCATGTGTGGAAATCCCCCACAGCAAAGGTAAACATCCAGGGAATAGACATTGAGATGGTGACATCTTACGCACTATACAAGAAAGGGCAGAACAGGCTGCTCCTCCTGAGGAGACTCAGGTCTTTTGGAGCGCAGGGGACACTCCTGAAGACATTCTACAGTTCTGTGGTGCATCGGCCATCACGTATGGCATGGTCTGCTGGAGCAGCAGCATCACGGCAGCTTTTTAGGTGACCAAAAAGCCAGCTCTGTTCTGGGACGCTGCCTCAGTCCAGTGGAGGAGATGGGAGAGAGAAGGATGGTGGACAAGCTGTCATCTCTGCTGAAGTCCAAGTCCCATCCCATGCGGGATACACTGAATGCACTGAGGAGCAAATTTAGTGGCAGAATGCACCATCCTAAGTGCTCGAGAGAGAGGTTTCGCAGGTCCTTCCTACCTGCTGCTGTAAGACTTTATAATCTAACCTGTACTGCTCATGGAGGCCGTACATAACACCACTATTTTGCACAATAGGGATCGTTCCCTTCCAATGCACTACTAATACAATTACTATTGAAAGCGGCAACAACACTGTTCCTTCAACTGTGACATATACTGTCTGGATTTATATTTATATATTGCTGAGTAATTTATTTAACTAATACTTTAAGTACCATTTAACTGCAATGCTCTTGCACTGTGTATATATACTGTGTATACAGTGGATATAAAAAGTCTACACACCCCTGTTCAAATGCCAGGTTTTTGTGATGTAAAAAAATGAGACCAAGATAAATCATTTTCAGAATTTTTTCCACCATTAATGTGACCTATAACCTATACAACCCAACTGTAAAACAAACTGAAATCTTTTAAGGAGAAAAATTGAAAGTACAAAACTTACAATAACCTGCTTGCATAAATATGCACACCCTGTTATGACTGGGGATGTGGCTGTGTTCAGAATTAACCAATCATATTCAAACTCATGTTAAATGGGAGTCACCACACGCCTGCCACCATTTAAAGTGCCTCTGATTAACCCCAAACAAAGTTCAGATGTTCTAGTAGGCTCTTCCTGACATTTTTGTAGTCGCATCTTACAGCACAAGCCATGGTCCACAGAGAGCTTCCAAAGCATCAGAGAGATCTCATTATTCAAAGGTATCAGTCAGGAGAAGGGTACAAAGAACTTCCAAGGCATTAAATATACCATGGAACACAGTGAAGACAGTCAAGTGGAGAAACAATCAAGTGGAGAAAATATGACACAACACTGACATTACCAAGAACTGGACGTCCCTCAAAAATTGATAAAAAGACAAAAAGAAAACTGGTCAGGTAGGCTGCCAAGAGGCCAACAGCAACATTGAAGGAGCTGCAGGAATTTCTGGCAAGTACTGGCTGTTTAGTACATATGACAACAATCTCCCGTCTTCTTCATATGTCTGGGCTATGGGGTAGGGTGGCAAGATGGAAGCCTTATCTTAAGAAGAAAAACATCCAAGCCAGGCTACATTTTGCAAAAACACATTTGACATCTCCCAAACGCATATGGAAAAATGCGTTATGGTATGATGAAACCAAGTTTGAACCTTTTGGCCTTAATTCCAAAGGGTATATTTGGTGAAAACATAACACTGTTCATCACCAAAAGAACACCATACCTACAGTGAAGCATGGTGGTGGCAGCATCATGCTTTGGGGCTGATTTTCTTCAGTTGGAACTGGGGCCTTAGTCAAGGGGGAGGAAATTATGAACAGTTCCAAATACCAGTCAGTGTCGGCACAAAACCTTCACACTTCTGCTAGAAAGCTGAAGATGAAGAGGAACTAAACCTTTCAGCATGACAATGACCCAAAGCACACATCTAAATCAATGAGAGAATGGCTTCACCAGGAAAAGACTGAGGTTTTGGAATGGCCCAGCCAGAGTCCAGGCCTGAATCCGATCGAACATCTGTGGGGTGATCTGAAGAAGGTTGTGCACAGAAGATGCCCTCGCAATCTGACAGATTTGGAGCATTTTTGCAAAGAGGAGTGGGCAAATATTGCCACATCAATACGTGCCACACTGACAGACTCCTACCCAAAAGGACTGAGTGCTGTAATAAAAGCCAAAGGTGTTGCAATAAAGTATTAGTTTAAGGGTGTGCATATTTATGCAACCAGGTTATTGTAAGTTTTTTATTTTTTATTTTTCCCCTTAAAAGATTTCAGTTTGTTTTTCAATTGGGTTGTACAGGTTATAGGTCACATTAATGGTGGAAAAAGTTTTGAAATAATTTATCTTGGTCTCATTTTTTACATCACAAAAACCTGGCATTTGAACAGGGGTATGTAAACTTTTTTATATCTACTGTATATGCATATTTACTGCTTGTCTAGCCAATTTCTTTATGTTATTCATTATCTTAGGGTGCTTTCACACCTAAATTTGTTTACTTTGGTCTGATTCAGTTGATAAGTTTGTTACTTTGTATCATTTTCTCCTTGGTTCGGCTCCCTTTCACACAGCCAAAAATTCAAGTGAACCAAATTCCATCATGTTAAATCCCACGAGACGTACGTCAGAACGTTCTCTGTTCTTATTGGTCAGGGGATTTTTTTGCCGCGAGAACAGTAAAGGTAAATACAGAAAGTAGGATGACTACTGTGCCTTTATGCATTTCTGGGGAGAAAATAATACAAATCGTAGTGTAATCTATGGGGGGTTTTCATCGCCCTGGTTATCATTTATTACATTACGTGCATATACCATTTTTGACAAATCATACAGTTTGAAAATGAAGCGTGGCTACGTAAGGAAAATAACATGTTAACATTCAATAATCCTCCAGAACTGTGACATGCTCAGCCACAGATATTTTCGAAGATCCATCAGTTACAGCAGGGAAAATAAGTACTGAACACATCAACATTTTTCTCATGAAACATATTTCTGATGGAGTCACTGACCTGAGATTTTTACCAGATATCAGCAACAACCCAAGTAATCCATACATACAAAGAAATCAAGGCAACTGTGTTCACAAAGCAAGTGGAATGACACAGGGAATAAGTATTGAACACATGAAGAAAAAGCGATGCAGAAAGGCATAGAAAGTCAAGAAACCAGCTGAAATCCATCAGAATTTAGGATGCCATCCCATCCCCCATCAATGCAAATTAATTTCAGCTGGTTAAGTCCAGACTGATGGCCTTTAAAAAGGTCTGTGAATATCAGATTGTCACACCGCAAAGAACTCATGATGGGGAGAAACAAAGAGCTCTCTCTAGACCTTCACAACCTTATTGTTGCAAAACATAATGATGGCACTGGTTACAGGCACATTTCTAAACTGCTGGATGTTCCAGTGAGCACTGTTGGAGGCATCATTTGGTGTCATGCATCCCTGGTGCTTTGACGTAGCGCACAGAGAAGAAGAAACGGATTCAGGGGCAGGTAACACCACAGACAAATTTATTTACATAAAGTCACAAGACATACAAAAAATGCAAAAAGGAGAAACACTTACAGTAGACACGAGGTAACATATTGTGGGCAGACCACTGCGTAACATGGCAGAACAAAACCCAAGGACAGGCCACGGCGTAACGTGGCGGAGACAGGAACAATCATCCAGCAATGAAACAAAACACAAGAGCTGGCTAAATACACAAACTGAAAGAAAAAATGATTGGGAACACCTGAGCGCAGGAGCTGGGCAGTAATCACCAGACAGATAACAGCTGAGTGTCAAGAGAGAGGGAGGGTGTGGTCTGGCTGGCAGACTGACAGACAATGCCCACACCAAGTGCAGACTTCCACGTGCTGCCTGACAGCCCATCAGTCAGAACCCAAAACAACACACCAACACAGAAAGGACTGCAAAATAACACAAGACCTGACAAAGATAAATTAGACAATACACTGATGATAAAATGGGACACACAAAGGAGAATAATGGAACCGAGCCAGGAGGACAAACTGGTCTGGTTCATGACATTTGGAAGTGGAAAGAACATCATTTTACCATAAACCGACCACAACCAGGAGCTCCTCGCAAGATTTCTGACAGAAGAGTCAAAAGAATTATCAGAAAAGTTATCCAAGAGCCAAAGACAACTCGTGGAGAGCTCCAGAATGACCTGGAGTTAGCAGGTACTGCTGTTTCAAAGAAAACAATAAGTAATGCACTCAAACGACATGGGCCCTATGCCCGCTCACCTCGCAAGACTCCATTGCTGAAGAAAAGCATGTTGAAGCGCGTTTAAAATTTGCTGCACAACATTTGGGCAAGCCAGTAAAATGCTGTGAGAATATAATCTGGTCAGATGAGACAAAATTGAACTTTTTGGATGCCACAACACACAGCATGTTTGGAGGAAAAATGGCACTGCACATCAGCCCCAAAACACCATACCAACAGTGAAGTTTGGATGTGGGAGCATCATACCAACAGTGAAGTTTGGATGTGGGAGCATCATGGTGTGGGGATGCTTTTCAGCACATGGTACAGACAGACTTCAAAAAACTGAAGGAAAGATGAATAGACAAATGTACAGAGACATTCTTGATACAAACTTGTTGCCATTTGCCAAGATGCTGAAGATGAAATGAGGGTGGACATTTCAGCAAGACAATGATTCCAAACACACAACCAAGGGAACTCTCAACTGGCTCCAGAGAAGGAAAATAAAGCTGGTAGAATGGCCCAGTCAGTCACCTGACCTGAATCCAATTGAAAATCTATGGAATGAAGTGAAGATCAGAGTTCATAGAAGACACCCACGGAACCTTCAAGATTTGAAGGCAGGTTGTGTGGAAGAATGGGCTAAAATCCCTCCTGAGCAATGTCTGCGCCTAGTTTCTCCATACAGGAGACATTTGGAAGCTGCAAAGGCTTTTCTACTAAATATTAAATGAATTTCACCAAGCGTGTTCAATACTTATTCTTATACTTATTCCCCATGTCATTCCACTTTATTAAATAGAACTTGTTTTGTGAACACAGTTACCTTGATTTCTTTGTATGGATTACTTGGGTCGTTACCGATATCTGGTGAAAATCTCAGGTCAATGCCTCCATCGGAAATATGTTTAATGAGAAAAATGTTGACATGTTCAATACTTATTTTCCCCGCTGTATGTACAGTGGCATAAAATATTTTACCGTTTGCTGTTGGTCCTGTTTTACTACAGTCCCTTTCTCACCAGCAGGACCACCAGTTGATTCAAATCGAGACCACCTCGTTCAGGCAGTCTTGGCACGGCTGTTTTGGTGTGCACCAGAATGCAATTACAGTGTTCTCAAAACAAACTCGAGTTCAACTGAAATGAACTAAAGCCTGGAGGTGTGAAAGCACCCTTAGTTATTATTGCTCTGAGTACCGCTATCCCCTTGCTGCTGCAATCCTATAATTTCTCCACTGTGGGACTAACAGAGGTTTATCTTTTCTTATCTTATCCTATCTTAATTTTGCCTATAGATATCACAAACTTCTACAGCAAATGTGAGGAGATAAAAGGTGCAATCTGTACATTTACATGGAAAAATGTGTATCCCACATCAGATGTTTTGGTTTTTTTCTACTGTTTACATGTTGTGGGTGCTTTAACTTTTGTAATTGTGTATTTTTGTATTTATTTTTTTTTTCTGTTTGCTGAATTTTTCCAATAAAAAGTAATTATGCATTACTGTGATTTTTACATATTTTACAGACACTGTTTTTACATTTCAATTAAAAATACAAGGGGTTACTACATTTTTCCATACCACTGTAAGGCAAATTTTATTTTGTGCTTGAAGATAGCAGGACAAAAGTTTCCCATGCTAGAAGAGCTTTATAGCATGATTGCTATTTTAATGCTTCAACTTTCTCAGATTATTTCAGGCTAGAAGAAGAAGAAGCCAACTTTACTGTCATTCAATTCATAGAGCCAATCATGTACAGTAGAATGAAATTATGTTTCTTCTATCTATAAAGTTAATCACATCTAGAATAAGAGCGACCACTGCCACGCAAAGCTCCGCCACAAACAACAACTTTTCCTTCCCCCATTCTATTATGTTGAGCACCAAGCTAGAAAGGGGGGAAGTACTATTTTTACAGTATACGGTCTCTGGTATGGCCTGGCCAGGGGTTTTAACCCAAGACCTCCCGGCTGTGGGGCAGATGCTCTACCACTAGACCACCACTCTGGTAAAAACATATACTTTGTAAACATGTTTGTGAATTAGTGGTTTCATTAAGTCATGTTATGGTTTACGAGTTAAGTAAGACAGCACTAGATGCTGTCACTATTTCAGGTTATTGTTGCCAGAAATATCAAGGTCGAGATATTATTATGATATCTGTAGCAAATCTGACCAAAAAAAATTTGGCAAACTGATCTTTGATGTTATTTATTGTGGGTTTCTTTTTTTGTTATTACTGTATATATAACCATTAGGGGTGTAATGATACTTGTATTTCGATTTTTCAACACGCCACCCACGGTGCAGTACAGACACATACTGAGGTACGACATGGACTATATTGAGTGACGGACAGAAAGTGTTAACTGTCATATCATGCCCCCTCCTCCTCTCTGTTTCCCCGTCTTCGGCGACCTGTCAGCGGACTTCTGGAACACTCCGCCTCGGTGAAGAATGACTGAAATTGGGCTACTTCTAAACACAACACCAGTAAGGTTAGTGAGTTTTTAACAAGTAAAATTAGCACTTTTTATTTTTAATGAGAGACTGTCTCAGCTTTAGAAAAGCGATTAAACTATTAGCACGTGCTAACATTACCTGTCGGACAATAATCTCTCTTGAATGATGTTTGCTGACAGCTGAGCTGTTTCAGTTCTGCTGGTAATGTCTTAACTGCAGTAAATGAGTGAATTACATAAGTAGCTAATTCTTTTTCATCTTCTCCATTATTGCTGCGGTAATATCAGCCCTCATTCTGAATATCAGTGCATCTCGATAAATTTGAATATCATGATCTGGAATTTAATTTAAAAAAGGATAACCACAATCATCACAAATAAATTAAAACAGCTTAAATATTTCACTGTACAGTATGTGTAGTGAAGACTCACATTCCTCTACTGTAACTTAAAGGATTTGTAAACTGTTATTTTGGAATGGATAAAGTTCTTTTAATTTTCATGTCAAGCCTAATTATTAAACTTTTAAACTTCTAGACTCAGCAAGGTTTCAAATAGGATGGACAAGTTTGTTCTTTTCTTTTTGATTTTCATGGAGTTGAATATCATTTCTCCAGTTTGTTTTGAACAGTAGAGTAACAACAGTGTATGGTGCAGTAGAAGCTGATATTTGAGTTTTATTTCTTTAGTTTTTGGGTTAGGAACAGAAATAAAGGCGTCCGCGCACTTAGTCAGTAAACGTTTTCACTTTTATTACTAAGCTTTCAGTTTGTTAAACCTTCATCAGAGCATTTGCTCTGATGAAGGTTGCGTACACCATAAAAACAATATTCCCAATTGAATTTGTGACTACCGCAACATCCCTGATGTTATTCATGATGTTTAACTGCAATAATACTGAGCACAAAATGGCAAAAGTTAATCAGAATTCATAATTTTTTGTGTCTTTACTCACTTAAAGTTTAAAAGGTAAGCCTTCCATTTCATGACAACTGCAGCTGCTAGGATCATACATCTTGCTGTCAAGCAAATTCTGATTATTTATTATTTAGAAGACTTTGCAGGTTAACAATAACATGAAGGTTTATGCATTCAATACTTTTTTCAGTTTATTTTTGTTATTTTGTCTACAGTATATACAGATGCAGATGTGGTGAAACTATAATCTTTGGTTGTGGCACCAAAATGATGGTCCGAGGTCACACATAAGAGAGGTTCAAAGAAAGCAACTGTAACTGTCTTTCAATCAAAGACACCATGCAATGAATTCTGACAATATCTGAAATTTGCTTGCTGCTATGACTTCCATCTGCTAACCAACCAACCAACAGGAATGCAGCATGAATGACGTATTGCTCTGCATGACACCTGCACTATAGGAAAAGCTAAATTAAACCAAACCTGAACATCAGACAGAGGCAAAACATCCAAAATGACATGCATGTGATTCAAACAGGGAAGAAAGTGTAGCTGTGCTGTGGCAGTAGAGGTCTGGTCTCTCTGTCGTGTCCAATAGTTGTTATCGTGACTGCATCAAGAAGAATACAGCATGTAGCATGTCTACATCACACTGGTTACAGTTTATGCTTGCATGTTGCAATTATCTTTGGTATTATATTCTTAAATGCCATCAAAACTTGATGACTTATGTCTACATCAATTTAGCAGATCTATGTAATACAGATATAATTTCTACAATGTTGTTTACCAATAAACATCTGATACCCTAGTGACTTGTAGTTAGCATCAAGAAATATGATACACAATGGTGTTAAAAAGTGTTTGCCCCCTTCCTGATTTCTCTTTTTTTTTTGAATGTCTGTCACATTTAAATGTTTCAGATCATCAAACAAATTTAAATATTGGACAAAAATAATACAAGTAAACAGAAAATGCAGTTTTTAAATAAAGGTGTTTATTATTAAGGGTAAAAAAAAAATAATTCAAGCCTACATGGCCCTGTGTGAAAAAGTGATCCTCCCCGTTAAAACATAAATTAACTGTGCTTTATCACAACTTTGGAAAGCGAAGTTCAATTTCTCTAGCCACACCTGGGCCTGATTACTGACACACCTGTTCTCAATCAAGAAATCACTTAAATAGGACCTGCCTGACAAAGTGAAGTAGACCATAAGATCCTCAAAAGCTAGACATCATGGTATGATCCAAAGATATTCAGGAACAAATGAGAAACAAAGTAATTGAGATCTATCAGTCTGGAAAAGGTTATAAAGCCATTCCTAAAGCTATGGGACTCCAGCAAACCACAGTGAGAGCCATTATCCACAAATGGCGAAAACATGGAACAGTGGTGAACTTTACCAGGAGTAGCCGGCCAACTAAAATTACCCCAACAGTGCAGTGACGACTCATCCAAGAGGTCAAAAAAGACCCCAAAACAGCATCCAAAGAACTGCAAGCCTCACTTGCCTCAGTTAAGGTCAGTGTTCATGACTCCACCATAAGAAAGAGACTGGGCAAAAATGGCCTGCATGGCAGAGTTCCAAGACGAAAACAACTGCTGAGCAAAAAGAACATAAAGGCTCATCTCAGTTTTGCCAGAAAATATCTTGATGATCCCCAAGACTTTAGGGTAAATACTCTTTGGACTGACGAGACAAAAGCTGAACTTTTTGGAAGGTGTGTGTCCCATTACATCCGGCGTAAAAGTAACACAGCATTTCAGAAAAGGAACATCAAACCAACAGTAAAATATAGTGGTAGTAGTGTGATGGTCTGGGGCTGTTTTGCTGCTTCAGGACCTGGAAGACTTGCTGTGGTAAATGGAACCATGAATTCTGCTGTCTACCAAAAAATCCTGAAGGAGACTGTCTGGCCATCTGTTCGTGACCTCAAGCTGAAGTGCACTTGGGTTCTGCAGCAGGACAATGATTGAAAAAAACCCAGCAAGTCCACCTCTGAATGGCTTAAGAAAAACAAAATAAAGACTTTGGAGTGGCCTAGTCAAAGTCCTGACCTGAATCCGACTGAGATGCTGTGGCATCACCTTAAAAAGGCGGTTCACGCTTGAAAACCCTCCAATGTGGCTGAATTATAACAATTCTGCAAAGATGACTGGGCTAAAATTCCTCACACAGCGCTGTAAAAGACTCATTGCCAGTTAGCGCAAATGCCTGATTGCAGTTGTTGCTAAGGGTGGCCCAACCAGTTATTAGGTTTAGGGGACAATCACTTTTTCACACAGGGCCATGTAGGTTTGGATTTTTTTCCCCTTTAGTAATAAACATCTTCATTTAAAAACTGCATTTTGTGTTTACTTGTGTTATCTTTAAATTTGTTTGATGATCTGAAACATTTAGCTCTACCAACTCTACCAACATCCACCCCACACCCGGGAGGCAGGGGTTCAAATCCCGACCGGGTCATGCCGAAGACCATATAAAAGCGGGACTTCCTGTAGACCAGCTTGGTGCTCAGCAATAATGGAACGGAGGAGGGAAATTTGTGGCAGCGCCTTGCCTGGCAGCGACCCCTCTGATTCTATATATGTGTGTTATTAACATTGTAGATAAGAGAAACATAATTTTGTTCTACTGTACATGATTGGCTGTATGGACTGAATGACAATAAAGATGGCTTATCCTTATTTAAATGTGACAAAAAAATGAGAAATCAGGAAGGGGGCAAACACTTTTTCACACCACTGTAGCAACCATAAACTGTATGTGAGTAAGTGTCATTTTCACAGATTTTAAAGCTACTTTGAAGGTCCCATATTATGTAAGATGGTGCTTTTGTGGGGTTTAAATTTATGAAAATGGAGCCATGGCTATCAGGTATATTATTAAAATATTGAAACATCCCCTTTACAAAGAAATACACACTATATTTATTAAGTTGATCTCTTAAAGAAACAAGTAGATTGCACTTCCTGAGTTTTAAGGAGTCAGAAACTGCATTTATAGATCATTTGCTTTGAGATTGGAAACAGTGCAACAATCAACACCATCACACTGTTCCGCCTGAATCCTAATTTTGACCAATGGCTGGACTCTCCTCTCCAGTAGTCCAGCCTAGACCTTCCCAAGGAGGCTGAAGAGTGTGATCCCTTAAAATTTGGAACACACCCTCCAGTCCCCTTTCAGAGGGGAACCACCACGCCAGTTTTCCATGCCAGAGGCATTGTCCTCATCTCCACGCAATGTTACAGTGATGTGTCAACTAGGACAGACCAATAACATCCAAAGCTTGGAGTACTTGGGGCCAATCTCATCCAACACTGGTGCTCTGCCATTGAAGAGTTGTTTTATTTTAACAACCTCAGCAACCTCTGCCCCAGTGATGGATGTGTGATCCCCTCACCCTCAGGCTCTGTTACCAACACTACCGTTCAAAAGTTTGGGGTCACCCAGACAATTATTTTGTGTTTTCCATGAAAAGTCACACTTATTTACCACCATGAGTTGTAAAATGAATAGAAAATATAGTCAAGACATTGACAAGGTTAGAAATAATGATTTGTATTTGAAATAATATTTTTTTCCTTCAGACTTTGCTTTCGTCAAAGAATCCTCCATTTGCAGCAATTACAGCATTGCAGACCTAACATGATTGCACAAGGGTTTTCTAATCATCCATTAGCCTTCTGATGCAGTGAGCAAACACATTGTACCATTAGAACACTGGAGTGATAGTTGCTGGAAATGGGCCTCTATACACTTAACTAGATATTGCACCAAAAATCAGACATTTGCAGCTAGAATAGTCATTTACCACATTAGCTGTGTATAGAGTGTATTTCTGATTAGTTTAAAGTTATCTTCATTGAAAAAAAGTGTTTTTCTTTCAAAAATAAGGAAATTTCTAAGTGACCCCAAACTTTTGAACGTTAGTGTATGTGGGAGGTGTGTCAGTGGGATTGAGGAAATCATCAAAGTACTCCTTCCACCACCCGACAATGTTCCCAGCTGAGGTCAGCAGCATCCCATCCGCACTAGACAGTGTAGACAGGGAGCTACTTTTCCTCTTTTGAGTCACCAGACAGTTTGCCAGAATGTTTTTGAAGGCAACTGAAAGCCTTGTTCCATGGCTTCACGAAATTCCTCCCACACCCAAGATTTTGCTTCAGCAACTACCCGAGGTGCTGCTTCAGGAGTCTCACAAATCAGCCAGGTTTGGTAGGACTCCTCCGTCAGCCTGAAGGCCCTGCTTACTTCAGGCATCCACAATTTGTTTCAGAAACTGCTACCAAGAAGTTGCTGACAGCCACAGCTCTGTAATGGAGGTGGAGAACATGGCCCATTCAGATGCTATGTCTCCAGTTTCTCTCAGAATGTAGTCAGAATGGGTGAGTTTAAGATCTCTTGGACATGGGCCTCAGCCAGACATTCCCAACACACCCTCAATATACAATTGGGCTGCCTGGTCTGAATAGCAGCCCCCCCCCCCCCCCACACACACCACCACCATCAGATCTAGGGGTGGCAATAACCAGAGGCTGCATAATACGATACTATCATGATACCTGGACCGCAATACGATACTATTATAATCTTGCAATACACTATTCTATAGTACAATAGTACTATAGTACAATGTACTATAGAATTGCGATATCATACATTGCAATTTCCCATCCCAGTCTTTATCTTGTTAACTCCTGGCTAGATCTCATGAGTCACTCCTTTGCTGACCTAACCAGAGTGAGTATTTAGCACCATCTAGTGAACTGAAAAGTCAGCCTTTTTTTATTACTCTGGTACTTGTAAGTAGGTTTGTGTTTGCAACATTTTTTAATAATTCTTTATAAACTATTACAATACCAGTGTCTCTGAATCAATACAATATCATCACCACAAAGTACTGCGATACTGCTATGCATTATTTTTTCCCCACCCCTAATTTGATCCAACTCACCACCAAGTAGTGATCAGCTGACAAATCAGCACCTCTTTTTACCCGAGTGTACAAGACATACAGTCACAGGTCCGATGATATAATAACACAATTGTTCAACGACTTGCAACATTGGGTGTCCTGGTGCCAAATGTATATGAACATCCTTATGCTTGAACATGGCATTTGTAGTAGACAAACGGTGGTTAGCACAGTCCAACACCATTCAGGTTCAGATCAGGCATGCTGCTCCTCCAAACTCCACCTCTCCAGGTTTTACTATCAATGACCACACGGACGTTGAAGTCCCCCAGTAAGACAATGGGGTCTCCAAGAGGACCACTTTCCAGCTCGCCAGTCAGAGACTCCAAAAATGGTGTGTATTCTAAACTATCATTTGATGCATAGGCACAAACAACAGTCAAGACCCGTTTCTCCACCCAAAGACATAAGGAAACAACTCCATCCGAACTCCCCACTTCTCACCTGGGGCAACTCAAGAATAAGCCAAGCTCCAGCTCCTCTCCAGAAAACTTGTTCCAGAGCCTGAGCTGTGTGCCATAGTGAGCCGATGATATCACTCAACTTTCAGCCTTGAGTTCCTTCCCCACCAGAGAAGTGATATTCCACGTTCTGATAGTCAGTCTAGGAAGATAGGGATCAAACTGCCAAGGTCTCCACCTGTGACTGCTAGTGATCCACATAACACTGGACCCCCATGATCCCGCTTGCAGGTGGCAGCACCCTCTGGAGGGTGGACCCATGTGACTCATTTGAGAAGACCCCAGCCAGGTACCATGAGTAGAAACCCAGCTACCAGGCCTGAATCCAGGACAGGGCCCTGGTAACCACACCAGAAACTACATCCTTGTTCTCTGCTTCTTTATGGGAACCCACTTTACTGCTCTTGGCCTGGCCATTCACCTAGGACCAATGTGCCTTGGAAGATCAGACCAGAGGTAAACTAGCCCTGCCAACATACTGTAGCCTCTGGGATCATTAGGGGACATAACCTCCCTACTGCAGTAAGGTGTCAATTCACTGGTGGGCCATCAGTTCTCTAAGTTTGCAAAACAAACACACCCTGGCTGCCTCCTGAGTTGTGAGTAGTCCACTCAAAAAAAACTTGACCTAGACAGATCAAGGGCTCATCAATAACAAGCAGACAGAGCCTTACAAAAACCTTTTTTGAGGAGCTGCTAAACATCTGAGAATTGTTTATGGTCTTTATAATTACATAAATGTACAATAATGGGACCTGTAAGTAATGTTAAACAGTCACGGCACTCTGTGAATGTTCGAACCTTGATCTGTTTTTGTGCAGTGTTGTGGTTAACATTCAGGATATTATACAGGTCCCTATGGTGTTGTTGAACTTATTCTTAGCTTTCCTTGGTGGTGTGAGAAGTTGTCTTTCATGTGTTCTTTGAAGGAAGCAAATAAAAACCCAACAGGGTGTTGTTACCACAACAATATCAACAGCTGCTGTAAGTGCGACTACCTCCCTTATTCATTATGAATCCCTCACACCAGATGAATGAAAGAAGCCATGGCTTGTGGGAGTGCTCGTCACTGAAGCTTAGTAGGTGCAAGATTCACAATGGATCACGATGTTTGTGTGCTTCAAAAAAAAAAAAAAAACTGCACCAACTTTTTTTGCACCTTACGGAGCATCTTCTGTATATATATATATATATATATATATATATATATATATGGCGAGAGGGAGAGAGAGAGGGGGAGAGAGAGAGAGAGAGAGCATAAGGGAAAAACCAAGAAAAGCAAACGGACAGAAAACAGTCCAACAACAGTAGCATAATTGTAGAAACGACTACTGCAAACTGATTACAGGGATTAAATAATGAAATAAAATTAAACATGAGCAGTGACAAGAGGGTTCAAGAGATGCAAAAAAGGAAGCTGAAGAAAAAGAGCATTTAAACAAGACTCTCTCATTCAGCCAGATGCACCATGAAACTAGAAACAGAATATTCTCCCACACACGTCTCATGATCACAGTCTTTGAAAAATGTGTGTAGGTGTGTGTATCTGTGTGTTTTAGCAGTTAGGGACCCACAGGAGATTAACATCCCCGTTGGATTATGGAAGAGATGTGCACTGGAAAGCTTCATTAACTCACTGTCTGTGTGCACACAGTTCCCTTTTCTTTGGCCATGGGGCTTTTTAGACTGTTGCCTCCTGACTAAGTGTTTGCTGTCTGCCCTGGATGTCTCAATCCGTGCATGCGATCTCTTTGCTCACTGCAAGCCTCCGGGGGGCTCTGCGAGAACAGATAAATCAGCCTTGGGAACACTTGACTGTCACTATCCCTTTACAGCAGTCCAGAGGAGGACAGTGAAAATGTTTATGAAGCAATTGCCTTCTGTAATTCAGCAGCAATGCTGCTCTCCTGTGCGTCCCCAGCTGCTGAGCCAGAGTGATCAAGCGCTACTTCTGGTTCAAGGTGCAGTAGGGTGGGGTGTCGGTCTTGGGTCTAAATGGCTGAAATGTTGCCAGAGCTCTGCAGCATCATACTGCAGTGTCATACAATAAATTCAGGAGAGAGGAAGGGCATTCTTTCACCACACACATTTCTCCTTCTCTTGATATTATTCAGAAAATCACCTTTCCTCCACAATGGTCCACCTCTTATTTGCAGCTCTCATTTTCTGTTATTATCTCTAGTTGTCACTTTCACCATCTCCTTTTATCTCACTGGCATGGTTTTCATTTTTTCCTCTTTCTCTGAGGATTTACTTTAGCCCTATCTTCCCCACCCCACCCCCCCTTTTTCACGCTGGGCACTAAATCTGTTCTTTCAGAGATGCTGATTTTCAGGGTAAAAGCCACATACAGTAGAAATGGTGAGAATGACATTTCTCTCCTTTACCACCATTTATTTCTTTTTCTCCTTCCCTGGCAGAAGCCCTGTTATCCCCTGCTTGCACGCCCTATGGAAGTAAAGCCATAACCTCCATTTGCGCAGGTTAATGTGCAGCCACCTCAACATGAACATAAAACCAATAGCATGCTTTCTTGCGTGGGTGATCGCTCACACTCTCACTGCCGTCTCTTGCCTTTTTCCTTCTCCATCCTTACATCTCTCTCTCTCTCTCGCTCCCTCTCTCTCTCTCCCTCAATCTCCCTTTCTCCCTCTCAAGCTTGTAAATTGGACTCTGGCAACATTACGAATCTTTTCTCATTATTCCCATCACTCTGGCCAAATTGCCTTGTCTTTCAGGACCATTGGGCTCTGTTCATTGGCTGCTTCTGCAACCTGAGAGCTGCACAAGTCCTTTTACCATCTCAGGGCTGTTTTAGAGCTAAGATAATACAACCTTGGGCTGCTGATGACTGCCCACTACGTGCTGGACACTGTGATCCATTCATAACAAATTGTGTAAGCAGATGTTCACAGTAAAAGCTCAGAAAACATGCAGTAAAGAAGAGCTACTATCTGATCTTCTCACTATGCTGTCTTTTAGTTTGTCTTTATGATGTATGAAATCTGCAGTTTTGTTTTCGCACACAGACTACGGTGAAGGTGCAAGATGAGCACTTATTCTTTGCTTCACCAATCCATGAAAGCAGACATGCAACATGACAAGAGGAACCAATTAACAACAGCTCGTGCAATTAACTTCTTACTATGCGAGTGTGCACACAACCAGATTGGAGTTTACAGGTTTTGCAATGGTTTGCGAATGAGCACACTGCTCTTGAATCCTAGTCCTCCATAAAATCTGACTGCTTTTAGCGGTGTTACTCTTCACAGTAACTGTTGTTTCTCTGCTTACCATTCACTGTCTATGTAGCCTCTTTTCCAGTGTAATCTGGTGGCGGTGCTTTGCATTTAGAGAGGTAGGGTGTTACGTCTCTAGCACTTCATATGTGTATATAGTCATGTGAAAAAATTTGAACACCCCTTTAAATATTCAGTTCTTTCTTAAGAAATGTTCACATGTCTATTTCTAACCTTGCTTTTGTTTTTATTTGCATTTGTTAAAATTGGTGTTCTAAAAAGTTGGGGAGTGTCCTAATTTATTCCTCACTATTTGTTTAGAATTACCTTTTTCAGAAAATTTGAAAAAAAGTCTTTAATTCATTTTAATTGTATAGCTGTATTACATGAATCTCCCAGTACTTTTAACATTGATATTAAATATCCATACATCCAAATATGTTAAAAAAAAACATGTCCTAATTTTTTCACATGACTGTATATTGTTTTTGTGTAACTATAATTTTATTAACGTTTCAGGTTTTTTTGTATGTGAATGTTTGATTGTCTTGTTTAGTTCTACCACTGTATAAAACTATAGGTATGCACTTCTTCCAGTGTAAATTAACTTAACAGAACATACCACTGTATTAAACTAGTATTCTTTTCTGTTACCTACCAGAGTATCATAGCATAGGTATACTATTCTGACAAAGTAGGCTAAACCAATAGCTATATCTACTGATTTGCCATACAGATATGCTATTCTGACAAAGTATGCTAAAATGCCAGAACACCAGCAACCCTCCACTTGGCCACCACTGCCAGTACTTCCACTGCTCTTCTCAGCAATCATTAAGCAACAATATCAACTGGTCTCCTGCATCCCACCCTGGATTTATTTTGTGCATAATCATTTCTGCATGATCTCAACATATTTTAAATAGTGCAGCATGTTCGCTTTGGTGTGCTGCATCATGGTCAAACTGTCAAAAGATTACATCATGAGCAAAAACTCTTGAGACCAACAGACCCTAACCCCACAATGGCAGACACGACAGGTGAGAAGACCAAATACAGAAATGGCCCTTACCAAAGTTCTTGTCCACAAAGTTTTACCTACAGTTCTTGCAGTGGAAATGGGGCTAATGAAGTGGCACAATTCTGTGTGGGAAAAAGACGTCCCTGTGTGCACATACCATAAAACTCTGAACCATGTAAATGTACAAATTTATGCAAATATATAGGCATCAACATCACTATTTTATAGCATGACACTGTAACTGGTGACCATGTTAATCATGCCTTCAACCAAGGAGTAAACATTGTTTGTAATTTCAGCATAAACACATGCATAAACTGTGGATCCACAGCTCTGTGGTAAAGGTTAGAGGAGAAAACCCAGAAAAGATAATCGGGATTGTGGTGGCTGGTCGGGCTGGGTATCAGCAATAATTTCCAGACTCAGTTCGATTTGATTCAGTATCGATTCAGTCAGGCATATTACCATTGTTATAACTATTTTCCTTGCATATGAAAGAATTCTCAGAAACATCGTGCTCTAAATTGGAGCAGGAACCCACTAACTATATGAACGTGAGAATTTAGCCATGTGAGAAGACCTCTTGTAAACCTCTTGCAAGTTTTACATGCATGAAAAAGGATTGCATTAAAAAATAAATTAAAAAAAAAATCAATCTTTCAATGAAGATCAATTTGATATTGATTCGCCAATATTTTAAATCCAGCCACAGTGGCTGAGTGAATCAAAAATACAGCTCTGGAAAAAATTAAGAGACCACTGCAAAATCTTTCCTTAATTACCATCTGTACATGTATGGCAGACAGTCAATTTGAGTATCTGTTGAATTCCTACACAAGGTCACCTCAATCTACTTAAGGAGGTACTGATTAGGTGATCATCTAAGCATGGTAAGACATATGAAAGCTATGAATAAAAATCAAAGTTACTACACAAATACAGATTTCTAAGTCCTTCCTAAGTTAAAACTTAAGTATTGTATTGTTGGAGAATGAACAGGAACTTGTTTTCTTTGCATTATTTGATCCTAAAGCAAATCTAGAAGCAACATCTTTTCTGTTGTTTTGGCCAGTTGACATTTTCTGTAAAAAATTATCTAAATTGCAATAATATGACTTGGAATTTGTGCTCATAGTAGAGCCGCTTCTCCTCCACATCGAAAGAAGCTGGTTGAGGTGGTTTGGGTGTCTGATTAGGATGCCTCATGAATGCCTCCCACTTGAGGTGTTTCAGGCATGTCCCACTGGGAGGAGACCCTGGGGCAGATCCAGGACATGCTGGAGAGACTATGGCTGCATTCAGACCAGAATAGTCCGGGGATCTCGATTTGAATGGGCGGGAAATGCCAAGAATTTTCACACCTTTGTTTGGTATGGTTTGCATTCACACTGCAGCAGACCAAACTGCCTGGACAACGTCACACAGTTACAACAACTGCTCATTTGGGGCACTGTAGCCAAAACCACCACTGACCAGGAAAAAAAACTCTCGGCAAAGAAGAAAAATCAGGCTCATCAATTGGCCAGGACCAAAAACGGAAATCCATTCCCTTCAGCCGAGTTGTTTGTCTGCCATAAACGAGACATTTTTAACTTTTCTCCTTGGCTTTCTCTGGTAAAAAGGATTTCTTGGATCCGTGCAGTTGTCTTTATTGTTATTTTCTACCCAAAATGCGCTGCGGTAAATGCCACTTCCTCTTCTCAGACTATGGGTTGCTATGGTTGAACTTCCGCCCTTTGGTCTGCTGGACAGTCCATTTGCATTCACAATGCAAGCAAAGTGCAGCAGACTCCGTTTGCAAGTGAACCGAGACCCCCATTTTCAGGCAGATCAGACACGTTTGTTTGGTGTGCACCAGAGCTCAAACGTGTGTTCCGACGGCACCAAGCAAACCAAACTATCCGCGGATAGTCCTTTGGCCCAGACCAAACAGTGGCCGTGTGAATGTGCCCTATGTCTCCCAGCTGACCTGGGAACATCTTGCTGTCCCCCCGAAGAGCTGGAAGAGGTGGCTGGGGAGAGGTAAGTCTGGGCTTCTCTACTTTGAACAGTTGCCTCTGCAGCCCGGATCCCCAGAAAAGTGGTAGAAGATGGAAGGATGGATGGATGTTTTCAGTAGGCTAGAGAATAAATCAAAATTGTCCTTTTTACTCAAACACATATGTATAAATAGTAAAACCAGATGAAGTGATAATTTTGCAGTGGTCTCTTTGGTCTCTTAATTTTATCCAGAACTGTACATCTTGTTAGTTACAACTCTTAAAAATTTCAAACATGTAATTGAAAATTCTCATGTAAGTATATATATATATATACAGTATATATATACTGTATATATATATATATATATATATATATATTATATAAATTAAGTTCAGTGAACTCCCCCAGGCTTTCAGTGCATGACGATATCAAACATGTGGCACCACAGGTTAAAAAAACAAAACACAAGCTTGTCTGCCAACGAACACACCACAGTTGGCTTGAAGCGGGAAAGGAATCAAAGAACAACTGTGGTTGGGTTTGATCTGATTTAGGAAACCTGTATACACTTACTGATTTCAGGGTGAAAGTGGCTGTAGACACAGGCATTCAATCTGTAGTCTGCGATAGCTTAAAGTATCTTAGGTCAGAGGGTTTTTTTTCAAAATTTTTTTCTAGAATATTCATTGTCTTACAAATAAGACCAGTTGTGATTAAAAAAAAAAACTGTAACAAGAGGAAAAAAGGAAGCATCATGTTCTAAGACATAAATAGTACAAGAAAAACGGGTACCAAAGTGGCGACAATGAACAAGAACAGAAATGCAAGTAGAAGACAGAAGCATTTAGAAAAAGAGCACAGGAGACAGAGTGAGCTAGAAATAATAGAATAGGTGGATGGAGAGCCATGAGAGGACATTCAAAGATTTAGAGTAAAGGTGAACGCTTGGTTCACTCGGCTATGAGTCAGGAGGAGTTGAAAAGATTTTTTTCTCCCTTTTCACTGTTTGCTGCTGCCAAATACCCACTGCTCTTCTATTCTACTCAGATACAATGCATGGCTTTTAGCGAACATATTTTCCATCGAAGAGCTACCCACTGATCATCTCACAATGGGCTAAAAATTAATGATTAAATCAGAACATGAAGGCAGGAGATGTAATAAAAAATAAACAGTGCGATACTTTGTATTTCACTCATAAAATTCAGAAGTATCAGGTCATACAAACATGAGAAAAATTTGTTTTTTTCTTTATGCTTGAATTATTGGTCAGAATTATACTGTAGTATTTTTTGATATTTATTTCAAGCATAAAAGGCAAAAGGTTTTCAGAGAGTGGCACTATTTTTCACATCGTCTGTCCTCTATACTGAACCTGTGTAAAACACATCAAACGGCCTGTCTTTCCCTCACTTTCAGTCAATCGTCTTCCTCTGTCTTTTTACTCAGGCATGATCTAAAACAGAACAAAAAAAAAGGAAAGAAAACGGGGTAAAAAAAAAAAAAAAACCTTAAAAAGCTGTCACCTCATGAGCTGTTGTCATCTGCTGGTCCCTCTCCCTCCCCTTCTAATAAGCCATTTCTTTCCTTTCATCTTCCTTTTTCAAAGGCTTTTGTCTCCTGTGGGACAGAAATGACAAATGTATTCTCCTCTACCTTTCATATACAGTAAATAGATGGTGAGGGGGGAGAAAAAAAATTCTCCGCCCACCTGTGCTATGCATTTTTTTTCCCCGCTCTTCTCTGATTTCAGGCGAGTTGAAATGACACAGATAATGACACGGGTGATGACATAATGACACAGCGACAATCCAGCACTAAAAGCTGTGCGGAGACGATAAAGCAGCTACGAGGGATCAGAAGGATTGACACCTTCTTCTGTCTGTTCAGAGCTAGGAAGGGAGCGCTGCCGCTGCTCAGTAGGGACTGTATTCAGTTGCACAGTAAACAGCTTAATGGCAAAGAACCAGAATAAGCTGTGACTTTGGAGCTAGAATGCTATCATCTTTCATTATTGTAAGTATCACTTGTATTTGTGGTGACTTTTTTCTTTAACTTTAATAAATATAGTGCTAGCATTGAAATGAAGAAACAAACAACACAGGGAAGTAAAAAAAAAAATAAAAAAAATCCTCATATTTCACCAGAAGTGAGTAATTATTCAGATGTAGTCACAAACTTGTCATAAAATTGCACATTACTGAGTAGTTTTATTTCACTTAAGTACACATGGTCATACACTTTGAGTTACTGTTGATTTCACTGAAAACTGTTCTTTTTTTCAGATAAAAAACATTTAAGAGAAAAATGTCCTAAATTGGAGAGTTCCAGTTTTAGAAGAAAAAAGTTAAACACATGATTTAAAAAAAAATAAATCACAAATTCATCCCCCCCCCCACCAAAAAAAAAATCCCAAATTTAGAAGACATATTTATATTTAGCAAGAATGTCTCACTAATTCAGGACAAAAGTCATAACATTTATGAAAATACAGTCAAGTGCATGAAAAAAATATTACATGAAAAAATACATGAAAAAAGTTGTAAACTTAGAAATAAAAAGTTTAAAATACATACTGTATGAAAAAGGCTGACAATGTCTTCAAAAAGTGGCAAATTTTATAGAAAAAATAGTACATTTCTTCTTCTTTCTTTAGGGCTCACCACAGCGGATCATCTGCCTCAATCTCACCTCCATCTTCCTTGCATCCTCTCCTCTCACACCAGCCCTCTCCATGTCCTCCTTCACTACATCCATGAGTCTTTTCTGTGATTTTCCTCTTTTCCTCCTGCTTGGCAGCTCGATCTTCAACATCCTTTGTCCAGTATAGCCACTGTTCCTCCTCTGCACATGTCCAAACCATCTTGCCTCTTTTTCTCCAAGTCACTAAACCTGAGCTGTCCCTCTGATACAGTGCATCTGCAAAGTATTCACAACGCTTCACCTTTTCCAGTTTGTTATGTTACAGCCTTATTCCAAAAGGGATTAAATTCATTTTTTTCCCTCAAAATTCTACACACAATACCCCATAATGACAATGAGGAAAAAAATGAGAATTTTTTTTTATTAAAAATAAAAACTAAGAAATCACATGTACCTAAGTATTCACAGCCTTTGCTATGAAGCTCAAAATTGAGCTCAGGTGCATCCTGTTTCCACTGATCATCCATGAGATGTTTCTACAACTTAACTGGAGTCCACCTGTGGTAAATTCAGTTGATTGGACATGATTTGGAAAGGCACACACCCGTCTATATAAGGTCCCACAGTCGACAGTGCATGTCAGAGCACAAACCAAGCACGGAATCAAAGAAACTGGTCTTTAGATCTCCAAGACAGGATTGTCTCGAGGCACAAATCTGGGGAAGGGAACAGAAAAATTTCTGCTACTTTGAAGGTCCCAATGAGCACAGACACCGTCTAAACTGAGTGATCGGGGGAGAAGGGCCTTAGTCAGGGAGATGACCATGAACCCCATGGTCACTCTGACAGAGCTCCAGTGTTCCTCTGTGGAGAGAGGAGAACCTTCCAGAAGGACAACCATCTCTGCAGCAATCCACCAATCAGGCCTGTATGGTAGAGTGGCCAGACAGAAGCCACTCCTTAGTAAAAGGCACATGGCAGCCCACCTGGAGTTTGTCAAAAAGCACCTGAAGGACTCTCAGACCAAGAGAAACAAAATTCTCTGGTCTTATGAGACAAAGATTGAACTCTTTGGCGTGAATGCCAGGTGTCTTGTTTGGAGGATACCTGGCACCATTCATAACAACGCCAATGGTGGTGGCAGCATCATGCTGAGGGGATGTTTAGTGGCAGGAACTGGGAGACTAGTCAGGATAGAGGGAAAGATGAATCCAGCAATGCACAGGGACATCCTGGATGAAAACCTGCTCCGGAGCGCTCTTGACCTCAGACTGGGGTGACGGTTCATCTTTCAGCAGGACAACGACCCTAAGCACACAGCCAAGATATCAAAGGAGTGGCTTCAGGACAACTCAGTGAATGTCCTTGAGTGGCCCAGCCAGAGCCCAGACTTGAATCCAATTCAACATCTCTGGAGAGATCTGAAAATGGCTGTGCACCGACGCTTCCCATCCAACCTGATGGAGCTTGAGAGGTGCTGCAAAGAGGAATGGGTGAAACTGCCCAAAGATAGGTGTGCCAAGCTTGTGGCATCATATTCAAAAAAACCTGAGGCTGTAATTGCTGCCAAAGGTGCATCAACAAAGTGTTGAGCAAAGGCTGTGAATACTTATGTACATGTGATTTCTTAGTTTTTTATTTTAATAAATTTGCAAAAATCTCAAAAAAAAACTTTTTTCACAATGTAATTATGGGGTATTGTGTGTAGAATTTTGAGGAAAAAATTAATTTAATCCATTTTGGAATAAGGCTGTAACATAACAAAATGTGGAAAAATCCAAGATGGCGCCGCGGATGGCAGCCACTGGCTTCTGCTCTCTGATGTTTTTGATAATTTTGTGTGTTTTTTTGGACTTCTGCTCTTCTGTCCGAGTCACCTATTCAAGGGAGGAACTACTTTCACTCAGACTACCTCCCAGTGCAACTTCTCCGCCAGTTTCTGCTGCTGAGCTGAAGTTTTTTCAGTCGATCTTAGCTGTGGGAGCAGCGGCTATTGGCGCTGGCCGGAAACGAAGGCGGCGTGGTAAACGTGCCGGTGCGCTAGTCAGGCTGAAGAAACGAGGATTTCGCACACCGCTCCCATCGATCCATCTGGCGAATATCCGCTCTTTGGCGAACAAAATGGATGAACTGCTGCTCCTGACTCACAAAAACCGGGATTTTAGCAGATCTGGCGTCCTTTGTTTCATGGAGTCCTGGCTGAGTGAACACATCCCGGACAGCGCGGTGTGCCTGGACGGATTCCAACTGTTTCGCGCTGATCGCAGCCGAGAATTCTCTGGAAAGACGGTGGTGGAATCTGCTTCTACATAAACGAAGGTTGGTGTACTGATGTCACAGTGTTGAAGAAGTTTTGAAGCCCTAACCTAGAGTCACTGTTCATAAACTGTAAACCCTTATTCACCGCGAGAGTTCTCCTCGTTTATTCTGGTCGGAATTTATATCCCGCCTGCTGCTTGTACAACGGAGGCACTGCAGCACCTCGCTGACCAGATAGCAGACGTGGAGGAAAAACATCCAGACTCTCTGCTTATCATTCTGGGTGATTTCAATAGAGCTAATCTCACAAATGAGCTTCCTAAATACAGACAGCATATTAAATGTCCCACCAGGGACACAAATACACTTGACCACTGTTACACAGTTTTAAGAAACGCCTATCATGCCGTCCCCCGTGCAGCTCTGGGTTTTCTGACCACTGTCTGCTCCATCTTATTCCAACATACAGACAGAAACTAAAAACTTCCAAGTCTGTTGTAAGGACTGTGAAGAAATGGACTGAGGAATCAAAGCTGGAGTTACAAGCCTGCTTTGACTGTACAGATTGGAGTGTTTTTGAATATGCAGCCATTAACCTAAATGAACTCACTGACACTGTGACGTCATACATCTGTTTCTGCGAGGACATGTGTGTGCAGACCAAGACCTTCTGCACATACAACAACAATAAACCCTGGTTCATTCCTAAACTGAAGCAGCTACGTCAGACCAAGGAGGAGGCTTACAGGACTGGTGACTGGACTCTGTACAAGCGGGCCAGAAACATGCTGACGAAGGAGATCAGGCTTGCTAAGAGGAGCTACAGTGAGAAGTTACAAAAAAACTTCTCAGCCAACAACTCTGCTTCTGTCTGGAGAGGCCTGCAGAATATCACCAACTACAGGAGACCATCCCCCCACCCTGTGGAAAACCTCCAGCTGGCTAACGACCTAAACAGCTTTTACTGTAGGTTTGAAAAGAACCTACAGTTCTCACCTCCCACCCACACAAAAGGATTATCTGCAGCCCCAGGAACTCCATCCCTCCTCCACTCTGACCTCCCACCAGCACTAACGATCTGTGAAGAGGAGGTGCGCCGGGTCTTTCAGAGACAAAAGATCAAGAAGGCTGCAGGACCTGATGGTCTGTCTCCGTCCTGCCTGAGAGTCTGCTCCAACGAGTTGGCCCTCATCTTCACCCGGATCTTTAACAGATCACTGGAGCTGCGTGAAGTGCCTTCCTGCTTCAAATGCTCCATCATCATTCCAGTTCCCAAGAAACCCTCTGTTACAGGATTAAACGACTACAGACCTGTTGCCCTGACCTCTGTGGTCATGAAATCCTTGGAGAGATTGGTGCTGAACCACCTGAAGGTCATCACAGGCCCCCTGATGGACCCGCTGCAGTTTGTCTACCGGTCAAACAGGTCAGTGGATGATGCAGTGAATATGGGACTACACTACATCCTGCAACACCTCGACTCCCCAGGGACGTACGCCAGGATCCTGTTTGTCGACTTCAGCTCAGCGTTCAACACCATCATCCCAGGCATTCTTCATCAGAAACTCCTCCAGCTCAAGGTGCCCCCCTCCACCTGCCAGTGGATCTCCAGCTTTCTGACTGACAGGTGGCAACAGGTGAAGCTAGGGAGATTTACATCCAGCTCCCGAAAAATTAGTACTGGCGCCCCCCAAGGATGTGTCCTTTCCCCACTGCTCTTCTCCCTCTACTCCAACGACTGCACCTCAGAGGACCCTTCGGTGAAGCTCCTGAAGTTTGCGGACGACACCACAGTCATCGGTTTGATCCGGGATGATGATAAGTCTGCATACAGGCGGGAGGTGGAGCAGCTGATCCTCTGGTGCAGCCAGAACCATCTTGCACTTAACCCAGCCAAAACGGTGGAGATGACTGTGGATTTCAGGCGACACCCCCCTTCATTCCCCCCACTCACCATCCTCAACAGCACAGTGTCCATCACACCCCGGCCACAAACTGTTTGAACTTCTATCTTCTGGTCGTCGTTACAGATCACTGAAGGTCAAAACCACCCGTCACAGGAACAGTTTCTTTCCTCAAGCCATCACTCTGATGAACTCCTAACATTCACCTAGTCCTACCTGTTGCTGTACTCATGACTTTTCATCCATTATTACATTGCACATAACTCTCACACTGCTTTTTACTTCATTCACATTATATCACTGAATCTGAGTTCACATTGAAATACTGTGTGACTGTATATTTTTTCATATATTTCTGCAAAGTGTGGTTAGTCTGAGTAAATAACTGCATATATTCCTGTATATATTTGCATCCTTTTATAGAAACGTGGACAGACTGTAATTTACTGTACATACTCTGTTGTCATTGAATCCTTATTTAAATCCTCCACCTGAACAATGAGAGCAAGTTTTTAGCCAAAGTCAAATTCCTTGTATGTGTTGTGCATACTTGGCCAATAAAGCTGATTCTGATTCTGATTCTGATTCTGATTCTTCAAGTTTCTGGGTACCACAATCTCCCGGAACCTGAAGTGGTCCTCCCATATTGACACTGTCCGGAAAAAGGCCCAGCAGAGGTTGTTTTTTCTGCGTCAGCTCAAGAAGTTTGATTTGCCTTAGGAGCTGCTGGTTGTCTTCTACACCGCCATCATCCAATCTGTCCTCTGCTTTTCCATCACTGTCTGGTTTGGATCTGCCACTAAACAGGACAAGACCAGACTGCAGCGGATCATTAAGTCTGCGGAGAGGATCATTGGTACTGACCTACCCTCCATTGAGAACTTATATCGGTCCATAATCAGGAAACGGGCGGGAAATATCTGTGCTGACCCATCACACCCCGGCCACAAACTGTTTGAACTTCTATCTTCTGGTCGTCGTTACAGATCACTGAAGGTCAAAACCACCCGTCACAGGAACAGTTTCTTTCCTCAAGCCATCACTCTGATGAACTCCTAACATTCACCTAGTCCTACCTGTTGCTGTACTCATGACTTCTCATCCATTATTACATTGCACATAACTCTCACACTGCTTTTTACTTAATTCACATTATATCCCTGAATCTGAGTTCACACTGAAATACTGTGTGACTGTATATTTTTTCATATATTTCTGCAAAGTGTGGTTAGTCTGAGTAAATAACTGCATATATTCCTGTATATATTTGCATCCTTTTATAGAAACGTGGACAGACTGTAATTTACTGTACATACTCTGTTGTCATTGAATCCTTATTTAAGTCCTCCACCTGAACAACGAGAGCAAGTTTTTAGCCAAAGTCAAATTCCTTGTATGTGTTGTGCATACTTGGCCAATAAAACTGATTCTGATTCTGAAAAAGTGAAGCGCTGTGAATACTTTCCGGATACACTGTATACTCGTTTCTAATCCTGTCTCTCCTCGTCACTCCTAGTGAGAATCTTAGCATCTTCAACTTTGCTACCTCCAACTCTGCTTCCTGTCTTTTTGTCAGTGCCATCATCTCCAAACCATACATCATAGCAGGTCTCACTACTGTCTTGTAAATCTTCCCTTTCACTCTTGCTGCTATTCTTCTTTAACAAATCAGCCCTGACACTCATCTCAATCCACTCCATCATGCCTGCATCCTCTTCTTCACCTCTCTTGTGTGATATCTATTGCGATGGATGGCTGACCCCAGGTAAAAATAGCATATTTATGAGGTCAAATTAATGAGGGAAAAAAAAAAAAACTTTTTTGGGAAAAAAGCAATATATTTAAGAGGAAAAACCTTACAATTTGGCCACAATAATGTTCTGATTCAGTACTCAGGCAACTATTTTAGTTGATGTGCTTAACTTGCTGAAGAAATCAATTAGAAATCTTGTTAATTACCTTTAAGGCCCATCTTTGCATAGCCCTTGTTGAGTCTGAGCACAGCTTGAGATCCTGACACTGGACTGCTTTGGTCATTATAAAGCATTCTTCATGAGAGTCACAGGAAAAATCTTTGTTCAACCTCCTTGATGAGATGAAACCAGTCACTTCAGACTGCAATTTCTTCAACTTCCGTTTGTTTGTATCTGCTTTCCAAGATGTATTTTTGCAGCTTATAAACTGTGTGCCATGTTTCATGCTGCTGTGATGTCCTTTAAATTTAAGGTTTAGTTAAGAGTTCTGCTACAATTGCAATTTTTGTCCAATATCAAAATTTGCAAAATGCTCATGTAGCTAATATAATGTCTGACTTATTATACAACAGTTAGTTCTGACCGAGCAACTTGATTGGACAATAAAGTTCCAGGAATTACTAAAATCCACAATAACTGCACTCCAACATTTCACTGGATATGTATCACTTCGCTTCAAAGGTGTTCAAGTAACCATTAATTACTAACAGTAATTTACTATCAACTCTCAGTGAGAATTGCAATACGGTTTTGGATACCTTAATATCCACAGTGAGGCGCTGTTTGACAATAAATTATACATCCATGACCCGCAAGTCCCACCCTTTTGAAAAAAAAAAAAACTGTTTACAACATCTGCCCTTGTACAAACGTTAAGCTATTTCACGTCTGTTTAAAAAAATAGGCAGTGCTAAAGTTGGATTTATTGCCTCGATTAACAAACCACAATACCTTTGTGGTGATGGACTCTTTATTTCATTTGAAAATGCCAAGGAAAAGCGAGCGAAGTGTGACAAAGCCAAATCACTAGCATGCTAACTAGCAACACATTGGCCACGGTTTGATCTGGGCATTTTGCGGTACCAACTCAACAGGTGACTGGTATGTAATAATCTACTTCTTTCGGCTGTTCCCTTTAGGGGTCGCCACAGTGGATCATCTGTCTCCATTTCACTCTATCCCTTGCATCTTCCTCTGTAGCACCAACCCTCTCCATGTTCTCCTTCACTACATCCATGAATCTTCTGTGGTCTTCCTCTTTTCCTCCTGCCTGGCAGCTCCATCTTCAACACCCATTGTCCAATATATCCACTATCCCTCCTCTGCACATGTCCAAACCATCTCAGCCTTGCCTCTTTTACTTTGTCTCCAAACCACTCAATCTGAGCTGTCCCTCTGATATACTCATTTCTAATCTTGTCCCTCCTAGTCACTCCCAATAAAAATCTTAGCATCTTCAACTCTGCCACCTCCAGCTCCACCTCCTGTCTTTTTGTCAGCACCACCGTCTCCAAACCATACATCATAGCAGGTCTCAATATGCATCTTGTAAATCTTCCCTTTCACTCTTGTTGCTATCTTTGTCACAAATCACCCGACTCTCGTCTCCACCCACTCCACCTGCCTGCATTCTCTTCTTCACCTCTCTTGTGCATTTTCCATTGCTCTGAATGGTTGACCCCAGGTATTTAAACTCATCTACTTTCACTACCTCTACTTCTTCCATCTTCACCGTTGCACCTGCCTCCCTCTCATTTACACTCATGTATTCTGTCTTGCTTCTACTGACTTCCATTCCTCTTCTCCCCAGAGCATACTTCCACCTCTCCAGGTTCTCTTCCACCTGCTCCCTATTCTCACTACAGATCACAATGTCATCTGAAAACATAATGGTCCATGCAGACTCCTGCCTCACCTTGTCTGTCAGCCTGTCCATCACCATGGCAAACAAGAAGGGGCTCAGAGCCAACACCTGATGTAACTCCACCCTCACCTTGAATCCATCCATCACTCCTACAGCACACCACCCCACTGTCTCACTGTCCTCATACATGTACTCCCTCTTATGTCATATTGCTTAATTATGATGGACTGAAAGGACCTTAAAAGAAAAAAACAAAAAAACAAAAACTAAGCCCATAATGTATACAAAGATGCCTGAATATTGTAGGATGTGGGATCTTTAAAGAACAATTAAAACACATGAGAAAAATCAGGCTGTTAAGTGGCAGGGAAAGATTAAGACATTTGTTGTTGGCTGGGTTGATACAGGGTCAAACTCTAGAAGCCTTCTACACAGAGAAAAGGAAGGTCAGACTGAATAGGTTATCTAAGGGTAAATATCTCTACCAGGACATCAAATTGTGATGCTATCGGTTCCAGGAATAGCCTTCTGAGGCGAAGACAAAAAGGGCTTCTATCATTAGTAGAGACAAATTGAGATCCTTTTTAAACCCCCTAGGGAAGAGGAACATAGATGCAGTATCTATGCCTTTTGATTAGTGTTGTTATATAGATGTTTTTGTATTTTATTATGTGTCATTCATCAAATGCTGTGACATTCTGATATGTATACAGTTTAGCCGTTATGTGCTTCAGAGTTTGTACGTTATCATAAAAAAGCCAAAACACACTAGAGGAAAGGTGCATCATCCATCATGTTTGAAAATCTGCCCCATTTGGAATTGTGATTCCCGATATAAATGGTGAAACTCATGTGTTGTCAGTAGGAGATGAAAGAATCAAAATATACTAAAGTAATTCTCAATGCTCTTACAGATATTGCAGTTTACGGTTTCTGGACTATTTTGTCATAATCTCTCATAGCGGTGAAATCTGAGAGTGACCAAAAGTTACACAAACTGAAGAGCTTTCTAAACGATAACTCCATAAACTTCTGAGTCTGAGGAGGATGCACCTTGACATGGTTTGAAGACAGCTTTTCTTTAGACTCGGGTGCTATGTGTTTGTCTGCCCCCATTTTGGATGCCCACTGTTTCCTGGTGCCTCTGCCATAATCAGGACTGACACAGGCACACAGACCATAATCCCCATTGATTAGAAACCTGAGATCAAAGGCTTCCCCTGCTGTCAGTCTCACCTCTCATCTGCTCTCTGCTTATGCTGTCTCCTTCTCTACCATCCACCTCTCAGTTTTCTTGATCTTCCCTTGCTTTTTTGTCTGTTTGTATGTTCCCTGTGTGTTCTGTTGGTCCTTCTAATTATTCTCCCGCCAGTTTAACTCCCACCGTGGTCTTCTCATCCCTTGCACTCGCTTCAATGGGTGCTTGATGTGCTACTAACAACCGGAGGCTAAGCTCAATCAGGACCCTTCAGTCAGAATAAACTAGTTCATTCTACAACAAATTCTGCTTCTGCATGGTTGACAACATGATGGTTATCAGCTTTGCAGATTCTAAATCACATTACCGCATTTTCTTATCTTTACTGACTGCAGGTGTGATACAATAGTTTAATTATTAAAAAGGTGGGCACACTGGAACAACAGTTGATCTCTACCTGACTGCCTTTCTTCAATTTACTTCATTGCTATCTGTCTTTCTCTTCTGATCACCTTTGTAGCTCAGAATAAAACAGTCTGTGTAGTTCTCACTAGTAGAATAAAAACAAATGTCAACAATGCCTCATTTGGTTAGATGTTAAAAATCACAGGGCCATATTTTGACGGTCTATTCACTCGCCAGTTGTTAAATGTGCATAGCGTGTTTGTGGATGTGGCACAGTGTGTTTTGTTATGGGCATCGAGGAAAATGGTCTGTGTGCCAGAGAACAGTGCAAAGAGGCTGGTCTAATTATTCAGAGGTGTGTTTTGGATAATTCAATCCAAAGCACTTCTGCCCATCCCTTTAATGCACAGAGGCATATTATCTACAATGAACTCTGATCATGATGGCTTGTTTAAGATGGATTTTGCGCTGGCCAAAGGGCGTGTGCATGAGTGAAAATGCCCATAATCGTAACGCTGCTTGGCATTAAGCAGGCATCAATATCAACTGATGCCCAGTTAGTTATTTTAGAGAGGACAAATGGGGAAGAGACAATGCTGGCCTGAACAATTGAGTTGAAAGGTTTAATGTAGTGTGCATGGATGCAACACGCAGACACACGCAGACATGAATAGGTGTGAAACTTCAGAAAAAGAGGACAATGATGGTGCAAATTTTCACAAATTCACGCACCGTTTTTTTCTCTGTCACTGCTACCGTTTGGAAGGTTTAGTGAAATCCTTCCGCGTGGGAGGGAAGGAGGAGCGCTGCTGCAGCGTCTCGTCTGCTGCTGACCCCTGCCACAAAGCAAGCCCACTTTTGGTGGTCCCTCCCAGGAATTGATGGGTGGGAGCCAGGGCGCTCACTGGGGACTGGTGGTCCGGGGTGCACGTCAGTTGAGAATATTGACTGTAAGCACGGTGCGGGCAGCCTCCGGTACCTAATTCCTCTCCCTCTTTGTAAATTTCCCAGTTGTGGGACTAATAAAGGATTATTTTATCTTATCTTATCTTATTTTATTTGTCCTCAGATTAATACATCTAACAGAAAAACAACAGTTGAGTGTGCATTTTTATTTACCGGAAGGACATGCGTGCAAATGGACAAAAGATTGATTGATTGAGTGATTGATTGATTTTATTTATTTGAACATTCAGACAAAAAAGAAAAAAAAATTAAAACAAAAATCAAAACCAAAAAAATAAAATGTTCAAAAGGAATGGGAAGAAGCCAACGCTTATATAGTCCCACCCCTACTCCATACCCAATAAATTATAATATCATTCTAGTCATTATTCATCCCACAATTACATTCATTATACAATACCATAATATATAATAGACCTTATAATTAAATTATGCAATAGAAATTATACAACAATGATAGTTTATATTAACAATAATACCAGCATCTAATAATAATTGTAATAATAATAAATAAATACTTCTGGTATGTTTTATATAATTATAGACAATATCATCATCATCATAATCACCATATATAGCACCACATGCCTCCACATGGCTTACAATACCTAGGTGCAATAAGCAACCATATAATAATAATAACCATAATAATAGGTAGCCATATGGTAGTTACAATAATAATAAAAATAATAATACCACCTGGCCTATATAATACTTCAAATAATTCTATCCTAACAACAATCCTAATACTATAATTCTAGTAATAATGACATCAATAATAATAGTACTCAGCATACACAGTCACAATAACAACCTTTCTTCATTGAAGACACATTGTAATATTACTGTCCTTTATTTTTATATTGCTCAAAAATCACTTCTTTATATCCATCCATCCATCCATCCATCCATCCATCTTCTACTGCTTTTCCGGAGATCCGGGTCGCGGAGGCAGCAGTTCAAGCAGAGAAGCCCAGACTTCCCTCTCCCCAGCCACCTGCTCCAGCTCTTCAGAGGGGATACCAAGGCGTTCCCAGACCAGCTGGGAGACATAGTCTCTCCACCGAGTCCTGGGTCTGCCCCAGGGTCTCCTCCCAGTGGGACGTGCCTGAAACACCTCAAGTGGGAGGCGTCCAGGAGGCATCCTAATCAGATGCCCATACCACCTCAACTGACTCCTTTCAATGTGGAGGAGCAGCGGTTCTACTCTGAGCCTCTCCCGGATGACTGAGCTCCTCACCCTATCTCTGAGGGTGAGTCCAGCAATCCTACGGAGAAAGCTCATTTCAGCCGCTTGTATCCGCGATCTCGTTCTTTCGGACATTACCCAAAGCTCGTGACCATAGGTGAGAGTAGGAACGTAGATTGACTGATAAATCGACAGCTTTGCCTTAGAACTAAGCTCCCTCTTCACCACAACAGACCGGTACAACGTCCGCATCACTGCAGATGCTGCTCCAATCCGTCTGTCGATCTCTCGCTCCATTCTCCCCTCACTCATGAACAAGACCCCAAGATACTTAAACTCCTCCACTTGGGGCAGGAGCCTGTCCCCAACCCGGAGAGGACAATCCACCTTTTTCCGGCTGAGGACCATGGACTCGGACTTGGAGGTGCTGATTCTCATCCCAGCCGCTTCACACTCAGCGGCAAACCGTCCCAGCAAGAGCTGTAGGTCATTGCTGGATGAAGCCAACAGGACAACATCATCTGCAAACAACAGAGATGAGATCCTGTGGTCACCAAGCATGACACCCTCCATTCCCTGGCTGCGCCTAGAAATCCTGTCCATAAAAATTATGAACAGGATCGGTGACAAAGGGCAGCCCTGGCGGAGTCCAACTCTCACTGGGAATGACTCCGGAATGACTTTTGGTACACTTCTTTATATGTTGATTTAAATATATGGATGTTTGGACATTGCCTGTGTTTCTCCCCCAACCCATTCCACAATTTTATCCCGCACACAGACACACAAAAACCCTTCCTAGTAGATCTTACTAGGTGCATTTTAAATTTTGTATTCCCCCGTAAATTATATCTCCCTTCTCTCTCACTGAAAAGATTTTGTATACAGTATTGTGTGGCAAAAAGTTTTTACTGACTTTAAACATTAACTGTGCTGTATAATAATCAACCAGATCCCGTAATTTCAATAACTTTGAATGTAAAAACAATAAATTAGAACGTTCAAGATACCTGACTTTGTGTATAACACGGACTGCCCTTTTTTGTAATATTAGCAATGAATTAAGTGTACTTATATAATTGTTACCCCAGACCTCTATACAATAGGTCAGGTATGGAAGTATTAATGAGCAATACAAGATATGAAGTGATTTGTAATCTAGGACTTGCTTAATTTTATTTATGATTGCAATATTTTTTGCGACTTTGTTTTGTATGTATCTGACTTGTGGTTTCCAACTGACTTTATCATCTAGTATTACACCCAAAAATTTGATCTCCTTAATATTTTCAATAATTACATTATCTATATGAATATGTATATCTTCTTTATTTTTACAATTTTTACAAAAAGATCAATCGAAGAAGATGACTGAAGGGACACGGACATTATAGATTATGTGTGGACCGCATAATACTTTGTAACCTTGCATAATACTATTCTGAATGGAAGAGAGAGAGGGTAAACACCGACTGGTGAGGACACCAAACCACTGGTCTGTCCAGATCCGAACAGAGGCCGCACCAGCCAAGGCAGATGCAGACGCATCTCCTGTTTCTCCTCGAAGTTATAGTGAAAAGTAAAACGTGGCACACTCGCTGTTCATTCAGTCATTCCCCTAAAAATAAAAACATGAATGCCTAATAAGTCCGTGATGAAAATGAAAATATGGATGGAATAAAAATCGTCAGACTGACAGTATCACAGCACGCCTCCCTCATGCACCTCATCCACACCAGAACACACACATGCTCCCTGTTCATTCATTCATTCCCCTAAAAAATTCATACATTAATGCCTAATCTTTAGACTCCAGTGGTAAAGTCTCCAATTAAAGTGAGAATGTGTATGGAACAATTAAGTGTGTCATTCAATTCAATTCAATTCAATTCAACTTTATTTATATAGCGCCATTTCACAACAACAGTCATCTCATAGCACTATCAACTGTAGGGAGGACCCCCACAGTTGCAGAAAGACCCCAGCAATCAGGCGATCCCCTGTGAGCAAGCACTTGGCGACGGTGGAGAGGAAAAACTCCCTTTTAACAGGAAGAAACCTCTAGCAGAACCAGGCTCAGGGAGGGGCAGTCATCTGCTGCGACTGGCTGGGGGGTGAGGGGACAGAGAAGAAGAAAAGAACAGACATGTAGAGAGCAAACAGCACGATGGGGACTCAATCTATGGGAGAGAACAAACAAATGTTAATGACCAGCAAAAAAAAAAAAATATTTCATAGAGAGTGAGGAAAGGAGTGAGGCCCAGTGCATTACTGGAGGTCCCCCGGCTGACTAAACCTATTAGCAGCATAACTAAGGGAGGGTTCAGAAACACATGATCCCTCCCTAATTGTAGGCCATATTTATTCCACCTAGCTGCAATGCTCCATACTGTGGGTGTTTATATATTTACATATTTATTCCATCTAGCTACAATGCTCTGCACTGTGTGTTCATATATTCATATATTTATTCCATCCAGCTACAATGCTCTGCACTGTGTGTCTGTGTGTGTGTGTGTGTATATATATATTTTATAGTAATATGTACATATGTATATTAGCTGCTCTTGCTTGCTTGTTTTTTCTTGCCTTCTGATTGTTGCTCTGAGTGTTGCTATCCCTGTGCTGTTGCAATCCTGGAATTTCCCCGTTGTGGGACTAATAAAGGCTTATCTTATCTTATCTTATCTTATATCAAAAAGGTAGGTTTTAGCCCTATTCTTAAAAACAGAGATCGAGTCTGACTCCCGAATCCAGATTGGCAGCTGATTCCACAGGAGAGGAGCTTGATAACTGAAGGTTCTGCCTCCCATTGTACTTTTGGAGATTCTAGGTATTACAAGTAAACCTGCATTTTGGGAGCGTAGTGCTCTGTTAGGATGATACGGTAGTATCAGATCTTTTAAATAAAAAGGAGCCTGATTGTTTAGAGCTTTGTAAGTAAGAAGAAGGATTTTAAACTTAATTCTAAACTCTATGGGAAGCCAATGAAGGGAGGCCAGAACCGGAGAGATATGATCTCTCTTTCTAGTACCTGTTAAAACTCTTGCTGCAGCATTTTGGATCAGCTGAAGACTTTTTAAAGATGTTTTAGGACAGCCTGATAATAAAGAATTACAATAATCTAATCTCGAGCTAACAAAAGCGTGGATCAGCTTCTCAGCATCACTCTGAGACAAGATGCTCCTAATCTTGGCAATATTACGCAAATGATAGAAGGCAGTCTTAGAAACAAATTTAATATGTGAATTGAAGGACAAATCCTGATCAAAAATAACTCCAAGGTTCCTCACAGAGCTATTAAGAGAAAGAGTAACTGCATCCAAACTGAAAGTTTGATTTGGAAAGGAATTTCTAAGGTTTTTTGGACCAACAAGAATGATTTCAGTCTTATCTGAATTTAATAGCAGGAAATTACAAGTCATCCAAACTTTGATTTCCTTAAGACAGGCTTCTAACTTGGCTAATTGATTAGTATCATCTGGCTTCATTGACAGGTATAATTGTGTGTCATCTGCATAACAGTGAAAATGTATACAGTGCTTTCTAATAATGTTGCCTAACGGAAGCATATATAAACTAAAAAGAGTAGGGCCAAGCACAGATCCCTGTGGAACTCCATGACTAAGCTTTGAGCTGTGAGAAAACTCATCATTTACATGAACAAACTGGAACCTATCAGATAAATAAGATCTAAACCACTGCAACGAAGTTCCATTAAGTCCAACATAGTGTTCTAATCTATCAAGTAGAATATTATGATCAATAGTATCAAAAGCTGCACTAAGATCTAAAAGGACAAGTACAGAAACTAGTCCATTATCAGATGCAATGAGGAGGTCGTTAGTGACCTTCGCTAAGGCTGTTTCAGTGCTATGATGGATTCTAAACCCAGATTGAAACTCCTCAAATAAACCATTTCCCTGCAGGTGGTCAAATAATTGCGTAGCAACAACTCTTTCTAAGAGTCTAAGAAATTAAGTGTGTCATCATATTGTAATTAAAATGACGGGTGATTATAACTGTTACAACTCTCTCCATTAAAATAACTGAAAAACTTAGTGCATGCTGTGTTTCCTCATGACCTTCCTCCTGAGCTTTACTTACTGTACTGGTCATATCCCATCGACTACAGAAATCACACACCCCTGTCTACCAGAGATGCAGTATTTCACTCCTTTAAGACAAACATCGACAGAACTCGAGCGGCTGCTCGAGTTCTGCACATATCACGATCTGTGCATCACAAACTCGTTCTTCAAGACCAAGCCCCAACACAAGGTTTCCTGGCAACATCCACGCTCAAAGCACTGGCACCAGCTGGACTTGATCCTGACCAGGCGCACCTCACTGAAGAACGTGCTAATCACCCGTTCGTTCCAGAGTGCAGATTGCGACACAGACCATTCATTGGTGTGTTGCAAGGTCAAGCTGCAGCTGAAGAAATTCCATCGTGCTAGACAACCTGGAAAGGCACGGATTGACACCAGCAAGATGGCTCAACCAGAACTTGTTGAGCAGTTTGCCTCCACCTTTGAGAAGGAACTTGGTGTACCACAAGAAGGAGAATCTGCAAAGCAGAAGTGGGAAGAGCTGCGAAACACCATCCACCGCACAGCCTTGGCTACCTTTGGGAGGAAGACCTCGAAGTCACAGGACTGGTTTGATGCCAAGTTGACCGAGATGACCCCCGTCATTGAAGCCAAGCGCTCAGCACTTGCTGAGTACAAGAAGTACCCAAACGAGAAGAATCTCCAGATTCTCAGGGCTGCGAGAAGCAAAGTTCAGCAGACTGCTCGGCGCTGTGCCAACGAGTACTGGACTCAGCTCAGCCAAGACATTCAAACCGCTGCCATAACAGGGAACATCCGTGGTATGTATGATGGCATCAAGAAAGCACTTGGTCCGGCTCAGAGCAAGACGGCCCCCCTCAAATCCTCCACTGGGGAGATGATCACAGAAAAGAACAAGCAGATGGAGAGATGGGTGGAACACTACTCCGACCTCTACTCCAGACAGAACACCGTGACACCGTCAGCCCTTGATGCCATCGACTGCCTGCCATCCATGGACGAACTTGACGCCGAGCCAACCATCGATGAACTCAGCAAGGCCACTGATAGCTTGGCCGCTGGCAAGGCACCCGGCAACGACGGCATACCCCCCGACCTGATCAAGCACTGCAAGACCGCCCTACTGCTGCCATTGCATGACGTCCTCTGCCAGTGTTGGAAGGAAGGTGCCGTACCACAGGACATGAGGGACGCCAAGATCATCACCCTCTACAAAAACAAAGGGGAGAGAAGCGACTGCAACAACTACAGGGGCATCTCCCTCCTCAGCGTTGTTGGCAAAGTCTACGCACAAGTTGTTCTCGTTCGTCTACAGAAGCTTGCCGAACGTGTCTACCCCGAGTCTCAGTGTGGCTTCCGCGCTGAGTGATCGACGGTAGACATGATATTCTCCATCTGCCAACTCCAGGAGAAATGCAGAGAACAGAACATGCCCCTGTACATCGCCTTCATCGACCTCACCAAAGCGTTCGATCTGGTCAGCAGAGAGGGCCTTTTCAAGATCCTGCCAAAGATAGGATGCCCACCAAAGTTGCAAAGCCTCATTGAATCGTTTCACACCAACATGCAGGGGATAGTGCAGCACGATGGCAACGTCTCAGAGCCTTTCAACATACGCAGCGGAGTGAAACAGGGCTGTGTACTTGCGCCAATCCTCTTTGGGATTTTCTTTGCTATGCTCCTGAGGCATGCCTTCAGCACAGCAACAGAGGGAATCTTCAGGCTTACCATCAGCCTGAAGAAGACTAACGTCTTGGCGCAAGGCACGGAAGCACCACCAACCATCACCATTGACGACTACGAGCTGGAGGTCGTGAATCAGTTCACGTACCTGGGGTCCACGATCAGCAACAACCTCTCCCTTGATACAGAGATCAACAAGAGGATTGGAAAATCAGCCTTCACACTCGCTCGCCTCACCACACGAGTGTGGGAGAATCCCAAACTCTCTGTCAAGACGAAGATGGCAGTGTACAACGCCTGCGTCATCAGCACACTGCTCTATGGGAGTGAGACGTGGACAACATACGCCCGGCAGGAAAAGAGACTGAACTCCTTCCACTTGCGCTGCATTCGCCACATCCTGGACATATCCTGGCAGGACAAAGTGCCCAACACAGAAGTTCTGTCCCGCGCCGGCCTTCCCTCCATGTTCAGTCTACTCAGACAGCGCAGGCTCCGCTGGCTAGGCCACGTTCACCGTATGGAGGATGGCAGAATCCCCAAAGACGTCCTCTATGGAGAACTGGCAACTGGCAAGGGAGACGTTGGCCGCCCACAGCTGCGTTTTAGAGACGTCTGCAAGAGAGACATGAAGGCCCTGGAGATCAACACAGAGCGCTGGGACGACCTTGCAATGGACCGCTCCAAATGGAGAGGCACCCTGACCAGACAGCTCAAGGCGGGTGAAGAGAGACTGACTGCTGCAGCAGATGAAAAAAGGACCCGCAGGAAGAACCGCCACAGACCCAGCAGCACGGAGACCACCCACAAGTGTGACCTGTGTGACAGGGACTGCCATTCGCACATCGGCCTGTTCAGCCACAGGCGGTGCTGTTCCAGCAGAGTAGACGTTTAGGATTCTCTTCCATGGTCATCATAGACCGACGGAGGCCGACGAAGACAAACATTAGTTGGCTCAGGGGTAACAGGTCAAGTCGGTCCTGACACAGTCAGCCCTCAAGTCGGCCCCGTGTGTCAAGACGTGGACTGGGCCCTATGTCCTCACCCTGAGTTATAGTTTCCTTGCTTCCAGGGCATGGGTCCCAGCCAATGTCCTCGCCTTGAGTTGTATTTTGGGATTTTCTGGGTTCACCTTTATTATCATTATCTTGGGTTGTCATTATTATTATTATTATGTCTTGTATTTTTGAGTTTCACCTTCATTATCATGTCCCTGTTTATGTTTCTTAGTATTTGCTATTTTTCTCTCTGTAGGTTATGATCCTCCCCTTTGTCTTGTTTATTATTGTCATTATTATGATGGGTTGTTCATTCATTCATTCATCTTCTTCCACTTGATCCTTTTCGGGTCGTGGGGGTGCTGGAGCTTATCCCAGCATCTTTTGGGCGGGATGATGGGTTGTCATTATTATTATTATTATTATTATTATTATTCTGTCTTGTGTATTTATTTCTCTTCCCATTCATACTCTTCCCCTACAGCTGAAAATAAAGCTTTCAAAGACTTGATTGGGTTAAGATTAAACTGGTCCAGGTGACTAATTACCATTATATATGACAAGCAAATTATCAGCAGTTATTCATCCCATTTTTGAGTGCAGTTTTGCTGCAACACGGTGTCCTTAATGTTAAAAATATATATATATATATTTCACATGCTAGCATACTCCTTTCTGTCAAGTGGGAGAGGAAGTTTTCTCTCTCCTCTACTGGTAAGATGTAGCCCAGTACAACCTGTCTCATTAAGGGAGGAGGTGTGTCCCCCTTGGGCTGGGCCCAAATGTGTGGCACGCAGGCCCACTGGCACGTGGACACGCCCTGGTGCCACACAAAACAACCCCCAGCTATGGGCAAATAGCACCACTGCCTTGTGGTCGTCACGGGAGTGACAAAGGCTAAGGGAGACAACCCCTACAGAAAATCCGGAGTGGAGCCCCGAAGGCGGTTGGTCTTCGCATAGCGGGACCTCCCGGCAACTCCTGTAGCCAAGTTGGTACCAACTGTATCGGCTAGTCCCTTCCATTGGACACTACCAGCAAGGCCGAGAAGGAGGATCTGTCAACTGGGCATCTCAGTTTCTCCACAACTTCGCCCTGGCCTGTGCCCTGGAGAGGTCACTCCAGTGCCACCTTCTGCGGCAGCTCAAAACGGGGAGACGCATTTACTGGTTAAAAGTCCAGAGCAAATTGGCTTAAGCTCGGGCGCCTAGGGCTGTCTCCCGACGGTGGGAGGGATCGTCGTGTCCCACTGGCCAGCTACTGCCCACCTTTAGCTGGACAGTCCCCAGTCAGTAAGGTGCTGGCCCATCACAGTCCGCTTACTTCAAAGGGTGCTTGAAGTGTAGGCCAAAAGCTGAATCACGGACTGTAATCACTGCACCAGCTAATATCAAGAAACCAAAGCCGCCAGCGCTGAGTCTGGCAACCTGGAACGTCAGAATGATGCGTCCTGGCCTCTCTGACGACCTCCAGCAAATCAACGACGCCAGGAAAACTGCTATCATCGACCGCGAGCTGAAGAGGCTCAATATTGACATTGCAGCACTGCAAGAGACGCGACTCCCGGGCAGCGGCAGCTTGAAGGAGAAGAACTATACGTTTTTCTGGCAGGGACAGGAGCCTGACGAGCATCGCCTGTACGGTGTTGGATTCGCTGTTTCTACCCTATTTGGCATCTTTTTCTCCCTGCTTCTGTGCTACGCCTTCTGGGACTCTGAAGACGGTGTCTTCCTCCACACCAGGAGCGACGGAGGCCTCTTCAACATGGCATGCCTCAGATCAAAGACCAAGGTGCGGAGCGCTCTAATCAGGGAGCTGCTCTTTGCTGATGATGCTGGTCTTGTTGCCCACACCGTGGAAGCGCTCCAGCGTCTCATCAACTGCTTTGCTCGTGCCTGCTCTGAGTTTGGCCTCACCATCAGCCTTAAAAAGACCGAGGTCATGGGCCAGGATGTCAGCAGTGCTCCCAGTATCAACATCGGCGACCACACACTTGCGGTGGTGGACAAGTTCACCTACCTCGGGTCGATCATCTCCAGCAATCTCTCCCTAGACGCCGAACTGAACGCCCGTATCGGCAAGGCATCGACGGTGATGGCCCGTCTGGCGAAGCGAGTCTGGGACAACTCTATGCTAACCACCAATATCAAGATAAGAGTCTATATGGCCTGCGTACTGAGTACTCTCCTATACGGCAGTGAAGCATGGACCCTCTACTCCTGCCAGGAACGCCGGCTGAACGCCTTCCACCAGCGCTGCCTTCGCAGACTACTGCGCATCACTTGGCAGGACCGTGTCTCCAACATCGACGTCCTGGCCAGAGCAGATGTGCCCAGTACGTTTGCCATCCTGACAAAGAGACGCTTGCGATGGCTTGGCCACGTCAACCGAATGGAGGATGACCGCATCCCCAAAGACTTACTGTATGGGGAGCTGGCTACTGGAACTAGATCAAAGGGACGCCCAACTCTCAGATTCAAGGATGTTTGCAAGCGCGACCTCAAGGCTGGAGGCTTCAACCCCTCCGACCTGCAGTCAGCCGCCTCCGTCCGCTCCAACTGGCGGACCACCACCCAGGATGTCATCCGAACAGCAGAGGAGAGAAGAGACACTTGCTGGGGGGAGAAGAGACTCCGCAGACAGAGGAGACTGTCAAGACCCCCACTACACTGTGAAGAATTTATCTGCAGCGGCTGCGGCAGGATCTGCAGATCCCCTCGGCCTCTACAGCCACGCCCGACGGTGCAGCTCCCTGAATGATGACTCAAGGCACAAAACCCCCCCATGATCTTTCAAGATCGATGGAGCCAACCAATGATGATGATTTATTTCTCTGTTGGTTTTCCTCTTAGTCTAGTTTATTAGTATTATTATCTTAATCATGTTTATTTTTGCTCATCGTTATTCCTGTCTTTATCAGTAGTTTTGGTTTGGTCTTATTTGGCCCTTTTCCACTAGCACCTACTCAGCCCGACTCGTCTTGACTGTACTCGGTTTGTAGGGTTTTCCATTAGTACCCAGTACCTGGAACTAGGTACTATTTTGGTACCTACTCGAGTGAGGTTCCAACCGTGCTGAGTCGAGCTGAAAATGTGACGGCAACAGATTGCAGGCCACTGATTGGCCAGGGCGTAACGTCAGTGGATGAGGGCGACATCTTCACAAGACTCAAAACTGCCATTTGTAAATTCGGCCGTGAGTTTGTATTACTTCTGTGATAATCAACGATCACAATCACAAAACACTTACCAGCTTCCCCGTGAGCAGCCACTGGCTTGGAGACCTCCTGGTATACTTTCATTTCGGGTCACTCCACTGGCGACAAGGCTGAAAAGTTCATAGGCTTAAAAGTTCATATAAGTTAAAAGTTCATATAGTGGTCAAATTTGATCAAATATGATTATTTTTCACACCCACACACTTCTTCCATCGGTGTTGTAGCGCTTGGCTCCCTGCACTTGAAAAATAAACTGCATTTGGTCAAATTTGACTACTATGAACTTTTCAGCCTACGAATTTTCAGTCCTGTCGCCGGCGGAGCGACCCAAAATGAAGAAGTATACCAGGAGGTCTCTGAACTGAGCTGATGGATGCTCACGGGGAAGATAGCGAGTAACTCTGTGCTTTGCTTGTATTTTGCGCTTGCTGTAATGAGTATTCGTTTCTGACAGTAAAATGTTAGCATGTCAACAACATAACAGGATAATGGGTCTCCTTCTTGTAATGAACCCACCCATCTTGAGGTGGTACTCAGTTGTAATGGAAAACGACCTAAACCGTGTCAGGCCGAGCAGAGTCGGGGCGAGTCAAGCTGAGTAGGTGCTAGTGGAAAAGTGGCATCAACACACCACTTGACACCGCGATCCCAAATGGCACAAGCAGAGAAACCCCGCAAAACTGCTAAAAAGACTTTTCTTTGTTTCCAACAAATGTAAGGAGTTTTACAAAAATTCTCTGCCCATGCCACAAAAGATCCCTAGGCTGACCCGACCCGCGTTCGGCTCAAGATAGAGCCGAGATAAAGACAAGGAGCTAGCCAGTCAATGTAAGTAATAGTGATGAAAGAGGCAGATGAAGTGGAATCCAGTCTGAAGATTTGAAGGTATAAAGTTGAAATCAGAAGTTTACATACACTGTATAAAAACGCAGATAACCTTTTATTTATTTTATTTTCTATCTCCTAAAAAGTTTTTAGATTAGCTAAATATTTTTTTGAGAATTTTTTATTACTTTCTTCAAAGTCAGAAGTTTACATACATTCCCTTAGTATTCAGTAGCACTGTCTTTAAACTGTACGACTTGGGTCAAACATTTTGGGTATCTTTCCACAAGCTTCTCACGATAGTTTGCTGCAATTCTGGCCCATTTCTCCTGACAGAATTGGTGGAACTGAGTCAGGTTTGTAGGCTGCCTTGCTCACACACGTCTTTTAAGCTCTACCCACAAATTTTCTATGGGATTGAGATCAGGACTTTGTGATGGCCACTCCCAAACATTGACTTTGTTGTCCTTAAGCCAATTGGTAACTAATTTGGCAGTATGCTTTGGGTTATTGTCCATTTGGAAGACCCATTTGTACCCAAGCTTTAACTTCCTGGCTGATGTGTTGAAATGTTGCTTTGTAGAGAGACTGGGTTAATCATCTCAGACTGGATGCAGAGGGTAAACAGAGAAGGACAATAGCTAGGGAGATCATGGTGAGATAGCAGGAAGAAGGAGTTGGGGGGAGAAAGGATGAATGTATTGTGATGTGAGATGTCATGCAGATGTGAGATGGGCGGTTGGTATAAAAGGAGAACCCATGCTGTATTGAGACATGCTTTTTCTGTGTATGACTGATGTGAGAGTGAATAAAGTCGTCTGCTACATGAATCAGTCTCGTTATTTACACTCTCCACACTGGTGACCCCTTGACGAATTATGGAACACGAGGCAAGAACCCCAGAGTCGGCCCGGACGAGAAGCCCCAGTGACGCGGCAAGCATCCCAGAGACGGCCCGGACGGGAACCCCCAGCAACGCGTGCGCTGTTTTGGTCAAACTACCGGATTTTTGGCTGCACAACCCACGGCCTTGGTTCACCACACCGAGGCTCAGTTCGCCCTCCGGGAAATAACGGCAGACAACACCAAATATTACTATGTGGTCGCAGCGATGGACGCTCGCATGTCTCAGCAAGTAGTGAGCCTGCTCCAACAGCCTCCAGCCCACGACAAATACGAGGCTCTCAAGGCCACGCTGACCCGGCACTACACGCTCTCGGACTGTGAGAGAGCGGAGAGGCTCTTGACACGCTCCGAGTTAGGAGATGGGTCGGCGGTCGAACTGATGGAGAAGATGTTGGCGTTAATGGGCACAGACGACGGGCATTTTCTGTTTGCCCACCTTTTCCTCCAGAACCTCCCAACAGAGGCGAGAGCGGTTCTTGCCAATTCGCCGTTGCTGGCCGCGCGTGACTACCGTGCGCTAGCCCAGGAGGCAGATCGGATCATCCTCACCACCAGAGCCCTCACAGTGAACGCGGCGGCGCCGGAACCCAGCGAGACGACCAGCGGAGGCGAGGAGCCGCCAACGGTAGCGGCAGCAGGGGCCAGGAAGCGCCAGAGAGACACGCTCTGCTTCTATCACCGCCGCTTTGGAGAGAACGCACGCAGATGTGCGCCACCGTGCCAATTCAAGCACTCAGGAAACACCAAGGTCGGCAGTCGGTAGCAGCTGCGACCGCCGGTGAAGAGAACAAGCTGCTCTATGTGACGGACTCGTGCTCGGGGAGACGCTTCCTCGTGGACACCGGAGCCCAGAACAGCATCATCCTGCGTCCTACGCCGACCGGCTAGCAGGACCTAGCGGCCCCGGGCTGGTAGCCGTAAACGGCTCGGGCATTAAGACTTTTGGTGAGAGAGCACTGACTTTATCCCTACACGGCCGTATGTACGAGTGGACTTTTGTCATAGCGGCACTGAGTTTCCCAGTCCTGGGAGCTGATTTTCTGTGTGCACATGGGTTACTAGTCGATGTTGCTAACAGGCGCCTGGTTAATGCACTGTCTTTTGATTCTCTCCCCTGTACAGCTCGAGGGGTCGGGCCAATAACACAAGCCAATGTCACTGCTCCAGGCGGTAAGTTCCACACACTGCTCACTCAGTTTCCAGCACTCACAGTCCCAACGTTTTCGGCGGCCATCCCTAAACACGGGGTGGAACACTTTATCACCACCACCGGGCCACCCGTTTTTGCACGACCTCGGCGCTTGAACCCAGCTAAACTGGCCATAGCACGCGAGGAGTTTGCCAATCTGGAAAGGCTGGGCATCATCAGGCGATCAAACAGCCCATGGGCATCCCCGCTACACATGGTCCCTAAGGCCGAGGGATCGTGGCGACTGTGCGGTGATTTCCGCAGATTGAATAACACCACAGCGCACGACCGCTACCCGATTCCCCATATTCAGGATTTTTCCGTTCACCTCGCCGGAGCACACATTTTTTTCTAAAATAGACCTGGTCCGCGGTTACCACCAGGTCCCAGTGCGCGCGGAGGACATACCCAAAACAGCGGTAATAATAATTTGGCTTGTTTGAGTTTTTACGCATGCCCTTTGGATTAAAAGGAGCGGCACAGACATTCCAACGCATGATGGATGCGGTGTTGCGCGATCTCCCATTTGTGTTCGTCTACCTGGATGATATCCTGGTGGCCATTGCGTCCGAGGACGAACACATAACCCACCTCAGGACGGTTTTCCAGAGGTTGGAGGAGCACGGGTTAATAATCAACCCGGCGAAATGCCAGTTTGGCATGACGGAGATTGATTTTTTGGGGCACTGCGTCTCACTGGAGGGAGCGATACCCTTGCCCGACAAAGTGCGCACCGTGGCGAATTTTCCCTGGCCTCAGACGGTCAGGGCACTGCAAGAATTTTTGTGGATGGTTAACTTTTATAAGTGGTTCCTTCCCCGCGCAGCTCAACTCATGCAGCCATTGTACGCCGCGCTCAAGAGACGGAAACCCACGGATAGAGTCGAATGGACTCCGGAGCGAGAGCAGGCGTTCTCTGAGGTTAAAACAGCCCTGGCAAACACCGCGCTGTTGGCGCACCCAGACCTGGTGGCCCAGATAGCGCTCACTACCAACGCCTCGGACGTGGCCATAGGGGCCGTCGTGGAGCAGCGTGTCGCCGGTTCTTGACAGCCGCTCGCTTTTTTCAGCAGGGCTTTGCGAGATAGTGAGTGTAAATACAACGCATTCAACAGAGAGTTGCTGGCTCTCCACCTGGCCATACGCCACTTCCAGTTCTGGCTGGAAGGGTGCAGCTTCACTGCGTTCGTGGACCACAAGCTGCTAACATTCGCGATGGCCAAGGTTTCGGAACCATGGTCGGGCCAGCAGCAGAGACAGCTGGCCGCGATCTCGGAGCTTACGACCGATGTTCAGCATGTGTCGGATAAACTGAATGTGGTAGCGGACTGCCTCTCGCATGCACTAGTGGCCCCGGTCTGCGTGGGGATAGATTATACAGCCATGGCCGCAGAGCAGATTGGCAATACGGACGTGTGCGCGCTCCAGTCTGGACCAACAGGGTTAAGGCTGGAGAGCAGAGTACTGCAAGACGGCAAGCCCCCCCCAATCTGCGACGTCTCCACAGGACGCCTGCACCCGGTGGTCCCAGTCGCTTGGCGCCGCCGCGTGTTTGAGTCAGTTCACACTCTGGCACACCCAGGAGTGCGCACATCAGTCAAAATGGTGGGAGAGAAGTTTGTGTGGCCAGGCCTGCGCAAACAAGTGAAAGAGTGGGCTGCAGTCTGCGTAGCGTGCCAACGAGCCAAAGTACACAGACACACGAAGGCTCCTTTGGAGCCATTTCGCATACCGGCTAAGAGGTTCAACCATGTTCACGTGGACCTTGTGGGACCCCTCCCACCATCGCAGGGGTGCACGCACCTTCTGACAGTGGTGGACCGCACCACACGCTGGCCAGAAGCAGTCCCGCTGGCGGCAACCATGTCCGCGGACGTGGCGCGTGCTTTTTTGGCGACATGGGTGACGCGTTTTGGAATACCGTCGGACATCACGTCCGATAGGGGCCCTCAGTTTGTTTCCGGCCTCTGGTCTGCGATGGCCCGTAGCCTGGGTGTTGCAATTCATCACACAACCGTGTACAACCCACAGGCCAATGGGTTATGCGAGCTTTTTCATAGGTCACTGAAAGCAGCACTCAGGGCTTCGCTGACGGATGCAAATTCGGTAGACCGGTTGCCGTGGGTTTTATTGGGGTTGCATTCCGCACCAAAAGAGGATTTGGAGGCTTCCCCGGTGGAGCTTGTTTTTTCTCAGCCACTGCGGCTGCCCGGGGAATTTTTGCCAGATAATCCCGCGCCGGACAGCTGCCCGTCTCAGCGTTTGCAGCACAGCGCAGATACAGGCACGCTGCCGGGCCCGGCCCGCCACTGTTTTCCACGCGCTTTTGTGCCAAAAACTTTGAAGAATGCGGCGTTCGTGTCTGTCAGGCAGGATGCCCACCGCCCTCCATTGCGCCCACCCTACGATGGCCCGTTCAGAGTGCTGGAAACAGGGGACAAACATTTTTTGTTAGACTTAGGGGGTCATCAGGAGAAAATATGCATAGACAGACTTAAGCCCGCCTTTGTAGTGGCGGATGAGCAAGTGCTGTTGGCTCAGGCCCCTCGGCGTGGAAGACCCCCACTAAGAACTCCCCAGGTAAACGATTCATCAGAGCAGCCACATGGGCAAATCAAAGTCCCCCCCCCCCCTCGCCACGGCCCACCCACAGACAGACACACCGCCAGGAGCCCCCCACCGGCACAGCAGCGCCGCGGAGGTGGTAAACCCCCGTTATAGCAGATATGGGAGGAGACTGAAGCCAAAAGGATGTGAGGACTGAAACTCGGTCTGAGATTCTGGGGGGGGGGGGGGGGGGGCGTGTAGAGAGACTGGGTTAATCATCTCAGACTGGATGCAGAGGGTAAACAGAGAAGGACAATAGCTAGGGAGATCATGGTGAGATAGCAGGAAGAAGGAGTTGGGGGGAGAAAGGATGAATGTATTGTGATGTGAGATGTCATGCAGATGTGAGATGGGCGGTTGGTATAAAAGGAGAACCCATGGTGTATTGAGACATGCTTTTTCTGTGTATGACTGATGTGAGAGTGAATAAAGTCGTCTGCTACATGAATCAGTCTCATTATTTACACTCTCCACAGCTTCAATATTTCCACATGTTCCTTCCTCATGATGTCAGTCCCTCCTGCAGCAAAACACTTCCACAACCACTTACTGCCACCCCCATACTTCACCGTTGGGATGATGTTCTCATGCTTGCAAGCTTCCCCCTTTTTCCTCCAAATGTAACAATGGTCATTATGGCCAAACAGCTCAAGTTTAGTTTCATCAGACCACAAAACATGTCTCCAGAAAATAAGGTCTTTGTTCCTCTGTGCATTTGCAAACTCTAATCTGACTTTTTTATGTTGCTTTTGGAGTAATGGCTTCTTCCTTGTTGAGTGGCCTTTCAGTCCATGTTGGTACAGGACTCGTTTCACTGTGGCTAATGACACACTCTTACCAGCTTCAGCCAGCATCTTCACAAGGTCTTTGGCTTTAGTTCTGGGGCTGATACCCACATTTCGCACCCAAACACATTCACCTCTGGGACACAGAACCCGTCTCCTTCCTAAGCAGTATGCTCGCTGGACATTCCCATGGTGTTTATACTTGTGTATAATTGAACAGATGAATGTGACACCTTCGGGCATCTGGAAATTATGCCCAGGAATAAACAAAACTTGTGGAGATCCACAATTCTCTTCCTAATATCTTGGCTGATTTCTTTTGATTTTCCCATGATGTCACACAAGGAAACAGTGTTGTTTGAGGTGCGCCTTAAAATACATCCACAGGTGTACCTCCAATTAACTAAAATGTTGTCAGTTAGAAGCTTCCAAAGCCAAAACATCATCATCTGGGCTTCCCCAAATTGTTTAAAGACATAGCATGTAGTGTCTCAGGTTTGTGCACTTAATTCCTCTGCTAACTGATCAGTTTCACCTGCCTTGACTGCTCCACCTATGCCTCATTAGGTCACCCCTTAAAAGACACCTGCAGTCTCCTCCTCACAGGAGTGTTATGCTATGTGTCCACTGGAGCCATCATTTTTCCACTTCCCATTCATTGCGTATTGGAAATGCAATGGAAAGTATTTGGCTCTGGTGCGGTGAAAATCAGGCTGTGGTGTGTCGAGTAGCCCGTGGTTTCCCCTCATTTGCATAAACATTCCAATCGTAGACATATATGCAAATGAGTTTCCCGTACCAGCAGCGCTCTCGTCCTGATGTTTAAACCAACGGTGTTTGATGTCAAATAATGACAGATTCATTAGCTGAACCTATTTCTCGCACGAAGTGATGTTAGAAACACTTTTTGCTGGTTTGTTTTAAATATATGGAGGCCATAATTGTCCGGTAGCAGTCCGGGAGCTGAAGACCATCCACGGACGGATCTGTTGACCAGTCGAGTGGAACCAGCGGTCAGCTGGAGGAGAAGACGAGAAAGGAGGGGGGAGAAGCGGAGCAGATCTGTATGTTAATTGTTGTTGTGAAGACATGGAGGAGAAATTAATAACCACTGTTTCAGGCTACCTGATACTATATGACCAGTCTTTGCTGTCATATAAAAACAATATACAAAGGAACGAGGCATGGAGAGCAGTGTCCAGCATTGTTGGTTTATCTGGTGAGGACAAGACTTTGTTGAAAATGTTTGTGTTTCCATGTCTTATTTCCAAAATAGCAGACTAGCACGTGTTTGCAATGCACTTTGTTGGGTCAACCCAACGTAACCAGCACTATTGAAAACAGCCTTATCAATCTGCTCATATAATAATGGCTATTCCAGTATTTCTTCACGGATTGCTCTGACTACACCTATCCTTGAACTATACCGCCCCAAGCCCACACCCTCTGCCAGCACTTCACCGCATCTGGTGACTGATTCCTTCTGACAAAAAACAGACCAGTGGACATGTAGCATTAGACCTTCAGTCTGCAGTTCTGCTAAGCTCTGCACCTGTATGCTCTCATGCCCTCCTCCAATGCAGGATTATTGTAAGCCTTTTCTCTTCACCCTATCTCGATATCTGCCTGTCTTCTAGGACCTCTCTCCTTCCCGGGCAGATTTGGACTCTCTTCCCTGGCAGAACTGGAACCCCATTCAACTCTCTGTAAGTGCACCAACGATTATTCAACTAACTGTTAAGTCCCCAGCACCACAGCAGCCTTCTCTCATCTACAGAAAGAATCTTCACCTCTACTCTCCACTCCAAACTCTACTACCTGAAGATAACTGGCATTCCATGCTGTATATACACACCAGTCATCACTACTGCACCCACAGTAAGGAGTGACTCGCACTGTGTGTATAATCTTCTGCCCAGTTTACTACCATTTACTCAATTGTGTCTTTTTTCCCCCCTTTCTCCACAGGGGCTGCCAGAGCTTCGTGCACACACACTTACAACTTTTCAAACTTGTTTCTGCACTTGAACGTGACTCAGTTTGTGTCTGCTTTTGGGCCTGTTCTAACCAAAACATGTCATAGTAATCTCAGTGTATGTAAACTTCTGAACCTGTGTACCAAGTTTGGTGACCCTAGCTTTACTCATTGCACAGTAATAAGGCATAAGGATTGTTGACCTTGGCCTGTGACCTTTTGACCCTAAACCCATAGTCTGGATCAGGTCAGGATCCCAAGGTAAACCTGTGGACCAAGTTTGGTGGCCCTAGCTTTACTCGTTTTATAGTAATATTTTAAATGGAATGTTAACCTTGACCTTTGACCTTTTGACCCCAAACCAACAGTCAGAGGTCAGGATTCCAAGGTGAACTGGTGTGCCCGGTTTGGTGGCTCTAGCTTTACTCGTTGTACAGTAATAAGGTATAAGGAAGTTTAACCTCGACCTTTTGACCCCAAACCCATAGTCAGAGGTCATAATCCCAAGGTGAACCTTTGTGCCACGTTTAGTGGCCCTAGCTTTACTCATTGTATAGTAATAGTAAATGTAGCATTTACCATTTACCATAGTGCAACTGCAATGTTAACTTTGAACTTTGACCCCTTGACCCCAAACCCATGGTTAGGTGAGGGTATAAGTCATCCAAGATGTGTATTAGATACAACTACTGTATCGATCTGAAATGCCTAAATCATTTCTTTCAGTAGTTATTGTGTTTAGAAGATTTAGGGAAAAATCTGACCTTTGATCTCAAGGTCATCCGATGAGAGTGAAATTGCTATATGCACATCAGCAGCGTATATCAAAGCATGGTACCAAGTTTCAAAACAAATGGAACAAAACTGTAGGAGTAGGGCTGTGCGATATGACGATATACTGTATATTGAATGACGATATAAAAACGTCTATCGTTTCATAGAATATCATTTATGTCGTATTTAAAATTCACATACTCCCATTTATTCAGTAAAGCTCCTCACCACTACATGTCAGCGCCCTGTCTCTCCCCCGCAGTGTGCGACTGCGTGCAACAGAACAGGTGTGTGGGTGGCTAGGCTTCAGTCCGGTGGTTGCTAATGCTAACTCCAAACTTCCGGTTCAGATAGCTTCTACTCCTGTTTGCCAGGGATGTGGGACCGTTTTTCATTGTGCTGCATCAGAGAGGATAGTTTGCTAACCTCGTTTTAATAGGAGGTAAGTAACGTTAACACCATGTCTAATTATAAAATGCTAAATGACGATGCTAAGTTGTGCTAACAGGAAACATGTAGCAGACCATCGTTTCTTTGGTTTAAATTACTGCTGAGTTTCTTAGTTTTGTCTGAAAAAAATCATTAAAGCTGCAAAATGCATGATGGTGGCACATACATGCAAAATAAATAAGTAAATTAAAATGGGTCAGGAGCAAGTTGGCTCTTAATGTAATTTATTTGATTTCTAATCATTTTAATTAGTCAAGTAGTAATAATGAATAAAGCTAAAGTCATCACATGCATTTCATTACATTATCTTTTGTGTCTTTGATTTTGAGATCATGACCAATCTGAAATACTTTTACTAAGAAGCAAACAGGTTAAATCAGGCCAGAATGGCAGTCATTAGGCTGTGGATCTACACTTAAATTTTCATTGTTTTAAACTAACAGCTAATTACCTCCGCCAAGGAGGTTATGTGATCATCGGCGTTGGTTTGTCTGTTTGTCTGATTGTTTGTTAGCAAGATAACTCAAAAACTTATGGACAGATTTTCATGAAATTTTCACAGATTGTCAGAAATGGGGTATCCTACAGATGATTACATTTTGGTGGTGATCCGGATCACCGTCCAGAAGAAAACCGCCATTACGGAAAATGCCATTTTCGTGAATAACTACTCAACCACTAATCCTATCATTGTCAATCCAATTGCTAGTCATATGTTTTCATGGTCAAGGAATCTGAAAACGTACACACAAACACTGTATGGGGGGAACTGTGGCCGCCATTACGGAAAATGCCATTTTCGTGAATAACTACTCAACCACTAATCCTATCATTGTCAATCCAATTGCTAGTCATATGTTTTCGTGGTCAAGGAATCTGAAAACGTACACACAAACACTGTATGGGGGGGGGGGGGGGGGACTGTGGCCGCCATTACGGAAAATGTCATTTTCGTGAATAACTACTGAACCACTAATCCTATCATTGTCAATCCAATTGCTAGTCATATGTTTTCATGGTCAAGGAATCTGAAAACGTACACACAAACACTGTATGGGGGGAACTGTGGCGCTTGGCGGAGGTCTGCGCTCTCCGAGTGCTTTTCTAGTTTATATCTGTAGATGGCAGCCATGGGTAAATTTTCTATTTTCAAACATTTTTTCTGCCTTTTTTTTTTTTTTTTGCTATTCTCCTCTGGCTCAGGAAATATTTAACTTATTGATGTTTACTTTTTATTCATATATGATTTAGAAGAAAAACCTGACATTTATGAGAATCAAGTCTTAAATGCACATTACAAAACTTTTTAATAACACTGCAAAATTATGAGGGAAAATGGTACATGTAAAAAAAAGTAAAAAAAAAAAAGAGATGGTCCTTTTTATGTGATTATCTAAACTGTAGAATTTACAGAAAGCGTATATTGTGATATATATCATTATTGTGAAACAAGATGACTTATATTGTGATATGAATTTTTTGCAATATCGCACAGCCCTATGTAGGAGGAGTTGATTTCACAAGACAGTTACTGTCTTTGAAGTGAGGTGAAACAGGAGGTCATAGGCCAGGAGCTACAATTCCCACAAAAATCATCCAATCGGAACCAAATTGTGATATGTGCATCATCAGTGTATATGACACCATGGTACCAAGTTTCAAAACAATCAGACCAAAACTGTAGGAGGAGTTGATTTCACAAAAGTGGGACAGATGGACAGGCGGACTGACCCATAACATAATCCCCCTTCGGTCTTCACTCAAAGGGCTCTTTGACCCCTTTGGGTGAAGACTGGAAGGGGATAAAAATTTGTGTTAAAGTAGGTTTGAATGGCTCTGTAGTTGTAATTTTCCAGTTGCAGCAGATGACTGCCCCTCCCTGAGCCTGGCTCTGCTGGAGGCTTCTTCCTGCTAAAAGGGAGTTTTTTCTCTCCACCATCACCAGGTGCTTCTTCACAGGGGATCACCTGATTGTTGGGGTCTTTCTGCAACTGTGGGATATTCCTCTACAGCTTGAAAGTGCAATGAGACAACTGTTGTGAGATGGCACTTCTGAAATAAAGTTGAATTGAAAATTGAATTGTTGATGCATACATGTACGTATTAGAAATAGAGGTTTGTATGGATGCGTGTGTATTGTAACCACATGAATGAGTAGCCACACTATGCAAAAGCTAATGAAGATCTAAACAAACAAACAAAACCAACCCAATATTGAACTTACTGAAGAAAGCTATATGTGTGTTATCATTCTGTTCAGGTCAAGCTTATATTGTACATTTAACTTTAAACTGCCCAAACATAAATAGTCTCAATGCTACCAGCAAAGCCAGGCTGTTGATACATATCATAAAGCATTCAGATCACTTCATAGAAAAAGATACTCAGATACTTAAACCCCTGTGAGAGGGAAAAAAAAATCTTTTTTTTCCCCAACTATTGTCAAAAACTTGTGACTTCCTGCTAAAAGCCAAACCTTCAGAACATCAGCCCCAGTTATGACACACATTTGTTAACATCACGCACCGTGCTGGCGTTTGACAAATGAGAGAAGCTAAAATCAGAGGTTGAGTGCTGCTCTTGTTAGCAACAAGCCTCCCCTCTTAACCTGTGTTTAACATAGATTCATTGTTGTGGAAAATAACCACTGTGTGAGAGAGAAGCTGCAGCAGTCACAGTAAAAATACAACTGATAGCAATGATTATGTTTTTGTGATCAGCCATCAAGTGGGAAGATACTGCTAAACTTCGGTGAAATGCTGAAAACTACTACCATACCTGTACAATGATATGACATACCCTGCATCTGTCTTAACATTAAATCTAACTGCCTGATGAGTCAGGACAGGCTAAAGTCACTTTTGAGATTTGAAGGAACTTTAAAATTCAAATGGAAACTATTAGTTGTGGGGCCGAGTCTTAAAACCAGCCTGTGTTAATACTAGTTTTTTCCTAACCCATCAACAGACACCATGCAAAGGTGGAGCTGCTCCAGATTGGACGACATCTTTAATCATGGATGGGCACTTTATAGACTTCAAAAGTGAGAAATATGGCAGATTAGCAAAACACTTTTTATGATCTTGAAAACGAACCAGCAAAACGTGTTTCTTATACTATATGAAAGAAGAAATATAGTGTTTGTCTGCTGAATCTTTTCATTGTGGCTTCAAGAGCTACTACTTTAAATATTTTGGGGTATGGGATCTTTCTGGTGCTACAACAAACCCTGTGACTTGTCTGAATTGACTGCAGAGAGCCATAGACTGTCTTTGCTTCCTTCAGATTAATGTCCTCACAGAGCCAGAATCGCATAGGTGGCAACAGAGGCGGTGTGTTAACAGAGGGCGCAAGTACACCGCCCCCTTAAAATAATTAGAGATAAAAATATTTCCTAAATAAATCAATGGTGATATGCAAACTAAATGAGAGACATAGCATGTCCTTCTGTAGATGACATCTATGCTTCTGTAGCAGCATCAATATGTAGGCTTGCTATTGGTCATTAGACCACTTCCAGGTTAAGGACGCTGGTCTAATGAGAATCACTGAAGCCAGCAAGCTTTTTCGTGCCATTTGAGCAGGAGCAGATTTTCACTGGCCATCCAAAACTCGATTCTGGGAGCGTATCTGGTTGCTCCGGAGTCAACTGTAAGTTGTTTTTTTTTGTATTTTTATCTAAATGCAAATGGGAGTCAAGGCCGTCAATCATCAGATCCCTCCCACTTGACAAGGAAACTGACAGAGCAGCTACAGGATTCAACTTGAGTGAAGATGGCAGCGGAATTGAAGGAAAACTCGGCTGTTTCATTAAAAGAAACACCATTTAATCAATGTCAGATGCGGAAAAAAGAGGATAAAGGAGCTGGGACCTGATCATCCAGCAACAGGCCAAAGATCACGACTTATAGAAGGAGCCTCTCTCAGAATATGTATGCTAAACAGAGTTGGCTAGTTGGATGTCCAGTGAGTAATGCATTTTTTTGTTTCCCTTGCATTTTATTTCAAAGTCCTGGCACAGAGACTTTATGGACAACTGTATAAACAGATTTGTTCACAAATGTGACATTTGATCGATTTGGTGAATCCTACAAGTTTGCGTAATCTGTTGTACCTTGAAATTTAGTACAGGTACTAACAAAACATAGGAGTGGTCCAGACTAGCTGTAAGAGTTTTGTGTGAATAGTTTGCTGTTATTCTAACCTTAGTTTTCACTAAATGGCTTTGTATTTTGTCAGACTCAAGTATCTTATACCTTACCAACCCTATAAACTTAATTAGTTGACAAAATTTAAAACTTTAATTCAAGTAATAATTCAAATTAAAATAATTACAAATAATTAAAAGCAGTATAATTTCATCAATATCCAAATTATACCATGCAAATATAAGGTTCTGCGTGTGTGTCTTCATGTCAGTCACTAATAGGACCATCTGAAATATCTCGTAGAATCTGAAGGATTCTTTCATTTTTGCCAGTCTTTTGATTCCACTGCTGATGCTACTTAAATTATATTTTCTTACCTTTTGGATCTCAGACAGGAGAACTGCAGTTTCCCTCAAGAATCTTTATTTCCTACACTTTGAAACCATTTTTGTGAATGAAACTTTTGGCCAGAAGATGTGAAGCAGGGCCTAATATGGCAGTTTTAGGGCCTCGGTTATTTAAATCTTCAATACTAGTGAACATGCGCTCATTTATACAGGAGTGTGATTCATCATTTACCTGGACTGTCTACACACTTTTGTAGGAGGTACGAGTGTTTGTTGAATCTGAAGTGGTTTGTTCGTACTAACGCGGTTTACTAACAAAAGTATGTGGGATTTCCATATACTAACACGTTCTTGCATGAGGTCCAATGTTTCTGATGATATGGAATTGTTCTTGTTCATTTTTTTTTTCTGATAGCAAAGTACTTTAGTTTTCACTAAAGTATTGTGTTTTCTCAATATATTCTGTTCTAAGCCTTTTGATTTTATATTTGTGTGTTTTGCTCTGGTCTGTGAGGGTCCTTAGATGATTTCACCCATCACATTCAAGATTTTTTTTAATCACCCACCACCATTGGGTGGAAGACATCAGAACATCTTACTGTACATCAGTGTTGGAGGACTCGAGTCCGGCCTCGACCTTGAGGGTAATGGCTCGGTTTTGGCCTTGGCCTCGAGACCTATGGCCTGAGATTCAGTTCTCCTTAAATGATTTTCAGATATGACTTTTTGTTGAATATAAATCAAAATCCACCTTATAATTTTGGAAAATGTAACATTTTTCATAATCTGACAATACCTCCCCCCAAGGCTCTCATCTTCTCACAGAGTGTTAGCAGCAATGCTGCAAAACTAACAAACAGACTTTGATGCAATTTTCTCCAGAAGTGACTCTAGGCCTACACACAAACCCATTACACTTTGGAGGTGATCCATGAGGGACAGAAGGAGCCTTGGTGGAGGTATGTGCTTTCTGAGTGCTTTTCTAGTTTTCTACTTTTTCATCCTCAAAATCAAATGTTTTGTTTACCTTGGCTACAGGCACGCGAAGGCTGTTGATTTCACACATTGCCATGTCTCAGACCCAGCCGCACAGACTGGCTGTAAGCTTCTAGACCTTTGTAGGATCTTAGTTGGTTAAGAGTGTATGCACTGGTGCTGTCATCATCATCTTCATAGCAGTCTGTCGGGGGCGACAATGACCGTTTCATTTAGGTCTGATCAGATTCCTCCACAAAGCTCTGTCCTTTGCCCTCCGCTGTCAGGAACTCCTGACCTTGTTAACCCGGGCGACGTCTGAGCCGATATGAGTTGCTTTCTCACTGACCATTTCATGAAACTGCAAATTAAAGATGTCTGTATAGGTGATGCTAGACCACTTCTCCATGTCTTTTGACCAGTTTTGCTTTGGAATGAGATAGGGGGCCGGCTTCTCCGAATTGTTTTGACTGTTTTGATAATTTCTGAGAAATGATCAGCTTTCCTCTCTCAAGCAAATGTGGTCTTTATGTTGTGTTAATGGCAGGGTGTGGTGTGCTGTGCTCATAATGTCTCTGCCAGCAGGATAACTGTTACCCTTCTAGCTGAATAAATCACAAACCTGTCCTTAATTAATCTGCTTGGTGAGAAATAGACACAAAGTGAAGTGGTGATATGATATATTAATGAATAAACATTAGTCCTGTTTGAATAAATGTGTTAATCACCATAACTGATTAATAAAATAAAATGAGTTAAGAACAATGGTGGTTAATCACAGGTGACTCGATTACGCCTCACCCACATTCAGCGGCTGCATTAACCTCAGTTGATGCTGCTAAGAGGGAAGGACAGGAAAAAACATTTTACATCTTTCCAAGTTTTTTGGTGTGGGAAAATCTAGCATGAATTATATCCTCCAAAACTGTCAGTGAAGTACCTCTTTTAAACCATTTGAACAATAACTGAGCTTATTTTATATCAGGAGCATGAATGTGGCAGCAGCAGGATGAACAAAGAGGAGGGGAGAGAGCGAGACAGCACTGATGACTAGAGAGAGAGAGGTGACACAGGAGGCACACCGTGACCAGGTAACAATAGTCAAAACTTGCTCACTTGATTTATGCCAGTGCTGAAATACTTAACAAATACAGTGGATATAAAAAAATCTACACACCCCTTGCCAGGTTTTTGTGATGTGAAAAAATGAGACCAAGATAAATAATTTCAAAACTTTTTCCAAGATTAATGTGATCTATAACCTGTACAACCCAATTGAAAAACAAACTGAAATCTTTTAAGGGGAAAAAAAAAAAAAAAAAACTTACAATAACCTGCTTGCATAAATATACACACCCTCTTATAACTGGGGATATGGCTGTGTTTAGAATTAACCATTCACATTCAAGCTCATGTTAAATGGGAGTCAGCACACACCTGCCACCATTTAAAGTGCCTCTGATTAACCCCAAATAAAGCTCAGCTGTTCTAGTAGGCTTTTAAGAATAAGAATAAGATAAGCCTTTATTAGTCCCACAATGGGGAAATTCCAGGATTGCAACAGCACAGGGATAGCAACACTCAGCACAACAATCAGAAGGCAAGAAAAAACAAGAGCAGCTAGTATACATATGTACATATTACTATAAATATATATATATATAGACACACAGTGCGGAGCATTGTGGTTGGTGGATGTGCAGCAGAAAGTCTAAGCTCTCTCTCCGCGGATGCGGCGGGCCAGCTCAATGTCTTTGGGCATGATGGTGACCCTCTTGGCGTGGATGGCGCACAGGTTGGTGTCCTCGAAGAGACCCACCAGGTAGGCCTCGCTGGCCTCCTGCAGAGCCATGACGGCGGAGCTTTTCCTGACATTTCTGTAGTCACATCTTACAGCACAAGCCATGGTCTGCAGAGAGCTTCCAAAGCATCAGAGGGATCATCCCACAATTGGAGGATGATCCTACTAAACAAGTCAAATTAACTCCAGCCCTGATATACACCGTTATCAAAGGTACAGATATAATGTGCCAATTACACGCTCAGAGTTGAGTTTTGCTTAATTCTTGATAATAACAAAATTATTTGAATATTTGAGCAAACTAACTTCTCCTTGCAAGTCTAAAAGGGGCTCCGTATGACAACCTCCTAAGAACAGGTGCACCCTCTGTGTCTGTCATTTGAAGCAGAAGGAAGCTGACAGGACATTAACATACTGTGCTGTTGGACAAGAGCATGTTGTCTCTATGTATTGGATCCCTGATGCTTTTGAACTGTAATAAAATCCACTGCAAAGTTGCAACCGATGATGTCACACCATTTCATAAGCCATGAAATTGGCATACAGAGTGGAGGTGGAAGAAAACAGGGTCTCTTATGCAGCAGACCTGCATTTACGTCCTGTTGCTTTCATTATTTTTCACTTTTACTCACTCGTTATTTTAAAAACACATTTTTAGGCTTAGCATAGGCACTAAAACTACTGACTAAGTTTAGAATAATGGCTCGGGTTAGGAACAGGGAAACATGAGGGTCTTCTTTAAACATGTTACAGCTGTAACACTCCACCATGTGACTTGACACCTCTCTACCTTGTTAATAACTGCACAGCTGAAGGATTCATTTTCTGCAGCCCAAGTGGTCAGTCTACACCTGTCCTGGGATGCAGAAGGACTCAAGAGAATATCAACATGCTGTGTACCTCCCTTGATACTGGGACAGTCAATGTTAACTATCAATGTGAAGTATAAAAACTGATACAAACTTATACACAGCATTTTGCTATGGAAGTGTGAGACAGCTGTTTAACCAGTAGCTGCTGTGATCTGTTTAAATCAAATAAATCAGTCTGTCACAGAAACTGAAAAAGAGAAATGCACAAAGAGCAGTGAGATGGCAGTAATCCTGAAGATCCCTGACCCTGAGCCACAAGCACATTTTAGTGCAGATGAGGAGACTAAAAGGTCGAATTATTTTTGCTTCAAAATAGTAGGAACAGTTGCTTTATTTATTCAGTTTTCAGTTGCATTAAAAAGTGGGCTAGTCTTCAGCATTAAACTTCTACACTGAACTCTGGCCTCACTCTGGGCCTGGAAAAATTCGGTTCACTGCTTGTCATACTGACATGCTAAATCACTTCAGATAATGTATGACTTCAACTATTTCAATGTTTGCTTTTTTCTCGCAATAGTTAAAAGACTGAAGCAATGAAACAGATGAGTCCAGATGACGTGAAAAAGGAGTTGTCTACTGCTACCTTAGCAGCAAATGAGCAGATGTGAGACTGACACTGCCTCATCTGCAAGATTAGCTTGACAGAGGAGGGTCTCGTTACCAAGCTATCTCATCTAGCTCACTGGTTTTCAGACCTCTTCATTTGAAGGCACGCAAAAGGAATTTAAAAACAAACCTCTATATACTATGTGTGTTCAGTGGATATAAAAAGCCTGGGCTGGGGTGAAACTACAAACGATGTTGATGCACGTGCCAAACGCTTGGCCAAGTAGATGTAAAAAATGAAGCATAAAGTGGAAATAAAAAAGTCTACACACCCCATGTTCAAATGCCAGGTTTTTGTGATGAAAACTGAAAAACAAACTTAAACCTTAAAATCTTTAAGGGGAAAAATAAAAAGCTTACAATAATCTGCTTGCATAAATATGCACACCCTCTTATAACTGGGGATGTGGCTGTGTTTAGAATTAACCAATCATATTCAAATGCATGTTAAATAGGAGTCAGCACACACCTGCCACCACTTAAAGTGCCTCTGATGAACCCTAAATAAAGTTCAGCTGTTCTAGTAGGCTCTTCCTGACATTTTTATAGTCACATCTTACAGCATAAGCCATGGTCTGCAGAGAGCTTCCAAAGCATCAGAGGGATCTCATTGTTCAAAGGTATCAGTCAGGAGAAGGGTACAAAAGAATTTCCAAGGCATTAAATATACTATGGAACACAGTGAAGACAGTCATCATCAAGTGAAAAAAATATGACACAACAGTGACATTACCAAGAACTGGATGTTCCTCAAAAATTGATAAAAAGACAAGAAGAAAACTGGTCAGGTACGCTGCCAAGAGGCTGACAGCAACATTGAAGGAGATGCAGGAATTTCTGGCAAGTACTGGCTGTTTAGTACATGTGACAACAATCTCCCGTCTTCTTTATATGTCTGGGCTATGGGGTAGGGTGGCAAGACGGAAGCCTTATCTTACGAAGAAAAGCATCCAAGCCCGGCTACACTTGGCAAAAACACTTCTGAAATCTCCCAAATGCATGTGGGAAAATGTGTTATGGTCTGATGAAACCAAGGTTGAACTTTCTGGCCATAATTCCAAAAAGTATATTTGGCACAAACACAACACTGCTCATCACTAAAAGAATACCATACCTCCAGTGATGCATGGCGGTGGCAGCATCATGCTTTGGGGCTGTTTTTCTTCAGCTGGAACAGGGGCCTTAGTCAAGGTGGAGGGAATTATGAACAGTTCCAAATACCAGTCAGTGTTGGCACAAAACCTTCAGGCTTCTGCTAGAAAGCTGAAGATGAAGAGGAACTTCAACTTTCAGCATGACAATGACCCAAAGCACACATCCAAATCAATAAAAGAACGGCTTCACCAAAAGAAGATTAAATGGTATTCACTTATATAACACTTTTCTTCTCATCTAGGATGACCAAAGTGCTTTACAGATCCTGCAATCCACCCATTCACACACACATTCACACACTGATGGCGGCAGAGCTGCCATACACACAGGCGCTAACCAGGCAACCAGGTGCAAATGGGGGTTCAATGCCTTGCTCAAGGACACTTCGACAAGCGGACAGCAGACAGAGCAGGAATCGAACCCATGACCCTCCGATCAGTAGTCGGTCACACTACACCGTTAAGGTTTTGGAATGGCCCAGCAAGAGTCCAGACCTGAATCCAATCGAACATCTGTGTGGTGATCTGAAGAGGGCTGTGCACAAGAGATGTCCTCGCAATCTGACAGATTTGGAGCGTTAAGAGTGGGCAAATATTGCCACATCAAGATGTGCCACGCTGACAGACTCCTATCCAAAATGACTGAGTGCTGTAATAAAAGCCAAAGGTGCTGCAACAAAGTATTAGTGTAAGGGTGTGCATATTTATGCAGGTTTTTATTTTTCCCCTTAAAAGATTTCAGTTTGTTTTTCAATTGGGTTGTACAGGTTATAGGTCACATTAATGGTGGAAAAAGCATTGAAATGATTTTTCTTGGTCTCATTTTCATCACAAAAACCTGGCATTTGAACAGGGGTGTGTAGACTTTTTATATCCACTGTAACAGGTATTAAGTAGGTCTGCTGCGTCCTTGCTACTGAAAATGCCTCTATCTGCCAAGAATGTGCTGCTAGTCCAGCAAAAGCTAGCGATACTCAAATACTTTGCAAGCAGTTTCATGAAATGGTCAGTCAGAAAGCAACTCATACCGGCTCGGACGTCGCCCGGGATGGGAGTTCCTGGCAGCAGAGGGCAGGGGGGCGGAGCTGCATAGAGGAATCTGATCAGACCCAAATGAAACAGTCATTGTCGCCCGCGACAAACTGCTATGATGATTATTCATAGTAGCATAAATAGACCATTACAAGTCTCAAGATATGTTTGGTAAATGAATAAATATTAGAATGACAAAATAAAGCGGTAAATTAGCCTTGTCCTTTTACCAATGATTTTGCACTATTCCTCCACACTAGGACGCATATGTTGGCTTTTTTTTTTTTTTTTTGCTTTTAAAAAATCCTTATATGGGTAGAGATCTTAAACCCACCCCCCACCCCCAATGTTTAACCCAAAGTTACACCCTTGTCACTACCTCTGTCTTATGTCTCATACATTGACAATTCAATTATGTCTTCCAAATCACGGATCATTCAGTTTGGATTCACCAATCATGAAGACTACGAGGAGAAAGGGAGAAGGAAACACTGGGCTAAATGCAAATTTTGCAAAGCACTTTGAAGTTTGTCTCTGAAATAATGTGATGACTCGACTACAACACTGCTGTACATGCAAAGTAATGGATGCAAACATCAAAATCACTCGTTCCTGCTCCCTTCTGTCACAGAATTCAGTGTAACACTGGTGTCAAAAACTCTAAAAATCTACTGTAGCGACTGGGCAGTAACCTTTCCCTGCTATCTTAAAAACAAACCAGTGAAACATGTTTCTGAAAACATCTGAGGTGACAAATAGTCTGATTAATAGCTGAATCTGTTTTTGTTTGACTACAACAACTGGATGGAGCTCATTTCAGCTGGATTTCATGCTTGCTGATCAGGGCTTGACATTAACCTTTTTGCTCACCGACTACAGTGGCTAGTGATATTCCAAAGTTGCTAGCCACTATTTTGTGGTTGAAAAATTATGAAATATAAATTTACAATATTTTTAAATGTACAGTAAATGGCCCTTATAAATACATAAAAATAGGAATAGAAACAGTGTCTGTTTAATTATTTATGAACGGCAGTAAATACTATAAAACAATAAAGAAAAATATTTGCTATGTGAGAGTGAAGTACGGAGAGATTTGGGGTCCATCCCAGTTCTCATTTGTACCCCTTCCCCTTCTCCTACCCGACCCCTTGGCCCTTGAAGGCTGAAAATTACCCCAATGAACTGACACACTTCTTCAGGCTGCACTACATCATTAGTAGCTGCTGATGGATTTAACCTAAATGAACACTACCTGTTTTCACCAGAAAAAAAGAAGAGAAAGAATAGAAAAATGACGAGGAAAAATGTCTCACCTTAAGCAGAAAAATGTCTCAAATTTAGATGAACAATTGGGTGGTGCCCTGGTGGACAGATTTTGTCCCGCGGGCCATACGTTTGACACCCCTGGACCAGCCCATTAAAAATACATATTTAGAGGGTAAAGGGCTATCCACACCAAACACGATAATGATAACTAAATTACAGTTTTAGAAATCATTTTAAGTAAGCCTCCACACCAATTAACGATATCACTGTAACAGCAGAGACAAACATGAGCTGCACACGCCACAGCGGCCTCACCCCACCACATATATGTTCGTCCTGCTGCAGGATGAGGCCGTTTATGTGCCGCTGCTGCAATCGGTAATCTTAGGATTTTTTTAACTAGACCAGTACCTTGGGCAGAGAGAAAACACAAGCAGACTCCGGACTCGCACAGGATGAAGTGAGCGCACAGCACAAAGTGGAATCACACGGGCTTGCAATTAACCCCTTGCACTCTGGTCAATTTCCCTAAAAACGCCTAAAAATAACGTACCCAAAGTAAATCAAAAGCTGTTCTTCAACCCTTTGCAGCATCTTCATGGGGTTGGTCTCATTTAAAAGAAAACACTTTGAATTTTTTGGCAAAACAGTCATAATCTCTCTAAGTGCTCCTGCCACTGAGTAACAGTCATCTAAACATACTGAACTTGAAGAAAATAAATTTCGCCTGGGTGTTTTTTTGGATACAAATGCTTGCAAATAACACACAGCTGTCAGATCCGAGCTGGAAAATGCAACAGAAATGTAGAACCAAGAGTTATCAAGCTGAGGTCCAAATTTTGTAACAATACCACAAAAAATGAATATATTACACAGCTTTCTTCACAGGTAGTTCCCAGGTGTTTTGGAACTGTGCCAAATGGCAGTTTGGAAAAACGTCTATAACTTTTGAATGATTCAATATAGAAGCTTGATGTTGGGCTCTAATGAAAGGTGACACTCAGGGCTGTGTGTGTGTGCGGGGGGGGGGTTGTTTATTCATTCATGAATGAATGAATGAACAAACAAGCCCCCACACACAAAGAAGCATGCCACGTAAAAAATGTGTGGCTGTTTTTACAAGAAAAAATAACCTACAGTGCACTAAAAATTATACTAAAATATCTGTAATGTAGAAGATAACAACTCCCCCCCCCCCCCGCTACAGAGGACGGACATCGCCCATCGCTACATGACGGACCGCGGTGACGGTGCGCCGCGGTCTACTACGCACAGTTGTACTAAAATATCTGCAATAATATCTGCAATCCGCTACAGAAGAGTAGCGGGGGGGGGGGGGGGCGTTCACGGTCCGGACGCGGCGCACGGACCGGTCCGTCATGTTGCGATGACGCACAGTTGTAATTTACCGATTGGTCCAAAGTCATTTTGATTACAATTTTCAGGGATAAAGAATAATTTAGCTTATAACACTTACCTGTCCACAACAGCAGTGTCGCTGGCGAACTTCTCTTCCTCATTGTCAGACGAACATGACGCTGGTCCGCTTGTTACGGACTCGTGGTTCTGGTCACGCGACCCGGTCAAACCATGATTCCATTATTGCGGTTTTGCGCTTCCATGATTGCGGTTTTGGCGAACGATTTTTCAAAACAAATAAGAACAGTAGTAAGAAAAAAAGACTGGCAAATGCCTGTGTGTCACCCAGCGGCTTACACAAAACAGATTTTACGCACGGGACGCACGCTTTCAATCGTGGAACTTCTCTGCTTCAATTGGCTCACTGCATTCGCAGCCATTGGTAGGCGGGTCCTTCTTGCTAGGTTTTCAGTCATTGGTTTTTCAAGGTTTCAGAAATCCAATTCAAGGTTCATATTAGTCGAATGAGAGGTCAATCAAATCTAAACCAATCAAAGCACTCCTTTGGCTTTCTGTTCGCGGCTGTGTTTGCAGCTTTTTTTTTTCAGTGCGCCCTAGGACGCACAGTGTGCGTCGTGCGCCCTAGGACGCAGAGACGTGACCACCCGCAGTATCCCGGAGTGCAAGAGGTTAATACTGAGAAATGATACTAAGATGATTTAATTGGCTACAATTGCAAATCATCTTTCTTCAAACTGCATAATTAACCAAAAATAGAATGAAATTGCTTAAATGGTGTGTATTTCAGCATAAAGTCAAAGTCTTTATGTCCTATATTTTTATTTTGGTAAAGATCTTAAACTCTTGTCAAGGCAGTATTTTTTTATTTATTTATTTTTTGTGGGGTGGAGCAGGGGTGAAGGGGTGGTCAGTGATGAACAGGTGACCAATCAGGAGCTTTCCCTTAAGAAACTCTGGCATGGCGCTCTGAACTGTGGGAAATTCCCTTACCTTAAGTCAGCATAGCACGATGACTTAAAGAAAGGGCTCACTTAAGGGCTCATCAAGTCAGCGTGTGAGCAGTCAGCCACTTCCTGATTTCAGATTGGGACAGCCCTAAACCCTCAGCCACTTAACGTGAACGCGCCTAAAGTCAACGGGTCTGCAAGGGCGGAGAATGAGAGTTGGCCTTACAATAGCTGCATGGTCTAGGGTCATAGGAACAGAGATGCACCATATGGTGTCCCATGTGCTGTGCAAGGGAATTAATTTAACATGAACAGTAAGATTAAATACAGCACAACCCGTTTAAAGCAAGAGCAGCCTGAGACTGCATACCTCTACCAAAACAAGTAAACATTTTGGCGTGTGCAGTTCTGCCTTACCACCACATGGACACATTGTCTACATTTGTCCAGACTGTGCACATTCCACAAGGCTGACAGTACAGTTAATAACAGGATGATAATAATAATAAATAATAATAATTTAATAATTTCAGCTTGGATGCATAGAGCTGTTTCAGAGGGCACCTTTATGCATTCAAATACAGTCTGATAATTTCTCCTCCTCCACCTATTGCACAATCAGATCCTGTTGAAAGCAGGCAGATAAACGTCCCCAGCATCTGTCATTTATTTCAGCCCTGCTGTCAAAACCGGTGACAGAGCTGGTCGGATGTTTTCTGACTGGCTGAAAGTGTTTTTATTGCTACTAAAATCGTGAGTTGTAGTTTTGTAGTCTCACATTGCAATAGGTTTATTATTATTTTAGACGCTGTTTGAGAAAACTACAACCGGCCAAACTGGCTAGTGGGAGTGGCTGTCTCATCGGCCACTGCTGAAATCTACTTGCCACTGGCAGGCTGGCGGGTATTAATGTCAAGCCCTGCAGCTGATGACGTTATGATTTATAGGCTCCAGGCTAATTAATTGTCGGTGTGAATTCAAACAGCCTCTTTAGTACATTCAGGCATTTCCTTTCAAAACAGTCTATACGTTAGCAAGAGCTATAGACAAATTCAACAAAGTTAAGCATGGCAAAGTAGCTGAATTTGGATCAGTGTAATGCCATTCATTTTATGCTATTATTTACTGTATTGTTTAAAAGTGAACTGAAAAAAATGTTCTTACAGTGTTCAAAACGAAAAGAAAAACATATATGCTAACCTCCTAATTTTAGCAAATCAGCACAGTAGGTGTGAATGTGTGTGTGAATGGTGAAGGGAGTGGCGTCGCACCGCGGCTGCCTCATCCATCCAGGTGGATGCCCTGTAATCTCCCTCTGGGATTAATAAAGTATACAAAATACCAAAAAAAAAAGTAGTGCAACAGTGCAATAAATGCTGCATCACTTAATAAAAACAAACTTTTAATGAAAACTGAAAAAAGTATTGATAAGTACACAATAATTTGATCCTTTTAATGTTTGTAAGTAAAACAATAGTCATGGGGCATAAAATGGGGAACTATGGCTAATCATAATCTTGTTTATGTAACTAATTGATTTAGTCTTATAATCTGGAAAAAAAAATCAGTTTGAAGTTTTGCAGCTTGGGACTTATCCTGGGGACATCTGCTATGCTCCTGATAATCACTACTTAAAATTAAAATTAGTGTAATATATCTCCCAGGTCCTGTGTATTAAGCACACTAAGGTTGTGTTCCTATTTTGTCAGATCCCAGGGCAGAAAATTTAATTAAGAGATAAAGATACCAAAGCCGTTTAACCCATGTGTAATTAGGCTGAGAAGTGCATCGTATTCCCAAATCAGAGTGCAAATGATACATACAGAGCATCGCTAAAGTGGCAATGCGTTCAACAAGAAGCACTGTAAATTAAGCAAGTACAGACACTGCTTTAACAGGAAATTGGCATGTTAATACATACACACTGTATGTAAAAGGAGAATGAGGCAAAGAGTTTCCAGTCAATCTTTGCATTCCTGATATAAGTGATATAAAGAGATGAAACTGGTAGGTATCTTAAAAAACACACTCAAATGACCCCTTCCCTCTTGGCAGAAGAAAGTTTGCTTGGTAAAGTAGTTGTCCTTGTGAACGTTACTGAGATAACGTCACACCATGACCTCTGTACCAGCACAAACTCACCACCACTTGGTTTCACATAATAATATATAATTTGTGTTTTGTGTCAACTTGAAAGAAAATAACAGGTATCTGAATGGACAGGTCAACGATGAGATTGTACAAATAAGTTGCTCTGCAGTAAGGACAACAGCCTTTCAATGTCAAGAAAAGTGGATAATTATGTGCACGTTTGCGTGAGTGTTAAGCGTGTGATAGAATACTGGCAACTCGTTTGTGTTCCTATTAGAGAGCCACTTACGGTGATGAATACATAGATGGGAATTAGCCCAAGATGAGGGATAATTGTCTGATTAGATGTGCTTTACGTTGATAGATGCACAATAAGCCCATGCGCATGAAGCAGTCATTAAGGAACATTAGACCGTTGAATTGAATATTACACTATAGCCTACGGGTAAAATATGGCTGTGCATTAATGCGTTGCAGCACAAAGGTGTGTGTCTCTGTCTGTGTTTGTGCATGGGGACAGTACCTGCTCTGTGAGGACTTCGTTCTCCTGTTGCCAGCCTCTCAATGACTCTGCATCTGTCCAGCAAAGAGGAAATATTAAATTAGCATAATAACAATTACATAACTCAACTGCTTTCTCCCTGATGCAAGAGCACGTACATCATTCTCTGGAGATGATTTCAAATGGAAATATCTCAATGGTAAAGAAAAATGTGGTGCAACACCGCTAAAACTGTATTCCAACATCCAGAGGTGAGTAGTAACTAGTTACATTTACTCAAGTGCAAATACTCAAGTAACCTTTTAACAAACTTTTACAAAATTACACTTTACTCAGCAGTTTCACTGTAGCTTTTTTTTCTTACTTTTCTTGAGTACATACAAGAAAAAACTGCATTTTTAATCAAGTACATTTCACAGAACATTACAGTACATTACATACACAGAGGTTCTGCATGCTGGCAGGCAAGGCAGGCAACTGCTTGGGGCCCCAGGCTGAGGGCTGACCAACTTTGAATCACTACAGCAGTGACAATGTGGAGAGTTTGCAATGACAGTGGTAGGGCAGTGCAGAAATCAGTAAAAGGGCCCCACCCACACCTCTCAGTCTCGCAAACAAAAAAGGCTTAAAATACCTCACTTTATGTGTGAATATGAAAGCTGAACTTTTTGAATTGAATAGAATTATTTAAAAAAAAAATTGACATTCTAATTTTTGAGATGCACTTAGGGCTGTCACGGTGGAAGAATTTCCCCTGCGATGACAGTGGACAGCTCAACACCGCGATAGGCAGTATTACTGCAAATGTTTTTAGGACCCTGTGGTCTCGTAATTTAAACAGGATTCATAACTTATATGGCAAACGATGGAAGCTGTGAGAAACTCGCTGCAGCTCTGCTGTCAACTTGTGCATGTGTGACAATTGTGTGGTGCTCCAGTCTTTCTACAGGCATGAACTGCTGAGTCTGTTAAAAAAAAAAAATCAATCATTTTCATAAAGCAGTGGTGGTAACTCCAGTATTTCAACTACAGGGTGTGTGGACTGGTTGGAGACTGCAGTGACATTTGGCTTATTTAAATAGGACAGCTTCCATACAGGACCTTGCATGGCTCTTGTCTCCATGATTTTTGCCACTGTCCGAAAAATCACGTTCAAACAAGCAATTCACTATGCAGTAGTTGTTTCACTCTCGGAGCTCAATTGTCAGGATCATAAACACTCCGCTCAGAAGGAAATAACACACTTTGTGCCCTTTCAGTGCTCACTGTCACCGGCTGTATTTAGCAAGGAGTCCATTTGGAGAGTCCCCAAAACAGTGCTGGCGGTGGCAGCACCCGGTACTGTGGGAGCTTCCACAGTACCGGGTGGAAACATGCTGTTGGAAATAAAAACACACATACATGCGAGGGGGCTCGCGCCGGGGGGCGTGGACCAGTCTCCAGCCCAGGGGGTGGGGTCGCTGGCCTCCTGGTGCCTGGGGACTGGCGTTGGCCCCACTGGGGGGGTGGCCTAGGAGGAGAGATTCCCATAAAATGTGGATGTGCGGACAGACAGTATGCAATTGCATTAGCTCCTTGTCACGGGGTTCTTTTCCAACTTCTTCAAATCCCCCCAAAAATGATGGCAAAGTCGCACAGATGGTATTGAGCCTTTTTAGTTGCCGGCCTCCCAAGTGCAAAATTATGTACGAGTGAGGAGAAAACAAACCGTGGAAACAAATGGAGAAAAACCCAACAAGTCTCTGTACCAAATTGTCCCTTTAAAATGGGAGTCTTCTCTTAACTCCTTCTTCAAAATGGAAGGAAACAAGTCACTCAGTTACTTATAGACAGCAGACTATATGTTGCCTCCTCTACAACAAACTTCAGACTGACTGCTCAGCCCACAACAGCCCCCTTTTAACGACCAAGCCCCTCCCACTGGGCGTATCATTCATAGAAAAACACTTGTTTCCATAAAATAGTTAACAATACCCCATCTCCTAATATACATTTTACACATAAATATTTAAATACAAAAACAAGTTTTTCCACTCACAAAGTCAGTCCATTTAGAAACGAATATTTATTAAAATTCAATGAATGAATGAATGAAATGAATGAATGAATGAATGAATGGCCACAGCCCCCTGGGCCACCTGGCCAAAAGACGTGCGGAAAAAAACGTACTTAATCTACTCAATTGATTCCATCTATTTAGCTCATTAGACATCCGAATCGTGTATGGAGGCAGCTAAGCGGACGGGCACGGGAACAAACAAAAAAAAGGAGTTTATATGGTATGGAAATAAGAGTGTACGTTTTCCAGTGAAGCAGAACAACCAAGTGTGCACCCCTGGCTGCGCCACAAAACAGGTGCGGGAAAAGGAAAAGGCTAAACATTTGATATTTTAACATAATTACCAAACAGAAGTAAATGAGAAAATGTGTGGCAGGTGTGTGCATGTGTGTGTGTGTGTGTCTGCCACTTAAGCTAGTAAATCACCTGCAGTCCACAGTTGTGTGTAAATGAGTGTGCCTATAGCCGTCTGTATGAGTGTCTGTGGGCCTGCAGCCAGTGACGAGGCTGCTCCGTCACATCCTTTTTGGCTTTCCTGGAATGAGCTAAAAAAAAAAACCAACAAATTTATGAGAAAAAAGGTTGCAAAATGATGTGTAAAATGTTGAAATTTACTTTGAAAAAGCTTCGAACTGACAAGGAAATCCTAGTCGATCAATGAGTAAAATGTCACAGCTGGTGAGAGTCAAGTTTTTACTGCTTTTTACTGCTAGTCTGAAAACGATTTATTATGGCTTCATTTTTTTTCACGTCACTAAAGCTGCATTTTAATGTGTGTGTGCACTTTTTATATCCACTGCACTTCATGCATTGAAGGCCTAATGTCATAAGGTAATGCTGCTTTTGCTTGATTATGTCATGGGTGCCCCTATGGGGCTTAAAGACGGACTCACATACTCGACAACGTTTTGGCATATTTACTGACCCAAAGAAAGAAAAAATAGCTCGTGGGCTGAAACGGAGAATAACATCATGTCAGCAGACACAACTTAAATGAACACACAGGTAGGATTTAGCTGATAATGACGAGCACACTGTACCAAGAGTAAGGCATGCGCTGAAACAAGACGTGTTAACAAGATGAGGTGCAGCCATGGCTGATTAACAACAAAAGAATCCAATAAGCGGAGGAACAGACTAGACTGAGGACGCTGTCACAAAATAAATATGATGAGCAGGACAGGATAATAGCACTAATAATGCAAAGGATAACACACAACTAAGGGCAAGGGCATAATAAGCACAAATAAAAACTAAGGAGAGACATACAGTGTTTGCCCCCTTCCTGATTTCTCATGTTTTTTTGTATGTTTGTCACACTTAAATGTTTCAGATCATCAAACACATTTAAATATTAGACAAAGATAATACAAGTAAACACAAAATGCAGTTTTTAAATGAAGATGTTTGTTATTAAGGGTTAAAAAAAAAAATCCAAACCTACATGGCCCTGTGTGGAAAAAGTGATTGCCCCCCATGTTAAAACATAAATTAACTGTGGTTTATCACATCTTTGGAAAGTGGAGTTCAATTTCTCTAGCCACACCCTGGCCTGATTACTGCCACACCTGTTCTCAATCAAGAAATCACTTAAGTAGGACCATAAAGCCATTTCTAAAGCTTTGGGACTCCAGCGAACCACAGTGAGAGTCATTATCCACAAATGGCAAAAACATGAAACAGTGGTGAACCTTCCCAGGAGTAGCTGGCCGACCAAAATTAACCCAACAGCGCAGTGACGACTCATCCAAGAGGTCACAAAAGATCCCACAACAACATCCAAAGAACTGCAGGCCTCACTTGCCTCAGTTAAGGTCAATGTTCATGACTCCATCATAAGAAAGAGACTGGGCAAAAATGGCCTGCATGGCACAGTTCCAAGATGAAAACCACTGCTGAGCAAAAAGAACATAAAGGCATGTCTCAGTTTTGACAGAAAACATCTTGATGATCCCCAAGACTTTTGGGAAAATACTCTGGACTGACAAGACAAAAGTTGAACTTTTTGGAAGGTGTGCGTCCCTTACATCCAGTGTAAAAGTAACAGTATTTCAGAAAAGGAACATCATACCAACAGTAAAATATGGTGGTGGTAGTGGGATGGTCTGGGGCTGTTTTGCTGCTTCAGGACCTGGAAGACTTGCTGTGGTAAATGGAACCATGAATTCTGCTGTCTACCAAAAAATCCTGAAGGAGAATGTCCGGCCATCTGTTCGTGACCTCAAGCTGAAGCGCACTTGGGTTCTACAGCAGGACAATGATCCAAAACACACCAGCAAGTCCACCTCTGAATGGCTTAAGAAAAACAAAATGAAGACTTTGGAGTGGCCTAGTCAAATTCCTGACCTGAATCTGATTGAGATACTGTGGCACGACCTTAAAAAGGTGGTTCGTGCTCGAAAACCCTCCAATGTGGCTGAATTACAACAATTCTGCAAAGATAAGTGGGCTAAAATTCCTCCACAGGGCTGTAAAAGACTCATTGCCAGTTATCACAAATGCTTGATTGCAGTTGTTGCTAAGGGTGGCCCAACCAGTTATTAGGTTTAGGGGGCAATTAGTTTTTCACACAGGGCCATGTAGATTTGGATTTTTTTTCCTTTTTAATAAACACCTTCATTTAAAAACTGCATTTTGTGTTTAGTTGTGTTATCTTTGTCTAATATTTAAGTTTTTTTGATGATTTGAAACATTTAAGTGTGACAAACGTACAAAAAAAAAAGAGAAATCAGGAAGGGGGCAAACACTTTTCACATCACTGTAACTAAAGAGTGGAACATGTTTGCAAACATGTCCCGCTTGACAGTGCGCCCTCCCCCCCAGGGTGCATTCCAGATGACACCAAAGAGTAACCTCAAAAAAAAAAAAAAAACCCTCTTAGGGTGTGCGGTGGTGGCACAAGGCCAGGCGGGCGGAAACAACCCCCTACCCCATACAAAGTTCAAACCCCAACACACAGTCTTGTGGGGCCAACACAAGTCCAAAACCCCAAAACAAGTTGAGTGGTCTGTCCAAGTCCATGGCTCACCGGATGGGAGCACAAAGTGGGTCGGGGGGGCCTGCCCCAGTCCATGGACCCCCCAGACCGGAATGCAGGGCTGAATCGGTGGCCTACCAATGTTCTTAAGCCACCAAACTGGAGAACAAGGTGGAACAGTGGCCGCAGGAACACAAAGCTCACCAAAAAAGACACAGAGGAGCCCTACGCTCTGTGACCAATGCCTGCAGCATGTTGACCTCAGAAACTGATTATGGAGGCCCCCCGACCTCTGGAATGGCAGGTGGAGACCCCTCGGCCTCTGGAACAGCAGGTGGAGACCCCTCAGCTTCTGGAACGACAGGTGGAGGTGTGGAGGTCCCCCACCTCTGGGATGACAAGTGGAGTGTGCCGCTCAGGTGATGATGGGGCGTGCAGTTTGGAGACAGCTGGAGCTGTGCAACACCATCCTTGACACGGGCACCTCAGATGTGAGGGAAGAAATGGAGGACCGGTCAGTACAGGAACCAACACTGAAGCCCGGTGGAGGAAGGCCAGGAACAGATGGGAGCTGCAACTGGGTTCCCCCATCAGGAGTAAGGCAAGACTCTAAGTATAGATGTTAATGATACTAAATGAGGTTCTTGCCTTAACTCCCACTCCACTGTCGACAAGGTCCCTGGTGACTCTGCTACTGAAGAGGGAACAAACGAGGCGTTCTGACATGCAGCAGCAGGTGAGGGCACCAGTGCAGCAGATGTGGGAGCTGGGACTGCAGACGTGATGACGGGCAACGCAGTTGTCATGAAAACCAATGTGGGAGAGCTCTCTGGGGCTGAAACACTTCGTGAGGCTGGAGCAGTCACTACCGGAGCATGCACGTGAGGAGAAGCGGTCTCTGCAGGAGTGTGCATGTGGAGAGGAGCAGTGGCTGCAGGGGAGCTCATCCTCTCAGGGGTGGAGGAGAACTCGCTGGAGTGTAGAAAGTCCTGGAGGAAGGAAGGAATGTCCTTCCTCAGGTGGGGCTTGGAGGCTACCAACCTGTGAGTCATCCTCCAAGCATCATCCTGCCCCCCGTCCCTCCAGAGGCAGCTCTTGTAGCACTTTCTCAGCTCCCAGATGAGGTTTCACAGCTCCTCGTGGGTCCTTGGTTGTGGAGCTTGGGAGAGGGGAGAGAAGAAAGGCAGGTGAGGGTGCCAGTATAGGAACTACAACAGAGCCAGGTGGGGAGAACTCAGCAGTGGGTGGTGGCCGCTGCTGGGCTCCTCCATCGGGGACAAGGCAAGACCTCTCATTAATAGGTGTTACAAAATGAGAAAACGGCACTTGCCTTGTCTCCCACTCAGCTGCCGCTGAGACGCCAGACGACTTCCTCTGGGCCGCTGGGGAGATTGTCCGGCAGAGAACTATGGGGGTTGGAGCTGGAGGCAGGGCGGAGTGCTGGAAGGAGTGGCATTGACGCACCCCTTGCCTATCCATTGCGATCCTAGGTGGCAAGGCAAACCCTGGGGCACCGCAGATGTAAAGGTTCTGCATCCGCGGGAACACTCCCAGACAGGTGGTGCACTCCAGCTCAAGGGCTGCTGCTGTCCACTGATGGTGTGCTGCTGTCATGGATGTCCCTACGGGGCTTAAGGACAGATTCACACGCTGGGTGATGTTTTGGCATATTTATGGACCCAAAGAAAGAAAAAACAGCTTGTGGGCTGAAATAGAGAATAACACCATGGTGCCAGACACAACTTAAATGATGAACACATGGGTAGGATTTGGCTGATAATGATGAGCACACCGTACCGAGAGTAAGACATGTGGTGTATAAGGCAGGAGCTGATTAACAAGATAAGGCACAGCTGTGGCTGATTAACAACAAAAGAATCCAATAAGCGGCGAAGCAGACTAAACTGAGGACGCTGTCATAAAATAAATATGATGAGCAGGACAGAATAATAGCACTAATAATGCAAAGAAGGTTCAGGTTACTTTATTTGTACCCGTAGGTAGATTTGTTAAAAATTAAATTTGTTAAAAATTTGTTAAAGAATAACACACAACTAAGGGCAAGGGCATAATAAACACTAATGAAAACTAAGGAGAGACGTAACTAAAGAGTGGAACATGTTCGCAAACATGTCCCCCATGACAGATTACAGTTCATGGCTACTCTACCCACCTCTGCCTACGCAAAATATGAAATTACAGGTGCATCTCACTAAAACAGAATATCATCAAAAAGTTGATTTCAGTAATTCAATTCATAAAATGAAACTCATATTTTATATAGATTCATTACAGACTGATATATTTAAAGTGTTTATTTCTTTAAATTTTGATGTTTATGGCTTGCAGCTCATGAAAACCCAAAAAACAGTTTCTCAAAAAATTAGAATATTACTTAAGATCAATTTTAAAAAATTGATTTTTTTAAATAGAAATGTTGGCCGACTAAAAGTATTTCCATGCACACACGCAATACTTGGTCGGGGCTCCTTCTGCATGAATTAATACTACATCACTGTGGCATGGCATGCAGGTGATCAGCCTGAGTTACTGCTGAGGTGTTATGAAAGCCCAGATTGCTTTGATAGCGGCCTTCAACTCATCTGCATTGTTGGGTCTGGTGTCTCTCATTTCCCTGTTGACGACACGTCATAGATTTTGTATGGGGTTTAGGTCAGGAGAGTATTTTACTGCTGGCCAGTAAAATATGGTGATACCATGGTCATTAAACCAGGATTTGGTACTTTTGGCAGCAGTGTGGGCAGGTGCCAAGTCCTGCTGGAAAATGAAATCAGCATCTCCATAAAACTTGTCGGCAGCGGGAGCCATGAAGTGGTTTAAAATGTCCTGGTAGACAGCTGCATTGACTTTGGACTTGATAAAACACAGAGGACTAACACCAGCAGATGACATGGCTCCCAAAATCAGGTGCCAAGTCCTGTCACTTGGAAATCAAGGTCCCAGAATCTGGAGGAAGAGTGAACAGGCACGGAATCCAAGTTGCTTGAGGTCCAGTGTGAAGTTTCCACAGTCAATGATGATATGTGGAGCCATGCCATCTGCTGGTGTTTTTCCATTGTGTTTAATCAAGTCCAATGTCAGTCAGTCCCTCCAGAATTTTTTGGGATGTTTTTATGATTGTTGCGGCCCACAAACCCTGAATGTGTGGGAGCTTTTTTAAAAAGTTGCGATAAAAAGTTGTGATGTTTTGAGAGTTGTTTTTTTTTTTGTACTAAAAGTTGTGGGAAGAATTACAAATTTTAAAGCAGATGGTTTTTCCAGCTTACTGCAGTGATATTCTATATAACGATACAAGAAAAGCACAGGATTGTCAAACATTTCCTATTACAGTGATCTGTAAATTAAGCAAACTTTTTTAAATCACACACTGTGTTTTGCTGAAGTGTTAATACTTACTGTAAACACGGAAGTGAACGTGGTGCAGTGCAATGCATTTGATTGGTTAGACTAAGCATTTCAGAGACAAATTTGATTGGTGACACTGGCGGAAGTTCACGATTGGCCAAAATTGCGGGAAAGTTGCGGTGATTGCAAAGTTGAAAGGACGCGCAATAGTTGCACTGATTGGCTGATTTCGTGTGAATTGACATGATCACAACATCGTGAAATCCTGGAGGGTCTGGTCAGTGCAGCCAAGAGGAAATTTTAGAGCACTTCATGCTTCCCTCTGCTGACAAGTTTTATGGAGATGCTGATTTCATTTCCCAGCAGGACATGGCACCTGCCCACACTGCCAAAAGTACAAATACCTGGTTTATAGACCATGGTATCACTGTATCACTGTGCTTGATTAGCCAGCAAACTCTCCTGACCTAAATCCCATAGAGAATCTATGGTGTATGGTCAAGAGGAAGATGAAATACATCAGACCCAATAATGCAGATGAGCTGAAGGCCACTATCAAAGCAATCTGGGCTTCCATAACACCTCAGCAGTAACAGGCTGACCGCCTCTATGCTATGCTGCATTGGTGCAGTAATTATGCAAAAGGAGCCCCGACCAAGTATTGAGTGTGTACATGGACATACTTTTCAATCCGCCAACATTTCTATTAAAAATCAGTTTTTTTAATTAATTTTATGCAATATTTTAATTTTTTGAGAAACTGAATTTGGAGTTTTCATGAGCTATAAGCCATAACCATCAAAATTAAAAGAAATAAACACTTGAAATACATATATCACTCTGTGTGTAACTAATCTGTATAATATGAGTTTCACTTTTTGAATTGAATTATTGAAATAAATCAACTTTTCGATGACATTCTAATTTATGGAGATGCACCTGTATGTATGCGCAGGTACTGGGTAATCTTTGTCTCTTGCCAGCTTGAAAAGATGTAAATGCTAAATTACTGAATTGTGTAGTCCCAGAGTAAACAAGCCCTGCCTCCAAGTCCTCTTTAAAATTGACAGAAGAACAGCAGGACATCACAGAGACACGTCAGGTGCACACGCACATTTCTAAATAAATAAAAAAAACAAAGACCACTCCCCTGCTGAGAAAGAGCTGGCACATATCGAAACTCTTCTATCTGCACAGAAGATGGACCAAAAAAATGACTTATTTTCTTTCTTCATCTGGTGTGCTATCAGGGGTTTAAGTACTGCAACAAACCTCCGGAGGCACACTCAAAACCAAGCCTGTTTGCTCTTGAGGGTGCCTCACTCACCCTCTGAGAGATAGAATGACATGCTTTGCAGTCCAGACAGTTTTCAGCTCAGAGGAATTACAAATTCTCTGAAACCAGTGTCACTAACTTGTGGTTCTGCCGTCAAAGAAGACTGGAAAAATAACCTGAAGAAGTAAGCTCCACTGTTATGTCTTCAAGCATTATATGAAGGAGTGATTCACATTTCTGTTTGTCCTCTTCATATGGAAAATGAGTGTGCAAATTTAGTCTTCACATATTTGAATTTTAGTTTCAAATGGTATCTCATTACATATTTATTTCACATTTGCAACTTGATATGCTGTATAAGCCCTGATTACATGACTTGACCCCCTCATTTAAAGTCATTAAGCAACGGCAACATTAGATTGACGCTCGCTGATACACATGCAGCACAACAAGCTGTAAACAAACATAACTTCAATCATAAAGCTGGTGGAAAAAAAATGTCAGCTAATGATCATTCAGCTATACAAACCAACAAAATAATGTTATTCTTTTAACTCACTGCTCCATATTAAACAGTAGGGAAATAGCTTTCTTTAACTGCATAACAGTTCAGTCTTTTTGCCATTTGCTGCTGAGGAGGAGGGCACATAAACAAGTTTGAGATTTCTAGATAAAAAATGCTCATATATTTAAGACTGGTGGGAGCAAACCAAAGCAGGACATTAAAACCACTGTGCAGTGTGGTAAAATGTGTTGGCCACTGTAAAATTATACCTATTTTGACACCAAACTGTCAGTGATGGAGTAGCTTATTTCAGCCTGATGAACACATTAGCACAGGGGTCTGCAATTTTTGCCAAGCAAAGAGCCATTTTGCCCCTCACTGACTAAAACAGAATTGGCTGAGAGCCACAACAGCTACAGTATTTGACCATTAAAATAAAGATTATGCTGCTTACAAAGTTTTATATACATCAATGAATATATGATACAAGAAATGTAGTTTATATAGCATTTATGAATTCATACTTCAACAGTGAAGAAAACTGCTGTCGGCAACCAGGAAATTTTAGAGCACTTCATGCTTCCTTCTGCTGAAAACCTGTATGGAGATGCTGATTTCATTTTCCAACAGGACTTAGTAGCTGCCCACACTGTCAAAAGTACCAATACCTGGTTTAATGACCATGGTATCACTGTGCTTGATTGGCCAGCAAACTCTCCAGACCTAAACCCCATAGAGAATCGATGGAGTATTGTCAAGAGGAAGATGAGAGACACCAGACCCAACAATGCAGACAAGCTGAAGGCCACCATCAAAGAAACCTGGGCTGATCGCCTTCATGCCACACCACATTGATGGGAGTAATTCCTGCAAAGGGAACCCCAACCAAGTTCTTTCCTGGTCTGGCTTTTCGTGTTTGTGCATACACACCTGTATGCTATGTGTATATGACATATGATCATGCAACAGTCCCTCCTGTCAATCATGTTAAAACATAGCAGTTGTGTAAGACAGCCCTACAGGGAATGAAAGACTCAAAATACGCCACAAAGTTTATACAGTTGGAAGTGTTTATTGTGTTGCTCTCCAGTGTGCTGACTCTAAGACTGTGGTTCTCATAAACAAATGCTGCTTCCTGATAATAAAAGCCACACGTAAGGGTAGTGGAAAAATTGATAGTGTAATATCACGATATGTTATGGTGATGTTGCAAATGCAAACTTACCTATTTAGGTAACAGAATAATAAAAATACTGGCGGCTGCCAGTGGTACCCCTTAGCCTCTTTGTTTGTCATTGAGATGTAGTTTATATGGCATTTTTACCTTGACCTTTGACCTTGCAATCCCAAAAACCAATAGGCAGAGGTCAGGGTGAACATGTGTACAAAGTTGTGACCCAGGTGTCATTGTTATTGAGATATAGTTATTATGCCTTGGTACAAAGCAACATAGGCATACGATAATGTGTTGATTTGTCTCTGTGTGTATTTGTCTGTCTGTTACCAGCTTTTCAGCTTGCTCGGTCAAAATCAAGTGGAACTAAAGGCTTGTATTGCCATATTTTCTCAAACTTTAAATTGCCAGAATTTCAAGATAAGACTTTGTTTTCAAAATAAACAGAAAATTGACTTATGTTTACAGTCAATGCAGCTGGAGAAAAGTTACTGTAATAACTATGCCGGGCCAGTAAAGGTGGCAGTGCAACCTTTTTTACAGCCCCACGGACCACTTCCTGTCAACAGTCAAGCTCAAGCTCGACTGTTGACAGTCAAACTTGAAAAGAAAAAAAACAACATCATGAACTGAGGGAGGAAAGTAGAAACCAACAAAGACAACTCCCTCCTGGTCTTAAAGCTTAAAACACTAATAACTGCAACATTTGATTCTTAAAGCTTATGTTACGTGACATTATTTTTTTTTTCCAATGCACGATTTTTCTTCTGTATTGGCGGCTACTTGGTTACATTAACTCTTTGAGTGTGTCTGTCCCCGAATTGCGACATGACCCCTAGTGGTCAAGAGTGGTAAATATTTTTTGTCAATAAAATAGTTGAGATTTCCAAGGCTATAACTTGAAAGTGGTAAGAGATAATGGCTTACTGTCAATTAGAAAGATGTAAAATATGATCCAAAGTTTTAGATAGGAATAAATTTACGCATCTAATTTGCATAATGTCACGGCACCTCTTTAAATTCCATAATTCAATCAAAACTGGACTTTGGACGTATTTACACAAAGAATGGTTCAGTCTTTTGACACTGGTTTTTGTACCGAGATATCTCATCATATCTTCAAAGTATATGAACAAGAAATCAGTACATTGCAAAAAAAACAAATTCCTCACTTACCTTTGACAAAGGGGTGCTGGTTGGCTGGCTGGCGTGGTCGCTGCGTTTTCACCTATCATGGTCGTTATTTTGCGTTCTGACGGTCATTTAAAGTCTCTACCACATCTACAAAGTCTTATGATTATCCCACATAAATTTTGCTTGTATCCTGTGGCTATTTTGCGCGTACAAAGCCGTCAAAGTGACGGTGACCACTCACGGCCATATTAGCTTTCTGGGCTAAAATGCTAATAACAGGAAAAGGAAATAAGGAGTTCTTCTTTGGTGTATTACGTGTCATCCATTGAGTCCTCCAACAGATGTCTGCCACCTTTTGAAATTGGCAAATCGGTACAAATTAGTACAAAGTACACTAATGATCTGTGAAGAGGAGGTGCGCCGGGTCTTTCAGAGACAAAAGATCAAGAAGGCTGCAGGACCTGATGGTGTGTCTCCGTCCTGCCTGACAGTCTGCTCCAACGAGTTGGCCCCCATCTTCACCCGGATCTTTAACAGATCACTGGAGCTGCGTGAAGTGCCTTCCTGCTTCAAACGCTCCATCATCATTCCAGTTCCCAAGAAACCCTCTATTACAGGATTAAACCACTACAGACCTGTTGCCCTGACCTCTGTGGTCATGAAATCCTTGGAGAGATTGGTGCTGAACCACCTGAAGGTCATCACAGGCCCCCTGATGGACCCACTGCAGTTTGCCTACCGGTCAAACAGGTCAGTGGATGATGCAGTGAATATGGGACTACATTACATCCTGCAACACCTCGACTCCCCAGGGACGTACGCCAGGATCCTGTTTGTCGACTTCAGCTCAGCGTTCAACACCATCATCCCAGGCATTCTTCATCAGAAACTCCTCCAGCTCAAGGTGCCCCCCTCCACCTGCCAGTGGATCTCCAGCTTTCTGACTGACAGGTGGCAACAGGTGAAGCTAGGGAGATTTACATCCAGCTCCCGAAAAATTAGTACTGGCGCCCCCAAGGATGTGTCCTTTCCCCACTGCTCTTCTCCCTCTACTCCAACGACTGCACCTCAGAGGACCCTTCGGTGAAGCTCCTGAAGTTTGCGGACGACACCACAGTCATCGGTTTGATCCGGGATGATGATGAGTCTGCATACAGGCGGGAGGTGGAGCAGCTGATCCTCTGGTGCAGCCAGAACCATCTTGAACTTAACCCAGCCAAAACGGTGGAGATGACTGTGGATTTCAGGCGACACCCCCCTTCATTCCCCCCACTCACCATCCTCAACAGCACAGTGTCAACTGTGGACTCCTTCAAGTTTCTGGGTACCACAATCTCCCGGAACCTGAAGTGGTCCTCCCATATTGACACTGTCCGGAAAAAGGCCCAGCAGAGGTTGTTTTTTCTGCGTCAGCTCAAGAAGTTTGATTTGCCTCAGGAGCTGCTGGTTGTCTTCTACACCGCCATCATCCAATCTGTCCTCTGCTTTTCCATCACTGTCTGGTTTGGATCTGCCACTAAACAGGACAAGACCAGACTGCAGCGGATCATTAAGTCTGCGGAGAGGATCATTGGTACCAACCTACCCTCCATTGAGAACTTATATCGGTCCATAACCAGGAAACGGGCGGGAAACATCTGTGCTGACCCATCACACCCCGGCCACAAACTGTTTGAACTTCTATCTTCTGGTCGTCGTTACAGATCACTGAAGGTCAAAACCACCCGTCACAGGAACAGTTTCTTTCCTCAAGCCATCACTCTGATGAACTTCTAACATTCACCTAGTCCTACCTGTTTGCTGTACTCATGACTTTTCATCCATTATTACATTGCACATAACTCTCACACTGCTTTTTACTTCATTCACATTATATCACTGAATCTGAGTCCACATTGAAATACTGTGTGATTGTATATTTTTTCATATATTTCTGCAAAGTGTGGTTAGTCCGAGTAAATAACTGCATATATTCCTGTATATATTTGCATCCTTTTATAGAAACGTGGACAGACTGTAATTTACTGTACATACTCTGGTTGTCATTGAATCCTTATTTAAATCCTTCACCTGAACAACGAGAGCAAGTTTTTAGCCAAAGTCAAATTCCTTGTATGTGTTGTGCATACTTGGCCAATAAAGCTGATTCTGATTCTGATTCTGAAATCCCCAATACAGCCGAACATGTCAGAGTGAGACGACAGGCGCAGTGCCGTGCTCTGCCACTAGGGGCACGCAAATTCACACACTCAGAGGGTTAATTTAACATAATAAATTGTTTTCTCGAAAGTTCAGCCAATGTTTCAAATTCTTAATACGAATGTCAGTAATATAAAAAGACCACAGTGTGATGTGCTTTATGCACTCCCTTTACAATAACTTTTACAACCCAACCCTGTAGAGAGCTCAGTTAAAGTATTACTAAAGTCACTCCTGACAATAGTCATAGTAAACCCACTTGAGTTTTTAAAAAAAAACAACAATTTGTTAACCCCTTGCACTCTGGTCAATTTCCCTAAAAACGCCTAAAAATAACGTACCCAAAGTAAATCAAAAGCTGTTCCTCAACCCTTTGCAGCATCTTCATGGGATTGGTCTCATTTAAAAGAAAACACTGAATTTTTTGGCAAAACAGTCATAATCTCTCTAAGTGCTCCGGCCACTGAGTAACAGCCATCTAAACATACTGAACTTGAAGAAAATAAATTTCGCCTGGGTGTTTTTTTGGATACAAATGCTTGCAAATAACACACAGCTGTCAGATCCGGGCTGGAAAATGCAACAGAAATATAGAACCAAGTGTTATCCAGCTGAGGTCAAAATTTCGTAACAATACCACAAAAAATGAATATATTACACAGCTTTTTTCTTAGGTTGTTCCCAGGTGTTTTTGAACTGTGCCAAATTGTGCCAAATGGCACAGTTTGGAAAAACGTCTGTAACTTTTGAATGATTCAATATAGAAGCTTCATCTTGGGCTCTAATGAAAGGTGACACTCAGGGCTGCGTGTGTGTGTGTGTGTGGGGGGGGGGTTGTTAGTTCATTCATTCATGAATGAATGAACAAACAAGCCCCCACACACAAAGAAGCATGCCACGTAAAAAATGTGGCTTTTTTTTTTTTTTACAAGAAAAAAATAACCTACAGTGCACTAAAAATTATACTAAAATATCTGTAATGTAGAGGATAACAACTCTCCCCCCCCCACTACAGAGGACGGACATCGTCCATCGCCACATGACGGACCACGGCGCATGCCGCGGCCTACTACGCACAGTTGTACTAAAATATCTGCAATAATATCTGCAATCCGCTACAGAAGAGTAGCGGGCGGGGGGCGTTCACGGCCCGGGCGCAGCACACGAACCGTGTGCCGCGGTCTGCTACGCACAGTTGTACTAAAATATCCGCAATCCGCTACAGAAGAGTAGCGGGGGGGGGGGGGCGTTCACGGTCCGGACGTGGCGCGCGGTCTTCATGTTGCGATGACGCACAGTTGTAATTTACTGATCGGTCAAAAGTCATTTTGATTACAATTTTCAGGGATAAAGAATAATTTAGCTTATAACACTTACCTGTCCAACAGCAGTGTCGCTGGCGAACTTCTCTTCCTCATTGTCAGACGAACATGACGCTGGTCCGCTTGTTACGGACTCGTGGTTCTGGTCACGCGACCCGGTCAAACCATAATTCCATTATTGCGGTTTTGCGCTTCCATGATTGCGGTTTTGGCGAACAATTTTTCAAAACAAATAGTAAGAAACAGTAGTAACTAACAGTAGTACGAAAAAAAGACTGGCAAACGCGTGTGTGTCACCCAGCGGCTTACACAAAACAGATTTTGCAAGGGACGCACGCTTTCGAACTTCTGTGCTTCAATTGGCTCGCTGTAGGTGGGTCCTTCTTGCTAGGTTTTGGATTTCTTAACCAACAGGACGCAGAGAGTAAGGGTCAATGGTGCATTGTCTGACCTAAAGTGCTCTTCTACTGGCTCTCCTCAGGGGTGTGTGTTGTCACCACTACTCTTCATCCTGTACACAAACATGTGTCGGAGCAGACATGACAACAGACACATTATAAAGTATGCTGATGACTCAGTTATTGTCAGTCTCCTCCAGGATGGTGAGAGTGGCCACGGCCCAGTAGTTGATGATTTTGTTCACTGGTGTGAGGATTCCTACCTGCAGCTGAATACGACAAAAACTAAAGACATGATTATTGACTTTAGGAGGAAAAATCCCAGGCACAAAGTCACCGTACTAAAAGGCCAGACCACCGAATGTGTACAATCCTACAAATATCTTGGGACGATTATTGGTAGTAATTTAAACTTTGAAGAGAACTGTGAAAGGGTGTGCAAAAAGGGTCAGCAACATCTGCATTGCTTGAGAAAACTTGCACGCTTCCAAGTTGACCGAACCATAATGACAATGTTTTATCGGGCTTTTATTGAATCTGTTTTATCCTTTTCTTTAGTGTCATGGTTTGGTCAGATAAAACTGAAACAGAGGAAATCCTTGGATCAGGTAGTTAGATGGTCCAGTCGTTTGCTTGGTGAGCCACAGCTGAGCCTGACATCCCTGTACACCAGACAAGTACAAAGGATGGCTACCTACATTTTAAATGATGACTCCCACCCTTTGCACTGCAACTTTCAGCTTCTTCCCTCAAGATGGAGGTTTGCTGTCCCAAAAAGTAGAACCCAGCGCTACAAAAACAGCTTTGTCCCTGCTGCTGTCAGAGTTGAACAAGATGTAACGATATATTGCACATAATTTAGGTACCTATTTACTAACTCCATTTTATATTTACTTATTTTTGTAGGATGTCACTTGGGTTCTAAATATTTTATTGGGTTTTAGACCTTTGAGTTTTTAACCTCTTTGACTAGTTTTTAACTTTTAATATGACCCTTCTCTCTTACCTCTGGTTTTTCTCCCATCTCTGTCTTTTTATACCCTGATTGATGGAGCCTTGAGTATTCTTCTAAATATAAACATTCTTATCATGTTTATAGTCAGCTTCATATGTGCCTGTGTTTGTGTCTATGTTGAATGTAATTTGTGGCTTGTAAATATGGATGTCACCAGACTGCAAAACAAATCTACCTACGGGTACAAATAAAGGAACCTGAACCTTCAGTCATTGGTTCTTCAAGGTTTCAGAAACCCAATTCAAGGCTCTTATTAGTCGAATGAGAGGTCATTCACATCTAAACCAATCAAAGCACTCCTCTGGCTTTCTGTTCGCGGCTGTGTCTGTGGTGGAAGAACGGAAATGCAGCTTTTTTTTCCAGTGCGCCCTAGGACGCAGAGACGTGACCGCCCGCAGTACACCGGAGTGCAAGAGGTTAAGCTGAGGAGGAACGTTACATTTGTACTAATTTTTTTTATTATGCTTAATTTGAACTACTTCTATCCCATCTGTAATAATAATCAGATTTTAATGGTGTTTTTCTTTCCTCTTGCTCATCTCTCTGAGGTCCATGGTGGTGAATGGTGGTGGTCAGCAGTCACAGCAGCTGTGAAGATAACGGGCTAGAAGCTAAATAAGAATATTGCATGTTTACTGTTTATAGAAGAAACTGATATTGCATTTCTATAACTTATTTTTTTCAAAGTTTAAATAGTTATTTGACCTTGACCTTTGACCTAGTCATCCTTAAACCGTAGTCTGAGGTCAGGGTGACAGGATGAACCTGTGTACAAACTTTGATGACCCTACCTTTACTCATTCATAGCAATAGGGCAAAAAGAAAGCTAACCATGACCTTTGACCTTTTGACCTCAAACCCATAGTCAGAGGTCAGGGTCTCAAGGTGAATATGTGTAACCAAGTTTGGTGACCCTCCCTTTGCTCGTTCTCAAGTAGTAGTGCAAAGGGAAAGTGAACACTGAGCTTTGACCTTTTGACCCCAAACCCAAAGTCAGAGGGGGCAGGGGCTAAGCTGTCCAACATTTGTCTTAGACATGATGATATCAGTTTGAAAAGGCTACATCATTCCTTTATGTAGTTATTACTATCCTTCCTTAGTAGCAATTTTTAATAATTGTGGATGGACAAACAGGGATAAGGGATAAGGACTTGTATAGCTTGTATAGCTCGCTTGTATTGAGTTTTTGCATATGACGTCAGGGGGCGTGCCGCATTGGCCCGTTAGAGTGTGCCGCCATATTGGATGGCAAGAAACAGCAGCAGCAGGGTGAAACAAACCACATAGCTCATGTGTACCTACAAACTCGGCAAAATGGTGTACTCCTGTTGTTCCCCCTGATAAGGGGATAAGCGGGGAATTAAATGGCCAGTGTGAAATGCAAAAAAAAAAAAAGAAAAAAAAAAAAGTTGGATTTTTGAATAATTACCTTCAGTGACGTAATCTCTCGCTTTCTCATAACGGGCTGCACGGTGGAGCAGTGGTTTAGCACTGTGGCAGCACAGTTTACCCTCGGCCGGGGGATCGCGGGGATCATGAGACCGTGGGCTCGATCCCAGCCCCCGACCAACAGTGAGCTGTGTGGAGTTTGCATGTTCTCCCCGTGTTGCACGGGTTTACTCCGGGGTTTCTCCGGTTTCCTCCCACATACCAAAAACATGTAGGTTTAGGGCGCTCGCGCACGCAGCGGCCGGTGGCTTGTCACCAGACTGCAAACCAAATCTACCTACAGGTACAAATAAGTAACAAAAAAAAAAAAAAAACAACTTTGTGAGTCGGGTCTGGTTTGGGGGCGCCTCTCTGCTTGCTACAAAGGACAATGCACACATGAAAGGGGAGAAAACTATTGTACATGTGCATAAAATCAGGTACGTTTTAACGCGGCGCGCCATGGAGAGCCTTTAAAAAAAAAAAAAAAAAAAAAAAACACGCAGCGCGCTTCAATCACCTCCGAGTCCGAGGAGCTGCTGTTGTTTTCCGACTCGTTCACCAGCAAAGACTTCACATCATCCAGATCCCTTTACGCTGACACGTTTTCCGATATCTTTTCCTCCTGCTCCCCTTCGTCTTTGAAAGATATCATCTCATCGTTTGCCCCCAAATCATCCCCGCTGAGCAGATTACTGGCAGTCATTGTTCTGCTAATTGCTCCAGCTGTGCGCTCTGCTTGTCCGTGGCTGTGGGGGTTACCCGACACCCGCCACCTCCGTTCAACTGAGGCATTTCGGCACACCAGAGGAGCGCACGGGAGCAAGATTAAAAACACTTGTCTGCTACTGCTGACAATGACTCCACTGAATGTGACACAGACATCGCAGACACAGTGTCAGAGGCCACAGTGTCAGTTGTTGAAGAGGATGATAGGGATGTTATTATGTCAGACTGTGACTGTGTGTTCTCCTCACTCATTCTGATCGCTAAACAGTACAAGTTACGCCTGGATTGTCACAGTGCAACTGCTGCTCTTGCCATCCAAGATGGCGGCACCTACGGCGTGTTTATGTTTACCCCCGCGAGTCACGTGAATTTTACGAGCCTACGCAAAAACTCTATAGCGTTTTTCTAGTCTTGGCTGCACGGTGGCGCAGTGGCTGCACGGTGGCGCAGTGGTTAGCACTGCGGCAGCACAGTTTACCCTTGGCCGGGGGATTGTGGGGATCGTGGGATCGTGGGTTCGATCCCAGCCCCCGACCAACAGTGATCTGTGTGGAGTTTGCATGTTCTCCCTGTGTTGCGTGGGTTTACTCCGGGATTTCTCCGGTTTCCTCCCACATGCCAAAAACATGCATGTTAGGTTAATTGGCTGTTCTAAATTGTCCCTAGATATTTGTTTCCTATAGGCCCTCAGAATAGAGGGTTAGTATTAATGAAAGCGCTTTGAGTGGTCTTTGTGACTAGAAAAGCGCTATATAAGTGCAGGTTAGTTAGCTAGTTAGTTAGTCACAAGACCACTCAAAGTGCTTCGCTAGTAGCTAACCTAACCCTCTAATCCTAAGGGGCCTCTCGGAGAACTAGGGCCAATTTAGAGTCACCAATTAATCTAACATGCATGTCTTTGGATTGTGGGAGGAAACCAGAGCACCTGGAGAAAACCCACACAGCACAGGGAGAACACTGCAAACTCCACACAGAAAGGTTCCCACCCCTGCCAGACTGGGGATTCAAACCTGGAACATTCTAGCTATGAAGCAACAGTGCTAACCGCTATACCATTGTGCTGCCCAAAAAGACGGACAGACTGACAGAAGACACATGCCCCGTCACCACAGAAGCTCATATTGCCCCCACCTGAATTAGTTAATAAGTTTGTAATAAAAAGTAGTCCACCATGTCCTGCTAACATCTTTTGCAGACTCCATTATTGACCTTTATCTCCTCCCTACAAAGTTTTGTACAAATGATGACGACACTCATAACTTGCCTAACTCATTAATATCCATTTGTATAAATATATTCTATAAGCCCTGACGTAAGTTTTCTGATTTCAGTTTGAAGTTTGCATGGAGCCCCAACATTGCTGACTTGAGCAGTTGTTTGCGAGCAGGTCAAAGGTTCATGCAGAGAGGTGCAGCAACTCAATAGTTTACAATTGCTTAGTCATAATCACAAAAAACAACAACTTCAAAATAATTTTCATTACCATGCATATGCTGTGTATACATGGGTTGTTTGTGCTACTTTTGCAGGCCGTCCCACTGAGAAAGAACAAAGTTACAGATGGTCTTGTTTCCTTCTTCAGGCTCCTTTGTAACAGCAAGACAAACAGGAATGCTTTTGAATGTAAATCACATAACGCTCCTGCAGTTTATTCGGAGGGCCTGCAGCCACAGAAAAATGCTGCTACAGCAAAAATAAATAGATAAATAAATAAAAACTGAGCATAAATAAGCAGAATAAGACAAAAAATAAATAAATGAGTACAATACATAATTTGCATTTCTCATCTTGGTTTGAATTTCACTTTATAAAAAAAGGCAGTTGGGGAGAACATGCTAGTTGAGGTTAACCATATCTAATATGAAGGAAGGGTGGGAGTAGAGATAAACAATTAATCCCATGAAATCACAAAGCACACAATGGAGGAGTAGATCAAAACGATTAATCCCGTGTTCTGCACTTCAATCACAGCTCCCATCTGCTCTAAGTTTATTTTTAATGGAATTTGAACATAAAAATTAAACAAGAAAATAGACTGACATATGGCAAAACTAATGCAGGCAATACAGCATATGATTTGAAAAGAGTTGGGTGAAATGAGATTTTTTTAACAATTAGAGTGCAGCCTTTCAGGCACATGGTAAAAATGTTTTTTTATGATGAACATAAAGCCTTTTGTCTATACTTTCTGATCATTTAATTTGTATTTTTGCATGTGTTTTGAAAGCTTACGATATGGACCAAATGCAGCAGTACCACCAGAAATCATAGGGGGCAATGTAGCCAATGTTTCAAATGCCACAAAGTTGAGCTGATATGAATAAAAAATAAAATCCCAGATTTTTTTATTTATTTATTTTTCCAAATAAACAAGATTCCCTATAGAGGGTATATGCATGATGTCACCAAACAGAACTCATGGCAGTTCCGAAACAGAGTGGCAAAAACGAGTGGCAGTGTAAGGATGTATGCAGGAAAACACTAAAAAGACGTAGTAATCAGTTACAGCAGTACACAGAGTGCCTGCTTGCATTGCAGACAGCTAATCTAATCATTCCATCCTGTATTAATTGACAAGAAATAGATAAATAAATATTTAAATGCTCAAAACCAGTTCTTCACTTATGTGTGCCGTTACCCAGACATCACAACATTCAAGTTAACAGTGTGATATTAATTTCTAAAGTAAAAAAGGTACTCAGTGTATTGCTGTGACTAAATATTTTGTGTGATTTTTGTGTTTTCCTGCATACAAACTAAAGCTGAAACGTGTTTATCACTCTATAGAGAATAGGCATTGACGTCATGCCGCACTGCATTCTGGATCGTCATCACCATTTTGTGGCTCAGGCGTTTTTGTTAAATAAGCAGTTGTGGAGAAAGGAAGCAGGCAAGGCAACGAGCTGGACGACACAGAAACTTTTTTCCATCTCCATCATACAGTACAGTAAAAGAGCTCCCGGGTCTCTGTGCATTCCTCTTTTATATCTTTAATATCATGCATTGAGACATGGAACTTCCGACCATCATACATTGTGTTTAGAACAAAACCTGTGTGGCACATTAACATGACATAACGCCGGTACCGCTCTCACACCCTTCTTCTTCCAGCGGCTCCGGCATTTACTCCTCTCCCCGGGGGGCACGTAGTCCTCAACCTGGATTCATGCTGCACCTCTGCTGTCCGCGTACGTGTAACCGGAAACCTCGTGTGATGAAATTTACTTCATCGTCTTCACTCCACTAGTGTCCGCAGTGCTCAACCGCGGACGACCGTGTGCAGTCCAAATTTTGTGACCACGCTGCCTGCCCACGACCTGAGCACGTTGACAGCGCATGTGCAAGACTGAATGTCCCATTCACGAGGCGGCGACATTGACACAACATACAAAGAAAGTAGATGAAAAAGACAACGAGGAAGTGGAAGACAAGAATAAAAACATACATAAATCATACATACATATGTTCTTACAGCGGCGGCAGCAGCATCTTTGTGGAAAAGGAGTGAAAACCAGGAAGTCAAGCAGCAGAAAGCAAACAGCATTTCTTTGTTGGCGAAAATCCTGGCATGTTAGCGCACTGGCGCTACCTATAGGGCGGAAGTGAAACCACAAATGATGGTTGTGCGCATGCGTCAACCGCTTGGCCTGGGTAGATGAAAAAGTGAGCATGTACAGCGCTGCCTGGGCTCGTCCAAAGCGCACGCGAACCAAAGCAGACTAGAGGGGAAACGCAGCATGAATAAGGCTTCACTGTCTTGTCTGATACCCCCCGGTGACACCTCCTCTTTCGGTCCATTGTTCCCCCCTTCCCCAGTTGTCTTCTTCTCTGGGTGGAGAAGTCCCACACCGTGCCCCCAAACAGTCATTGTTTCTACAAAGTCAAAATACATCAAGATTAATGTTTAGCATACCCCAACATTATTTCTAACATATGAGCAACGCTCTTTGAACCCCTGCATAACTTACTGAACAGGTTTCTAACTTACAGCTACCATATAATGGAGTATTTGCAGCAGAGGAGGTGGATCAATGAGCTGATCATGCAGGCGCACCGAAAAGAATAACCGGTATCATTAGCTGCTATAAAAACATCCTAAATCAGGGCAGTGATGTTTTTATAGTCACATGAAAGAGGAGAATCTGCTTAATTCAATGATTCCAAACATTCTACGGACTTCAGTCACCAGCTGATATTAAATCCATGCATAATGAAGGCAACAAGTAATCACAACTTCAAGAAAAAAATCAAAGAAAATCAGCAACACCGAAAAGCTCCCATTTATTAAAAAAAAAAAAAAAAAAAAAAAACTGCTCCAGATTAGCAAGAGAAATGGGAATACAGATCATGTGGGGAAATTATTTGATTTTGGCCTGTGCTGTTGTACACATTATTGAGAGATGACAGAGCCTGGCTGAGGTGGTGCCAAAGCGCACGGCACACAAGACAGCTGCTCTGGAGAAGGGCTGTCTTTCTGCACTGCTAAACGTTTTTTAAATCACAACTTAGCTTGGTGAAATTGCCATGAACACACGGCCATGTGTGCAGGAATGTTGTCGGAGCTGAATGTTGTCGGACCACTGCAATCCATTCCATCCCATGTCTCTTTTTTTTTTTTTAGCTCAGAGACCCATTCTCCACTTTTCTTCGAAGTCGGGAAATTAAAAAAAGCGTACGCCATTATCAGTCTTTTTCACACCAATCTTGACAGCCGCTATTGTATTTGATAACGCAGCAAACCTTCCCCATTCTAGTGTTGCGTGGTTTTCGGAGGAATAATGTGACTGAAAGGACCACATTGGAAATAAGTGTTTTCACTTTCTTGTGTCATCCTGGATTTTTCATGACGTTTTATATGTATATTTACATTTCCTGTTTGAATAACATATTCAGTGTCATTTTAACAAGACTGCGTGTCCACAGGGAAAGTAAAAATGCTCTCATTCTGTTTTCCTGAGAACTTTTCATGCACTGATTAAAAAACACTCTGCCTGGTATCCTGGCAACCGCTTGACCTGTCACTCAAAGTGTGCCGGGGATTTCAGATTTGTGACCCGTGCTGGCAAAATGAGTCACTTTGAGGACATTTTCAAAACTGATGTAACGTTATTTCCATATTCTGTATCCACCTTATTCCTGGGAGTGCCGCTGTAGGAACGATTATGGGCGGAGCTTCCAGTTTCGGCTGACGTAGTATTAAATCAGTCAGTAAGAGTGGAGTAGCAGGGGCATTTAAAATAGCATTTTTAAAAGTTTTTCAGATTAATTTTAATGTACAGTCCACATACCTGTCACGCCGCGCCGCTCATCAGCGGTGCCACCTGCACGCACACCTGCACATCATCAGCGGCGAGGGATTTAAGCCGCCTCGCCCTGGGCTTCGGCCTGAAGCCGTCAGACTTCCCTACGCATCGCTGTGAGTTTCCTTTCATTCTCAGCTGATCATTCCGGTAAGAAGATCTTACCTTTTTTCTCCTCCAAGTCTGCTCCCCTGTGCACAGGTGGATTTCCCGGCGGCGGACTACTCCTCCCATCGCCTGTTCCTCGCTGCTGCACCGGGCCTCCCAGGTGGCTGTCTACCGGACCTCGTCCCTTGCTGTGCCAGTCATCCGTCCTGTCCAAGTAAGCTCCTCTCTTGCTCATTTATCTCCTGTGTTGGTGTGTGCCCGTCACCCTTCTCCCTGTGCTTTTCCCATAGGGTTGTCCGGCTGTACGGCCTCCTGCCTCTGTGCCCGAAGCAGACGCCGCCACCAACACATTTACATCCCGCAGACACACATTCATGCACGCCTGTTGTTAATAAAAGCTATCTGAACTACTCTGAGCCTGTGTGTGTGCGCGTCTCCTGAGCCGTGCGTTATGTCAGTATGGCTTCAGCAGAGCGGCTCGGCAGACGGCAGGCTCGCACACCGGCTTACCACTCTCGAGGCTCGAGTGGATCAGATAGCCTATCAGCAACACGTGATCCTCAATCAGTTGGTTAACATCACTAACCGATTGGACCGCTTGGACCCCCAACAGCCGTTCCCCCCGGCTCGTCAGGGTGGCGCGGCTCCTGCTGCTCCAGCGGCCGTCCAGCAGGCTCCGGCGGCACCGACTCGGCTCACGCCCATTCCAACCCCCGCCCGCTTTAGCGGAAAGCTCGGCGGAGCGCGGGGGTTCATAATGCAATGTGAGTCCGTGTTTCACCGTGTGCCCGGAGACTTTCCCTCAGATCATAGCCGAATTGGTTATATCGGGAACCTCCTGGAGGGGCGAGCATTAACCTGGACCTACGCCGTAATGGCGAGGCCCAGTTATGCCACCCTCACATATGACCAATTCGTGAGACGCTTCCTGGAAGTCTTTGACCATTCTCGTACCGAGACGGTCCAGGTCGATCGGCTTCTCGCCCTCCAGCAGGGAAGCCGGTTGGCAGCAGACTACGCGGTCGACTTCCGGGTAGCGGCGGAGGAATTAGGCTGGGAGGGACGCTCCCTCTGTGGCCTTTTCCTCCGCAGTCTCAATGATGATCTGAGGGATGAACTGGCTGGGCGGGATATCCCTGAGACGCTAGCGGAGCTAACATCCCTAGCGATTAGTTTGGACAACAGGCTGCGCGAGCGCTCCTCAGGACGGAAGTTGCCTTCTTCTCGCCCTCGTGGAGCCTCGTCGCGCCTGCCCCAAGCTTGCCCCCTGGCGACGCCGCCACCATCGCGCCCCGAGGAGTCGGAGCCGATGGTGACGGGCTGGACAAAGCTCTTCCCGGCGGAGAGACAACGCCGCCGTGCGTTAAATCTCTGCATGTATTGCGGAGATAGTCAACACACGGTAGAGCTTTGTCCACAGAAGCCAAACGGCGGGGTCTGCGAGTCACTGTAGGGGGCCTCGCGGACGTCAATCGGTTAAGTCCCCTCACACAATTGAAACTGCCCATCCGTTTCTGTCACAACTCCACTGGGCACCTCACCCACGCACTGGTGGATTCGGGCGCGGAAGGCAGCTTTATTTCTCAAAGCCTGGCAACCCGATTGGGCATCCGCTGTCAGGCATTAAGGAACCCTATCTCCCTGGTCAACCTCTCTCGTGCCTCCCTTGGGAGAGTTACACACCAGACCATCCCCGTCCCGGTTATTGTCTCTGGAAACCACCGGGAGGAGATAACCTTTTACGTCCTGCCCAACTCTGTTTCGCCCGTCATCCTGGGGTATCCCTGGCTACGCCTCCACAACCCCGTTTTGGATTGGAAGTCCGCCGGGGTGTCGGCATGGAGCACGTTCTGCATGAGCACCTGTCTACAGTCCGCTGCCTGCTCTCCGTCCGCTTCTCCCTCACCTACGGACGCTGCGCCCCCGGACCTGTCCCTGGTGCCATTGGAATTTCACGACCTGGGTATGGTATTCAGCAAATCCAAGGCGATGTCTCTCCCTCCTCATAGGCCCTATGACTGTGCAATCAACCTCCGCCAGGGGGCGCCCTTACCCTCTGGGCGACTCTACAGTCTATCGGCACCGGAGAAGGAGACAATGAACTCTTACCTCAAGGAGTCGCTGAGTGCTGGGATAATCCGCCCATCGTGATCACCCGTGGGGGCAGGATTCTTCTTCGTCGGTAAGAAAGACGGATCCCTCCGTCCTTGCATTGACTATCGTGCCCTTAACGATATCACGGAGAAGGATCGCTACACCCTGCCCCTCATGGACACCGCCTTCCACTCCCTCCAGGGGGCGACTTGGTTCACCAAGCTGGATCTACGCAGCGCATACCACCTCGTCCGGATCCGGGAGGGAGATGAGTGGAAGACAGCCTTCCGTACCCCGAACAGCCACTTCGAATACCTGGTGATGCCGTTCGGGTTGACCAACGCTCCAGCCGTCTTTCAGCGCCTCATCAATGACGTCCTCCGGGATTTCATCGGCCTGTTTGTGTTCGTCTACCTGGATGACATTCTCGTCTTCTCCAAGTCCAGGGACGAGCACCAGGTCCACGTGAGGCGGGTCCTCCAAAGGCTGCTGGAAAACCGGTTGTACGTGAAGGCCGAGAAATGCGAGTTTTACGCGAAGACAACATCCTTCCTCGGGTTCATCATCTCCCACAACCAGGTGCTTCCGGACCCAGAGAAGGTGAAGGCGGTGGTGGAATGGCCCACACCTGCGTCAAGAAAGCAGGTGCAGCAGTTCGTTGGGTTTGCGAACTTCTACCGCCGCTTCGTCCCAAATTTTGGCACCATCGTCGGCCCGCTGACCCACCTCACGTCCCCTAAGGTCCCGTTCCGGTGGACCGAAGAGGCCGCGGCTGCCTTTCAGGCGCTGAAGGCGGAGTTCTTCTCCTCCCGGGTCCTTAACCAAGTCAACCCTGCGCTGCAGTGCATCGTGGAAGTGGACGCTTCGGACACAGGAGTGGGGGCGGTGCTATCCCAGCGGTCGCCAGATGACGGAATCAAACGGCCCTGCGCCTTCTTCTCCCGGCGCTTGTCCCCGGTGGAGAGGAACTACGACGTGGGTGACAGAGAGCTCCTCACCATCAAGCTTGCGCTACAGGAGTGGCGTCACTGGCTAGAGGGGGCAGACCTGCCGTTCGTGGTCCTGACGGACCACAAGAACTTGGAGTACCTTAGATCTGCCAAGCGCCTGAACGCCCGCCAGGCGCGCTGGTCCTTGTTCTTTGCCAGGTTCCAATTTTCCATCACCTTCAGGCCTGGCTCCAAGAACGGCCTGCCCGATGCCCTCTCTAGGCAATTCGCCCCTGAGGAGTCGGAGGACACGGTCCACACCATCCTACCCAGGTCGTGCGTCGTGGGAGCCGTCACCTGGGACATTGAGAGCAAGATCCAGAAGGCGCAGGAAGTGGAACCTGACCCTGGCGGCGGACCGGAGGGGAGGCTGTTCGTGCCAACCACGGTTCGGGGGGAGGTCATCCACTGGTTACACACATCCAAGCTCACCTGTCACCCTGGCTCCTCCCGGATGATTGACCTCCTCCAGCGGTCCTTCTGGTGGCCGGGCCTGCGGAGGGACGCTGCCCGCTACGCCCGGGCCTGTCCAGTGTGTGCCACCAACAAATCGGGTAATGCCCCTCCAGCGGGTTTGCTCCAGCCTCTGCCCGTCCCTGGCAGGCCCTGGTCGCATATCGCCCTGGATTTCGTCACCGGACTCCCAGTCTCGAACACCTACGACACCATCCTGACCATCGTGGACCGCTTCTCCAAGGCGGCACACTTCGTCCCCCTACGAGGTCTCCCCACTGCCCTGGAGACGGCGGACCTCCTAATCCAGCACGTGGTCAGGCTGCATGGGATTCCGGTGGACGTGGTCTCGGACCAGGGCCCCCAATTTGTGTCAGAGGTTTGGAGATCGTTCTGCAACGCCCTGGGAGCCAAGGTGAGCCTCTCCTCCGGCCATCACCCCCAAACCAACGGGCAGTGTGAGCGGACCAACCAGGAGCTGGAGGCTGCGCTCCGCTGTGTCACGGCATCCAAACCGACGTCCTGGAGTAACCACCTCGCCTGGGTTGAATACGCCCATAACACCGCTCGCTCTTCTGCTACTGGGATGTCCCCCTTTAAGGCATCCCTGGGTTACGACCCCCCTCTGCTCCCGGCGCAGGAGAGTGAGGTAACTGTCCCCTCAGTACGGGCGCATCTCAGGCAGTTCCGCTTCATCTGGGCGTCAGCGCGCAAAGCGCTTTTGCGCACGGCGGAGCGCAACAGAGCCGTGGCGGACCGACACAGAAGACCTGCCCCGGCGTATAGAGTTGGTCAGCAAGTCTACGTGTCGACCCAGGACGTGATTTTAAAGGGCGAGAGGAGGAAGCTGGCACAGCGCTTTATGGGCCCATACCCCATCACCAGGATCATCAACCCGGTGGCTGTGCGTGTAGCTATTCCCCCCTCCCTCCGCATCCATCCCACCTTTCACGTGTCCAAGGTGAAGCTGGCAGTCTCCGACCCCCTTTGCCCTCCTCCTGCTGCGCAACCCACGCCCCGGATGATTGATGGCCATCCGGCTTGGCCCGTCTCCTCCATCCTGGACTCCCGGCGCCGGGGTCGTGGGTTGCAGTACTTGGTGGACTGGGAGGGCTATGGGCCTGAACATCGGCAGTGGGTACCCTCGTCGTTTGTGTTGGACCCATCGCTCATCGCTGATTTCCACCGAGCGCACCCAGAGAAGCCATCGCCAGGAGGCGCTGCCAGAGGGGGGAGTACTGTCACGCCGCGCCGCTCATCAGCGGCGCCACCTGCACGCACACCTGCACATCATCAGCGGCGAGGGATTTAAGCCGCCTCGCCCTGGGCTTCGGCCTGAAGCCGTCAGACTTCCCTACGCATCGCTGTGAGTTTCCTTTCATTCTCAGCTGATCATTCCGGTAAGAAGATCTTACCTTTTTTCTCCTCCAAGTCTGCTCCCCTGTGCACAGGTGGATTTCCCGGCGGCGGACTACTCCTCCCATCGCCTGTTCCTCGCTGCTGCACCGGGCCTCCCAGGTGGCTGTCTACCGGACCTCGTCCCTTGCAGTGCCAGTCATCCGTCCTGTCCAAGTAAGCTCCTCTCTCGCTCATTTATCTCCTGTGTTGGTGTGTGCCCATCACCCTTCTCCCTGTGCTTTTCCCATAGGGTTGTCCGGCTGTACGGCCTCCTGCCTCTGTGCCCGAAGCAGACGCCGCCACCAACACATTTACATCCCGCAGACACACATTCATACACGCCTGTTGTTAATAAAAGCTATCTGAACTACTCTGAGCCTGTGTGTGTGCGTCTCCTGAGCCGTGCGTTATGTCAATACGTGTTTTGCACTCAAGTGGCAGCTAATTTCAGCACTTGTAGTTTTTATATTTTTAAATGTTTTTGAGTAGTTCTGGTACCTGCTATTGTTTATGGTGTGAGGCTCCTCACAGACAAGCACAGCTAAATCTGTGGCTTCAACAGCAATGAGTAGATCATCCACTGAAAACTAAAGGATTGTTTGTGTGATCGGTGGTACAGACACAGCAGCACCAGGTATATTTTCACTTGTATGAATGTCACAGATCTGATGTTTTACCCCGAATTTAAAATGCCCAAGCACGGTGTTGTTTCTTTGTGGCTCTGACTAGACTCTACGTCTACTCTAAGGTAAATCTGATTATGTCCAACATATCTTAACAAAATGCAGCCGACTTTATTGCGGTGGAGACATTGATATCAGAGCTTTAATTTGTTTACAGCCTTAGCATATTAGCAGCGGTGCTAACAAATGGAGCGACAGTCTGCCAGGCCACTTTTTAAGGTCATCTTCCTATCCCTCCATAGTTGTGGGATGTGGGATGATTATATTACTGTTCTTGAGGCGCAAAAGGCCGTGCTCCCGCATTTATGATGCTGAAGTCATTGTTTTTTAAAAAGGAAAAGTGTCCCGTTTCAGTGACGACCATAAGTTCTAAACTAGTACCGGAAGTTGCTACCATAATTCACGCAAGGCATCATGAGGCCTAGGAATAAGGTGGATAGAAAGACCTTCAAAATGATATTTAATTTGTAGGAAGTGCGCAAAAACGGAGGTTGAAAACTCGCGTTCGATCAGTTGGGAGTTACGTCTCTACTCACTGGAATAAATCACATCAAACTGGTAATAAACTACACGTCCCTCCAAGCTTTGGCTGTTAAATATTGATCATGGTGTACTTTTAAGCCAATTGTGATCGGTTGGCAAGAGAGGTGTGCAGCTGATGAGTGCTGCAGCGCTTTGAAAGTTGAACTTTTTTCAGCTTTCAGCACCATGAGCACAGCGCTGACTGCTGAGTGTTTTTGCGCTGAGGGCACTGAGTGCATTAAACGCTGGACTACATGGAAAATGAATAGAAAAGAGTCGCCCACAGCAGAAAAAATGCATTTGGTGGACATGCAGCCTAACTGCATTCATTGCTCACTACTAAGCACAGACAGGCTGAACTGTTTTCCCACACTTCCTTGCGGTTTTTCCATTGGGTGACGTCACGCACCCATTCTTAATACTGCGTAACTATGCTAACTGCCCTGTAACTGCCAAGAATTCTGTTCCAATGCATCCCCTCTGTTGGGAATAAAGTGCTAACCTGGCTTTAACAAACCAAATTGTTTTTACAATAAAAGGTTTGATGAATCCATATTTACTCTTATGATTAGGGAAATTAATTTTCACTATATTCATTTTCTTACACTGTCAAAACCAAAAAAAAAAATTGAATTTCAACATTAAATCAATTTATTGCCCAGCCTGAAGAAGAAAAATAGTGGAACTTTTTGAGAAGTTGCATGAGTTGACAAGAAATTATAAATACATTTAAGTTTACCTCTAATTTCAGTTCTTTCTAGATTTTTTTTTATCAGTATTCTATCCACTGATGTCATCTGGGCTGTTGTCAGAAACTTTTCACTCGTTTTCGGGGTAATATTTGGTGCCCTCTAGTCAAGGATGTGCAGGTGCATCTCAATAAATTAGAATACTATTGAAGAGTTAATTTATTTCAGTAGTTCAATTCAAAAAGTGAAATTCATTCATTATATAGATTCATTATACACAAAGTGATAAATTTCAATTATTTCTTTATCTTAATTTTGATGGTTATGGCTTACAGCTAATGAAAACCCAAAATTCAGTTTCTCAAAAAATTAGAATATTGCATAAGCTCATTTTTAAAAAAAAATGGATTGTTAATAGAAATGTTGGCCAACTGAAAAATAGGGATGGGAATTGATAAAATTTTATCAGTATCAATGGCATTGTTGATTTTGCTTATCGATCCAGCTCTTTATCAATTCCCTTATCAATTCTTGATCAGGTTTCCTGTGGGGAAAAAAGCAGGCCTTCACAGGATTTCAGCAGCAATGCAGGAGTTTTATTTTTCTGACTTTAAACAATGCTTCTTCTCTTAAAAAGATATAATCAAATCAAAAGACTGTAAACATGCTTTCCATAGAAAAATGGGCATTTGTGCCTTGTGACATTTACGATGTTTAAATGCTGAAAGAAGAAGAAGAAGAAGAAGCAGAAGAAGCCAACTTTATTGCCATTCAGTCCAAACAGCCAATCATGTACAGTAGAATAAAATTACGCTTCTCCTATCTACAATGTTAATCCCATCTAGAATCAGGGGAGCCGCTGCCATGCAAGGCGCCACCACAAACAACTTTTTCCTTCCCCCATTCTATTATGCTAAGCTCCAAGCTAGAAGGCGGGAAACGCAATATGAAAAAAAAAAAACTGTATAAATGAAATACTGAAGTGATTAGAAACAATTGCACAATTATGCTATTTTAGCAATCTATACTGGTAAAACCTCAAGACACTGCAAGGAGTCTCATTCAGTATTATTCTGTAACCTACATGACACGTACCACCTTCCCAAACTCCAGCTGCACTACAGTCATGAATGGATGCAAGCCATTAAATACAAACTTCATTACAGCTCCGTGAGCAGCTAGCCTCTGTGGGTTTTCCTGGCAAGCAGCAGAGAGCGAGCAGGTTGGTAAAACCTCAGAGCTACCTGTTGCTGTCATCGTCTAAAAAGAACAAGATCATATTTAAATATCAGACGTTTTTCATTGGGTTTTGTGAGTTAGAAAACAGATTAAACTTAGCCTGTAAGGCTGCTAGCATTGCGCTAATATTCTACTAATAATAATAAGCTAATGTTACTGCCACTAACGGAAGTGCTGCTGTTTGGGAGTCAAGTGCGGGCGCACTTCCTAGACTGTTGAACACATTGTAGTCTTTCACTGTATCCCATACTGCCACATCAAGAGATGTTTCAACTTGTGTTTACCATACGCCACGCTGCTCGTGTTTCCATACGCTTCTGCCATTATCCTGTGGTAGCGACAGCATCATGGCGTTGCTTGGTAACGGCAGTGTGTGATGTCATGACACATGCCACTTTTACAAAAAACACGGAAGTGTTTAAACCCGCAGCATCATAAAGAGGAATTGATAACATCAGCAACATACGATTCCGGGAGCTCGAAAAATTTACAACCGGTTCCCAAAAGGAACCAAGTCCTGCCATGTAGAAATCAAGGTCCCAGAGTCTGGAAGAAGAGTGGAGATGCACTCCACAGTCAGTGACGACTTGGGGAGCCACGTCATCTGCTGGTGTTGGTCCACTGGGCTTTATCGAGTCCAAAGTCAGCACAGCCATGAATCAGGAACTGGGACCTGGGACCAGCTGATGCTGCTCAAAGTACCAAAACCTGGTTGAATGACCATGGTATCACTGTGCTTGATTGGCCAGCAAACTCTCCTGACCTAAACCCCATAGAAAATAGTGATGGGAATTCTGGCTCTTTTAAGAGAGCCGGTTCTTATGGCTCGGCTCACTAAAAAGAGCCGACTCTTTCGGCTCACAAATGGCTCCTCAAATTTTTTGTTGGTTAAATTAATTTAATATTAATAAAAAGATAAGATAAGCCTTCATTAGTCCCACAATGGGGAAATTCCAGGATTACAACAGCACAGGGATAGCAACACTCAGAGCAATAATTAAGAAGATATGGAAGATATAAATAAGAGCAGTGGATATACATACATACACATCAATATATAAATATATATACAAAGTGCGAAGCATTGTAGCAAGATGGAATAAATAGCATAATCGTCTACTTAGTTATCCTACATAGTATGAATATGTACCCATACATATTGTCACCCTCCGTAGCGACCGATACTGTCCTAGTTGTATACTGGAAGGGACCATTGTGTAAGTCTATTGCGTCTTTTGCATTCAGTACTATTAGGTCGCTATCGATCGTACGCTATTAGGTTACTATTAGTACTCAACAAACTCAACCAAATAAACTTGTACTAAAGTACAAAAACTACTGGGGTGATAGCCTTTTGCACAAATTGTCTCATAGAGCTCTGGGTTGTAGGCGTAGATGGTTGGAGTGGTGGAGCTACTGGATCATGCTGAAGACACAGCAGCAACAACAGCTGAAGTAGACAAAGTGGCACTTTCACTGGTAGCAGGTTCACTTGCTAATCTGTTTTTCTTCCAACTGCACTGATGGATGTAGGCTACAGTTCTAATGTGCCTGTGCAGGTTATTTGCAGAGCCTGCTCAATGTATTTTTCCACCTTGCACACTCTACCCTCTGCTTTTGTGTTATCAATGTAATTAAAATGTATCCAAGTTTTACTTCGTTTCCAGGTGTCACTCATTTCCACACCTTTTCAGTGTTTTGCATCTGTTGGGGCTGTTCCCTCTCTTGTCTCCCTGTCTGTTCCTCTGTGTGTGTGTGTGTGTGTGTGTGTGTGTGTGTGTGTGTGTGTGCGCGCTGCTGCTGCAAGTAACCGCGTCCCTCCCTCTCCTGCTCCTGCTCAGTGCAGTCAATCACATGCAGCTTGAGCAGGAAAAAAATAGAGGAAAAAACAAACAAAATGGCTCTGGCTCGCAGGCAGGAGCCGGCTCTGGTCGGTCACTTCAAAGAGTGTTGTTTCCTTCGTGGACGACACATCACTAGTAGAGGATCTATGGGGTATTGTCGAGAGGAAGATGAGAGACACCAGACCCAACAATGCAGACGAGATGAAGGCCGCTATCTTCTAGAACACCTCAGCAGCGCCACAGGCTGATCAGCTTCATGCCATGCTGCACTGATGCAGTGATTCATGCAAAAGGAGCCCCGACCAAGTATTGAGAAACCGAATTTGGGGTTTTCATTAGATGTAAGCCATAATCATAACCCCTGAAATACAGTATATCACTCTGTTTAATGAATCTGTATAATATATGCATTTCTCTTTTTCAATTGAATTACTGAAATAAATTAACTTTTTGATAAAACGCTATTTTATTGAGATGCACCTGTATTGCTTAACATCTTTGCAAACGTGAAATACACATGGAAGTATGAGGGCAGTCACGGTTATTGTATGCATCTGTTTTTGTATGTAATGTAGGGGACGTTTTTCCAGATGAACAGGTCTCATTTATAGATTATTTCAAGGCTACGCTTGGCATTGGTGAGTCTTTAGTTATCTACGTATTTGTTGTGCTGTGTTTTACATCATGATTGAAGACAATAATGGTCACGGGTTCACGCTCACTCATTGACATCAACTAATTTTTGTATCGCACTTGTGTATAAGCTGCAGAAAGACCACTGGTACACTCAAACCTACAGTATTATTAAGTCTCATTATGAAGGGGTTAAGATTGACACCTAAAATAAGTTTAAAAAGTTTCAGTAGTTTTAAGGTTTATGGCAAAAAGTGAACTCTTTTTTTGTCCCAATGTGCACTTACATTAAAAAAGACAATGAAACTAATGTATATTACTGTCTATAGCCCTAAAGCTTGATATAATTCTATACCAAAGCCACCTCAGCCACTACATAAATCATACTGGCTTATTGAATTGAGAAAGTATGAAATATCACAGATGATAGATAGTTGGTATTTAGTCAAGATGGCACACAGCCACTAGTGAATTCTCCTGTGTGTGTATGTGTGTAAAAGTGAGCGAGCGCAAGTGAGTGAGGGAGAGAACGTCACAAAGAGAGGGATGGATTGAAAACCAGTCTTTTCCTCGTTCTCTAAAACCACACACGCACACACACAAAACTGTACTCTACAGTGAGTTTGGGTCTTGTGTCTCGCGGTGCAATTTTTTTTTTTTTATCAGTGGACGATGCCATTTCCGTTGTGTTGATGCAGCAGATGGATTTCCTCCCACTAACCATTCATCACCTGCCACACCGAAAACCTTCCTTTGCCCCCTTTGCACCGATGAAAAATGGGCTTAAGGCCATCTCCTTCCTGAAGAAAATAAAAATCATTTAACGTGTCATCAAACAGGTTTCATCACATGGTCTACTGGAGCCTTTGAGCACAAAAGAACAAAGGAATTTTTTTTTCTGTTTTATCTTATTTCTTTTTGTGCAGCATGATTCTGTCTTAGTTCCAGCATTTAAATGTATTTTTAAGATTGTACGATTATCTCAAAACAGTCATTACACATAGTCAAGAGCATATAATGTAAAGTTCAATTCTCAGGCATTTATATAACAAAATACTAAAAAGGAACACTGTGTTTGAGTCTTTTATTGAATATTTGCAGAGAATTACTTTAGACATCCATTACAGGCGATGCAGAAGATAAACTGGATGCTGGAATAAAGGCTCATCTTCACATGTGATACCTGGCTAAGGCCAGTTATACTGCTTTGCCCTTGTGAGATGCACAGAAAACTGTAAGTCTGATTCTTTCTACAGCATGAAGGAGCAAAGTTCCACCACCCCTGACTGGCAGAATATGCTGTTAAACACTGATAATTTTTGTTACCTCATCTTTTTGTTCATGCTTTCATTTTACTGGTAAATATTAGCCACCTAAGAGAGGCGTGAACTGGACAGCTGGATATTGAGGAGTCAGCTGAATTTTTACTTGGTGCGGCCAAAGTTCAGAGCCGCTACGTCAGAAAGGTTTTGCTTAGACTGCATTTCTGCAAGGTGAAGCTTAGCATGACATCTGAAATTGTTTCTCCTTTGTCTGACTTGTGAAGCACTGACAAAGGATCAGCATCTCACCTATCTCTGGTACTGTCCAGTTGCAAATTAGTTTTGGGTTGACACTATATTTACAGTAATGGGTTTTCTCAATATGATACTAACATGCTGGCTGACAGCACCATGAATGGGTGTTCAGAAAAGAGTGGGACCCTTTTCTCCCGTCAAAAGCATTTTTTACAATTAGGCATGTTTTCCACTAAAAAAGTAACTTTACTTAATAGGAAACCTCTGTTCATCATAAGATAGTTCAGTCAAATGTGCTCTGTTGCTAAAATGAAGTAAATATGTTTTAAGAAATTTACAAATGAACGGATGCAGACCTTTTTTAATGTTTACAGTTTCTGAATAGTTTTTTTTCTTTTTGTTTAAGCCATTACGCACCAGTATGCTGACAAATCCACCTTTTTTTCCCCCACTCATGTTACTTTTTTGTTTTGTCTTATTTCTTTGGGTCCATTATTTGTATATCAGTATAATAAATAAAACACTGAAAAAATACTTTCTGCTTAATTCAGCTTAGATAAGAAACAATGTTTATAGCTGTAGACAATTTGAAATATCTTCTCAATCTTCACCCATTCTCACTTCTTGAATTGACTGATTGAATTCTTAAAACAATCCTAAAAAAAAAAAAAAAAAAAGATGAACCTACATGCGTGGCAAATCTCTTTCATGCCTCCCAACATTTGTCTCCTTCCAATTACTGAAGCAAAGGTTTATTTGAGTGAAATTAGACGGTGGTGTTTGCAGTGGGATCGTTTTTCCACTGACAATGTGTGACTGTAGCTGTCATGCTTATCATTACTCGACAAAATTGAACTGTAGCACATCACATTCGTCAGGGTATAATCAGTCATAATCAAGTTAAAATTAAGGATTTTTAAGCTTGTCTTTAATTGTTCTTGATCAAATTTAAGACCTTGCTTTTGTGCGATGGTTTAAAAGTATACTCAAGGGGTTTAAAAATGTGCCACTGTATTTTGGGTTCAATTTGGGAAGAGCGTTTCCCTGCTAAAAAAAAATCTAGTTGTACAAATGCATGATGGGTAATTCCCAACATGTAGGATTTGGTCACACCTGACTGGTTATTGCGAGTAATCCTGTCTCTCAAAGCACAGTTTTGGAGAAGAAATCACAATGTATAGTGCTTACATTTCTTGGCATATTTTGGTTCCTTTTTTTTGGTTGTTTTGTCACAGATTAAGTTATTAATTAAAAGGTAATGAGAAGCAATATATATGTATAAGTGGTCATTTGCATACAACACAAACTACACTAGTGAATTTACAAATAATTGTCATGGTGCCATGTTAAATCTCTTTAGTGTAAATTACAGTTCTTTGCTTTATTAGTTATTATTTATTAGTTATAGTTATTTAATGGGTCATCAGTCCAAGTCATATTAAATTTTCATTTCACCACGATCTATGTTGCTGCTAGTTGATTCAAGTAAAATACATGAAACTATTCCATACACCCACAGCCAAAAGCCACAACTTAAATGGCAAAAAGTCACAAATTTACAAGAAAAAAGTCAACGACTTCACAGTGATGGCCGTTTGTTCCAGACTTTTCACTTTCCAATATGTTAAAATGCAAAAGCAGCAACAAATTCACAAAACTGAATACAAGGATTTCACCGCACAATGCAAGAAAACAGTTATTGTGTTAATCACATCAGGGATATGTTCAGACATTTGAAACAATTTTACCTTCTTCTGTCATTTATTCCCTTCAAATAAAAGGCATCTGAATTGAGAATTGTTACATTCTCCAATCAAATTTCTTGACTGTCCAGTCTGGGGTCCCAGATTGTTAAACCTCTAAAAGGACAAATCAAATTGTTAGCTGGCCTTTAAATTTCAGAACAATAACGTGATGAAAGAATAAATTTCTTCATTTCTTTTGTGTCCTTTCACTGATCTAACTTCAACACTGAGTACGACTTGTGTATTAAATTATCCCGTACATAATTATTTAAATGATAAAGAGGGATTCAATTTCATCCACCTTTATAACTCATGCTAACAGCAATGAAGATAAAAGGACAAACTCAGTTATTCTCATTCTGCCAAAGTAATCAGTCATTAGTTGAATGTGAATGTTTCGAAATGTCAGGATTTAATTTAGAAATTGCCCCACAATGTCAATAAAAACTAATGAAGTCAACACTGTTAGTGACACTGTTAGCACAATGAGTCCATTTATGGGAGTCAGGGCAGCTGAAAATGAGACGAGTTTTATCTTCACAAAGCAGGAAATGAAATTCAGAGTTCAGTACACTTACAGGAGGACCTCTGCGCCTTTGTGAATTAAAACGTTAGAGGCACAGAGCGAGACTTTGATGTATTGTTAGTTTACAGAGTTCAGTTAAAAAACAGGATCTGGTGCCAAAATATTTCGACTGTTTGGTATACTCGCACTTCACTTGCTCTGTTCAAAGTCTTAACGCATCAAAGAAGCAGCTCAAACATTTGAAACAGCTTGCTTTTTTTCACTTGCCAAAAACAATGACTGAACGGAAGGAGTCAAACCTCTATTTATTCACAATAGATTGCTGAGATCATCATCCAATCACCGAATTGATCAGTGAAGCTCAGGAGGCAATCAATCACACTGATGGTTTCATTAATCAGAGCATGTCACAATGTCGCAAAAAAGGGCAGAAAGAAGCAAACCGTTGAGCCACTCCAGACAAAAAGCTAGCCAGAGTCAGAGGGAGGTGAGATTACTTCTCAGGGTTTTAATGGGAAGACGTTGAAGCTGGGGAGGCTATGTATTATATACAGTGAAAGCAACATCTTCCTGTATTTTTAAAGTTTTCAAAATGTCACCTGCTTAACCATAACTGATGATACAATGGCTATTAAATGCTGCCGACACACTTGCTGCTTGTGCAAGCTTATGCTGTGGCAATTTAAATGACGAAAGGCTTGTCTGATGAATAATTCAATGATGCAATCAGCCTGATTACGGTTGTTTTAGCCACTGAGTCGGATTTCTTCCCACATGACTCTTACTGGAATTGGCAAAATATTCCCCTCCAATGTGCTTGCATAGATGTGTCGATGGGTGCAGAAGTACTCACACATTCAAATGCTTTCTAGAGTGTAAATTACATATACATTATTCAGTTTTTGATGCAGCAGTGTTTACATGCGATATTGATTTATACAGAATCAAGCAACACTGAAGTAAATTCACACAAATCAGATACCACGTACTTTGCACCCATAAGCAGATGCAAAGGAATGCTACAGGAACTAAAGGCAAAAGGACACACAGATTATAGGTTTCAGGAAACTTGATTCAAAAATCTGTGCACCCTTGTGGCAGACGGTTAATTATGATGGTAATCAATCCAACAGAAACGGACTGAAGAAAGGGCGGACAGAGAAACAAACACAAGGTGACAGGCTGCCCGAGAGAAAGTCAACAGGAGAATAAGATGAACAAGTAAATGAGTGGGAGAGTTGATCCAGAGGCAATCTGATGAATCTGCATGCTAAGTAAGAAAACAAAGCAAAGCCTACAATCAATCTTTTATTACTGTGGGATAAAAAAGTAAAATCCTTGAAGTGAAGATAAACAATGCAAAGTCACAGTTACTGGCTTAAGTAGAGCGCTAATAATCAAATAATTACAGATTACATGCTGGTTTATCAATTACAAAATGCTTTAATACAACACTTTTTTCATCCAAGACCCTCACTGTTGGCTTGTCTATGCATCTTTCCAACCAAACTGTTGCATAAGACAAGTCCGATAACGTAAAAGTGGTAAATAATTCAAAACAGAAACAGACTAAACCCTCCCAGTATCTGGTGCAATTTAGACGTTATTTTTTGGACTCAATCTGGTCAGTCTGTCCAAGCCTTAATTTAGCTCAAGAACAGTTCAAAACTGGGCTGTGCCTTGGATAAGATAAGATAAGCCAAGCCTTTATTAGTCCCAAGATGGGGAAGTTCCAGGATGGCAGCAGCACAGGGATAGCAGCACTCAGAGCAACAGTAAATAAGATAAGATAACATAAGAATTGATCCCATTTAACCAAAAACTAGTTGTCTTTTTAATGACCTGAAATTTTTTTTTTCAATTTTCACTTTATCACAATTGACGTTTAAGTGGTCTTTTCAAAAATTTTTTACCTCTGCCAAGGGAGGAGGTAATGATTTTAGTGGCGTTGGTTGGTTGGTTTGTCTGTTAGCAACATAACTCAAAAAGCTATGAACGGATTTTGATGAAATTTTCAGGAAAGGTGTGTAATGGCATGGGAACAGATGATTAGATTTTTTGTATTTGTGCAGCAGGATTACACAAATACTACTGGATGGATTTGGATGAAATTTTCACCAGAGGTAGTTCTTGGGCTACAGAGGAACTTGTTACATTTTGGTGATGATCTGAGAATGCATACCTCAGCCGAGGCTGTTATCTTCTCACACAGTGTTAGCAACAATACTCCAAAACTAATGGATAGACTTTGATACAATTTTCACCAGAAGTGGCTCAGGCCTACACACAAACCCATTACATTTTGGAGGTGATCCATGAGGGACAGAAGGAGCCTTGGAGGAGATACGCGCTCTCTGAGTACTTTCTAGTTCAAGCCATTTTTGCTGGCTGGGCAAACTATTATGGTGCCTATAAAACATATCCGCTCCTTTGGATGTTTTCCCCTTTGCTTTTATAAACTGAATCATAGTCAATATTTTTTTAACAAAAGTAATAAGACAAGTACACAAAGTCAACATAAAATCAGACCTCTACAACGTAATCTAAATTAATTTGGCCAACTGGTGCTAACAGCCTCACGGTTAGCGAAAAGGCGATCACCTGGATGCAGCGAATGTGTCTCAGGAGCTTGTAGTATAAAGACATCTGTGTCTGGGAGTTTCAGCCACTGGTTAATCAGTATTCCTGGCTACAATTACACCATGAAGACAAAGGAACACTGAGCAACTCTAAGAAAAGGTTACTGAAAAGTGTAAGTCAGGGAATAGATACAAAGAAATAAAAGTCACCGAACATCCCCTGGAGTTGCGTTAAACCCACATTTAAGAAATGGAAGGAATATAGAATGGACCATCCTCACAGACTGGATGACCATGTTAGGAGACTAGTGAGGAAGGCCACCAAGACACCCGACTACTCTGGTTGAGTTAAAAGTTTCTTCAGCTGAGATGGGAGAGATTCTGATACAATAGTTGCTGTTTAGGGTCTGCTCAGTCACAGCTTTATGGGAAAGTGGCAAAGAGAAAGTCAGTGTTGAAGACTTCAGGGTCAAATGGAAGAATTTATTATGAGGTTGCTTCAACAACAGCCTTAACATAGTAGCATGAACACCATCTTTCAAACACCATCCTAGTCTTCTAGAATCCCATTGGCAACTATTTAATACAGTTTAACTATACCAGGGGTGTCCAACCATGTGCCATGGAGAGCCAAGACCCTGCAGGTTTTCTCTTCTACCCAGTCTCTTCAGCAGGTGTTTTCACTTATCAGCAATCAGTGGGAAGAAGTTCACAGAAATCTGCTGTTGAAGACACTGGTTGGAGGTAAAACCTGCAGGGTCTTGGCTCTCCATGGCACATGGTTGGACACCCCTGAACTATACTGATTCCATGCTTGATATAAATTGTCAAAACAACTACTTTAAATGACAGGATTGAAAATGTGGTAATTTTTCCCAACTCAACTCAAATTCTGGGGGTATTCCAGTAAGCAGGTTATGTGAAAACTCTGAGTATGTTAACCCAGACATGAAGGATTATCCAGGGTTAGCCATTCCAGAAAGAGAGGTAAGACAGGCTTAATGTCAGTCACCATGGTAATCAACTCTGTGAACGTAGCCTGTTCGCTGGTAGGATTTCTTTAAGAATCCTTGAGTTTCTGCTTGTCTCCTTTTCTGAAGATGGTGGAAATTCAGGTTAATATTGTTCCAACAATTAACATTTTTGTTATGATCCCACGTGCACCATTACGCGGCGCACAGAGGGCAGAATGAAAACCCACGCACAGGAGTAGATTTGTGCACTTTATTGACAAAACCCCAAATAATAAATCCAATAAACAGTAACGATAAACACAGAAAGTTGGAATGATGAGCTTAGGCCACCAGACATACAGGGACACCGCCTGGATGCTCTACAGCCCAGGGAAGGGAATGCCTAGTGCCGCAGAGCTGCTGTCGTCATGGGAAGAAAGGCAAACATAAACTTACGGTGCTGGAGCGATCTGGGGCTGTCCGTGCAGTCCGGTGGATGAGGGTAAGGCAGAAGCAGCCGCCAACACCAAGGAAATACACAATCTTGAAGCGTTACGGAAGACGAGTTTGTCAGGCTGGCAATAATGTAGGGAATCACAACTTGTATACACGGAGGTACACGCTGCCGTGGAAGAAGTGCAATGCTTCGGCGACCTCTTCCTACTCCCACAGCATTTAAGTAATAATAATACTAATAATGAGGGAAGAGACCGCCGTTGTGGAGGAATGTGATCTGGACATAAATGACACCACGAGTGAATGTCTGAGCATGTGAATGGAAGTGAATGAAGTGTGTGTGTGTGTGTGTGTGTGTGTGTGTGTGTGCGCGCGCGCGCGAGAGAGAGAGACAACCAATAACGAGACACAGCTGATGACACTGGCAGGAGGAGGGGGCGTACCCGAGCTGTGAGGGAGCGAAGAACCCAAAGGGCTCCCTGAAGCGCCTGATGGAAAATAAATAGAGAACCGGGCCAAAATAACCACGGTGTCAGAACTGGGTTTGGAATCACCAAACCCAGGTTCATGACAATTTTACTTGTGGCAGTGCACTCCCCTCAATTCTAGGCCTGCCTTTCCTATAATTTGACAATCAAAATACATCATTTCCTAAGGCATTTTATCCATCTTTTTAGTTGATGCATCCTATTTATAACTCATTTATTGGTAATTGAGAAAATACAAGACATAGAAATTGTACAGTTCTACATGCAAAATTAACCTAACACTTCAAGATGAAAACAGGCTTCCCATTTCCCAGCAAAATGTTACAATTTGGAAAATAAACATTATCTCCTTAGGTAGACTGTCGGTTTACTCTGTGTTACTGTTGTACACATGTTCAAGGTTTTGTTGCTGGGATGTTTGAGTTTTACATAATTCTTGTGCACCACTATGCGACCCCCCCCCCCCAAAAAAAGCTTCGGGGCTCCATTGATGATGACTTTTCATTGTGATCTTAACTCAAGGTGACCATACAGTCATGTGAAAAAATTAGGACACCCCATTAAATATTAAGTTCTTTATTAAGAAATATCTATGTCTAACCTTGTTTTTGTTTTTATTTGCATTTTTTTAACATTTATTTTAGCCACTGTACGGGAATGAATGTGGGGGTGTCCTAAAAAAGATGGGGGGTGTCCTAATTTATTCCTCACTATTTGTTTAGAATGACATTTTACAGAAAATTTGAAAAAAGTCTTTAATTCATTTTTAATTGTTTAGTTGTATTACATGAATCTCCCAGTATTTTTCACATTGATATTAAATAGCCATATGTCCACATATGTAAAAAAAAAAAAAAACCACACACAGGCTTATACAGGGTGTCTTATTTTTTTTCACATGACTGTATTCTGAGTCTACCACATCCACATCCGCCCCACAGCCAGGAGGTTGTGGGTTCAAGCCCTGGCTGTGTCGCTCAGCATAACAGAATGGGCGAAGAAAACGTTTGTGGCGGTGTCTTGCATGGCAGCGGCCCTCTGATTCTAGATGTGATTAACATTGTAGATGGGAGGAACGTAATATTTTTCTGTTGTACATGATTGTCTGTATGAACTGAATGACAATAAAGTTAGCTTCTTCTTTTTCTCTTCTTAATTGTTAACTTTTCTGGAACCGGATACTCAGAGTTTCACATCTCTTTGTAAGTCAACTTTTATTGAGAATTAGACTCAGAGTTTGTTGAACCTCCTTTCTGGAATACCCCCCCCCCCCCCCCCCCCCAGCTGCAGAGCTTTGATTGAGCTCAAAGTTAGTGTCAGAGTAGTCAGTTAATTTTCCATATTATTCAATATTACATTATGCTAGATATGTGATTTTATTTTTATTTGAAGATGGAGATAACTGATCAGATGTCCAATATACTACAGCAAAGTCAGCTAGAAAAGTCACAATTAATAAACTGATTTAAAAAAACTACAAAGGCCAGACCTTTTACATACACAAAGAACTAAGATATCCGACTGAGCTCAAAGCAAAATTCACCACAGGATGTGAGCTGATTTTTTTCTTTGTGCCTTTACAGGTCTTGCTCTTAAGTGCTTTTGTCAGTGAGTGGTAGACAGAGGTCAAATAACTGGTCATTTAGGTTGTCACATCAACTCAGGACCTTCTGTACCGGTAAATGAAAATCTACACTTGCCTTTCACAGAAATGACGCCAAAGAGAGGTTGTAAGACATGAAAATGTGACATCTGACTGAATTTCCTGTCACCTCAGAAAAGGGTTGCAAAATAAAAGTGTTACTAAATTAAAAGTTGATAAAATGTGTTTGTATTAAGGCTTTTGCTTGATTAAAAAAAAGGAAATGTACCTACAAGCTATTTGTTGTGTATAATAGAGCAGAGAATTATTAATACTTGTCATCTTTGATTTCTGTTATATAATTTACACTACAGTACCACAAGTAATGGGATTTTACATTTTGCTAGCTCAAAAAATTGTTTTAAATGATTAAAAAAAGTAAAAATTGTTCTTTTTTTCCTGGTGATTAATGTAGGTAATGAACGTGGATAAGAACGCAAACAATTTTTTTTTTTTTCTCCCGGCGCCACACGAGTCGGCCGCCCTTTGCAACAGCTGCTCGATTCCGAGTCTTTTTCCCTTCCTCTCTCTTTTTGATCCGTCTTTTTTTCACTCCACTTATATCACGGACACACAGATCGTCCCAAATGTCTCCTGAGCCGGTGGACGGAGCCACTGTTTATAGCAGGATACGATACAGCAGGGAAGAGCTGCTAGCATTCAACTGCCACCCGGTCCCATTGGAAAAACTCGACATACCGAGAGAACTGAGGCGAAAACGCCGTGGCTGCCGGGCTGGAGTAAGGCGGAGGACAAAAAATATAAGGTACAGACCCTCCCTTCCATCTATTGTCATGGGAAATGTACGGTCGTTACTGGGAAAGGTAGATGAGCTAGCGGCTATCTGCCGTTACGATAGCACATATCGGGAGTGCTCTCTCCTTTTGTTTTCTGAGACGTGGCTAACTGAACTAGCAGCAGATGCTAACATTGAGCTGGAGGGTTTTCACATGATACGGGCAGACCGAACACCAGACAGTGGCAAAGCAAGGGGCGGTGGAGTGATAATGTATGTTAACAACAACTGGTGCAGACCGGGACATATCACTGTTAAACAACGTCACTGCAGCAAAGACATTGAGTTGCTAGCTGTTAGCATGCGGCCTACATATCTCCCGAGAGAACACTCACACGTGATCTGCATTGTTGTTTATGCAAATCCGACGGCGAACGCTGGGACAGCGCGTGACGTCATCCATTCAGTAACCAGCAGGCTGCAGACAGAACACCCAGATGCTCTTCTCCTCATCTCAGGCGATTTCAACCATGTTTCACTATCTCCCATTCTACCCACATTCACCCAGTATGTCACATACCACACTAGAGACAATAAAACACTGGACTTATTCTACGCAAACACTAAGGAGGCGTACACCTCATCACAACTCCCCCCACTCGGGAGATCGGATCACAACTTGGTTCATCTCCGGCCGGTGTACAAACCCCTAGTGCACAGACAACCTCCGGCCATGCGCACAGTGGAGTTATGGTCTGAGGAGACAATGGACACTCTAAAGGGCTGTTTTGAAGCCACCACCTGGAAACAGCTCTGCGATCCACATGGTGAGGACATCGATGGCCTCATTCACACCTTCACGGACTACCTCAGCTTCTGTGTGGACAAATCCGTTCCCACCAAGACCATACGGTGTTGCTCAAACAACAAACCCTGGATCAACCCTGAGATAAAAACACTTCTGAGAGAGAAGAAGAGGATCTTCAGGTCGGGGAACAGGGAGATGCTGAAGCCTGTACAGCGGGAGCTGCGGAGAAAGATCAGAGAAGGCAAGGACAGCTTCAGGAAGAAGACGGAGGACAAGCTGCAACAGAGCAACATCAGCGGGGTCTGGAGAAACCTCAAAACCATCTCTGGGCTCCAGAATACCTCCCCCCAGGCCACGGGGGCAGGGAGTGGGCGAACAACCTGAATCTGTTTTTCAATAGGTTTGACCAACCGCCCTCCCCCCTGACTGCACAACAACCACTGCTGCCTCTAAAGAAATCAAGTCCTGCTGCCCACTCCCCACTCCACCAACACCCCGCCACTCCCAACACACAGCCCCCCATCCTGACCCTGACCAGGACCCAGGTGAGGACGGAGCTGAGGAAGATCAAGACGAGGAAGGCGTCGGGACCGGACGGCATCAGCGCAAAGCTCCTCAAGTCCTGTGCAGACCAGCTGTGTGGGATTGTGACATACGTCTTCAACCTGAGCCTGAAGCTGGGGAGGGTACCACAGCTGTGGAAAACATCTTGTGTGGTACCTGTACCAAAAACTTCCCACCCCAAAGACCTGAACAGCTACAGACCGGTGGCCTTGACGTCCCACTTGATGAAGACCCTGGAGAGACTGCTCCTTGCTCACCTCCGCCCCCTGGTGGAACCAGCGATGGGTCCACTCCAGTTCGCCTACCAGCATGGCATTGGGGTGGAGGATGCGGTGATCTTCCTCCTTCACCGTTCTCTGTCCCACCTGGAGAAGCCCGGGAATATGGTGAGGATCATGTTCTTTGACTTCTCCAGTGCTTTCAACACCATCCAACCGATGATCCTGAAGGACAAGCTGCTGCGCGCAGGGGTGGACCAGCACCTGTCATCATGGATCCTGGACTACCTCACGAACCGGCCTCAGTTTGTGAGAACCCGGGACTGTGTGTCCGACACGATCATCGGTAGCACAGGGGCCCCCCAGGGAACGGTGCTGGCTCCCTTCCTGTTCACTCTTTATACTGCGGACTTCTCACACAACACAACACACTGCCATCTACAGAAGCTCTCTGATGACTCTGCGATCGTTGGCCTCATCTCCAATGGAGATGAAGCTGAGTACAAAGGGCTTATCCAGGACTTCGTGGACTGGTGCCATCGGAACTGCCTCCAGATCAACGCGAGGAAAACTAAGGAGCTGGTGATGGACTGCCGCAGGCAAGGACAACCCCTCACAGCACCAGTAAATATACAGGGAACAGACATCGAGATGGTGACATCCTATAAGTACCTGGGTATTCATCTGAACAATAAACTAGACTGGTCACACAATACTGACGCACTCTACAAGAAGGGACAGCGCAGGCTGTTCCTGCTGAGGAGACTCAGGTCTTTTGGTGTACAAGGGGCGCTGCTGAAGACATTCTATGACACGGTGGTGGCATCAGCCATCACTTTTGGAGTGGTCTGCTGGGGCAGTGGCATTACTGCAGCCGATAGGAAGAGACTGAACAAACTGATCAAGAAAGCTAGCTCTGTCCTGGGGCAGCGCCTTGATCCGGTGGAGGAGATGGGAGAGAGAAGGACGGTGGCTAAACTGTCATCTCTGCTGGAGTCCGAGTTCCACCCTATGCAGGACATACTGAATGCACTGAGGAGCTCATTTAGCAGCAGACTACATCATCCCAGGTGCACAACCGAGAGGCTTCGCAGGTCCTTCCTACCAACGGCTGTCAGACTGTACAACCTAAGCAGGGCTGCTCGCAGAGATAGCAAAAAGACGTAACAAACTAATAGTTTTTGAATGCAAAAGATGCAATAGACTTACACAACGGTCCCCTCCGGCATACAACTAGGAAAATACTGGTCGCTATGGAGGGTGAGAATATGTATGGGCACATAATCATACCATGTAGGATAACTAAGTAGACGGTTATGCTGTTTCATCCCATCTAGCAACAATGCTCTGCACTGTGTGTGTTTATATATTTACATATTTATTCCATCTAGCTACAATGCTCCGCACTGGGTGTGTTTATATTTATATATCTATATATTTATTCCATCTAGCTACAATGCTCCGCACTGTGTGTTTATATATCTACATATTATTCCATCTAGCTACATTGCTCCGCACTGTGTGTGTTTATGTATTTACATATTTATTCCACCTAGCTGCAATGCTCTGTACTGTGGGTGTTTATATATCTACATATTTATTCCATCTAGCTACAATGCTCCGCACTGTGTGTTTATATATTCATATATTTATTCCATCCAGCTACAATGCTCTGCACTGTGTCTGTGTGTATATATATATATATTTTATAGTAATATGTACATATGTATATTAGCTGCTCTTGCTTGCTTGCTTTTTTTCTTGCCTTCTGATTGTTGCTCTGAGTGTTGCTATCCCTGTGCTGTTGCAATCCTGGAATTTCCCAGTTGTGGGACTAATAAAGGCTTATCTTATCTTATCTTATCTTATCTTATCTTATCTTAAATTACACTGTTCAGCTGACTGGTGTAGCCATCTTTGTCTTTTGTTTCCATTCAAATATAGCTTCCTATCATGCATATTAAAATTTATCATTGATTAGAATAGTGACAATCCATCATAAACCAATTCTGTTACGTTTGCAAGATAAATCAGTTATTGCAAATAATCTACAAAATATTTATAATGACAAATTTTCTCCTTCATTTTTCTTTAGCTCTACAGACAGCACTTGTTTTTGTTTTTTAAGAACATTATCAGAATGACATATTGTAATAGCTCTGCTTCTTTCCCTATCACTGACATCTTCCTGTCGGCGCATTAATAATCTACACAGCACCCAAAGGTCACCATGTTTTGATTTTCTTTCTTGATTGGAGATGATATGTGCCATCTCAGACTTTCTTTTATCCAGCTCAGAGGCAAACACTCATTCATGTGATGAGATGTGTTTGTGGTTCACCAATGAGAGAAGCCGAAAACCTCCAGTGAAACAGTGATGATCATTAGCTTTAAGATTGTGGTTAAGTAGGTGGCCTGAGTGAGATCAGGCTCGCTCTTGTGGGGGAATGCCAACAAGAGGAATAAAGCTGCTCTGGTACTCCATTTTGTTGTCCCCTCTTCATTTAAAATTTAGTGAATCCAAGGGTTCAATATCATGCAAATTATTTGCATCACTGGTGTGAATATATGCAATAAGTATTCTAGATTTAAAATTATATCGCATATTTTTTAAGAATGACCAAAAAAATTATAAGCATAATGACACTTTAGTATTACGTAATTCATTTAAACAGTAATCTCTGTTACAATGTCTCTGTGTGGTGGCCAACTATAAGGCATAAATGAGCTGTTGCTCCAGCCTACACCTATTGTCTGGTAATTTGTTTCAATTATCTGCTGACTTGTGGAAAACAATGTTTTTCTTCTGTGGTTACATATCTCCAGACAAAAAAATAATGAACTGATATTGTTTTAATAAATACCACTTAAAGGAAAAGCAGCAAAAGAGAAGCTGCAGGTATTAAAACTCGAATAGTTCCTTTACTGTAAGTAGGGATACACAATATTAGACTGTTTTGTCAATAATGTATATGCCACTATTTTGAAAATATTTAACTGATTGTCAATGCAGATACCGATAAATGCACATATTTTTCCCACCTATTTACACCTCCGTTGTATTACAGTATTGAACCACAACTGGATGACACTCCTGAGGCTAGCTAGCAACAGGGACCGTCACACCAGAGGGCTTCACAGGGGCTGAATGACTGTCTTACAGTGATGAATAACTGGCATATAAGGACAGATTCCCCAAGGAAAATAAGACAACTACCACCAGAAGAAGCTCGGGTTTTACTGGCATATTTTATTGATATTTTATGCTTTTCATGATGAGGCATGGGGTGGCTTAATGGTCAGGGGTGTGGACTGGTGATAGGAGGGTCACCGGTTCCATCCCTGGACCAGCAGTATCGGATCTGGGTGGAACAGATGACAAAGCAGCGTTTACCCCACCCTCATTAACCCCACTGTGGTGTCCTTAGGCAAGGCCCTTCACCCCATCTACTCCAGTGATGCTCCTCAGTGGCCACAAGTCAGTCTGTGGCTGTGCTGGGCCACTTCCACGCATGAATGTGTAACTGTATGAATGTGAACAGGACAACATTGAAAAAAGATAGGCTGCCTCTCAGTGGACCTCCCTGTGCTCAAAGCTATGAGGTGAGGAAGAGAAACTGTCAGTACAGACTGCTGAATATTATTGTGAAAAGGACTAAATGAACAGTAACAGCTGTGACTACTCTAATCCTAAATCTGCTGTCCACACTGGTATCAAGTATTGGAGAGTTTTTTGCTAGTATCTGAGAAATTTGCACAAATACTCAATTTTATCAAACACAAAAAAATGAGAAATCAGGAAGGGGGCAAACACTTTTTCACACCACTGTATTAGTTGGTTAAAAAAGCTCCACAAAAAGCCTTACGTATGTAATGATAACCTACTTTTACTTGTGTACAATTTCAGAGATTTTTATGGAAAATGCGGAATTTTTTGTGAATTTAGAGAGTTTTCACAAATTATCTACTTTTTTCTTATTATTACTTTTGCCAGTTGGTGCATTGTGACACGTACTTCACAAAGAGTAGAGATAAACAAACCTATCATCTGGTCAGTCACTGCAACAGATACTGGAGTCAGTTTGTCTTGGCCTGTCCTTGCCACTGATAATACCTCTATCTACCAAGAATGTGCCACTAGTCCAGCAAAAGCTAGCAGTACTCAAAATACTTTGCAAGCAGTTTCATGAAATGGTCAGTCAGAAAGCAACTCATACCGGCTTGGACGTAGCCCGGGTTAACATGGTCAGGAGTTCCTGGCAGCGGAAGGCGAAGGACAGAGCTGCGTGGAGGAATCTGATCAGACCTAAATGAAACAGTCATTGTCGCCCCCGACAGACTGCTATGATGATGGTATCAGTACTCAGTAAGTGTTCCACCTGAAAAAAAATTCATAAAATCTGGGATTCTCAAAATCTGTTTATTATGATATGAAAAAAATGCTGTGGTTTTGGCATAGACCAACACCACATATGCCACACATTCACGATTCTTTGTATATATAGGTTCACATTTGAAGTTGCAGACCCCTGTCACTCAAAACAACAACCAAACTAATGTAGTAATGACATATAGTAAAAGCGGTACTGAAGCAAGCAACAGTGCTGTAATTTAAAACAATAAAGGAGGAAATTAGCATTTTTAAAGTAAAATAAAGGCATTGATTTTGGATAATAAGATTTAAGACTTTTTAAGGACCCGCAGACATTCTGGACAGCTGTTAAAGTGAGGCCATACACGCACTAAAAAAAAAATGTGGTTTTGAACAAACTGAGGGATTACCTTTTTAAAACAAGCTCAAATTTTGTCAACCGTTGTCACGTGTAATTGTAAATTAAAGTGAACATTATTCTCTAAAACTTGGACTTATTTTTCAAGTCTGGAGCAGTGACAACCTCAAAGACTCGAGGACTCTGCTCCTCAGAATAGTGCTGGTATAAAAAAAAGACCTACTCTTACTGAATTGGATAAAATTGAGAAGGGGGTGGGTAGGGGATGCTGCTGCACTGCAAAACAGTTAAACCATGCTATTGCTTAAGTGAATGCAAGAATCAAGAAGTCAAATCTATTTTTTTTCCATTTAGTGTGCGGAAGAATGTACACAAACACACATCTGGGGAACAAGGTAATAAAATATACAAATCTGGTGAAGAAAAACTTATGCATCAACATGTTATTTTTTTAAGTAGCACACATCTCTATGCATTCTGCAAAATGTCAAAATAAAGGCCTACGTACAAAACCAGAGCTTGGTGTCTGTCTGGTATGCAGTAATCTTGCTGTAACAAACAATTTCCTTCACATGCCACACACGTAATATTACAGGCCAAGTACTGCCTTCCTTCCACCACACAGTCAATCTCCCTCACTCTTAACGTCTATCTCTCTGGTATACACACACACAAACACACACACACTACCCTTTACAGGCACAGTCCTTGTCAGAGCAGTGCAGAGAGGTTAGGGCTACAGGTCTGGCTGTGGATATCCTGGAGGATGAAGGGGATTGTGAAAGGAGCGTGAGAGAGAGGTAGAAAGCAGCACTCAATTAGTTTCTATTGAATCACACTACTGTGGGAACATTATAAGCAATGAAGACCTAAGGGATACAAGCTGCAGCATTTTTTTTTTTCTCTCTTGAAAGAAAACAGCCAACACGGCTTCCGCTAAATGGTGAAAATTGATTCAGCACTCAGTTGGATTTCATTAAATACAGATTTTGTATGGCAAAAAAAGAGATTTAATATGCTTTTATTGAACTATACACAAATAAAGAAAATGGAATAAGCAAGGGAGGTGAGTGAAAACTTTTCAAATATGTGTTTGATCATGAATGCATTCTGCATGCTGAATAGGTACAAATTTAAAATTACAGAAACAGACTCAGCGGTCACTTCAATAGGTACACCTGCACAGCTGCTTGTTAATGCAAATATCTAAACAGCCAGTCACATGTCAGAAACTCAATACATGCAGGCATGCAGACATGTAAGTATGGAGGTGATGTAATATACAGCTGCAATCAAAATCATTCAATCCCCACTGTACATTAGGCTTATTGGCAAAGTGTACAAACTAGCAGCTGTTTGTAATAAACAAATTAAACAAGAACAATTTAAATAGCTCAGCACAATTAATATTACAAGTGGTTTCCCCAAATTCAACACAAAATACCACTTTAAATGACTACTGCTGATCTATAGACCTGAAAAGTTTCAGTTTTGTTTCGCTCCACAGAACAGTATCCCAAAACCTCTTTGGCTTATTTATATAGTTTTGATCAAATTAGAGCTGACTTTTCTTGTGCTTTTAGGTCAGTAGTGGTGTATATCAGAGTTTGGACATGGAGTCCTTCAATGCCTATGGATCAGCAGTATGTCTGGAGGATGAAGAATGAAGCATATACTAAAGTGAAGCATGGTGGTGGCTCAGTGATGCATTGGGGCTACTTCGTTTCCTCTGGCACTGGAAACTGCAGTGTGTGAAGGGTAAGATGGTGTCACAAACATGGCTCATGACTTGGACAAAAGGGGAGACCACATGAAGGTGCCAATTTAAACACAAGTTTATTGTTTAAAAGAAAACAAAAATAAAAGGGTGTCTGTAATAATCAGTGGTGAGTGTGAGTATTGGATGTGTGAAACAAACAAAACAACAAACTAATCACTGGCCAACCCAGCGGTCACACACCTCTGTCAGGGCGGTAATGATGCCCAGCGGCAACCCCAGAAGCAGACAACCCATAGGCTACAAACAACACAAAACAGGGGCCGCCAGCACAACCCCGTCCAAGCGACAGACAACAAGCAGTAGGCAGAGCACGAACACCAGTAAGGCGACCGGCCTCCAATGGGAGCAGAAGCATTACTGACAGGTGCGCAGAGATGGCTTTTATAGCGCACCTCTCAGCCAGGGGTGGTCCTTCGCAGCTCCACCTACAGCATAGGAAAAAACACACAGAGGTCCCACTCCAGAGAAGAGTGGGGCCATAACAATGGATTCAATCAAGTATCAGGAAATCCTGGGAGAAAATGTCATGCGGTCTGTGAAGAAGCTGAAGCTTAGGTGTCATTAGACCTTCCAACAGAACAATGATCCCAAGCTCAAAGTTCAACAAGGATTGGTTTCAGAAGAAGTCCTGGAAAATACTAGAGGAGCCATGACAGTTGCCGGACTTGAACCCCACTGAAAATCACTAGTGGGATTTGAAAAAGGCAGCAGATAAATCCAAGACTATTAGTGAACTGGAGGTCTTTGCCCATAAGGAATGGACTAAGATTCCTCAGAAACTGTCTTGAGCAGAGTGCTGGAGGTTCCCCCCAGACTCGGTCTCATGGCATTTTTTGCCTGTTTACTTGTCTGTTGCACTTATGCCCTTTTTTGTATTATTGTTCTACTTGCCATTTTTCTTTGTGTTAACATTATAATTTTATTTTCTGTACTTATTTATAATTATACTTTGATATGCTATTTTTATTCTTTATATCCCAGTTTAGTCCTTTTAACTGTTGACAGCTGTCAGGGCCATGAAGCTTCACATGGGCGTGCCCTGTCAGCTGTCAGTGTGGGTTTGCCTCACTCTCACTGCCTCAGCTGATCCCAATCATGTATCCTCACTTTCTCCTGTCCATTCAGGTACCCACACCTATTGTTAATTGTGTTAGTAGGTTCTTATCCCTATTCAAGGGGCTGCGCACGTTTGTTTAGTGCAGCACCCTATTTCATCTACTACCAACTATACCCACTTTCAACTGTCAGCTTTCTACACGTATGTTCTTCGTTTTTTACTACGTGTGTACCTAACCTAATTGTCTCCAGGTTTAGCCGGCAATGCCATCGCCTTAGCTGTCTGCTATTTTTATTTGCCTGCATTGCCCCAGTATTGCACCCAGGTTTAGCCGGCGATGCCCTCGCCTTAGCAGTAGTAGGTATTTTTTGCTTGTCTGCACTTCCTGAACCCTTTTGTGTTATAACTTTTGTTCATCGAATAAATTTGCAAACTCACAACCGGCGTTTGGTGCCTTTTTCTCTGCCTAGAAAGGCGATTATGACAGAAACCCTGGCAGAAGCTGGTGACTGGCTATGCATCACGTTTGCAGCAGGTCATAACAGCAAAAGGGTGCTCTGCTAAGCACCAAAGATGCTTGCCATGAAAAGGTTGAATAATTTTGAAACTGCGGTAGTTATTAAAAGCAGCATTTTGTATTGAATTTGGAGAAACCACTTGTAATATTAGTTGTGCTGAGCTGTTTAAGTTGTCCTTGTTTGTTTATTGCAAACAGCTGCTAGTTTGTACATTTTCTCAGTAAACTTAATTTGCAGTGGGGGTTGAATAATTTTAACTATAACTGTACATACTTACATGAACACTGAACATGGGCAGCACGGTGGTGCAGTGGTTAGCACTGTTGCCTAACAGCTAGAAGGTTCCAGGTTCGAATCCTCATGCTGGCAGGGGTAGGAACTTTTCTGTGTGGAGTTTGCATGTTCTCCCTGTGCTGCGTGGGTTTACTCCGGGGGCTCCAGTTTTCTCCCACAATCCAAAGACATGCATGTTAGGTTAATTGGTTGTTCTAAATTGTCCCTAGATATCTGTCTTCTATAGGCCCTTGGAATAGAGGGTTAGTACTAGTGAAGCACTTTGAGTGGTCTTTGTGACTAGAAAAAGCGCTATATACAGTAAGTACAGGTCCTTATCCCTTATCCTTAACATGGTACGGTTGCTGGTGCCAGACAGGCTGAGATGAATATTTTAGAAACTGCCAATCTAGTAGGAATTTCATGCAAAACCATCTCTATGGTTTACAGAGAATGGTCTAAAAAAGAGAAAATATCCAGTGAGCAGCATTTCTCTGAACTCAGACGCCTTGTTGATGCCAGAAGTCAGAGGAGAATGGTCAGACTGGCTCTAGTTGACAGAAGACAACAGTAGCTCAAATAACCACATATTACATTGGAAAAGAAGAGCATCTCTGAAAGCACAACCCTTTGACACTTGAAGCAGATAGGCTACAGCAGCAGAAGACCTTAACTGGTCCTGTCAGCTAAGAACAGAAAACTGAGCTACAATTCACACAGGCTCACCAAAATTGGACAACAAAAGATTAGAAAAATGTGGCAAGGTCTGATTCTCAATTTTTGCTGCAACATTCAAATGGCAGGGTCATAATTTGGTGTAAGCAGCATGAAAGAATGGATGCATGCATACAGCATCATCAATGTGCAGCCAACAAATCTACAACTGTGTGATGTTAGCATACCAATAACAGTGAGGAATGTTTTTAGCACCTTGATGAATCTATGCCCTGAAGACTTAAGACAGTTCTGCAGGTAACAGGGGTTCAATTGTGACCAACCGACCTTTTGACCTCAAAATGAATGTATGACAAAAACTTTGCATATAATACTCCTGAAGCAACTTTATTCTTAATATCTGCAGCTGTTCTTGTTTATTAACCCCTCCATTAGGGTGGTTAATAAAAATGATGTAATTGCATCACCTGCGCAAAAAAAATGCCTATTTACATTATTAAAAAAATACAAGGACGCAAATACCTGCAGCAGAAAAGGGGTGCTTTAACTTTTTCAGAAGACTGTTCCTAAGTGCCTGTCAACAAACAATCTGATGTTCTTTAACTTGACAGAAAAGCAAATGGATCCAACATACATGTGTCAGCTGAGATTAGCCTGTAGTCTCATGTCTAATATCAAACCGATGTGCTCTTTAGGGTTTTACTGCATTTGTTTTCCTTCAAGATGTTCTTTCATATGTTTAGCATCCCAGAAAGTGATGTGCAAATCCCAAGACTGACATATAAATGCAACAAATCTTGACGCATTCCTTTAACTATGTTAGAAAACATCTAAATATAAAAATATTGCAGCTTTGAAGGAAAAAGGCATGTAAATCCACCCAACAAAATGTCAAGACATTTTACAGTGTAAGTTAACAAAATAGTTGAAGATGTATTAGATGTAAGGAAGGAAAAGGGATGGAAAGGTTAAATTTTTTTAATGTGCTTGTATTTTAACCTTAGAGTCTAAAATCCAAATCTTCAAAACATCCGAGCATTAACATTTATATTGTCTATTTCTTTTCTCCTGAGATCATGAGGGCTAACTACACATGACATAACATAAAATTTATGGTGCACATAATTTGTTTACAATAAATGTACTGTGGATATTAATCGTACAACATATCCATAAACTGACATAAAAAGACAACTCCTGATTTAACTCTATGGTACCAAAGAAAGAAAAATGCATGTCCAAATGTATGAGAGCTGCATATGGACTCTATCCTTTTCTCTTCAATAACAGACTTTCCAATAATCTCTAGAGATGGCTCTGCCTGCCAATGAGCAAAACTGCATTTGGAAAGTGAGAAGGGGCTTTGATAAAAGTTTTTCTATTACCTCAGTTATTCAAGCAAAACCGGCAAATCAGCTTTGCATGTTTCATTGATTCCTGGGAACCTTTTCATACATTAAACTCGCATCTGGTTGAATACAGATTCATATTTTTGAGCCAGTAAACCAATGAGGATTTCTTAATGCTTTAAAAAGCAGTATGAGGCGAAGGATGTCTGCTCTCTCCATGACCATGCCTAATAAATACTTTTTTTTAAAAAAAAGAAGGTTATCAGCTACAGATCTAATGCATTTAAGGAATACAGTGGAATTCTTCTGAATCTTAATATAGTAGATTACAGTGAATAGAGTAAAATGATTCATTTGAATAACATTCTACTTTATGAACATCATATTAAACATGACTGTAATGAATAAGGTATAACCTGATGTAGTACTAAGTATCATTTAATTACATGATGTGAAGCCCAACATTTAGCATTGATATAGTAGAATTATTTAACAATATCCTGTTAGTAAAGCAATAAAACATGTTACTAAAACTGAGAAAGTCTTAAAGGACCCAAAATCTTCAAGGACATACCATATAGATGTATTTATTTTATAGATAGCTTTACACAGAGAGTTCCAATCAAATTAATCAACCCCATTACATTTTAGGTTTATTGCCAAAATAATAAAAAAAAAATCAGGTGTTTGCAATAAACAAATTACAAAAAGAACAGTTTAACCCCTTGCACTCTGGTCAATTTCCCTAAAAACGCCTAAAAATAACGTACCCAAAGTAAATCAAAAGCTGTTCTTCAATCCTTTGCAGCATCTTCATGGGGTTGGTCTCATTTAAAAGAAAACACTTTGAATTTTTTGGCAAAACAGTCATAATCTCTCCAAGTGCTCCTGCCACTGAGTAACAGTCATCTAAACATACTGAACTTGAAGAAAATAAATTTCGCCTGGGTGTTTTTTTGGATACAAATGCTTGCAAATAACACACAGCTGTCAGATCCGGGCTGGAAAATGCAACAGAAATGTAGAACCAAGTGCTATCCAGCTGAGGTCAAAATTTTGTAACAATACCACAAAAAATGAATATATTACACAGCTTTTTCCTCAGGTTGTTCCCAGGCGTTTTTGAACTGTACCAAATTGTGCCAAATGGCACAGTTTGGAAAAACGTCTCTAACTTTTGAATGATTCAATATAGAAGCTTCATCTTGGGCTCTAATGAAAGGTGAAGGGCTGTGTGTGTGTGTGTGTGTGTGGGGGGGGGGGGGTTGTTTATTCATTCATGAATGAATGAATGAACAAACAAGCCCCCACACACAAAGAAGCATGCCACGTAAAAAATGTGTGGCTTTTTTTTTTTTTTACAAGAAAAAATAACCTACAGTGCACTAAAAATTATACTAAAATATCTGTAATGTAGAAGATAACAACTCCCTCCCCCCCCCGTTACAGAGGACAGACATCGCCCATCGCTACATGACGGACCGCGGGGACGGTGCGCCGCGGTCTACTACGCACAGTTGTACTAAAATATCTGCAATTTGCTACAGAAGAGTAGCGGGGGGGGGGGTGTTCACGGTCCGGACGCGCCGGACTGGACTGTCCGTGCGCCGTGGTCCGTCATGTTGCGATGACGCACAGTTGTAATCTACCGATCGGTCAAAAGTCATTTTGATTACAATTTTCAGGGATAAAGAATAATTTAGCTTATAACACTTACCTGTCTACAACAGCAGTGTCGCTGGCGAACTTCTCTTCCTCATTGTCAGACGAACATGACGCTGGTCCGCTTGTTACGGACTCGTGGTTCTGGTCCCGCGACCCGGTCAAACCATGATTCCATTATTGCGGTTTTGCGCTTCCAAGATTGCGGTTTTGGCAAACAATTTTTCAAAACAAATAAGAACAGTAGTAAGAAAAAAAGACTGGCGAACGCGTGTGTGTCACCCAGCGGCTTACACAAAACAGATTTTACGCACGGGACGTACGCTTTCAATCGTGGAACTTCTCTGCTTCAATTGGCTCGCTGAATTCGCAGCCATTGGTAGGCGGGTCCTTCTTGCTAGGTTTTCAGTCATTGGTTCTTCAAGGTTTCAGAAACCCAATTCAAGGCTCTTATTAGTCGAATGAGAGGTCAATCAATTCTAAACCAATCAAAGCACTCCTTTGGCTTTCTGTTTGCGGCTGTGTCTGCAGCTTTTGTTTTTCAGTGCGCCCTAGGACGCCCTCGTGCGCCCTAGGATGCAGAGACGTGACCACCCGTGGTATCCCGGAGTACAAGAGGTTAAATAGTTAAAACTGATATTACTAGGATTTTATCCAAATTCAACACTAAATCCTACTTTTAATGACTGCTGCAGTGACAAAATTATTCAACCCCCTGAATATAATTCCTCATAAGAGCAAACATCTGCAAATCAGGTGTGGTCTCAAGTAGGGGTGGGCAATATGGCCTAAAAATGATATCATGATATTTTTGCAAATTTTCACAATAACGATATTGTTCATGATATCGCAAATTTTTGTTTTTTTTCTTTTTTAATTTCTAAAGAACAGTTTCACAGGCCAACATTATTTATCTTCAGCGTATTTAAGAAAAACAAAAGAAAAACGCTCTCATTTCTCCAGTTCATAAACAGCAGCTCAGGTTTAGTTTGAAAAATTTGTGTTTATTCTGTATCAAATATTTCAAGAAACTAAAACAAACCACATTGTAAGTGCACTTATGTAGTTGGGGTTTTACACTGAGTAAATTTACCTGCATCAGTATTCTCCGTTGCACGGACATCTCCCAGGACTTTTTGGCTCTTGTTGCACTGAAGGGATGTTTTCTTTGTTGTATAAATTTTGGTTCGGGTGGTTGAATAAAATCAAGCTGAAGCAACTAAAAAAAGAAAATAAAACTCCTGCCACTTCAGACGCCAACACTGCTCCAAGGCAAGCGGTGTTGACGTGCTGTATGTGTGGAAAAAAATGCGGGGAGATTATCCGCATTGCCGCGCCATTTTTCTTTTAACATGGCAGCAGTCTGAAACTGCCTTAAAACTAAAATATTTCAATACAACTTGACACAGTTTTTCCATTTCTATGGTAACACGAAACTTCTGTAAGCAGCGTAACGGTGTGATGTCATCAGCCAGGCGACCTGAAATATCCTAATATTCATTTATACCCCAGTATCAAAAGTTATACTAGTATTACTGTGAACAGTACAATATGGCACACCCCTAGCCTCAAGCACATCTGATGTAACCAAGGACTTCATTAGTTCCATCAGGTGTGCTTGAGATAAAACACCTCAAATACCTGGACTGCTGATGGTGACGTTTGAATGCATGTTAGAAATATACAGTAGCTAAGTCAAGAAAATTGTCCAAAAAGTTCAGAGAAGAGATCATTGCCTTGCATAAACAAGAAAAAGGATGCAAAAAGACAGCAATGTTCCTAGAGATACAGTTGGATACAGTTGAGATACAGCTGGAAGCATAATTCACAAGTTTAAAGTTAAAGGAACAGTGGCTACACTACCTGGATGTGACAGAAAGAGGAAGTTATGCCATCAGAGTACTAAAGAGGCAGGTGGTGAAAAACCCTCGACTGACTATGGAAGACCTGCAGCAAGACTTGGGGCCCTATTACAAAGATGTGGTCAGTCATCAGTTGTCAGGAGCACAGGACGCATTAATGGGTGTTTCCAAGTTCATTTCACTATCACAGCCATGTAAAACTGAATTTTCCGCTGGGCACAAAGTCAAACTAGAAGAGCACTCAGAGAGTTCATACCTCCGCCAAGGCTCCGTCCTTCCCTCCCTTTGTCTATCCATCTGTTTGTATCTCCCCACCTCCATCCCACCATACATTGCAAGATTGAGCCTTTGTAGAGGTATGCGCTCACAGATCAGCTCCAAAATGTAATGGGTTCGTCTGCAGGACCATCTCTGGTTAAAATTTCAGCAAAATCCATCCAGTAGTTTTTACATAATTCTACTAAACCACTGAAAGAAGATGGAGCCTTGACAGAGGTATGCAGTCATGGATCACTCCCAAAATGTAATGGGTTCGTGTGTAGGCCAAGAACCACTTCTGGTGAAAATTTCATCCAAATCCATCCAGTAGTTTTGGAGTATTGTTGCTAACAGTCTGTGAGGATATAAGAGCTTTGGTGGAGGTATGCATTCTCAGATCATCTCTGAAAATGTAATGGGTTCCTCTCTAGGCCAAGAACCAACTCTGGTGAAAATTTCATCTAAATCCATCCAGTAGTTTTTGTGTAATCCTGCTGCACAAATGCAAACAAAGCCCTTGGTGGAGGTGTGCACTCTCAGATCATCACCAAAATCTGATCATCTGTTCCCCGTGCCATGATACACCTTTCCTGAAAATGTCATCAAAATCCAGCCATAACTTTTTGAGTTATGTTGCTAACAAACAAACAAACAGACAAACAAACGACGGCAAAAACATAACCTCCTTGGCGGAGGTAAAAAGACTGTCCTAATGCTCTTAATTATTCAGAGGTGTGTTTAGCGCTTAATGTAAAACAAACCAATCGCTGCCTTTGCTCTCATTCCCTTTAATAAACAGGGGTGCAGGATAAAGACATGGTACTAACATCAAAACATTTAAATGGGAGGACAAATCCATTTTCTGGGATAGGCTCCAGCCCCCCCGCGACCTTAAAAGGATTAAGCGGAAGAAGATGGATGGATGCATTGAGGACAATGCGGGCTCATTCACAAAGTGAAAATGTATTTAAGAGCAAGGAGCTTTTGAGGAGCTTTTTAACTGACAGCCTTACTTGCTTGTAGCATCATCATTCAGAGATGATGCCAGCTTTCTCTTTGTCCATAATCTTGACAGTCATAAAATTTCCTTCAGTTATATTATTGTTCAGTCAAACTTTTTTAAACCAAGAAAGAGCGAGCTGTTCATGTCGGCCTCAGTTCTATTAACCCCTTGCACTCCAGTCAATTTCCCTAAAAACGCCAAAAAATAACGTGCCCAAAGTAAATCAAAAGCTGTTCTTCAACCCTTTGCAGCATCTTCATGGGGTTGGTCTCATTTAAAAGAAAACACTTTGAATGTTTTGGCAAAACAGTCATAATCTCTCTAAGTGCTCCGGCCACTGAGTTACAGTCATCTAAACATAGTGAACTTGAAGAAAATAAATTTGGCCTGGGTGTTTTTTTGGATACAAATGCTTGCAAATAACACACAGCTTCAGATCCGGGCTGGAAAATGCAACAGAAATGTAGAACCAAGTGTTATCCAGCTGAGGTCCAAATTTTGTAACAATACCACAAAAAATGAATATATCCTCCTGACTACCAGGAAAAAAAATATTGTCCAATCACAATTTTTTTTTTAACTTCCCCAATCTTTGTAAGGTAATTAGAACACTGAAAACATTTTTTTGGAAAAAAAAAATTTATTTTACAGATATCATGTGTCCACTATAGTGGACATCGGAACGCCATACATGTGAAACTGAACCTTGGCAGCAATCAGTTAGTCCCAAAGAAAATACCAAAAAGTCAACATCAGAATGAATTTAACTTTCACATACTTGTTATGTAGTGTATAAGCATACAAAAAAGTAAACATAAGCATAATGAAACTCCATCATTACTGCTTTGTTGTGCTTATTTGGTATGGTACTTCAAAAAGCAATTCCCCTTCTTTGAAACACAAAGGAATACCTTGCACTTCGTGCACATCACATATGTTTTGCTCTTGCAACCAGATCTGCGGCACCTGGATGCATGTGTTTCATCCACCATCTCTGGAAGATGGATTGCACCATATTGTCTCAGAGCTGCATTTGGCTGCGGTTTCCACTTTTGATGTGGGGGAGTGTAGTCATCCTCGCTGTCACTTGCGATTCCTACTTGGGCCTGAGTAATCAACTCTTCACCAAGGAGTAGTTTGAAGTCAAGGAACTTCAGTGGTTTCTTCCCCAGAAACTGGCAGTCACCCTTATACTAAAGCCAAGAGTTGGTGATTGCCAGATCAAAAAAGTGAAAAACTGCACGCACTGTCCATTTCTGAGTGCGAGAGGCCATCCGGTAGAAGCTCAACATTCGGTCAACCAAGTCCACGCCACCCATGTTGGTGTTGTACTCAGCAATTGCCAGTGGCCTTGAGACCTGGACAAACCTTTTGTCTTTCTTAGACCATCTTCTGCGTGTGTCCTGAGGTTCAATGCCATAGGCAGAGGACGCCATGACAACTGGCTTGTTGTCCAACCATTTTATGACAGCAAGTTCAGGAGGGCTTCGTCTGACTACCATCTCCGAAGCCCCTCTTCCTTTCTTTTTCAAGGGCTTATCCCCTATGATCTTGCACTCCTTTGGAACCCTGTTATTCATCAGGGTTCCAGTCCCTGTCAGCCCTTTTGTCATCAGGGTGTCGAGGAGTTTGACAGTTGTAAAGAACCTGTCAAAGAACAGGTGGGTTCCTTGGGGAACAGACTCGACCAAATGACGAACAGCTTGTTCTCCAATGCCCTGTCCTCCTGTAACTCTGACGGTAGTCTTGCCTTGGTAGACCACAAAGTCTAAGACTAGACCAGTTGGTGCGGCATTTGAAAAAACACATAACAAAAGGAAGGAAATAACTACAAATGTCCACTATGGAGGACATTTTTTAAACACTTGAAAATTATGGTAAAATACAGTTAAAGTAATTCCGAAAATAGTTTAATGTGTTCTTAAGAGATTTATATAAAATATGCCAACAACATTTCAAGACAAAATTTGCCCAATAAAAAGTATTATGTACTTACTTTTCCTCTTTCCATAAAATGTGCTCACACTAATGGACGCCATCTTCCTTGTTGAGAAAAAAAAAGGTACCAAAGCCCCACCCCTTCACATTTGGTATCATTGAAAAGCCCTAAATGTCCTCTTTAGATGACAAAATGAGTTAATTCAGTAGTATGTAGTGGGTGGGAGATATTCAGGATTACAAATGTCCTCCACAGAGGACAAATTTGAACTACTGGTAGTCAGGAGGATATTACACAGCTTTTTCCTCAGGTAGTTCCCAGGCGTTTTTGAACTGTGCCAAATTGTGCCAAATGGCACAGTTTGGAAAAACGTCTGTAACTTTTGAATGATTCAATATAGAAGCTTCATCTTGGGCTCTAATGAAAGGTGACACTCAGAGCTGTGTGTGTGTGTGGGGGGGGGGTTGTCCCCCCCCCCTTGCTACAGAGGACGGACATCGCCCGTTGCGCCACAGTCCGTCATGCAGCGATGACGCACAGCTGTAATTTACCGATCGGTCAAAAGTCATTTTGATTACAATTTTCAGGGATAAAGAATAATTTAGCTTAGAATACTTACCTCTTCACAGCAGAAGCAGAGCTGGCGAACTTCTTCCTCATTGTCAGACAAACGCGACGCTGGTCTCGCGACCCGATCAAAACATAATTCCATTATTGTGGTTTTGGCGAACGATTTTTCAAAACAAATAACAGTTGTAATTAAAAAAAGACTAGCGAACGCGTGTGTGTCACTCAGCCTTCGTCGTCGGCCTCCGTCGGTCTATGATGACCATGGAAGAGAATCCTAACGTCTACGTCTACTCTGCTGGAATAAAAACAAAAAAAGCACCGCCTGTGGCCGAACATGCTGATGCGCGAATGGCAGTCCCTGTCACACAGGTTGCACTTGTGGGTGGTCTCCATGTTGCTGGGTCTGTGGGGTTCTTTCTGCGGGTCCTTTTTTCATCTGCTGCAGCAGTCAGTCTCTCTTCACCCACCCTTACACAAAACAGCTCGCGAACTTCTGTGCTTCAATTGGCTCACTGCATTCACAGCGTTGGTAGGCGGGTCCTTCTTGCTAGGTTTTCAGTCGTTGGTTCTTCAAGGTTTCAGAAACCCAATTCAAGGCTCTTATTAGTCGAATGAGAGGTCAATGATATCCGATCTGTTTGCGGCTGTGTCTGTAGTGGGAGAACGGAAATGCAGCTTTTTTTTCCAGTGCGCGCTTAGGACGCAGCGCCCTCGTGTGTCCTAGAGCACACGAGAGCGCCCTCTGTGTGCTGTAGGACGCAGAGACCTGCCCATCCGCGGTACACCGGAGTGCAAGAGGTTAATCTGCTTTGTTGAATGCAAAATTGCAGTTTTAATTCAAAAGAAGTGTCGGGATATTTTCATTTTGAATTATTCTTTGAAAAGAATGACTGTGAATGAGGTTAAAATTGTAAAAAAAAACCAACTATCATTATTAGACAATAATGAATATCGGTTTTGTGCGCACCTACCTGCTCTTCTCCGGGGTCATGGTGACAGCTGTTTCCCCGGTAGGGCAGACTCGTCTGGCTGGCCCAGTAGTTAAATTAAAAAGAGGTCTGAATCATAACCCCTTGTAATGATTTTTTTCTTCTGTGTAGTGAAAAACCCTGTTGTGTCTTCAAATAGTTCATGGTTAACTGTCCTCATTTAACAGAAAATGCCAGCTGAGTGTGCTTTTTCATTAATCGGGACGTGCAAGCACAAATGGACATGAGATATGATGATGTGATGTGGTGACTCTACACACGTCAGATTAGTGGACAGAAAACTTTTTTACAGAAGAGGTCTGTCTTATAAAATCTTCAAACTGACAGTATACCCCAACCCTGGTGGGCCACATCCACACACTCCCTGTTCATTCATTAATTCCCCTTAAAAAAGTACACTAATGCCTAATCTATAGATCACAATGGTAAGTCCACAATTAAAATAAGGATGTGGATGGAAGAAAATACTATTAATTTTATCAATATATTACAATTAAAAAATGATGGGTGATTAAATTATAACTGTTAAAACTCTTTTCATTAAAATAACAGAAAAACCCAGCGCATGCCATTTCCTCATGAATTCCTGAGCTCCGGAGCTGTGCAATTTCAAAACATGCCACTCAGATAGCATTAAACTACGCACTTCTGACGACAGATGGTGTGCAGAGATTGCACACCGCCACACCTCTTTGAAATGAGAACCACTCTTCTCAATGCAAAGCCAGCACACTGTCTACTGGTTGAATAAAACGTGATGTCATGTTATGGTGATGACGTGATGCAAAACATAAAAAAAAAAAAAAAAAACAGACAATGCACTGACAGAAGCTAGCAAATCCATTGGTGTAAGGCTGATGCAAAACCACACTGACGACCATCAAAATACAGACTTGGTGGCAACACGTACTGAGATTTCAGTTTCCACAGTAAGGCACATAATAAACATTGAAGGGCTCCATGCCTGAACTCCAAGTTATACACCACTACTGACCTAAAAACATAAGAAAAGTCAGTTCTAATTTGCTCAACACTACATAAATAAGCCAAAGAGGTTTTGGCATTCTGTTCTGTGGAATGATGAAACAAAACTGGAACTTTTCGGGCCTATGGAGTCGCAGTATGTCTAGGGGAGGAAGAATGAAGAATACACTGCAAAAAAAATAAGTTGTCTCAACTTAAAAAATTTAGTGTTTGGGCTGCATTAAAATTTTAAGTTGACTGAACTTGAAAAGATAAGTGGTAAAGACACCTAAAACATATAAACCCAAGTTCAGTCAACTTAAAATTTTAAGGCAGCCTGAACACCAACTTTTTTTTTATAATAACCCTAGTTATTTTTTTACAGTGTATGCTGAAAAGAACACCCTGCCTACCCTGCATGGTGGTGGCTCAGTTATGCTCTGGGGCTGCTTCACTTCCTCTGGCACTGGAAACCTGCAGCATGTGGAAGGCAAGATGGATTCAATCTAGTATCAGGAAATCCTATGAGAAAATATCATGCCATCTGTGAGGAAGCTGAAACTTGGGCGCCATTGGATCTTCCAACAGGACAATGATCCCAAACATACCTCAAAGGCAAGGCTTGGATTCAGAAGGAGTCACTGAAGATACGAGAGCAACCATCACAGATGGCTGACTTGAACCCAATTGAAAATCTCTGTGGGATTTGAAAGAGTGGCTGCAGCACACAAACCTGAGAAAATAAGTGAACTGGAGGCCTTTGCTTATGAGGAATTCTTCAGGAACACTGGTTTCTATCTATGCATCACGTTTGCAAACAGTCATAACAACAAAAGAGTTCGCTACTAAGTACTAAAGATGCTTGTCATGAAGGGACTCAATAATTTTGAGACTGCAGCCATCATTAAAAGTGGCATTTTGTGTTGAGTTTGGGGAAACCACTTATAATATTGGTTGTGTTGAGCTTTTAGCTGCATTCTTGTTTGTTTATTGCAAACAGCTGTGAGTTTGTGTATTTTGCCAATAAACCTAATTTTCATTCAACCATTGGCAGTGGTTGAATGATTTTGATTGCAACTGTATCTGCTAAAAAGTTACCCGAGTAGTGAGTTATGACTTTAGTTTTGCCAATTTGTTAAGTTTTCTCTCTTAAATTTATGACTCTTTCTTCATAAATTTGTGTTGCAGGTTTTTTTTAATATATGTGTTACTAATCTCCTGTAACTTTCTGACTTTTTGCAACAAATCTGCAACTTTTTTAGAAATAAACGTGTTGATAATTGTGCATTTTTTCTTATAAATTTACAATTTTACTCTTGACAGTTTGCAAGGTTTTTCTCCTAAATATGTTAGACTGAGGAAAATAAAATATATACTCTGCACACGTATCTTCTAATATAATCCAAACTCAAATCATAAAAAGAAGCTGAAAAAAATAGTAAATATTTCCTGAGCCAAAAATTTTATTGCAATAATGATTTAAACAACAATTTCACCATGTTATTACCAACTTAAGTAAGAGTAAAAATTATCCTGCAATAAAACTACTAAAGTGCAATTTTGTAAAAACCCAAGTATGTATTTGAGCAAATGTAAGTCATTACTCTGGAAATGGTGTGTGACTGTAGCGCTCCTAAAGCCCCTGTCACACTTGACGATTTAGCCTACGTATGCCGACATATCAAACTTTCTCTAAAACACTGGCATACACTGAACTATCAATGTTTTGGGTTTTTTTTTATTTTGGGCGTTATACATAACATATTAGTAACTTATATAGAACGTTTCAGTATCTTCGATAACAACAAATGCCGATAACAACAAATGCTTAACGTATTGCCAGCGTTCACAACTTATGCCCAACGATAGTCTAAATTAGGCATTTTTTTCACCTCTTCTCCTGGCTCTATTGGCACACAACTGGTACAGATCGTCTCAGCCTTGCCGGATCCTCCATTTCTTCGATGACATGGACATCTGCTTACCATGGAGACCATCTCTGATGGGTTTCTCCTGTGAACCTCATTTTTATATACCAATTCCCCTAAATGCTGCCAATACACCATTATAGGATAGCTGTAAGTCAGAAACATGTTCAGTAAGTGCTGTGGTTGTCCGGAGCACGTCAAATTTGTCTACATAAGTCAATATACGCTGGAGATAAGTTCAATATAAGTTACACAGAGGTTCAAAGCATGTTACTCATAGGTTAGAAATAAGTTTTGGGTATGTTAGACATTATCTCGATGTATTTCGACTTATGAGTAACTTACAAGTAACGTGTGTGTCAATGATCGCATAACTTACGGCCCGTGTATGTGGGATGTATGAGCCATACACTGGCATATGTCAAAAATTTTGTGCATGCACAATATTTTTTGACAACCTCACTGTACTACGAAGTATACCAGCATGCTTCAGCGTGCTCTTACCTTATTCAAAACTTATCCATAAGTTAGTCGACGTACGCAAGTGTATTCGCCAAATTTTTCTTATGTCGGGATTTGCTGGCTAAATCGTCAAGGTGTGACAGGGACTTAACAGCTTAGGGGTGGGAATCACTGGAGGCCCCATGATGTGATATTACCACGATGTTGGGATGTGGGATGGGACTGTGTTTCCGACACGATCATCAGTAGCACGGGGGCCCCCCAGGGAACGGTGCTGGCTCCCTTCCTGTTCACTCTTTATACTGCGGACTTCTCACACAACACAACACATTGCCATCTACAGAAGTTCTCTGATGACTCTGCGATCGTTGGTCTCATCTCCAGCGGAGATGAAGCTGAGTACAGAGGGCTTATCCAGGACTTTGTGGACTGGTGCCATCGGAACTGCCTCCAGATCAACGCAAGGAAAACTAAGGAGCTGGTGGTGGACTGCCGCAGGCATGGGCAGCCCCTCACAGCACCAGTAAATATACAGGGAACAGACATCGAGATGGTGACATCCTACAAGTACCTGGGTATTCATCTGAACAATAAACTAGACTGGTCACACAATACTGACGCACTCTACAAGAAGGGACAGCGCAGGCTGTTCCTGCTGAGGAGACTCAGGTCTTTTGGTGTACAAGGGGCGCTGCTGAAGTCATTCTATGACACGGTGGTGGCATCAGCCATCACTTTTGGAGTGGTCTGCTGGGGCAGTGGCATTACTGCAGCCGATAGGAAGAGACTGAACAAACTGATTAAGAAAGCTAGCTCTGTCCTGGGGCAACGCCTTGATCCGATGGAGGAGATAGGAGAGAGAAGGACGGTGGCTAAACTGTCATCTCTGCTGGAGTCCGAGTTCCACCCTATGCAGGACATACTGGATGCACTGAGGAGCTCATTTAGCAGCAGACTACATCATCCCAGGTGCACAACCGAGAGGTTTCGTAGGTCCTTCCTACCAACGGCTGTCAGACTGTACAACCTAAGCAGGGCTGCTCGCAGAGATAGCAAAAAGACGTAACAAACTAATAGTTTTGTTTTTTTGTTTTTTTTTTTTTGAATGCAAAAGATGCAATAGACTTACACAATGGTCCTCTCCGGCATACAACTAGGAACATACCGGTCGCTATGGAGGGTGAGAATATGTATGGGCACATAATCATACCATGTAGGATAACTAAATAGACGGTTATGCTGTTTCATCCCACCTAGCAACAATGCTCTGCACTGTGTGTGTTTATATATTTACATATTTATTCCATCTAGCTACAATGCTCTGCACTGGGTGTGTTTATATTTATATATCTATATATTTATTCCATCTAGCTACAATGCTCCGCACTGTGTTTTTATATATCTACATATTATTCCATCTAGCTACATTGCTCCGCACTGTGTGTGTTTATATACTTGCATATTTATTCCACCTAGCTGCAATGCTCCATACTGTGGGTGTTTATATATTTACATATTTATTCCATCCAGCTACAATGCTCTGCACTGTGTGTCTGTGTGTGTGTGTGTGTGTGTGTATATATATATTTTATAGTAATATGTACATATGTATATTAGCTGCTCTTGCTTGCTTGTTTTTTTTTTTTGTTTTTTTTTTTTTCTTGCCTTCTGATTGTTGCTCTGAGTGTTGCTATCCCTGTGCTGTTGCAATCCTGGAATTTCCCCGTTGTGGGACTAATAAAGGCTTATCTTATCTTATGTTGCAATATGGTAAGTATCGCAATATCAGAAAAGTCAATTGTTTTTTATTACTCTGGTACCTGAATAGGTAAGTTTGTATGTGCAACATTTATCAATAATTTTCAATAAAATGTCATGACACTGGTGTCTCTGAATCGACACAGTATCGCTCCCACAAAGTATCACGATATGACACTGTATCAATTCCCCCACCCCGCTCCATAACAGGTGATTACAACCAGGTTGTATTCGTTTAGACAAATATTTATGCACATGGAATTGACCTATCGATTTTTGCCATGAACTCTGAATCCAATTATTCATGTGCTACTACCAAAACAAAATGATTTTGTCTTGTCATCTTTATCTTTTTTCCCCTCATGCTTCACTCAGTCTCTTGTGTTGCCTTTTTCTGTGCTGTCATCCTACTGCAATGATATCTGTTACATGCAGAGATCAAGAGTGCTTCTGAACTGGTTCCTTTACTTTGTTTTGACACTAAATTCTGCTTCAGTGCTTTCACACACACACACATGCACACTCACACACTGACACAATGACAGATGGCTATGAACTCATAACTTGATACAAGATAATTTGTTATTTTGAGACTATTGATTTGTGTATTACACAATGAAAGTAGTCTCTTTGAGAAGCATCCCTACAGCAGTCAATTGTAGCACGTTCTTCCCTTCATTGCATTCTAATGATATGATCAATAAATCTTCTAAGATGCTGAATACACAGAAATATAGCATCATTATCCAAGGAAGAACACAGAAATAAAGAAAATATGACAATTATGACAAGAACACTATTGAGAGATGACATTATTTCATGTGAGTTTTCAGAGAGGCTGTGGAAACACATGGCTTCAAAGAATATCATCCATCATCCAAACATTGTTCAAAAAAAAAACAGAACACATAATTCTATTTTTAGCTGGGTATCTCTACATTGTGAGGTTAGACTGTATTCCTCCATTATCTTCCAAGTAAAAAAGGTCTCGTTGATAAGTAAGGCAGCAAATTATCCTATCAGCATCAGCAGGGAATGCTATTTAGAGACGGGGTCACAAGTAATGGAAAGTCATTTTCACCAGGGGCTGTTTTCCATGTTGGATAGCAGCTGCACTGCCAGCTCAACTAGGACAAATGGCTGCCTCTTGTTCAAATCACTACGGTAACCTGGACTAAGCAGCTAAGCAGCCCCAGCTGAGGACTTCACATGCCGAAATGTTTCCCTTGACCACCACGGTGCAGCCTGCAACGTCAATTTACAAAGGATGCATTTGGATCTATTTTCCAGTTAGCAGGCTAGGATTATAAGTTTGTTTTTTTGTTGGGGTTTTTTTGTAAGAAGTTAACAATTCTCAGAATGGACATGCCTGAAATTTAAAGGCACTCAAGGAAAGAATTGTCAGTGTAATGCCCCTTGCATTTTAAGCAATATTAAAGTACATGTATTTGTTTTCTTTTTTTGGCTTGTAATGTCATGTAACATATATGGACCAAGTTTCTGAAGAATAGCAATGTTTAGATTAAGGTGTAAATGCTTTATTTGCTTCCTTTTACTGATACAATAGAACATTACAACAAAATGATTCATTAGGTTCAGGTTCAGGTTACTTTATTTATACCCATAGGTAGATTTGTTTTGCAGTCCGGTGACATCTATATTTACAAGCCACAAATTACATTCAACATAGACACAAACACAGGCACACATGAAGCTGACTATAAACATGATAAAAATGCTCAAGGCTCCATCAATCAGGGTATAAAGACAAAGAGATGGGAGAAAAACCAGAGGTAGGAGAGAAGGGTCATATTAAAAAGTTAAAAACTAGTCAAAGAGGTTAAAAACTCAAAGGTCTAAAACCCAATAAAATATTTAGAACCCAAATAACATCCTACAAAAATAAGTAAATATAAAATGGAGTTAATAAATAGGTACCTAAATTATGTGGAATATATTGTTACAACTTGTTCAACTCTTTGACAGCAGCAGGAACAAAGCTGTTTTTGTAGCGCTGGGTTTTGCTTTTTGGGACAGCAAACCTCCGTCTTGAGGGAAGAAGCTGAAAGTTGCAGTGCAAAGGGTGGGAGTCATCATTTAAAATGGAGGTAGCCATCCTCTGTACTTGTCTGGTGTACAGCGATGTCAGGCTCAGCTGTGACTCACCAAGCAAACGACTGGACCATCTAACTACCTGATCCAAGGATTTCCTCTGTTTCAGTTTTATCTGACCAAACCATGACACTAAAGAAAAGGATAAAACAGATTCAATAAAAGCCCGATAAAACATTGTCATTATGGTTCGGTCAGTTTGGAAGCGTGCAAGGCAAACAGCTGATTTTGTTCAACTTTACGTAAATGCTGGACTTGCTTGCACTGTTCTTGGGAGAAATTTATGATGTGAAAGCAAATTTTATATTGATCTCATCTGAATACTAATTTTGCCATACATTTGCGAAACAGGTTGAAACCGGAATGTCAGTTCACTGAGATGCAAACCCACACATTTCCTCTACATTCTGCACCAACAGCTCTGAGTACCTCCCCATCTCCTTCTCGTCTTTCATAACAAACATAATGCAAGCTTATGCATCACTGATACATTGTATGTACATGTTGGCTTTTTAGGCTCATGACTTTGACCCTGACCCTTTCACTGCCAAACGATAACTGCGGATGAATGTTCCGAGATCAACCTTTGTACCGAGTTTGGTGGCATTTGCTTCAGTTGTTCTTGGTCAGCTCCCGAGCAGTTCCAGGTCAGCCATTGCTGTAAGCTTGGGAGCTCTAACACTAATGCCAAAGACAAAATCTACACAAATGCAAAAATAATCAGAGACCATTTGACATTGACCTTTGGTGTTCCTAGCACCCGTGGCTTTCAAGTTATAGCAGGGGATACATGTACAGACAGAAAAAAAGGCAAAAAAAAAAAAAAGACTTTGTTGTGGTGGGTACAGAATTATAGGTTTCAATATATACTATAGGCCTAAAAGCATATTAGTCACTTTAGGCCATTTAAAAAAGAAGACATGGCTTCATTCTTGATGGTGGGAAAGTAAAAAAAACAAAACAAAACATGAGACTGGAGTTCTCAAAAATACACAAAGTACTCACACTTTTAAACTAATCTTATATTCACTCTATCTGACTTAAAGTTAAGTTGTAACACAAACAGAAAGTCAACCTTTGCCATTAGTTTTCAACAAAACTTAGATTTAAGACCAATTAAGTGGCTTCTGTAAAAGAGTAAGTTTGAAGCAAGTTTGAGACGTGAGTATAATGAGTTTTCAGGTACCTCACAAATGATGATGGCAGCAGTGACCATTGATGCATTTACAACATACCCACTTTAATTAGAAACAGTAATTAAATAATTTTTTACTCAATATTTTTCAAAACTCTATTATCAGGCTAAAAGACAAAAAGCCTCACCAAAGCTAATTTAACCTTTGGGCAACCTCCTGGCAAATGGCTAATTTTTCATTTTGTATTGCAAATATTTTATTCATCATAATTAAAAGTTTTGTCCCATGAATAACATGATGTCTAATGATTTACGTTTCATGTAGTTATTTATAATTTGGTTTTAGTGACAGAATCCAATACAATAACTGAGCAACTCTAAATTAAAAATTGAAGTAAAACAGTTTATTGGAGAAAGGCACCAAAACTGCAAGCCTGTCTTCCAGTACATCTCACCCATAGAGGAGAGATACACAATTCACAGTGTGACAGTAAATAAAGCAAATCAGAGCTTCCTTTGAATTAAACTTGTGAATGGTTTAAACTAGATAATGAGACTCTCTTAACAGTTAAGCAGTAAAGCAAGTAATTGCTTTTTCATGGACTCAGATTTTGAATTTGTCTCATGTGGTGAGACTAACAAAATCCAATCACATGGATTGCAATTAAACTCTTCAGTGAACTTCTGACATGGTTCACTTCCAAGGTAATCACATAATATACTGTGATCCATACTTAATTTCTTCTCAGGATGTCAGGGTTGTTGTCACATTGCAAAGGTAAAGTTTTGTTAATGCCAAATACTGCTGTCATGCTCCACAATTAAACGAAGAAGACTTCCTTCCAATACAAAAATCACAAAAAGAGCTTTATTCCACAAATTGTTTCTGACATGGAAAAGCCTTAACTAAAAAAACAGGATGGATTCTTCTTCAGAAGTGAACATAGAAGCTGTTGCAGAGATGATAACAACAGAAGTGAGAACTAGGTGAGAGTTAACAATTATGGAAAGAAATGTGGTTGTGTAGCACAGACAAGCCACAAAAGGAGAATTTCTAGATCATATCTGAATTATTCTAAATATTAACAGTTGCACTTGCAATCATTCAACCTTTAATGCAAGATATCTTTACTTTCAAAATGTTTCTTGCTTTTGTAAACAGCCAAAAATTTGTCAATTTTGAAAACTATTTGCTATGGGGTCAAAAAAAAATTTCGTGCAACTGTGCATTATCAAATTTAAATTTCAGCATTTAGATAATGACAAGCATGGTAATTACAATTTTGACTTTATACGATTATTAAAACAAGATGATCAATAATACTGAAGGAAGCACAGGTCTGACTGTCAGTACTCGACATGAGTCTGGTATCACTGTCACTGATCTGCTATCAGTGGCAATGTGCTGAAACTTTGCTATGATCTTTTAAGTCCTCTTTGTCACACTTACAGGACAGAGCTAGCTCAACACGGAGAAAACAGCAAAGGCACCGCAGTAAACTTGCAGATACTGTGAAATTCAGGATGAAACCTCATTGAATTGGAGGTGTTTTACTATTTCTTTGAATATATATATATGTTGTATGTGCTTTGCCATATGCTGTGACTTAAATACAGTGGTGTGAAAAAGTGTTTGCCCCTTCCTGATTTCTCTTTTTTTTTGTATGTTTGTCACACTTAAATGTTTCAGATCCATCCATCCATCCATCCATCTTCTACCGCTTTTCCGGAGGTCCGGGTTGCGGAGGCAGCAGTTCAAGCAGAGAAGCCCAGACTTCCCTCTCCCCAGCCACCTGCTCCAGCTCTTCAGAGGGGATACCAAGGCGTTCCCAGACCAGCTGGGAGACATAGTCTCTCCACCGAGTCCTGGGTCTGCCCCGGGGTCTCCTCCCAGTGGGACGTGCCTGAAACACCTCAAGTGGGAGGCGTCCAGGAGGCATCCTAATCAGATGCCCATACCACCTCAACTGACTCCTTTCAATGTGGAGGAGCAGCGGTTCTACTCTGAGCCTCTCCCGGATGACTGAGCTCCTCACCCTATCTCTGAGGGTGAGTCCAGCAATCCTACGGAGAAAGCTCATTTCAGCCGCTTGTATCCGCGATCTCGTTCTTTCGGTCATTACCCAAAGCTCGTGACCATAGGTGAGAGTAGGAACGTAGATTGACTGATAAATCGACAGCTTTGCCTTAGAACTAAGCTCCCTCTTCACCACAACAGACCGGTACAACGTCCGCATCACTGCAGATGCTGCTCCAATCCGTCTGTCGATCTCTCGCTCCATTTTCCCCTCACTCGTGAACAAGACCCCAAGATACTTAAACTCCTCCACTTGGGGCAGGAGCCTGTCCCCAACCCGGAGAGGACAATCCACCTTTTTCCAGCTAAGGACCATGGACTCGGACTTGGAGGTGCTGGGTCCGCCCTCCAGTGGGCTCACCACCTGCAGGAGGGATCATGGGGGTCCGGTGCTATGTGCTGATGTTTCAGATCATCAAACAAATTTAAATATTGGACAAAGATGGCACAAGTAAACACAAAATGCAGTTTTTAAATGAAGGTGTTTATTAAGGGAAAAAAATCCAAACCTACATGGCCCTGTGTGAAAAAGTGACCCCCCCCCCCATGTTAAAACGTAAATTAACTGTGGTTTATTACATCTTTGGAAAGCTGAGTTCAATTTCTCTAGCCACACCTAGGTCTGATTAGTGCCACTCCCATTGTCAGTCACAAAATCACTTAAATAGGACCAGCCTGACAAAGTGAAGTAGATCAAAAGATCCTCAAAAGCTAGACATCATGCTGCGATCCAAAGAAATTGAGGAACAAATGAGAAACAAAGAAACTGAGATCTATCAGTCTGGAAAAGGTAATAAAGCCATTTCTAAAGCTTTGGGACTCCAGCAAACAACAGTGAGCGCTATTATCCACAAATGACGAAAACATGGTACAGTGGTGAACCTTCTCAGGAGTTGCCGGCCGACCAAAATTACCCCAAGAGCGCAGCAACGACTCATCCAAGAGGTCACAAAAAACCCCACAACAACATCCAAGGAACTGCAGGTCTCACTTGCTTCAGTTAAGGTCAGTGTTCATGACTATACCATAAGAAAGAGACTGGACAAAAATGGTCTGCATAGCAGAGTTCCAAGACGAAAACAACTGCTGAGCAAAAAGAACATAAAGGCTCGTCTCAGTTTTGACAGAAAACATCTTGATGATCCCTAAGACTTTTGGAAAATACTCTGTGGACTGATGAGACAAAAGTTGAACTTTTTGGAAGGTGTGTGTCCCATTACAACCAGCGAAAAAGTAACACAGCATTTCAGAAGAGGAACATTGTACCAACAGTAAAATATGGTGGTGGTAGTGGGATGGTCTGGGGCTGTTTTGCTGCTTCAGGACCTGGAAGACCTGCTGTGGTAAATGGAACCATGAATTCGGCTGTCTACCAAAAAATCCTGAAGGTGAATGTCTGGCCATCTGTTCATGACCTCAAGCTGAAGCACACTTGGGTTCTGCAGCAGGACAATGATCCAAAACACACCAGCAAGCCCACCTCTGAATGGCTTAAGAAAAACAAAATGAAGACTTTGGAGTGGCCTAGTCAAAGGCTACGGTCACACTGCAGGTCTTGATGCTCAATTCCAATTTTTTGCTGAGATCCAATTTTTTTATGTGGGCATTCACATTACAACTTAAATGTGACCCCCATCAGACTCCAGTGTGAATGGTCTACAGCTATGAAGTGGCCCGCATGTGCAGAAGAAAACTTAACGTCAGACACAGCGTTGTAAAACAATCGGTGGGGGAGAGAGAACTTCTTAACCCTGATGCAGTGCAGCAAAATAAAATGTTAAAATTATAATTATGAGACCAGCTTCATTCCTCTACAGGCCAGATGACCGCTGTGATCAGCTCTGCTTCAACAGAACTGATTGATTAAACAGCCCTCTTTAAAATGAGTAAATGTGTCATTACTATGCGCCTGTAATGTGTGATCGTTTCAGCCCCGAACCCCCCCACCCCCGAAATTTTGAAGTTATTGTGCAGTCGGAGCCAACAAAATTACAATCCAGTGATAAAGGGAAGGAGACTGATTAAAAAGAGAGCACAAATCAGCTGTGTCTCCCATGCTGACTGCATCCTCCATCGCAGAATTGTAGCGTCTGTCTCACTTCAATGAGGAAAAGGTCGGATGAAATGCGACATGACCGGTCAGACGAAGGTCGCTTTGGAAAATATCAGATACGTATCCGAATTAGGACCACATGTGAAAGTGGCCTGGGTCTGGCGTGAAAAAATCGGATATGTGTTGTTCAGACTGTCATTAAAAAAAAAAATCAGATATGGGTCACATTTGTGCAAAAAAAATCAGAATTGAGCATCAAAACCTGCAGTGTGACCGTAGCCAAAGTCCTGACCTGAATCCAATTGAGATGCTGTGGCATGACCTTGAAAAGGTGGTTTATGCTTGAAAACCCTCCAATGTGGCTGAATTACAACAATTCTGCAAAGATGAGTGGGCCAAAATTCCTCCACAGTGCTATAAAAGACTCATCGCCAGTTATCGCAAACGCTTGATTGCAGTTGTTGACGCTAAGGGTGGCCCAACCAGTTATTAGGTTTAGGGGGCAATCACTTTTTCACACAGGGCCATGAAGGTTTGGATTTTTTTTTTCCTTTAATAATAAACATCTTCATTTAAAAACTGCATTTTGTGTTTACTTGTGTCATCTTTGTCTAATATTTAAATTTGTTTGATGATCTGAAACATTTAAGTGTGACAAACATACAAAAAATGAGAAATCAGGAAGGGGGCAAACACTTTTTCACACCACTGTACATGTCAGGTGACAATTTTAACATCAGCTTCTCTCTGAAGCCCTCATTATGTTAGTTTAAAACCTTCTGGGAAGCCATGCTAAACTAATATTCACATAAGTTGTCGTTGACTTGATTAATGTCCTTACTTCAGCTATATTTCATCAGAATCTCTCTGTCTCAAAGGCTCCTTGCGCCACCTTCTCATGGGCACAGGCACCTTTATTTCTGATTGACAAAATAACTACAGAAATGGGTGTGCCTCATGTGATTCACTACTGATTTAATAAAACTCAAGCTGTTGCTGCTTCATTGGCGTTTGCTAAATGTCAACTTGATCATTACCCGAGTATGGTGCCCTTTTTAATCACAATTTTTGTTCTTTTCTGACATCGATATTGTAGCCTACAGTGGCATGCAAAAATCTAATTACCTTCATTAACTAGCCATTCAGGTAGCTTAATATTAGCCTATTAACATCTGGGAGAGGCTTGGGCAATTTAAAGAGCTAAAAATAGAGATGTAGGGTGAGGATTCTGAGGAAAAGGAGACTGGAAATAAACCAGATCAACTTCTGTCAAAAAAGGAGCTGTGTCTGCAGTTTGGTTTTTGGTTGTAAAAAATGCACTGTAGACCAGAAGACTATATATTGCGAAGTCTGTCAAGACACCGTGGTCACTGCAGGTGGCAACACTAGCAACTTAATGCATCACCTTTTTATTAAAGGCCAAATGTCACGTAATTTTTTTTTCTAAATGACAACGAATTTAGATAAAATACACATAGCTTAAACCAAATATTCATACCGGAGACCATATCACCCACCTGTATTTACATAATTGCACAAAATACACCAGGTGAAGGCCCCACCTTGCTTGCTGGCTTGTGACAGCCAGTCCAGACCACGCCCATGTTTTTGACGTCACCAGTTGTACCCTGGCTGCCCTGCCTATCCACATTCACACTTATCAACATTGGACAATCATGACGGAAAGTGACAGCGATTGTGAACAAATTAGTTTAGTTTTGTCTTTTTTTTTTTGTCTTTTTTTTTGTCAGTGGTTCAGACAGTGACAGAGGCATAGAACCTTACAGGTTCGAGCCGTCCGAGACGGAATCAGATGCTTTGTCTGATGACAACAGTTCCAACAATGACCAGAGAGCAGAACCAGTGGAAAATGTCATTGAACTGGACATTAATCGCCTCCAGAATTGCGAAGCCGAAGGGGGTCTGTCGAGGGCGCCCCATAAATATTGATTTTTCGGAAGCCGTTATTATTACAGTGGAGGAGAGCCGCTGCTGTCAAGAAATTGACCAGATCAATATGAAAATGGAGGCGCATACCTGTCAAGTGAGACGTTTTCGCCGTATTTTGGTGCCGAGCGCGGCTGTGGGAGACGGCGGAGTGGTTTGGGACACTTTTCTGGGAAATGTTTTAAATGTAGTTCGTGTTGTTATTGTCAAATATTTTAAGGAAAATACGGGGAAAATGCAATTTTAGCAAAAACGGGCGTATTGCCATTTCTGTACGCCCAAAAGAAAAAATATACTGGAAAAAAAAACTGAGTGTGTTGAGGAGCCCGTCCTGTGTGTGATCACCCACAGCTGGTGCTGTCAGATCGCTCAGCCTGAGCTATTATCACTTCAATGAGAAGTGTGGAGTAAATCAGTTTGATTGTCTGGGCGGGCTGATCGCTCAGCGTGAGCTATTCGCACTACAATGAGAAGTGTGGAGTCACTCATTAGTCTAATTGTCGGGCGGGCTGATCGCTCAGCTTGAGCTATTCTCACTACAATGAGAAGTCATTAGGACAATGGTTTAACACGTTCAGCTGTGCAGCGGTTGCGGAACAGACAGAGATCGCCTGACAAATACAGAATTCTGCTTTTTTTTTTTTTATTTACCGCCGGACGCTGAGTTGTGTTGTTATTGTCAAATATCCATGAATCCTTAAAATATTTGACAATAACAACACGAGTTGCATTTGGGGCATTTCCCAGAGAGGTGTCCCTTGTTGCTCCGCCGTTCCTTATAGCCGCTTTTTACGGTGTTGAAGTACGGCGAAAACGTCTCACTTGACAGGTATGAAAACATTTCCCAGAGAAGTGTCCCTTATTACCCAGCTGTCCCTGATAGTCCCGTTTTAAGGTATGGGTGAAATATCCAATTTTTTCTTTCTTGTTGCTCACTTCAACCTTCCAGTCTCCATATAAACAATCAATTGAAATACCCCAAGCATCAAACTAGGGTACAATCGATTTCGTCACTTCCGCCTTCTTCCCCAGGCGATTCCAGGGGCCGTGTCAGGCCAAGCGCGGCAGTTTTAAATTAACGAATATTCCGTTGTTACTGAAGCATATGCACCAAGACCCGAACGGATCGGTTCCCTTTTATATCTAGTTTCAAGATATTTAAAGTACCCTGTTATGTGACATTTGGCCTTTAAGTTGCTGTTTGCAAAAGTAAAGTTCAACTGTTCCACTCATAATGATGATCCCTTCATATATTGTTTCAGTTTGTGAAGTAAATCAAAGCCATCATGTACTGTAGAATCGATGGGTACAAGGGTTAATATTAGGGATGCAAGTTATCGAGTAATTCAGTAATCATGAGTTGATTCAGCTTATCGATTAACGATTAATTGATGAGCATCAAGTTTCTTGAGAATCTGAATTTTCCTTGGTACAATACAGTCTATCGATAACATAAAAATCTATTACTGTTTTTGATACGCTGAATAAAACACACACATCATATTCCTTAACCCCTTAACGCCTGAATTTATTTCCAATTATGAAAAAAAAAATTTTCACTTGTGTTTTTGCTTTCAAGTAGATGCTAAATTAAGTTGAGAAAGTTCATTTGACTATAGCACATAAAATAGATATAATTTTAGGTATGATGCAAATTAGCGACAACAGGCATCTATGGTAAAAAAGGGTAAAAAGCACCTGTTCCCATCTCAAGTATGAAGTCTTTTATTTATGCAACAAAGTTATTTTCAGTATTTTCAACTCTCATGACTGCCAAACTATAACGCTAACCCTAACCCTAAACCTAACCCTAACCCTAACAATCAGGAAATGGATGGTGCTCCGTCTCTGACCGTTCCTACGAGAAACTAATGCTTGCAAAAGGTTCCTAGGTATGTGTTGGAAGTGCTCCAACCGGAAGTGGAGGAATACAGACGGTATTTTGGTTGCGTTTGGAGCGGAAGCGGTTTGATGCAAATTCGCGACAACAGGCGTCAAGGGGTTAATGGTTTATTGAATTATCTGCATTTTTTTTTTTTTTACAGACAAAAGTGATTTAACAAATTCTGTATTTGTATAGTGTGTACTATGTGTTGGTGCATCTCAGTAAATTAAAATGTCATGATTTAGAATTTATTTTAAAAACTATAACCAATATCATAAAATGTATTCAAAAAGGTTTCAAATACTTCACTTTGTGTAATGAATATATAAAAGTTTATTTTTTTAGTTATATTACAAGTTATTTAGCTTTCACAGTGTTCTAATTTACTGAGATGCACTAGTAGACTGTTTTAACAGGAAAATAAATTGTAAGCTGCTTCATCTGTTGCATGTTAAACATTATCACAGTACCCCGGCAATCAAAGCAAACCCAGTACGATCCGGGCTCCCTCTGTTGTTTGAGTAGGGTTACCCACAGCTACTTGACGAGGGCTAAATGATCCTGTAAGCGATGTGGGTCACTGACCACCTCACCTCAGTTCTGTGGACATTTGAATAGGACAGGGGTCCCTGCAGGGCCCCCATGCTGTGGCTCCCTGCAGTTGTATCTCAAAACATACGGAAATTAATGAAGTTCATTTTAATTATTTTATTTTTCAGATTATTGTTTATTGGATAGATTTCTCAACAGAGATACATACTTTCATAAAATTAAAATATCTATTTTTGAAATTATTTATTATGTTGTCAACCATGTGTCACATCCGGCAACAGCTCACACACACGGAGAGCCTCTGGGCCTCTCTGTGCAGCACATGTGGAGAGCACGGAAAGCAGCAGCTTCCTGCTTATTCTCCCCACCCTCGGTAAGACAGGAACAGATGCAGAAAAAGTAAAATCATTGAGGAAAATAGAGAGTTTAATTCTGTGCGGACAGATTCATTTGCATTCATGTATGGTTGTTATGTGGAGAGAATTTCTCCACAAGAACACAAACAAGGAGAAAAACAGCCACCTCATTTGTGTCTGCATGTCCATAAAAAGTCTTAAATGGGATTATCAAAAATCAATGCCTTAACTGTCCTTAAAAATGAGAAACAATAACCAATAACTTTAAAATTAGTTGCCTGCACTATAAATGCTGAATTCACCAGACATGACCGGTATGAATTAATGTGAATTTATTTTCACCATCACAACTCAATACTTCCTGAGTTATACCAAATATACTTGCCTAAAATAAGACCTACAGTCGACAGTTTCCCCTTACAATTTGTAAAGAAAAAAGAAAAAAGAGAGGAGAGAAGATTCTGTGACGTGATGGAGAGGTGAGCCTTTTATTTTAAGGACGTTTTCAGCTTTTTGTCTGTAGGATAACTACTAGTTTGTTTCCTGTGGGGTTTTGAACAGTGAATTATATGTGCAGGCTGTCTATCAATGCCACACTTTTTAAAAAAAAATTAGAACCAATATTTAGCTCAGCAGAAGAAGGTATTTTTTTAAAGTTTTTTTCCCACTCTGCTGTAATTATTTCTGATTGGCTTCTAATTTGAACCAAATGATTTTTAAAGTTATATTATTTAGAAAGTTGATTAGAATTGTTTTTGTTCTATTCCAAAATAAATACAGATGAATATCAGACAACCAATCCAATAGTCAGTCCCTCCAGGATTTTGTGGGATGTTTTTAAGATTGTTGTGGCCCAAAAAGTCTGAATTTGCGGGAGCTTTTATAAAAAGTTGCAATAAAAGTTGTGATGTTTTGAGAGGTTTTTTGCACTAAAAGTTGTGGGCAGATTACAAATTTTAAAGCAGATATTTTTGTTGTCCCCCACCCCCAGTTTACTGCAGTGATATTCTATATGACAATACAAGAAAAGCACAAGATTGTCAAAAATCTCCTATTACAGTGATTTGTAAATTAAGCAGAAACTTGTGCTATACAGAAAAACTCTTGTGCAACAGCAAATACAGACTTTAACACAATATCCATTACAACAGCTAAACTGCACTGAATGCATGTAAGAGTATAGATTTGGAAATTACTGGCAGCACCTTCATGTGAAAACTCCATACGGTCCCAAACCACTCGGTACCGAGCAGAGAGGAAAGAATAAATAATTTATTCTATTGCTCTGTGCTGTCTATTGAAGTCTATGTTTTTTTGAAAAAAAAAATACAGACAATATTCTCCAGGGTTTCCTCTGGTAATATTTCCGTGTCGCAAGCTGCCATCCTTGCAATTATGCTGCCACGCCTACGATGTATTAATTTAAGAAAAAAAGTTGAAAGAATGACACTCCGCAAGCACGCACACGAACAATGTGTGTGACTGTCATCTGCGCAGAAGCGCCCTGCCCACCCGGCGCCCACATGATCGTTTCAGTCTGCAAGGCAGAGTGTCTCTCTAACGTTGCTGTCCAAGAGAAGCATTTTTTTTTTTATTACTTATTTTGTACCCGTAGGTAGATTTGTTTTGCAGTCTGGTGACAAACCACCAGCTGCCGGTCGCTGCGTGCGCAAGCGCCCCTTAACTCACTAACCTGCATGTTTTTGGCATGTGGGAGGAAACCGGAGAAATCCCGGAGTAAACCCACGCAAACACGGGGAGAACATGCAAACTCCACACAGATCACTGTTGGCCGGGGGCAGGGATCGAACCCACGATCTCACGGTCCCTGCGATCCCCCGGCTGAGGGTAAAACTGTGCTGCCACAGTGCTAACCACTGCGCCACCATGCTGAGAAGTGTGATCCCTTCTCAAGTTTGAGCACACCCTCAGGTCCCCTTTTTTGAAGAGAGGAACCACCACCCCGGTTTGCCATGCCAAAGGCACTGGCCCCAACCTCCATGCAGTGTTTCACAGGCGTGTCAACTATGACAGCCTTACAACATCCAGGGCCTTGAGGTACTCGGGGCGAATCTTGTTCACCCCCGAGGCCTGGCCATCAAAGAGATTTTTAACCACCTTGGCGACCTCAGCCCCTACGATAGACGAGTCATCCCCCTCGTCCACAAGCCCTGCTTCCTCTGTGGGAGGCATGTCAGTGGGATTGAGGAGATCCTCAAAGTATTCCATCCACCGCCCAACGATATCCCCAATGGAAGTCAGCAGTGCCCCATCCGCACCATACACAGTGTGGACAGGGAGCAGCTTCCCCCTCCTGAGCCACCAGACAGTTTGCCAGAATCTCTTCGAGGCCGACTGAAAGTCTTGTTCCATGGCCTCACCAAACTCCTCCCATCCCTAGGTTTTTGCTTCAGCAACCACCCGAGCTGCACTTCGCTTGGCCTGCCGGTACACCTCAGCTGCTTTGGGAGTCCCACAAGCCAACCAAGCTTGATGCCCACCTCACCACTGATGTCCACCACTTGGTTCGGGGGTTGCCACCACAAGATAACCCGACGACCTTGCGGCCGCAGGTCTGGGCAGCCGCTTCAACAATGAAGGTGGAGAACATCGCCCATTCAGACTCCATGTCTCCAGACTCCCTCGGAATGTGGTTGAAGTTCTTCCGGAGGTGGGAGTTGAAGACCTCCCGAATGGGGGCCTCAGTCAGATGTTCCCAGCACACCCTCACTATACGGTTGGGTCTACCAGGTCTGAATTGCGTCCTCCCCTGCCATCGGATCCAACTCAAACACCAGGTGGTGATCAGTGGTGATCCAAGACATACGGTTACAGATCTGATGACACCATAACAAAATTGATCATCGACCTGTGACCTAGGTGTTCTGGTGCCAGGTGCACATATGGACAACCTTGTGCTTGAACATGGTGTTCGTTATGGACAAACTGTGGCTAGCACAGAAGTCCATTAACTGAACACCATTCGGGTTCAGATCGGGCAGGCCATTCCTCCCTATCACCCCCCTCCAGGTTTCACTGTCATTGCCCACATGCGCTTTGAAGTCCCCCAGTAGGACAATGGAGTCTCCAAGAGGAGCACTCTCCTGCACCCCAGTCAGAGACTCCAAAAAGGGTGGGTACTCTGAACCATCATTTGGTGCACAGGCACAAATGATGGTCAGGACCCATTTCCCAACCTGAAGGTGCAGGGAAAAAACCCTTTCGTCAACCGGGGAAAACTCCAATATTGAGGCAGTGAGGTGGGGGGATACAAGAATATCCACCCCTGCTTTGTCGCCTCTCACCCGGAACAACTCCAGAGTAGGCCAAGCTCCAGCCCCTCTCCAGGATACTTGTTCCGGAACCAGAGGTGTGTGTTGAGGTGAGACCCACTATATCTAGCCGGTATCTCTCAACCTCATGCAACAGCTCAGGCTCCTTCCCCACCAGAGAGGTGACATTCCATGTCCCAAAAGCCAGTTTAGGAATCCTGGGAACAGACTGCCAAGGTCTCCGCCTTTGACCGCCACCTGATCCATATAGCACCAGACCCCCTTGGTCCCTCCTGCAGGTGGTGAGCCCACTGGAGGGCGGACCCATGTAACTCCTTCGGGCTGAGCCTGGCTGGGTCCCATGGGCGGAAACCCGGCCACCAGACGCTAGCCATCGAGCCCCTCCCCCAGGCCTGGCTCCAGGGTGGGGCCCCAGTAACCCCATACTGGGTGGAGTACACTGAATCCTTGTTCTAGCATTCATCATGAGAGTATGTTGGATCGTTCTTAGTCTGGCCCTTCACTCAGGACCAGTTTGTCTTGGGTGACCCTACCAGAGGCAAATTGCCCCGGACAGCAGAGCTTCTGGGATCACTAGGGTACGCAAACCCCCCACCACGATAAGGTGATGATCCATGAGGGGTGCTGAAGATTTACTTCACTTAACTAATATATGTTCATTATTATGTACCTGGAAAGTTAAAATGACCAAAATTCATGAGGTCAATGATTTTAATCCGTCAGCAGCCTTCAGACAAACTAAACGTGCCAACATTTGGATTTCAAAATAAGGGAGGTTTTTCCTGCTGTCTGGGTGGTGAAGAGTTCTAAAAAACTATAAATATATAGAAATATTATATGTGCGAATACCAGACTCGTGTTGAGACCTCTTCAGTGGAAGAAGCAGTCTGTCTTCCATTTGTTTTAGTTGTTGGTTTGTCTTTTTTGTCTGTTCCTCTCCCTTTTTCCCTCTCCACACTTCCTTGCCCCATTCTGTTGGGCTCTTCATGGGTAAAATAATTTAAAGTATTAAAAGTTATTACAGGAGGAGTTTACAACAATATACAGTACATAGATAAGTAGTTTCTAAAGCTCCTTTTGGCAAAGTCAATCTGTTCTGGCACAATAAGAGTACCAGATTTCTGTTCTGTTCACCTAGCTGCCTGGCAGGACAAGGGTAAAAAAAGAAATATTATAACAGAAATAACTGCATCTTTGGTCATTTTAGTTAATTTCTTTCTTTAAATATAATTTTAATAATTATATTTCTTTGAATTCAGAGTTAAAATTATTGTTCTGTCCTGGCTCTGCAAAATTATGGTCAAAAAAGTGGAAAAAAGTAAAAAAAAAAATCTCCACATTCTGTTTCAAATTTATTTGAAAAAAAAAACAGTAATTTTATAATAATCTGCCTTTGTCCATCAGACAGGCCTCTTCACTGTCCAATTTTAAAACTCATCTTAAAACCCATTTTATTTTCTGGCTTTTTGACCCAGTTTGAGACATTGATTTTATTGTTCTTATTGTCTCTATTGTATGACTACTGTTTTGTTTGTGCCATTTTGTACTTCAGCTGTATTTTATTGTTTTTATGTTTTATGTTTTTATAATTTATTTATTGTTGATGTACAGCACTTTGTGTCAGCTGTCGTTTTTAAAGTGCTTTATAAATAAAGTTGGATTGGACTGGATTAAAAATAATAATATAATATAATCATAATAGTCTCAAATGTACAAGAAAAGTCATAATTTTACAAGAGGAAATTACAAATTTGAGGAAAATGGTAGCAAATCTAGATAAATTTACAGAGAAAAGTAGAAAACTAAGAAAATTGTTGTAAATTTTGGAGAAAAACCTCAAACCTTCAAGACTGAAGTCATTACTCAAGTTTTTAAGTAGATGTTCTTTGTACCCTTAACTAGAAATTTTTGGTTGTCTACTTTTAATTATAAATTTCATAGGACTGCTTTTACATGAATAGAATTTCTGGCTACTATACCCACCTCTGATCATACAATTTAAGTATGCATGAGTAAATTACGATTATGAATGTTTCTTTCTCTTCCCTTTCCTACTCTTTGTCAATGGAAAAAAAAGAAAAAACACTAGAATAAAAATACAAACTAGAAAAGCACTCGGAGAGCGCAGACCTCCGCCAAGCACCACAGTTCCCCCCATACAGTGTTTAACATCATAAATATTAATCCTACTTTTATTTTGTCTAAGTTTATAGATTCCTTGTCAGCTGGGTTACACTCTCCCCCGCTAATTATTATGCACGTCCCGTTGCATGTCATTTTGTCAGCTGGGTTACACACTCCCCCGCTAAATTTGGTTGGGTGTTACAATTCACCGCACAACCGCGTACAACCCACAGGCCAATGGGTTATGCGAGCGTTTTCATAGATCACTTAAAGCAGCACTCTAGGCTTCATTGACAGATCCAAATTGGGTAGACAGACTGCCATGGGTTATCCGGATTTGGCTGGGTGTTACAATTCACCGCACAACCGCATACAACCCACAGGCCAATGGGTTATGCGAGCGTTTTCATAGATCACTTAAAGCAGGACTCTAGGCTTCATTGACGGATCCAAATTGGGTAGACAGACTGCCATGGGTTATCCGGATCAGTCTTCGTAATATTATATATTATAGAACCTGAAAAAAAGACAAAAAAAAAGAATCCTTTAAATAAAAAATTCCTGGATCCAGATGGTGATCCGGATGACCTCCAAAACGTAATCATCTGTAGGATACCACATTTCTGACAATCTGTGAAAATTTCATGAAAATCCGTCCATAACTTTTTGCCAAAAAAAAAAAATTAAAAAAAGAATCCTTTAAAAAATTTCTGGATCCAGACGGTGATCCGGATCAGCACCAAAATCTAATCATCTGTAGGATACCCCATTTCTGACAATCTGTGAAAATTTAATGAAAATCCGTCCATAAGTTTTTGAGTTATCTTGCTAACAGACAAACAGACAAACAAACAAACAAACAGACAAACCAACGCTGATGATCACATAACCTCCTCCTTTTGGCGGAGGTAAAAAAAATACACATTTTTGTTATTTATGTAAACCATGAAAAAAATCCTGCAGGACACTTGGTATTTTCTAACCTGTTTGTATACCACCATAGACAGAGAGAGAACCTGAATTACACAGGGTTCAGAGAGGGAAAGATGAGACAGACAAGTGGAGCCAAGGAGAGGAAAGTGTTCAGGCAGAGGGTCCAGGAGAGGTGAGAGCAGCCGGGGGAGGGAAGTATGACACCAGTAAAAAGTCCAAACAAAGGATATCAGGTGGGACCCCAACTGGCCCAATATTCTAACATTCAAGGCTTGGTTGTACAATACTTCAAATGGTAAGTTCCATTATGCACTGTTACTGTGCAAATTGTTTTAGAGCATGAACCACATTTTTAATGTCATGTCACAGCATGACATCTTATGGTTGAGTCATGAACACTGACCTTAACTGAGGCAAGTGAGGCTTGCAGTTCTTCTGATGTTGTTGTGGGGTCTTTTGTGACCTCTTGGATGAGTCGTCGCTGCACTCTTGGGGTAATTTTGGTCAGCAGACCACTCCTGGGAAGGTTCACCCCGTTCCATGTTTTCACAAATTGTGGATAATGGCTCTCACTGTGGTTTGCTGGAGTCCCAAATAACCTTTCCAGACTGATAGATCTCATTTACTTTGTTTCTCATTTGTTCCTGAATTTCTTTGGATTGCAGCATGATGTCTAGCTTTTGAGGATCTTTTGGTCTACTTCACTTTGTCAGGCAGGTCCTATTTAAGTGATTTCTTGATTGAGAACAGGTGTGGCAGTAATCAGGCCTGGTTGTGGCTAGGGAACTTGGAACTCAGCTTTCCAAAGATGTAATAAACCACAGTTAATTTATGTTTTTGTGGGGGGGGGGGGCATCACTTCTTCACACAGGGCCATGTAGGTTTGGATTTTTGCCCCCTTAATAATAAACACCTTCATTTAAAAACTGCATTTTGTGTTTACTTGTGTTATCTTTGTCTAATATTTAAATTTATTTGATGATCTGAAACATTTGTGTGACAAACATACAAAATAATGACAAATCAGGAAGGGGCAAACACTTTCTCACACCACTGCAGTAATGATTTTATATCTAAAGATGTAGTATAAAATGTTCAAACACTGGCTATAGTGTTAAATTTGCTCATTTTGTTTGTGGTTTTATGGCGTCTCTCCTCACGCGTGCTCCCGTAACGGGGTGCTTTTGTGGCAGGTGGACGTTTTTCAACACAAACCCACCACTTCGTTCATGCGGTCAGGATGGAGAGGTGGCGAGATGTCCACCGGCAGGCTGGGAAAGACGGGTGAAGGAACAGTGTTGGAAACCTTGTGGGTGAGTGATTTATTTTAAATCACACTGTTTTTATTGATGTGTTCCGTTAATACTCACTGTAAACATGGAAGCAAATGCAGTGCAGTGATGCATTTGATTGGTTAGACTGAGTATTTGTGCACCACTCAAAGACAAATGTGATTCATGAAATTGGCGGAAGTTGACGAGCATTGGCCAAAATTGCAGGAAAGTTGCGGTGATTGGACAAAGTTGCAAGGTCGCGCAATAGTCATGCTGATTGGCTGATATTGCATGAATTGACGGGATCGCAACATCACTAAATCCTAGTGGGACTGACTAGTTGTCAGAGTCCAGAGAACAGGTGAAGGATACAGATTTATATAATGAATGAATGAATGATTGAATCTTTATTTCGGATAGATTAAAAGTAAAGATTAAAAGAAGAAACAGAATAATATAACAAAGGGAGAAAGAAAATCCAACAAGGTCAAATTAGACAATAACTCCTCTGATTATACAGTTCAACATAAGTTATCCGAAATGGGTGATGGCTGAAGACGCAGCTTATATTGCCCACCCATATTCTATCCAAGAATTCAAAAGAAAAGCAAAACAAGAGCGATTACAATTCAGAACAAAGCTAAGACAAAATGTGACAAAAAAAAACTAAGCTACAACACAACACAGACTGGATATGACAATCCTTATGTGATTTTACATGTCATCTTGTATATACACTACCGTTCAAAAGTTTGGGGTCACTTAGAAATTTCCTTATTTTTGAAAGAAAAGCACTGTTTTTTTCAATGAAGATAACTTTAAACTAATCAGAAATACACTCTAATATCTAATATACATTGCTAATGTGGTAAATGACTATTCTAGCTGCAAATGTCTGGTTTTTGGTGCAATATCTTCATAGGTGTATAGAGGCCCATTTCCAGCAACTATCACTCCAGTGTTCTAATGGTACAATGTGTTTGCTCATTGCGTCAGAAGGCTAATGGATGATTAGAAAACCCTTGTGCAATCATGTTAGCACAGCTGAAAACAGTTTAGCTGGTTAGCGAAGCTATAAAACTGACCTTCCTTTGAGCAGGTTGAGTATCTGGAAAAAATTATTTCAAATACAAATCATTATTTCTAACCTTGTCAATGTCTTGACTATATTTTCTATTCATTTTACAACTCATGGTGGTAAATAAGTGTGACTTTTCATGGAAAACACAAAATAATTGTCTGGGTGACCCCCCCCCCCGCTCCTCTTCTGCAGCGGGGGAGGGGGGGGGCGTTCACGGTCCAAACACGGCAAATGAACCGTTTATCGCGGCGCACGAACTTCGTACTTCGTGCGCCGTACAGTTGTAATTTACCGATCAGTCAAAAGTCAGTTTTGGATTACAGTTTTCAGGGAGAAATAATAATTTAGTTTATAACACCTTACCTCTTCACAGCAGCAGAGTCCTGGCGAACTTCTCTTCCCCACTGTCAGACGAACGCGACGCTGGTCCGCTCGTGGATCCCGATCAAAACATAATTCCAATATTGCGGTTTTGGTGAATGATTTACGACCTTTGTCGTCGGCCTCCGTCGGTCTATGATGACGGAAGAGAATCCTAAACATCTATTCTGCTGGAATGAGTGCAGGTCCCACTTGTGGGTGTTCTCCATGCTGCTGGGTCTGTAGCAGGTTCGTCCAGCGTCCTTTGTTTTCATCTGCTGCAACAGTAAATCTCTCTTCACCCAGCCCGAATTTCTGTGCTTCAATTGGCTCCTGCATTCACAGTAGGCGGGTCCTCCTTCCTAGGTTTTCATTCATTGGCTCTTCATGGTTTCAGAAACCCAATTCAAGGCTCTTATTAGTCGAATGAGAGGTCAATCAGAAGAACTAATCTGTTCGCGGCTGTGTCTGCAGCTTTTTTTTTCAGTGGCGCTTGGAGGCCACACCACCTACATCACCACCATCAGTATCTCTATCATGCGTCATGCGTCTGAGCGCGCATGAGTGCGCTCTCGTGCGCCCTCGTGCGCCCTAGGACGCAGAAACTTGCCCGCCCGCGGAACAACGGAGCACAAGTGGTTAAGAGGCTCCTCTGTCCTCCACTCGTTACCTGTATTAATGGCACCTGTTTGAACTCGTTATCAGTATAAAAGACACCTGTCCACAACCTCAAACAGTCAGACTCCAAACTCCACTATGGCCAAGACCAAAGAGCTGTCAAAGGACACCAGAAACAAAATTGTAGACCTGCACCAGGCTGGGAAGACTGAATCTGCAATAGGTAAGCAGCTTGGTGTGAAGAAATCAACTGTGGGACCAATTATTAGAAAATGGAAGACATACAAGACCAATGATAATCTCCCTCGATCTGGGGCTCCACGCAAGATCTCACCCCGTGGGGTCAAAATGATCACGAGAACGGTGAGCAAAAATCCCAGAACCACACGGGAGGACCTAGTGAATGACCTGCAGAGAGCTGGAACCAAAGTAACAAAGGCTACATCAGTAACACACTACGCCGCCAGGGACTCAAATCCTGCAGTGCCAGACGTGACCCCCTGCTTAAGCCAGTACATGTCCAGGCCCGTCTGAAGTTTGCTAGAGAGCATTTGGATGATCCAGAAGAGGATTGGGAGAATGTCATATGGTCAGATGAAACCAAAATAGAACTTTATTGTAAAAACTCAACTTGTCGTGTTTGGAGGAGAAAGAACACCATACCTACTGTGAAGCATGGGGGTGGAAACATCATGCTTTGGGGCTGTTTTTCTGCAAAGGGACCAGGATGACTGATCCGTGTAAAGGAAAGAATGAATGGGGCCATGTATCATGAGATTTTGAGTGAAAACCACCTTCCATCAGCAAGGGCATTGAAGATGAAACGTGGCTGGATCTTTCAGCATGACAATGATCCCAAACACACCGCCCGGGCAACGAAGGAGTGGCTTCGTAAGAAGCATTTCAAGGTCCTGGAGTGGCCTAGCCAGTCTCCAGATCTCAACCCCATAGAAAATCTTTGGAGGGAGTTGAAAGTCTGTGTTGCCCAGTGACAGCCCCAAAACATCACTGCTCTAGAGGAGATCTGCATGGAGGAATGGGCCAAAATACCAGCAACAGTGTGTGAAAACCTTGTGAAGACTTACAGAAAACGTTTGACCTCTGTCATTGCCAACAAAGGGTATATAACAAAGTACTGAGATGAACTTTTGTTATTGACCAAATACTTATTTTACCGAGGAATTTACCAATTAATTCATTAAAAATCCTTCAATGTGATTTTCTGGATTTTTTTTTCTCATTTTGTCTCTCATAGTTGAGGTATACCTATGATGAAAATTGGAGACCTCTATCATCTTTTAAGTGGGAGAACTTGCACAATTGGTGGCTGACTAAATACTTTTTTGCCCCACTGTACATACTGATATCTATTCTTTAAGTAACTACATAACCAGGACAGTGCTACCCCCCAATACCACAATTTTGTAGTTTCTTTAATAAATTATGATCCACTGTATCAAATGCTTTTTTAAGATCCAGGAATACCCCAACTGAATACTCTTTATTTTTAACGGCAGTTGATATTTTTTCTATAAATTCCATTAGAGCAAATGCAGTTGTCCTCTTGTGTCTGAACCCATATTGCTGCTCACACAATAAATTATTCTTCAGTATGAAGTTGTCAATTCTCTCACAGAATATTTTTTCAAGTATCTTGGAAAATTGCGGCAATAGTGAAATTGGTCTATAGTTTGAGAATTCCCCTCTGTCACCCGTCTTGTATATCGGAATTACTTTAGCTATTTTCATTGCATTGGGAAATATACCTGTTTGGAGAGACAGGTTATAGATATACGTCAGTGGTTTCACTAAGCATTCAATAATAGTTTTGACTAAGAGCATGTCAATACCATCACAGTCCGTAGATGTTTTACTTTTAAACGATTTAACAATTTCAATGACCTCTCTCTCGTCTGTGTTCTTTATGAAAATGGAGTCTTTTATAGCAGTGTTTTTGCTTATTGTATCACCTGTAGGTGCCGTAATGGGTATTTCTCGAGCCAAATAAGGACCAATGTTAACAAAAAAGTTATTAAATTCATCTGCAGGTGAAACTGCATTCACACTCTGAGTTGTTTTATTATTTTTTGAAAAATTGGTTGGGTCGCTTGTATTTCTGTTTTTATTTCCAAGAATATTGTTAAGTATTGTCCATGTATTTTTAATATTATCTCTGTTTTTCTCCAGTTCTTTACTGTAATAGTCTCTTTTCCTACATCTTATTATATACACTACCGTTCAAAAGTTTGGGGTCACCCAGACAATTATTTTGTGTTTTCCATGAAAAGTCACACTTATTTACCACCATGAGTTGTAAAATGAATAGAAAATATAGTCAAGACATTGACAAGGTTAGAAATAATGATTTGTATTTGAAATAATAATTTTTTCCAGATACTCAACCTGCTCAAAGGAAGGTCAGTTTTATAGCTTCTCTAACCAGCTAAACTGTTTTCAGCTGTGCTAACATGATTGCACAAGGGTTTTCTAATCATCCATTAGCCTTCTGATGCAATGAGCAAACACATTGTACCATTAGAACACTGGAGTGATAGTTGCTAGAAATGGGCCTCTATACACCCATGTAGATATTGCACCAAAAACCAGACATTTGCAGCTAGAATAGTCATTTACCACATTAGCAATGTATATTAGATATTAGAGTGTATTTCTGATTAGTTTAAAGTTATCTTCATTGAAAAAAACAGTGCTTTTCTTTCAAAAATAAGGAAATTTCTAAGTGACCCCAAACTTTTGAACGGTAGTGTATGTTAACTTATTTTTGTATGTTTTATACTGCTGCTCTGCTTCTTTTGTCCTTTTCTTTAGGAAAGCTTTATATAATAATTTTTTCTTTTTACACGCCTTTTGTAATCCTTTGGTTAACCATGCCTTATCGATAAATTTATGTTTAAGCTTTTTCTTTACTAATGGACAATTTTTTTTCATAAAGAGTGGTTACAATGTTCATAAATGTGTCATAGGCTTCATTTACATGATACATAGACTTTTGTCCAGTCTTGCTTCAGCAAGTCTTCTTTAAAAGAACTCATTGCATTTTGTGATTTGTATCTGAATGATTTTAAATTTTTTTCTGTATTGGCCCCCGTGTGGCCATGGATAAGTGCAAAGGTTGGCAAATGGTCACTTATATCATTTATCAATAATCCACTTTCTATTTTCTTATCAATAATATTAACAAACAGGTTGTCAATAAGTGTAGCAGTGTGAACTGTGATTCTACTGGGATGTGTTATTGTGGGATATAGACTCATACTGTACATAGAATTCATGAACTCTGTAATTACATTTTGTTGATATGGATTTAGTAAATCAATATTGAAATCTCCACAAATTACTACCATTTTCTTACTAGTAATATTATTGTACAGCTTGACTAATTTATCTCTGAATGTCTCAATGCAAGTTCTCGGCGTTCTATATATACAACTTATAATTAGATTTTTTGTTTTATCTTGGTCAATCTCAACAGTAACACATTCTAAAATCCCTGGTAGTGCAAAGGACATTCCATTTACAAGCTTACACCTATACAGGTCATCAATATACAGTGCAACACCACCACCCTTTTTTTGAGATATTGCCATCAGAGGAGCCTGCTCTTCATTAAGCCAAGTTTCAGAGACTGCGATAGCTGTAAATTTTCTGTCTAGCTGTTTTAAATAGTCCTGAATCTGTGGAAAGTTTTTGTTAAGACTTCTGCTGTTGAAGTGTATTATTGATAGTTTACCATCTAGTTGCACTTGACTTTTGAATTGCTTTTCAGTGTAATATTCACAATGATTATGAATATCTTCAGGTCGGGGAACAGGGAGATGCTGAAGTCCGTACAGAGGGAGCTGAGGAGAAAGATCAGAGAAGGCAAGGACAGCTTCAGGAAGAAGATGGAGGACAAGCTGCAACAGAGCGACATCAGCGGGGTCTGGAGAAACCTCAAAACCATCTCGGGGCTCCAGAATACCTCCCCCCAGGCCACGGGGGGCAGGGAGTGGGCGAACAACCTGAATCTGTTTTTCAATAGATTTGACCAACCGCCCTCCCCCCTGTCTGCACAACAACCACTGCTGCCTCTAAGAAATCAAGTCCTGCTACCCACTCCCCACTCCACCGACACCCCCCCCACTCCCAACACACAGCCCCCCATCCTGACCCTGACCAAGACCCAGGTGAGGACGGAGCTGAGGAAGATCAAGGCGAGGAAGGCGTCGGGACCGGACGGCATCAGCGCAAAGCTCCTCAAGTCCTGTGCAGACCAGCTGTGTGGGATTGTGACGTATATCTTCAACATGAGCCTGAAACTGGGGAGGGTACCACAGCTGTGGAAAACATCTTGTGTGGTACCTGTACCAAAAACTTCCCACCCCAAAGACCTGAACAGCTTCAGACCGGTGGCCTTGACGTCCCACTTGATGAAGACCCTGGAGAGACTGCTCCTTGCTCATCTCCGCCCCCTGGTGGAACCAGCGATGGATCCACTCCAGTTCGCCTACCAGCATGGCATTGGGGTGGAGGATGCGGTGATCTTCCTCCTTCACCGTTCTCTGTCCCACCTGGAGAAGCCCGGGAATATGGTGAGGATCATGTTCTTTGACTTCTCCAGTGCTTTCAACACCATCCAACCGATGATCCTGAAGGACAAGCTGCTGCGCGCAGGGGTGGACCAGCACCTGTCATCATGGATCCTGGACTACCTCACGAACCGGCCTCAGTTTGTGAGAACCCGGGACTGTGTTTCCGACACGATCATCAGTAGCACGGGGGCCCCCCAGGGAACGGTGCTGGCTCCCTTCTTGTTCACTCTTTATACTGCGGACTTCTCACACAACACAACACATTGCCATCTACAGAAGTTCTCTGATGACTCTGCGATCGTTGGTCTCATCTCCAGCGGAGATGAAGCTGAGTACAGAGGGCTTATCCAGGACTTTGTGGACTGGTGCCATCGGAACTGCCTCCAGATCAACGCGAGGAAAACTAAGGAGCTGGTGGTGGACTGCCGCAGGCATGGGCAGCCCCTCACAGCACCAGTAAATATACAGGGAACAGACATCGAGATGGTGACATCCTACAAGTACCTGGGTATTCATCTGAACAATAAACTAGACTGGTCACACAATACTGACGCACTCTACAAGAAGGGACAGCGCAGGCTGTTCCTGCTGAGGAGACTCAGGTCTTTTGGTGTACAAGGGGCGCTGCTGAAGTCATTCTATGACACGGTGGTGGCATCAGCCATCACTTTTGGAGTGGTCTGCTGGGGCAGTGGCATTACAGCAGCCGATAGGAAGAGACTGAACAAACTGATTAAGAAAGCTAGCTCTGTCCTGGGGCAACGCCTTGATCCGATGGAGGAGATAGGAGAGAGAAGGACGGTGGCTAAACTGTCATCTCTGCTGGAGTCCGAGTTCCACCCTATGCAGGACATACTGGATGCACTGAGGAGCTCATTTAGCAGCAGACTACATCATCCCAGGTGCACAACCGAGAGGTTTCGTAGGTCCTTCCTACCAACGGCTGTCAGACTGTACAACCTAAGCAGGGCTGCTCGCAGAGATAGCAAAAAGACGTAACAAACTAATAGTTTTTTTTTTGTTGTTGTTTTTTTTTTTTTTGAATGCAAAAGATGCAAAAGACTTACACAATGGTCCTCTCCGGCATACAACTAGGAACATACCGGTCGCTATGGAGGGTGAGAATATGTATGGGCACATAATCATACCATGTAGGATAACTAAATAGACGGTTATGCTGTTTCATCCCACCTAGCAACAATGCTCTGCACTGTGTGTGTTTATATATTTACATATTTATTCCATCTAGCTACAATGCTCTGCACTGGGTGTGTTTATATTTATATATCTATATATTTATTCCATCTAGCTACAATGCTCCGCACTGTGTTTTTATATATCTACATATTATTCCATCTAGCTACATTGCTCCGCACTGTGTGTGTTTATATACTTGCATATTTATTCCACCTAGCTGCAATGCTCCATACTGTGGGTGTTTATATATTTACATATTTATTCCATCTAGCTACAATGCTCTGCACTGTGTGTTCATATATTCATATATTTATTCCATCCAGCTACAATGCTCTGCACTGTGTGTCTGTGTGTGTGTGTGTGTGTGTATATATATATTTTATAGTAATATGTACATATGTATATTAGCTGCTCTTGCTTGCTTGTTTTTTCTTGCCTTCTGATTGTTGCTCTGAGTGTTGCTATCCCTGTGCTGTTGCAATCCTGGAATTTCCCCTTTGTGGGACTAATAAAGGCTTATCTTATCTTATCTTAATATTATTGAAAAAGTGGTTATCAGGATCAATATCATTCTCCATCTCTTGTAGTTTATGTTCAGCATAATGGCATATTTTCAGAGTTTGAATTTCCTCACTCTGTGTCAAATGACTTCCTCCAACTAATATTAATACATTTGAAGAAGGAGCATTATGAGAAAACATAAAAAGGTTGAAAAGTAGCTTCTTCTAAATAACATTTTTGTCTGTAATTTATTAAAATGTCAGGAACTAAAGCTGTGTGATCACTGTTGAAAGTAGGAGAAGGATGATGTTTTCAGATTTAAACAATTTATAAATGTACTGACAACTGAAAACAATACAAAAAATATGGTCAGATATTCACATTATATTATTATTATTATTATATTCACATTACTTTTAGCACAAAACAATTTGTAATATATCAAATACTTTTATTTCATGAATGAAGCTATGTATAAAGCTTGACAGTTTTTTTTTTCCACTGTTGTAATATGAATTCATTAATGCCACATAATATTCACAGCTTATGTGTATATAAAAAAACTATAGGCAGCATAATCTTTATTTTAAAGGTCAAATTGCTGTTGCAGCCCTCAGCCACTTCTATTTCAGTCTGAGATGGGCAAAATGGCTCTTCGGTTGACAAAGGTTGCAGACCCCTGGAATAGGACAACGTCATAAACAAGCAATGAAGTAGGTGTCACAGTTACCATGTTACAGTACAGCTACAGAGAGTGGAAATGAATCTGAAGGCTGTTTGTCACTGTTCTGACAGATCATATTAATTTTGAAGCTGGAGCAGACAACTGTGTGTGCCACAATTACACAAATGTCACAATGCCTTAAAGTGAGCGGTTTCTTTTAAGAACATTTTTTGACTCACTCCCTCTGAGTTTGCAGTGGCTCTCTGACCATCTCTGGATGTTGTAGAGCCGACACCAGCCTGTGCTGTTAGTCCAAGCTAGGCTCCTCTGCTGCTGTGTGTTGAAATGTAAATACATTTACCTCAGCAGTAACTTGGGCCCAGTCTTTTTTCACATCTAGCAGTGGGCTGAAGACAGCAGGGATGGGTTTTTGTGCTCAAGTAAATTTTTTCCTTCCTCCAGCCCATTTCCCGGCCCTGCTGATTTGAAGCAGGCGGGCAAATCTTCAAGCTCACATGTCAACGTATCCTGGAAAGATGAGGCATTCAGCTCTTCACAGCACGTGCACTTTGGGGCTTGACATCTTCTTCTGTTCCTTTTCCTTTTGTATTGGCTTGAAGGTGGCAACGGGTGACTGCATGCGTCCCCGCCTGGACGGCAATGCCTCTACATTTCACAGAATAAACTCCCATTGAAAAGAACTGCCGAGTTATCAATTAATTGACAACAAATTTAATTTAGCTGACTAAATTCTTATCGACAATTAATCGAAAATTGATTAATCATCAACATCCATAGTTTGTATACTGGACATCATAATCCTGCACAAAAGTGATACAGCTTGATACTGCCAAAATATCAGAAATACTGTGATATAAATTTTTCATACCGTCCAGCACTAATATACAGAGGTCTTGATCTTGACTTGGTCTTTGCCTGGCTTGGTCTTTCTTCTCTCTGGTCTTGGTCTGGTCTCAATTACAACACTAGCACAAAGCATAAAGTAATTAACTAAATAACCATTTCTACAAAATGCAGGATTTTTGGCATCTTTGCCAATGGACAGATACAGTAGAGAGAAACAAGAAATGAGGTGAAGAGCAGGGGAGAGACATGCAAGAGAGACCAGTCTGGTTGGAAATCAAACCAGGGATCACCGCATTTGAGCAACATACTCTTGTATAACCATTAGGCTACCCGCACACAACAAAAAGGTGAATATTAACATATCATCGTCATTGGACAAAAAAACCTTGTACCTTAATTTTTAATGAATGAATGAATGAATGAATCTTTATTTCGGATAGTACAGATTAAAAGAAACTGAATAATATAACAAAGGGGGAAAGAAAATCCAACAAGGTCAAATTAGACAATAACTCCTCTGATTATACAGTTCAGCATAAGTTATCCGAAATGGGTGATGGATGAAGCCGCAGCTTATATTGCCCACCCATGTTCCATCCAAGAATTCAAAAGAAAAAAACAAAACAAGAGCGATTACAATTCAGAATGAAGCTAAGACAAAATGTGACAAAAAAACTAAGCTACAACACAACACAGGCTGGATATGTCAATCCTTATGTGATTTTACATGTCATCTTGTATATATGTTTGGAGTATTTCTTCCTTTAGTTTTTGTTTAAATTGTCCAAGCGTTGTACATGATTTTAATTCAGGTCCAAAATCGTTCCATAATCTGACTCCTTGCACTGAAACACAGTGTTGCTTGGTGGTAGTTCTCACTGAAGGTTTTTGAAATATACATGTTCCTCTGAAATGATATTGTTTATCCCTTATTTGGAACAACTTTTGGATATTTGCGGGATATTTGCCTTCTTAATCAGTGCTATTGAGATTGAGATTGAGATTGAGATTCAACTTTATTGTCATTACACATGACAATAAATCATGTGTAATGACATGTAATAGAAATCTATTACATGATTTCTTAATTTTAACAAGCAAACAAGAACTGTTTTAACTGCCCCACATGTAGAGAATGAAATGCGGTAATGTTTTTGGCTCTTTGAGGCTGTGGTTTTATGTCCATTCTTTGACACCAAAGATAAGACCAATACAGGAGGGATCCAAGCAATCCTTCTTATTCCCTGCTGCTTCCATTTGCCTGAGTCACCCAATACCCGCCTTCATACGGTGGCCTCTCTAACAACACAAACATATTGCATTATTGGACTGGTCATAGCCATTGGCTCCTGCTAACAAGTTGCTGCTCCTCCCTGACCCCTTTTTGTGTGATGGGTGTGTTGCTGAAGTCGCTGTGTGTCAGTGTGGATTTGTATTTGTCTATCTCTGTGTGCATGTGCTTGTGTGCATGACCCAGAGTGGCTTGTTTCCAATAAGGAAATGAAATCCATTGCAGGATTTTTTTTCCTCCCAGCGAGCCATTTTCTTTTATTACTTCACCTGCACTTTCTTGAGCCACTGGGTGCGCTCCCACGCTGCAACTCCCAGACAAGCATCAGCAGCATCTATCTTATAGACAGAAGTGCTGAGTGGCTATTACTTCTCAGTAGACCACATAAAAACCACAGCAATTAAATGCTATTGGGTCATTCAACTTTGTCTTTTTTAAAGGAAAAAACGAGAAGTGAATAGCAAAAGAAGAAAGGCAGGGGATAAAGTAGGCGTGAATGAAAGAAAGAGACCTCAGGTGATGTTGCTTAACAGACAAAAAGACCTTCATGTCACGAGTTTGAAATGAAGATGAAGAAATCAAAGTGTGAAAGTGGCTGTGAAATTACAAATGATGAAATGCAGCACCTGTTCGCAAAAGGACAGGAAACAGGACTTTAACTTGGGTTCAACTGAAGGAAAGCACAAGTGGACTACAGCATGGAAGCTACAAAGGTCACAACTTTTAACTGGACTCAGTTAATATGATTCTACAAGAGCACAGCTGTTGTTCTGTCCCCTTAAACAGGTTTTCAATCATATTCTGTGCAATGAACTGAGAAAATCAGTTTGACCCATGTCTATACAAAGGTATGGTTTGTGGGGAAAAAAAAACAGAAGTAATAACTGAATATTTTTGGTTCTCAAGTGTAAGTATGCTTGCCAAACACGCAACACTTGTTGTCTGACATGTCAGGCTTTGATTGCTGTCACCATTTTCCTTTATTCATATTAGCTAAAATTATACTCATTTGCACACATGAACTTTTCACTCCAATTAGCAAAATGCTAATGTTTTAATGATGTGGGAAAATAAAGTCAAACATTCACTACAGCAGTTACACACTTGGACAAAATTGTTGGTACCCCTCTGTTAATGAAAGAAAGACCCACAATGGTTACAGAAATAACTTGAATCTGACAAAAGTGGTAATAAATAAAAATTCTATGAAAATTAACCAATGAAAATCAGACAATGCTTTTGAATTGTGGTTCAACAGAATTATTTTAAAAAACAAACTCATGAAACAGGCCTGGACAAAAATGATGGTACCCTTAACTTAATATTTTCTTGCACAACCTTTTTTTTTTTTTTTTTTTTTTTTTTTTTTGGAGGCAATCACTGCAATCAAACAATTTCTGTAACTGTCAATGAGACTTCTGCTCCTCTCAGCAGGTATTTTGGCCCACTCCTCATGAGCAAACTGCTTCAGTTGTCTCAGGTTTGAAGGGTGCCTTCTCCAGACGGCATGTTTCAGCTCCTTCAACAGATGTTCAATAGGATTTAGATCAGGGCTCATAGAAGGCCACTTTAGAATAGTCCAATGTTTCGCTCTTAGCCATTCTTGGGTGTTTTTAGCTGTGTGTTTTGGGTCATTATCCTGTTGCAAGACCCATGACCTGTGACTGAGACCAAGCTGTCTGACACTGGGTAGCACATTTCTCTCTAGAATACCTTGATGGTTTTGAGATTTCATTGTACCCTGCACAGATTCAAGACACCCTGTGCCAGATGCAGCAAAGCAGCCCCAGAACATAACAGAACCTCCTCAATGTTTCACAGTAGGGACAGTGTTCGTTTCTTGCTATGCTTCATTTTTGCGTCTGTGAACATAGAGCTGATGTGCCTTGCCAAAAAGTTCCAGTTTTGTCTTGTCTGTCCATAGGACATTCTCCCAGAAGCTTTGTGGCTTGTCAACATGCAGTTTGGCAAATTCCACTCTGGCTTTTTTATGATTTGTTTTCAAGAGTGGTGTCCTCCTTGGTCGTCTCCCATGAAGTCCACTTTGGCTCAAACAACGATGGATGGTGTGATCTGATACTGATGTACCTTGACCTTGGAGTTCACCATGAATGTGTTTAGAGGTTGTTCTGGGCTCTTTTGTTACCATTCGTATTATCCGTCTCCTCCTGCTGCCACGTCCAGGGAGGTTGGCTACAGTCCCGTGGATCTTAAATTTCTGAATAATATGTGCAACTGTAGTCACAGGAACATCAAGCTGCTTGGAGATAGTCTTATAGCCTTTACCTTTAACATGCTTGTCTATAATTTTCTTTCTAATCTCCTGAGACAACTCTCTCCTTTGCTTCCTCTGGTCCATGTTTAGTGTGGTACACACCATGTCACCAAACAGCACAGTGACTACTTGTCACCTATTGTCAACCTATTGAGTTTTGAGAGTTTCATTGACCTCTGTTTACTGAAATTAACTTTCAGATGTTTCCATAAATCAGCACCTGATCCACTTGCTGGTTTCATCCAAAGACAGGACAGCAGCAGAGCCACCAGGAGTTCTGTTAACAATAACTGTAAAATATTCCACCGCAGAACCACATTTGGACAAACAGCTTTCTCTATAAAGGGCAGTCACATCTGGAGCACAATGCCAAATGAAATTAAAATAATAACGGACTTTAAAACATTCACTAAAAAGGTTAAAAACTGGCTGAAAAATAAACAAGAATGTACCCATGTATGAAATGATTGTCTGCAGGGTGAGAGTGAATGAAGGGAAGGAATGAATGTGTTTGTTTATAGTGAGTGACGAAGGGAGGGAGGCCTGAAATAGGCAAATGTGTGTCAGGTTGTTATATTTGTGTATTTATAATATTTATAATATTTATAATTGTGTATTTATAATGTATTTATGTTTTTTGCATTGATGTATGTGGTTATTGTGTATTCCTTTTCTTTCCTTTTTTTTCTTTTTACTTGTTTCTCCTTTCTAAAGCCCATCCAGGGACAAGAGTTGCAAATTAGCTAATAGCTATACACTCTGTGCAACACATCAGATTGATTGTCATTGATTAACTGTCTATGTTTATTGCACTGTCCCTGTCAAATAAACAAATCTATCTACCCTTTAAATAGGATGACTGACTGATAACAAGTTTGTAGACACCTGTGATGTTAATTAGAGGACACATCTTGGTTGAACATGTCCCTATGGTCACATTATTTTCAATCTTTTCTAGGGGTACCATCATTTTTGTCCAGGCCTGTTTCATCAGTTTGTTTTTAAAGAAATTCTGTTGAACCACAATTCCAAAGCAGTGTCTGATTTTCATTGGTTAATTTTCATAGAATTTTTATTTATTACCACTTTTGTCAGATTCAAGTTATTTCTGTGACCACTGTGGGTTTTTCTTTCATTAACAGAGGGGTACCAACAATTTTGTCCACGGCTGTAGCTACTTTGCCATCAAGGAGAATAACAACATGGTCTGAATCAAACTTTGGAATCACACAGTTCTCTCCAATCACTGAAATGATTTCCTAAAATTCTCTTATCCACCCTCTTTGCCTAATTTATTTCTAAAATTTCTATTTCTGTCTTTTAGCATAGGCAGAACTGGGTCAGCAACATCTCTGAAGAGACACGCACCTGTAAGGTTGCATGTCATAGCCAGCACATACAGTATATTGGTAAGCTGATATGAGTAGCATGCTGGTGCAATCCCATCTGTTTTCTAATTTCGATTCAGCTTAGTGAAAAGGGAACCATTTCAGTAATGGCACAGCAGCAATGGCATCATTCCCCTCTTGTAGGGTGTATATGCTTCTACAGATATTAACTACAGCTTTTTTTAGTAGTTCACAGTGACACTCAGCACAAAATCATAAAACAGGTCCAGTGACAAGCACATAAATGCACAGCTTCATGTAGCGAGGAAGAAAATAAACAAAAACACTGTTAATGCTAAGGGGACTTTTAAAAACAATTTACTTCTTTAAAACAATAAACTAAGTAACGATCAATCATCTTCAAACAATCCTTTTTGGGTCACGGGGGGTTGGAGCCTATCCCTAAATCACAGGGCTAACACAGAGAGACAGACCACCATTCACTCTCACATTTATACTGAAGGACAATTTATCCCCATCTGACGCCAGTTAACCTAACGTGCGTGTTTTTGGGCTGCAGGGGGAAACTGGAGTACCCAGCAAAAACCTGTACAGACCCGGGGAAAACATGAAAACTCCACACACAAGGGTGACCACTGTCCAGGGATGGGATCAAACCCACAACCTTCTTGCTGTTTCCTGGTTTGATTCTTGGCAAGAGCAATCCCTCTTGCATGTCTCTCCCCTGCTGGTCATCCCATTTCCTTTATCTCTCTCTCTCTCTCTTGCTCTGTCTCTCAATTGTTATCTGTGCAATAGAGGTAAAAATTTAAAAAACAAACTTATTTCTAGTTATGTTACCATTTCCCGTCGTACACGATTTAGTATAGGTGAAGACCTACACATAACTATAAAGGTACTGAAAAAAATGACTTTTTGACTTTGCAATTATTACATTGTTTCTTTTTTTTTAATTTTAGGTAGAAATGCCATTAAAATGTTTTTATTTAAAATACTACTTTTAATTTTATGTGGTACTTGAACCGGAATGGTGGCCTAGAGGTAGAGCAGGATGGGCAACTTTGGTGGTAGTGAGGGCCACAAAATTTTTCCTCACTTCCTGGGGGCCAGATTTACATGTAAACCTACCAGGGATGGGGGAGGGGGGCATTATTTTATGGATGGATGGATGGATAAAATCATATCATGACTTAATTTTTAAAATTTTTGCCATCAAAATGATGAGCAAAGAAATTCCGGACGATAATGAACAAAAGAAGCCAAGAAGAAAAGGAAATATGATGAGGCTTTGCTTGCTCATGGATTAATTGTGGGTGTGGAGGGGCAATGTGGTGGTAATGTCTGGCTCCCCAAAATGGGAAATTAAAAAAGAGTTTAAGGGCCACTGGTATAAATAAAAAAAAAAATAAAAAAAAAATCAGCAGATTACCACGACCAGTCTCTGAACTTTTATTATTGGCATGGGCTTCACCTGCCAAACATGAATAAATGCTACAGCTCCTCAGCTGTACAAGTTATTCTTGTTTAAAAGCAGCCTACTTTGTACATTGAGTGCTGTTTACAGCCTATTAATGCGGTCTTAGCATGCAAAACATACCCGACAACTCTCCAGTACACATTGCCACTGCTGCTCCCGCTAGTGGCTTGGCTCCCTCACTCTTGCTCTATCACTTGCAGACAGCAGCACTAGGTTTTGCTTAGAGCTCCCTCTGCTGGTGGACTCTATAATTGCATTGAAGAGTGCTGTTCCAAACGTGATATAAATAAATAATTGACTTTTGGAAATGGACTAGCGGGCTGCAGTGGATAAGGGGGTGGAGCCCGTAGGGCCAGTTGCCCATCCATGAGGCAGAGCATCCGCCCCACAACCATGAGGCCAGGGTTCAAATCCCAGCCAGGCCATGCCAAAAACCATATAAAAATGGAACTTCCTGCCATCCAGCATGGTGCTCAGCAATAATGGAACAGAGGAGGGAAATGTTGGGTACCCAGCCACAGGAGGTGCACAAGCCGGTGTACTCCCTGTGCTAGTCCCAAGCCCGGATAAAATTAGCAGGGTTGTGTCAGGAAGGGCATTCCATGTAAAAGCCCTTGCCAAATCAACATGTGGACGCAGCCGAAAGACAGACAAAAAAAAATATTTAATGTGGTACTTGACGTTTGATAGTAATTTTGTATACTTCTTTCTTTATACAAATAATAATAATTTATTGACCTTACTAAGCTAAGTAAAAGTTACTTATTGTGTGGCAGAGAAGGGGCTGATAGGTAATATATGAGGTAATATCAGAAAATGTTTTCCTCAGTTAGACTCCCAGTTTAATGCTTGTTAGTGATGTGCAACTGTCAAAGCCATTTCTGTTAGTATATCTGGAACTTTTATTTTTGTTACCACCATTACAGAGCATGTGATGATGAAGATGCACCCCCTTCCATTGCGCTGCGCAAAACACATGCTGCCTCCTGGATGTGTACCCCCTGTTGGTTCATAAGACACACACACACAGAGTGCAGAAGATTTATCTGCCAATGGATGAGTAATCAAAAGCAGACATGTTGCACCTGTATGTTTTCACATGGTTTGATAGCACTTGCGTACATCGTCCTGGAAGAAACGGCTATGCATGTATTAAATGCATTAAATCTGTAGTAAGTAAGAGGTGAAGTATATTTATATATGATACTTTAAACATGAAGAAAAAATTACTTATTTCAGATAAACCACTAGAAAATTAACACTGAAAATAAATAATTAGTAAGGTTTTGGAGTAACAAACTAAGGAGAACTGAATAAAATTTACTACCAAAGCATAAGTAAATTTACCAGAAAAATAAAGTTCTTAGTAAACTTGACTAGAATATATTTTTAAAATATACTTGCGGTACTAAGTAAACTTTACTTAAGAAAAACCTGAGTAACTTATTAGAAATTCTAAGTGAAAATATTTGACAAGTTTTTTTAAGTAAATGCCACTCCAACTTTTTTCAGTGTACCTTTGAAAGAATGAAATACAGATATAATACAAAAAAAAAACACACTGAGACTTGGTTCAACAACATTCTTGCTATTGTTGTGCTGTACAACTGTACAATGACAATAAAGCCTATTCTATTCTATTCTATGTATGATGCACTGGACAACAAATCACTGTCAAATCTGTGCACCATTAATTTCATGAGATAGGATTTTTACCACAGATTAAATTGTACAATAAATGCAGCACAATGCCTTATTTTTTTCCATACAAAACATTTGTGTTTTCCACCAGAGCACAAAAAACAAAGCACCACAATATACAGCAGCCCATCTCAGGCTGATGTGAGAATGAGTTGTTCACTTAAATAAAACAGAATTTGAATATGATATATATGTCCAAACAGTTTGAATTTGCAGCACTGGGTTTTTGTTGCATTAATTCTGAAGACTTATCACAGGCAATATCTTCAAATCTAAACAGGATTTTAGGCAAACAAAGTTTATATGGTGACAGTAATAATCCCATTGCTACAGTCAATCCTGCAACTTTTGTTGCTGCCACAACAAAGAACTGTGCCAATTCATCACAATCTTTTCAAATGCACTCCAGACAACTAAAAATAAATGCCTTCAAACTTGCTGGAATCAAAATGGGAATGTAGGTACAAAACATAGGAAATTCATACACAATCACTGAAAATGATAAATTACAAATGGCTACAAGTGTCATTATCCAAGTCAATCCCATTACGTACAGTGGTGTAAAAAAGTGTTTGCCCCCTTCCTGATTTCTCATTTTTTTTGTATATTTGTCACACATAAATGTTTCAGATCATCAAACAAATTTAAATATTAGACAAAGATAAGATAAGATAAGATAAGATAAGCCTTTATTAGTCCCACAATGGGGAAATTCCAGGATTGCAACAGCACAGGGATAGCAACACTCAGAACAATAATTTAGAAGATAAGAAAATAAGAGCAGTGAATATACATATGTACACATAAATATATAAATATATATACACAGTGCGGAGCATTGTAGCTAGATGGAATAAACAGTATAACCGTCTATTTAGTTACCCTACATGGTATGAATATGTACCCATACATATTGTCACCCTCCATAGCGACTGATATTGTCTTAGTTGTATACCGGAGGGGACCATTTGTGTAAGTCTGTTGCATCTTTTGCATTCAATACTATTAGGTCGTCACGTTTTTTTGCTATCTCTGCGAGCAGCCCTGCTTAGGTTACACAGTCTGACAGCCGTAGGTAGGAAGGACCTGCGAAACCTCTCGGTCACGCACCTAGGATGATGTAGTCTACTGCTAAATGAGCTCCTCAGTGCGTTCAGTATGTCCTGCATGGGGTGGGACTCTGACTCCAGCAGAGATGACAGTTTAGCCACCATCCTTCTCTCTCCTATCTCCTCCACTGGGTCAAGGCACTGCCCCAGGACAGAGCTAGCTTTCTTGATCAGTTTGTTCAGTCTCTTCCTATCGGCTGCTGTAATGCCGTTGCCCCAGCAGACCACTCCAAAAGTGATGGCTGATGCCACCACCGTGTCGTAGAAAGTCTTCAAGAGCACCCCTTGTACACCAAAAGACCTGAGCCTCCTCAGTAGGATCAGCCTGCGTTGTCCCTTCTTGTAGAGTGCGTCGGTATTGTGTGACCAGTCTAGTTTATTGTTCAGATGAACACCCAGGTACTTGTAGGATGTCACCATCTCAATGTCTGTTCCCTGGATGTTTACTGGTGCTGTGAGGGGTTGTCCTTGCCTGCAGCAATCCACCACCAGCTCCTTAGTTTTCCTCACGTTGATCTGGAGGCAGTTCCGATGGCACCAGTCCACGAAGTCCTGGGTAAGTCCTCTGTACTCAGCTTCATCTCCGTTGGAGATGAGACCAACGATCGCAGAGTCGTCAGAGAACTTCTGTAGATGGCAGTGTGTTGTGTTGTGTGAGAAGTCCGCAGTATAAAGGGTGAACAGGAAGGGAGCCAAAACCGTTCCCTGGGGGGACCCGTGCTGCCGATGATCGTGTCGGACACACAATCCTGGGTTCTCACAAACTGTGGCCGGTTAGTGAGGTAGTCCAGGATCCATAATGACAGGAGCTGGTCCACCCCTGCGCACAGACGCTTGTCCTTCAGGATCATCGGTTGGATGGTGTTGAAAGCACTGGAGAAGTCAAAGAACATGATCCTCACCGCATTCCCAGGCTTCTCCAGGTGGGACAGGGAATGGTGAAGGAGGAAGATCACTGAATCCTCCACTCCGATGCCATGCTGGTAGTCGAACTGGAGTGGATCCATTGCTGGTCCCACCAGGGGGTGGAGGTGAGCAAGGAGCAGTCTCTCCAGGGTCTTCATCATGTGGGACGTCAGGGCCACTGGTCTGTAGCTGTTCAGGTCTTTGGGGTGGGAAGTCTTTGGTACAGGTACCACACAAGATGTTTTCCACAACTGTGGTACCTTCCCCAGCTTCGGGCTCAGGTTGAAGATGTGCTCCACAATCCCACACAGCTGGTCTGCTCAGGACTTGAGGAGCTTTGCGCTGATGCCGTCAGGTCCCGAGGCCTTCTTCGCCTTGATCTTCCTCAGCTCCATCCTCACCTGGGTCTTAGTGAGGGTCAGGTTGGGGGGCTGTGTGCTGGGAGTGGGGGGTGTTGGTGGAGTGGGGTGTGGACAGCAGATCTCAATGACTTTAGAGGCAGCAGTGGTTGGTGTGCAGTCGGGGGGGGGGAGGGCGGTTGGTCAAACCTATTAAAAAACAGGTTCAGATTTTTCGCCCACTCCCTGCCCCCTGTGGCCTGGAAGGAGGTATTCTGGAGCCCAGAGATGGTTTTAAGGTTTCTCCAGACCCCGCCGATGTCGCTCTGTTGCAGCTTGTCCTCCATCTTCTTCCTGAAGCTGTCCTTGCCTTCTCTGATCTTCCTCCTCAGCTCCCTCTGTACGGACTTCAGCATCTCCCTGTTCCCCGACCTGAAGATCCTCTTCTTCTCTCTCAGAAGTGTTTTAATCTCAGGGTTGATCCAGGGTTTGTTGTTCAAGCAACACCGTATGGTCTTGGTGGGTACGGTGTTGTCCACACAGAAGCTGATGTAGTCCGTGATGATGTGAGTGAGGCCATCGATGTCCTCACCATGTGGATCGCAGAGCTGTTCCCAGGCAGTGGTTTCAAAACAGTCCTTTAGAGTGTCCATTACCTCCTCAGACCATAACTTCACCATGCGCATAACCGGAGGTTGTCTGTGTACTAGGGGTTTGTACACCGACAGGAGATGAACCAAGTTGTGATCCGATCTCCCGAGTTGGGGGAGTGGTGATGAGGTGTACGCCTCCTTAGTGTTTGCATAGAATAAGTCCAGTGTTTTATTGTCTCTAGTGTAGCATGTGACATACTGGGTGAATGTGGGCAGAATGGGGGACAGTGAAATATGGTTGAAATCACCTGAAATGAGGAGAAGAGCATCTGGGTGTTCTGTCAGCCGCCTGCCAGTTACTGAGTGAATGGCGTCATGCACTGTACCTGCATTCGCCGTCGGATTTGCATAAATAACAATGCAGATCACGTGTGAGTATTCCCTCGGGAGATAGGCAGGCCACATTCTAACAGTTAGCAACTCAATGTCTTTGTTGCAGTGTTGTTGTTTAACCATGATATGTCCCGGTCTGCACCAGCTGTTATTGACATACATTATCATTCCTCCGTCCCTTGCCTTCCCACTGTCTGGTGTCCGGTCTGCCCGTATTGCGTGGAAACCCTCCAGTTCGATGTTAGCATCTGTTGCTAGTTCTGTTAGCCACGTCTCAGTAAACAACATCATGTAAAGAAGACGCACTCTCGTAACGGGAGATAGCCGCTAGCTCGTCAGTCTTATTGAGTAGCGATCGTACATTCCCCATAATAACGGATGGAAGGACGGGTCTGTACCTTATATTTCTCACCCACCGTCTTGCTCCAGCACAGCATCCACGTCGTTTTTGTCTTATTTCACCCGGTATGTCGAAGTCTTGCACTAGTATCTTGGTCCGGTTAAGTGCTAACAGCTGGTCTCTGCTGTAACGTATCCTGCTAAAAACAGTGGCTTCATCTGCCGGCTCAGGAGACATTTGGGCGATCCGTGTCCGTCCGTGATGGATAAGGTGTCACCGGATCAGAAAGATTAGCAAGAGAAGCCAGATAGTAAATAGAAATAGGAAGAAATTCATCCGCTGTTGCAAAAAGGCAGCCTACTCGTGTGGCATCGGAAGTTATAACACAAGTAAACACAAAATGTAGTTTTTAAATGAAAGTGTTTACTATTAAGAGAAAAAAAAATCCAAACCTACATGGCCCTGTGTGAAAGAGTGATTGCCCCCTAAACCTAATAACTGGTTGGGTCACCCTTAGCAGCAACAACTGCAATCAAGCATTTGTGATAACTGGCAATGAGTCTTTTACAGCGCTGTGGAGGAATTTTGGCCCACTCATCTTTGCAGAATTGTTGTAATTCAGCCACACTGAAGGTTTTTGTGCATCAACTGCCTTTTTTGTAATAACTGGCCCTTTCAGGGCAGAAATAAGGCACCAATCACCTGCTGTGAGTTTGCACATTTATTAAGGGAAACACAAATACACACGTGGACAAAATTGTTGGTACCCCTCTCTTAATGAAAGAAAGACCCACAATGGTCACAGAAATAACTTGAATCTGACAAAAGTGGTAATAAATAAAAAGTCTATGAAAATTAACCAATGAAAATCAGACAATGCTTTTGAACTGTGGATCAACAGAATTATTTTAAAAAACAAACTCATGAAACAGGCCTGGACAAAAATGATGGTACCCTTAACTTAATATTTTCTTGCACAACCTTTTGAGGCAATCACTGCAATCAAACCATTTCTGTAACTGTCAATGAGACTTCTGCACGTCTCAGCAGGTATTTTGGCCCACTCCTCATGAGCAAACTGCTCCAGTTGTCTCATGTTTGAAGGGTGCCTTCTCCAGACGGCATGTTTCAGCTCCTTCAACAGATGTTCAATAGGATTTAGATCAGGGCTCGTAGAAGGCCACTTTACAATAGTCCAATGTTTCACTCTTAGCCATTCTTGGGTGTTTTTAGCGGTGTTTTGGGTCATTATCCTGTTGTAAGACCCATGACCTGTGACTGAGACCAAGCTGTCTGACACTAGGTAGCACATTTCTCTCTAGAATACCTTGATAGTCTTGAGATTTCATTGTACCTTGCACAGATTCAAGACACCCTGTACCAGATGTAGCAAAGCAGCCCCAGAACATAACAGAACCTCCTCCATGTTTCACAGTAGGGACAGTGTTCTTTTCTTTTTATGCTTCATTTTTGTGTCTGTGAACATAGAGCTGATGTGCCTTGCCAAAAAGTTCCAGTTTTGTCTCGTCTGTCCATAGGACATTCTCCCAGAAGCTTTGTGGCTTGTCAACATGCAGTTTGGCAAATTCCAGTCTGGCTTTTTTATCATTTGTTTTCAACAGTGGTGTCCTCCTTGGTCGTCTCCCATGAAGTCCACTTTGGCTCAAACAATGACGGATGGTGCGATCTGACACTGATGTACCTTGATCTTGGAGTTCACCATGAATGTGTTTAGAGGTTGTTCTGAGCAATTTTGTTACCATTCGTATTATCTGTCTCCTCCTGCGGCCACATCCAGGGAGGTTGGCTACAGTCCCGTGGATCTTAAATTTCTGAATAATATGTGCAACTGTAGTCACAGGAACATCAAGCTGCTTGGAGATGGTCTTATAGTCTTTACCTTTAACATGCTTGTTTATAATTTTCTTTCTAATCTCCTGAGACAACTCTCTCCTTTGCTTCCTCTGGTCCATGTTTAGTGTGATACACACCATGTCACCAAACAGCACAGTGACTACTTGTCACCCTTTAAATAGGCCAACTGACTGATTACAAGTTTGTAGACACCTGTGATGTTAATTAGAGGACACATCTTGGTTGAACATGGCCCTATGGTCACATTATTTTTCAATCTTTTCTAGGGGTACCATCATTTTTGTCCAGGCCTGTTTCATGAGTTTGTTTTTTAAAGTAATTCTATTGAACCACAATTAAAAAGCATTATCTGATTTTCATTGGTTAATTTTCATAGAATTTTTATTTATTACAACTTTTGTCAGATTCAAGTTATTTCTGTGACCATTGTGGGTTTTTCTTTCATTAACAGAGGGGTACCAACAATTTTGTCCATGGCTGTAATAGCCACGAAGGGCAAATTACAAAAAGGCAATAAACATGGACCATGAAGAGTGGCTACAGAAAAATGGAATGAAGGAAAACCATGAAAGGTTGCTTACTGACGAACTGACGAAGCAGAGAACAAGCAGAAACTAAAACAGGAATCAGACGTGGGGATTCCTGTCTACACAAAGTGAGGTCACTGTGAGGAATGAACCCTGCGAGTGAGCTTAAATAATAATTTTTTATTATTAAAAAATTATATATATATATATTATATATTATATAATATTATTATATAATAATTTTTTATTATTAAAATATATATATATATATATATTATATAAAAAATTATATACATAATAATTTTTTTTTTTTTCTCCTCTCGGCGCCACACCAGTCGGCTGCCTTTTGCAACAGCGGCTCGATTCCGAGTTTTTTTTCCCTTCCTCTCTCTTTTGATCACTTTTTTTTTTCACCCCACTTATATCACGGACACACAAATCATCCCAAATGTCTCCTGAGCCGGTGGACGGAGCCACTGTTTATAGCAGGATACGATATAACAGGGAAGAGCTGCTAGCATTTAACCGCCACCCGGTCCCACTGGAAAAACTCGACATACCGAGAGAACTGAGGCGAAAACGCCGCGGCTGCCGGGCTGGAGTAAGGCGGAGGACAAAAAATATAAGGTACAGACCCTCCCTTCCATCTGTTGTCATGGGAAATGTACGGTCGATACTGGGAAAGTTAGATGAGCTAGCGGCTATCTCCCGTTATGATAGCACTTACCGGGAGTGCTCTCTCCTTTTGTTTACTGAGACGTGGCTAACTGAACTAGCAGCAGATGCTAACATTGAGCTGGAGGGTTTTCACACGATACGAGCTGACCGAACACCAGAGAGTGGCAAAACTAGGGGCGGTGGAGTGATCATGTATGTTAACAACAACTGGTGCAGACCGGGACATATCACTGTTAAACAACGACACTGCAGCAAAGACATTGAGTTGCTAGCTGTTAGCATGAGGCCTACATATCTCCCGAGAGAACACTCACACGTGATCTGCATTGTTGTTTATGCAAATCCGACGGCGAACGCTGGGACAGCGCGTGACGTCATCCATTCAGTAACCAGCAGGCTGCAGACAGAACACCCAGATGCTCTTCTCCTCATCTCAGGCGATTTCAACCACGTTTCACTGTCTCCCATTCTGCCCACTTTCACCCAGTATGTCACATGCCACACTAGAGACAATAAAACACTGGATTTGTTCTACGCAAACACTAAGGAGGCGTACACCTCATCACAACTCCCCCCACTTGGGAGATCGGATCACAACTTGGTTCATCTCCGACCGGTGTACAAACCCCTAGTGCACAGACAACCTCCGGCCATGCACACTGTGGAGTTATGGTCTGAGGAGACAATGGACACTCTAAAGGACTGTTTTGAAGCCACTGCCTGGAAGCAGCTCTGCGATCCACATGGTGAGGACATCGATGGCCTCATTCACACCTTCACGGGCTACCTCAGCTTCTGTGTGGACAAATCCGTTCCCACCAAGACCATACGGCGTCACTCAAACAACAAACCCTGGATCAACCCTGAGATAAAAACACTTCTGAGAGAGAAGAAGAGGATCTTCAGGTCGGGGAACAGGGAGATGCTGAAGTCCGTACAGAGGGAGCTGAGGAGAAAGATCAGAGAAGGCAAGGACAGCTTCAGGAAGAAGATGGAGGACAAGCTGCAACAGAGCGACATCAGCGGGGTCTGGAGAAACCTCAAAACCATCTCGGGGCTCCAGAATACCTCCCCCCAGGCCACGGGGGGCAGGGAGTGGGCGAACAACCTGAATCTGTTTTTCAATAGATTTGACCAACCGCCCTCCCCCCTGTCTGCACAACAACCACTGCTGCCTCTAAGAAATCAAGTCCTGCTACCCACTCCCCACTCCACCGACACCCCCCCCACTCCCAACACACAGCCCCCCATCCTGACCCTGACCAAGACCCAGGTGAGGACGGAGCTGAGGAAGATCAAGGCGAGGAAGGCGTCGGGACCGGACGGCATCAGCGCAAAGCTCCTCAAGTCCTGTGCAGACCAGCTGTGTGGGATTGTGACGTATATCTTCAACATGAGCCTGAAACTGGGGAGGGTACCACAGCTGTGGAAAACATCTTGTGTGGTACCTGTACCAAAAACTTCCCACCCCAAAGACCTGAACAGCTTCAGACCGGTGGCCTTGACGTCCCACTTGATGAAGACCCTGGAGAGACTGCTCCTTGCTCATCTCCGCCCCCTGGTGGAACCAGCGATGGATCCACTCCAGTTCGCCTACCAGCATGGCATTGGGGTGGAGGATGCGGTGATCTTCCTCCTTCACCGTTCTCTGTCCCACCTGGAGAAGCCCGGGAATATGGTGAGGATCATGTTCTTTGACTTCTCCAGTGCTTTCAACACCATCCAACCGATGATCCTGAAGGACAAGCTGCTGCGCGCAGGGGTGGACCAGCACCTGTCATCATGGATCCTGGACTACCTCACGAACCGGCCTCAGTTTGTGAGAACCCGGGACTGTGTTTCCGACACGATCATCAGTAGCACGGGGGCCCCCCAGGGAATGGTGCTGGCTCCCTTCTTGTTCACTCTTTATACTGCGGACTTCTCACACAACACAACACATTGCCATCTACAGAAGTTCTCTGATGACTCTGCGATCGTTGGTCTCATCTCCAGCGGAGATGAAGCTGAGTACAGAGGGCTTATCCAGGACTTTGTGGACTGGTGCCATCGGAACTGCCTCCAGATCAACGCGAGGAAAACTAAGGAGCTGGTGGTGGACTGCCGCAGGCATGGGCAGCCCCTCACAGCACCAGTAAATATACAGGGAACAGACATCGAGATGGTGACATCCTACAAGTACCTGGGTATTCATCTGAACAATAAACTAGACTGGTCACACAATACTGACGCACTCTACAAGAAGGGACAGCGCAGGCTGTTCCTGCTGAGGAGACTCAGGTCTTTTGGTGTACAAGGGGCGCTGCTGAAGTCATTCTATGACACGGTGGTGGCATCAGCCATCACTTTTGGAGTGGTCTGCTGGGGCAGTGGCATTACTGCAGCCGATAGGAAGAGACTGAACAAACTGATTAAGAAAGCTAGCTCTGTCCTGGGGCAACGCCTTGATCCGATGGAGGAGATAGGAGAGAGAAGGACGGTGGCTAAACTGTCATCTCTGCTGGAGTCCGAGTTCCACCCTATGCAAGACATACTGGATGCACTGAGGAGCTCATTTAGCAGCAGACTACATCATCCCAGGTGCACAACCGAGAGGTTTCGTAGGTCCTTCCTACCAACGGCTGTCAGACTGTACAACCTAAGCAGGGCTGCTCGCAGAGATAGCAAAAAGACGTAACAAACTAATAGTTTTTTTTTTTTTTTTTTTTTTTTTTTTTTGAATGCAAAAGATGCAATAGACTTACACAATGGTCCTCTCCGGCATACAACTAGGAACATACCGGTCGCTATGGAGGGTGAGAATATGTATGGGCACATAATCATACCATGTAGGATAACTAAATAGACGGTTATGCTGTTTCATCCCACCTAGCAACAATGCTCTGCACTGTGTGTGTTTATATATTTACATATTTATTCCATCTAGCTACAATGCTCTGCACTGGGTGTGTTTATATTTATATATCTATATATTTATTCCATCTAGCTACAATGCTCCGCACTGTGTTTTTATATATCTACATATTATTCCATCTAGCTACATTGCTCCGCACTGTGTGTGTTTATATACTTGCATATTTATTCCACCTAGCTGCAATGCTCCATACTGTGGGTGTTTATATATTTACATATTTATTCCATCTAGCTACAATGCTCTGCACTGTGTGTTCATATATTCATATATTTATTCCATCCAGCTACAATGCTCTGCACTGTGTGTCTGTGTGTGTGTGTGTGTGTGTGTATATATATTTTATAGTAATATGTACATATGTATATTAGCTGCTCTTGCTTGCTTGTTTTTTCTTGCCTTCTGATTGTTGCTCTGAGTGTTGCTATCCCTGTGCTGTTGCAATCCTGGAATTTCCCCTTTGTGGGACTAATAAAGGCTTATCTTATCTTATCTTATCTTATCTTAATGGGGGGAAGAACCAAAATAAGAATCAGGTGTGGATGCTTGAATGAGAACACAATCAAAAAAAAGCTGGGACAACCCGCAAACAGATTTGACAGCCGGAAACAACATAATGGCGCTTCAAAATAAAAGTCCAAACTGTCATGAATGAAAATCAAGAACAATACATACCGGTACACAGAAAAAGAGTAGAACCAAAAAGACCCGAACGCGGCACAGACCTGCGCTCGGCATCATGACATTTTTAAGGTCATGCCACAGCATCTCAATTGACTAGGCCACTCCAAAGTCTTCATTTTGGTTTTCTTAAGCCATTCAGAGATGGACTTGCTGGTGTGTTTTGGATCATTGTCTTGCTGTAGAACCCAAGTGCGCTTCAGCTTGAGGTCACCAACAGATGGCCAGACGTTCTCCTTCAGGATTTTTTGGTAGACAGCCGAATTCATGGTTCCATTTACCACAGCAGGTCCTCCAGGTCCTGAAGCAGCAAAACAGCCCCAGACCATCCCACTACCACCACCATATTTTACTGTTGGTATGATGTTCCTTTTCTGAAATGCTGTGTTACTTCTACACCAGATGTAATGGGACACACACCTTCCAAAAAGTTCAACTTTTGTCTTGTCAGTCCACATAGTATTTTCCCAAAAGTCTTGGAGAACATCAAGATGTTTTCTGGCAAAACTGAGACAAGCTTTTGTGTTCTTTTTTTGCTCAGTAGAGGTTTTCGTCTTGGAACTCTGCCATGCAGGACATTTTTGCCCAGTCCGTTTCTTATGGGGGAGTCATGAACACTGACCTTAACTGAGGCAAGTGAGGCCTGCAGTTCTTTGGATGTTGTTGTGGGGTCATTTGTGACCTCTTGGATGAGTCATTGCTGCGCTCTTGGGCTAATTTTGGTCAGCTGGCCACTCCTGGGAAGGTTCACCACTGTTCCATGTTTTCGCCATGTGTGGATAATGGCTCTCACTGTAGTTTGCTGGAGTCCCAAAGCTTTAGAAATGGCTTTATAACCTTTTCCAGACTGACGGATCTCAATTACTTTGTTTCTCATTTGTTCCTCAATTTCTTTGGGTTGCAGCATGAAGTCTAGCTTTTGAGGATCTTTTGGTCTACTTCACTTTGTCAGACAGGTCATATTTAAGTGATTTCTTGATTGAGAACAGGTGTGGCAGTAATCAGGCCTGGGTGTGCTAGAGAAATTGAACTCAGCTTTCCAAAGATGTGATAAATCACAGTTAATTTATGCTTTAAGGGCGGGGGGGGGGCATCACTTCTTCACACAGGGCCATGTAGGTTTGGATTTTTTTTTTACCATGAATAATAAACACCTTTATTTAAAAACTGCATTTTGTGTTTACTTGTGTTATCTTTGTCTAATATTGAAATTTGTTTGATGATCTGAAACATTTAAGTGTGACAAACATACAAAAACATGAGAAATCGGGACACTTTTTTCACACACTGTATGTAAATACTTTGGAAACCTAACACCGATGCTGTCCTGTATGCCCCCTGCTCTTTCTCAGCCACATTTGTATCCATTTTCCTCTCTGCTGATAAGTCAATTGCTTTCTTTGGCTGCTTTATACAACTAACTTTCCACTGTTTGTCCCTCTTCCTTTCTTTGACTCTGTCCCTTTCTCTTTCAGTGACCTTCTTTCTTTGCTGACCAGACAAATATATTCAAATGCATGTTGATGGAGTGTTGCATTATTCATACCCCTGACTTAACAAAATAATAGTTGCTCTTAATAAAAGTTGACCAGTTCCTGAGACAAATAAAGTAAGAGAGTGAAATAGCTATGAGCTAGCACCAATCAGGAGAAGGGCTAACCCATTCAGACAAAAGAGAGAGAGAGAGAGAGAGAGAGAGAGAGAGAGAGAGAGAGAGAGAGAGAGAGACAGAGACAGAGAGAGAGAGAGAGAGAGAGAGAGAGAGAGAGAGAGAGAGACTTTGACTTTTAAAAAAGGCTTTATTGTACATTCCAAAAATGCAAAAAGACCAATATCACTGGCCCAAGTGTGTCACATCTCAAAAGTGCAAACATAACTCATCCCCCTGACCCACAGAGAGAGAGATTTTATAAATATAATATGTTTATATTCATTTTTTGAATCCTGTAACATTTTTAAACCTATTTTACAAGTGGAAAAACTGCTTTCAGTTTTGATATTTGAAAACTTTGCTACCACATTTTAATTTTCTCTGCCATGATTTGTTCTCCAGAAATATGATGCATCCCAATCTACAGACTTTCTTCTAAGTACATGAGCATTTACAAAACAAAATAGGAAGAGTATAACTGTACGAAGTTGGACAGCTGTTTGGTGACATGGGGGGGGGGAGCAGAAGCTGATGCCTTCTAATGTATTAGCGAAAGGAAGAGCAAAAAAATTATTCTGGCCTTAATCTCAATGGAGGAATGTTAGCGATACTATCACATGTCGTTGCTTGGCATTAGGGAAAACAAATATGCATACTTTGGTACTGCTTAAAACAGCAGGGGCTTTGCACTGAGTAATCCTGTCTTGAACACTGTTAATTTTGTATTACTTACAAAGTTAAATCTGTAAGTAATACAAGATCCACTTCTTCTACCTGCTCCAGACTGTAAACAGGGCTTACATAGTTTAAATCAACTCCTGCCACACAGAGTGTATCATAGAGAGCGCAAACCGTTGCCAGGTACTGGAGAAGAGTACTACAGATGCAATGTTTGCTCTAAGAGTGTTGATGGAGAAGTATAGAGAAGGTCAGAAGGAGTTGCACAGTGTCTCTGTGGATCTAGAGAAAGCATATGATAGGGTGCCAAGAGAGGAAGTGTGGTACTGTATGGGAGTGGCAGAGAAGTATGTGAGGGTGATGCAGGACATGATGAGGATACTGAGATGGCGGTGAGGTGTGCTGTAGGAGTGAAAGATGGATGCAAGGTGGGTGTGGGATTACATTAGGGATCGGCTCTGAGCCCCTTCTTGTTTGCCATGGTGATGGGCAGGCTGACAGATGAGGTCAAGCAGGAGTCTCTGCGGACTAACATGTTTGCAGGTAATATTGTGATCTGTAGTGAGAATAAGGGGCAGGTGGAAGAGAACCTGGAGAGGTGGAGGTATGCTGTGGAGAGAAGAGGAATGAAAGCCAGTAGACGCAAGAAAGAATACATTAGTGTGAATGAAAGCAAGGCAGATGTAACAGTGAAGATGCAAGGAGCAGAGGTAGTGAAAGTAGATGAGTTTAAATACCTGGGGTCAACCATCCAATGCAATGGGAAGAAACAAGAGAGATGAAGAAGAGAGTGCAGGCAGGGTGGAGCAGGTGGAGACGAGTGTTACGGGTGATCTGTGACAGAATGAGAGCAGCTAGAGTGAAAGGGAAGATTTACAAGATGTAGTGAGACCTGCTATGATGCATGGTTTGGAGACAGTGGCACTGACAAAAAGACAGGATGTGGAATTGGAGGTAGTAGAGTTGAAGATGCTAAGATTGTCACTGGGAGTAACTAGGAGGGACAGGAAGAGAAATGACTATATCAGAGGAACAGCTCAGGTTGGGCAGTTTGGAGACAAAGTAAGAGAGCAAGACTGAGATGGTTTGGACATGTGCAGAGGAGGAATAGTGGCTATATTGGAAAAAGGATGTTGAAGGTAAAGCTGAAGAAGAAGAGACCTGTACTTATACATCTCCTTTTCTAGTCTCAAAGACCACTCAAAGCACTTCACCAGCACTAACCCTCTATTTCAAGGGCCTATAGGAGACAGATACCAAGGGACAATTTAGAATGACCAATTAACCTAACATGCATGTCTTTGGATTGTGGGAGGAACCCCACACAGCACAGGGAGAACATGCAAACTACACACAGAAAGGTTCCTAGCCCTGCCAGCCTGGGGATTTGAACCTGGAACCTTCTAGCTGTTAGGCTAACCACTGCAGCACCGTGCACCGTGGAAGAAAAAGAAGAAGAATCCGACCTTTACCAGGTATCATCGTTTTCAGTGTGGAACAAATAATGTATTTGGCCAACAAAAACTTTCAAAAAGAAAGGGGTGAAAAAAAATTGTATTTTCTCTTTTCATTGTCAATTTAAATGTATCAACCCACAGTTTTTGTTGATGTTTTAATTATTTTAGTATTTTCAACTAATATATAATCCTTTATTTATATGTATCAACATATTATTAGTTCTCATAGTCTAGCTAGCTAGCTAGCTATGATTTTATCTATTTATTTATCTACAGCAGGGATGGGCAACTGGCGGCCCCTGACATCATCCACTGGGGCCTGCCAGTCCATTTTATTTATATTGCGTTTGAACGTATTTGGAATTGCATTCTTAAATGCAGTTATAGAGTCCGCCAGCAGAGGAAGCTCTAATCAAAACTGAGGTGCCGCTCCTGCCACTGGTCGAGCGAGAGTGAGCAGCCACAGGTAGAGGGAGCAGTGTGCCCCGGAGTATGTCTTTTAAGGTATGTATGTGTTGCATGCTGAGACCACATTAATAGGCTGTGAACAGCAGTAAATGTGGGCTGCTTTTAAACAACAATAAATGCTACAGCTCCTCACTGAGTATTTACAGTAACAAGTTTCAAACTGAAAGGCAAATTTATATAAGAAATAGCAAATTTATGACTAATTTTGAAAAAAAACCAGTACAACTAAAAAGCTATAAATTTTTAAATAAAATGATGCAAATTTATCAGCAGATGTTTGAACATATAATACCAAAATTCTTCTTCTACTAGCTATTCCCACATTCTGGTGGGGTCGCTGTGGCAGACACCGATATATCTGCCATATCCATATAGGATATACATAGGTTGGAGCTGAGTTTTATGCCAGATGCCCTTCCTGACACAACCCTGCTCATTTTATCTGGGCTTGGGACCAGCACAATGAGTACACTGGCTTGTGCACCCAACATTTCCCTCCTCCGTTCCATTTTTGCTGAGCACCAAGCTGGACGGTAGGAAGTTCCAATTTTGTATGGTCTTTGGCATGACCCGGCTGGGACTTGAACCCCGACCTCCCGGTTGTGGGGCAGATGCTCTACCTCTAGGTCACCACTCCGCTAACATCTAATACCAAAATATAGATTTGCAAAAAAATTGCTAATTTAAAACCAGAAATGTAGCATATTTATCAATAAAACTATTTTTTACTTTGATTATTTGTGATCCGTGCTGGCAAAATGATTCGGAATGTGCACTGCGTCATTACGAGCTGCAGGCACGAGAAGTCATAAATCACGACTCTTTCTTTGTTTGCTAGCGACAAGTCCCGGGAAAAAAAAACCCATGAGTGCCTGGTATCATTGGAAAGCTTAGAAAACGTACTTTCTAAAAAATATCTCTGTTTTTGCGGGAGACATAACTCCCAACCGATCGAATGTGAGTTTTAAACCTAGCCAAAATATAAACAAATCATCTTTTTCCGGGTTCGTTTTTGCACACTTCCAACAAATTAAATTTAATTTTGAAGGTCTTTCAATACAGAATATGGAAAAAACGCTACCTCAGTTTTGATAATTTCCTCAAAGTGACTCATTTTGGCAGCACGGGTCACATTTTCTTCTAATATTTTAAAAACATTTTTCTTCATCGTCATATTTCCTTTTCTTCTTGGCTTTTTTGCTAATTGCCATCCAGAATTAGCAAAAAAGCCAAGTCCTGACATTGGCAGCAGGATATCTGGTGGTGCAAGCGGCAGAAGAGCTCGTCACAGAGTCAATGGCGTGAACACCAGATGGCTTGCGGATTAGCCTCAACCGAGACAAACGGATGGCATCAACTATCAAGTGAGCTGATACTGAGGGGCGACCTCCTCGTCAACAATGTTTGTTGCACGCTTGTGCACCACATTGTATCAGGCGTTGAGGCCCAGAGAGGCAGTCTGGTGGAGGCACAACACCAACTAGCTTTGGAACTGTGCAAGGCGTCATGTTTGAGATTGGGGAAGCCCTGTGGCGATGGATTGAATGTGTCGGCAGCAGGTTTGAGTAGCTGGGAGCTGCTAGCAGGAGCTCTTCACACAGGCGGCTCACACAAGAGCCTGCTTGAGATAGACCTCAACTCAAACACAAGACAGTCATCTTCGGCAACGAAGGACAGCCATACTCTGTCCAGAATTTCTCTTTGCTCATCATTTTGATGGAGAGAGTTTTAAAAATTCGGTCATGATATAATTTTATCAGTAATTTTAATTCTAATATGATAAAACACTGAGTAGCTTTTATTTTTATTTGCATTTTCAGTTTTAATTGTAAAATTTTTGACTTTGCAGGAAATAATACTCCACCCCCATCTCCCCAGAAGGTTTACATGTAAATCTGGCCCTCGAGAAGTGAGTAAAAATGTTTGTGGCCCTCAGTACCACCAAAGTTGCCCATCCCTGAGCTACAGTATTTGCCATCCATTTACTGTGTGTTACATTTGTTTCTAATCTAACCTGAGCATGAGATTAAGTGACTCTTGAAAGTTTAATGAGAAAGTTCTTTATGCAAATGCAGACTTTGAACTTGCCTGAAACTGGCAGACCTGCATCTCAGCACAGGTTGGATTCATTAATGGATACTTCAAGCTGTTATTAAAGTGTGGCATCACCTAATATTTTGCTACCACAAAATATTGAAGGAGACTAGCTGATCAATTGTACTACTCGCTCTGACCTTCTGACATAGTGATCTGTTTAGACCACACTGAGGCAAGTATTGTGATTTTATCCAATGAGAACAAACAGTTTGCCAATAGCTTTTGGCTATCTCAATGTGCAAGTAAGCACACAGCTTCCCCTGGCTTGATCGATGTTTCTCGATTAGGGAGCCTGGGGACAAACAGAATGCGACACATTTCTAATCGTCAGCTACCCAGACCCATTCTCACAAACACATCTGCATGCGCATGCACACAATCACACATACTTAAACACTAAAAGACAAACTGATGTCACAGGCAGGTACACTGACGTCATTCATCCCACGGTATTTAGCACAGATGTCAGAAAGTGTAGAGTCCTGCTAAAAATCAATGGGCATTTGCAAAAAGTCAATAGCTGGGTTCCTATGTGAAGTAATTAGAAAAACAAACTTCCTCTATCCTTTTAACCAGCTGTAGCATCAAACAAAACTGTGATATTTAGGCTCAAGAAAATGGGTAAACACCTTTGTAAAACATTAGTACTGTATTTTGTAGTGTGTCTATTGAAGAAAAAATTGTAAATATGTCATGAGCCGAAAGCTGGAGATTTCCGCCAGGCTCGGTCTCATGGCCTTTTCATTATATTTACTTATTTGCTGCATTTTATGCTTTTTGGGTTTCTGTATTCATATACTGTTTGCCATCTTCCCGTTTGTGTTCAAGTTTTGTTACACCTTTATTTTGTATTAATTTATATTTTATTTTTCTGCTTGGGTTGATATTTTATTCTTTTTATCTCCACTGTTGTTCTTTTTCTGGTTGACAGCTGTCAGTGGTGTGGTGCTCTGTGTGGGCGTTGCCCTGTCAGCTGTCAGCTTTGGTTTGCTCCTCTCTCACTGCCCCAGCTGGTCCAAATTATGTTTCATTTGCTTTCTCCTGCTCGCTCAGATGCCCACACCTGTCATCGATTGTGCAAATGGTTTTTGTTCCTACTTAAGGGCTGTAATTTTATTTTTTCCTCGCTGCTGTCTTGTTTGGACTCTCCTCGTCTCCACCAGAGCCCTGCCCTGCTCTAGGTGCGTTATCTGTAAGTTTTCTCTCTCCTTTGTATTTTGTGTTTAGTGCACCATATTGAACTTTATGTTTGTTGCCTTTTTGTTCAATAAACTGCCCAAACTCACAGTTCAGTCCATGGGTCTCATCTTCCTGCCCCGAAGGGCATTCATGACAAAATATTACCTAGAATAACGTTAAAAACCTGTTCTTAGTGACAATATGTCCCCAAGCACATTTTAGCACCAGTGACAATATCTCTAAATTACTTGCTCTGAAGTTGGCTCGAGGCCCACTAAATCCGTGCTTATCAAAGACCCTGGAGTGATTACTGAAATCCGCCGCAGATCTCTTTTTCAATAAAATTTTTAAGTAAAAAGGCTATCTTGTTTCGGAAGATTTTGTGCCTTACATGACCCATAGAGCCAAATGCGTGTTCATGCACTCTTAAGACTTTAATCTGACAGGTCAATAGAAATAGCAATGTAGAGGTTGAGGGACTTACACACTAATACACTAATAACTACAAGTCTCTTTCTGCCTAAAGAAATACACAAGGGTAAGAAAAAATATATAATTTTGTAAAAGCACAACATCTAGTTCATACTAGGTGAAAGGTTATTCAAAAATACAACCCATTATTGTATATATAACCCAAATTATTTAAATATTTGAGCAAACTAACTTACTATCTCCTTGCAAGTCTAAAAGGGGTTCCGTATGACAACCTCCTAAGAACAGGTGCACCCTCTGTGTCCGTCATTTGAAGCAGAAGGAAGCTGACAGGACATTAACATACTGTGCTGTTGGACAAGAGCATGTTGCCTCTCTGTATTGGATCCCTGATGCTTTTGAACTGTAATAAAATCCACTACAAAGTTGCAACCGATGATGTCACACCATTTCATAAGCCATGAAATTGGCATACAGAGTTGAGGTGGAAGAAAACAGGGTCTCTTATGCAGGAGACCTGAGTTTACGTCCTGTTCTCTTTATTTTTCACTTTTACTCACTCGTTACTTTAAAAACACATTTTTAGGCTTAGCATAGGCACTAAAACTACTAAGTTTAGAATAATGGCTCGGGTTAGGAACAGGGAAACATGAGGGTCTTCTTTAAACATGTTACAGCTGTAACACTCCACCATGTGACTTGACACCTCTCTACCTTGTTAATAACTGCACAGCCGAGGGATTCATTTTCTGCAGCCCAAGTGGTCAGCCTACACCTGTCCTGGGATGCAGAAGGGCTCGAGAGAATATCAACATGCTATGTACCTCCCTTGATACTGGGACAGTCAATGTTAACTATCAATGTGAAGTATAAAAACTGATACAAACCTATACACAGCATTTTGCTATGGAAGAGTGAGACAGCTGTTTAACCAGTAGCTGCTGTGATCTGTTTAAATCAAAGAAATCAGTCTGTCACAGAAACTGAAAAAGAGAAATGTAGCATCATCTCTCTTTGGCTCATCAATAAAATTATTCTTCAGTTTAAAGACATTGTTTCACCCAGGAAAAGGACAGTCAAGAACTGCACCTTTATCTCAAGACCACAGCTGAACTAACATTCCTTTGTTAAACCAGTCTCAGGATATCCTCCTGAACCTTTTATGGCCTAATAAAATGTGGACAAAAGAACAGACCTCTGTAGAGTACCTCATATGGTCACTACAAAATATCCACAACTCAACATTGCCCTCTACTGACAACTCTGGGACATGCTGGATTTAACCAGTGAACTATTTGACTACAATTCTTATTACAAGACTCAATTTTCAACATTCTCTTTTTCAGGATGCCATGGAAAACCCTGACCCTCACTAAGACCCATGTGAGGACGGAGCTGAGGAAGATCAAGGCGAGGAAGGCCTCGGGACCGGACGGCATCAGCGCGAAACTCCTCAAGTCCTGCACAGACCAGCTGTGTGGGATTGTGGAGCACATCTTCAACCTGAGCCTGAAGCTGGGGAGGGTACCACAGTTGTGGAAAACATCTTGTGTGGTACCCGTACCAAAGACTTCCCACCCCAGAAACCTGAACAGCTACAGACCAGTGGCCCTGACGTCCCACATGATGAAGACCCTGGAGAGACTGCTCCTTGCTCACCTCCGTCCCCTGGTGGGACCAGTGATGGATCCACTCCAGTTCGCCTACCAGCATGGCATTGGGGTGGAGGATGCAGTGATCTTCCTCCTTCACCGTTCCCTGTCCCACCTGGAGAAGCCTGGGAACGCGGTGAGGATCATGTTCTTTGACTTCTCCAATGCTTTCAACACCATCCAACCGATGATCCTGAGGGACAAGCTGCTGTGCGCAGGGGTGGACCAGCACCTGTCATCATGGATCCTGGACTACCTCACTAAGCAGCCACAGTTTGTGAGAACCCGGGATTGTGTGTCCGACACGATCATCGGCAGCACGGGGGCCCCCCAGGGAACGGTTTTGGCTGCCTTCCTGTTCACCCTTTATACTGCGGATTTCTCACACAACACACTGCCATCTACAGAAGTTCTCTGACGACTCTGCGATTGTCGGCCTCATCTCCAACGGAGATGAAGCTGAGTACAGAGGACTTACCCAGGACTTCGTGGACTGGTGCCATCGGAACTGCCTCCAGATCAACGCGAGGAAAACTAAGGAGCTGGTGGTGGACTGCCACACGCAAGGACAACCCCTCACAGCACCAGTAAACATCCAGGGAACAGACATTGAGATGGTGACATCCTACAAGTACCTGGGTGTTCATCTGAACAATAAACTAGACTGGTCACACAATACCGACGCACTCTACAAGAAGGGACAGCGCAGGCTGTTCCTACTGAGGAGGCTCAGGTCTTTTGGTGTACAAGGGGTGCTCCTGAAGACATTCTATGACACGGTGGTGGAATCAGCCATCACTTTTGGAGTGGGTCTGGTGGGGCAACGGCATTACAGCAGCCGATAGGAAGAGACTGAACAAATTGATCAAGAAAGCTAGCTCTGTCCTGGGGCAACGCCTTGACCCAATGGAGGAGATAGGAGAGAGAAGGATGGTGGCTAAACTGTCATCTCTGCTGGAGTCCGAGTCCCACCCTATGCAGGACATACTGAACACACTGAGGAGCTTATTTAGCAGTAGACTACATCATCCTAGGTGCGCGACTGAGAGGTTTCGCAGGTCCTTCCTACCTACGGCTGTCAGACTGTATAACCTAAGCAGGGCTGCTCGCAGAGATAGCAAAAAACGTGACGACCTAATAGTATTGAATGCAAAAGACGCAACAGACTTACACAAATGGTCCCCTCCAGTATACAACTAGGACAATATCAGTCGCTACGGAGGGTGACAATATGTATGGGTACATATTCATACTATGTGGGGTAACTAAATAGACAGTTATGCTGTTTATTCCATCTAGCTACAATGCTCTGCACTGTGTATACATATTTATGTGTACATACTGTATGTATATTCACTGCTCTTATTTTCTTATCTTCTAAATTATTGCTCTGAGTGTTGCTATCCCTGTGCTGTTGCAATCCTGGAATTTCCCCACTGTGGGACTAATAAAGGCTTATCTTATCTTACCTGTTTAGTCAATCAATAAATTAATTAATAATCAGCTATTAATAATCAGTCATCAGTCATTAAAAATAAATAATAATTAATTAATAAATAATCATTTTCATAGGTAGCCAAAGGTATGTATTTATAGGTATAAAGTGAAATTAAGAATTAAAGTGCTCCCTAAAAAGGAGATGGTGCCCCATGAGTGTTTATTAACTTTTGCTGTGTGTGTGGACCCAGAGGACATCTCAGATCCCAATACATTAATACAAATTAAATAATTTTTATACCTGATCATAATTATTAATCACATATTACTACAGAAATGCACAAAGAGCAGTGAAATGGCAGTAATCCTGAAGATCCCTGACCCTGAGCCACAAGCACATTTTAGTACAGATGAAGAGACTAAAAGGTCTAATTATTTTTGCTTCAAAACAGTAGGAACAGTTGCTTTATTTATTCAGTTTTCAGTTGCATTAAAAAGTGGGCTAGTCTTCAGCATTAAACTTCTACACTGAACTCTGGCCTCACTCTGGGCCTGGAAAAACTTGTTTCACTGCTTGTCATACTGACATGCTAAATCACTTCAGATAATGTATGACTTCAACTATTTCAATGTTTGCTTTTTTTCTCAGAAAGTTAAAAGAAAAATTGACACAATGAAGCACAGATGAGGCCAGATGACGTGGAAAAGGAGTTTTCTCCTGTTACCTCAGCAGCAAATGAGCAGACGTGAGACTGGCACTGCCTCATCTGCAAGATTAGTTTGACAGAGGAGGAGCTTGTTACCAAACTATCTCATCTAGCTCACTGGTTTTCAGACCTCTTCATCTGAAGGCAAACAAACGGAAATTAAAAACAAACCTCTATATACTATGGGTGTACAGTGGATATAAAAAGTCAACACACCCCTGTTCAAATGCCAGGTTTTTGTGATGTAAATAAATGAGACCAAGAGAAACCATTTCAAAACTTTTCCCACCATTAATGTGACCTATAACCTGTACAACCCAATTGAAAAACAAACAAATCTTTTAAGGGTGAAAATAAAAAATAAAAAACTTACAATAACCTGGTTGCATAAATATGCACACCCTCTTATAACTGGGGATGCAGCTGTGTTCAGAATTAACCAATCACATTCAAACTCATGTTAAATGGGAGTTGGCACACACCTGCCACCATTTAAAGTGCCTCTGATTAACTCCAAATTAAGTTCAGCTGTTCTAGTATGCTTTTCCTGACATTTCTGCAGTCACATCTTACAGCACAAGCCATGGTCCGCAGAGAGCTTCCAAAGCATCAGAGGGATCTCATTGTTAAAAGGTATCAGTCAGAAGATGGGGAAAAAAGAATTTCCAAGGCATTAAATCCAGTGTTGGGAGTAACGCGTTACTGTAACACCACTACTTTTGCAGTAACGTGCTGTGTAACAAAATTACTGTTTAAAAATTCAGTAATGCATTACAGTTACTGAAATTTGACCAGATGCGTTACTCGTTTTATTAATATGGATAGATATTTTTAGCGCAAATAAAAATAAACTGATCCTACATACTCAGCCACCAGTCTCCTCCGCGGGTCGGTTTCCTGTCCTGCTCACAGTGCAACCTGGTGGGAAGCAATGTCGTGGCGGTGGTAACTTCTCACATCAAGCTCTGATCACCTGTTATCCGAGTAACGAGTAGCCCTCAACAGCTCCTACCTCTGTGGTTAAACATGAGTATTTTTAGAGCAAGACGCTTGCATTTAATGTCCGCAGTTGTGTAATTGCGTAAGTTTTCTTACCACACAGAGAAAAAGTATGATTTGTTGCAGTAAAGAACAGCTCATTAAAGTGAACTTTCATTTATCTGTGCTTTCTGTTTTATTTTATCTTATTCATTTACATGCTGTTGTGATATGCAACTATTTCATGGAAGTAAATCCTCTAAATATGCATTTTTAATGGGCTGGTCCAGGTGTGACAAGCATATGGCTCGTGGGCCAAAAACAGCCCGCCAGGGGGTCCAAAATTTTCTCTGTGAATTTACAGCTTTATTTCTAGTAAATTTCTGACTTTTTACTGATAACGATGGTTTGTGTAAATGTGAAACATTTTTACTCTCTAAGATGAGACTTTTTTCTCATCAGTTTTCTTTTTCTTCTTTTTTCTGATGAGAACAACGGGCCCTTGATCTTGCCATGTGTGCAAGATGATTTAATCCTTAAACCGGCAAGATTTCATTACCATCCTGAAACCTCACCAGAGAAGAAGAGTCTGTAAACAATTCTAGCTTTTACTTGATTGCAAGACTGAGAAAGCATTTGTTCCCGAATTTGCCAACTATGATTCTAAAAAGAGATTATTTAGCTTATAAAGGTAAATGTTTACATTTTGTTATAACAGAGGGTGTGCGAAGCTGGCTGATGTTCACCTGCTGTCGGCCCCAGCGCCATGTGACTAGACAACAATCGCGCCGGTTATATACGATAAATAGCGGTGGAATAAAAGCTAAATTGAGGTGGAATAATCATAACAGTTTCTGGATGTGAGGGGAAAAATAAAATGACCGACAGATGAGAAAAAAAACAACCAAGATGCTGCAAAAAGGGCGAAACGAGTCGCCTTCGCCAGCGGTAAATGAGGAATGTCTGTTTAGTAAGCCATTATCTCTTACCACTTTCAAGTTATAGCTTTGGAAATCTGACATCTGAACGGAATATTTTCTTGAAAAAAAATCTTGACCTCTAGGGGGTTATTTCGCAATATGGCACCTGGGCCGGTAAAGGGGGGTATGCATTTAAAAGTAACATGAAAGTTACTTTTCCAAGTAACTAGTTACTTTAATCATGTAGTAAATGATAAGTAACTCAGTTACTTTTGAAAAGAAGTAACTAGTAACTGCAACTAGTTACTATTTTTTAGTAACTTGCCCAACAATGATTAAATCTACCATGGAACACAGTGAAGACAGTCATCATCAAGTGGAGAAAATATGGTACAACAGTGACATTACCAAGGACTGGACATCCCTGGAATGGAATCCAACAGGCTGAGCTTCATTATCTGAGCTACATATGATGTGCTGCCCTTTTCCACAAATCTGCAGCTGTGGCTTGGAAAGGATCCATCTTGCCCTCTGTGCACAGCCCCAGCAACACTCAAGCACATCTTGGTTGGTTGCAGGACTAGCCTCACTCAAGGTAGATACACATGGAGACACAACCAGGTCCTCAGGTGTCTAGCCGATAAACTTGAATGCAAGAGAGTATCCATCCACTCCCAACCCTTCAACAACTAGGATGTACACCGACACCTACCGTCATTTGTTCAAGTGGGGGCTGAGCTGAGAACCGGTCCCTCACTCCCTGATCTGGGTCCACTGAACACAGCCAGAGATTGGCAGATGCGAGCTGACTTGGATTAAAGGCTCATTTTCCCTCCGGCGATCGCAATGACCACCCTGAGACCAGATCTTCTCCTCTGGTCTAATTCATCTAAGCTCGCCTATATTACTGAGTTGACAGTACCCTGGGAGGATGCTGTCGAGAAAGCTTATGAGCGTAAGAAGCTGCAGTATTCCAACTTAACAGCTGGGGCAGAGGACAGAGGCTGGAAGATACCGTACAGGTGGAGGTGGGATGCAGGGGCTTCGTAGCCACAACAACTGCAAAGCTGCTCAGGGAGATTGGGATCAAAGGACAGGATCACAGACGGGCAATTAAAGAGCTGTCCGACACCGCCAAGAGGACCAGTCACTGGCTGTGGACGAAAAAGAGTGACATCATTTGGGCTTCTAGGGCAAACAGCTAAACCACAGGACACACACCCAGGCTTGATCAACCTGTGGTGGGTCTGCCTTGGCGGAGGGGTGTCACATCAAAACAATTCACAGAATCGTCAACATCAAAGGATTCCAGCATCAGAGCTACAATTTTTAATCATCAACATCAAAGGATTCCAGCATTTAATAGTCTACCACATCATATGGGATGTCTATGACATCATATAGGATTATGCGGGATGTCTATGACATCATATAGGATGTCAAGGACATCATAGGACATTTTATTTTATTTAGCGAATGCAAAGTCCTTAAGCCAAGCAGTTACCTCCTGGTTTGCTGTATGGAGGGTGTGTAATCCTCCTTCCAGTCTTTGGAGCGGGCAAGCCTCTATGATGTGTTCCATTGTTTGCTCCTCTCCACATGCGCACAGTGGGCTAGGGCTACTGCCCCATCTGTGAAGGCTGGCCAAGCAGGGGCCATGTCCAGTCCTGAAGCGATTGAGTGTAGACCACTGTCTCCTTGGGAGGTTGGTGCCCGGGACCTGTTGGTTGGGGTTTATCACCAGCTGTTTGTTTGGGACCTCCTTGGTCTCCCATTCCTCTTGCCAAGCTGTCTGGATGGTAAAGTCAGCTGGGGGAGGGTTTTTCCAAATCGGCCGTCTGGATGAAAGTCGGGCAGTGGGTGGAGTGTAGATATCTGCATGGATTGGTAAGTGAGGAGAATCTTTAACTTTTTGGAGCATCCTTTGAGTTAATGCTGCTCGCCGGATGTGTGGAGGGGCTATGTTTGACAGTACAGAGAGCCAGGGGAGTGGTGTTGAGCGGATTGTTCCAGTTATAGTTCTCATGGTTGAGTTGAGCTGGGTGTCTACATGGTGTGTGTAAGATGACCTGGACCAGACAGGGGCACAATATTCTGCTACAGAGTATGAAAGGGCCAGTGCTGAGGTGCGCAGGGTGGAGACTGCCGCCCCCCATTTTGCACCAGCGAGCTTGCAGAGCAGGTTGTTTCGTACCTTCACCTTAGCAGCCGTCCCCTTTAGATGTTCCTTGAAGGATAAGGTCCTATCAAGGGTCACTCCAAGATAAGTTGGATTTGGGGCATGCTTAAGCTTGAGTCCGCTCAGGTGGATGTTTAGTTCTCTGGCAGCTTTTGCATTGTGGAGATGGAATACACTGGAGACGGTTTTTGCTGGGCTTGGTTTTAGGCGCCAGATTTTGCAGAACTGGTCCAGTTTGGCAAGATCTTCTGTGAGCACCCGTTCCAGTGGTTCAAAGTCTGGTGCTTGGAATGCCAAACAGATGTCGTCTGCATAGATGAATTTGCGGGATTTTGTAGTAGGCAGGTCGTTTATGTAGAGGTTGAACAGAGTTGGAGCTAGAACTGAGCCTTGTGGGAGTCCGTTTTTCTGCATTCTCCATGCACTTGTGTTCTGACTGAGGTGGACTCTGAACCTTCGGTTGGTCAGCAGGGTTTTTATAATTGCTGTTGCCCAAGCAGGGATCGCCTTTATAAGTTTCAGGAGGAGGCCTTTGTGCCAGACCGTATCATAGGCGGCTGTAAGATCGAGAAACACAGCCCCTGTCTTCAGTCTGCTCTCAAAGCCATTTTCGATGAAGGTGGTTAGGGCCAGTACTTGTTCTCCTGTACTGCGGTCCTTGCGGAAACCTGCTTGATCCACACTTAGAATATCCTCTATTTCTGGGGAAATGCGTTGCAGTATTAGGCGCTCCATGATTTTGTAAGGAACGCTGAGTAGGGAGATTGGGCGGTAGCTTGCTGGTAGTTTGTGGTCTTTGCCAGGTTTTGGGATGGCAATGACCTTTGCTGTCCGCCATTTCTTTGGGATCGAGTTTGTTTGTGTGATCCTTGTGTAGAATTGTGTCAACCAGGTTAGGGCTCGGGGGCCAAGATTTTTCATGAATTCTGGGAAGATGTTATCGTATCCTGCTGCCTTTCCACATTTCAGGCCCTGTAGGACTTTCTCCAGTTCAGCAGCCTTGAAGGGTTCAGGGTTCGTTTCCTCTACAGGCATTTTTTGGTGTTTTTTTAGTTCAGTTGTAACTGCTCTTCTGGTGTCTTTGTCTTGGGGTGCTTTGGCGATAGTCAGTAGGTGGGATGCAACTTGGTTGGGTGTGACAGATGCTCGGCTTTGGCTAGGGGGCTTCTGTGCAGCTCCTAGGCGACGGATGAGGCTCCAACATTTCCTGCTAGGGTGGGTAAAGCTCCGGTCAGCAACTGTCTCCTCCCATTTCTTTCGCCAGGCTGTATTTAGCGATTCAATGAGATGGTCTGCTATCTCTGGGTCCCCTGATGTTTGATAGGATTGTAGGAGGGCAGCACTTTCTCCGTCCAAACATGGGACATAGAGGGGTCGGTAGCCTCGTGGGATTGCAGTATGGGCAGCCTTGAAGATTGCGCTGCAGAAGCGGTTGTATGCTTCATCTACAGTGATGGTGTGGAGTGGGATGGTAACAACGCTCCGGTCCAGAGTTTCACTGAATTTCTTCCAGTTGGCTTTGCGGAAGTTCCAGCGCATCTTCCTTGGGCTGTATATGACTGGAAGTTGTAGGCCAATGTGTACAAGCAGGGGCCGGTGTTGGCTGTGTGGAAAATCATCAAGAATGAGGATCTGTGTAGGATATGGCTCCCCATTCAAAGAGCTGGCCCAACACAGGTCAGGAGAATAGTCCTTCTTCCACCTAGCAGAGTGGAAGGTTCCTCTTTGTTTGGGGTCGTATATCAAAGCGAGGTCATTTCTGGATGCCCAGTCTGAAAGTGCCTCCCCATCACTGTCCACTGCTGGGTACCCCCAGTCAGGGTGATGGCTGTTAAAGTCCCCCACATAGATGGCAGGGTGGGGTAGGGTGGGTAAGACCTGCAGATCCCAGTTGGCATTAGGGGGCTTGTACACATTGACAATATGGAAGCCACCAATGATTATGGTGTCTGAGAAATGTGTTGTTATCAAGTGATTTGCTTCAACTATGTCAGAACGCACATAGGTGGCACGTCCATGTTTAGCATGTAGAACATAGCACAGGAGGTCAAAGCCTTTGATGGTGAAGCGGCCAGCTTCCTCTGTGCCAATATGAGTCTCTTGGAGGCAGATTACATCAATCGAATGTTGGAAGGCGAGGACTTCGATAAGGCTTCGCTTGGCTGCAGATAGGCCTTCAACGTTTAGTTGTAATATGCGAAGGGCAGATCCTACCACAAAGTGCTCTTGGGGCTGTTTGCTTTTGGCTTTAGGAGTGTGACTAGGATTCTTCTTTGACTTGGCACAGAGGCGTCGTCTCTTCGAATTTAGTCTGCTGGTAGGATCATTAGCTTCCCCAGGCGAGCCCGGGTACTGACGGAGGGCGCGATCATAGGACATCATATCGCCTATTGATCATTTCCTATGATCTATGGACTATCAAGAGCTGGTCGACACCGCCGAGAGGACCAGTTGCTGGCTGGGAATGAAAAGGAGTGATACCATCTGGGCTTCTAAGGCAAACAGCTAAACTGCGGGACACACACCCAGGCTTGATCAACCTGTGGTGGGCCTGCCTCAATGGAGGATGTCTTATGATAAATGGCTGAAACACCCTGTGATGCTGAGGTACACAACTGACGATGTGTCCCGGCGGTGAAGCCTTATAGTAGCCATGTCTCAAGAACTCCCCACGGACTCAGAAGTGGTGTAAACATCAGCGATTGTAACAGCTAGTCCTTCATTGAACCTCCAAAATTGATGAAAAGACAACAAGAAAACTAGTCAGGAAGGCTACCAAGAGGTCGACAGCAACACTGAAGGAGCTGCAGGAATTTCTGGCAAGTACTGGCTGTTTCGTACATGTGACAACAATCTCCCGTCTTCATTTGTCTGGACTATGAGGGTAGGGTGGCAAGACGGAAGCCTTATCTTACAAAGAAAAACATCCAAGCCTGGCTACATTTTGCAAAAACACATTTGAAATCTCCCAAACACATGTGGGAAAATGTGTTATGGTCCAATCAAACCAAGATTGAACTTTTTGGCCATAATTCCAAAAGGCATATTTGGCACAAACACAACACTGCTCATCACCAAAAGAACACCATACCTACAGTGAAGCATGGTGGCGAGAGCATCATGCTTTGGGGCTGTTTTTCTTCAGCTGGAACGGGGGCCTTAGTCAAGGTGGAGGGAATTATGAACGGTTTCAAATACCAGTCACTGTTGGCACAAAATCTTCAGGCTTTTGCTAGAAAGCTGAAGATAAAATAAGATAAGATAAGATAAGATAAGATAAGATAAGATAAGATAAGCCTTTATTAGTCCCACAACGGGGAAATTCCAGGATTGCAACAGCACAGGGATAGCAACACTCAGAGCAACAATCAGAAGGCAAGAAAAAAAGCAAGCAAGCAAGAGCAGCTAATATACATATGTACATATTACTATAAAATATATATATACACACACACAGACACACAGTGCAGAGCATTGTAGCTGGATGGAATAAATATATGAATATATAAACACAGTGCGGAGCATTGTAGCTAGATGGAATAAATATGTAGATACATAAACACCCACAGTACGGAGCATTGCAGCTAGGTGGAATAAATATGTAAATATATAAACCCACACAGTGCGGAGCAATGTAGCTAGATGGAATAATATGTAGATATACAGTATAAACACACAGTGCGGAGCATTGTAGCTAGATGGAATAAATATATAGATATATAAATATAAACACACCCAGTGCGGAGCATTGTAGCTAGATGGAATAAATATGTAAATATATAAACACACACAGTGCAGAGCATTGTTGCTAGATGGGATGAAACAGCATAACCGTCTACTTAGTTATCCTACATGGTATGATTATGTGCCCATACATATTCTCACCCTCCATAGCGACCGGTATTTTCCTAGTTGTATGCCGGAGGGATACATTGTGTAAGGATACATTGTGGGATACATTGTGTAAGGAATACATTGTGTATTCCGGAGGGGACCATTGTGTAAGTCTATTGCATCTTTTGCATTCAAAAAACTATTAGTTTGTTACGTCTTTTTGCTATCTCTGCGAGCAGCCCTGCTTAGGTTGTACAGTCTGACAGCTGTTGGTAGGAAGGACCTGCGAAACCTCTCGGTTGTGCACCTGGGATGATGTAGTCTGCTGCTAAATGAGCTCCTCAGTGCATTCAGTATGTCCTGCATAGGGTGGAACTCGGACTCCAGCAGAGATGACAGTTTAGCCACCGTCCTTCTCTCTCCTATCTCCTCCACCGGATCAAGGCGCTGCCCCAGGACAGAGCTAGCTTTCTTGATCAGTTTGTTCAGTCTCTTCCTATCAGCTGCAGTAATGCCACTGCCCCAGCAGACCACTCCAAAAGTGATGGCTGATGCCACCACCGTGTCATAGAATGTCTTCAGCAGCGCCCCTTGTACACCAAAAGACCTGAGTCTCCTCAGCAGGAACAGCCTGCGCTGTCCCTTCTTGTAGAGTGTGTCAGTATTGTGTGACCAGTCTAGTTTATTATTCAGATGAACACCCAGGTACTTATAGGATGTCACCATCTCGATGTCTGTTCCCTGTATATTTACTGGTGCTGTGAGGGGTTGCCCATGCCTGCGGCAGCCTGCAGCAGATGAAGAGGAACTTCATCTTTCAGCACGACAATGACTCAAAGCATACATCCAAATCAACAAAAGAATGGTTTCACCAGAAGAAGATTAAGGTTTTGGAATGGCCCAACCACAGTTCAGACCTGAATCCGATCAAACATCTGTAGGGTGATCTGAAGAGGGCTGTGCACAGGAGATGCCCTCAAAATCTGACAGATGTGGAGCGATTTTGCAAAGAAGAGTGGGCAAATATTACCACATCAAGATGTGACACATTGATAGAGTCCTACCCAAAAAGACTTGAGTGCTGTAATAAAAGCCAAAGGTGCTGCAACAAAGTATCAGTTTAAGGGTGTGCACATTTATGCAACCAGGCTACGGTAAGTTTTTTTATTTTTCCCCTTAAAAGATTTCAGGTTTTTTTTCAATTGGGTTGTACAGGTTATTAGGTCACATTAATGGTGGAAAAAGTTCTGAAGTGATTTATCTTGGTCTCATTTTTTTACATCACAAAAACCTGGCATTTGAACAGGGGTGTGTAGACTTTTTATACCCACTGTATATGATAAGAAATTAGACTAATTCCTGCCAAGAACCCATGCAATCTCCTCCTCAGGAAAACCAGTGTTTTGTTTGAGGGGAAGAAGCACAGGATGTCATATCATATTCAACCATATACGGTCATCAAGACTGACTAGTGAAAATTAGGAGGCAGAGTGGACCAGCAAGTCGGAAAAATAATCACTCTACACAGAAACCTGGACCCCAAAATTCAGTTAAATATGTTTTTCTTGTACTCTGCTGCAGATGCTGAACTTTACTGGAAACAGATACAAACTAAACCTCATACAGGAGGAGTAATTTTGTGTCTTGATCATTGTGATATGTAGCACATGGGGTAGTTGGAATGGCAACTAAAGTTTGTGCTCCAGTGCCAGTGAGGCTTAAGGGGGTCTCCAGAGACATAGGAAGCAAGTGGACCTTGGATTACCTAAAAAACAAGTCAAACAAAGCTCCACTCAGCAATCCAAAGCTGTGATGACAGAGGATTTCGAGATGTATCAAAGCTCAACAGAAAAGCCATATGATGCCCTTATCAAAGAACCATTAATGTGTGGAGAGAAAAGGATCCAATTAATTTATCTGACATGTTGTGAGCAGGCTTTTTCACTTTTTGATTTGTGTGGGTAGATTTGTGGAAATTCTACACATCCTCATTAATATAAAAGGAGAGTGAGGAAAGAGAACGTTATTAGAGGAAATATCACACAACACATCCTGCACTGCAGCATGCATTTTAAGTTGCAACTCACCAAGAAAGAAGCAGAAGTTGATCCCTTTCAGTGCTGGAGTCTGCGTCAAATCTGTCAACAGAGAGAAATTAAAGATGAGTTAGCATCTTAACTTTTCCTCTTTTATTAAGTCCCCAGCAGACTCAAGAGGATTCTAGTGATACATTATGAACAGCTATAGCATGCTACCAGGGTCGACATTCAAAGGTGGGAGTTTAGGATCCGAAGGTACAGATTCTGAAAGTCTTGAATCTGCAGGCCAACTTTCTTGGAACCACGCTCAATGTAACTTAAAATGCTTAGCAGCCAGTCACATTTTGTCCAAAGGCATTTTGGGTAAATTATTTTTTATAGATTTTCAAAATGAATTTGCACTGCTATCTCTAATGGGTTATTTTTCAATATGCTGCACTTCATTTTATAATTAACAGTGAACAGCTCCAAGTATTTTCTTACTGAATAAATACAGCTCAAGAGTCTAAATCCTTAATAGCATGAATTAAAAAAAAGGCTACTCTGTTAAATTCTGTTTTAAATCTATTGATTTTTTTTGTCTATTTCTGTCTCTGCTATACCAAAAACAGGGGCTAAAGCAAAAAATAAATAAATTCCTGAGCCTGAACTTTTTTCCGGGAGCATGGTCTCAGGGGTGGAGACACAGGCGTGCACACACATATCCATTTTTTATGTATTATATTATACTGTATATATATATATATATATATATATATATATACATACATACAGTATCTCACAAAAGTGAGTACACCCCTCACATTTTTGTAAATATTTTGTTATATCTTTTCATGGGACAACACTGAAGATATGACAGTTTGACACAATGTGAAGTAGTCAGTGTACAGCTTGTATAACAGTGTAAATTTGCTGTCCCCTCAAAATAACTCAACACACAGCCATTAATGTCTAAACCGCTGGCAACAAAAGTGAGTACATCCCTAAGTGAACATGTCCAAATTGTGCCCAAAGTGTCAATATTTTGTGGGGCCACCATTATTTTCCAGCACTGCCTTAACCCTCTTGGGCATGGAGTTCACTAGAGCTTCACAGGTTGCCACTGGAATTCTCTTCCACTCCTCCATGACAACATCACAGAGCTGGTGGATGTTAGAGACCTTGCGCTCCTCCACCTTCCGTTTGAGGATGCCCCACAGATGCTCAATAGGGTTTAGGTCTGGAGACATGCTTGGTCAGTCCATCACCTTTACCCTCAGTTTTTTTTTTTTTTTTAGCAAGGCAGTGGTCGTCTTGGAGGTGTGTTTGGGGTCGTTATCATGTTGAAATACTGCCTTGCGGCCCAGTTTCCAGAGGAAGGGGATCATGCTCTGCTTCAGCATGTCACAGTACATATTGGCATTCATGGTTCCCTCAATGAACTGTAGCTCCCCAGTGCCGGCAGCATTCATGCAGCATTCATGCCGGCAGCATTCATGCAGCCCCAAACCATGACACTCCCACAACCATGCTTTACTGTCGGCAAGACACACTTGACTTTGTACTCCTCACCTCGTTGCCACCACACACGCTTGACACCATCTGAACCAAATAAGTTAATGCTGGTCTCATCAGACCACAGGACATGGTTCCAGTAATCCATGTCCTTAGTCAGCTCGTCTTCAGCAAACTGTTTGCGGGCTTTCTTGAGCATCATCTTTAAAAGGGGCTTCCTTCTGGGACGATAGCCATGCAGACCAATTTGATGCAGTGTGCGGCGTATGGTCTGAGCACTGACAGGCTGACCCCCCCACCCCTTCAACCTCTGCAGCAATGCTGGCAGCACTCATACAGCTACTTTCAAAAAACAACCTCTGCATATGACGCTTAGCACATGTACTCAACTTCTTTTAGTCGACCATGGCGAGGCCTGTTCTGAGTGGAACCTGTCCTGTTAAAGCACTGTATGGTCTTGGCCACCATGCTGTAGCTCAGTTTCAGGGTGTTGGCAATCTTCTTATAGCCTAGGCCATCTTTATGTAGAGCAACTATTCTTTTTTTCAAATCCTCAGAGAGTTCTTTGTCATAGGTGCCATGTTGAACTTTCAGTGACCAGTATGAGAGAGTGTGAGAGCAATAACACCAAATTTAACACACCTGCTCCCCATTCACACCTGAGACCTTGTAACACTAACGAGTCACATAACGCTCGGGGAGGGAAAATGGTTAACTGGGCACAATTTGGACAGTTTCACTTAGGGGTGTATTCACTTTTGTTGCCAGTGGTTTAGACATTAATGGCTGTGTGTTGAGTTATTTTGAGGGGACAGCAAATTTACGCTGTTATACAAGCTGTAGACTGACTACTTTACACACACACACACACACACACACACACAGAGGAGGCAATCACTTTTTCACACAGGGTCATGTAGGTTTGGATTTTTTCCCCCTTAATAATAAACATCCATCCATCCATCCATCCATCCATCCTCTACTGCTTTTCCGGAGGTCCAGGTTGTGGAGGTAGCAGCTCAAGCAGAGAAGCCCAGACTTCCCTCTCCCCAGCCACCTGTTCCAGCTCTTCAGAGAGGATACCAAGGCGTTCCCAGACCAGCTGGGAGACATAGTCTCTCCAGCGAGTCCTGGGTCTGCCCCAGGGTCTCCTCCCAGTGGGACGTGCCCAAAACACCTCAAGTGGGAGGCGTCCAGGAGGCATCCTGATCAGATGCCCATACCACCTCAACTGGCTCCTTTCAATGTGGAGGAGCAGCGGTTCTACTCTGAGCCTCTCCCGGATGACTGAGCTCTTCACCCTATCTCGAAGGATGAGTCCAGCAATCCTGCGAAGGAAGCTCATTTCAGCCGCTTGTATCCACGATCTCATTCTTTCGGTCATTACCCAATGATCATCCTCGGCCTTGGATGCACTCTGCAGAGCGTGCCCAAATGCCAAGTCACGTTTCGTTACCTTGTATTCATACATGTGTAATGACAATAAAGTTGAATCTCATCTCATCTCATCTCATCATGACCATAGATGAGGGTAGGAACATAGATTGACTGGTAAATCAACAGTTTTGACATAGAGCTTAGCTCCCTCTTCAACACAACAGACCGGTACAACGTCCGCATCACTGAAGATGCTGCTCCAATCCGTCTGTCAATCTCTCGCTCCAGTCTCCCCTCACTCGTGAAAAAGACCCCGAGATACTTAGACTCCTCCAATTGGGGCAGGAGCTTGTCCCCAACCCGGAGAGGACAATCCACCCTTTTCCGGCTGAGGACCATGGACTCGAACTTGGAGGTGCTGATTCTCATCCCAGCCGCTTCACACTCAGCTGCAAACCGTCCCAGTAAGACCTGTAGGTCATTGCTGGATGAAGCCAACAGGACAACATCACCTGGTCAACATCCATAAAAATTATGAACAGGATCGGTGATAAAGGGCAGCCCTGGAGGAGTCTAACTCTCACTGAGAATGAATCCGTAATCCGCAATACGAACCAAACTCTCACAATGGTTGTATAGAGACCAGATAGCTCGTAATAACAAGCCCAATACCCCATACTCCCGAAGAACCTCCACAAAAAACCACGAAGGACACGATCAAATGCCTTCTTCAAGTCCACAAAACACATGCAAACTGGTTGGGCAAACTCCCATGAACCCTCGAGGATTCTCGAGAGGGTAAAGAATTGGTCTGATGTGCCACAGCCAGGACGAAAACCCCTCATGGATCGTCACTTTATCATGGTGGGGGTTTGCGTGCCCTAGTGATCCCAGGAGCTCTGTTGCCCGCGGCAATTTGCCTCTGGTAGGGTCACCCAAGATAAACTGGTCCTGGGTGAAGGGCCAGACTAAGAACGATCCAACAGACTCATGATGAATGCTAAAACAAGGACTCAGTGTACCCCGCCCGGTATGGAGTTACCGGGGCCCCACCCTGGAGCCAGGCCTGGGGGAGGGGCTCGATGGCTAGCGCCTGGTGGCCGGGTTTCCGCCCATGGGACCCGGCAGGGCTTAGCCCAAAGGAGTTAGATGAGTCCGCCCTCCAGTGGGCTCACCACCTGCAGGAGGGACCATGGGGGTCCGGTGCTATGTGGATCAGGTGGTGGTCAAAGGCGGAGACCTTGGTGGTCTGATCAAAGGTTTCCTGAACTGGCTTTTGGGACATGGAATGTCACCTCTCTGGTGGGGAAGGAGCCTGAGCTGTTGCATGAGGTTGAGAGATACCAGGTAGATATAGTCGGCCTCACCTCAACACAGAGCTCCAGCTCCAGAACCAGTCTCCTGGAGAGGGGCTGGAGCTCAGCCTACTCTGGAGTTGCCCCGAGTGAGAGGCGGCAAGCAGGGGTGGGTATTCTTGCATCCCCCCCCCACCTTGTGGCCTCTATATTGGCGTTTTCCCTGGTGGACAAAAGGGTTGTTTCCCTTTACCTTCGGGTTGGGAAACACAGGGTTTCCTCTGTTAACATTTTTCGGTGGCGGCCCGCTGCGCCAGAAATTTTACCACCACCCCAAGGCCATATGAATTTATTAAGAAAAATATATGAAGCACTGACTTTCCGCAAGCGCGCACACGAACATGCGTGGCCGTCATCCGCGCAGAATCTAGAAGCGCCCCGCTCACGCGAGTTTTCCAGTCAGTCAGCAAACAGTGTCTCGCTAAGCGTGACTGTCCGACAGAAACATGAGTTTATTAAGGTACTTTAAACGCTGAAAAAAATCATAAGAGGTATGTAAGCACTGGCGTTTATCATGGTTTTAACCCGCTGGAAACGGGGGCAATACTGGAAGAGTCGCTTAGCTTAGAGATGTGGTTAGAATTCATATGCAGCCGGCTTCATATGAAGGGAAAGGCAATGGGGACTGATGAATTGCTGAGGATATATTTCACCAGCCACTACAATATTAAGTTATGTTTTGTAGGAATTGCAGGAATGAAGACTCTGACAATTTCTTTCTTTTGTTGCACGAGCAGGCGTGGCATTTTTATTCTCCAGCGGCAGTGACAAAAAGCAACAGCTAAAAAAGCTAGCTCTAAACTGAGGTCCTTCAGCGGCTGCCTAGGGAGGTGCCTGATGACAAAGCCTGAGCACACAACTATAACTGCCTAAACAGATCATTCTGTACATGAACACATATTGTGGTGAATTATGTCTTTAGAGTCCGTTACAGTTCCCTATTATGTACCTGGCAGGTTAAGATGACCGAAATTCATGAAGTCAATGACTTTAATCTGTCAGCAGCCTTCAGACAAACTAAATGTGCCAACATTTGATTTCAAAATAAGGGGGGTTTTTCCTGCTGTCTGGGTGGTGAGGAGATTTCTAAAAAAAAAAAAAAAAAACTAAACTAAAAATATAAAGAAATATAACAGCAATAACCGCATCCTTGGCCATTTCAGTTAATTTATTTCATTAAATACAATTTTATTAATATTTTTATTTTTTTGTAATCAGAGTTAAAATATTGTTCTGTTCTGACTGCAAAATTATGGTCAAAAATGTAAATTGTTATAAGGAAAAAGTTAAAAAAAAAAAATTGCCACAGTCTGTTTCAAATTTATCTAAAAAAAAAAAAAATATTTTGAAAAACAGACAAAAATTAGACATAAAATAATCCACAAATTTATAATAAAGTTTCAAATGTACTATTAAAGTCAATTTTACAAGAGAAAATTACAAATTTGAGGAACATGGTTTCAACTTTAGATAGATTTACAGAGAAAAGTAAAAAACTATAAGAAAATTGCTATAAATTTTTGAGAAAAACCTCAAACCTTCAAGACTGAAGTCACTGCTCAAGTTTTTTCTTTACGAGAAATTTTTGTTTGTCTACTTTTAATTATTAATTTCAAAGTACTACTTTTACATGAGTAGAATTTCTGATTACTATACCCACCTGATCATATATTTTAAGTATGCATGAGTACATTACTATTATGAATGTTTCTTTCCCTTCCCTACTCTCTCAATGGAAAGAAAAAAGAAACACTAGAATGAAAATACAAAAAAATACACATATTTTTGTCATTTACGTAAACCATGACAAAAAAAATCCTTCAGGACAAAACATCCATCCATCCATCCATCTTCTACCACTTAATCCTTTCGGGTCGCGGGGGGGCTGGAGCCTATCCCAGCATCTTTGGGCGAGAGGCAGGGTACACCCTGGACAGATCGCCAGTCCATCGCAGCAGGACAAAACATGACACTTGATATTTTCTAACCTGTTTGTATACCACCAAAGACAGAGCGAGAACCTGAATTAGAAAGAGCTCAGAGAGGGCAAGATGAGACAGAAGAGAGGAGCCAAGGAGAGGAAAGTGTTCAGGCAGAGGAAGGAGAGAAGGCTAACACCACTAAAAAGTCTAAACACAGGATGTCTGGGTGGGACCCCAATTGGCCCAATATTCAAGCCTTGGTTGTACAATACTTCAAATGGTAAGTTCCATATGCAACGTTACTGTGTAAAATTTTAAAAAGAAATAAATAGTATAAAATTAAAATATTCTGGTATGTTTAACTCCCCCCCACCCCCCCGTGGGAAAAATATGTTGCCACCGCACCAAGGTCTTTAAGGAAACACTGGAAACAGGTCCTGACCATCATTTGTACCTATGCACCAAATGATGGTTCAGAGTTCCCACCCTTTTTGGAGTCTCTGGGGTGCTGGAGAGTGCTCCTTTTGGAGACTCCATTGTCCTACTGGGAGACTTCAATGCGCACGTGGGCAATGACAGTGAAACCTGGAGGGGGGTGATTGGGAGGAACGACCTGCCCGATCTGAACCCGAGTGGAGTTCAATTATTGGACTTCTGTGCTAACCACAGTTTGCCCATAACGAACACCATGTTCAAGTATAAGGGTGTCCACATGTGCACCAGGCACCAGGACACCCTAGGTCACAGGTCGATGATCAGTTTTGTTATCATGTCATCAGATCTGCGACCGTATGTCTTGGACATTTGGGTAAAGTGGTAAGTTGGATCCGATGGCAAGGGAGGACACCATTCAGACCTGGTAGACCCAACCCTATAGTGAAAGTGTGCTGGGAACGTCTGGCTGAGGCCCCTGTCCGGGAGGCTTTCAACTCCCACCTCCAGAAGAACTTCAACCACATTCCGAGGGGTTCTGGAGACATGGAGTCTGAATGGGCCATGTTCTCCACCTCCATTGTTGAAGCAGCCGCCCAGAGCTGTGGCCACAAGGTCGTCGGTGCATCTCATGGTGGCAACCCCCGAACCAAGCGGTGGACACCAGTGGTGAGGTGGGCCATTAAGCTGAAGAAGGAGTCCTATCAAGCTTGGTTGGCTTGTGGGACTCCCAAAGCAGCTGAGGTGTACTGGCAGGCCAAGCAGAGTGCAGCTCGGGTGGTTGCTGAAGCAAAAACTCGGGTGTGGAAGGAGCTTGGTTAGGCTATGCAACAAGACTTTCGGTCAGCCTCGAAGAGATTCTGGCAAACGGTCCGGCGGCTCAGGAGGGGGAAGCCACTCCCTGTCAACACTGTGTATGGTGCGGATGGGGCGCTGCTGACTTTGACTGGGGAAATCGTCGGACGGTGGATGGAATACTTCGAGGACCTCCTCATTCCCAATGACACGCCTTCCACAGAGGACGCAGGGCTTGTGGATGAGGGGGACGACTCGCATCACTCGCCAAGGTGGTTAAAAATCTCTTTGGAGGCCAGGCCCTGGGGGTGGACGAGATTCGCCCCGAGTACCTCAAGGCCCTGGATGTTGTAGGGCTGTCATAGTTGACACGCCTCTGCAACATTGCATGGAGGTTGGGGACAGTACCTTTGGCATGGCAAACCGGGGTGGTGGTTCCCCTCTTTAAAAAGGGGGACTGGAGGGTGTGCTCCAACTTTAGAGGGATCACACTCTTCAGCCTCTCTGAGAAGGTCTATGCCAGGGAACTGGAGAGGAGAGTCCAGCTGTTGGTCGAACTTCGGATTCATAAGGAGCAATGTGGTTTTCGACCTGGCTGTGGCACATCAGACCAGCTCTTTACCCTCTCAAGAATTCTCGAGGGTTCGTGGGAGTTTGCCCAACCAGTTTACATGCGTTTTGTGGACTTGGTGAAGGCATTTGACAGCGTTCCTCGTGGTTTTTTGTGAGGAGTTGCTTCGGGAGTATGGGGTATCGGGCTTGTTGTTACGAGCTATTCGGTCTCTGTACGACCGTTGTGAGAGTTTGGTTCGTATTGCCAACACTCGGTCGGACTCATTCCCAGTGAGAGTTGGACTCCGCCAGGGCTGCCCTTTGTCACCGATCCTGTTCATAATTTTTATGCACAGGATTTCTAGGCGCAACCAGGGAATGGAGGGTGTCATGCTTCGTGACCACAGGATCTCATCTCTGTTGTTTGCAGATGATGTTGTCCTGTTGGCTTCATCCAGCAATGACCTACAGCTCTTGCTGAGTGTGAAGCGGCTGGGATGAGAATCAGCACCTCCAAGTCCAAGTCCATGGTCCTCAGCCGGAAAAGGGTGGATTGTCCTCTCCGGGTTGGGGACAGGCTCCTGCCCCAAGCGGAGGAGTTTAAGTATCTTGGGGTCTTATTCACGAGTGAGGGGAAAATGGAGTGAGAGATTGACAGACGGATCGGAGCAGCATCTGCAGTGATGCGGACGTTGTACCGGTCTGTTGTGGTAAAGAGGGAGCTTAGTTCTAAGGCAAAGCTGTCAATTTACCAGTCAATCTATGTTCCTACCCTCACCTATGGTCACGCGCTTTGGGTAATGACCGAAACAACAAGATCACGGATACAAGCGGCTGAAATGAGCTTTCTCCATAGGATTGCTGGACTCACCCTCAGAGATAGGGTGAGGAGCTCAGTCATCCGGGAGAGGCTCAGAGTAGAACGGCTGCTCCTCCACATTGAAAGAAGTCAGTTGAGGTGGTATGGGCATCTGATTAGGATGCCTCCTGGATGCCTCCCACTTGAGGTGTTTCGGGCATGTCCCACTGGGAGGAGACCCCGGGGCAGACCCAGGACTCGGTAGAGAGACTATGTCTCCCAGCTGGTCTGGGAACGCCTCAGTGTCCTCTCTGAAGAGCTGGAGCAGGTGGCTGGGGAGAGGGAAGTCTGGGCTTCTCTGCTTGAACTGCTGCCTTCGCGACCTGGACCTCCGGAAAAGCAGTAGAAGATGGATGGATGGATGGATGGTTTCCTCCAAACATAACACCTGGCATTCATACCAAAGAGCTCAATCTTTGTCTTATCAGATCAGAAAATTTTGTTTCTCATGGTCAGAGTCCTTCAGGTGCCTTTTGGCAAACTCCAGGCGGACTACCATGAGCCTTTTAAAGGAGTGGCTTCCATCTGGTCACTCTACCATACAGGCCTGATTGGTGGAATTCTGCAGGGATGGTTGTCCTTCTGGAAGGTTCTCCTTTCTTCATAGAACAAAGCTAGAGCGCTGACAGAGTGACCATGGGGTTCATGGTCACCTCCCTGACTAAGGGAGGTGATCTCCCTGATTTTTGGTTTCCTTATAAATTCAGTTTTTTCGTTCAGTGACTCGCGGTGACATAACCTATGTTATGGTATCATTCTCCTGTGTTCCTTGTTCCCTGGTTTTCTGTTCCTCGTAGTTTATTTTCCCCTAGAGTTATTGTGCTTTTTTTTTTTAGTTACCGTGCTGTGTTTCATTTTCAATTATTAATAAATCTCTGTTTACTGGAATTGTCTGCATTTGGGTCCTCTTTCCTCTGTGCCAGCCCCCGACACATAACAATTTTACATGATATAATTTTGAAGGACAATCAAAGAGTCTCTCACTTTACACTTGTGATATGAGAAAGCACTTGAGAGGCAATCTCATAGTGAGAAATAGATGCATAAATATCTTGTGTGTGTGTGTGTGTGTGTGTGTGTGTGTGTGTGTGTGTCTAATCCCATAACCTGTCTGTTGCATAAGGCACTCAGCTTATGAGCTCCTCTTATATCCTAATTATCCTGCCATATTGTTCCACTACTTAGGCTAACAATCAGATGACGGACAGGTTGAAATGTCTGTTGAATGTTGAGCTAGAACGTTAGCATGTATGCAGGCATGTTCACTAAAATGCATCCATGTACAGCTGTTATCAATCCCTTGAGTGATGGTCACTGAACCAGGGGTTAATCTTTAAAGCTCCATCTGTTCAAACACAATCTGCCTCAACATACACAAACAAGTTGCAATAGAAATTAATATTAATAAGAAAACAATGAGAAAACGAGAGACCAAGAAACACTCTGATGTTATGCAGGGATAAACAAATAATTAACATCTAGGTCAGCATGCTAAAGTGCTTTTTTGGGGTACATGCTGAGTCAACAGTTTAAAGTTTTTAAGAGTTCACAGTAATAATAAAGTTCTATTACAACTGGATATGAGAGGCTTCAAAGAAATAGGTTAATAATATCAAAGCAGAACACTAGTTCCACTTATTTTTATAAAAGTGCAATCTCAACAGAAATGGTGCTGACAAACAAATCTAAAATAACCCGACACTGATGAGAGACACTCCGATTGAGATAAATACATAATTTTTTTAATCTTCTGACACTGTGCTGTCTTTTTGAGAAATTTACATCTTCAGAGGTGAAAGAAAACTCCTTCTTGCTTTGCTGAAAAAATAAGAAATGGAAACACATCAGTGTTGCCTTCATCAGTGGAATGAATAAACAATAAACTGAGAAAAATGTTCACACAACGACTTCAGGAGAATCTTAGATTTTATTTGTAATATCTCTACAAGATGAAAACAGCTTGAACAGTACTGTTAAGATCTCTTCAAAGATGAGTGGAGTAAAACACAGATGTGATTTCATTTTGAAATCAAGAAATTAATTGGACAGCGATGTGGATTTTAATTTCAGAAGATTATGCTCTTGCAGATGGTCTTTCACTTCTATCTTCAGAACCTTGTTACTGTCTGCCAGAACTCAGGTCATTCATCCACTCTGCAAGCAAATAACATACAACTGTACCCCCACCACCATAACCTCCACCACATCATATTTCATCTTTCAGCCTCCTTTACCTGTCTTGGAAGCACTGTGGCCAACACCAGTTCAAATTACCAAAAATAGGGAGACGGATCCATGCTGCAAAAACGACTTTTAGTGCCCTACAATGGGCATCTCCGGAGCTGCCAACATATCACACATGCAACCAGTGTAAAGGTGCACAATGCTGTTGTAATCCCACACCTAATCTATTAAAGTGAGTGCACTGTTTTGCATCACAAGCACATCAATAATCTGACAAGATTACAACAGCAACCAAATTCTTGTTGTTAAATGGCAAGACAGAATCCCTGATGTAGAAGAGCTAAGGAGAGTGGTCTCAAGACATCCAAAACCAGTAATTTTACAGTCAACTGTGTCAAGGACAGAAGACACACAGTGGTCAGAATAATGTGATTAAAAAAACACACATATGAAAAATGCTGGCGTATTCATCCCCACTAGGGGTGAGGTATCCCCAGAGGCCACGTTATATTATCACGATACTTGGGCCGCAATGCAATATTAGCACAATCTTGTGATATGTTGAGTATTGCAATATCATATATTGCCATTTCCCATCCTGATCTTTGTCTTGTTCAACTCCCAGCTAGATCTCAGGTTTCACTCCTTTGCTGTGCCGGCCTAACTAGGCAGCGAGCATTTAGCACCATCTAGTGGCCTGAAAAGCCTTTTGGTTTTTATTACTCTGGTACCTAGATGGGTAAGTTTGTACTTGCAACATTTATTAATGATTTTTTAATAAAGTATCACAATATTGGTTTCTATGAATTGATTCAGTATCACCACCACAAAGTAACATATTATGATGCATCGATTCCCCACCACCACTACCCCTAATCCCCACTTGGGAAGACCAAACTGTAGATCACCAGTAACAGAAGAATTATGAAGATACACATGAAAGGAGACATTTCTTAACTATTAAAAAAAACCTTTCTGTGCACAATGTGCCATGTGCTGTCCTATCATAGCTGACAGCTCTTGTACGAGACGGTCTTCATCTGAGACGATGGACAGATGTGTGTAATTATTAATAATATGGTATCTGTCACTCTACATTTAGCTTATGGATGTCATGATCGGGGCACGGATAGGGACCGTGCCCATGCTTTATGTCCATTTTAATCTTTGTTTTTTCACAGCATTATTATTATTATTATTATTATGATTCTGATTATTATTATTAAGTGCCCCCGTGTTCCCTGATCATTGTCTGTCCCTGTTGTCTGTGTCTTCTGGTTGTCTTTTGTATCTGATTATATTCTATGATCCCAGTTTATTTTTGCTGTTTAGTATTATCATCCTGTATCTTTAGTCATGTTGTGTCATCCCCTGTCTGTCCTCATTGTCATCATTTTAGACTTGTGTGTATATTTGTTTGCCTACTGTCCTCAGCTCCTCATTTTTCCATATCCATAGCCACTCCTCCTCATGTGTGCTCCTGTTCAGCCCCTGATTACCCTCCAAGCTGTCCTGTGTTTCCAAATTATGAGTTCCCCTATATATGTGTGTCTCTGTGCTCTATTCTATGAGAGGCCATTGTGTCTACTACGCTGTCGTTCGCCCTGCTATGTATTCCGTAAGTTTAACCTGCTATGTGTTTACCAAGTTTTGCCAGGTTTAGTTTCGTGATTACCATGCTCAGTTTAGTTCAGTTCTCAGCAGCACACATGCTGCTTTGTTTTGCTATTTGTTTTGTTTAATAAATCTTCATTGCACTTGATAATGCCTGCATCTGAGTCCTCCTACCTCAACCCTCAACTGCCTGGTAGGCAGTTACATGATAATGGATGCCATATGTCTCTTTCCTTGATCTTGTTTGCTTGGTCTTTTAATGTATCTTGTTACAATGAGCTGTTGCCCCTAGAGGAATGAATAACAATGAACTGAAATGAATAATGATACAAACTTGATACACATAGACAAAACTCAGTTTATTCTGTGGTGTTTACTGGACAAAATGGCACCCATGCTTTCAAAATGACACTATGTAAATTACACTATATGCTTTAATGGTTAAATTTGTTTTTGCTTTTGCTTGGTTGGATCCCCCCCCCCAAAAAAAAAAGAAAAATCTCTTAAAATGACTCAGAGACAGAGAAAATAAACACGCCTATTTGCAGATGGTGAGTATAAATTATATATTATTTTTGCAGACTGTACGTGACAGAGGGAATAGCTGACATATATCCAGTCACATCTGGTGTTGTGGCAGCATGTGTCTTTGGTGAGAGACGGAAGCATGAGTCTTTGCGTTAGTCATGTTGTGACGTCACAAATCAGTTGACAATTTCTCACCATGTCGGCATGCCACAGAGTGTTGGGTGAGAAACGGACAAGATGTTGTTAGGGCTAGCTTTGTTCTACAATTCTAGAAAACTAATGTGAGGTTAACAATGTCCTCAAAAGTGATGAGAGTGAGTGAGTGAGTGAGTGAGTGAGTGAACATACTCTTTCACTTTGTCACTTCATTAATTCCTGAGGACATTCAACAGCTTGAGGAAGCAAGTGACAGAACAAGAGAGTGAGAGAGAGAAGGGAGAAGCGTGTGGGAGGTGAGACAAAGACAAAAATCACAGTTGTAAACTAGAGAAGATGATTGGCTAATTTTCACACCGTCTCGATCCCTGAACATGGAAATATGCAGTGACACGCCTGCACCCAAAGCCTCCTTTGGCTCCACACAAGCCTTTCTATCTGGCACTGGAAGCAGACAGCAGCTGCTGTATGTGCTACACTTTACACGTTTCTGTCAGCACAGCATGCAGTGAAGAGCAATCCGAGTCTCTACTTACAATCGCATACAAAGAAGGAGATAGAAACTGAGCACACCACTTGCTGGACTCACAAGATTGCAGAAATTAATATGTCTTCCCACACACTTTGGTAGTGCTTAAAGTGAACTACAATGTAACTCTGTCATTTTAAAGTTATGTAGGTTGTTTTTAACAACCTTGTGCAAAACAGGTTGTATATAAAGTGACGCATTAGAACATATTAGGAGCAAATCTTGGGAAGATGGACAAAGATACAGCTGAATACAAATGTGTTTATTTTATTTGCACTGAATAAAGTCAAATCTATATTTGATATTGCTCATCAGGATTAGTCACCATTTTCTCAGTGAAAACATATGCTCACATTGCACTAAATTAATCATACTTAAGTTTAGTCTCTCTGAAGGACACAGTATTTATTGCTGACTACCTTATCATTCATACAGTATACAATTGTGGCATACCACAAGATCATAATTAGCAATTCTGAGATGAAACATTACGTACATGATTTAGCTTTGAAGTGGAAATTTACTGTATTTAATTAGCACTACATGCAGTGCATCTGGAAAGTATTCACAGGGCTTCACTTTTTCCACATTTTGTTATGTTACAGCTTTATTCCAAAAGGGATTAAATTCATTTTTTTTCCTCAAAATTCTACACACAATACCACATAATGGTAACATGAAAAAGTTTTTTTGAGATTTCTGCAAATTTATTAAAAATAAAAAACTAAGAAATCACATGTACATAAGTATTTACAGCCTTTACCATGAAGCTCAAAATTGAGCTCAGGTGCATCCTGTTTCCACTGATCATCCTTGAGATGTTTCTACAGCTTAACTGGAGTCCACCTGTGGTAAATTCAGTTGATAGGACATGATTTGGAAAGGCACACACCTGTCTATATAAGGTCCTACAGTTGACAGTGCATGTCAGAGCACAAACCAAGCATGAAGTCAAAGGAATTGTCTGTAGACCTCTGAGACAGGATTGTCTCAAGGCACAAATCTGGGGAAGGGTACAGAAAAATTTCTGCTGCTTTGAAGGCCCCAATGAGCACAGTGGCATCCATCATCCGCAAATGAAAGAAGTTCGGAACCACCAAGACTCTTCCCAGAGCTGGCCGGCCATCTAAACCGAGCAATCGGGGAAGAAGGGCCTTAGTCAGGGAGGTGACCAAGAACTAACTAACTAACTAACTAACCTGCACTTATATAGCGCTTTTCTAGTCACAAAGACCACTCAAAGCGCTTTCACTAGTACTAAGCCTCTATTCTAAGGGCCTATAGGAAACAGATATCTAGGGACAATTTAGAACAGCCAATTAACCTAACATGCATGTCTTTGGATTGTGGGAGGAAACCGGAGCCCCCGGAGTAAACCCACGCAGCACAGGGAGAACATGCAAACTCCACACAGAAAGGTTCCAACCCCTGCCAACCTGGGGATTTGAACCAGGAACCTTCTAGCTGTAAGGCAACAGTGCTAACCACTGCACCACCGTGCTGCCCAAGAACCCCATGGTCACTCTGTCAGAGCTCCAGCTTTGCTCTGTGAAGAGAGGAGAACCTTCCAGAAGGACAACCATCTCTGCAGAAATCCACCAATCAGTATGTGTGGTAGAGTGACCAGACGGAAGCCACTCCTTAGTAAAAGGCTCATGGCAGCCCACCTGGAGTTTGCCAAAAGGCAACTGAAGGACTGTCAGACCATGAGAAACAAAATTCTTTGGTCTGATAAGACAAAGATTGAACTCTTTGGCATGAATGCCAAGTGTCATGTTTGGAGGAAACCAGGCACCGTTCATAACCACGCCAATGTTGGGAGCAGCATCGTGCTGTGGGGATGTGTTTCAGCGGCAGGAACTGGAAGACTAGTCAGGATAGAGGGAAAGATGAATGCAGCAATGTACAGAGACATCCTGGATGAAAACCTGCTCCAGAGCGCTCTTGCCCTCAGACTGGGGTGACGGTTCATCTTTCAGCAGGACAGCGACCCTAAGCACACAGCCAAGATATCAGAGGAGTGGCTTCAGGACAACTCTGTGAATGTCCTTGAGTGGCCCAGCCAGAGCCCAGACTTGAATCCAATTCAACATCTCTGGAGAGATCTGAAAATGGCTGTGCACCAACGCTTCCCATCCAACCTGATGGAGCTTGAGAGGTGCTGCAAAGCGGAATGGGCGAAATTGCCCAAAGATAGGTGTGCCAAGCTTGTGGCATCATATTAAAAAAAAAAAAACTCGAGGCTGTAATTGCTGCCAAAGGTACACCAACAAAGTATTGAGCAAAGGCTGTGAATACTTCTGTACATGTGATTTCTTAGTCTTTTATTTTTAATGTATTTGCAAAAATTAAAAAAAAAACTTGTTTCACATTGTCATTATGGGGTATTGTTTGTAGAATTTTGAGGAAAAAATTAATTTAATCCCTTTTGGAGTAAGGCTGTAACATAACACAATGTGGAAAAAGTGAAGCACCGTGAATACTTTCTGGATACACTGTAAGCATGCACTCAAAAACACTAGAATTATTAGCTGTTTTGCACCACTTCAGAAGAAGCTGAAAGTAAATTTAGTTTCAGAATCTCTGATTTCCCTCTGATTTCTGATTTCTCTGATTTCCCTCATATTTTCAGTGTTTTCTCTGTTTAAAATATAATGAATGACAATAAACTGATTTGGTGAATGGCAAATACCTGGGGTCAACCATCCAAAACAATGGAAAACTGCACAAGAGAGGTGAAGAAAAGAGTGCAGGCAAGGTGGAGTGGGTGGAGACGAGTGTCAGGGGTGATTTGTGACAGACAACAGCCAAAGTGAAAGGGAAGCTTTACAAGACGGTAGTGAGACCTGCTCTGATGTATGGTTTGGAGACGGTGGCACTGACAAAAAGACAGGAGGCGGCGCTGGAGGTGGCAGAGTTGCTAAGATGCTAAGATTCTGATTGAGAGTGAGTGGGGGGGGGCAGGAACAGAAATGAGTATATCAGAGGGACAGCTCAGGTTGAGCAGTTTGGAGACAAAGTAAGAGAGGCAGGAGTGAGACGTGTGCAGCGGAAGGACAGTGGATACATTGGACAAAGGATGCTGAAGATGGAGCTGTCAGACAGGAGGAGGAGAGGAAGACCCCAGGGAAGATTCATGGATGCAGTGAAGGAGGACATGGAGAGGGTTGGTGTGAGAGATCTGTTGTGGCAACTCCTAAAGGAAGCAGCCAGAGGTAGCAAATGACAATAAAAAATAAGGTGTAACACTAACCATGCTGGGTGGGGCTGGGGGTCCTGAAGGTATTCTGAATATTTTCAGAGCCAGCTCTAGACTCCCTGTCAGTCGACAACCTTCACAGCAGTTTGTCCTCATTACAGAAAAGCCACTGACCGCCCAACCTTAATCCCCCATCCCATCCCATCCCTCAGGGGCCTCTTTTCTACCTCTGTTTGGCATGAGTCATTTTTACAACCACCACTTTGGTTCCCACTGGCCTGAGCCATCAATGCTTTAAGGCCAGCTAAGTGTGTAAATCTGCAGCTTTAATTAAAATGGCTTCTTTTGTGGCAATTTCGATCCCTCTGTCCTCTTCTCCCCAGTGGCATAATGGTGCCTGAACTTCCCTGGGCAGAGCTGATTCATAAGGCCCAGTCCTGAAATAATGGAGGTGCGTTATCATGAGTTAGCAAAAAATAAACCACATCTCATCCCGTCACTGCCTCCCATGACTTGCCTTTCTTAATGAAAAGACATTTAAAAGGGTTAAGGGTAGAGGTTTCAATAATAAGATTAGTTTACAAAGAATGAAAATATACTGTAACAACATAACTCAATGAGCAAAAATGTGCGCTTTGCATTTTTGAATTAAAAAGCTTTTAAAGGTCAAGGTTGTCTTTGTAAAGGTCAGTCTTTGTTGAGGAAAAAAAAGATTTTTGAAACCAAATCAATGTGCTCATTAAAGCTCTTATCCTCCGATATTGTTAAGGGACTTACTTTGGAGCCAATGACTATCCCATTTATTATACTTTGGATACGTAAGGGCTTTCAATGACAGTAGATAACTGCAGTAGAGTAGAGTAGTCTTATCCATGGTGTTAGTTTCCTGGAGCCAGTTCTTATGTACTGTGAAGGTGAAATTCCACTGAAACCCTCTCAGAGCAGTTTCTGACTGCTGAAAGTTCCTCTTGTAGCTTCTTAGACCACTTCTTGGTTTCTTTCGCTACACAGTTCAACTCCTTTTTCACATTTGTCACTACTTTTCATTACTTCCCTTAATTTTATCTCTTTTCTACCTTTTTGACGGGTCCTGATTTTCTCAAGCCGTACCTTGTCCTAGGCGTTCTTAGAAACAAGCTTCTTTGTTATGTACACAGAATTTTTTTTTTTTTTTTGTTGTTGTTACTTATTTGTACCCGTAGGTAGACTTGGTTTGCAGTCTGGTGACAAGCCACCGGCTGCTGGTCGCTGCGTGCGCGAGCGCCCTAAACCTACATGTTTTTGGTGTTTGTACAATTGTACAATGTACAATTGTATTGTATTGTTGATGCTGATAATGGAAGGGTCACTGCTGGAAGCTACTTCTGGGCGATTAGATTGAAAATCAAGAAACCAGTCCTGGCTGTTCCTCTCCACAATCACAGTGGTACAGATCTATCCAATCAGCACCAAGTCAATCTCCAGCCCCACCCAGCAGTTTTGGGGCCACTGTGAAGTACCGACCTCAGAGCAGGGACTTACGTTGGCCCTTACATATTCTTAAAAAAAAAAATCTCAAAGTACAATTATAGAATGTGTTCTGAGAGTTGTGACAAGGTGGTGGTGTCAAGACAAATGATGAAACATGGCTCTAGTTTGTCGCAGACTGAAGCAAACAGGACTTTCTGTGATTTGAGAGAGAAGCAGTCTTGTCTTGGTCCCTTAACCCTTGCCAGGGTCGTTGGGGCACTGCAGTGACGAGTGTTGCACCAGCCTCCTCCACCTCTGGTGGTCATGGGTGATTGCTTGGGTTGTGGCAAAGTCTTTCTCTGTCCTCTTAGCTATGCTGTCTGACCACTGTTTCTTCTGTCTACCCCGCCTTCTCTTCCCCTGGACTGTTCCTGGGAGGATCGTCTTGGAGAGTCCATCTGATCTTGTACCAGAAGGAGTACCAGGGATGTACAAAATCCTTCATCGTGAACACTGTTATGAAAAAAAACAGCACCACCTCCAGGCACTTTACAGCAATCCCTCTTCCAGTGGAGCTCATTCTGTCTCTGTGATGGCTAAGGGATTATCCAGCAACAGAGTCTGAACCAGATACATCTGTGGTCCATTTTTTAATGGACCAAGAAGATTGCAAGGGAGTACAGCCCTAAACGCTGAAGCTCCCTTATGTAAGCAGTGAGGTGTGCACTATCCATGAGCTAAACTGAAACAATACAAAGATTTAAAACAGTCTGGGTATCAAATGGCAAAAAATGCCACTCAGTCAAGGATGGATGGTTCATAGCTTTCCATACATCCCGACTGCTGCTGTTCCAAAAGGCCTTGATATAGACAGGTTAGAATCAAGTCATTTATGAGAACTGGGAGCCCATGAAGTAAGAATCCAAAACAAACTAACTCAAGTAAGCCTGAAAAAGGCTTTTGTCGTATGTACGCTACTGATTGTGAAACTTAATTTATAATTCTCCAATCTCTCCCATTTTCTATAATCATGTCTCTTCAGCTGAACTGTTTCTTCAGCAGGTTCTTTTCCTTTGTCTTACTGCTATGCCTCTTTATTGTCTCCATTTACAATGGTTTACATTTTTTTTTTAAATTGTTTAAAACCTGAACTATGATGGTTAAATAGATTTTAGGTGCTGAATTCAAATATGAGCTTTAAAAAGCTTACCTGGCTATAGCTATTAAGGCATATAGACAGTAATGCATGAATTCCCAGATCAATGTAAAAAAAAATCTAATAATCATTACAAAACTAAAGATGAAATATTATTTCTTTGACCCCAACTAGAAATTCTGTGAGAAACAAATGGTAGAAATATGTCACTTCTTATTCAGCACCTGCTTATTGCTTCTGGGATTGTCTGTTCAACACAACAGACAAAAAAGTATCTGCTCACAGTCCCACTATAATCAGCCAGGATTGTCGACTCCACTTGGTTTCTCCACAGCAGCAATGTGAAGTCGCTCAACATTCACTGTTGCAACACAGTCTAGATGTGAAAAAGTGTGTAAAAAAAAAAATCTATCTCCAGTGATATGCTGCATCTACCACCATTTCTATGTAGCTGTCTGCCTTGTTGTTTTCATAAAATATCAAATATCACCACTGCTATATCTTACAAAATCCGCAGCCACAGAACAATTTTTATACAATTTTCACTTAGTCGCCTAGAATTATCAGTGACTATTTTTGGAACCATTTTGGCTGTAAAGCAGCTCTGTAAACTGAGCAATAGATGTACTAACAACACAAGGCTTCCCTATTACGCTGTCGTACTTCCTCCACTTTCTTATCTTCACCCCTGAAGGGGCCGTCTGTCTCCTAACCAGCTGAAGCAATGCTTCCCCTTTTCTCTGCCTGGCCCTTATTACCAGAGCATGACAAGGAGCTGTGGTGTCGACTTGTCAGCCTAATAAACATCCTTTATGGCGCCCGCATGGGTGTGTTTTGAGGGGGGTCAGCCAGCCCCCATGTAGTGAACCAGTGATTTTATGGATAGCACACAGTTCTTACACTTCAACTCGTCTATTATGCGGTGGACAGGCTGCAATTGTTTTGCCATGCACAGCCATACTTTTGACAGTCATACTGCCAGAGGCTTTCATTTTAGTCTCAGACATGGTTAAAGAAAAAGGCAGAAAAGAAAAATGGCAAAATTTAAAAAAAAAAAAAAAGACCTCAAGTCTTCAAGAAAGGTCAAGTAGCGCAGCACACATGGTCAAGGTACAAACAATCACAAGTGGCTTTTTCAAAGCATTCTTTAAATTTCAGGTCCTGAACAATAAGGTTTTATAATTTTGCTTCCCCTGAAACAAATTTTCTCCATCTTTTTAACAAGAGAAAGGGCAAGGATCACACAGCAACTGAATGAGACATTGAAATTGTAATATAATCCACACTTTTTTCCACTTCTGAGGCACTTGTGTCTCACAGCATTAACTGTTCCAGGACCAAACTGATGGGCACTAAAGAAAGCTTAGAAATTCAGCTGTTCAGCACCATGGACAGCGACTTCTATTGACTACAAAATCAAGGCAAAGCCTGCAGTCAGTAAGTCAAAACGTCTTATTTCTGATCTCTGAAGTAAGTTATTTTTGAACTCTAAGGTAAAGTGTAATACACAACATGTCCAAGTGGTGCTGGGCAAGAGAAGGAAACGATCACAGCCAAAGTTTCGTACTAGTGTATGGACCAGCTGTCAGGTAACCCTTCCCATAACTGAACCACCACTAAACAGTCTCATTTCTGAGCAAGTGGGGGATGATGTTAAATGAGAATTCAAATATTTCTCAATTAGTTCTGTTTTTACAACAGATGTCAATCCATTTCTAAAGGTGTCGGTCTGTTTAAGGTATTCTTATGGGGCTTTCGCACCTAACCAGTTTGGTGAGGACTGTCGGACTTTTCAGTTTGATTCTGACCAAAGTTTTAGGTGTGAAACCTCAGTCAATCCAAAGAGCCAAAATTGGGTCCGGCAAAAAGAGGTGGTCTTGGTCTTGGTCAAACTGCACTTTGGTCTGGTTTGTTTAGGGTGTGAAAGCAATTTTCAGAAAGGGTTGGACTTTCAAACCAAACACAGGAAGTTAAGGCAGCCAATAAGAAGGAGAAATCAGCCATGGTAGCACTGAGAGAGAAGAAATATAGCCATTAGCGGCATAAATACTTACTTGAAAAAAAAATCATAAAAATACAGAAACTTACCAGATATTTTGGGAAAGGATGCAAGAGTTTTTGAAAAAAAAATGGGCAAGCAATGCCACCTGAAAATTGTCACGGCTGATGAGAAGGACAAACTCCCTTTCTAGTGAAGATTTGGAAAATATTCTAGCCTCATGAAACTAGTTCACCGACTAATATGATGGAGACTTCCCTAATTTAAGCTTGAAGCACAGTTACCAATGTGTCAAGAGCTGCAGAAAACATCTTTGTGGGTGAATAGCACGTTTACTAACTACAGTACTGGTCTGTGGTAACAACACAACCGTCACCGTGACAACCACATGAAGGTGCATCACAAAGTTGTTTAGTTCGTTCAGAAAAGGTGCAGTGTGAAACCAAACCTAACCAAAACAAATGTATACAATCATACAACAGAACAAAAATATGAACCTTCATCCAGAACTTGGTGCGTACTTTCAGGTGTAAAAACATCTTTAATGTCTTCTTCAGTCTTGCTGCTGTATTTTACAGTAAACGATGTTTGACAGCCTAAAGCAAAGTGGGCTGTATGGTCAGTTTTACAGAAAGATTCAATCTCGGATCCATGACTAACAAGGGCATAGCATAATTAACTTAACTGAGCCTTGCTAGATTGTTTGCACTGAGATGGAGGTTTGCCCCCTCCACCATTAAAGATATTTCTTTAGAATTCTACAAATTATAGAAAAAAAATCTAAAGGTTCCTTTACACAGCACAGAGATCACTGGGAGACCAATGAGAGATTAAAAATTGACCTGATCTCTCAACGATCTCCTAAAGCCTCAAAAAAACAAAAAACAAAAAACAAAAAAAACTGTTTTTGTGTAAATGCTTGGGAGACTGTTGCAAGATTTTCATGGAAATCTATAAAGATCTTTGAAAGGTCCTCGAGAGATCACTGTGAGACCAGGAGAGATATACAGGTCTATGGCAAAAGAAAGTCTGTGATGTACAAGGAAACCACTTTACTGTACTATGCTTTATAATCAAGCACTTACTGGAACCCACTAAGGTGAGTCCATTCAGACAAATGCACTTTTGATGGTGTGAACTGACCGTCTTTCATGAGACAATGAAACAAGCAGTCCTGGATTAAAACGGCATCACAGTGCTCTGTGAAGTAAAAACAGTAAGGCAGGCTAACCTGCCACCCCATGAAACTGTCAGACTGACCTTCATTTACCTTCAGTATTGATGGTCCAATCATATGGAGAATATGAAGAAGTGCCTTCAGGGACTACTTAAAATAAGGCATAATTCTTGGATACGTCTGGAGAAAGAAGAATAAATCTTGGTGTGGCTTCATGACATCACCCAGAGAGATGAAGATGAATTTCAAAAACATGTTTTCCTCTCTCCTGCCAACTGTGTAAGATGTTGTGGTCAGAATCGTGATAAGAACATTTACTTTAGTGACTGCAAAACAAATCAAATGGCTTTACACAAACCCACTAAATATGCACCTCCTGTATTACAGTTTTCTCTCTTGCAAACACCTGCGACAGAGAATCACATCATTTATAAGCCCAATGTTCCACAGTCCCCGTTGCTCCATGAAGATTCCCAATCACCTGCATTCCAAACCCAGAAAGACGTAGGGTAGAAATGCTCATCTTCTGCACAAAAAAAGTGGGTGCATGTACGTAGAGTAGCATCTCAATCCACAAGTCACACATGTGTTTTTCTACAAGTGTCTGGACAAAATGGTGATGTTCCGGTAAAACGTGGACTGTCACATAAAATAAATTTCTGGAGTAGCATCTGAAAAAAGTACAGGCCGGGCTGTAGTAACTAAGGATTCAAATACTGCACATCTGTGAAAGAGAATGTAGCTTGGGGGGAAAAAGAAGAAGAAAAATGAGAAGTGATGGGGAAAAGAAGGAATTATGAAATATTATGAGAAATGTATTTAGTGGAGAGCCATAGAAAAGTGAATAGTTTTTATTCTGATTGAGTTGTTTTACATTGGATGTTCTGACCCAGACTGTAAGAAAGCATTAAAAAGACTGCCAGTGGCCCTGCTCTTTCTGCCTCTTTCTTCAGCGTTTCTATTCATCCTCTGTGGCTCTTCAAACTATAAATAAATAGAAGTGTCCATTACTGTTTCTAGATTCCTAAAAGACCTGATTGTAGTCTACAAGCTCTCTGTACCCATCTGTGTTCCTGCTTTCAGACACTGGATGTACTATTTGAACAATACCATTTTATTATAAGACGGTTTTGCACTTAGTGTGTTGACTTGCCAAATGAATAGAGGAGTGGACAATGATGAAGAGTAATGGACATAAAGCAATTACATGCTGTGTGTAGAGCAGAAATGTATGGATTCATCTTTGTTGATCAAACCATTATTATTAGAAAAAATGCTTGGCTTGGTTAAAGCCAGATTTGCACTTTATTCCCAATAGGGAATCATGTTTGTTTGGGGAAAAGAATGATTTGAAATAATTCCTTGTGTTCAATCCAAAATACTGATTGAAATCAAAACTCGAATGCGGCATGAAAAAATCCAGGATTTTATTTTTACTAGGTGCACAATGCAATCCTATGGTCAAAACTTCCTTCTTTATGCATTTACAATATGACAAGTATATGATTAAGATTTGGCTGTACTGAGGATGGAATGTTCATCAAAAGAGCACACACTGGTGTCGGTCTCTATGGATGAAAGACCACATCACTGGCTGATACTCCTGCATGAAATGCTGGTGTTCTGCCTGTCAACAAACGTTTAAGCTCCAAGAAAACCAAAGGCAAAATAAACAGATATGACAGGACTTGTTTTAACTTTAGCACATTAGTAGCAATCCTCTGTTCAGAGCTAAAGCTGTTGCTGAGCAATCAGAGTATGTTATACCACAGGGTTTTACCAACCGACAAGCAGGCCTCAACATCCCTCTATCCCATGACACTCCAACTGCTTTCTAGCATTCCATCAAATGTGAGCCCTGCTAATTTTTTTGCTGCTACAAAAATTGTACTATTTAGCCTTTCAATAGAGGGCTAAAGTCCACAAATAAAATAAAACCTGTCACCTCAGTGTATAAAACTCAGCATCAGAACATCGGTGGAATGTTCTGGATCATTGTGTACGCAGTCAGGACCCTGCACCAACAAATCGTGCTGAGCTTGAGGCGGCGCTGCTCGCAGAATGGGACCACACTCCTCAGCATCAGATTGACAACTTAATGGCATCAGTTCCATGCAGAACTGAGGCTTTGCTAGCAACAAATGGAGGTCTCTCTCTCTCTCGCTCTCTCTCACACACACACACCATATTAACGAACGATAAATTCAAGAGAAATGATTAAGAATTAAATTTTGTTGCATATCTGTACGTCCAGATGATCAGTACAGATCATCAGAGCAGTATGGTTTCATGCCAAGAAAGAGTACTACAGATGCAATGTTTGCTCTACGAGTGCTGATGGAGAAGTACAGAGAAGGTCAGAAGGAGTTGCACAGTGTCTTTGTGGATCTAGAGAAAGCGTATGATAGGGTGCCAAGAGAGGAAGTGCGGTACTGTATGAGAAAGTCAGGAGTGGCAGAGAAGTATGTGAGGGTGGTGCAGGACATGTATGAGGACAGCGAGACGGTGGTGAGGTGTGCTGTAGGAGTGACAGGTGGATTCAAGGTGAGGGTGGGGTTACATCAGGGATCGGCTCTGAGCCCCTTTTATATGGCTCTTTTATTGTATATGTGTGTGAGAGAAGTAGGGAGTGGTGCATGTGCCTGTGTGTGTGTTTTGTGGGTGTGTGTATGGGAGGGTTGGAAAGGGTGGGAGGTATCATGTAAATATATGTAACTAAATTTGTCTACTGTTTTTATCTATGTAAAGCACTTGGTGCACTCATCTCCACCCAGTCCACCCTGCCTGTGCTCTCTTCTTCACCTCTCTTGTGCATTTTCCATTGCTTTGGTTGGTTGACCCCGGGTATTTATACTCATCTTCCTTCACTACCTCTACTCCTTGCATCTTCACCATTATACCTGCCTCCTCTCATTCATACTCACAATGTTTGAAAAGTGCTATACAAATAAAGTTTGATTCATTGATTGTTTCTTGTTTGCCATGGTGATGGACAGGCTGACAGATGAGGTCAGGCAGGAGTCACCGTGGACCGTGATGTTTGCAGACGACATTGTGATCTGTAGTGAGAGTAGGCAGCAGGCGGAAGAGAACCTGGAGAGGTGGAGGTATGCTCTGGAGAGAAGAGGAATGAATGTCAATAGAAGTAAGACAGAATACATGTGTGTGAATGACAGGCAGGCAGGTGTAACAGTGAAGATGCATGAAGTAGACATAATGAAGGTAGATGAGTTTAAATACCTGGGGTCAACCATCCAAAGCAATGGAAAATGCACAAGAGAGGGGAAGAAGAGAGTGCAAGCAGGATGGAGTGTGTGGAGACGAGTGTCAGGGGTGATCTGTCACAGAAGGGTAGCAGCAAGAGTGAAAGGGAAGATTTACAAGACGGTAGTGAGACCTGCTATGATACATGTTTTGGAGATGGTGACGCTGACAAAAAGACAAGAGGTGGAGCTGGAGGTGGCAGAGGGTTGGTGTTACAGAGGAAGATGCAAGCGATGGGGTGAGATGGAGGCAGATGATCCACTGTGGCAACCCCTAAAGGGAGCAGCAGCAAGAGGAAGAAGAGGAAGATCTGTACGTCTGTACGATCTGTAAGAGTATCTTCATTTGTGTTTTATTCAGTGACACTTTCTGAAATACTGAATACAGTATACGTGCGTTAGTAATGGGTCAGACAGCTCTTAACCCAATCTTAGAGCTACATTACTCTCCTTAATTGTTTTCTTTGCTTGATAGAAGCCAATGATGTGATCCTCATGAAACAGAGCAACATCGTGTTCATGACCACAGGATATTTCTGACATGGTTTACAAATGAGAAGCTACTCACTGCATCAGTTAGCGTTGAATAACTTGTTCCCAGCTGAAACATACTATCCAATGCAGCAATTACCCAATGGAATGTTCATACCTATTTGCTTAGTTAAATCTAGGTGGTGACTTTTTGGTAAGACAGTGTACTGACCTTATATAAAAAGCAACATACACAGTGTTTAATGACGTCAAAAAACAGAATTAAATGAAACCATCTGTACTGTTAGAAATGTATTTTTCACTGAAAGAGTGATTGACTTTATGACGAAGGCAAGCAATGAGCCTCCTTGGAATGGCATGCCTAAAAACCATCCGCTTCATCTCCTGCACAAAGAGGATCTCTTTATGACTCATCAAATGGCCTTTGATTGTTGTAATATTAAAGAAAAAAAGATCAAACCATGACAACAATGGTCCTCTTAGAGTTTTGGAGGAGATAATGAGTGAAATGGAAAAATCTAGAACTCTTTCCGCGCAGGAGTCTGCAGTCCTCATCTACTCCAACAACCTTGAATATGCTGATGCATTATCTATTATGAGGGAACATGAATTGAATATAAAAAAAGATAAATAAAACACAGACAAGTCATACAAAATGTATATGAATTACCAGCAGTGACAACACACAAATGCATGGTTTGTGTACAGGAAATCTGTATTTAGATTGTGGCTGTCTGCAGAAAAAAGGGTGACAATTTGCTAATGGAAATGACAGGGGAGGATATTGGATTCACCTGAAATGCATAGCAAACGACACATTTATCTATCCGGCATGCTAACAACCATACAGATGTACTAAATAAATGTCTACATAGAGACACACACAGACAGTTACATGGACATAAAATGGCCTGTCCCACTGAGGCTGCCATGAGTGCAGTGGCGCACGCTCACTCATCAACTCGGAGCTGAAAAACAGAATGGCTGTCAAGCACCGCCATGGCACAGCAGGAGGGTAGAGTACATCACCTGAGTACTGGACGGGCGTCTATTGATTCTGTGGGATAGACAGTAGCATTGTAGCAACAGAGGAGTTTATTTAAGCTAAAGAACAAAGGTAATTGCATACAGTATTTCACATGCATTTGACAAAAGAAAAGGATAGATTCACCATTACGTCACTCATTTTCTTCTAACCCCTTTAATTTAGCTTTATGATTTTTTTCTTTTCTATTTTTAATAACTATAGTAATTTACACACAATACTAAAATTCCATTCACAAAAAGCTATTTCCTCAGTACAACTAGCCACACAGCATGTCACATTTTTCAGATAAAAGGCTCAAACACAGCAAAGTCAAGAGGATTGGTATAATTAACCTGTGCTTCTTTTCCATAAGCACATACTCAGCTCGACTTGTAGGGTTTTCCATTAGGTGGCAGTACCTGGTACTAGGTACTTTTTTAGTACCTACTCGGCCGGGGTTCCAAGCGTGCTGAGTGGAGCGGAAAATGTGACGTCAACAGACTGCAGGCCACTGATTGGCCAGGGTGTGATGTCACCGGATGAGTCATGAGAGCGACGTCTTCACAAGAATCAAACCCCATTTGTAAAATCCTGCAACAGCGAGCATGACTTTTTATTATTTCTGTGATAATCGGCGAGATAAATGGCTACACACTAATCAATATGGTGGTCCAACGATGAGGTTCAGACTTTTCTGTGCTTGGTGGCTGACGAGAGAATCCAGAGGCAGTTAGATGGAGTGACCCGACATGAAAACGTATACGAGGAGGTAGACCTGGGCAATATGAAAAAATTCCAGTCATGATAAATTTTTTTCATATTAAACAATATCGATATATACTGCGATATGAATCAAATCACTATTTCTGTCAAGCTCAAAGGTTCCTTTTTATTCCCAAGTGAGATGTGAAGCTATAACAAGATTAACTTTAAATATTTATTTTCTGTCAAAAGTTGAACCTGACAAATGTAGTGTAGAACATTATACAACTCTATTTCAAATAATTATAAAACATAAAATATAAATATTTTATAATATTCTGCTCACCAACTTATCGATAACCGAGTGAAGTACATGGCCAAAGCCATGTCCACTTGTTTAGTGATGTGGCCTTCACTACATTCGTCCCACTGTCTGTCGTGATGCAGACTTGCTTGTCTTCACTCAGTCTCCAGGATGCAAGTGCAAGTCAGTCCTAAATGACTTCACCTGCACGGTCGTCAGGAAAGTTTGAAGACATTTGCATTTCAAATTCCAATCTCAATCAATGAAGTGGGCAATGAGGTGGTTGCACTAAACAGCGAGTGGGACTGAACGGGACCCCAACCCCCTAGAAAACATCCAAATAATAAATGACATTTTTTATGGGACACCAAATGCCACAAAAATCAATTAAATCATTTTTATTTTAATATTTAACAAGTTGCCATTTTTGTAGTAACTAATGTTACACAAAATGCCCAAATAGCGCATTAAATCATATCTAATGGGACCAAGTGAGATCAAGTCAACTAACGGAACACATTTACAAATATTCGAGACCCATAGTAATATTCTTTGAAATTTAATTTAATAATTTTGGCATTTTGTGTCCCGTTCAGACATGTTCATTGTTTAATCCAAATACTAACCGGGCATTTAAAAAGCCCAAATAATGAATAAAATCATTATTACTTAAACATTTATGACAAATGGGCATTGCTGTAGTACTGAACGGCATCCAAAACGTATTCCTTTTAGAATTTAGCACAATTTGTTTATCAAAAGCTTTCTGAAATCATAGTTAATCAATTGAAGGACAAAATACCTGACATTACACAGCAGAAGGACCGGTTTGGCTGCAGCCCTCCTTCTCCACACTTCCACTGGAGACACTTATAATTTCACACGGATGAGAGCTGTACTGTAACGGCTGCTAATTACTTCTCTCTCTCTCTCTCTCTCTCTCTCTCTCTGTGGGAGAGGGGTATGAGTTATGTTTGCACTTTTGACATGTGACACACTTGGGGGCATGATATTGGTGTTCTTACATTTTTGCATTGTACAATAAAGCCATTTTTTAAAACTCACACTCTCTCTCTCTGAGTTTGCTGGGAGTGAATGGCTGCTGCACCTGCAATCAATTATGACCCATAATCCAGCATCAGACAAAAGAGATGTGGCTTTTTAAACAAGTGAATGCAATATATGGAAGTATTTACACTTGGTGATGTGATAACAAGTGGCAGAAGTATAACTTGGCGTTTATTATTTATGTCTATGTTCTGTATCTGTTATTCATCTGACAAGCTGCTCACTCTTGTTTTGAAAGTTAATGAGACCTGATTAGAGCTCTTATTTTGAAAGCTCGCTTGTGAAGGGAGAAAGTTCACCTGCAGAATGCAGACACTGCTGCTGAAATGTTTACCTTTACCTGGCTGCGGTAGCAACCACTGCAGTACAGCTCTCATCCATGTGAAATTATAAGTCTCTCCAGGGCAAGAGTGGAGAAGGATGGTGGCAGCCAAACAACACCAGTTAGTGTTTGGATTAAACAACAAACGTGTCCAAATGGGACACAAAATGCTGAAAATATTAAATTCATTTTCAAGGAATATATTATAATGGCTCTGGAATATTTGTAAACTTGTCCCGTTAGTTGACTTGATCTCACTTGGTCCCATTAGATATAATTTAATGTGCTATTTGGGCATTTTGTGTAACGCTAGTTACTACAAGAATGGCCATTTGTTATTAAATATTAGAATAAAAATGATTTAATTGATTTTTGGGGCATTTGGTGGGCTTTTGGTGTCCATTAAAAAAAGATTTCATTTATTATTTGGATGTTTTCTAGGGGGTTGGGGTCCCGGAAGTCTGTTTGGTCCCGTTCACTGTTTAGTACAACCCGGCAGTGAGGCTCATATATGGTTCAGATGTGCAACCTGACCACAAATCTGATGTAGTAGTGAAGTATGACAGATTTTGCAGCTCCTTTTCAACTGTTTCTCTACATTTCATGCACAGCTAGGGAAGTGTCATCTGGGAGAAATATTTACGGCCAGGGAGTTGGTAACAAGGGTCATTTACTTTAATCAGCCGCTTAAATCCGACATTCTGTCCACACTACTGAATTCCTCGGACCCTTCTTTTCAACAATCTCCTTGTCTATTGAGCATTGGGTGGCGTCCATTTCAGTGTCTTCTTTGGTAACACTGTCACTGGACTTTTCATTAATGTTTTCTGTCATTTTCTTTTTAATCACGCATGCTAGTCCAAACATTAGCAGGTGTGTTAAACCCCAGCTGCTGGTCCCATGCGCCTAAGCATGCTGTTGTACGCACCAATCCAATGTGACTTCCAGCCACATGATTGGTTCAGTGTGGTGTATTCCAATTTTCACTGGCTTTTCGTGCTGTCTGTCAAAACACAGAATGAATGACTTCTATCAACGTTCTATCGAAAATGTATCATGTCTCTATTGAGGAAAAGTTATTTCCCGATAATAATCGTTATCGTTTTATCGTCCAGCCCTACCAGGAGGTCTCCGGGCTGATGGCCACTCATGGGTACCACCAGACATTAAAACAATGTCGGGAAAAGCTTAAGAAACTAAAATGCGATTACCAGACCATTAAGGACCGACGAGCAACGGGAGGGACAGTGGCCTCCACTCGACCACGGCATCATTGAAAACTGTGATAGAGGATGGTGTTTTGTGATTTTAAGCATCTCTTACATTATTTATCCCATTGGTGGCAAGTTCACTTTGAACAAACAAGAATAACGCTGTCTTGTGTATGCAGACAATGAGCTAGCCAGTTAGCCATCTACGCTAACTCTATGCTCTGCTTGTATTTTGCGCTTGCTGTCTCTTAAGCATTCGCTTCTGAGAGCAAAACGTAAAGTCAGCATGTCAACAACATGACCCCACCCACTTTGAGGTGGTACTCAATTGTAATGGAAAACGACCTAAACCGTGTCAAGGCGAGTCGAGCTGAGTAAGTGCTTGTGGAAAAGGGCCACAATTGTGTTGAAACCTAACAGCCACTGGGTACAGGCATCTGTATTGCCATCCATCTGTCAAAGTAGCAATACTCCCCAAATGCAACATTTAAGTTTTACTAAATTCAGAAAGATGAGTTTAAAAAAAAAATCCCTGCAGTGGATTTGTCTTTAATGAAAAAGTAAGCTTTAGAAACCAGGTTAAAAACTATTTTATTTCTGCCATAAAGTTGGACATATTTATATGGGAGTCTACTGTATGTGGAATGACTCACTTTTCGAGAACAGCCCTAAGAGACCGCTGGAGAAACACTTGTTTTTAGCATTTAGCCTCTGACTTCATTTTTGACTTCTTAGCGAAAGGTCCCATCCCAGCATACAACCCCTTCTAGGTGCCAAACGGATAAACCCAAACCATGTATGGATTTTTTGTTTCATGTTTTTGTTTTCTATAAAGCATGACATTGTACCTGTCTCATGTGTATTTAGGTCAAGCAAATGGAAATTTACACAGCAAGAAGCATCTAGCAAGAAGAGAAAATGTATTTGTTTTTGCTAAAATGTCTGTTTCAAGGAAGGCTGCAACTTTTAAAAGTCTGAAAAATTCTTTGATGAAGTTACAATGGTACTGGTGTTACGCTGATTTAGGTTTCTAATCTCTTTGAATTCCACTGTCTGTGTAAATTATGTTTCAATGTTAACTGTATATTTCTCATTGTTAGATGCCATGTCCAAAATCCTTCGTTCATTCACACAGCTGTGTAGTCTTGCTCTTGTTACTGAATGCAACTCCAGTTCTCTGGGCATGTGTCTGGGTATGAGACCTCTAACAGGCCTTAAATGTATAACAGTAATTGAATTGCAGAAGCATACGTGTTATTTTAATGATATGATGACTTAATGATTAGTCTCTCTGTTAGCCTCCAAGGAGTTCTAGTTGATAACTGAAGGTGTCTGCGAACTAGCAACAGGAGGGGAATAATGTTACTGCTACAGCTCCGTAACTGCAATGGTTTGCTTTTAATTTGGCTACAGTGTTGCTCAAAGGTTAATCAACAAGTTCACTGCTACCTATGAGGCAGACAGGAGGCTGAAAACATCAACTCTTCATGCAGTAAGGTAAAGTGAACTCATTTAGGTACATATACAGCAGGCAACACATCCTTTCAGCTAATCAGTAATTGAATAATTAGGTCACCTGCTCATTTATTTCATGTAGTTAAGCACTGCCAGCTCACTTTCTCATTGTGGCAGTCTTGATCTGATTTGACTGGATCTGTTTCCACTGAGTTGTCTCCTCATCTCCGGCTCTGGAGTGCCTTTCCTTGTAAGTTAGCTTTGCTTGTATTTTGGTGTTTCCTGCACAGTTTTGGATTTTTTGTTATTAAATGTCACTACTGCAGTCCAGCGTGTGGGTCTGTCATGAATGGCCCCTCCGGGGCAGAAAGACAGACCCACGCGCTGCACTGCAGTAGGGACATTTAATAACAAAAAAAATCCAAAACTGTGCAGGAAACACCAAAATATAAGCAAGGGAAGGCGCTCTGGAGGAGACAACTCAGTGGAAACACATCCAATTAGATCAAGATTGCCGCGATAAGAAAGTGAGCTGGCAGTGCTTAAATACATGAAAATAAACAAGCAGCAGATACAGGCAGCTGAGCGAGCAGGTGACCTAATTATTCAACTACTCACAGCTGAGATGGCTGGGGAGCAGAGTGAGTAGCTGGTGGGAATGTCTGGGAAGGAAGAAGGGCGCTCAGTCACAAAACCAAAAATAAACACAGAAACAGACAAAATACTCATAAGACATAAAATACTCAGACATAAATTGAGAGTCTGAGCTCTGTGAGAACACAGCCCATTATAGTGGCATTAATCTGGTATCATCAATATGATATCACAGTATTTTTCAAGCTGTATTGTGGGATATTTGGGGTTTACTGTAAAGGGAATATTTTACCTTAACTATACATTCAGACATCACACAATGTTGAACACATATAGTGTAATTTTTTAGTGAGTGGCGAATGATTTTGAACACAGCTTATGTTTTAGTTTGAAGGTCGTGTCCTTCCTGGACCCATTGCTAGATACTCTGTTCACCTGCGTTTGTTTCCCACCTGTGACTCTTTCCTTCTAATTAGCCTGTTGAATGTTGTGCACTATCTTTCCCTCACTTTTTGTTTAATTCTTGCCCCTACCAGTGTTGGGAGTAGTGCATTTTAAAGATTGTGCTACTGCAATGAGACTACTTTTGTAGTTAATAGTTGTGTAATTAAATTACTTTGTCAAATTAAGCAACACTATTTCAATTACTGAAATTTTAGCAGGCTCATTACTCGTTAGTTTTACCATACATAATGCAGACAAATGCACCCTACCATACACTGGCATGCAGCTGAAGTCCCCTGTCGCAAAGAGAGTGAATCAGTTTGACATTGACTGACTGACAAGAAGCATGAGTTTCTTCTGATGGAAATATTACTTTTTCCTTTCTCGAGGTTAAAAACAATAATAAAGTGGTGAGAAGACCTACTCCACATCAAAAAAATAGTAACTAAGGCCTTCAGAAGCACCTGATTAAACAACACGCGCCTCTGACAAAGGTAGCCACTAAGGAAAGGCTCGCTACGCTAGCACCGCTGATGATGGTGCCCCTTCATTGAAACAGCCACAGTTGGATTTCAAGCCCAGGTACGGACCTGGACAGTGGATGACCCATAAATTAACTGATAGCCAGATACATCGCTGAAGACATGATGTCATTGTCAACAGTCAAGTCGGTTGTTTATGAATTATATGTATGAAGTATACAGCTCTGGGAAAAAATAAAGAGACCATTGCGAAATCTTTCCTAATTTAGCATTTCTACATATACAGCAGCCATTCAATTTGAATATCTGTTGAATTCCAACACAAGTGCACCTCAATCTACTCTAGGAGGAACTAATTAGGTGATCATCTAAGTATGGTGAGAGGCATGAAAGCTGTGAATAAAAATCGGTTATTACACAAATACAGATTGGAGTTCTTCTCAAGTTAAAAGTTAAGTATTGTAGTGTTTAAGAATGAATATGAACTTGCTTTCTTTGCATTATTTGATCTAGAAGCACATCAAAAAGCACAACTATAAACAAAATCTTTTGTTGTTTTGGCCAGCTGTCATTTTCTGTAAATAAACACCATAAATGATGATATTTTGACTTGGAATTTGGGTGAGTCGTTTTCAGGAGATTAGAGAATAGAACAAAATTTTACTCAAACACATACATATAGTAAATAGTAAAATCAGATAAAATGATAATTTTGCAGTGGTCTTTTTTGTTATTTTAGCTGTTTACTAAAACATATTCACGATACAGTTATATAGTCAATATGGACTTAAAGGAAAGACTCTCAGCTTTAATTTGAGGGTATTCACATCCAAATTGGTTTAGGAATTGCAACCATTTTTTATACAAAATCTCCTTATTTCAGGCACTCAAAAGTAATGGAACAAATTAATATTACCATAAATGAAATGTTCATTTTTAATCATTTGTTGAGAATCCTTTGAAGACGACTGCCTGAAGTCTGGAACCCATGGACATCACCAAACCCCGGGTTTCCTCCTCTGTGATGCTTTGCTAGGCCTCCTGCAGCTCTCTTCAGTTGTTGCTTGTTCGTGGGTCATTCTCCTGTAAGTTTTGTCTTTAGCAAGTTAACTGAATGCTTGATTGGTTTGAGATCTGGTGATTAACTCGGCACTGCAGAATATGCCACTTCTTTGCCTTAAACTCCTGGGGTTCCTTCCACAGTATGTTTTGGGTCATTGTCCATCTGTACTGTGAAGTGCCATCCAATCAACTTTGCTGCATCTGGCTGAATCTGAGCAGACAGTATATCCCTATACACTTCAGAATTCATCCGGCTGCTTCTGTCTTCTGTCACGTCATCAATAAACACCAGTGACTCAGTGCCATTTGAAGCCATGCATGCCCATGCATCACACTGCCTCCACCATATTTTACTGAAGATGTGGTGTGCTTTGGATCATGAGCAATTCCAAGACTTCCCTGTATTTTCTTCTTCCCATCGTTCTAGTACAGGTTGATCTTGGTTTCAGCTGTCCAAAGAATGCTGTTCCAGAACTGGGCTGGCTTCTTTAGATGTTTTTTGATAAAGTCTAATCTGGCCTTTTTACTTGTGAGCCTGATTACTGGTCTGTACTTTGTGGTGAACTGTCTGTATTTGCTCTCATGAACTACTCTCTTTATGGTAGACAGAGATACTGATATACCTACTTCCTGGAGCGTGTTCGCCACTTGGAGGGATGTTATGAAGGTTTATTCTTCACCATGGAAAGGATCTTGTGATCATCCACTCCATTTTTTTTTCTCAGAATGTACAAAACTGTTGATTTGGCCACTCCTAACATTTCTGCTATCTCTCTGATGGATTTCTGCTTTTTTTTTTTTTTTTTTCAACCTAAGGATGGTTTGTTTCACTTCCACTGAGAGCTCCTTTGACCGCATGTTATGCGTTCACAGCAACAGCGTCCAAATGCAAATGCCACACCTAGAATCAAGATCAGACCTTTAACCTGCTTGATTGATGATAGATTAATGAGGGAATAACCCATAAAGTAGCTTTTGAGTGAACTGTTTCATTACTTTTAAGCACTTGAAATAAGGAGAATTTGTATAAAAATGGCTGCAATTCCTAAACCGTAACCCCAATCTGGATGTGGATATGCTCAAGTTAAAGCTGGGAGTCTGCACTTTAAGCACATACTGATTATATAACGGTATCTTGAATATGTTTTGGTAAACGCTAAAATAACAAAACTTGTGTCACTGTTGCAATAGTTTTGGAGGGGAGTATGTATATACAGTGGATATAAAAAGTTTACACACCCCTGTTCAAATACCAGGTTTTTGTGATGTAAAAAATGAGATCAAGATAAATCATTTCAAAACTTTTTCCACCATTAATGTGACCTATAACCTGTACAACCCAATTGAAAAACAAACTGAAATCTTTTAAGGGGAAAAATGAAAAATAAAAAACTTACAATAACCTGTTTGCATAAATATGCACACCCTTAAACTAATACTTTGTTGCAGCACCTTTGGCTTTTACTACAGCACTCAGTCTTTTTGGATCGGAGTCTATCAGCGTGGCACATCTTGATGCGGCAAAATTTACCCACTCTTCTTTGCAAAAATGCTCCAACTCTGTCAGATTGCGAGGACATCTCCTGTGCGCAGCCCTCTTCAGATCACCCCACAGATGTTCGATCGGATTCAGGGCTGGACTCTAGCTGGGGCCTTCTAAAAGCTTAATCTTCTTCTGGTGAAGCCATTCTTTTGTTGATATAGATGTGTGCTTTGGGTCACTGTCGTGCTGAAAGATGAAGTTCCTCTTCATCTTCAACTTTCTAGCAGAAGCCTGAAGGTTTTGTTCCAACAGTGACTGGTACTTGGAACTGTTCATAATTCCCTCCACCTTGACTAAGGCCCAAGTTCCAGCTGAAGAAAAACAGCCCCAAAGCAGGATGCTGCCACCACCATGCTTCCCTGTAGGTGTGGTGTTCTTTAGGTGATGAGCAGTGTTGTGTCTGACAAATATACCTTTTGGAATTATGGCCAAAAAGTTCAACCTTGGTTTCAATGGACCATAACACATTTTCCCACATGTGTTTGGGAAATTTCAAATGTGTTTTTGCAAAATGTAGCCGGGCTTGGATGTTTTTCTTTGTAAGATAAGGCTTCCGTCTTGTCACTCTAGACAGGAGATTGCTTTCACATGTCCTAAACAGCCAGTACTTGCCAGAAATTCCTGCAGCTCCTTCAATGTTGCTATCAGCCTCTTGGCAGCTTCCCAGACCAGTTTTCTTCTCATCTTTTCATCAATTTTGGAGGGATGTCCAGTTTTTGGTAATGTCAGTGTTGTGTCATATTTTCTCCACTTGATGATGACTGTCTTCACTGTGTTCCATGGTATATTTGATGTCTTGGAAATTCTTTTGTACCCTTCTCCTGAATGATACCTTTGAACAATGAGATCCCTCTGATGTTCTGGACGCTTTCTGTGGACCATGGCTTGTGCTGTAAGATGTGACTACAAAAATGTCAGGAAAAGCCTACTCGAACAGCTGAACTTTATTTGGGGTTAATCAGAGGCACTTTCAATGGTGGCAGGTGTGTGCTGACTCCCATTAATATGAGTTTGAATGTCATTGGTTAATTCTGAAGACAGCCACATACGCAGTTATAACAGGGTGTGCATATTTATGTAACCAGGTTATTGTAAATTTTTTATTTTTTATTTTTCCACTTAAAAGATTTCCATTTGTTTTTTCCATTGGGTTGTACAGGTTACAGGCCACATTAATGGTGGAAAAAGTTTTGAAATGATTTGCCTTGGGCTCATTTTTTTTTACATCACAAAAACCTGGCATTTGAACAGGGGTGTGTAGACTTTTTATATCCACTGTATATATGTATACACTCCCCTCCAAAAGTATTTTTTCCCTATTTTATAAAGGTACAATCCCTAAAGACCAGAAATCCATTATCCCATCTAAGTATTCCCCAAAGTAGATTGTTTTTTAATTTATTATTGACTGATTAATGGCTCTTTAGATGCTGTTAGACTAACTTCATTGATCTGTGCAATAGATTTATTGATTAAGCACATAATTAATGGGTATGAAGCTTAATAATATGGACATTCTTTTCTAAAGATAGAAACTATAAATACTGTGAATCATTACTACATTGCAACATAGCTCATATCCCTACAGCTTTTAAGCAAATTATATTCAAAAACTGTTTTTTTGCCCACCAACTTTCATAACTTTATAAACAAACTGACTCATTGAAAAGCTAACCACTCATTCTCAGTTTCTACAATCAATCCATTTGTCAGTGAAAGTGGCAAGGTGCCATTTTAATCAAGCGCTGGATATTTCATTTTGGCTACATGAGCTTCATATCCTGTACATTATCAACATCAAATATCAAATGACCAAAAGGACCATTTCAGTTGGCATTCTATCAGCAGGTTATTTTTATGGCCACTATGAATGATTATTTTGTTACAGCAGAGAGTGGCGCAAAATGCCGCTTTGTTCTGATCTGCTGTCTAAGAGCAGTCGTTATGTTTATTTATTATCTGGTACTGCTCTTTGGAACATTTAGTTTGATACAAGGACATTCTGGTCACAAATTTGGACCCAATTCATCCATTAATGTTAGCATACTCTCAAATGATTCATGCCACATTAATTCAAAAGCCACATCAAATCACCCACATGCATCAGGTACACTAAAACTACCGGAGGAAGCACTGCAAAGCAACATGGACCCCAGCCACACGTGGACCCTCTGAGAGCAACACAAGATCAATGAGGGTGCTTTTTTTAAAACTTCACAGCCATCCTCCAACCACAGGGAGAAATGATCTATGCAGATCTCATTAGCCCCCTATGACGACATACGTGTGGCCAAATGATTTAGAGCCAGCTGGAGAAACAGGAGAATTATTGATGTGACCTTTAGGGATGCCTCTGTTCAGGAGTGACACTTCTTACTCTAAACTGATCCAGTTTGGCATTTCAAACATGCACTCTCTCCCTTCATAGCAGTCTGGAAACGCTAATACACGTTACTGTCAGCCCAAGTCAGTTTTTGCATTTCAGAATAAAGACTATGTAGTGGAATTGCTCCATGCCTTTTGAGGTTGTGTGCAGTTACTGGTTTTATTCTGGTTTATTTAAGCATGTCTGTATTCATCATAGCTTATAATGTCTGTTAAGGTGTTGTAATGAAGTGATGGTTGAATAGTCATCTGACAATTGGATTTTATGAACATATCCTTTTGTGGGTGGGGAGAAAAGTGACAGTCAATAACAGTACACTGTGTCATTTCAGGTGATGAGATTTTAATGACGGGGAGCCATGCAGTCCCCTTTCCACCACCCCCAAGATAAAGGACCACCGACTCAGAGTAAGGACGGCGAGGGAATTAATTCAATGCTTTGTGTGCATGTGTGAGGGTGCTTTATGCAGTGAAGTGTGGGCAGGTGCTGTAGATAAGAAGTCAGGAAAAATCAGAGGATTGTGAGGAGGAAGCAAAGGAAAGTCGACAGTCTTTTCTGTGTATTTTCCATTATTTACAAGAAGAAATTGTGCTAAAAGAGCATGGAGCAGCGAGTGAGGGAAAATGAAAGAGACAAAGAGGTGTACTGGGTATAGGGAAAAAATAGGAGGAAAAGGAGGTAGAGGAGAATGGATGGGGGGAGCATAGAGGAAAGCATAAATGAAGGAGCAGTGGTTGGTGGGAACATTTGCCACTTGCCAGTTCTTAACATTAATTGGTTTAAAAGAACACAGATGTATGCAATTTGCCTCAGGCCCATGCTTGCTACCCCACGTTGTGTGACTCCTTTGATAGTCCATAATCGATCATGGGAGCTCAGGCCTGATTTATCTATAGCTCACTTTGAACATCCTGACCTGCCAGCAGCAATTGGAAAGATTCAGGAGAACCAAGATCATTGATTGGATGTTTTCTTTTGGAAATGAATAAAGTATTCCTTTGTAAGACAAAGCTCAAAACAGAAATATATGAAAATTATATTTGCATTGATTATAATGCAAACACATGTATGATGTGCACAATTTATGATCCATTTAACACAGTGTCCATCCATCCATCTACTAACGCTTATCCAGGCGTCCGAGTCAAGGGGGCAGCAGACTATAGATTAAATCTGTTTCGGGTTTTTTTTGTGAAAAACAAGGTATTCAGTGGTATTCAGCGTAAAGACATCCACAAAAGTGTTCGATAATCAGTATTTTTAAATCCCTTAAGAGCATTTATGATCCTGTTATGCTGGGAGTTACTGTGATTTGTAACAAGGTTGTAAACTTTATCTGAAATATTTTCTTTATTAAGGTATTCTCATGTCCAGTGCCCCCAGTGGCAATCTTTATTGACAAGTGAAATGGGAGTGATATGTCTTGGCCTTCAACATAATAGGAGGCCTGGGGCTTACTGGTGTACTCTGTCACCTCGGACATAAACCAGAATATTTCTGGTGCTGTAAAACTGAGTGCAGGTCCCAGCTGTGTTGTGTCAACATCTCTGTCTTTCAATCCATCCCTTCCCTCCCTTTCATTCGCCATTAAATAGAGATGGCACTGAAGCAGTGTTACAACAAAGCACAGGGGGGGCAGTGGGGGGTGGGGGGGAGCTTGCTTTCATCTCCACAGACATTAAGTGTGTTGCTTGCTTTCATTTTTGAAACAGCTCTGAGAGTGTGCATTACTGTAAATGTACTGTCAAGCCTTTGAAAAGAGCCAAGATAAATTCAGTCAGGCCACTTAGCTGTTTTTAATCAAAGGCTTACTGAGTATCAATAGTTAAGATTTTTCTTCACTTTGCTATGACTCACCAACAGCACAGGGTCTCTGGGGGTCTAGGTGTTTGGGAGATCCAGCCTGATGTGAATGACCAGAGCCCAAATGAGGAAAGAAAAGTCACATAAGGTGAGAAGTGCTAAGATCCCTCCTCCACAAAATCCAATAAAGCAGATGTTCTAATGCAGTGCCAACAAGCAAAATAAAACTCTTCAGTTTGGTCAGTGCTTGTAGAACAAGCACTGAACTTCAACGCTATTTACTTAAAATGTTTAGATATTGTTTTTATGCGGAAATTTACTTTAAAGGGGTCAATGACTGCATATTTTCCAGATTTTAATAGCTCACACTTATCTTAATGAAGTGTTTGTGACATATTTTGTTCACATTTTCTTTAATTTTTTAATTATTGAAGCAAAATTTTTTTTTTTCCCCACTTTCTTGAAATGTTCTGATTTAATGCCTGTCACTTTAAGAAACTGTCATGATTGACCCTCTGGACCAGGGGTGTCAAACTTATTCCATGGAGGGCCAAGACCCTGCAGGTTTTACTTCCACCCAGTGTCTTCAGCAGGTGTTTTCACTGATCAGCAATCAGTAGGAAGAAATTCAGAGAAATCACCTGTTGAAGACACTGGGTGGAGGTAAAACCTGCAGGGTCTTGGCCCTCCATGGAATGAGTTTGACACCTGTGCTCTGGACAAAGGACTGGACCCATGCACAGGCTTTCTCTTCTTAGGCATAATTTTATTCACAAAAACCAAACTTCCTGACGTGAGCAAAACCAAACGTGAGCGCGTGAACAGCATGATAACATGAAGGTCACCGTGCCGAAGGTCGCCGTGTTGAAAGTCACCTCTATAAATAGAACAGAAAAAAATCAAGAACATCCTTGAACAATCAGTAATCAAGAACTCAAAAGCAGCCGTGAATGATCAACAGGACAAAGTCTCACAACGCAAAATTGGAATTAAACAAAAGGCGCTGTCAAAACAAAAGCCCAAACCCAGATCATGACAGGAATAAACATGCTAGCATAACCATGAGAACAATAATCATCAAACCCAAGCATAAATGTGATCATGATAATAATACTGATAAACAGGGCTATGAGGAACTAAACTAAGACTGAGGTGAGAAAATGGCAAGACAGAACTAAGAAGATAATCACAACAAACAGAACTAAATAGCAAATTCTAAAGAAAAGAAATAGGGACATGATCATAAAAATAAATACAATAACCAGACTGAGCTGAGGTAGGAAAAACACAGAGAATAACAGAAATAAACTTAAAGCATGAACATGGTCCCCCGACCATGCTCAGAACCTGACAGAGCCCCGCTTTTAAGGGGTGGATTCCAGACACCCCAAAACAATACCAAAAAAAAAAAAAAAAAAAATCACCCTCCCAGGGTGGGGGCGGTGAGGGCATAAGGCCAACCTCTCCCCCCACAGAGTCCAAACAAAAAATACCATCTCGTGGGGCCACCCAGAGTCCAAGGCCTTAAACAAAAACGAGACGGATCGAGAGACCTCACAACATTCACAGACCCCTGAAAACAAAACCATAGCAGGTCGGGTGGTCTTCCCGCGTCCCTACGCTACCGGATCACAAGACAAAGTGGGTCTGGTGACCTTCCCAAGTCGAAGGGTCCCCAGACCAGAGTACAAGGTGGGTTGAGGAGCCTATCCCAGTTCACGGACCCCCTGAACCACAAAACAAAGCCAGTCAGGTGGCCTCCCAACGTCCCAGGACCACCAGACTGTAGAGCATGAGATGTGTCGGGTGGTCTCCTAGCGTCCCTGGACCACCAGACTGCAGAGCGTGATGTGTGGGGTGGTCTCCCAGCATCCCTGGGCCATCTGACCAGACAGCACGATGCGTCTACCCCTGGAGACGGCAGCTGAGAAACGTGATCCTTGTGGACTACAGGGGCTGGAGCATGGAGCTTGTGAGAGAGAAGCTGGGGAGCGTCGACCACAAATGATGAGGGCTGACCAGCGACGACACCCAACAATGACTGCTGATCAGTAGCGAAACCAGACGATGACTGCTGATCAGTGGTGAAACCAGATGATGCAGATAGGTCAGTAACTCACCCAGGCGGCTCTACTGCATTGGCCATGATGACCTCAGGATGACCTGCAGCCCAGATGACAGATGTGGCGGCCGGTAAAGCAATAGACGACGGAGGCGCTCCAGCCTCAGGTGCAGAAGGTGGAGGCAGACCGGCCTCAGGTGAAGATGATGGGCTGATCTGTGGTAACCCCAGACACAACTGGACGATCAGCACCGATGAAGCAAGTTGGTCTGAAGCGTGCACCTCGGAGACAGCAGGGGTAGAAGTGTGCTCCTCCATCCCAAATGCAGCCACCTTGAATGGGGAGGAAGAAACACAAGCAGATGTCACATACATAACACCACTACCAGCAGAAGAGCTTGGTGGCAAGAGCTCAGAAGCCGATGGGTGCTGCAACTGGGTCTCCCCACTAGGAGCAAGACAAAACCTCTCTATTTTAGATGTTAACAAGAAAATAGGGATTTGTCTTAGCTCCTGCTCTTCCACTGGTGAGGACCCTGGTGAGTCCGCTGGTGAAGAGGCGACCTCCACCTCTGGTGAAGCTGGGGGGGGGGCAGCAGACAGGGCGCTCTGACATGTTATGGCGGGCAGGAGCACCAGTGTAACAGATGTGGGAGCCAGCACTGCAGGCGTGAAGACGGGCAAAACTGCAGGCGTGAAGACAAGCAAAACTGCAGACGTGAAGACAGGCAAAATTGCAGGCATGAATACTTGCGAAGCTACAGCTGCTGTGGGAACCAGCAATGAAGAGCGCATGAGCTCTGCAGTGCAGGAGTGGCCACTGAAGAGTGGCGTGGAGGTGCAGATGCCAGGGCATGATGTGGTAGGTGAGGCAGTGGAGCCATGGGATGCTTCATCATTGGCTCAGACTCCAGCTCTCCCGGTGAACCTCCACACAACAGGTCCACATACAGTGGGGCAAAAAAGTATTTAGTCAGCCATCAATTGTGCAAGTTCTCCCACTTAAAAGATGAGAGAGGTCTCCAATTTTCATCATAGGTATACCTCAACTATGAGAGACAAAATGAGAAAAAATAAAATCCAGAAAATCACAGTGAAGGATTTTTAATGAATTAATTGGTAAATTCCTCGGTAAAATAAGTATTTGGTCAATAACAAAAGTTCATCTCAATACTTTGTTATATACCCTATGTTGGCAATGACAGAGGTCAAACGTTTTCTGTAAGTCTTCACAAGGTTTTCACACACTGTTGCTGGTATTTTGGCCCATTCCTCCATGCAGATCTCCTCTAGAGCAGTGATGTTTTGGGGATGTCGCTGGGCAACATGGACTTTCAACTCCCTCCAAAGATTTTCTATGGGGTTGAGATCTGGAGACTGGCTAGGCCACTCCAGGACCTTGAAATGCTTCTTACGAAGCCACTCCTTCGTTGCCTGGGCGGTGTGTTTGGGATCATTGTCATGCTGAAAGACCCAGCCACGTTTCATCTTCAATGCCCTTGCTGATGGAAGGAGGTTTTTACTCAAAATCTCACGATACATGGCCCCATTTATTCTTTCCTTTACATGGATCAGTCATCCTGGTCCCTTTGCAGAAAAACAGCCCAAAAGCATGATGTTTCCACCCCCATGCTTCACAGTAGGTATGGTGTTATTTCTCCTCTAAACACGACAAGTTGAGTTTTTACAATAAAGTTCTATTTTGGTTTCATCTGACCATATGACATTCTCCCAATCCTCTTCTGGATCATCCAAATGCTCTCTAGCAAACTTCAGACGGACCTGGACATGTACTGGCTTAAGCAGGGGGACACGTCTGGCACTGCAGGATTTGAGTCCCTGGCGGCGTAGTGTGTTACTGATGGTAGCCTTTGTTACTTTGGTCCCAGCTCTCTGCAGGTCATTCACTAGGTCCCCCCGTGTGGTTCTGGGATTTTTGCTCACCGTTTTCGTGATCATTTTGACCGCACGGGGTGAGATCTTGCGTGGAGCCCCAGATCGAGGGAGATTATCAGTGGTCTTGTATGTCTTCCATTTTCTAATAATTGCTCTCACAGATGATTTCTTCACACCAAGCTGCTTACCTATTGCAGATTCAGTCTTCCCAGCCTGGTGCAGGACTACAGTTTTGTTTCTGGTGTCCTTTGACAGCTCTTTGGTCTTGGCCATAGTGGAGTTTGGAGTCTGACTGTTTGAGGTTGTGGACAGGTGTCTTTTATACTGATAACGAATTCAAACAGCAGCCATTAATACAGGTAACGAGTGGAGGACAGAGGAGCCTCTTAAAGAAGAAGTTACAGGTCTGTGAGAGCCAGAAATCTTGCTTGTTTGTAGGTGACCAAATACTTATTTTACCGAGGAATTTACCAATTAATTCATTAAAAATCCTTCAATGTGATTTTCTGGATTTTTTTTTTCTCATTTTGTCTCTCATAGTTGAGGTATACCTATGATGAAAATTGGAGACCTCTCTCATCTTTTAAGTGGGAGAACTTGCACAATTGGTGGCTGACTAAATACATTTTTTCCCCACTGTACTCTGGGAGAAGCTAAGGCTTATGTTCCAAAAGCAGTTCAGTTTCAGATAGTAAAACCTGCCGGTGCTCATCCAGCTCCTCGGCAGTAGCGGCACATGCGGGCGCAGACGCTGCAAACCCGATTCAGAAAACAGCGGGATCATTCAGCGCTGGGGTGGTGGCAGGTGAAAGAGCGACTGGTGGCGTTGGGGAGAGAGCCAGTGGTGGCAAAGCAACAGGTGGAGCAGAGGATGGGAGTGGTCCGGCAGTGAGCAGAAAGGTCCGCAGTCTCAGGAAAACCACCTGAAGCACCTCTGGTCTGCTCACCGCAATCCCTCGAACCTCCTCCAAAGACAAAGGTTTCCACTCCTCCACCTCTTCATAAATCCTGTGCCACTCTACCAAGTCCAAGATAAGCTCCCCTAGCTCTACCTGCCAAACCAAGCCTGCTGAGTCCAAGTTTGACGGTGACTTTCTGTCATGATTGCCCCTTTGGGGCAAAGGATTGGACCCATGAGCAGGCTGTCTCTTCTTAGGCATAATTTTATTCACAAAAACCAAACTTCCTGATGTGAGCAAAACCAATCGTGAGAGCGTGAACAGCGCGATAGCATGATAATGTGAAGGTCGCCATGCTGAAGGCAGTGTATCACCTTTATAAATAGAACAGAAAAAAATCAAGAACACCTGTGAAATAAATGGCAAATTCAAAAGAACATAACTAGGGACATGATCGTAAACATAAATACAATAACCAAACTGAACTGAGGTAGGAAAAACACAGAGAATAACAGAAATAAATTTAAAGCGTGAGCACAGTCCCCGACCATACTCAGAACCTGACAGAAACATCCTTCAGGTGTTCAACTTCGCCCTCCCTCTTATGTCAGTTAGCCAATAGCTGAGTAGCTTCTAGTCCCTTTCTAGCTTGGGTGAGCAGTGCTGGTTCACTGACCCACAGTTGGTTGTGTGTCTCGCGACATTCTGGCCAGTCTCCCAGCTGTCTCGCTGAGATGAGATCATTGAGCATTCCTTGAGAGTTCATTGAGTTTGTTGAGAGATCACTTTTCTTTTGTGATCGTTAAGAGATTGTTTTGGACTTAGTCAAAATAATCTCTCAACTGCGGTGACTGTGGCGATCACTATAAGATCATTCAGAGATCATTAAAAGAGCTTGGCAATCACTAAGAGATCACTGAAAGATCATTTGAGAGATCTGGCCATTTTTTCATCTTTTAATGATCTCTCAGGGATCCCCAGCCCTGTGTACAACGTGTTCCAAATTATTATGCAAATAGGATTTTAGCATAACAACATGCAATTTTTTTGTTTTTCAATTAAACTCACGGATGGTATTGTGTCTCAAGGCTCTTTGGATCACTGATATCAATGTCAGACACCTGTCATAATTAGTTTGCCAGGTGAAACCAATTAAAAGAAAGCTACTTAAGAAGGATGTTCCACATTATTAAGCATGCTATAGGTTTCAAGCAATATGGGAAAGAAAAAGGATCTCTGCTGCCGAAAAGCGTCAAATAGTGCAATGCCTTGGACAAGGTATGAAAACATTAGCTATTTCACAAAAATTTAACTTACTGTGAAGAAATTTGTGGCTGATTCAGAGTACAGATGGGTCCGTGCAGATAAAGGCGTAATGAGGAAGGTTTCTGCCAGACAGGTATTTGAAGCTGCTGGTGCCTCTGGAGTCCCACGAACCTCAAGGTGTAGGATCCTCCAGAGGCTTGCAGTTGTGCATAAACCTACTATTCGGCCACCCCTAACCAATGCTCACAAGCAGAAACAGTTGCAGTGGGCCCAGAAATACATGAAGACTAATTTTCAAACAGTCTTGTTTACTGATGAGTACCGTGCAACCCTGCATGGTCCAGATGGATGGAGTAGTGGATGGTTGGTGGATGGCCACCAAGTCCCAACAAGGCTGCAATGTCAGCAAGGATGTGGCGGAGTCATATTTGGGTCGGAATCATGGGGAGAGAGCTGAGAGGCCTTTTTAACGTCCCTGAAGGTATGAAAATGACTTCGGCAAAGTATATAGAGTTTCTGACTGACCGCTTTCTTTCTTCCATGGTACAAAAAGAACTGTGGCTTCCGTAGCAAAATTATCTTCATGCATGACAATGCACCATCTCATGCTGCAAAGAATACTTCTGTGTCATTGACTGCTATGGGCATAAAAGGAGAGAAACTAATGGTGTGGCCCCAATCCTCCCCTGACTTCAACCCTACTGAGAACCTCTGGAGCATCCTCAAGCAAAAGATCTATGAGAGTGGGAGGCAGTTCACATCAAAACAGCAACTGTGGGAGGCTATTCTGACATCTTGCAAAGAAATTCGAGCAGAAACTCTCCAAAAACTCGCAAGTTCAATGGCTGCAAGAATTGTGAAGGTTATATCAAAGAAGGGGTCCTATGTTAACATGTAATTTGGCCTGTTAACATGTTTTTGATTGAAATAGCTTTTGATTTCAGCAACTATGACTTCCTAATGCTGCAAATTCACCAAATGACCATTTTCAGTTCTTTACAACCAATAAAATGTTTTGAAACTCTGCTGTGCATAATAATTTGGAACAGTGCATTTTGAGGTTTTTTTTTTTAATTTTTGTAAAAAAATAGTTGTCATTGGGAGGTTTGTTCAATAAAAATTGAATTATGCTCTAATGCAGGGGTGTCCAATCATGCACCAGGGCCAAGACCCTCCAGGTTTTCTCTTCTACCTAATCTCATCAGCAGGTGTTTCCACTGATCAGCAATCAGTGGGAAGAAGTTCAGTGAAATCTGCTGTTGAAGACACTGGTTGGAGGTAAAGCCTACAGAGTCTCGGCTCTCCATGGCAGATGATTGGACACCCCTGCTCTAATGGTTGATGACTTGGAAAATTATACTGACTGTCATTTGCATCGACTAGTTAGGAAAATCAGAGACAAATATCATTTGCATAATAATTTTGAATGTGGTGTAAAGGAGGTACAGTATATACCTCTTTGGTCACCCAACAAATTCTCAACAATCCCTTAGCGATCTCTCCTGGTCTCCTGGTTATCTCTCCGGTCACTCAGCGATCTCTCCTGTTCTCTAAGTGATCTGTCTTGGGGTCCAATTTTGTCGGTCAACCACGCACTTTTCAGACAGACTTTCTGCCATATGCCAGAGTTTTTGTTACTTTCTGTTAGCGCATTGTCTGTTTTTCATGCCTTGCATCACACCATCAAATTACCAGTCAACAGTGCGCCCGCTATGCACTTGGAGGAGGTGTCTCATTTCAAAGAGGTGTGGCAGCACCACATGCACATTACCGTAATGCGTCTAATGCACATTACTCTTACAGTGCATTCCATGAGAATCCGCTTTTGATCAGAAAAAAGGAGGTCTATCATCAGAAGCGCATTGTTTAATGATATTTCAGTGGCATGTTTTGATATCGCGCAGCTACAGAGCTCAGGAAAAGGCATTTGCTGGGATCTTGTAACAGTAATAATCGACTGTCATTTTAATTATATGATGATCGCACGCTATTTTTTTTTTTTTTATTCCATCCACACTCTCATTTTAATTGCAGACTTACCATTGGACTCCATAGAGCAGGCATTAATGTATGATTTTTTTTAAGGGAATGACTGAATGAATGAACATGGAGCATGTGTGCCAGTGTGTTACAATGTGATGCGTGGTGCACGGGGGTGGGGGGGTGATTTTCATTTTCATCACGGAATTATTAGGCATTAATGTGTTTATTTTTTAGGGGAATAAATGAATGAACAAGGAGTGTGCAGCGTTTTACATTTCACTAGCTCCCCAGAGAGACAAGAGATACATCCACGTCTGCATCGGCTGTGCACCACGGGTTTCCAGCCCAGCAAGCTCCCGGACAGGGACCTGTCAGCCCCCGGCAGAGGCTGCTGAAAGCGGGCTCGCTTCATGGGAGGGGGGTTGCAGAGGTGGCCGGAAAGCTGCACCAGATTGCGCCTCCTTCTTTCCTACCCAGAACGGATAGGGGGAGACAATCGGTCAGCGAACGCAACAGGAGAAGGAGCACTCCATCTCCCCACAGCCAGGAGTGACTTCCACACCATTGTCAATGAAAGTTTATGAAAATTTGTACAGGCATCATCCTCTTTTCTTCATATCTGTGTTGCATCTGTGCTCACATTAAACAATTCAACTGATTTTTTTCAGCCCATTCTTCACCGTTCTTTTTAACATAGCTAATTGGGTATTAACTGTGATTGATGTCTTCCTTATTACCAAGCAGCATTACAATCGGGTGCATTTTCGGTCACACACATGGGCTTTGGTCAGCGCAAAACCCATCTTAAACTGTCATGATCAGAATTCACTTTAGATAATGTGCCCTTTGCATTAAAGGGATGGGAAGGAGTGCTTTGGATTGGATTATCCAAAACACACCTCTGAATGATTAGACCGGCCTCTTTGTGTCATGCACCGGCGAAAAGTTGTTTTTTACGCCATTGTGATTAGGAAATGAACTTGGAAACGCCCATAAATGCGTTCTGCATCAGTGACAAGTGATCAACTGACCCCGTCATTGTAATACGGCCCTTGGTCTCACTATGACCTCTCAAGGATCTTTCAAAGATGTCTACAAACCACCATGAACATCATACAACAATCTCTCCAACATTTACACAGATACACCTTTTTTTAGGCTTTAGGAGACTGTTGAGAGATAGAATCAATTTCTGATCTCTCAATGGTCACCCAACAATCCCCGTCTGTGTAAAGGGGCCCTTAATGGAAAAAAGTGCACATTTAAAATAAGATTAAATGGCTATGTATTAAAAGAAATCAGAGTTAGATTGAACACTAACAAAAGAATCTTAACTTGGACGCCTTACCTCAATACAACTGTCAGAGACTGTAGCAAACAGAGCCAATAATGTCTCTTTATTGTTCACAATTGCTATGATGGACACTGGATGAAGATACTGAGCACTGGTTCTTGGGGCTAATGAATGGCTCGTCTTGCTCTTGTGAAAGGTCGGAGCTCTTATTATTTACAACAATGGATCTCTGTCATGGCTTAGTGACATTGATCTTGCACGGGTCCCACGTTCCTCTGTCAAGTATTGTGTGCAGACGTGTGTATTATCATTTTTTTCTATGTGCTTATGTTTTGTAGGTTCACCATACACATATAAACATGTACCTTCCAGCTATGTGTAAACATGTACACATACAAACACCTAGTACAAACAGCGTGGTTCTGAAGCAGCCAGAGTGACCTTGGTCTAGATTAACACTGGTCCTGGAGGAGCAGACCTCATTTATGAATCCTCCGAGAGGGCCATGGTGTATTTTTGTTATTCCTCATGAGCAAATACATGTATACTACAGAAAATTAGTAAAACAATTTTAAAAGGCAATTCTCAAAAGCACAAAAAAAGAGGAAAATGCATTGAAACTACCTAAACAAATAAAATGGGCTTTATGGGTGCATAAAAATTACAACTCTGGATTGAGATGAAGTGATCCATCCCCTTAAAACTGGAAACCCACTGGTTTTAGCTGATCACCCATATTAACGAGTGACCAGCTAATTGGTCTTCTGAGTATCCAATTTGTGCTAATCCCATCAGTGCATACCGCAGCTGACATTATCCTCTGAAGCAGTATTAGGTAATGTCTAAGTAGTATAGGATTCTTATGTTTCATTGCAATATGTGTCTTTTACACTTAAAACAGCAGGACAACAGCATATTAACCAGCACCAAGCTATTTCTTTACTGAAACATATTGTTTCCTCCAAACACTAATTTTAAATGAAACCCTGTAGAAAAAGAAAAGTTTCAGTCCAGCTTCATGTTGTTCTACAGTTCTAATACATAGGCCAATCCATACAGTTTAACGCGCAATAGCTTTGACTATGATGAGATGGTTTGAGGTTGATTATTAAACTTTGTGAAGAAGCTCAAAACAGCATTGTATCCACCACCAAACATTGATAGCTTCGAAGATATAAATACCAAGAAATAAAATGTGTAACAAGAAAAAAGAATTTTGCTTGTGTGACAGAAATTTCACAAATCTTTTTCAATACACTGTCTTAGAAGAATCAGGTGCAGTGACTTTTAATGGAGTGAAGTTAATTTAAAAAACAAAGCAATAGTAACTTATTGTGACAACATGTACAAACCTTAGTGACTATGTAATCACTATCACTACTTTTCAAAAAATGAAAACAGCAGTACTTATTTTGGCCCCAGATGGAGTAGAAAAGTACTGCGATAACTGTATCCCTGTATCTTTTTGTGTGTTTGTATTACAATGGAAACTGAAACTTTAATCCTCATAAATTAATAATGGAACAAGAAGGTTCTGCTAAATTTGATTTTTTAAAAAGTTAGAGAACTATAGATAAATGGTAGGAGTGAACGTAAGGCTAAAGGTCAAGAGCCTGAGTAACTAAAGCAAAACAAGTCAAAAATACACAATTACCAACACCTCTGGAGCTAAAAAAAAAAAACCTGCATAAAATTAGTTCTAATGGAAAAGCTTGAGAAAAAAAATGTTTTTATTTTACTTACAGCTGTTTTTCTCTGTCATCTGTGTGAGGAAAATGAGGTGAAAGTTCATCTTGAATCCCATTAATAAAACTTGTATCATAAAATGGGTGATCTCATTTAGAAAAAAGGATAAATCACAATTTCACACATACCCCCACCATTCCTCCCAAATTTCTTGTGTTGTATCTTACGGAACCTCCCAACTGACTATAAGAAAAAAGTGCTAGAAAGCACACAAATTTCCAGTACTTGCTCTGAGGGTACACACAGTATCTGACTATGGTAAAGCACTGCAATCATTATTGGACTACCCTGCCCCACTATAATACTGTACTTTTTGCCAGTTTAGACTAACATCCACAAGGTATCACAGGTATCTGACACAGCTTACAGCAATCAACCAACCCAGGAGCTTCTTACTAAATGATGACGTGATATCAACCTTGTTATAGTACAGGTACGTCTCAATAAATTAGAATATCATCAAAAAGTTAATATAGTTCACTAATTCAATTCAAAAAGTGAAACCCGATAGATGGATAGATTGATTTCTGTTCTTTTCCGGAAGCCAGTGATCTTTCTCAGTCCGTTCCACACATCCCTGGACTTATTTTGCTGCATCTGCTCCTCCAATCTCTTGCTGTATAAGTCCTCACTCTCTCTTAATTTCTGTTTAAATCATCTCTGGATGAATCTGAGTTAACCGCAATCCCCAGACCTTCAAATCACTGGTAACCCACGGTTTATTGTTTAGGTAGCAGTGAACATCTTTTGTGGAGATGGAGCTGTCAATGCAGAAACTGATGTAATCTGTAACACAGTTCATCATGGCTTCAATATCCTCACCAGGAGGTTCACACAGTACGTCCCGGTCAGTAGCTTCTAGGGCATCACGCAATGACTCCATGGCCTCCTGCAACCATTTCCTCACCATGTGTGTGGTGGCAGACATCTGCTGGATGACTGGCTTATATGTGGGTGAGAACAGGACAAGGCAGTGATCAGACCTCCAAAGTGCCTCTTTGACATTAGCATACAGGAGATCTAAAGTCTTATTTTGCCTTTTTGTACATGTGATGAACTGATAAAATGTGGGGAGAGAGGAGGAGAGAAATGTAAAATCGAAATTGCATGCTACTGTCACGAACATGACCATGAACGTGAAGGTGTTTGGTCAGAAGTCTCACGGTGACTGTGTGAATGACATCACATGCTGCCTCCACGTTGCCGGATGAAGGAATGTAAACAGTAATGGGGATGGGCTGGTGAATTCCCTTAGCAGATAGTACGAGTGAAGTCCAGTGGCCAGAAGCTCAATGTCAGGGGTGCGGACATGCTCCTTCACAGCTGTGCTGACTTTGGGACTGACTCTGATTACCAAATGGTAGGACCTGGTACCTGATTTGAGGAGCCATATTTGCTGGTGTTGGCCCACTGTGTATTAACAAGTTCAATGTCGGTGCAGCCATCTACCAGGAAATTTTAGAGCACTTCATGCTTCCCTCTGCTGACAAGCTTTATGGAGATGTTAATTTCATTTTCCAGCAGGGCTTGCCACCTGCCCACATTGCCAAGAGTGCCAAACCCTGGTTTAATGACCATGGTATCACTCTGCTTGACTGGCCAGCAAACTCTCCTGAAATAAATTAACTTTTCAATGATATTCTAATTCACTGAGATGTACCTGTATTGCCTTTGAGGTACTTAAAGCTCCCCATTGTTCTCCTCAGCCAAATGTAAATATGACCATTTTGGACATGTAAAAATGTTTTAATTATTTCGCCACTCAAATATTTTTTTTTCAAGTAAATATAGATTTTTATTCTACACCTTCTTGAAAGTCTTGTGGATGTATTGTTTTTCAACAATGTGTCATCAATATGGCCTTTAGGTAATTACAAATCATATTGTACATTCACAAACATCAGAGTTTAAGGTCTAACTTTTCACTTCTCAGGGCAGGAGTGTTCATATTTGCACAAGCTGAGTATAAATAATAAATGAATCAATTATGCACCTCCTCACATACACAAAGTACAAGAAATTCAATCCAACCAAGCAACTTCACCTACTAGTATAAACTTAAGATGGATGCAATCCTTTAAATAAGGTTGGCATATTGTCACATTTTCCAATGTTTTCTTAATCCAATCCAAATAAAATAAAATTTGATTGCTCAATCACACTTAAAAAGATACTGTCGTTGATCAAAAAGCAGAACTGGTATTACTGTATGAGTACATCAATATGAGAAAAAGAAAAGGGAACAACAATAAAATAAAAGATTTAAAAAGTACACATCGAGCTTCCAAACGTGATTTATTTACTGCCTGCCACTCTTTCATCCTCCAAATTCAAAGTCTCAGCATTCAGCACTACTTAGGGATGCAAGTTATCGATTAATTCATTGTTAATTGATTCACCTTATTGATTGATTAATGATTAACTGATAAGCAGCAATTTTCCTGAGAATCTGATTTTCCCTCGGTACAATATGGTCTGTCTATCTTTAACATATAAAATGCATGTACGCTTCCATTCACCTCCATTCACATGCTCAGACACTCACTCATGCACACCTGTTTTCCATTCAGTCCAGCCCACGCACTTCCACACCGGCGGTCTCTTTCCTCATTAGTATTGTCATTACTTTAGCTCTGTATTTGCGGGAAGAGATCGCCGGATCACTGCGCTTTATACACAGTCGCAGTTACCCTCTGTGTATGTTAGCCTCCACTCCCTACTTGTACTTTCAGCCTGACTAGTCTTTTCTAACACTACCTGACTTTCATTGGTTACCTGGTGTTAGCGGCTGTTGCCATTCAGCTGTCCTGCGGCACTAGGCATCCTCTCCCTCGGGCTGTTGAGCGTCCGAGAGGCATCCCTGTTTCCCGGGTGTCCTCCATGACTATAATCTCATCCCTCTGTTTGATATTGTGACTGTTTGCTGGACTAACTTTAATTGTTGTTCAATAAAATGCACACAACTACTTCTGCACGTGGGTTTCAATTCCTTCCTCCGTGCGCTGTTATAGCGCACAGGGAATCATAAAAGACAATGGCATTTTTTTGTAGTTTAATAAATTTTGTACTGTATAGTGTGTACTATGTGCTGGTGCATCTCAGTAAACTACAAATGTCATGATTTTTAACTTATTTTAAAAACTATTACCAATATCATAAAATTATCTTTTTTAGTTATATTACAAAATAAAAAACTTTCACATTTTAATTTACTGAGATGTACTAGTAGACTGTTTTAACAGGAAAATAAATTGTGAGCCGCTTCATCTGTTGCATGTTAAACATTATCACAGTATCCCGGAAATCCAGGACAACCCAGTTACGATCTGGGCTCGCTCTGTTGTCTGTTACCTCAGTGGTAACTTGAGTTCGGTCTGCTTTCCCATCTTGCAGCGAGTTGTGTAATCTTTTTCTTTGCAGGTGGACCTTCAAGCTCGCGTGCTATTAGAGCTTGTTGCTGCCCTCTGACGTAATCCGGAAGGGCAAGATTTTTCACTCTACACAGCACATACGCTCTGAGGGCTTGGCGTCGTTTTCTGCTTTTTCGGCTGAAATGCAGCATTAACAAACCTCGTGCGCCCCCGCCTGGATGGCAACACCGCTACATTTCATAGAATAAGCTCCCATTGAAAAGGATTGCTGAATTATCAATTAATTGACAACTAATTTAGTCAACTAAATTCTTATTGAAAATTAATCAAAAGTCAATTAATCATTAGCATCCTTAGTACTGCTTAAGTCAATGCATGAGACCCCAAGACAAAAGGACATACATGAATATTTCTGCATCTTCTCCTGCTCTATAATAAACACTGTCTTACAACATTTCATCAGGCTTTACGGGCCTGTACAAAATTTCACTTAGCAATAACAGGCTTACAGCAATGAAGAAAAATATACATAAGGACTGCAAAGACTTGGCTTTCAATCACTCTACATACACTTTCCTGATTAAGTCTAATTCAGGAGCAGTAATGCCAGTAATACAGTGCCTCAGCTAAATTACTTTAGCTAGTTTATGAATGCAAGGTATCAATCATCCATGCTGTCCCCATTTTATCTACTGCCACTGTCTACTGCTGTTGATTCACGATAATGATAATTTGGAGATTTGTCTAATGATACTGCTGAGACAAGAAATCTCAGCAGACTGACGCTGCACCCTGTCATTACGTACAAGGCCAACACAGTTCACATCAGCTGAATCTTTAATCTGGAAACCCTAGGTGTTGTTTTGATTGAGACAAAGCCTGTCCTTGATGAGTTATGCCATGCAGAGACACTCCGGATTTATGTCACATCCAGCTGCTTACAACAGTAAAAATGGTAAATCAGCATATAAATGACTGCATTATTGAGAGTGCTAAAAAAACATCAACCCACAAGTCCATTATATTAATTGGAATCGCCCTCACCACGGAAGGCATTGGCTGCAGTCACACTGGGGTCGAGTGGTGATAAATGTAAGGCCAGAACATGAATTCAGCCCTGGCCAATGATAATGCAGAGAATGCGAACAGCGGCTCCCTTTTGTTTATACTGACATTTTAATTAATCGGGGGAGGCAGAGATGTTGGAGAATGTATAGTACAGTATAAGTGGGGATGGCGGATCGGTGGAGAGAAAAAGAGAAGGATTTAAGCTCCCTCTAGGAAAAGACAACATAGGAAAATCCCAAGTAAACGCTTATACAGTGCACTGTGCTTCCAAAAGGAAGAGATGATATATCTCAGAGATCAGGGGTTTATCACTTAAAACCAGGGGTGCTATCTGACAAGGGACTTTACTAGCCGTTTCTCACAGATGGGTTCCACTACTGTGCTCAGACAGTGTCACTTTCTGGATGTTGTTGAGCTAAACTGCTTAAGCTCTTATTACAAGAGTGTCTCCTTATTGGTTGTCTTTTTTTCCCATCCATCCATCCATCCATCTTCTACCGCTTTTCCGGAGGTCCGGGTCGCGGAGGCAGCAGTTCAAGCAGAGAAGCCCAGACTTCCCTCTCCCCAGCCACCTGCTCCAGCTCTTCAGAGGGGATACCAAGGCGTTCCCAGACTAGCTGGGAGACATAGTCTCTCCACCGAGTCCTGGGTCTGCCCCGGGGTCTCCTCCCAGTGGGACGTGCCTGAAACACCTCAAGTGGGAGGCGTCCAGGAGGCATCCTAATCAGATGCCCATACCACCTCAACTGACTCCTTTCAATGTGGAGGAGCAGCGGTTCTACTCTGAGCCTCTCCCGGATGACTGAGCTCCTCACCCTATCTCTGAGGGTGAGTCCAGCAATCCTACGGAGAAAGCTCATTTCAGCCGCTTGTATCCGCGATCTCGTTCTTTCGGTCATTACCCAAAGCTCGTGACCATAGGTGAGAGTAGGAACGTAGATTGACTGGTAAATCGACAGCTTTGCCTTAGAACTAAGCTCCCTCTTCACCACAACAGACCGGTACAACGTCCGCATCACTGCAGATGCTGCTCCAATCCGTCTGTCGATCTCTCGTTCCATTTTCCCCTCACTCGTGAACAAGACCCCAAGATACTTAAACTCCTCCACTTGGGGCAGGAGCCTGTCCCCAACCCGGAGAGGACAATCCACCTTTTTCCGGCTGAGGACCATGGACTCGGACTTGGAGGTGCTGATTCTCATCCCAGCCGCTTCACACTCAGCGGCAAACCGTCCCAGCAAGAGCTGTAGGTCATTGCTGGATGAAGCCAACAGGACAACATCATCTGCAAACAACAGAGATGAGATCCTGTGGTCACCAAGCATGACACCCTCCATTCCCTGGCTGCGCCTAGAAATCCTGTCCATAAAAATTATGAACAGGACCGGTGACAAAGGGCAGCCCTGGCGGAGTCCAACTCTCACTGGGAATGACTCCGACCGAGTGTTGGCAATGCGAACTAAACTCTCACAACGGTCGTACAGAGACCGAATAGCTCGTAACAACAAGCCCGATACCCCATACTCCCGAAGCACCCCCCACAAAAATCCACGAGGGACGCGGTCAAATGCCTTCTCCAAGTCCACAAAACACATGTAAACTGGTTGGGCAAACTCCCACGAACCCTCAAGAATTCTCGAGAGGGTAAAGAGCTGGTCCGATGTGCCACGGCCAGGACGAAAACCACATTGCTCCTCCTGAATCCGAGGTTCGACCAACGGCCGGACTCTCCTCTCCAGTACCTTGGCATAGACCTTCCCAGGGAGGCTGAGGAGTGTGATCCCTCTAAAGTTGGAGCACACCCTCCGGTCCCCTTTTTTGAAGAGAGGAACCACCACCCCGGTTTGCCATGCCAAAGGCACTGCCCCCGACCTCCACGCAATGTTGCAGAGGCGTGTCAACCATGACAACCCAACAACATCCAGGGCCTTGAGGTACTCGGGGCGAATCTCGTCCACCCCCGGGGCCCGGCCACCAAGGAGATTTTTAACCACCTTGGCGACCTCAGCCCCTGTGATAGGCGAGTCATCCCCCTCGTCCCCAAACCCTGCTTCCTCTGTGGAAGGCGTATCAGTGGGATTGAGGAGATCCTCGAAGTATTCCTTCCACCGCCCGACGATATCCCCAGTTGAAGTCAACAGTGTCCCATCCGCACCATACACAGTGTGGACGGGGAGCTGCTTTCCCCTCCTGAGCCGCCGAACAGTTTGCCAGAATCTCTTTGAAGCCAACCGAAAGTCTTGTTCCATGGCCTCACCGAACTCCTCCCATACCCGGGTTTTTGCTTCAGCAACCACCCGAGCTGCACTCCGCTTGGCCTGCCGGTACACCTCAGCTGCTTCGGGAGTCCCACAAGCCAACCAAGCTTGATAGGACTCCTTCTTCAGCTTAATGGCCCCCCTCACCACTGGTGTCCACCACTTGGTTCGGGGGTTGCCACCACGAGATGCACCGACCACCTTGCGGCCGCAGCTCTGGGCTGCCGCTTCAACAACAGAGGTGGAGAACATGGCCCATTCAGACTCCATGTCTCCAGACTCCCTCGGAATGTGGTTGAAGTTCTTCCGGAGGTGGGAGTTGAAGACCTCCCGGACAGGGGCCTCAGCCAGACGCTCCCAGCACACCCTCACTATACGTTTGGGTCTACCAGGTCTGAATGGCTTCCTCCCCTGCCATCGGATCCAACTCACCACCAGGTGGTGATCAGTTGACAGCTCTGCACCTCTCTTTACTCGGGTGTCCAAGACATACGGTCGCAGGTCTGATGATACGATAACAAAATCGATCATCGACCTGCGGCCTAGGGTGTCCTGGTGCCAGGTGCATATATGGACACCCTTATGCTTGAACATGGTGTTCGTTATAGACAGACTGTGGTTAGCACAGAAGTCCAATAACTGAACACCACTCGGGTTCAGATCGGGCAGGCCGTTCCTCCCAATCACCCCCCTCCAGGTTTCACTGTCGTTGCCCACGTGCGCATTGAAGTCCCCCAGTAGGACAATGGAGTCTCCAGGAGGAGCACCCTCCAGCACCCCAGTCACAGACTCCAAAAAGGGTGGGTACTCTGAAACATCATTTGGTGCATAGGCACAAATGATGGTCAGGACCCGTTTCCCAACCCGAAGGCGCAGGGAAGCAACCCTTTCGTCCACCGGGGAAAACTCCAATATAGAGGCAGCAAGGTGGGGCGATACAAGAATACCTACCCCTGCTCATCGCCTCTCGCCCGGGGCAACTCCAGAAAAGGCCAAGCTCCAGCCCCTCTCCAGGAGACTGGTTCCGGAACCGGAGCTGTGTGTTGAGGTGAGGCCGACTATATCTAGCCGGTATCGCTCAATCTCGTACACCAGCTCAGGCTCCTTCCCCACCAGAGAGGTGACATTCCACGTACCAAAAGCCAGTTTAGAAAGCTTGGGATCAGTCCGCCAAGGTCTCCGCCTTTGACTGCCACCTAATCCACATAGCACCGGACTTCCATGATCCCTCCTACAGGTGGTGAACCTACTGGAGGGCGGACCCATGTAACTCCTTCGGGCTGAGCCCGGCCGGGTCCCATGGGTGGAAACCCGGCCACCAGACGCTAGCCTTCGAGCCCCTCCCCCAGGCCTGGCTCCAGGGTGGGGCCCCGGTAACCCCATACCGGGCGGGGTACACTGAATCCTTGATATACAATTTATCATGAGAGTCTGTTGGATCGTTCTTCGTCTGGCCCTTCACCCAGGACCAGTTTGTCTTGGGAGACCCTATCAGAGGCAAACTGCCCCGGACAACATAGCTCCTGGGATCACTGGGGCACGCAAACCCCCCCACCACGATAAGGTGACGATCCATGAGGGGGTCTTTTTTTCCCTTTTACATAAATAACATGATCTGTAGGCAAAAACGGTACAAGGCTAGGTGACATTTTTATAATAAAGCCACCTTGGAACTTGCAACCAAAGAATCACCAACAAAAATGTCACAAATTGACTGAGTAAAATGGTCCCAAAGAAGCTGATAGAGGAGTCAAAGACATGGTATAATTTACTGTAAAATCAATTTTAAAAAAACTGACTCATTTTTTCTTCATAAAACTTGTGAAAGTGGCATTACAATAATAGCAATGACATCAGTTTTATGCACTCATCTGAGGTCAGGTCACAGTGGCAACAAGTTCAGGAGGGAAACAGAGACATCTCCCTAGTGATACTCTCCAGCTCCTCTTGGGGGATCCCGAGGCCTTCCAAGGCCAGCTGGGAAACGTAATCCCTCTAGGTTTGCTCCGGGGTCTCTTCCCAGTTGGAAGGCAACCAGAAGCCCTGACACCCAATGAAGGGAACTCATTATGGCTGCTTATTTACAACCTCATTCTTTTGACAGAGCTCAAGACCATAGCAGGGGGTTGTGATAGGACAAAAGTACCATCACATGTAAAGTCCCTAAAGCTAAATAACATGACTACCTTGGCTGGTCAACACATACAGGATCTGTCTAGTTGGGCAATATTGTCTACGGGAGTGGCATCTAAAACTATACATAAACACAATACCCCATGAACTAAAAGCTGCTGCAGACCCCTCACTTCACCTGTTTTAGCTGCTGAGGCAGGTGGCACTCAGGAAAAAGGGGAAGCTGAATGACTTACACCACAGGTATTTATGCCCCTGCACAGTCAACCAACTGGTTTCCACTGTTTTACATACAGAATTCAGTATTTTGCAAAGAATAAGGCTGTATTTGTGTTGGCACACAAGCAGCTGCATGTGAAATTTTGCTATATTTAAATTAGTTAAGCACCATACACAAGTATAAAGGTATAAAGACTCTGTGATGATCAATAACAGTGAAATCAGATTAATATTGGAGTTCACATTCTTCAAGGTATTTATAGTCTTAATGCTCTACCACTAGGGTGGAGCATCCACCCCACAACTGGGAGGTTATGGGTTCAAGTCCCAGCCGGATCACCCCAAAGACCATATAAAAATGGTACTTCCTGCCTTCTAGCTTGGTGCTCAGCAAAAATAGAATGGAGGAAGGAAAGCTGGTTTCCCAGCCAGAGCGGGTGCACAAGCCAGTGTATTCTCTGTGCCAGTCCCAAGCCCAGATAAATGGGCAGGGCTGCGTCAGGAGGGGCATCCAGCGTAAAAATCCTTGTCAAATCAACATGCAGATCATTGCGATATGATGATACGCTGTGGCGACCCCGAAAAGGAGCAGTGAGAAGACATTTATGATGCACTTTAAATCTGAAAAACTCTCAAAGTGCTGCAGGGGGAAAAAGCATAAAAATCTAATTCATGAAAGGGGGAATAGCAATAGTAGTAAGAAATAGTAGCGATTAAAAGAGCAACTAAAAAAAAGTTTAAAAATCAAGTGTCCTACTAAAAAGAAAGGTTTTAAGTCTGTCTGTGGATTGTGGTGCCCTCAAGGCTTCAGGGACAGCATTCCACAGATGTGGGGCAGCAGCACAGAAAGTCCTATCCACCATGGTGTTGAGTTTTTTTCCTGGGCACATGAAGGTAGTTTGAGTGAGTGGAACGGAGAGAGTGTGTTGTGGTGTGAAGGGTTAGCAGTTCTTTGTTATGCTCTGCAGCCTTGGCGAGATCAGTGTAACAACACATTAATAATTTGCCTCCCAGCTAACAGCGCATATCAAGGACAGAGCAAAACCATCACTGACAGCTACAGACAGAGCAGATAAAATTGTTGGGTTCGCAGCGGAGACAAGATACTCAAATGGAAGCCGAACAACACTGGGGACCACTGCAACGACACCATCACTGCAATGATCAGCCTGTCTGCAGGCAAACAGGAGATGGACGGGCTCAGATCTCACTGGTTAGCAATGACAGAACTTTCAAAATGAAAGAACCTGAGTGAGCTGCGGGCAGCTGTGGCGCAGTTATAAAGTGGGGTCGACCTCTGATCGGTGGGTCAGTGGTTTGATTCCTGCTCTCTCTGCGGTCTGCATGTCGAAGTGTCCTTGAGCAAGACGTTCAACCCCAAGCAGCTCCTGGTGGGTCAGGCCAGCAGCTCCACTGCCATCAGTGTGCGAATGGGTACATGGCAGAATCTGTAAAGTGCTTTGGTCATCCAGTGATGACAAAAAAGTGCTACATTAGTGAATACCATTTACCATTTAGCAAGCTCACATATCCCACACATCTCCAAATCAGGGGCCCCTAAATGAGAACTCTGATCAACATAAAATGGACTGGGGAAAAAGTTCTCCCTAAAAGGGGAACCCCTCATGTGAGTCAAAGCTTCTGTATAAATAGGAAGCTAATCCAATCAGAAATGTAGAAGTTAGTGTGGCAACAACATAAAATGGACTGAAAAAGTACAAGTGCCCCCCTTGAAAAAATGGAACCCCTCATTAGATTTATTACAAATCGAACTTGTCCAAAGCATTGATTAGTTCCAGCTTCTACATAAATTCGAAGTCAATTCAATCAAAAATATAGAAGCTATACAGACGACAACAGTAAATGTCAGACGGACAGAGGGATGGACAGATGGATGGGTCAGTAACATCATACCTTCCACAACTTTGTTGTTTGAGGTATAATACGAGCCTAGAAAGGCTTCAATAGTAGATTGATTGCATAGTTCTCTCTTACAGACAAAGAAAAAAATTATGCTTGAGCAGAGGATAATTTATCTGGTAGGTCTATGTCTGGGAAAACATGGAAATTACATTTCAGCTTCACTTGAACATATCATTTATATAAACAAACACTAAAACACTAAATCATCAAAGACATACAGTAAATACAGCTCAGCATATTTTGATTCACTTTTTTAAACACTTTGCCTAGTTTCCCATACAGGGATTAAGCCCTAGTTCCAGACTAAATTGCATTTTAAACCAGGACTTATTGGAATGGCTTTCTCAGACATGGCTTAAAATAGTCTCAGACTTGTCCTACTCATGAGTTAAAAAATCTGATTTCTTGAGGGAAGACTGGAGCTAATCCAGATCCAAATAAGGTCTTAAATTAAACCTGGCTAGAGTCAAGTTTAACTTCAGATTAAAGGCTGTTTGCCTTATTGTGCATAGTAAGAATGGATCGCCTTGACATTATCAATGATAGCGATAGATCAACACCACCAAGACCAGAGAAAAGATTACTCAGAGACAGGAGTAACCAGCTGAATGAATCCGACAACATAGATTTTTGTGATCGTTTCCATATATATAAAGACACTGCAGCTGAAATGTTTGCTTTGCTTCAGACAAAGCTTTCATGTGATTTAGTGAGGGGAACCTATACCAGGCCTATTCAATTAGCGATCCGCGGGCCACATGAGGCCCAGAAGAAACCTCCGAGTGGCTCGCGGCCCCTGGCCACGCTAAGGAGACATAAATTAAAGAAAAAATATGAAGGAATGACGGTCCGCAAGTACGCACACGAACAACGCGCATGACCGTCATCCGCGCGGAGCTCAGAAGTGCCCTGCTCGCGTGACAGTTCCAGTCAGCAGGCAGAGCGTCTTGCTAGTGTCATTGTCCAAGAGAAGCATGAGCTTATTAAAGTACTTTAAACGCAGAAAAAAATCAGAAGAGGTATGTAAGCAGTGGAGGCATTCATGGTGGTTTTAACTTGCTGGTAATGGGAACAATAATGAGTCGCTGAGCAAACAGGTGTAGTTAGACTTCATATGTAGGGAAAGAGGCAAGAGTGACTGAATCACTGAGGATTTACTTCACCGGCCATTACAATAATTTATGTTCGTTATTATGTACCTGGCAAGTCAAGATGACTGAAATTCACGAAGTCAATGACTTTAATCCTCAATAGCATTCAGACAAACTAAACGTGCCAACTTTTGGACTTCAAAATAAGGGAGGTTTTTCCTGCTGTGTGGGTGGTGAGGAGAGTTTTAAAAAACTATAAATATATAGAAATATTTTAACAGAAATAACTGAATATTTGGTAATTTATTTCATTAAATGTAATTTTATAAATTTTTTTCTGTGAAATCAGAGTTAAATTATTGTTCTGTTCTGGCTCTGCAAAATTATGGCCAAAAGTGTAAATTGTATAAGGAAAAAAGTCAAAAGAACAATCTGTTCCAAATTTATTTAAAAAAAATAATTTTATTTAAAAAAGACAAAAATTAGCCATAAAATAATTCACAAATTTATAATAAAGTCTCAAATGTACAAGAAAAATCAATTTTACAAGAGGAAATTACAAATTTGAGGAAAAGGGTTTCAAATTTGGATAAATTTACAGCAAAAAATTTTTACAGAAAAAAACGCGTTTTTTGTCGCCCGACCACCCTGAGCGTTTTGTTGGGGTTTTTTCAGCGTTTGTGCACTGCACGCTAGAAAAAACAGTCTGTGCCCTGTATCCCAGCAACAGCTTGTCACTCACAGCTCAGTACTTCCATTTTTCCTATGGTCAGACTTTCTACTTATTTTTTAATAGCAATCTCTAAATAACAATGGACAAGAAATGTATTCTAGCATTGGTAGCAGCTCTGGATGCAAAATATGATTACACGGAAAATGGTAGTCTGAGTACAGACTGTACTGGCGTCCTATGTCCCACCCTTCCTTATTCTGACTGGCTGCTTAGAAAAGTCTGACATTGACGAGCTCAGCTGCAGTCTGAAAAGTTGGACTTTTTTCAACTCCGAGTGCCCTGAGCGCCACGACAAAAAGCGACCACCGCCAAGAGCGTTTCAATGCCAAGGGCGCTCAGCGCTATAGACACTGGACTACATAGAGAATGAATAGAAAATAGTCACCCACAGTGGAAAAAATGTGTTTGGTGGACACGCAGCCTTACTCTGCTAGAATTTTTTTGGTTGACTGATGTGTGTGTAATGGAATGTGTAGTTATAAAAAGAGGTTCCTACTCACACATGTGGTGATTTAAAACAAAACAAACCACAACAGTGGATGTGCAATGTTTGTTAATGTTATCAATCTTTTCTTGCGGGTTTATGTATTGAAGTATTTGACATTTTTTAATCAGCTAAATGCATTTTGTGATGTGCCAAGGTCAGTTATGACCAGGATGTAGCATATTTTATTTCAAAATGGAAACAAATGTTAATGCTACTAACAGTGCACATTGAGTGTTTATGCACTTTGAGATATGCCTGAGTAAGATGTGACCAAAATGGTTAACAAAATTTTATTTTTTTCATTTATTTGTTGTTCAAGAGGAAAAATATTTATAATACTTCAAGTTCTGCTCAACCCCAGCACTCTTATTGTGTTTTTATGCATGTCTGATGTGCTGTTGTCATGTGCCAAGTGCACATTTAAAACCAAGACAATGAATAAAAAGTGCGTATTTTTTCATCATACTGATTTGTGTTGGTTTGAAATTTGTCATATTCAATGGATCGCTGAACATGTGTGGCCCAGTTACGTGTCTTGATTTCAAGTTGTGGCCCAACTGATTTTATAATTGAATAGCCCTACCCTATAACTTCTTCCTTACAAATACTAATCACCTTCAGGTCTTTGGCATGTGGAATCTTCCATTGTGAAACAGCAAATTTGTGTGGTCTAAGTGAATTAACTGTGTCCAAGATAATTATCTGCATTAAGTATTTTACTTTGGAAAGAAAAGAATGTTCATTGCACTAATAAACTTTAGCTAAATTGTCATCACACTATAACAAGGTTTTTATTTTGCAAAAGCACATGGTTAACAGAGGCGTTGTTGCAAAGAACATTGACACATTGCTCCTGACGCTGCCGTTTCATGCCTCTCTCCATCTCTTTGACAGACAACTCAACATGAAGGAATTTCATCTTGAGTCTGTGTTCTTTTCAATATATTGTAATTTACGCTCATGGCAATTATATAGCAAGTTTCTCATGAATGGTCAACCTTTTCCATCTTGTCCTGTTGTCTGGGTTTGAGATGCTGCTGCTGCTACTGGTGCAGTGAGCTGATTTTTTTTTTTTTTTTTTTTGGGCTCTGCTCTGATTCCTACAACATTTGGCTAAAGCTGAGGTCATCTTTTTCTAGAAAAGAATTTTTTTTGTGTGTACTTTACTGATCCCCAGAAGGAAAACTCAGAGCATCCACCTAGATGGATGAAGCAGTCACGGTATGGCACCATCCCTTTACCATTCATACACACATTCACACCTAGGGCCACTTTAGAGTCTCCAATTAACCTAACTTGCATGTTTTGGGCCTGTGGGAGGAAACCAGAGTACCCGGGGTAAACCCACGCAGACATGGGGAGAACATGCAAACTCTACACAGAAGGGTCACTAATGGTCAGGGGGTGGGATCAATCCCGTGACCTTCTTACTGTGCTGCCACTGTACCGACCACTGTTCCACCATGCTGCCCTTCCAGTATTATACATAAGAGTTCAACACTTGAGGCCATGACATCATTTTTATTATGAAAGTGCAAAAGATAACACTATTTACCAGGCAGGATAACTAATGCTAAATTAATGAGTCCTATACCAAATCAGTATTGGAGTGTTTCTGCACCTGAACTATCCAGATAGTCATCATCTGGGATACCTTCTAAGGGTTTCAATAATCCCAGTCAACAAGTCTCCCAGCTCATCTGTCTCTGGTCTAACTGGAGGTCCCCCACCTGTCTTGAAATGCTCCCTATGAGCAATGGCAGTTTTTTAATGTATTTTATTGTTTTTCCACATGACCTTTAAAAGGCAACATAGGAACTGTATTAGCAGTTGTGTCAAATGAGAAAACCCACACACTTCAAAGTGAGCTATTTGTGCAATCAGACCACCATAAATAACACAACATAACAAAAATAATTTTTTTGTAAGTTGTCTGTGTTTTTTCAACTGATTTAAGACAATTTTGCACTGCTGAATCCGAAAATGACATCTGTTTCTCTCGATCAGGTCAGGTTTTTATGCCAAGTTGTAAGCAGTTGTACTGTAAATTGAATAGTAGACATTGATAAAGGTAAGTACATGTAAACTGAATGTTACATCATCATTGTTCAAAATTCAGAGAATTTCAAGAAATAAAGAATTTTGCATCGTATAAAGTGAAAATACCCGTACATGTAAACAAAAACGTAAAAAAAAACATGTGGCCAAAGTTCAAAAAGTTGACCTGATTGAGCAAAACCAATGTGATTTTTGGATTCAGCACATCAAAATTGTCCTAAATCAGCTAAAAAAAACTTAGACAATAAATTTGGTGTTGACCAGTGTAATAGAACTAAATCTTATCTGAAGTTGTTGACGGATCCAGCTGGTTACTTTTTCATTTGAGATATATTCATTCACAACTGCAGTCCAAGCATTTGCTTTTTTGTTTGTTTCTGTGGTTGAATCATGCTGTTTGTTTTCAATTATAGGGTACGTTGACATTATTTCCTTTAAAAGTGTCTTCTCACTTTCAAGTTTTTTGAATGTTTTCTTTATTCTTTCTCCATTCTACATCAACAATAAAACTCCAGTTCCACAAACACACTGCTAAAGCTTATATGGATATACTCCACCCCAGGTTTTCAGAGTGTTCTCCCCTTGCACCATGTGTCCATTAATCTAATTGAGTTTCCAACAGATGATCTGCCATGTCCTTGACTACCTACACTCGGTAGGTTGGAACTAGTTAATCTGAAGATAAGTAACATCTCAGAAAGCCATCAGATTAGTGTGCATTAATTTAAATCAGATTATCTTAGTCCTGGCTTTATTTTATTTATTTATCATCTCTATCAAGTTCCAGAGTTAAGGATATTCATGGACTAAAAAACTGCTTTTGGACAATCAGCCTTCTCATTAGGGACATGACAAAAATTTCATATCACGATATACATAAGTCATCTTATATCATGATACCGATATATACCACGATATACATTTTCTGTAAATTCTACAGTTTAGACAATCACATAAAAAGAACCATCTCTTTTTTTATTTTACTTTTTTACATGTACCTTTATCCCTCATAATTTTGCAGCGTTGTTATAAAATAGTTTTTAACTCTGAGTGTGTTTGTCACCAAATTGCGACATAACCCCTAGTGGTCAAGAGTGGTAAATATTTTTTGTCACTAAAATAGTTCAGATTTCCAAGGCTATAACTCAGTACAATATTAAAAAAAAAAAAAAAAAAATTCTCACTTACTTTTGACAAAGGGGGGCTGGCGGGCTGGCTGGCTGGCTGTCTGGCGTGGTCGCTGCGTTTTCACCCATCATGGTTGTTATTTTGAGTTCTGTCGGTCATTTAAAATCTCCACCACATCTACAAAGTCTTATGATTATCCCACACAAATTTCGCTTGTATCCCGCGGCTATTTTGCACGTACAAAGCCGATAAAAGTGACGGTGACCGATCGCGGACATATTATCTTTCTGGGCTAAAATGCTAAAAACAGGAAAAGGAAATGAGGAGTTCTTCTTCTTTGGTGTATTACGTGTTATCCATTGAGTCCTCCAACAGATGTCTGCCACCTTTTGAAACTGGAAAATCAGTACAAATCCCCAATGCAGGCGATCATGTGAGAGTGAGACGACGTGTTCAGTGCCGCACTCTGCCACTAGAGGCATGCAAATTCACACACTCAAAGGGTTAATGTGCATTTGAAACTAGATTCTCATAAATTTCAGGTTTTTCTTCTAAACCATATCATATGAATAAAAGGTAAGCATCAATAAGTTAAATATTTCCTGAGCCAGAGGAGAATAGCAAAAACAAAACAAAACACATAACATAAAGAAATGTCTGAAAATGAGAAAATTACCCATCACTGCCATCTACAGATAAAAATTAGCTATTAGTTTAAATCAGTGAAAATTTAAGTGTAGAGCTACAGCCTGAAGCTGCCATTCTGGTTTGATTTAACCTATTTGCTTCTTAGTAAAATATTTCCCATTGGTCATGATCTGAAAATCAAAGACACAAAAGGTAATGCAATAAAATACATGTGATGATTAACTTTATTCATTATCGCTGCAGTTATTAGAAATCAAATAAATTACATTAAGAGCCAACTTGCTCCTCTAACCCGTTTTAATTTATTTATTTATTATTTATTTTGCATGTATATGCCACCATCATGCACTTTAAGCTTTAATAATTTTTTTTTCAGACAAAACTAAGAAACTCAGCAGTAATTTAAACCAAAGAAACAACGGTCTGCTACGGGTTCCAGTAAGCACAACTTAGCATCGTCCTTTAGCATTTTATAATTAGACATGGTGTTAATGTTACCGCCTATTAAAACAAGGTTAGCGGACTATCCTCTCTGATGCAGCACGATGGAAAACAGTCCCACATCCCTGGCAAACAGGAGTAACAGTTATCTGAACTGGTAGTTTGGTGTTAGCATTAGCAACCACCGGACTGAAGCCTAGCCACCCACCACACACCTGTTCCGCTGTGCACAGTCACGCACTGTGCATTTTAAATCACGATATAAATGATAGAGTATTCTATGAAACGACAGACATTTTTATATTGTCATCTGATATAAATAGTCATATTGCACAGCTCTACCTCTCATACAAAGCTATAACGGAATGGAACAAGCTCCCCACTGCATTGAAGACCAGAACAAATTACAGAGACTTTGCCACAGGGTCTAAAAGATGGATTTTAAGTAATCAAGCCTGCCAGCATTGACTCTCTCCTTTAAATGGGATTTGAAATTGTACTCTTAAATTGGATTTGGATGGGTTGAGTCGGCCGTGGAATTATGGGGGGGCAGAGCCCTGAACACAGCACAACCTGTCTTTCACTGACAGACGTGGTGTCATTGGAGCTTCCGTAGTTGGTCACGCCCGAGGTGATTCCCATAGTGAAACACCTCACTCTGTTATCAAAGAACCAGGAATTATGTTAAGTAATCCAACATTTTCTTATCTTTTAAACTTACTTCCTGCTTGTTTCAGGGACAACAGATTTTGAAATTGCACCTGAATTGCTTTTTTATATGTACTGTTCTTTCTTTTAAATCTTCTTTCCTGCTTCAGGGACTACGGATGGAAATTAGTGAAAATGCTATAATCTGGTACAGAGCTTCTTCACCCTATGTTTAATGTTTTTCTGTTCATGGTCCCTGACAAATAAACTACAACTATTTAAGCCTTGAGCGTGAAACTGGCCTTCTGTCCATCCATCCATCCATTTTCTACTGCTTTTCCGGAGGTCCGGGTCGCAGAGGCAGCAGCTCAAGCAGAGAAGCCCAGACTTCCCTCTCCCTGGCCACTTGCTCCAGCTCTTCAGAGAAGATACCAAGAAGTTCTCAAGCCAGCTGAGAGACGTAGTCTCTCCAGCGTGTCCTGGGTCTGCCCCAAGGTCTCTTCCCAGTGGGACATGCCCGAAACACCTCAAGTGGGAGGTGTCCAACAGGCATCCTGATCAGATGCCAAAAACCACTTCAACTGGCTCCTTTCAATATGGAGGAGCAGCGGTTGTACTCTGCGCCTCTCCCGGATAACTGAGCTCCTCACCCCATCTCTGAGGGTGAGTCCAGCAATCCTACGGAGAAAGCTCATTTCAGCCGACTGTATCCACGATTGCATTCTTTTGGTAATTACCCAAAGCTCATGACCATAGGTGAGGGTAGGAACGTAGACTGACCGGAAAATCAACAGCTTTGCTTTAGAGCTCAGGTCCCTCTTCACCACAACAGACCAGTACAACGTCCGCATCACTGCAGAGCCTGCTCTGATCCGTCTGTCAATCTGTCACTCCATTCTCCCCTCACTTGTGAATGAGACCCCAAGATACTTAAACTTGTCCACTTGGGGCAGGAGCTTGTCCCCAACCCGGAGAGGATAATCCACCTTTTTCCAGCAGAGGACCATGGACTCGGACTTGGAGGTGCTGATTCTCATCCCAGCCGCTTCACACTCAGTAGCAAACCATCCCACCAAGGCTGTAGGTCATTGGTCGATGAAGCCAATAGGACATCATCTGCAAACAGCAGAGATGAGATCCTGTGGTCACCGAGCATGACATCCTCTGATCCTTGGCTGCACCTAGACATTCTGTCCATAAAAATTATGAACAAGATTAGTGACAAAGGGCAGCCAGTCCAACTCTCACTGGAAGAGTTTGACTCTGTGTTGGCAATACGAACCAAACTCTTAGTATATGTTAAAAAAAAAGTGCAGTTGTAAGAGTGCAGTGTTATGATTTTTAATGTCTCCAACCTTAAACACTTGGAGAAATACCATGGAAAGAAGTACACAGAATTTATTGAGGCCACAAGGTGCATATCGGTTTAATATCAATATCAGATGATACTCAATTTTTAAAATACTGGATCGGCCATTAAAAAGCTGTATTGGTACATCCCTAGTTACAACAGATGAAAAGCAGGAAGATTAGCTATTGTAGATCTTGGGGATAATTCAACACCTAGTTTTCAAATTAAATATGGTCCAATGGTATAATAAAAAGTCAACCAGAAAACAATCATAAAAATGCAGAAACTTACCAAATATTTTCAGAGAGGATGATAAAGAAAGTATATGAAGAGTGGGAGAGCAATGGCACCTGAAGATCACCATGGTTGATGAGAGAGACAGACATCTTTTATTGATAACCTGGATGACATTCAAGCACACACAGAACCAGTTCATCTCTTAAGGTGGGGGAGTCTTCCCCGGCTCTTCCCCGGCTTCAACTTCAAGTGCAGTTACCAATGTGCCCAGAGCTACAGAAGACACTTCAGAGGATGAGCAGTATGTTTGCCAACTACTGCAGTCTTTGCAAACTACACAAATGCTGTCAAGACAAAAGGATGTAAGTGCATCAAGTAAAGTTGTTTGGTTGCTTGGATAAGGAGCTGTGTGAAGCCAAACCTGTCTGGACCAAATGTAGACAATGGAACAAAACATGAACCTTTATCAAGATTTTGGTGCAGACGTTCAGGTGTGAAAACATCCTAAGATGAGTACAAGTATCAAGGTTCAGATTTAAATCAAAAATTCAACAAGGAATGAAAAAGAAGAAAACAGAAAACGGATATCCCTTTCCTTTATGCATTGGCTTCCTGTAGTAGCGTATCGTCACTTCCTGTGTTGCTGGCTGTTGGTGTGGTTTGCTTTGCGCTTAGCTCTCCTCACTCTCCTGAGGATTAATGCCTTTAATTGTATTTTAATCACTTTTTCCATCTACTGTCACCTCCCACTTCTGTTTAACAAGCCTCTTGCATCTGTGTGTGCCCTCAGTGTCACCTAATCACCCTCTTCAGCCTTCTGTTTACCTTTCATCAGTGTTTGTGATAGCTTCGGGTTAGCCACTAGCTATGGCTACCAGTTCTCCTTCCCCTTCTCCTCTGGTGTGCTCTCTGTGTCAGATGTTTAGCTACACCTCTGCCTCTTTTAGTGATAATGGTAAAAGTAACAAATGTTGCCTTTTTAAGGCACTCGAGGCAAGGTTGTGTGATTTGTAATCCCGACTCCATTGCATTGAAACACCATCAATGCCATTTAATAATGACAGGCTCCCCTTAGCTGCAGCGGAGCACCGTAGCATAGGGTCTGCTAGCTGCCCCCCAGCATCCACCTCTCCTGAGCAGCCAGGAGAGAACAAGTGGGTGACGGTGAGAAGGAAGCATAGTTGCAAGCCCCTGGTTCACCACCAACCTGTTCATGTTTCTAATCGCTATTCCCCGCTCAGTGACACACCCGCTGAGGAAAAACTCTGATCATTGGTGACTCTATAGTCAGAAACGTGAACCTAGAGACTCCAGCAGCCATAATCAAATGCATTCCCGGAGCCAGAGCAGGCGACATCAAGACAAATTTGAAAATGCTGGCTGAAAACATCTTGTGTGGTACCTGTACCAAAGACTTCCCACCCCAAAGATCTGAACAGCTACAGACCAGTGGCCTTGACGTCCCACATGATGAAGACCCTGGAGAGACTGCTCCTTGCTCACCTCCGCCCCCTGGTGGGACCAGCGATGGATCCACTCCAGTTCGCCTACCAGCATGGCATTGGGGTGGAGGATGCGGTGATCTTCCTCCTTCACCGTTCTCTGTCCCACCTGGAGAAGCCTGGGAATGCGGTGAGGATCATGTTCTTTGACTTCTCCAGTGCTTTCAACACCATCCAACCGATGATCCTGAAGGACAAGCTGCTGTGCGCAGAGGTGGACCAGCACCTGTCATCATGGATCCTGGACTACCTCACTAACTGGCCTCAGTTTGTGAGAACCCGGGACTGTGTGTCCGACACGATCATCGGTAGCACGGGGTCCCCCAGGGAACGGTTTTGGCTCCCTTCCTGTTCACCCTTTATACTGCGGACTTCTCACACAACACAACACACGGCCATCTACAGAAGTTCTCTGATGATTCTACGATCGTTGGCCTCATCTTCAACGGAGATGAAGCTGAGTACAGAGGGCTTATCCAGGACTTCGTGGACTGGTGCCATTGGAACTGCCTCCAGATCAACGCGAGGAAAACTAAGGAGCTGGTGGTGGACTGCCGCAGGCATGGACAACCCCTCACAGCACCAGTAAATATACAGGGAACAGACATCGAGATGGTGACATCCTACAAGTCTGGGTGTTCATCTGAACAATAAACTAGACTGGTCACACAATACTGACGCACTCTACAAGAAGGGACAGCACAGGCTATTCCTACTGAGGAGACTCAGGTCTTTTGGTGTACAAGGGGCGCTGCTGAAGACATTCTATGACACGGTGGTGGCATCAGCCATCACTTTTGGAGTGGTCTGCTGGGGCAGTGGCATTACAGCAGCCGATAGGAAGAGACTGAACAAACTGATCAAGAAAGCTAGCTCTGTCCTGGGGCAGCGCCTTGACCCAGTGGAGGAGATAGGAGAGAGAAGGATGGTGGCTAAACTGTCATCTCTGCTGGAGTCCAAGTTCCACCCTATGCAGGACATACTGAATGCACTGAAGGAGCTCATTTAGCAGCAGACGACATCATCCTAGGTGCACAACCGAGAGGTTTCGCAGGTCCTTCCTACCTACGGCTGTCAGACTGTACAACCAAAGTAGGGCTGCTCGCAGAGATAGCAAAAAGACGTGACAACCTAATAGTATTGAATGCAAAAGACGCAATAGACTTACACAATGGTCCCCTCCAGTATACAACTAGGAAAATACCGGTCGCTATGGAGGGTGAGAATATGTATGGGTACATAATCATACCATGTAGGATAACTAAGTAGACGGTTATGCTGTTTCATTCCATCTAGCTACAATGCTCTGCACTATGTGTGTTTATATATTTACATATTTATTCCATCTAGCTACAATGCTCCACACTGTGTGTGTTTATATATATATTTATATATTTACTCTATCTAGCAACAATGCTCCACATTGTGTGTGTTTATATATTTACATATTTATTCCATCTAGCTACAATGCTCCGCACTGTGTGTTTATATATTCATATATCTATTCCATCTAGCTACAGTGCTCCGCACTGTGTTTATATACTCATATATTTATTCCAGCCAGCTACAATGCTCCGCACTGTCTTTATATATTTATATATCTATCCCATCTAGCTACAATGCTCTGCACTGTGTCTCTCTCTATATATATATATATATTATATATATATATATATATATATATATATATTTATATGTACATATGTATACTTGCTGCTCTTGTTTTTTTCTCTTGCCTTCTGATTGTTGCTCTGAGTGTTGCTATCCCTGTGCTGTTGCAATCCTGGAATTTCCCCATTGTGGGACTAATAAAGGCTTATCTTATCATATCTTATCTTAAATGCAATTGTAAACACTCCACAATTGTTATCCATGCCGGCATTAACAACATCCGACTCCGGCAGTCTAAAGTTGCAAAACTTAGTGTGGAATCAGTGTGTAACTTTGCAAAGATGATAGCTGTGTTCCGATCGCCCAGTAGTGTACTCCGAATTGGACTGCACAGGGTGTTCCACCATATTAAGTGAGATTCCAAACCGAAAGGAGCAAACGGTCTTCAGTTCAAAGGGAATGGAGCAGGGAAGAAGTAAACAACCGGACATCTCAATCACTTCCCCAGAAGTTGGTAGGAAGATTACCCAAAAGCCATTGCGTCTCAAATACAAGTAAAAAAAACAACAAAACTATTGTTGTTAATGTTATTAACAAGCTAAATTGATGTTGGCTAATGTGTATATCAACTGATAGTAATAAAAATATATTTGTATTAATATTTTATTTAAGAAATATAAATTATCCACCATAGTATCAGTACATGTCCATGGTTACCGTGGTAACACACAGAGGAGGGAGCTGATGGTTACAGGGTGTTTCAAATGGAGAAATTTTGTGAAGGGCGGTTAACGTCACTGATATTCCCTGAGAACAGAGCAGGGAGTAGGGAATACAGTTGAAGTACACTGTGGATCGGAGCATAGCTGATGTCTGCCTCTGTAGTATTCTCTGGGCCCCTCCCCAACTTGACCAGTGATGACATGTTTAGCTGTATGTCATCCTTCAACCACTGGCTGTCTGTGTGGTGTCCTGCAAACAATGTGGGCTACATAGACAACTGGAACTCATTTTGGGGAAAACCTGGTCTTATTAGGTGAGACGGCATCCATCCCACTTTGGATGGTGCGTGTCATTTATCTAACAATCTGGCATCATTTTTATCCAAATTTCCAAAGCTTTGACAACTCAGAGTTGGGACCAGGAAGCAGACTTGCAGTCTTACACGCCTCTCTGCAGCTCCTCTCCATTGGCCACCCCTCAACTTAGCCCCCGTCTTCCCCATCAGAGAATCATTGTCTGCTCCCTCTAAAGTAAATAAAAATATAATGTATAAGCATCCCAAAGGGATTAAACAAAAAGTTGATAAAACTCAAATTAAAATGACTTGGCCTCTGTTCCTCCTCATAATTTAAAAATTAAATGCAGTTTGTTAAATATTAGGTCTCTAACTCCCAAGTCTCTGCTAGTCCATGATCTGTTAATTGATCATAAGATTGATTTACTATCCTTTACAGAAACTTGGTTAGAGTGAGGATTAAGTTGGTTTAAATGAATCAACTCCCTCTGGTTATTTAAACTGTCAAAATCCCAGAAGTTCTGCTTGTAGAGGAGGAGTAGCAACAATTTACCATTCCGAATTACTAATTAATGTAAAGCAAAAAACATGTTATAATTCCTTTGAGGGCATCGTCCTCAGTATTGGGCATGTTAGTAATTTTAGGTTAAAACCAATTTTATTTGTCATAGTTTATCGTCCTCCCTCAGCCTACTCAGAGTCTTTATCCAAATTTACCAAATTCTTAGCGGATTTAGTGCTTAAATCGGATAGAATTATAGTAGGGGACTTTAATACACATGTAGATGTAGATAGTGATTGCCTTAATATGGCATTTAATTCAATATTAGACTCGATGGGGTTTTCTCAGAAAGTAGGAAATTCTACCCATTATCTCCACCACATGCTGGACCTTGTTCTGACATATGACATAGAAATAGAAACTCTGGTAGTGTCTCCTCATAACCCTGTACTGTCAGACCATTATCTGTTAACCTTTGATATTACTATTTTTGACTATTTGGCTCCTAAAGAAAAATATTACTATAGCAGATGTCTCAGATGATGCGGTTAGCAAATTTAAGCAGACTGTTTCCTCAATGCCATGTGTCAACACAGCAGAGATAAGCTACGGTGAACTTGCTCCTTCTGTAACTAATAGCATGGTAGATACTGTGACAGCTTCTCTGCATAAGACCTTAGATATGGTGGCCCCTTTAAAAAAAGAAAAAGTCTAATCAGAGATTTCTAACTCATTGGTTCAACACAGAAACTCATAGCTTAAAACAGAAGACTCATCAATTAGAAAGAAAATGGCGCTCCACTAAATTAAATGAAATCTATTTAGCATGGAGAAATCATCTTCTAATTTATTAAAAAAAAAACTCTTAAGAAAGCTAGAACAAGTTATTTTTCCACATTAATAGAAGAGAACAAGAATAATCCCAGGTTTCTTTTCAGCACTGTAGCCAGGCTGACAAACATTAAGGACTCTGTCAAACCTAGCATTCCCTTAGAGCTTACTAGTCAGGACTTTATGAACTTGTTCAATAATAAAATTTCATCTATCAGAGATAAAATCAGTAAGATTCTCCCCACCGTTAACTTAAATACAGGAACTACTACAACTCCTTCAATTGATACCTATTTGGATGCGTTTACTCCAACTGACCTTTTAGAGTTAGATAAAATAATTTCCTCATCCAAGCCTTCAACTTGTCTTTTAAACCCTATTCCTACCAGGCTATTTAAAGAAGTTTTTCATTTACTGGTAGCTTTATTCTTCAAATAATCAATTCTTGATTAACATTAGGCCATGTACCACAGGCTTTTAAAACTGCTGTAATTAAACCCTTACTCAAAAAGCCATCGCTGGATCCAGGAGTTTTAGCTATCTATAGACCAATCTCTAATCTGCCTTTCATTTCAAAAATCTTAGAAAGAGTTGTTGCTACGCAATTATTTGACCACTTGCAAGGAAATGGTTTATTTGAAGAGTTCAATCTGGGTTTAGAATCCATCATAGTACTGAAACAGTTTTAGTGAAGGTCACTAATGACCTCCTTATCACATCTGATAATGGACTTGTTTCTGTACTTGTCCTTTTGGGCCTTAGTGCAGCTTTTGATACTATCAATCATAATATTTTACTTGATAGACTAGAACACCTTATTGGATTTAACAGAACTTCGTTGCAGTAGTTTAGATCTTATTTATCTGATAGGTTTCAGTTTGTTCATGTCAATAATGAGTTTTCTTCCAACTCAAAGCGCAGTCATGGAGTTCCACAGGAACTGTGCCAGGCCCTATTCTTTTTAGTTTATATATGCTTCCGCTAGGCAACATTATTAGAAAGCACTATATACATTTTCATTGTTATGCAGATGACACAATTATACTTGTCAATGAAGCCAGATGATAGTAACCAATTAGCCAAGTTAGAGGCCTGTCTTAACCTCTTGCACTCCGGTGTACCGCGGACGGTCACGTCTCTGCGTCCTAGGGCGCACTAAAGAAAAAAAAAAAGCTGCATTTCCGTTCTTCCACTACAGACACAGCCGCGAACAGAAAGCCAAAGGAGTGCTTTGATTGGTTTAGATGTGATTGACCTCTCATTCGACTAATAAGAGCCTTGAATTGGGTTTCTGAAACCTTGAAGAGCCAATGACTGAAAACCTAGCAAGAAGGACCCGCCTACCAACGGCTGCGAATACAGCCAGCCAATTGAAGCACAGAAATTCGAAAGCGTACGTCCCTTGCAAAATCTGTTTTGTGTAAGCCGCTGGGTGACACACACGCGTTCGCCAGTCTTTTTTTCTTACTACTGTTCTTATTTGTTTTGAAAAATCGTTCGCCAAAACCGCAATCATGGAAGCGCAAAACTGCAATAATGGAATTATGGTTTGACCGGGTCGCGTGACCAGAACCACGAGTCCGTAACAAGCGGACCAGCGTCATGTTCGTCTGACAATGAGGAAGAGAAGTTCGCCAGCTACGCTGCTGTTGTGAACAGGTAAGTGTTATAAGCTAAATTATTCTTTATCCCTGAAAATTGTAATCAAAATGACTTTTGACCGATCGGTAAATTACAACTGTGTGTTATCGCAACATGTCCGGTCCGGACTGGACCGGACGGCGCACGGACCATGTCCAGTCCGTGCGCCATGAACACCCCCCGGACCGTCCGGACTGTCCGGACCGTGAACGCCACCCCCCCGCTACTCTTCTGTAGCGGATTGCAGATATTATTGCAGATATTTTAGTACAACTGTGCGTAGTAGACCGCGGCGCACCATCCCCGTGGTCCGTCATGTGTCGATGGACGATGTCCGTCCTCTGTAGCGGGGGGGGGGGGGGAGTTCTTATCTTCTACATTACAGATATTTTAGTATAATTTTTAGTGCACTGTAGGTTATTTTTTCTTGTAAAAAAAAGCCACACATTTTTTACGTGGCATGCTTCTTTGTGTGTGGGGGCTTGTTTGTTCATTCATTCATTCATTCATTCATGAATGAATAAAGAACCACCCCCCCCACACACACACACACACAGCCCTTCACCTTTCATTAGAGCCCAACATGAAGCTTCTATATTGAATCATTCAAAAGTTACAGACGTTTTTCCAGACTGTGCCATTTGGCACAATTTGGCACAGTTCAAAAACGCCTGGGAACAACCTAAGAAAAAAGCTGTGTAATATATTCATTTTTTGTAGTATTGTTACAAAATTTTGACCTCAGCTGGATAACACTTGGTTCTACATTTCTGTTGCATTTTCCAGCTCGGATCTGACAGCTTTGTGTTATTTGCAAGCATTTGTATCCAAAAAAAACACCCAGGCGAAATTTATTTTCTGCAAGTGCAGTATGTTTAGATGACTGTTACTCAGTGGCAGGAGCACTTAGAGAGATTATGACTGTTTTGCCAAAAAATTCAAAGTGTTTTCTTTTAAATGAGACCAACCCCATGAAGATGCTGCAAAGGGTTGAAGAACAGCTTTTGATTTACTTTGGGTACGTTATTTTTTGGCGTTTTTAGGGAAATTGACCAGAGTGCAAGGGGTTAAGGAAATCAAAGCTTCGATGACTTGTAATTTCATTCATTCATTCACTCATTCATCTTCTTCCACTTAATCCTTTTCAGGTCGCAGGGGGGCTGGAGCCTATCCCAGCATTTCTTGCTACTAAATTCAGATAAGACTGAAGTCATTCTAGTTGGTCCAAAAAACCTTAAAAATACCTTTCCAAATCAAACTCTTAGTTTGGCTGCGGTTAATTTTTTTCTTAATAGTTCTGTGAGGAACCTTGGAGTTATTTTTGATCAAGATGTTTTTAATTCACATATTAAACTTGTTTCTAAGACGGCCTTCTATCATTTGCATAATATTGCCAAGATTAGGAGCAACTTGTCTCAGAGTAATGCTGAGAAACTAATCCACACTTTTATTTGCTCTAGATTAGATTACTGTACCTCTATTATCAGGCTGTCCTAAAAAATCTTTAAAAAGTCTTCAGCTGATCCAAAATGCTGCGGCAAGAGTTTTAACAGGTACTAGAAAGAGAGATCTCTCTCCGGTTCTGGCTTCCTTTCATTGGCTCCCCATAAAATTTAGAATTAAGTTAAAAATCCTTCTTCTCACTTACAAAGCTCTAAATAATCAGGCCCTTTTTTTTAAAAAAAGATCTGGTGCTACCCTATCATCCTAACAGAGCACTACACTCCCAAAATGCAGGATTACTTGCAATACCTAGAATCTCCAAAAGTACAATGGCAGGCAGATCCTTCAGTTATAAAGCTCCTCTCCTTTGGACCCAGCTGCCAATCTGGATTCGGAAGTCAGACTCGATCTCTGTTTTTAAGAATAGGGTTAAAACCTTCCTTCTTGATATAGAATATAATTGGGGTGGGATCAGGTGCCCCTGAACCCTCCCTTAGTTATTTTGCTTATAGGTTTAGACAGCCAGGGGACCTCCAACAATGTACTGGGCTTCACTCCTTTCTTCACTCTCAATGAGATATTTTTGCTGGTTATTAACATCTGTTTGTTCTCTCCCATGGATTGAATTCCATCATGCTGTTTGCTCTCTACATGTCTGTTCTTTTCATCTTCTTTTCTATCCCCTCACCCCCCAGTCAATCGCAACAGATGGCTGCCCCTCCCTGAGCCTGGTACTGCTAGAGGTTTCTTCCTGTTAAAAGGGAGTTTTTCCTCTCCACCATCGCCAAGTGCTTGCTCACAGGGGATCGCTTGACTGCTGGGGTCTTTCTGCAATTGTGGGGGTTTCCCCTACAGTTGAAAGTGCTATGAGATGACTTGTTGTGAAATGGTGCTATATGAATAAAGTTGAACTGGACTGAATATCTAATAATTAGAATTTTTATTTCATTGAGAAAAATAGTAGCCTACAATTTTGCAAATAGAGGCTTTGCTGTTTATCACACCTGCTAACTGTTCAGTGAGTCATTCCTCTAGTGTAAACAGTACCTTATAGATTCTGCTGCTGTATAATTTTTGCACAAAAAATAAATAAATTCTAAATCAGCATGACATCAGAATACCTCAAACTACATACACAAATATACACATGAGCGTGCACATGTGCACACACACGCAAGTTTTGTCTTTTGTCAGAAGTGGATCCAAAGTTTACCTGAAATCTGATTTACCAAAATGACGGAAGAGAAAAGGAAGATCGATCTGAACATACCCCAAGATAAATGGACCCTCCAGAAGAGCGAAAAATAAAAGTAACGTCAGCACAGAAACAGTGTGAAGTGTTATCAGTTAATAAGGAGGGGGAACTATTTTGCACTGAATGTGTTAGTTGATAATCAGTGTCTTGTATTAAAAAGGGTTTGTTTTTTCCTCTTTCATGATCACGAGGCTCTAAAGCTGCAGAGCTTAAAAGAGTTAAAAAAGACCTTCAGCTATAAACCTGATAAGACTATAATTCTCACTTTAGGTTATGGATAGTGCGGTTACAATAAATGTTTATAACAAATCCATGTCTACAGCAGGAAAACATTTATGTCTCAGCTTATTTGTACTGTTAAAACAGCACATCAAAGTATATGAGTTGATACAAATGTCTCATCTTTTGTGGCCCTGTCAACACATTTCTGAAGCACATTAGCCATGAGGACCTGTTACTCATTAACACCTGGTGAAACCATTCAATTATGGTTACATCTGAAGTGGCTGAACATAATTCAGGTCAAGAATTAACCTTGTGATCTAGTCATGTCTACTTGTGAGACCAATGATGGTAAATTAATGGCTAGCAAAATTTATAAACATGTTTATATATTTTAAGATGTTAACTCACAGTAACTCACATAGCTTAAGGGTTTATTTATTAACCTGTTGCACTTCGGTGTACCGCGGGTGGGCATGTCTCTGTGTCCTAGGACGCACGAGGGCATCCTAGGACGCACACTGTGCGTCCTAGGAGGCACTGAAAAAAAAAACACCTGCATTTCCGTTCTTCCACTACAGACACAGCCACGAACAGAAAGCCAAAGGAGTGCTTTGATTGGTTTAGATGTGATTGACCTCTCATTCGACTAATAAGAGCCTTGAATTGGTTTTCTGAAACCTTGAAGAACCTATGACTGAAAACCTAGCAAGAAGGACCCACCTACCAACGGCTGCGAATACAGCCAGCCAATTGAAGCACAGAAGTTCGAAAGCTGTTTTGTGTAAGGCTGGGTGACACACAGGCGTTCGCCAGTCTTTTTTTCTTATTACTGTTCTTATTTGTTTTGAAAAATCGTTAGCCAAAACCACAATCATGGAAGCGCAAAACTGCATTAATGGAATTATGGTTTAACCGGGTCGCGTGACCAGAACCACGAGTCCGTAACAAGCGGACCAGCTTCATGTTCGTCTGACAATGAGGAAGAGAAGTTCACCAGCTACACTGCTGTTGTGAACAGGTAAGTGTTATAAGCTAAATTATTCTTTATCCCTGAAAATTGTAATCAAAAATGACTTTTGACTGATCGGCAAATTACAACTGTGCGTAGTAGACCGCGGCGCACCGGGCAATGTCCGTCCTCTGTAGCGGGGGGGGGGGGGTGTCAACCCCCCCCCCCCCCACACACACACACACACACACGGCCCTGAGTGTCACCTTTCATTAGAGCCCAAGATGAAGCTTCGATATTGAATCATTCAAAAGTTACAGACGTTTTTCCAAACTGTGCCATTTGGCACAAGTTGGCACAGTTCAAAAACGCCTGGGAACAACCTAAGAAAAAAGCTCTGTAATATATTCATTTTTTGTGGTATTGTTACAAAATTTTGACCTCAGCTGGTAACACCTGGTTCTACATTTCTGTTGCATTTTCCAGCCCGGCTCTGAAGCTGTGTGTTATTTGCAAGCATTTGTATCCAAAAAAACACCCACGCGAAATTTATTTTCTTCAAGTTCAGTATGTTTAGATGACTGTTACTCAGTGGCCGGAGCACTTAGAGAGACTATGACTCTTTTGCCAAAAAATTCAAAGTGTTTTCTTTTAAATGAGACCAACCCCATGAAGATGCTGCAAAGGGTTGAAGAACAGCTTTTGATTTACTTTGGGCACGTCATTTTTTGGTGTTTTAGGGAAATTGACCAGAGTGCAAGGGGTTAAATCATCCTTAATTTCCATTCCTACAGAATCTACAATTAAGTTCAAAATCCTTCTCACAAAGCTCGAAATGATCAGCCCCCTTGTTATTTAAAACAGCTGATAGTACCTTATCATCCTAACAGCGCACTATGCTCCCATAACACAGGATTACTTGTAATGCCAAGAATCTCTAAAAGTACAATAGGAGGCTGAGCTTTCAGTTATCAGGCTTCTCTTATATGGAAAAAGTTGCCAATTTGGATTTGGGAGACAGACTCAATTTCTGTTTATGAGAATATGGTTAAAACTTTCCTTTTGAACAAAGCTTATAGCTAGAGCTGCATCAGGTGACTCTGAAACCTCCCTTGGTTATGCTGTTAAAGGTTTAGACAGCTGGGGAACCTCCCAAAATGCACTGGGCTTCACTCCTTTCTTTCTTCACTCTTAATATGTGTAACATTTTTGCTGTTCATTAACATCTACAGTCGTGAAAAAATTTGGACACCCCTTTAAATATTCAGTTCTTTATAAAGAAATGTTCACATATCTATGATTAACCTTGTTTTTGTTTGCATTTTTTAACATTTATTTTAGCCATTTTAAGTGGGAATGAATGTGGGGGTGTCCAAAAAAAGAAAAGGGTGTCCTAATTTATTCTTCACTATTTGTTTAGAATTACATTTTACAGAAAATCTGATAAAAGGCTTTAATTAATTTTTAATTGCCTAGTTGTATTATATGAATCTCCCAGTATATTTAACATTGATATTAAAAATCTATATGTCCAAATATGTTAAAAAAACAACACAGGCTTATATAGGGTGTCCTAATTTTTTCACATGACTGTATTTGCTCTCTCCCTTAAATTGAGTCCCCGTCATATTGTTCGTTCTCTACATGTCTGTTTTTTACTTCTTCACTACCCCCTCACCCCCCAGCAGATGACTGCCAATCTGCTGGAGGTTTCTTCCTGCTAAAAGGGAGTTTTTCCTCTCCACTGTCGCCAAGAGCTTGCTCACAGGGGACTGCTTGATTGTTGGGGTATTTCTGCAATTGTGGAGTATTTGCCCTACAGTTTGAAAGTGCTATAAGATGGCAGTTGTGAAATTCAGTTGAATTGAACTGAATTAATTTGTTAGTTATTTCCAAATTTGTCAACTGTCAAGGTTAGATGTTAAATTATTTCATTGCAATTAAAAAAAATATATAATACTGAACTGTGACTCTTGACTTTCTTTAAAAAAAAACGTTTTTATGTGAATTTGTTTTATAGAAGCTCCTATGGCAACCATCAGCCCATTATTCAAGAAGGCACTGAACAGAGAGAAAGAGATGCAGGTTTATTTAACAAATACAACAGATTTATTTCATTTCCACAAAAGAAGAGATATGGCACAGGTTTATAGCAGAGTCATAATTCAGCCATGACGAAATATATTCATGCACAATCTGATGCACTGTGGGAATTCATAATCACGGAAGCAACAGCAGGCGTTGATAAAGATGTTATTCTCTGAGTGCATTTCAAACTGAGATGTGACAAACTGCAACACTCACAAAGCAGAGTTTCAGTTTTTATGTCAGCCACACATCATCGTGACTGAACTTGATAAAGAAATTTATGACAAATGTCAGGCATTCCTTGAAGGAAAAATGTCACCATTTCTCCATATTGACAGTGGTTTTATAGAGTACATTTCTCACTGTTTTGCTTTCTACAAAAGACACAAAGATGACAAATACATTTATCAGATTCCTCTGTTTTTTTCTCTTTACTTCATAATTCATGCTACTTAATTTTCAATGACATTTCTTCTTTTGTAGCTGAATTTGCAGTAGACATTCTTAACCCAAAATTTCTTAGATTTAAAATACAAAGTCAAAGCATTATACCTCAGTCACAGAACAGTGACTGGTAACCTTTATTGTAGTATAAAGTATAAAGCATTTCAAAGTTAGACATTATAAAATAAGCTCTACTTCATTCTGCAGACAGAAAATCCTTTAATCTAAAACAAACCATGATAATAGAGCTCTCCTGTCCTGAGGGTCAAAAGTTTTCTAATATGTTTACAATAAAAACTTCAGATATTGGCAAACTGTCAAGACCATCGCTGCTACTGGGCAATTTACAATTCCCTGCCTCAGTGAGTGAACGTCTCAAAGAGTGAAACAGTGTGTGTTCACAGTTAAATTTAGACCTAACTGTGTGGCTCAGTTTGTTTCAACAGCTTACAATTTAGGCAGAAGTATAGCCTTATAATTTAATGTGTGTGTGCATTTATTTTTTTTTAATGGGCACTGCTGAACCCACATACGTAGATCTTCATTTTTCTATGGAAATATTTTGAGCAACTGTATAGTTGAGTAGTGTACATTTTCCATCCCTTCTGACTATATCGAGCAACATGTTAGGATAAACGCTGGGCAATGTGACTTCCAATCAACATTTTGATTACTTGAGCAATTAACTCTGTTTTCAGTTTTTACAATGATTTATTATTATTTTTTTATTTATTCGGATGATGTGTGCCCAATAAATGACTTGATTTAGTAATAGTATATTGAAAGTATTTATATATTGCCACTAAGAAGAAGCACCTATTGGTAACAAAGAGTTCTGCATCACTGTAACTGACCTTCTGCTGGTCTAGCATCACCACATCTGTTTGTAGCAGGATAAATCCAAATGAAATGAGAAGTGAGATTCATCAAATACATTAAATATCAGCTTGTACCATATTGGTGCTCTGTGTCAGCACTATTATTATTTTTAATGAATTTAACAAAGCATTAACTTAGGAAACACACACACACAGTAGGGAAAATACTATGAGGGGGGGAAATCAAAATAATCACTATTGGTTAATTTTGGGTCAATCGCCCAGCCCTAATTTAAAGTTATGCATGAGTGTAGCAGGTACTGTGTAAATGGTACCACTTACGAAAAGACAACATAAAGCATTTATTAATAGTTTATGGTCTGTTTGCTAATCAGATTGTAACAACTTTATAAATCATTAAGAAGCCTTTATAAATGTGAGATTAAAAAGGAAAGTGACCTCTTTTTGCCAAATAGTGAGCCTACACTCATCTGTTCTCTACAAACCTCAGATATCAGTTATTTACTCAGTTTTCTTACCAGCTAGATTTTCACTATCAGATATCTGTCAACAGGTTTCTAGCATTAAGGCACTAAGCATCTCTAGTCAAAATGTCTCTTGAGCTTGCCAAAAAGTGAGTCTGCATCAATGCATGGAATATGTCTTAAAACTTATTTGTAACTACCTATTCATATTTCTAACCTAATCAACAAATCCATCCATCCATCCATCCATCCATCTTCTACCGCTTTTCTGGAGGTCCGGATCGCGGAGGCAGCAGTTCAAGCAGAGAAGCCCAGACTTCCCTCTCCCCAGCCACCTGCTCCAGCTCTTCAGAGAGGATACCAAGGCGTTCCCAGACCAGCTGGGAGATGTAGTCTCTCCAGCTGGTCTGGGAACGTAGACGTAGTCTCTCCAGCGAGTCCTGGGTCTGCCCCGGGGTCTCCTCCCAGTGGGACATGCCTGAAACACCTCAAGTGGGAGGCGTCCAGGAGGCATCCTGATCAGATCCCCATACCACCTCAACTGGCTCCTTTCAATGCGGAGGAGCAGCGGTTCTACTCCGAGCCTCTCCCAGATGACTGAGCTCCTCACCCTATCTCTGAGGGTGAGTCCAGCAATCCTACGGAGAAAGCTCATTTCAGCCGCTTGTATCCGCGATCTCGCTCTTTTGGTCATTACCCAAAGCTCGTGACCATAGGTGAGAGTAGGAACGTAGACTGACTGGTAAATCGACAGCTTTGTCTTAGAACTCAGCTCCCTCTTCACCACAACAAACCGGTACAACGTCCACATCACTGCAGACGCTGCTTTAATCCGTCTGTCAATCTCTCGCTCCATTCCCCCTCACTCGTGAATAAGACCCCAAGATACTTAAACTCCTCCACTTGGGGCAGGAGCTTGTCCCCAACCCGGAGAGGACAATCCACCTTTTTCCGGATGAGGACCATGGACTTGGACTTGGAGGTGCTGAACCTCGGATTCAGGAGGAGCAATGTGGTTTTCGTCCTGGCCGTGGCACATCGGACCAACTCTTCACCCTCTCGAGAATCCTTGAGGGTTCGTGGGAGTTTGCCCAACCAGTTTACATGCATTTTGTGGACTTGGAGAAGGCATTCGACCACGTCCCTCGTGGTTTTTTGTGGGGGGTGCTTCGGGAGTATGGGGTATCGGGCTTTTTGTTACGAGCTATTCGGTCTCTGTATAACCGTTGTGAGAGTTTGGTTCGTATTGCCAAGACTCAGTTGGACTCATTCCCAGTGAGAGTTGGACTCCGCCAGGGCTGCCCTTTGTCACCGATCCTGTTCATAATTTTTATGGACAGGATTTCTAGGCGCAGCCAGGGAACGGAGGGTGTCATGCTTGGTGACCACAGGATCTCATCTCTGTTGTTTGCAAATGATGCTGTCCTGTTGGCTTCATCCAGCAATGACCTACAGTTCGTGCTGGGACGGTTTGCCGCTGAATGTGAAGCGGCTGGGATGAGAATCAGCACCTCCAAGTCCAAGTCCATGGTCCTAATCAATAAATCTTTCTGAATTATTCATAAATCCTTTACTATGGTAGTCTTATTGTAAAGTGGTAACCAAACAAAGGAGCCTGTATATAACAGATAATAGTTCATTGTACATTTAAGATAATTTTACTTCATTATGAGGATTATACACCACAACATCCAGATTTATTCAGCCCTTTAAGTTTCTGCCTGATTTTTTTTTTTTTTTTTTTGCATGTGTCTCTGTCCACATCCATGCACACATGTGCCTGTGTGTGCTGTTCACCCCAGCCAGCCAGAGTAATGAAGCAGCCCCATCTGGACCTAACACATGCCCCAGACTGTTCGACCTGTCAGGGGATGAATGTGCTCCTGCTGTGGAGTGTGTGTGTGTGTGTGTGTGTGTGTGTAGTAGTACACACAGAGGATCTGAGTGGTCAGCCAAGACTAGAAGCTGAAAATCTGCACCTGTTACTACTTCCAAGACAACCCATGAGAGATTGTAGGAAAAAGGGGCGATGCAGTAGAGATGAGAAAGACAGAAAAATAGTGTTAGTAGAGATGGGATTGTTTGCCCACACGTTCTTGCCTCCATCTTTGTTGTGCGCTTTGTGAAGCACACCAACATGATCAAGGCTTAACTTTATTATGGTGGCAGCTTTTGGCCTCAGTTTAAAAGACTGATCAATTTGGCTTCAATGTAGCCCCACAACGCTGCCCATGACTCCGCAAAACATTCAGCTGCCTGGCAGCAAAGAAAGGGCTGGCGGACACAGAAAGAAACTGACTGTAGCTTTGCAAAATAACGACTGTTGCCCAGTGAAAGAGCTCATTTTCTGCCCTCTTGCACCATCTCATCTGCACTGGCACAAAGTAGAGCTGTGATGTAACTCCAACACAGCAAAATTATTCATTAATTCATGACTAGAACTTTTAAAACAGGAGTGGGAATAAACGATTTGACTGCCCTTTAATCATAATTTAAAGCAAATGTTTATTTGTTGTCTGGGCTCTCTCTGTTTTTTGAAGTTCAAATGTGATTCATTATTTAGAACTGTAGAGTATCAGGAGAACAGTGCTGCAGCTGATAATAATTACCAGGTGGTACCAAAGGTTTAAGAGATTTTAAATATTAAGAAAAGGCTTCTTGCTTGAACTTTACAGAGATTCACTTTGCTGTTTTAAAGTAAAAAAAAAAAAAAAGGAAGAAGAAAAAAATCACTGCAAACATGTTTAAAATTACACAGACATTGTTTTCCACTTCCCTCCATACACAAACACCGCCCTCGGTTTGGGTGGCAAACTGGACCTGTTCAGTTAGAATGATTTACCTGTTGAACAGGATGATAGAGTTTTAAGAGCTGCTGTTTTTCACTGGGGGCTGACACCATCGCCCAAACAGTCATAAAGAGACAGGGCACCATCCAGATAGCAGGCATAGCTCAAGTCTATGACTGCTTCCAGCCGCAATTTACAATGTTTCTTCTAATAGTGTTGGAATAAAAATGTTGGTCATAAATACAGGTGTGATACAGGATGAGCACTCCCACACCAGGCAAGAACACATAACTATTTCCATGATTTATTTCCCTTTTAATGAAACTTTTGTTCAAAACTTTGCTGTCTTTGTACTATTAATTATTGTAAATTAATGGTGCTTCCTTTGCTGAATCCACTTAAACACCAATAGAACGCCTTGTACAATGTACCAAGCACAACTTTGGACAGACTTGTGATTAACTTCATCGTTCTTTATATAAAATCCATCTTTTATACTCATTCCGACAGGTTTTAGCAATGTCTCAAAAATTCCATTAAGACTCATAAATTTATGCTGACTCAGCTGTCACCTGTTGCTAAAAAATGTGACACTTTCACCATTTGGATCTCAATGGTACCATGAAAACATGTGGCAAAATATACTGTATTTCTGGTGTAAAATGATCAATAGTGGTGCATTGTAAGATCACACAACTGATGCAAAATTTAAAATACAAAACTTTCAAAAGTTGCTCCCTCTGACTGTGGGTGGGTGGAGGGGTGTGTAGGGAGGAAGGAATCACAAATTTATGAGAAAAGATTCACAATCAAGTTGCATTTACGAGTGAAAATTGTTTTAGGTTTTTGAGGAAAAAAGTCAAATAAACAAGTAAAAAACAATTAGGGGTGTGTGTCAAAATTTGGAAGAAAACAGTTACAAATGTAGGAAAAACACTTCAAATTTATGATCGAAAAGTTGCACATTCAAGAAAAAAAATCTTCCATTACCAATGACACCACTGACCACAGAATTCTACTGAGGAAATTGGAAAGGTATGGGATAAGAGGGGTCGGACTGAGTTGGGTGGAAAGTTATTTAAGTAACAGACAACAATTTGTACAAATTGGTGAGCACAAATCACCCTTCATGGACATCACTTGTGGTGTGCCCCAGGGGTCAGTTTTGGGACCCAAACTCTTTATCTTGTATATAAATGACATATGCCAAGTATCAAAAATTCTGAAATTTATTTTGTTTGCGGATGACACAAATATCCTTTGCACTGGTGAGAATTTGCAGCAGGTTTTAGAGGTGGTCACAACTGAAATGAAAAGGTTAACGCAGTGGTTCAACAAAAATAAATTATCTCTAAATCTGAAAAAAAAGCAAAGATTATGTTGTTTGGAAATTATAAAATAAATCATGAAATAATGGTAACGATAGATGATACCAGAATAGAAACAATACAGGAAAATAAGTTTCTGGGGTTGACGCTAGACAATAAAATCTGCTGGAAACCTCACATCAGTCACATCCGGGCCAAGGTGGCAAAATGTATAGGGATACTGGGGAAGACGAGACACATCTTGGACTATAAATCATTGTTCTTACTGTACAATTCACTGTTTCTACCTTATCTTAACTACTGTGTAGAGGTCTGGAGAAACACCTACAGGACCAACCTACAGCCAATATCCACATTACAAAAAAAAGCTATAAGGATAATAAATAATGTAGGATATAGAGACCATACTAATTCGTTGTTTTTAAAGTCACATGTCATAAAGTTCATGGATTTAGTTAAATTTAAGACAGCACAAGTAATGTACAGGGCAATTAATAATCAACTCCCAACTAATATACAAAAAATATTCAAAAAAAGAGACGATTATAATTTGAGAGGAGACTTAAACTTTACAAAACCTAAGAAAAGTATGCGCATATCTGTCTGTGGGGTGGATTTGTGGAACAGTCTGGAGCTGTAACTGATGTACAAACAGAAATCAATTCAAAAATAGGTATAAACATTATTTGCTGAAAGAATATATGTTAGAAGGGTAGTATTTATATGTACGATTCACTATGCTCACTCTGGGACACTGTGGAATGGTAGGTGGGACAGTACTGTGTATATCTGTGTTGTTTGGGGCTGGTATTGATGTATGGACTGTATGTATGTTGGGATGGATGGGTGTTAATGTTGATATGTACAAAATATAGTTAATTGTTTACTTGGGGTCTTAAATGAGGTAATTTGTATATATTTCACATGGGTTGTATTTATGGAAAAGAGGAGTTGGAGTTAATAAGTGTTCACTTCTTCCTTCTCCCTTTCGAGCACTGTATACTGTCACTTTATCACACTTGTCATTTGTTTTGTTTTTTGTTTTTTTACTTTTTTGTTCGAAATAAAGTATGCATCTATCTAGCAATGCTGACATGCCACTTTAGACAGAAAACTAGGCATTTTTACCTTTTTTGCTCAAAATGCTTCTATCCATATTGGAAGGTGCCAACTCCAACTCTAGATCCTCATCTGACTTCTAGTTAATATTTTTATCCGACAGCATCAAATGGATAGTCTTAGTCACTTAACTGTATTCATCTTTCTTGATACCTCACAGAGTTCAATAGCTCGCCTTATTTCTCCTCTTTGTGGTTCACTGTGATTCATATTATGAACTCGGGCTATTCTAAACTGTCTCTCCTTTGACTCTGCAGTGAGAGCACCGGTAGGTGGTGGAATCATTTCCCAGCTCGAGTCTTGGTTTCAGAAAAGGCAGGAAAATGGAGAGGAAAAGGAGGACTGGGCAACTGTTCTTGGTGTCACAGGGCTCAGCTTTATTAAAGACTCAGTTGGATCTGAGGCGATGATTTGGCAGCTTCTGATCCGTTACATGATTTAGTCACAATTCCTGCCTCAGAGCCTAATCTCGATTTGGGGAGGGGGGGGGGGTGCTTCAGCACAAAGTCTGGCCTAATTTTTTATGATTGCTCTTCAACAGACACCAATCAACAATGCACCTGTAAAGATATACTGTAAACCCAAACCCGTATGTGGAAAATCATAACTATTTTTTTTTCAAATGTACAGAAATATGAAGGAATTCCCTTGAGATCCAGAGAAGTATATCAGGTTCATGATATCCTTGAACATACAATTCATTCAGTTATACCTTTCAGTGACAGCAATCCTTTCACAAATCTCACAGGTGCAATCTCTAGGAATAGCCAGCATATTCTCATTATGGGTGCATATGATATTTGCACTCAATATTTGTAATATAGTGCAGTTTTGTCACTGCTGCATAAATATTTAATGATGAATGCATGCAGTTATGCATGCCTCAAAGGAGGTTGGAAGAGCTGTGACAGTTTTAAGCCAGATTCACAGTAGCATGTCGGTGTCAGCTCCTGCAGAAGTGATGTAAATTTTGCTGTCTTCCAGTCCACCAAGGACTGGAAGGACACCAAGGACTCCTATGCAGACGACCACATGCAGCCCAAAAATTGTGACCACACTGAACTGCATGTGCACTGAGACACTCTGTTTCTCCAATGGTGGCTGTAGAGGGCCTTCAAAGCTGCTTGCCCACCACCTAGAATGAAGAACAGCCACCAACAACAAACACAAAAGTCCTTCTTCCTCTGGCTGCAGGCTCTGCAAGCTCCGCCATTTAATGAGTGCCTTTGTGTTCTTCCTCCTACTTTTGTGTGATTTGAGGTGTTCAAATCAGTTTGCAGGCACATCTCTGCCATCTATATTCAATGATGGCTCTTCTTCTTTCAACTGCTCCCTTTAGGGGTCTCCACAGTGAATCATCTGTGTCCATCTTCCCCTATCCCTTGCATCTTCCTCTGTAACAGCAACCCTCTCCATGTTGTCCTTCATACATTCAATGATGGCTCTTCTTCTTCTTCTTTTGACTAGGGGTCACCACAGCGGATCATCTGCCTCAATCTCACCCTATCCCTTCATCTTTCTCTGTAACACCAACCCTCTCCATGTCCTCCTTCATATATTCAATGACAGCTCAATGCCTGAAAACCAACTGTGAACAGAGCCATGTACCCATCCACAGTCCACATCTGTTTCATCCGTGTTGGCACCATGAACTGGACATTAGTCAGTGATCTCACATGCATGTGACATGAATATACTGTATACCCCAGTTTTGTTTCCTTTTCTTTTTTGACTTGATTCTGTTTTACATTTCACTTTCACAGGCTCATTTGACTTCAACATTAAAAAATAACACTTTATCCATGCGATTAATGGGACACGTGGGAAACCCCAACAGGTGGCTTCCAAACGGGTGTCTGAAATTGCCACCTCCCTCACCGGAGTCTGGCACTCTACTTGAGTCACCAAGAGATTCAACCAACTTGGCAAGCCAAGTAGCAATGCTTTTATTGACTGTGTCACAAATCCCCCCTTCCCCCCAGATTTTGACATCATCCATATGTCACAGGTGCATTTATGCTTTAAGGATGTCCACCTTCTGACTATGTCACCACCAGTAATTCGTACCAGCAACACTTCTTGTGGTGGGGACCAAGCACCACTTCTGGAACTAACACAATGGTGGCATCAGGGGAATGGGACTAATAAACCACCAGTAAATTCTGTCAACCAATGCCAACTGTGGCCAAGGGAACAGCTGGTGAAGCACAGCTGGTGATGTTCAAATGGGGGTTTGAACTCATAATCTTTCACACCAGAGTCTGGCACTCTGCTTGAGTCATCAAGGAGGTCATCCCACTTGACCAACCAAGTGAGAATGCTTTCATATACTCCGTCACAATAGCTTTAGGCAAAAAATGGTCAAGAAAATGCTTTATTAGATTCAAAGATTTTATTTGTCAATACTACTAAATGCACAGGACATACAGGAGAATTGAAATGGCATTTCTCTCTCTCTTCAGTGGTGTCCACGATATAAAAAAGAAAAAGGAATAAGGCTGGAAAAACAACAGCAGTCTATGTACAGTAATGCAACCCATCCATCCATCCATCCATCCATCTTCTACCGCTTTTCCGGAGGTCCGGGTCGCGGAGGCAGCAGTTCAAGCAGAGAAGCCCAGACTTCCCTCTCCCCAGCCACCTGCTCCAGCTCTTCAGAGGGGATACCAAGGCGTTCCCAGACTAGCTGGGAGACATAGTCTCTCCACCGAGTCCTGGGTCTGCCCCGGGGTCTCCTCCCAGTGGGACGTGCCTGAAACACCTCAAGTGGGAGACGTCCAGGAGGCATCCTAATCAGATGCCCATACCACCTCAACTGACTCCTTTCAATGTGGAGGAGCAGCGGTTCTACTCTGAGCCTCTCCCGGATGACTGAGCTCCTCACCCTATCTCTGAGGGTGAGTCCAGCAATCCTACGGAGAAAGCTCATTTCAGCCGCTTGTATCCGCGATCTCGTTCTTTCGGTCATTACCCAAAGCTCGTGACCATAGGTGAGAGTAGGAACGTAGATTGACTGGTAAATCGACAGCTTTGCCTTAGAACTAAGCTCCCTCTTCACCACAACAGACCGGTACAACGTCCGCATCACTGCAGATGCTGCTCCAATCCGTCTGTCGATCTCTCGCTCCATTTTCCCCTCACTCGTGAACAAGACCCCAAGATACTTAAACTCCTCCACTTGGGGCAGGAGCCTGTCCCCAACCCGGAGAGGACAATCCACCTTTTTCCGGCTGAGGACCATGGACTCGGACTTGGAGGTGCTGATTCTCATCCCAGCCGCTTCACACTCAGCGGCAAACCGTCCCAGCAAGAGCTGTAGGTCATTGCTGGATGAAGCCAACAGGACAACATCATCTGCAAACAACAGAGATGAGATCCTGTGGTCACCAAGTATGACACCCTCCATTCCCTGGCTGCGCCTAGAAATCCTGTCCATAAAAATTATGAACAGGACCGGTGACAAAGGGCAGCCCTGGCGGAGTCCAACTCTCACTGGGAATGACTCCGACCGAGTGTTGGCAATACGAACTAAACTCTCACAACGGTCGTACAGAGACCGAATAGCTCGTAACAACAAGCCCGATACCCCATACTCCCGAAGCACCCCCCACAAAAATCCACGAGGGACGCGGTCAAATGCCTTCTCCAAGTCCACAAAACACATGTAAACTGGTTGGGCAAACTCCCACGAACCCTCAAGAATTCTCGAGAGGGTAAAGAGCTGGTCCGATGTGCCACGGCCAGGACGAAAACCACATTGCTCCTCCTGAATCCGAGGTTCGACCAACGGCCGGACTCTCCTCTCCAGTACCTTGGCATAGACCTTCCCAGGGAGGCTGAGGAGTGTGATCCCTCTAAAGTTGGAGCACACCCTCCGGTCCCCTTTTTTGAAGAGAGGAACCACCACCCCGGTTTGCCATGCCAAAGGCACTGCCCCCGACCTCCACGCAATGTTGCAGAGGCGTGTCAACCATGACAGCCCAACAACATCCAGGGCCTTGAGGTACTCGGGGCGAATCTCGTCCACCCCCGGGGCCCGGCCACCAAGGAGATTTTTAACCACCTTGGCGACCTCAGCCCCTGTGATAGGCGAGTCATCCCCCTTGTCCCCAAACCCTGCTTCCTCTGTGGAAGGCGTATCAGTGGGATTGAGGAGATCCTCGAAGTATTCCTTCCACCGCCCGACGATATCCCCAGTTGAAGTCAACAGTGTCCCATCCGCACCATACACAGTGTGGACGGGGAGCTGCTTTCCCCTCCTGAGCCGCCGAACAGTTTGCCAGAATCTCTTTGAAGCCGACCGAAAGTCTTGTTCCATGGCCTCACCGAACTCCTCCCATACCCGGGTTTTTGCTTCAGCAACCACCCGAGCTGCACTCCGCTTGGCCTGCCGGTACACCTCAGCTGCTTCGGGAGTCCCACAAGCCAACCAAGCTTGATAGGACTCCTTCTTCAGCTTAATGGCCCCCCTCACCACTGGTGTCCACCACTTGGTTCGGGGGTTGCCACCACGAGATGCACCGACCACCTTGCGGTGGTCGGTGGTCGGTAAGGTCGGTAATGGTCGGTAATGCAACCCATAGTGCAAATATTGACAAAAGATAGACCCAGACCTCCCATAGTGCAAATAAAGATAAACGATTAACGATAATGAAACCCAGCAATCCGAAATACAGAAAAGTAGAGCAATAATACCCGTAGTAGCAAGTTCAGTGCGGTAGCGTAGGTGCAGACAGTGACAGATAGGACTGCACATGATCAGTATTGCAATGACAGACAGCAGCAAATATGGCATTTGTGCAAAGGGTTGAAGTAAAGTGCAGAAACATACAGCAGCAAATGTATTACTGTTTGTGTGCCAGTCTTCCTGTGCCAACAGCTGAGGTAGCTGTTGAGCGGATGAGTACATTACAGTCTGGAATGGGGATGGGGGGGGGTGGACAGAGGTCAGGGTCCTGATGGCCTGATGAACAAAGCTGTTTAGCAGTCTTGTGGAGTGGGCCCAGAGGCTCCGGTATCTTTTCCCCAAGGGCAGGGGGCTGAAAAGGGACTGTGAGGGGTGGAAGGTGTCACCTGCGATGTTGATGGCTCTGTGGGTGAGGTAGATGTCTGAGAGGGGGGGCAGAGGGACACCAATGATCTTGCTGGCTGCTTTCACTGTGCGTTGTAGTGTCTTCCGGCAGGAGGTGGTGCAGCTTCCATACCACGCCGTGCTGCAGCTGGTGAGGATGCTCTCAATGGTGCCCGGGTAGAATGAGCACATGATGGGGGGTGGGACTCGTGGAGGCGAGTTTGAGCCTTCTTGGCCAGTGATGTAGTGTTGTTGGACCAGGAGAGGTCCTCAGAGATGTGCACCCCCAGGAACTTGGTGCTGCTCACCCTCTCCACAGCTGCACCATTGATGATCAGAAGGGGGTGCTGTGTGTGTCCCCTCCTGAAGTCAACCACAATATCACTGGTTTTTCCCACGTTCAGAAAGAGGTTATTATCTTTGCACCACTGGACCAGTTGGCTCACCTCAAACGGGTTACAAACATATTCTGACTTTTTGGAACCAAAAACTCAGAGTTACCACAAACTCTGAGTTAACTTACCCAGGTAAGCCACTAAACCTGATTTCTGGAATAGGGCCCTAGTCAGAGGTTTAAGTACCATCAAAATAATTATGGAAAAATTATGTTACGATGAAAATCTTACATAGTGTTGCTTTAAGAACTCAACTAGAAGCTACCTTGGAATCTCCACCGTTGAAAACCCAATGAGGTTCAGGTTGGAGGGGCCTTCTGTTGAGGAGTTTGATCCAGCTCCTGCCATGGTCCGCTGGCTGACTTCAGAATGTGCCAAACAACCAACACACAAAAGCAACTGGACAACAGATATCCTCTATGTCTAGACTCACAAAGACTGTGTCACGACGGCCCTCACGGACCGTCACAAGACGCCTCAGTCACCAGAGAGTTTGCAGTGGTAATTTATTGAGGATAAGGCAGAACACTCACAGAACACATACAGTGGCTGGGTGACGTCTGAACCGGGGGACACCCGATGCGCCAGACGGACAACAGTGAGAGTAAGGTCTCAAAGGAACATACCTGAGAATAACAGGAGCACGACGGAACGTGGCTGAACATACAGAAGAGCATAGCAGGTGATCATAACAGGATATAACAGAGACTGCCGCGTTGGAGGACATTTAGCACCCGCTTATATCTCTGGTGGCTAATGACCCCAACGCGGCACAGCTGCTGCTAATGACAGCAGAGCAGCAGCTGACTTTGACAGCAGGGAGCTCCCCCGGGCGCCTTCACAATAAGAGCCCGAGGAGCTGGAAGGAATCCTCAGCTGCCAAAGCCAGAGAACAAAAAGATATGAGACCCGAGTGTGGCCAGAACCGACACTCGGGTTATGACAGTACCTCCCCCTCAAGGCCGAGCTCTGAGCGGCCAGAGTAACACCCAATCCCCCCACCCCCCCAGGGTGGGTGGATGGGGCGCTGGAAGGAGGGAGAGAGACAAACGACCAACATGGCTACAAGGGTAGGGAGAAAAAAAAAAACAAAAAACACAATAAGTACAAAATAGGCAACACACCCTTTGGCAAACAGAGTGACACAAACAAAACAATCCCCCCCCCACACACACCCCAACAGTCCCACAGACGAGATCAGGAACCCGGAAAGGGCGCAGTCCAGGCCCGGAGGGATGAGGGCAAAAGGTTCGGGGGGGTCGTCCGGCAACAAGAGGCCACAGAACAGGGAGGGGAAAAGAGGACAGTTCGGGCGGCCTACCCCAGTCCCATGCTCGGGGGAAGAGAGTTTCAGGCGGCCGGAGCAGGTCGCCGCACAGATGATGCAGTTATTTACACAGCTGCCAAGACTCCAGCACAGGCTGCAGATGTACTGTCTACAAGTATGGTTGATGTCCAAGAGTGGCTCCTCAAGAACCATCTATTGCTGAACCTTCAGAAAACAGTCTCAATGTGCTTTTCAATCAAAAAATGTAACCTGCAACATTTTAAAGTTAATATACATGATCATGACATCAGTTTAGCTACAGAATTCAAATACCTTGGCATTGTACTAGATCCTCAACTCAAATTTAATCTTCATATAAAGAAAATTTCAAAAACAGTAAAAAAAAATCTGAACTGCTTTAAATTAATTAGATATTACATACCTTACGAAGCAGCTGCACTGTATATGCATTCTATGGTTTTTTCTCATATATCATACTGTTTGACAGTCTGGGCTCAAGCAGCCCCTTCCACAATAAGACATATAGGTTCATTATATAATCAAACCCTAAAAATCTTGGACAAAAAGCCCATTAGGTGGCATCACTGTAATGTTTTAAAAAAATACAACCTATTGAGTTTTGAGAGCTTCATTGACCTCTGTCTTCTGAAATTAACGTTCAAATGTTTCCATAAATCAGCACCCGAGCCACTTGCTGGTTTCGTCCAAAGACAGGACAGCAGCAGAGCCACCAGGAGTTCTGTTAACAATAACTGTAAAATATTCCACCGCAGAACCACATTTGGACAAACAGCTTTCTCTATAAAGGGCAGTCACATCTGGAACACAATGCCAAATGAAATTAAAATAATAACGGACTTTAAAACATTCACTAAAAATGTTAAAAACTGGCTGAAAAATAAACAAGAATGTACTCATGTATGAATTATTTGTCTGCAAAGTGAGAGTGAATGAAGGGAAGGAATAAATGTGTTTGTTTATAGTGAGTGACGGAGGGAGGAAGGCCTGAAATAGGCAAATGTGAGTTATGTTATATGTGTTAAATGTGAGTCAGGCTGTTATATTTGTGTATTTATAATATTTATGTTAAAGGTGAGTCAGGCTGTTATATTTGTGTATTTATAATATTTATAATATTTATAATTGTGTATTTATAATTTTTCTGCATTGATGTATGTGGTTATTGTGTATATTTTTATCTTGATTCTTTTTTCTAAAGCCCATCCAGGGACAAGAGTTGCAAATTAGCTAATAGCTATACACTCTATGTGCAACACATCAGATTGATTGTCTTTGATTAATTGTCTATGTTTATTGCACTGTCCCTGTCAAATAAACTAATCTACTACTACTACTACAGGAAGATAAACAGGTCGGGGGGCCGACCCGGAGAACCAAACCAACGAGACAGCCCTTCAGGCGGCCGCCCCGCAACACCAGCCCACCAGAACCGTTGGGAGGAAGCAGCCGGTGATCCCGCAGAAAAGGGGGGAGATGAGGGGAAACCGGGCGGAGCGTTCGGGACCCCAACGGCCCCAGGTGGCGATGGGTAGTGCTCCTCAGGGAGGCGAGGAGGATGACTGTGGAGATGAGGGTGATGAAGAAAACGAGCCTGTCCAGCATCCGGTGGCTGGGGATCTGCAGCTCCCTCACCGAACCTAGGACCTGCTGGTGCAGCACCCACAGTGGACCCCGATTGGGCCTCCGGAACCAAACCCACGGTGGACCCCGATTGGGCCTCCGGAACCAAACCCACGGTGGACCCCAACTGGACCGGAACAGCACTCCCGGTGGACCCGGTCAGCGTGGCACCAGACTCGACCTCCAACCCCAAAACCGGAACCTCTGGCGCAGCAGGCGAGAGCAGCCCCTCGCCGGCGACCCTGGGAGAAGACTCACACAAGAGAGAAAACCCGGGATCAGGATCACCGGCAGCGCCAGAACCCGGCGAGATAAGCTCGGACGCAGCGGGCGGCTGCATCCGGCTCATCTCCCCTTGAGACAGGCAAAAGTGCTCTAAAAGGTGAAGAAGAAAGATAAAACAGAGCACTTGCCTGAGCTCGGGTTCTGACGCCGTCCAGGACTGCGATGATCCGGGCTCAGAAGTCAGGAGGTCGTCCTCAGGCTCCCACTCAGCTGCGTCGGGCTCCGCAGCTGGCATGATGGTGCGTGCAGCTAGAGAGTCCTCCGGCACCGATGTCCACGCCGGTGGCCCGCACGGCGTGGTGGCAGGAGAATCTCGCCCTGCTGGACCGGACCGCTCCTCTGTGGAACCCCGGGGACGCTTCTTCATCGGCGATGGCTCCACGCTGCAGTCCGCTCTCCTCCTCCGCCCATGGCGTGGCTGCGGAACCGGAACCAGGCTCTCCAGAACCGCAGGCCCCCTCCTCATCCAGCGACGTTGGTCTGACGTCGAGGACCGCTCAGCGGGGGGAGACACAGAGGAAGCAGGGTTATTACTTTCATCCACAGCGGGTGGAGGGAGCTCGGGGGGCTGCATACCCCGAACTCCACCCCTAGGAGTCAGACAAGGCAAGACAATGTCAAAAGAAGAGGAATTATCATGCACTCGCCTTTCCCCTAAGGGTAAGATGGTCTCCGCTGTGGGGGACGTCATTCCTTCCTTTCCCCGCTGGATGGCGACAGAGGGCCCTCTGGGAAGACGAGATGAGGCCACTCGAGGCGGATCCGGGATGAAGCTCGCCGAAACGGAGCTCTCGTGACACACAGCAGCCAGGATAGGCGATGAGGAGGAGGGGGCGACAGCCGGGGTCAGTCGGGCATGGAGCGCTGACGGGACAGCAGGCGAGGGCCCGGGAGAAGACGAGGCTGCGGGGATTCCCCTCGGACGAGGCGCGGGAGTGACAGCTGTGTGGGGGGTTGAGCCCTTGCGGCGACCCGGGACAGCATCCAGACGGGGCTCTAGCCGAGGTTGGAAGCCGGAGTGACGACGGTTCCTTGTAGGGGGTGAGGCGAAGGTGAGGTCCGGAAATCGCCGTTCCTGAGCAGAAACGGCGGCAAGCAAGTCAGCAAACTCAGGAAACTCACGCAGCGCTGGATTCCTCTCCACCAGTCTGACCGCCGCCACCACATGCTTCATACACGCCGGAGGATTCTTAGCGGAGCAAGCAGCTGCCACCCGGTCCCAGATCTCTTCTGCTGTCATCTGCAGCTTCTCTGGGGGAATCACGAGTGACGACATGCCCGATGGGAAAAGACCTCCGGGTGGTGCGAACTCCCGGGCTGGAACAGAGGCAGGAGCGGGATCCTGAAGCGAGGGGTGACGTCTCCTCCGCTTCAGCTTCCTGCCAGGATTTCCCTCCAGCCCTCGGAGTATCTCACGCTGGGCGGCGATGTCATCTCTCCTCACGCTTACCTCTGGATGATTAGTGAAGCGGGGGAGAGAATCCAGAATTTCCTCGGCTAGGTCCAGGTACCAGGGCACTTCGCTGTTGTATTCGAGGAGGGAGGCGGCGACAAGGACTCTGTCCACGCGCTCGAGGGTGTCAGCGAGAACAGCGTCCTGCCTCCGAGCACGAGACCTCCACGATGGCATGCTTCACACGGCACCCAGACAGGTAGGAACAAACAGTCCACTACTGCAAACTACACGGTGAATGGCGTCTCGATGCAACGCCTCCTCTCCGGGCGTCTGTCGGCAGTCTACTGTCACGACGGCCCTCACGGACCGTCACAAGACGCCTCAGTCACCAGAGAGTTTGCAGTGGTAATTTATTGAGGATAAGGCAGAACACTCACAGAACACATACAGTGGCTGGGTGACGTCTGAACCGGGGGACACCCGATGCGCCAGACGGACAACAGTGAGAGTAAGGTCTCAAAGGAACATACCTGAGAATAACAGGAGCACGACAGAACGTGGCTGAACATACAGAAGAGCATAGCAGGTGATCATAACAGGATATAACAGAGACTGCCGCGTTGGAGGACATTTAGCACCCGCTTATATCTCTGGTGGCTAATGACCCCAACGCGGCACAGCTGCTGCTAATGACAGCAGAGCAGCAGCTGACTTTGACAGCAGGGAGCTCCCCCGGGCGCCTTCACAATAAGAGCCCGAGGAGCTGGAAGGAATCCTCAGCTGCCAAAGCCAGAGAACAAAAAGATATGAGACCCGAGTGTGGCCAGAACCGACACTCGGGTTATGACAGTACCTCCCCCTCAAGGCCGAGCTCTTAGCGGCCAGAGTAACACCCAAGCCCCCCACCCCCCCAGGGTGGGTGGATGGGGCGCTGGCAGGAGGGAGAGAGACAAACGACCAACATGGCTACAAGGGTAGGGAGAAAAAAAAAACAAAAAACACAATAAGTACAAAATAGGCAACACACCCTTTGGCAAACAGAGTGACACAAACAAAACAATCCCCCCCACACACACACACCCCAACAGTCCCACAGACGAGATCAGGAACCCGGAAAGGGCGCAGTCCAGGCCCGGAGGGATGAGGGCAAAAGGTTTGGGGGGGTCGTCCAGCAACAAGAGGCCACAGAACAGGGAGGGGAAAAGAGGACAGTTCGGGCGGCCTACCCCAGTCCCATGCTCGGGGGAAGAGAGTTTCAGGCGGCCTACCCCAGTCCCATGCTCGGGGGAAGAGAGTTTCAGGCGGCCGGAGCAGGTCGCCGCACAGGAAGATAAACAGGTTGGGGGGCCGACCCGGAGAACCAAACCAACGAGACAGCCCTTCAGGCGGCCGCCCCGCAACACCAGCCCACCAGTACCGTTGGGAGGAAGCAGCCGGTGATCCCGCAGAAAAGGGGGGAGATGAGGGGAAACCGGGCGGAGCGTTCGGGACCCCAACGGCCCCAGGTGGCGATGGGTAGTGCTCCTCAGGGAGGCGAGGAGGATGACTGTGGAGATGAGGGTGATGAAGAAAACAAGCCTGTCCAGCATCCGGTGGCTGGGGATCTGCAGCTCCCTCACCGAACCTAGGACCTGCTGGTGCAGCACCCACGGTGGACCCCGATTGGGCCTCCGGAACCAAACCCACGGTGGACCCCGATTGGGCCTCCGGAACCAAACCCATGGTGGACCCCAACTGGACTGGAACAGCACTCCCGGTGGACCCGGTCAGCGTGGCACCAGACTCGACCTCCAACCCCAAAACCGGAACCTCTGGCGCAGCAGGCGAGAGCAGCCCCTCGCCGGCGACCCTGGGAGAAGACTCACACAAGAGAGAAAACCCGGGATCAGGATCACCGGCAGCGCCAGAACCCGGCGAGATAAGCTCGGACGCAGCGGGCGGCTGCACCCGGCTCATCTCCCCTTGAGACAGGCAAAAGTGCTCTAAAAGGTGAAGAAGAAAGATAAAACAGAGCACTTGCCTGAGCTCGGGTTCTGACGCCGTCCAGGACTGCGATGATCCGGGCTCAGAAGTCAGGAGGTCGTCCTCAGGCTCCCACTCAGCTGCGTCGGGCTCCGCAGCTGGCATGATGGTGCGTGCAGCTAGAGAGTCCTCCGGCACCGATGTCCACGCCAGTGGCCCGCACGGCGTGGTGGCAGGAGAATCTCGCCCTGCTGGACCGGACCGCTCCTCCGTGGAACCCCCGGGACGCTTCTTCATCGGCGATGGCTCCACGCTGCAGTCCGCTCTCCTCCTCCGCCCATGGCGTGGCTGCGGAACCGGAACCAGGCTCTCCAGAACCGCAGGCCCCCTCCTCATCCAGCGACGTTGGTCTGACGTCGAGGACCGCTCAGCGGGGGGAGACACAGAGGAAGCAGGGTTATTACTTTCATCCACAGCGGGTGGAGGGAGCTCGGGGGGCTGCATACCCCGAACTCCACCCCTAGGAGTCAGACAAGGCAAGACAATGTCAAAAGAAGAGGAATTATCATGCACTCGCCTTTCCCCTAAGGGTAAGATGGTCTCCGCTGTGGGGGACGTCATTCCTTCCTTTCCCCGCTGGATGGCGACAGAGGGCCCTCTGGGAAGACGAGATGAGGCCACTCGAGGCGGATCCGGGATGAAGCTCGCCGAAACGGAGCTCTCGTGACACACAGCAGCCAGGATAGGCGATGAGGAGGAGGGGGCGACAGCCGGGGTCAGTCGGGCATGGAGCGCTGACGGGACAGCAGGCGAGGGCCTGGGAGAAGACGAGGCTGCGGGGATTCCCCTCGGACGAGGCACGGGAGTGACAGCTGTGTGGGGGGTTGAGCCCTTGCGGCGACCCGGGACAGCATCCAGACGGGGCTCTAGCCGAGGTTGGAAGCCGGAGTGACGACGGTTCCTTGTAGGGGGTGAGGTGAAGGTGAGGTCCGGAAATCGCCGTTCCTGAGCAGAAACGGTGGCAAGCAAGTCAGCAAACTCAGGAAACTCACGCAGCGCTGGATTCCTCTCCACCAGTCTGACCGCCGCCACCACATGCTTCATACACGCCGGAGGATTCTTAGCGGAGCAAGCAGCTGCCACCCGGTCCCAGATCTCTTCTGCTGTCATCTGCAGCTTCTCTGGGGGAATCACGAGTGACGACATGCCCGATGGGAAAAGACCTCCGGGTGGTGCGAACTCCCGGGCCGGAACAGAGGCAGGAGCGGGATCCCGAAGCGAGGGGCGACGTCTCCTCCGCTTCAGCTTCCTGCCAGGATTTCCCTCCAGCCCTCGGAGTATCTCACGCTGGGCGGCGATGTCATCTCTCCTCACGCTTACCTCTGGATGATTAGTGAAGCGGGGGAGAGAATCCAGAATTTCCTCGGCTAGGTCCAGGTACCAGGGCACTTCGCTGTTGTATTCGAGGAGGGAGGCGGCGACAAGGACTCTGTCCACGCGCTCGAGGGTGTCAGCGAGAACAGCGTCCTGCCTCCGAGCACGAGACCTCCACGATGGCATGCTTCACACGGCACCCAGACAGGTAGGAACAAACAGTCCACTACTGCAAACTACACGGTGAATGGCGTCTCGAAGCAACGCCTCCTCTCCGGGCGTCTGTCGGCAGTCTACTGTCACGACGGCCCTCACGGACCGTCACAAGACGCCTCAGTCACCAGAGAGTTTGCAGTGGTAATTTATTGAGGATAAGGCAGAACACTCACAGAACACATACAGTGGCTGGGTGACGTCTGAACCGGGGGACACCCGATGCGCTAGACGGACAACAGTGAGAGTAAGGTCTCAAAGGAACATACCTGAAGAATAACAGGAGCACGACGGAACGTGGCTGAACATACAGAAGAGCATAGCAGGTGATCATAACAGGATATAACAGAGACTGCCGCGTTGGAGGACATTTAGCACCCGCTTATATCTCTGGTGGCTAATGACCCCAACGCGGCACAGCTGCTGCTAATGACAGCAGAGCAGCAGCTGACTTTGACAGCAGGGAGCTCCCCCGGGCGCCTTCACAATAAGAGCCCGAGGAGCTGGAAGGAATCCTCAGCTGCCAAAGCCAGAGAACAAAAAGATATGAGACCCGAGTGTGGCCAGAACCGACACTCGGGTTATGACAGACTGATATTTTTACTAGTGGTGTTGGACGATTAAAATTTTTAATCGCGATTAATCTTTCGGAATGTTGAGTTAATCACCATTAATAACTCGTTAATCATATGTTTTTCCATACAGATACAGTGTACCTTAAGTCGATAATTTTTCAAGTTTGTCATACTGTTATGAACATGGGTGTGGACAAATATGCTTGCTGTCTTCACCTGCAGGTTTATTAAAGCTCTCAACATATCCAAAATGACAAAAACTATACACAATATTCTCCAAAAAATTCTCAGAAGTATTTCTGCATGTGCAAACAACAGAATGGCAGGCTGAACAACAACCAGCCAACCAGCAGCCACAAAAGGAGCTTGCTCTATCTCCCATAGCAAATCAATCAATCAACTTTATAAAGCACTTTAAAACGCAACACTCACTACACAAAGGGCTGTACAACAAGGACACACATAAAAATTTAAAAGAAAGGAGCAGGACACTAGCACAAAAACAATATAAAACCAACAAGACAATATAAAACAGCACCAGTAGAAACCACAGTCAATAAAATCAATAAAATAAAAGGTAAGAGAAGCAAACATCCACCACTTTTAAGGAAATCAACACAAAACCTTGTGTGTCACAACAGACAATTTCCCTTTTAGTAGAAAAATTAAGCAAACAAACAACTATCTCGCTCGTGGTAACACCCCACCGTGCTGCAAAAACGGCGGGGGAATGAATGGACATTATGAACACAGCTTGAGAATTTTTTTAGACTGGTACTCACCAACAGTTGGACCTATGAGGATGAAAAAAGGCAAATTTCTGTTCGTGTCAGCAGTTGGAGGTCAGCTATAACCTAGCATGTAGCTAGTAGCTACTAGCTTCCACAGAAGAAGAACAACACAACATCCAGGAAAAGTTTTGGAGGAAGCTGTAACAATTATCCAGGTGAGAGACCCTTCCTCTCTTCCCTTTCCCTTCTAGGTCGCATGTGGCTCCAGCGTGCAATTATTTTCCTGTATATAGTTTAGCTTCTTGGTTGCGGGTTTCATTAACTGTGGTGTGTGTATATATTCACTAAGTTAGCATGCTTTATATAGGGTTTGGGTTTTCATTAAAGTGGTGTAAACTTTTCATCTGCGTCTGAGTGTTCTTCTGAAGTGGCTGCCTTGCACTTAAGCCTCCTCAAAATCCTAAATCATGAGAGAATGATCCAGTCAGGATCGAGGCTTAGTGGGCGCTGCCTCAGGAGAACAGCCGGTAGTCTCGCGTTTGGGAAGCCACGGAGCGCCAGGTCATGTTTTTGTCGGCACAGCTCCAAACTATTACTCAACAATTGACCACAGTTACGGAGCATTTGTGTCGGCTTCCTGATGTGGCCGCTCCCCCTCCAGCACCTGCTGTCCCGGCAGCCCCTGTTTTCCGCAGGACCATCTCCGTCCCCGCGCCTGTCTCCTGGGGGGGGGGGGGGTGTAAGGGTTCCTGTTACACTGTCGGATGTATTTTCAGCAGGTGGAAGGAGAATACAGGGATGATTTAGCAAAAATACAGTTCCTGACCCTACCACTCCACGACCGGGCACTCAAGTGGGCTCAGTCCATCTTGGGTGGCTGGGAGGGGTTCCAATATACCTTTGAATGCTTCTTTCAGGAATTTTCCCAGGCATTTGATCACACAGAGAGTGAGGGCAACATTGCCTGCCAGTTGCTGGGGCTCCAGCAGGGGAGTCGGTCAGTTGCCGACTACTCGATATATTGAGTTTCGGGTTGCTGTGACAGACTCCAAGTGGAATGACGCCGCACTACGTAGCATCTTCCTCTGGAGTTTGAATACCAACCTCCGCAACGAATTGGCTATTCGGGTGAACACCTCCTCTTTGGATGAATTGATCACCCAGGCACTGGCCCTAGAAAACTGGACTGCTGCTTCCTCGCCTGCCCCACAGCCGGTCCCCCCGCCCCCTCATGCTGTATCCACAGTGCCACCTCCGGAGCCGATGGCCCTGGCCAGGGCTCATCTGACTTCGGAGGAGTGCCAGCGCTGGGAAAAGGCGGACCGTGTATGTACTGTGGGGCTACTGATAATGCCATCCTTAAAAGCCCAATTCAGCCAAAAAGAACCAGCCCATCAGTAACCGTGGGCGGCCTGGAGTGAGGTTCTTCTCGAAATCCCCCCAGCTGTTTTACACTCCCGGCTCTTATCCAATTACCGGGAGCCGAGTGTAAAACCTCCGCTCTGGTAGACTCCGGGGTGGTGCAAAACTTCAATCATCAGGAATTGATTCAGAAATTTCAGATTCCCACCAGGAATCTCCCGACACTTGTTAATGTCTCCGCCTTATCTGGTAGCAGTGTCGCGGCGGTGACCCGACAAACAGCCCATTTTGGTCATTTTGTCGGGTAACCACCGCAAGACAATTCAGTTTTTTGTGCTGCCACAATCGTCCTCCTCCATGATTTTGGGGTATCCGTGGCTTCACAAACATAATCCCATAATCAACTGGGCCCAGGGTTCAATTTCTTCCTGGAGCTCATTTTGTTTGTCGTCGTGTCTCCAATCTGCTGCTTGTTCACCCTTTCTCCCTCTAGCCTCCCCTTCGGCTGAGCTGACAGATCTCAGCCACGTGCCCGAGGTCTACCATGACTTAGGGGAGGTCTTTAGCAAGGGCCCTATTGTTGCCACCTCATCGGTCTTATGACTGCGCTATCGACTTCCTGCTGGGTGTGCAGCTGCCATTCAGCCGGCTCTACAGTTTATCTGGGCCGGAGAGGGAGGCGATGGAGAGCTACATTAAAGACTCCCTTAGCGCCGGCCTTATCAGTCCTTCATTCGTTCCTTTCGGCGCGGGGTTTCTTTTTTGTAGGTAAAATGATGGCACTCTGCGGCCATGCATTGATTATCGTAAGGTAAATTCCATCACCGTCAAGGATAAATACCCATTGCCACTTGTTAATTCGGCCTTTGAACTTCTACAACAGGCATGAGTATACACTAAGCTCAATCTCCGGAATGCGTATCATTTGGTACGAATCCGTGAGGAGGAGGAATGGAAGACAGTGTTTAAAACACATTTGGGTCATTTTGAATATTTGGTCATGCCCTTTGGCCTCACCAACGCCCACACAGTCTTCCAACGTTTAATCAATGATGTCCTCCAAGACATGGTGAACAATTTTGTTTTTGTTTACTTAGACAACATTAATTTTTCTCACACACTGGAGGAACATGTGGTCCACGTCCGGACGGTCCTGCAGTGGCTGCTTGAGAATCAGCTTTTTGTGAAGGCTGAGAAGTGTGAGTTTTTCACCTGCTCAACTTCTTTCCTGGGGTTTACCGTAGGTGGGGGCACGTTAAAGGCCAACCCGGAAAATATTCAGGCAGTAGTAGACTGGTCCACTCCCCAAACTAGGAAGGAGCTCCAAAGTTTCTTGGGGTTTGCCAAATTCTACCGCCGATTCACCCATGACTATAGCAAAATCGTGCTGCCCCTGACCCAGCTTACCTTCACCAAGAGCCCATTCAAGTGGTCCAAGGCCACTGAGCGGGCTTTTGCCTCACTTAAAGAGAAATTTACCACCGCGCTCATCTTGGTGCAGGCAGACCCCCAAGCCCAGTTCGTGGTCAAGGTGGATGCGTCTGATTCGGGGGTGGGTGCTGTGCTCTCACAGCATTCTGGCTCCGATCAGAAGCTCCACCAGTGCGCGTTTTTCTCTCGGAGGCTGTCCCCTGCCAAGAGAAATTACAATGTAGGAGACTGCGAACTCCTGACCATTAAATTGTCTCTGGATGAGTGGAGGCACTGGTTGGAGGGAGCCAATCAGCCGGTGATGGTCTGGACTGATCACAAAAATTTAGAATATCTCAGATCAGCCAGACACTTGAATTCCTGGCAGGCTTGGTGGGCCCTGTTTTTTCTTAGATTTAACCTCTCCATCACGTACCGCCCAGGGTCTCGCAACATCAAACCTGATTCTCTCTCCCGCCAGTTTTCCTCCGACTCCTCTTCTACTCTCTGTCCTGCAACCGCTGCCTCCCTTCCGGACACCATTCTGCCCTCCTCCTGTATTTTGGGCTCCCGTTCTTGGGATATCGAGCAGAGGGTCCGGCAGGCCCAGTTAGCGGAATCCGTCCCCGAGGGAGGCCCGTCCAACAGGCTGTATGTTATTTTTTTTTTTTGATTTTGTATATTTTATTGATCCCCAGAGGGGAAATTGAGGGCATCCACCTGGATGGATGAAGCAGCCACGGTACGGCGCTATCCCTTTACCATTCACACACACATTCACACCTAGGGCCACTTTAGAGTCTCCAATTAACCTAACCTGCATGTTTTTGGCCTGTGGGAGGAAACCGGAGAATTCGCCAGAGTAAACCCACGCAGACACGGGGAGAACATGCAAACTCCACACAGATCACTGTTGGTCAGGGGCTGGGATTGAACCAGGGATCCCATGGCCAAGGGTGAGTTGCTGCACTGCCGCAGTGCTAACCACTGCTCCACCATGTGCCCTCCTCCCTTGGCAGTGATGTTATCCAGTGGGGGCACACAAATTTTTTCGCCTGTCATCCCGGCATCACTCGCACTACTGAACTGACTCAGCGTGTGTTTTGGTGGCCTTCCCTCAGGTCAGATGTTAAGGACTGTGTGAAGGCCTGCCACACTTGTGTCGCCAATAAGTCGGACTCTTCCCCTCCAGCCGGTCTCCTCCACCCACTCCCCATCTCTTCCCGTCCCTGGTCCCATATCGCTATTGACTTTGTCTCGGGCCTCCCTCCATCTGAAGGTAACACCGTCATTTTCACCATCACCGATCGCTTCTCCAAGGCCTTTCATCTGGTTCCCCTTCCTGGTCTCCCTTCTGCTGTCAAGATGGCCAACCTTCTGTCCATCCATGACATCCGGTTACACAGCATTCCCATAGACACTGTCTCTGATCAAGGACCACAGTTTACCTCACGGGTGTGGAAGGCGTTCTGTCGGTCCTTGGGTACCTCTGTCAGCCTCACTTCTGAATACCACCCCCAGAGTAACAGTCAGGCCGAGCGTGCAAACCAGTCCATGGAGGCCACCCTGAGGTGTGTAGCATCCTGCAACCCATCTGCCTGGAGCTCCCACCTGACCTGAGTGGAAAATGCACTCAACTCTGCCGTCTCCTCCGTTACGGGGCTAACTCCTTTTGAGGCCACCATGGGGTACACACCACCACTCCTACCCATGATGGAGAGGGAGATTGCGGTACCTTCTATGAAGGCCCATGCACGTCGCTGTCGCTGCCTCTGGAGGTCCACTTGGGCGGCTATTCAACAATCGTCCGAGCAAAACCGCCTGTATGCCAACCATAGGCGTGTGGCAGTGCCAAAATACTCCATGGGCCAGAAGGTCTGGTTATCCTTGGAGAAGGTACCAGTGAAGACGGACTCGCATAAGCTGTCCCCACACTTCCTGGGCCCATTCCCAATCTCCCGCATCATCAATGACATCACTGTCTGCTTGACGTTGCCCCATCTCGCTGCATCTATCCCACCTTCCACGTTTCTCAAATCAAGATTCTCTCTGCCAGCCCCGTCTCCTCCTTCAGAAACCCCTCCACCTCCCCGGATCATTGATGGACATACCACCTACACCGTCCAGCGGATTCTGGATGTACGCCATCGAGGCCGGGGTCTGAGTATTTGGTGCACTGGAAGGGGTATGGTCCGGAGGAGAGATCTTGGATTCCACAATCCTATTTCCATGACAAGGGTACGGTCTGGGCGTTCCACCTTGCCCATCCACAGAAGCCCGGGGGGGTCGCCAGGAGGCATCCCTTGAGGGGGGCACTGTCATGATCAGGCGAGCGTGCCTCCCCCCTCCCTTCCTGTCTCTATTTTCCCGCCTCTGGAGCTCATCAAGCACACCTGCATGATTACACACCTGTTGTGTCCTGATTCTCCAGCGTATTTAAGGGCCAGTGTGTGAAGACCTCTCCGTTGGATCGTTGGGTTTGTGCCACCTCTCAACTAATGTTCTTGTGCCTAGGCAAATCATTATCTCCTCTAGCTGTCTTACCTTTTTGTCCTCCTCTTCTCCCAGGTTTGCTGCCGCCTCCAGCGGTGCGTCTCCGGAGCTGTGTTTACTCGCTCGCCTGAATCATCTCCCTCCAGGACAACGGCTTCTCCACCCAGGTTCCCCCATGCTGAAGTCACTGCCGGGCTCTCTGCTTGTACCGTAAAATCCATATCCTCATCAGTTATTTCCCAGTGCGCCATATTCATTATTAACCCTTCCTCTCTTCCCTTTCCCTTCTAGGTCACATGTGGCTCCAGCGTGCAATTATTTTCCTGTATATAGTTTGGCTTCTTGGTTGCGGGTTTCATTAATTGTGGTGTGTGTATATATTCATTAAGTTAGCATTGCACTTAAGCCTCCTCAAAATCCTAAATCATGACAGTTGTAAACTTAAACATGACAGCACTTTGGGGATATCCATGGCTGTAATCCAGCTTGTTTGACTTAGCAATGTCTGCATGGCACGCACAGTGTCTGTGGCCAGAACGGCTTTGGTATGGAGAGCCGCTAGGCCAAAAAGTACTGTTTAGAGTTTCTGCCATTAAGTGCCATTAACCGCGATCACAAAATGTGTTGCCGTTAATGGGGGCAAAGCGTTAAAGGGTGATTAATGTGATAACGCCAACACCACTAATTTTTGCACGTTATTGCACACCATGGTGTAATAAATATACATGTATTAAATTAATAAAATCTGTTACTTCAACATTTTTATTGTGCTCCTGAATATGTTGTTGTGCGCCTAATTTTTTTAAAATTTCAAAACACACATGCTCCTTGAGAAAACTGCCGGCATAGAGCTCTGTAAATTGCCTTAGATTTTTCACCAACACAGCCTAACTCTTCCTCCTGCTTTTCTTGCATTTTTTCTGCTATTCCTGCTGAGCAAAGCAGTTGTACTTGAACAAATTGTGCAGGCGACACACTGTTACAACACATATCAAACAACTTTCTAAGTATTTCATCACTGACCATACTATTCGGTTTGTTTCTTACCCCACATATCATGAAAATATTTGTAGTCTCCACCGCCACTCGTCCCACTGCACCTCCAGTTAAAATCTAAAGCAGTGCCTTGCTCACTGTTGCAGTGGCAGTGGCCTGTTTGTTTGTGAGTTCTGTTCCCACGAGTGATGACAAATGACCCGAGTGACCAGTCATTGACACTCTCAAACACTCTCTCTGTCAAATACACACATTAGCTTACATGCCCACAAGCACACACACAATTTTCAACCTCTTGCGCCCCTCATCAGGGCTCTGACACCTGTTCCCATGGCAACTCTATCAACAGGGGACCGACCAGGGTCACAAAGTCTCTCCATCTCCCTGCCTCTTTCTCCTCTTTGTATGAGTCCTGACATGTGGAGCGTCGCTGTGTACCTTATTACAGTAAAGAACTGGAGAAAAACAGAGATAACATTAAAAATACATGGACAATACTTAACAATATTCTTGGAAATAAAAACAGAAATACAGGCTACCCAACCAATCTTTAAAAAAAAAAAAAAAAGACTCAGAGTGTGAATGCAGTCTCACCTGCAGATGAATTTAATAATTTTTTTGTTAACATTGGTCCTAATTTGGCTCGAGAAATACCCATTACGGCATCTACAGGTGATACATCAAGTAAAAACATTGCTATAAAAGACTCCATTTTCATAAAGAACTGAGACGAGAGAGAGGTCATTGAAACTGTTAAATCGTTTAAAAGTAAAACATCTACGGATTGTGATGGTATTGACATGCTTTTAGTCAAAACTATCATTGAATGCTTAGTGAAGCCACTGACGTATATTTGTAACCTGTCTCTCCAAACAGGTATATTTCCCAGTGCAATGAAAATAGCTAAAGTAATTCCGATATACAAGACGGGTGACAGAGGGGAATTTTCAAACTATAGACCTATTTCACTATTGCCGCAATTTTCCAAGATACTTGAAAAAATATTCTGTGAGAGAATTGACAACTTCATAATGAAGAATAATTTATTGTGTGAGCAGCAATAAGGGTTCAGACACAAGAGGACAACTGCATTTGCTCTAATTGAATTTATAGAAAAAATATCAACTGCCGTTGAAAATAAACAGTATTCAGTTGGGGTATTCCTGGATCTTAAAAAAGCATTTGATACAGTGGATCATAAATTATTATTAAAGAAACTACAAAATTATGGTATTGGGGGGTAGTACTGTCCTGGTTATGTAGTTACTGAAAGAACAGATATCAGTATGTATGTGTTGGTAGCAAAAACTCACAGTTACTGAAGGTTACTTGTGGAGTCCCACAGGGTTCAGTTTTGGGGCCATTGTTATTCAATATGTATATAAATGACATATGTAAAGTTTTGGAAAAAATGGATTTAATATTGTTTGCAGATGACACTAATTTATTATGCAGTGGAAGCAATTTGGAACAACTTTTGGATACACTCGGAAAGGAATTAGGAAAGCTTAAACTGTGGTTTTGATTCAAACAAATTAACGCTCAATTTAAGTAAGACAAAATTTATAATTTTTAACAACCATCACAACAACTCAGTATCTAAACTCAGTGTAAATGGTGTAGAGATTGAAAGGGTATCCAAAATTAAATTTCTTGGAGTAATAATTGATAATAAACTGTGTTCGAAGTCACATATTAATTATATTAAAGGTAAAATATCCAAATCAATTGCAATACTACACAGAGTGAAATATTTGCTGAATCAACCCACACTATAAGATAAGATAAGATAAGCCTTTATTAGTCCCACAACGGGGAAATTCCAGGATTGCAACAGCACAGGGACAGCAACACCCAGAGCAACAATCAGAAGGCAAGAAAAAAAAAAAAAAAAAAAAAAAAACAAGCAAGCAAGCAAGAGCAGCTAATATACATTACATATGTACGTATTACTATAAAATATATATATATACACACACACACAGACACACAGTGCAGAGCATTGTAGCTGGATGGAATAAATATATGAATATATGAACACACAGTGCAGAGCATTGTAGCTAGATGGAATAAATATGTAAATATATAAACACCCACAGTACGGAGCATTGCAGCTAGGTGGAATAAATATGCAAGTATATAAACACACACAGTGCGGAGCAATGTAGCTAGATGGAATAATATGTAGATATATAAATATATAAACACACCAAGTGCTGAGCATTGTAGCTAGATGGAATAAATATGTAAATATATAAACACACACAGTGCAGAGCATTGTTGCTAGATGGAATGAAACAGCATAACCGTCTACTTAGTTATCCTACATGGTATGATTATGTGCCCATACATATTCTCACCCTCCATAGCGACCGGTAAGTTCCTAGTTGTATGCCGGAGAGGACCATTGTGTAAGTCTATTGCATCTTTTGCATTCAAAAAACTATTAGTTTGTTACGTCTTTTTGCTATCTCTGCGAGCAGCCCTGCTTAGGTTGTACAGTCTGACAGCCGTTGGTAGGAAGGACCTACGAAACCTCTCGGTTGTGCACCTGGGATGATGTAGTCTGCTGCTAAATGAGCTCCTCAGTGCATTCAGTATGTCCTGCATAGGGTGGAACTCGGACTCCAGCAGAGATGACAGTTTAGCCACCGTCCTTCTCTCTCCTATCTCCTCCATCGGATCAAGGCGCTGCCCCAGGACAGAGCTAGCTTTCTTAATCAGTTTGTTCAGTCTCTTCCTATCGGCTGCAGTAATGCCACTGCCCCAGCAGACCACTCCAAAAGTGATGGCTGATGCCACCACCGTGTCATAGAATGACTTCAGCAGCGCCCCTTGTACACCAAAAGACCTGAGTCTCCTCAGCAGGAACAACCTGCGCTGTCCCTTCTTGTAGAGTGCATCAGTATTGTGTGACCAGTCTAGTTTATTGTTCAGATGAATACCCAGGTACTTATAAGGATGTCACCATCTCGATGTCTGTTCCCTGTATATTTACTGGTACTGTGAGGGGCTGCCCATGCCTGCGGCAGTCCACCACCAGCTCCTTAGTTTTCCTCGCGTTGATCTGGAGGCAGTTCCGATGGCACCAGTCCACGAAGTCCTGGATAAGCCCTCTGTACTCAGCTTCATCTCCATTGGAGATGAGGCCAACGATCGCAGAGTCATCAGAGAACTTCTGTAGATGGCAGTGTGTTGTGTTGTGTGAGAAGTCCGCAGTATAAAGAGTGAACAGGAAGGGAGCCAAAACCGTTCCCTGGGGGGCCCCCGTGCTACTGATGATCGTGTCGGACACACAGTCCCGGGTTCTCACAAACTGAGGCCGGTTCGTGAGGTAGTCCAGGATCCATGATGACAGGTGCTGGTCCACCCCTGCGCGCAGCAGCTTGTCCTTCAGGATCATCGGTTGGATGGTGTTGAAAGCACTGGAGAAGTCAAAGAACATGATCCTCACCATATTCCCGGGCTTCTCCAGGTGGGACAGAGAACGGTGAAGGAGGAAGATCACCGCATCCTCCACCCCAATGCCATGCTGGTAGGCGAACTGGAGTGGATCCATCGCTGGTTCCACCAGGGGGCGGAGGTGAGCAAGGAGCAGTCTCTCCAGGGTCTTCATCAAGTGGGATGACAAGGCCACCGGTCTGTAGCTGTTCAGGTCTTTGGGGTGGGAAGTTTTTGGTACAGGTACCACACAAGATGTTTTCCACAGCTGTGGTACCCTCCCCAGTTTCAGGCTCATGTTGAAGATATACGTCACAATCCCACACAGCTGGTCTGCACAGGACTTGAGGAGCTTTGCGCTGATGCCGTCCGGTCCCGGCGCCTTCCTCGCCTTGATCTTCCTCAGCTCCGTCCTCACCTGGGTCCTGGTCAGGGTCAGGATGGGGGGCTGTGTGTTGGGAGTGGGGGGGTGTTGGTGGAGTGGGGAGTGGGCAGCAGGACTTGATTTCTTTAGAGGCAGCAGTGGTTGTTGTGCAGTCAGGGGGGAGGGCGGTTGGTCAAATCTATTGAAAAACAGATTCAGGTTGTTCGCCCACTCCCTGCCCCCTGTGGCCTGGGGGGAGGTATTCTGGAGCCCCGAGATGGTTTTGAGGTTTCTCCAGACCCCGCTGATGTCGCTCTGTTGCAGCTTGTCCTCCATCTTCTTCCTGAAGCTGTCCTATATACTTTGTATCATTCATTAATACTCCCATACATGACATACTGTACTGAAGTATGGGGAAATACATATAAAACAAACATATATCCAATCTTTATGCTTCAGAAGAGAGCTATTAGAATAATAAACAAAGCTGCTTACAGGGAACCAACAAACCCACTTTTTCTTAAATTAAAAGCTCTCAAGTTGAAAGATCTGGTTGACTTTAAAACTGCAGTAATAATGTTTAAAATGAAGAATCTATCACTGCCCGCAAATATCCAAAAGTTGTTCCAAATAAGGGAGAAACAACATCATTTCAGAGGAACATGTATATTTCAAAAACCTTCAGTGAGAACTACCACCAAGCAACACTGTGTCTCAGTGCAAGGAGTCAGATTGTGGAACGCTTTTGGACGTGAATTAAAATCATGTACAACTCTTGGACAATTTAAACAAAAACTAAAGGAAGAAATACACCAAACATATATACAAAATGGCATGTAAAATCACATAAGAATGATCATATTCAGTCTGTGTTGTGCTGTTGCTTGGTTTTTTGTTTTCCTGTCATGTTTTGTCTTAGCTTTGTTCTGAATTGTAATCACTCCTGTTTTGTTTTTTCCTTTGAATTCTTAGATGGAATATGGGTGGGCAATATAAGCTGCGGCTTCAGCCATCACCCATTTCGGATAACTTATGCTGAACTGTATAATCAGAGGGGTGATTGTTTAATTTGACCTTGTTAGGTTTTTTTTTTTTTCCACTGTTGTTATATTATTCTGTTCCTTTCTTTCAATCTTTACTTTTAATCTATCCGAAATAAAGATTCATTCATTCATTCATTCATTCATACCTGCTCATCCCCAAACATTCCTGATGGTATATTTTCTCATTCTATCGATTTTCCTGCTCTGTCTCTTGCTGGCTCTTGACCAATTTGGTTTGCGTCAACCATATGCACACAAAACACACACAGATACACACATACACACTGGACATACTGACTTCCCACTGAACTTGAGCTCAAAATACATATCCACTCAAAGATTTTTGCTACAATAAGATTACGGTTTTTGTGTTGTTTTTATCCCATTGCATTAGAATTAGCAGTTTCATAACTGCATTTGTTTATAGCCTATCAACTTAAAAATTTAGCTAAAGAAATCAATTAAGAGAAACATTCAGGGATTTATTCAAAAAGAATTTGACTTATAGAAATGAGTTGCATGAGCAGAGATGGGCCTAATTATGAAATGAAAGCAACCTCATAATGGACCTTGGCTTTTTGGACAATACACGGATTATCGGCAAGAGTCTGTTAAATAAAAAAAAATATGAGACAAGAAATTAATGTTCCGCTTCTTTTTCTGTTATTTTTATCATGTTGAATTTTCAATTACTATTCTACGATACATTTTAAAGCATATGAGTTTGCTACATACTGTAAGCGTGCCTGGTACAAAATGATGAAGTGTTACACTGGTCTTTGTGTTGGGAGGCTGTGGGGAAAAAGCCTTCATGTCATGGAAAAATTTAGATGGATGAATCTGTTGTTAGGGCCTTTAGTCACAACAACAGCAGAGCAAATCAATCCCCGTCCCCTAAATGACAATAAGGACGGGAAAGCCAGCACCATCTCATGCAATATGCAAAGTGCTAGCTATAAATCTAAAGTTGGTTAGGGATGTGTCAATAAAAGTGCCACTTTTTCTCAAGAGGGAAATGGTGTTTTGGCCTTAGCTAACCTGATGAAATTCCAGCAGTGTACTGCCGAGTTGATGCGAGTCGCATGCTTTGTTGGTGAGAATGCCAATGGCTGTCAGACAGCCACCTGCCCATGTGTTTTTGCCTGGGGAAGCGCTGCCAGGCCAAACCCCACTGATTAGGTTATTTCTGAATCTGATTGTCTCTCCATGCTTCCAGTTTTTAAATAAGATTAAGTGGAGAGAAGACCTGCAACAAAGAGAAAATACACCCTGCGATCTCCTCATTTGTTCTTCCCTAATTAAAAAAACACCTTCATATGAAGTTCTATCCAGGACCCTCACAGGATACAAAAGAGGCTCTGAATTCTGTTACTGAATGCCGATCTGAGCGCTTACATTATTCACACGCAATATGCTGTAAAAAATCATTTATGCTTATATCTTGGGAATTCCTGCAAAGAAATTAAAGATATTACTGTATTTCCACACATTCTAATGTGAGAATGATAGTAGTTGCATTTAGTATTGTATTTTACAGAGGAGTGGAAATTTCTCAGTCCTTAGATGCATCGTGATACAGGGCTCTGCATTAATGCAGAAAGTTCAATCATCATTAATGATAGAGTTCTCGCCACCTGTACAAAAAGCTGCAACAAAGAGATGCATCAAGATACGTGAATCCTTTGCATTTGAACCATTAATGGCTGAATCGTAATCAAACTGAAATGTGAGACCATGCTATGTTCTGGACATGATTTTGAACCATGTCCACACGTTTTGTTGTTTTTGGATACTTTGTTGTTTTATTTCTGGTCACTGTGGTATCCTTAGTTCCTGGTTTTTGTATTTTCCTAATGTCATCCTGTGTCTACCCATAGTCCTTGTGTCATTGTGTTACCCGGTCCTTAGACCATCGTGTGATCAACTTGTCCCTGTTGTTATTGTTCTCTGTGTCCTCCCTGGTCACCTGCCAAAGTCTCGTGTGCATCCTCTGTACTTGTTTACCTATTGTTCCCAGTCCCTCGTGTGTTCAGAATCAGAATCAGAATCAGAATCAGAATCAGCTTTATTGGCCAAGTATGCACAACACATACAAGGAATTTGACTTTGGCTAAAAACTTGCTCTCATTGTTCAGGTGGAGGATTTAAATAAGGATTCAATGACAACAGAGTATGTACAGTAAATTACAGTCTGTCCACGTTTCTATAAAAGGATGCAAATATATACAGGAATATATGCAGTTATTTACTCAGACTAACCACACTTTGCAGAAATATATGAAAAAATATACAGTCACACAGTATTTCAATGTGAACTCAGATTCAGTGATATAATGTGAATGAAGTAAAAAGCAGTGTGAGAGTTATGTGCAATGTAATAATGGATGAAAAGTCATGAGTACAGCAACAGGTAGGACTAGGTGAATGTTAGGAGTTCATCAGAGTGATGGCTTGAGGAAAGAAACTGTTCCTGTGACGGGTGGTTTTGACCTTCAGTGATCTGTAACGACGACCAGAAGATAGAAGTTCAAACAGTTTGTGGCCGGGGTGTGATGGGTCAGCACAGATGTTTCCCGCCCGTTTCCTGGTTATGGACTGATATAAGTTCTCAATGGAGGGTAGGTCGGTACCAATGATCCTCTCCGCAGACTTAATGATCCGCTGCAGTCTGGTCTTGTCCTGTTTAGTGGCAGATCCAAACCAGACAGTGATGGAAAAGCAGAGGACAGATTGGATGATGGCGGTGTAGAAGACAACCAGCAGCTCCTGAGGCAAATCAAACTTCTTGAGCTGACGCAGAAAAAACAACCTCTGCTGGGCCTTTTTCCAGACAGTGTCTATATGAGAGGACCACTTCAGGTTCCGGGAGATTGTGGTTCCCAGAAACTTGAAGGAGTCCACAGTGGACACTGTGCTGTTGAGGATGGTGAGTGGGGAGAATGAAGGGGGGTGTCGCCTGAAATCCACAGTCATCTCCACCGTTTTGGCTGGGTTAAGTTCAAGATGGTTCTGGCTGCACCACAGGATCAGCTGCTCCACCTCCCGCCTGTATGCAGACTCATCATCATCCCGGATCAAACCGATGACTGTGGTGTTGTCCGCAAACTTCAGGAGCTTCACCGAAGGGTCCTCTGAGGTGCAGTCATTGGAGTAGAGGGAGAAGAGCAGTGGGGAAAGGACACATCCTTGGGGGGCGCCAGTACTAATTTTTCGGGAGCTGGATGTAAATCTCCCTAGCTTCACCTGTTGCCACCTGTCAGTCAGAAAGCTGGAGATCCACTGGCAGGTGGAGGGGGGCACCATGAGCTGGAGGAGTTTCTGATGAAGAATGCCTGGGATGATGGTGTTGAACGCTGAGCTGAAGTCGACAAACAGGATCCTGGCGTACGTCCCTGGGGAGTCGAGGTGTTGCAGGATGTAATGTAGTCCCATATTCACTGCATCATCCACTGACCTGTTTGACCGGTAGGCAAACTGCAGTGGGTCCATCAGGGGGCCTGTGATGACCTTCAGGTGGTTCAGCACCAATCTCTCCAAGGATTTCATGACCACAGAGGTCAGGGCAACAGGTCTGTAGTCGTTTAATCCTGTAACAGAGGGTTTCTTGGGAACTGGAATGATGATGGAGCGTTTGAAGCAGGAAGGCACTTCACGCAGCTCCAGTGATCTGTTAAAGATCCGGGTGAAGACGGGGGCCAACTCGTTGGAGCAGACTCTCAGGCAGGACGGAGACACACCATCAGGTCCTGCAGCCTTCTTGATCTTTTGTCTCTGAAAGACCTGGCGCACCTCCTCTTCACAGATCGTTAGTGCTGGTGGGAGGTCAGAGTGGAGGAGGGATGGAGTTCCTGGGGCTGCAGATAATCCTTTTGTGTGGGTGGGAGGTGAGAACTGTAGGTTCTTTTCAAACCTGCAGTAAAAGCTGTTTAGGTCGTTAGCCAGCTGGAGGTTTTCCACAGGGTGGGGGGATGGTCTCCTGTAGTTGGTGATATTCTGCAGGCCTCTCCAGACAGAAGCAGAGTTGTTGGCTGAGAAGTTTTTTTGTAACTTCACACTGTAGCTCCTCTTAGCAAGCCTGATCTCCTTCGTCAGCATGTTTCTGGCCAGCTTGTACAGAGTCCAGTCACCAGTCCTGTAGGCCTCCTCCTTGGTCTGACGTAGCTGCTTCAGTTTAGGAATGAACCAGGGTTTATTGTTGTTGTATGTGCAGAAGGTCTTGGTCTGCACACACATGTCCTCGCAGAAACAGATGTATGACGTCACAGTGTCAGTGAGTTCATTTAAGTTAATGGCTGCAGCTTCAAAAACACTCCAATCTGTACAGTCAAAGCAGGCTTGTAACTCCAGCTTTGATTCCTCAGTCCATTTCTTCACAGTCCTTACAACAGACTTGGAAGTTTTTAGTTTCTGTCTGTATGTTGGAATAAGATGGAGCAGACAGTGGTCAGAAAAACCCAGAGCTGCACGGGGGGACAGCATGATAGGCATTTCTTAAAACTGTGTAACAGTGGTCGAGTGTATTTGTGTCCCTGGTGGGACATTTAATATGCTGTCTGTATTTAGGAAGCTCATTTGTGAGATTAGCTCTATTGAAATCGAAGTTCTGTATCTATAGCCAGTTTTCCTCTTGTGTTACCATTTAGCCCTTGATTGTATCCATCTGTCCTGTGCTTGTTGATTACCTGTTACCCTATTTATGTCGGTTTGAGTGTATGTTCTGTGTGGCGTCATTAATGTTTAACCGCTGTTCCCTACCAGTAATCCTGTGTCCTAAGCTCTTCCTGTATTTTGCCAATTGTGTCCTTAATTGTTTTCAGCCCCCGTGCTGTGTTTTGTTTCGTTATTTCATTTGTTAATAAACCATGTATCACTGGAGTTCTGCCTGCACTTCAGAGTCCAATTACTGAACTGTGCCTACGGGAGGTAGCAGCAGCTTACACGACAGACCACTGAACAGTCACACCTCTAGTATTTTTCCTGCTTTGTATGGGGCCTCTTGAGCAGTAATAACTGCAATTAAAATTTTCTGGAATTGTCAATAAGACAGGCTTATTATGGGACAAATTCAAAATGCACATTGTCTAATATCTGGGATGGTATTTTCCACACATGTACATCATATTAAAAAAAAACATATTGTTTAAATGACAAGATTGCTGCTTCCAAAATATTCTTCTTTGGCATTCCTCAAGCAGAAGTACCTTCCTGACCGGTTGACTTGCTGGTTCACCCATTCTAAATAAACCCAATGCATGCGTAGATGTTCTGATATTCTAATCTAGATATTTTCTTTGTGATAAAATGAGTATTCAGAATTGCTCACTTTATTATATTCATGTTTCATTTTGGTCAAGATGCAGCAACACAGGTCCAAACCATGCAACCAAAACTATCATACATCACTGATAAAGTTTAGGTTCTTCTCTTCAAAAAGGCTGCTTCTTATCCTAAAATACTTTAGTTTGGTCCAACAAAACATTGGCTCAAGAAAGCTTCCACCAAATCCATGATATCTTTCATATAAAATGCACTTTTTGGAGAGCTTTCCAAAGAATTGCATCCCTGTCTTGGAAAACACTGTTAGCTGTAGGAAACTTCTGAATATTGTCACGCCGTGCCATTCATCAGCGGCGCCACCTGCTCACGCACCTGACAATCATCAGCGGCGAGGGATAAAGGCCGTCTCGCCCGGAGGCTCGGCCTGAAGCCGTCAGACTTCGTCCCTCACCGTTGTGAGCTACTTCTCTTCACCAACAACAATTTGGGTAAGAACCCTTACCTCTCTTTCCCAGTCTGCTCCCCTGTGCACAGGTGGATTCCCCGGTGGCGGACATCTCCACTCCATCGCCCAATCCTCGCTGCTGTACGGAGCTCTCCAGGTGGCTGTCTTCCGGGCTTCGCCCCCTTGTTGTGCCAGCTATCCTGACAAACCAAGTAAGTCCTTCTCTCGCCATAATCCCTCCTGTGTTGGTGTATGCCCGTCACCCTCTCCCTGTGCTCTCTCCATAGGGTTGCTCGGCTGAACGGTCACCTGCCTCTGTGCCTGAAGCAGACGCCATCACCAACACATTTACATCCCGCAGACACGCACTCATTCCCTCCTGCTGTTAATAAACTCTTTGAACTACTCTAAGCCTGTGTGTGTGCGTCTCCTGAGCCGTGCGTTATGTCAGTACGGCTTCAGCAGAGCGGCTCGGCGGACGGCGGGCTCGCACACCGGCTTACCACTCTCGAGGCTAGAGTGGATCAAATAGCTTATCAAGAGCAGGTTATCCTGAATCAATTGATAACTATCACTGGCCGATTGGACCGCCTGGACCCCCAGCAGCCGTTCCCCCCGGCTCCTCAGGGTGGCGCAGCTCCTGCTGTTCCGGTGGCCGTCCAGCCAGCTCCAGTGGCACCGGCCCGACTCACACCGATTCCGACCCCCGCTCGCTTTAGCGGAAAGCTCGGCGGAGCGCAGGGGTTTGTGATGCAGTGCCAGTCCGTGTTTGACCGTGTGCCCGGAGACTTTCCCTCAGATCACAGCCGAATCGGCTACATAGGGAACCTCCTGGAGGGGCGCGCTTTAACTTGGGCCTGCGCTATTATGGCGAGACCCAGTTATGCCACCCTCACCTATGCCGAGTTCGTGAGGTGCTTCCTGGAGGTGTTTGATCATTCTCGTTCCGAGGCGGTCCAGGTCGATCGGCTTCTCGCTCTCCAGCAGGGAAACCGGTCGGCCGCGGATTATGCCATCGAATACCGGGTAGCGGCGGAGGAACTGGGCTGGGAGGAGCGCTCCCTCTGCGGCCTGTTTCTCCGCAGCCTCAATAGTGATCTGAGGGATGAACTGGCTGGACGGGATATCCCCGGAACGTTAGCGGAGCTAACCTCATTGGCAATCAGCTTGGACAACAGGCTGCGCGAGCGCTCCTCAGGACGGAAGCCGTCTGCTTCTCGCCTTCGGGGAGCCCCGCTATGCCTGCCCCAAGCTCGCCCCCTGGCGACGCCGCCACCATCGTGCCCCGAGGAGTCGGTGCCGATGGTGACGGGCTGGGCAAAGCTCTCCTCGGCAGAGAAACAGCGCCGCCGTGAGTTGGGTCTCTCCATGTATTGCGGAGACAGTCAATACACGGTAGAGCTTTGCCCACAAAAGCCAAACGGCGGGGTCCGCGAGTCACTGTAGGGGGCCTCGCGGACGTCAATCGGCAAAGTCCCCTCACTCAATTAAAGCTGCCAATCCGTTTTTGCCACAATCCCACTGGGCACCTCACCCACGCACTGGTGGATTCGGGCGCAGAGGGCAGCTTCATTTCACAAGGCCTGGCAACCCGATTGGGCATCCGCTGTCAGGCATTAAAACACCCCATCTCCCTGGTCCATCTCTCCCGTGCCTCCCTTGGGAGAGTTTCTCACCAAACCATGCCTGTCCCAGTCATCATCTCAGGGAACCACCGGGAGGAGATGGTATTTTACGTCCTGCCCAACTCTGTGTCGCCCGTCATCCTGGGGTATCCCTGGCTACGCCTCCACAACCCTGTCCTGGACTGGAGGTCCGCTGGGGTATCGGCATGGAGTACCTTCTGTATGGGCACCTGCCTTCAGTCCGCTGCCTGCTCCCCGTCCACGGCTCCCCCTGTGGCGGATACAGCACCTCCGGACCTGTCACTGGTGCCTCCAGAATTTCACGACCTGGGTATGGTATTTAGTAAATCGAAAGCTATGTCTCTTCCCCCGCATCGACCCTATGACTGTGCTATCAACCTCCGCCAGGGGGCCCCCCTGCCTTCTGGTCAGCTCTACAGCCTGTCGGCGCCGGAGAAGGAGACCATGAATACATACCTGAAGGAATCACTGAGCGCTGGGATTATTCGCCCATCGTCATCACCCGTGGGGGCAGGGTTTTTCTTTGTCGGGAAAAAGGACGGATCCCTCCGCCCCTGCATAGACTACCGAGCGCTAAATGACATCACTGAGAGGGACCGTTACACCCTGCCCCTCATGGACACTGCCTTTCACTCCCTCCAGGGGGCGACCTGGTTTACCAAGCTGGATTCACGCAGCGCTTACCACCTCGTCCGGATCTGGGAGGGAGATGAATGGAAAACAGCCTTCCGTACCCCGAACGGCCACTTTGAGTATCTAGTCATGCCGTTCGGGCTGACCAACGCTCCTGCCGTCTTTCAGCGCCTCATTAATGACGTCCTCCGGGATTTCATCGGCCTCTTTGTGTTCGTCTACCTGGACGACATTCTTATCTTCTCCAGGTCCAGGGACGAGCACCAGGTCCATGTGAGGCGGGTCCTCCAAAGACTGCTGGAGAATCGTCTGTACGTGAAGGCTGAGAAATGCGAATTCTACGCTAGGACCACATCCTTCCTGGGATTCATCATCGCTCAAGACCAGGTGCTCCCAGACCCAGAGAAGGTGAAGGCGGTGGTGGAGTGGCCTACTCCCGCATCCCGGAAGCAGGTGCAACAATTTGTTGGCTTCGCCAATTTTTACCGCCGCTTTGTCCCAAATTTCAGCTCGATCATCGGACCGCTGACCCACCTCACGTCCCCGAAGGTCCCGTTCCGGTGGACTGAAGAGGTCGCTGCTGCCTTTAAGGCGCTGAAGGCGGAGTTCTCCTCCTCCCGGGTCCTTCGCCAGGTCGACCCCGCGCTGCAGTGCATTGTGGAGGTGGACGCATCGGACACGGGAGTGGGAGCAGTGTTATCCCAGCGGTCACCTGACGATGGCGCCAAACGACCGTGCGCCTTCTTCTCCCGGCGCCTGTCCCCGGCGGAGAGGAACTACGATGTGGGGGACAGAGAGCTCCTGGCCATTAAACTCGCCTTACAGGAGTGGCGCCACTGGCTAGAGGGGGCGGACCTGCCGTTTGTGGTCCTGACGGACCACAAGAACTTAGAATACTTACGATCTGCCAAGCGCCTGAATGCCCGCCAGGCGCGCTGGTCTTTGTTCTTCGCCAGGTTCCGCTTCTCAATCACCTTCAGGCCGGGCTCCAAAAATGGCCTGCCTGACGCCCTCTCTAGGCAGTTCACCCCCGTGGAGGCTGAGGAGACGCCCCACACTATCCTGCCCAGGTCGTGCGTCGTGGGAGCCATCTCTTGGGACACTGAAGACAAGATCCGGAAGGCGCAGGAGGTGGAACCTGATCCTGGCGGCGGACCAGAGGGAAGACTGTTCGTTCCATCTGCGGTCCGAGGAGAGGTCATCCACTGGCTCCACACCTCCCGGCTCACCCGTCATCCCGGCACCTCTCGGATGATCAGCCTCCTCCAACGGTCCTTTTGGTGGCCAGGCCTGCGGAGGGATGCGGCCCGCTACGCCCGGGCTTGCCCAATCTGTGCCACCAGCAAGTCGGGAAATGCCCCCCCAGCGGGTCTGCTCCAGCCTCTGCCCGTCCCCGGCAGGCCCTGGTCGCACATCGCACTGGATTTCGTCACCGGACTCCCCATTTCCAACTCCTTTGACACCGTCCTGACCATCGTGGACCGTTTCTCCAAGGCGGCGCACTTCGTCCCCCTGCGAGGTCTCCCTACCGCCCTGGAGACGGCGGGCCTCCTCGTCCAACACGTGGTCAGGCTGCACGGGATTCCGGTGGACGTGGTCTCGGACCGGGGCCCCCAATTTTCATCCGAGGTTTGGAGATCTTTTTGTAACGCCATCGGAGCCAAGGTGAGCCTCTCCTCCGGCCATCACCCCCAGTCTAACGGGCAGTGTGAGAGGACCAATCAGGAGCTGGAGGCTGCGCTCCGCTGTGTTACCAGATCCAAGCCGACGTCCTGGAGCAACCATCTCGCCTGGGTGGAGTATGCCCACAACACCGCCCGCTCTTCTGCAACGGGGATGTCCCCCTTCAAGGCGTCCCTGTGTTACGACCCCCCGCTGTTTCCAGCGCAAGAGAGCGAGGTAACTGTCCCCTCTGTTAGGGCGCACCTTAGGCAGTTCCGCTCCACCTGGGCTGCCGCGCGTCATGCGCTTTTACGCACAGCGGAGCGCAACAGGACCGTGGCGGACCGGCACAGACGACCTGCCCCGGCGTACAGAGTTGGGCAACTCATGTATGTGTCTACCCAGGACGTCACATTAAAAGGCGAGAGGAGGAAGCTGGCACAGCGATTCATGGGTCCCTTTCCCATCACCCGGATCATCAACCCGGTGGCTGTGCGCGTGGCTATTCCCCCCTCCCTCCGCATCCATCCCACTTTCCACGTGTCGAAGGTGAAATTGGCAGTCACTGACCCCCTTTGCCCTCCTCCTGCAGCGCAACCCGCGCCCCGGATGATTGGTGGCCATCCAGCCTGGTCCATCTCCTCCATCCTGGACTCCCGGCGCCGAGGTCGTGGGTTGCAATACTTGGTGGACTGGGAGGGCTATGGGCCCGAGCATCGACAATGGGTGCCCCCGTCGTTTGTGTTGGACCCATCGCTCATCGCGGACTTCCACCGAGCGCACCCGGATAAGCCATCGCCAGGAGGCGCTGCTAGAGGGGGGAGTACTGTCACGCCACGCCATTCATCAGCGGCGCCACCTGCTCACGCACCTGACGATCATCAGCGGCGAGGGATAAAGGCCGTCTCGCCCGGAGGCTCGGCCTGAAGTCGTCAGACTTCGTCCCTCACCGTTGTGAGCTACTTCTCTTCAACAACAACAATTTGGGTAAGAACCCTTACCTCTCTTTCCCAGTCTGCTCCCCTGTGCACAGGTGGATTCCCCGGCGGCGGACATCTCCACTCCATCGCCCAATCCTCGCTGCTGTACGGAGCTCTCCAGGTGGCTGTCTTCCGGGCTTCGCCCCCTTGTTGTGCCAGCTATCCTGACAAACCAAGTAAGTCCTTCTCTCGCCATAATCCCTCCTGTGTTGGTGTATGCCCGTCACCCTCTCCCTGTGCTCTCTCCATAGGGTTGCTCGGCTGAACGGTCACCTGCCTCTGTGCCTGAAGCAGACGCCATCACCAACACATTTACATCCCGCAGACACGCACTCATTCACTCCTGCTGTTAATAAACTCTTTGAACTACTCTAAGCCTGTGTGTGTGCGTCTCCTGAGCCGTGCGTTATGTCAAATATTTACATTAATGTCAGGGAAGGCTGTAGTTAATGATGTTTTCCGGGCAACAACATGATGATGTGCTAAGTCAGACTTTATTTATCCAAGCTGTCTTGCCCGGTCGAGTTAGGGATCTAACCTTACAGTTGAACCTGTTACTATGCATAGAAATCTGACTTTAATTTACATTCAGTGTGTCTTGTGAGTAATACCAACAGGTTGTCCTATTCACTGTCACAGCAAATAACTTTTTTCTTCTTAACAAGTGTGGGTAATTGTTTTGCAAATGTTCCCTAGAAATGTACATCATTTAAAGACAGACATACCTGGTTGCCGGATAATTACAAATCCCTGGTTTAAAGGATTCTGCAGAGTGGAATAATCCTATTTATTCTAATTTTAAAAAAAGGTTGTTATTTTTGTACTGCAAAAATAACTGCATAAGTCATGTCCGTGACATGTCCGTGACCTAACCAATTGTTTTATTAATTGGTTAAGTCATGAAAAGGCTATATATCTTTATTCCACCAAGTCACTTCACTTCAGCAACCACCAATAAAAAGATTTAAAAAACAATTGTAGCAAGAGGAGTGCAGACAACCAGGGTTCTTAGTTTTTTGCCTTTTCAGACTCCCTCCATCCTTTATTGAACATTCTTGGTTTTTGCTGAAATGTTAGTTGTTGAACTTTTGTATTGTTCTGCATTAAGAAGCAAATATTCTGTTGTTTTAGTTTTTTGAACACCAGACACTAGATGAGCTCACTTCAAGTTTATTTGGACACTCACTCTGTTCTGAATAATTTTTCCAACTGCATTAACTGTTACTGAATAGAAATGTTTAATTTAAGCAAGGAGAAGTCACTTATTATAACATTATTTATAATGATAGTCTGCAAACTCATCCATAAGATTACTATGGCTGGGGGTATGTTCAAATGTGCATATCTTCCAACATCAGTCCAACAGTTGCTGATTACCAATATACTGGTGGATGATACAATATGTGCTCTGTTTACCACTACTTACCTTAATCTGCTTAATGACAGTTATGCAAGTGGTTCAGTTCTTTTCTCAACAAACATTTATCCACTTAAAAGTTGTCAGGCATGTTACTAGAGAATATGGTAAAAATTGTGTTGAGTTAAAAGCCTTTTGTTTGATTGGCTTAACTGTTGAGGGACTGCAGTCTGCTCCGTTCTGTGTGTGAGACCAAAGGGCCACACATACACATCAGCAAGACTGTCCTCCAGAAGTAAATGTTCTATATGGTTGTTTTTACCATCAGATCTTATGATCTACATGCACAATAGGACACTAAAGGGCCTTTTCCACTAGCACGCTTTAGCGCGACACGGGACGGCTCAGCACGCTTTGTACGCTTTTCCACAAGCCCCAACACGGTTTAACAGCCGCGATTCTCAGCCCCGCTCCAGGGCAGGGTACAGCAGTGCTGAGCTGTGCCGTGTTGTGACGTTAACAGACTGGTCGCCGCTGATTGGTCAGGTCGTAACCGGCGCTGATTGGTCAGGTTGTAACCGCCCCCTCCTCCTCCTCTTCTACCGAATCTTCACGACCTTCTCAATAAAGTTTTTGAAAAAAAAAAAAAAAAGAATCTTCACGACCGCCTTTACTCAGCACGCAACCACTGTTGGCGGTTTCTTTTCAGTGTATTGCTGTGCTATTTTCATTTATTCTCTATCAAAAATGGCTTCGCGTAATAAGGGTGTTCCATGGACCAATAAGGAGCTGCAGTGTCTGCTCACTGCATTGTCAGACGAACGTATCCAGCGCGAGTTAGACGGAGCCACCCAGAATGAAAAAATATACCGGGAGGTCTCGACATCGGAGTCCTTTAACGGTGAGTTTTAATTTTTTTTTATTGTGCGTTTTTTCGCAAATATATTCGGTAAGACGCTCAGTTTATTTATGCAATAAAAAAGGTGTTCATTTGTGGATGATGATCGCTGCTTTATTGCAGCACACTGCGGACTAAAGCTTTAATTTTAATTATTCATGTAAACAATACGCTGAAATAAGCTTATGTATTCTTGTTAAAAACTATTGTCTTTTCTGTATATCTTGCACTTTCGTGCTGTATTTTATTGTGTGCATTTTCCTTGTAGAATCATCCCAAGCGTCTGCCGCGACAGCCTGCACGGATTAATTCAACCGAGCCTTCCTGACCCAGAGCTGGCAGAGACGGCTTCATTCAACCGAGCCTTCGTGACCCAGTTTGGGAAGCTGGTGTAGAGGCACTCAGTGGTCGGCGTGTATAAAATGTCGATTAACCTTCATGTTGTGTTGCAAAGTTTTTTTTTCTTTTAATATTTTGTATATAATAAAATGGAATTGTTTTGGAAAGTGTGGTTTGTCTGTTATAACACTGAATTATAAAACAGTATAATTACATAGAAATTCCATTGCCTAGTCTGATCAAAATGATGCTGATCATCCTGTCAGGGGTCAACCATTGTAAAGGTAATGTAATTTTTAACTAGACCAAAAAAGAAATCTTTTTGTAAGCTTTCTGTTCTTTTTATTGAAATATCATAAAAAATTAGCACCAAGTCAAAGTAGGTACAAGTATATGTAAATTGAATGTTCTATCGGCATTCCAAATTCAGAGATTTACAATACTTTAGAAGGAGTGTAGCATTATCTAAACGGAAAATAATAATACTGTTGTTCCAAACGTTGACCTGAAGGTGAAAAACATGAATTTTTTTAATTCAGTACATCCAAAATGCCCTAGGATGTAAAAAATAATGCAATTTGGTGTTGGCCAGTGTGCCACCGTCTCATTATTTAATACGAATAAAAACAAGTTTCAGCTCATTATTTCTAGGTCATTTGGCAGTTAATTCAAAACAAAAGTGACTTGTGTTATTGCAGCTTAATTATGAGATAAAATTAATTGTGAGATAAAACCACAGAGCGAGCAAGGCAATAATCCTTGGATCCTCCATTTTTTGTCTCGTGTAAATAAGGACTCAGTCGGGTGCATAATGTCACGGGAGTGTGGCCCCGCCTCGCTGAGAACCTGCCGCCGCCCCGCTTCTAAAACCTCCTAACACAAACCATCACAGCACAAGCACAACACCGTGCTAATGGAGACAGAAGCATTCCGAGCCATACTGAAGTGAATCGAGCCGTACCGAGGTGTGCTGGGCTAGTGGAAAACAGGCTTAAGCAACCTCTAGCGGTCGTGGAAATAATAACATGAAGTGACATGGTGGAGGGTTAAAGTTGATATGTGTTTGTACATTAGACCTTTAGCTTTTACTAAATGTGTCACTTTCCCCATCTTTAAGTCAGTAACTTTTAGTCAATAATCTTAACCTAAAAAATGTGAATTTAATGTCAAAAAAATTAATTATATAACCAGAAGAGAGTCGTGAAAGCAAAGATGAATGGTAGTGACAAAATGTTTTTGGTGCTACTTCTTGTGCTGTCTTCCATCGACAACCTGTCTCCTCACATGTTTCTCAGCACCTTTGGAATAGGGAAACATCCCGAAAATGGTGATGTCCAATTTCTTCGTTGAGGTAAGAAGCATATCATCCATTTTTACATCTTGCGGGACTAGTCGACAAGGGGTGGGCTTAAAATATCAAAGAATCTACATGGAATCAATTTTACTTGAAAGATCTGATATCGATTAACAAAATCCTAAGATTCATCTTTTCAATAAAATGCTTTTTCATGTATGAAACTTGGAGGAAGTTTACAGAAGGTGTCTCGTGTGGCTGAACTATCACGTTCATATATTTATTTCACAAAGTTAGAAGGTCATTATAATGTCCATATCCTGACAGAATCTACAGCTGCATCTCAATAAATTGGAATATCATCGAAAAGTAAATTTATTTTAGCAATTTAATTCAAAAAGTGAAACTTGTGTATTGAATAGATTCTGTTATGACTCCCCGTGTGCCATTACGCGGCGCACGAGGGAAGGAATGAAAAACCCAATTGCTGGAGTAGAACGTGCACTTTATTAACATAAACCACAAAATAACAAGTCCAGTAATGACCATTCCAACCCTCTGTAATTTGCATGATGAGTTCGAGGCCACCAGACATTCAGGGATGCCACCTGGATGTTCCACAGCCTGGGAGAGGGAATGCCTAGTGGCGCCGTAGCAGTGGGCACGAAGAGAAAAGCAAACGAGTACTTATGGCTGGGACGATCCGGGGCTGTCCGTGTAGTCCGGTGGATGAAGGGGTGAGGCAGGGTCAGCCACTAACGCCAAGGGAGTACCCAAACTTGAAGCGTTAGAAAAGACAGTGACGTCTGGCTGACTGAACCGCAGGTAGTTGAAACAAACATACACGGAGTTGCATACTGCCATGTATGAAGCTGAATGCTCCGACGGTCTCTTCCTACTAACGCAGCCTTTATGTAATAATGATACTAACGAGGGAAGAGACCGCCGATGTGAGGAAATGTGGACTGAACATAATAAATCCCAGGTGTGCATGAGTGAGTGTCTGAGCGTGTGAATGGGAATGAATGGAGTGTGTGTGTGAAAACACCCAATAACGAGGCACAACTGATGGCACTGAGAGGAGGAGGGGGCGTGCGCGAGCTGTCAGGGAGCGAAGGCCCAAATAGCTCCCTGAAACGCCTGAAGGAAAATAGGGCAAAATAACCATAAGTCAGAACTGGTTTTGGAACCACCAAATCCAGGTTCATGACAGATTCATTACAAACAGAGTGACATACTTCAAACAGTGGTGGACCCTCAGGGCCAGCAAAACCTTCTCTGCTGGCCTAAACACTATCAGAGTTACATTTACAACATTTACAGCATATTTGTTCCATGAGAATGTATTAAATTATTCCCAATAGTCTATTTTCTTCATTTTGTAGCTTTTGTCCTGGTTGCACTCCTTCCAGTAGTGTAATGCATGTTAAGAGTTTTTTTTGTCCAATCATATTTCAGCCACCTGTGTTGCCAGTGTCAAGCAAATCTGCCTTGGGCCTTCAGGAATTAACAGCGCGGCTCTGTGGGTTAAATTGACTGGTTAAAGCAACAGGTTAAGTTTAACAATCAGATGTCTTCTGTATGTCCAGGGGTACGCATAGAAGGCGTCCGAGAACGTCGGCATTTTTACATCTTTTGACTGGATGGTTAGATTCCTCCACCCACAACGCAGAGGGTCCTAGCTAGCAAAATGCCAGTGCAAGGATTTGCTTAAGCAGCTCCAATATACTGTATCGGTTTAAAAGTCCCTCCAGGATTTCGTGATGCATCAATGGTGATCAATCGTGATCGCATCAATTCACGCGGAATCAGCCAATCAGCGCAACTATTGCGCAACCTTGCAACTTTATCCAATCACCGCAACTTTCCCGCAATTTTGGTCAATCCTCGTCAACTTCCGCCAATTTCACCAATCAAATTTGTCTCTGACTGGCGCACAAACGCTCAGTCTAACCAACCAAATGCATCACTGCACCACGTTCACTTCTGTGTTTGCAATGAGTAAACGGAACACATCAGCAAACAGAGTGTGTGATTTAAAAAAAACACTCACCCGCGAGGTTTTCAACACCGTCTCTTCCTCCGTCTCCCCAAGCCTGCCGGTGGATGTCTCACCACGTCTCCATCCTGACCGCGTGTACGAGGCGATGAGCTTTTGTTGAAAAACGTCCGCCTGCCCCAAAAGCACCCCGTCATGGGAGTGCATGTGGGGAGAGACTCCATAAAACCACAAACAATATGACCAAACGTAACACTACAGCCAGTGTTTGAACATTTTATACATCTTTAGAGATAAAATCATTACTACATCTGTTCAATGAGCTTTAAAGCTGTGAATCTCTGATCTAGACGGACAACCCCCCCCGCCCCCACAGTAAATGAAACGTGTGTCTGAAAAGACAAGTGTGTGTGTCAAGACCGACGTGCAGCAGACAGACAGGTAGGAATTATGCACGAAAGAGAGAGAATATTGTCTGTAATTTTTTTTTTCTCAGAAAACATAGATTCCAATAGACCATACAGAGCAACAGAATAAATTATTTATTCTTTCCTCTCCACTCGATACCAAGTGGTTGGGGACCGTAGGGAGTTTCCAAATGAAGGTGCTGCCAATAACTTCCAAACCTCTACTCTTTAACATGCATTCAATGCAGTTTAGCTGTTGTAATGGCTATTGGTTTGTATTTGCTGTTGCACAAGAGATTTTCTGTATAGCAGAAGTTTCTGCTTAATTTACAAATCACTGTAATAAGAATTTTTTGACAATCCTGGGCTTTTCTTGTATTGTTATATATAATATCACTGCAGTAAACTGGAAAAAAAAAACATCTGCTTTAAAATTTGTAATTCTTCCCACAACTTTTAATGAGAAACACTGTAAAAACATCGTAACTTTTTAAAAAAGCTCCTGTGAATTCAGGCTTTTTGGGCTGCAACAACCATAAAAACATCCCGCGGAATCCTGGAGGGACTGGTTTAAATATAATAGCTGTTTTTCCACCCACAATGGCTGACAGGGGAGAGTAAAATGATTTGGTCGCTGATACTTAAACAAAATCAGTTTTCCAGATGGACTTTTAACGAAAAGCTGGTCATTGTGAAGAGAGGTTGCCCAACCCTGACGCTAGCAGGCCCGTCTCAGCCGGGGAAAGGATTTGTCCGTCCCTTCCATATTAACAACGAGCGGCATGCTTGGATTACAGCCTCCAAGAAGTGCTGCAAATTATCTTGCTGGGAATGCCTGTTGTTTGCAACTGATCAGTTAGATACTTGGAGCCAGACAGGGTTTGCAAACTTGCGCTGTCTACTGTCACACCATGACGATTTAGGTAGTTTTCGCCAAATGTATAAAAATTGGTCTAAAATGCTGGTAAATGCCAAAATTACATTTTTGGCTGTATGCAATGCATATCCATAACGACTTGGACATATAATTAAGTAATAGTAACTTAAACAAGCTAATGCTTAGCGTGTTGCCGACATTCACAACTTATGCGCAACAACAGTCTAACTTCTGCATAGCGCAGTCATGCCAAACTGCCGTTGCCTCCCGATCCATGAATCCTAGTTTTGGGAGAGATCACCTCTGCTCAACCAAGATGATTCTCCCCTCCATAGACCATGGCAGCAGCGGGGAGTGTGAATGACCTGGCAGAGCTGTCAAATCTGTCAGGACAGTCACGTCTGAAACACCTGATGTGACACATCAGGAACGTCAGATAACAGTGGTCATAACCTGGCTCAAAGGCACGTGAATTGATAGCGATAAAAAAGTTTATTTTTAATAAAGTGAAAAAAAAACAAGATAATACATGGAGTGTGCTTTTGCTGGGAGGCACAGCCAACAGCAAAGTATACAGCTGCGCTCTGCACTTCAGGCGATCAGCTGATTGGATCCTCCTCCTCAAGTGTTCTGACATATTGGTATATCTATCAGAACAACACAGGATAGATGATCGTATAGGTTTCATTTAAATGTAAAAAACCCCGACAAGTCCTGTGTGTTTAGCTCTCTCTCGCGCTCTGTGTGTGTGTGTGTGTGTGTGTGTGTGTGTGTGTGTGTGTGTGTGTGTGTGTGTGCGCGGGCGCCTATGCGCTGCAGGAAGAGAGCTTACAGGTTATAGGCCAAATCACGCATTTGCTCTGCGAATGCGGGACGTTATCAGACATAGGCTGGATATGTTGGAAAATTTTCAGCATGCTCAAAATTATTTTTCAGAGGAGCTCGGCGAACAACGGCGTATACCACCGTGCTTCAGCGTGCTCTTAACTTAGACAACACTGAGTCATAACTAATTCACATACCCCAGCGTATTCTCCAAATTTTTCATACATTTTGCAAACACTGCCTAAATTATCTAGGTCTCTGAACCAAGGCAGCAGCGAGGCACAAAAGCACAGCCGCCAGCTGGACAAGCAACAGTAATTTTAAACCTTTGGGGAAACTAGAGTGGACCTGCAGCTCAACAAACAAATGCACAGGGAAATAGAGCTCTAGAATGAAAAGGTAAAGATTTTTAAAACTATAATTTTATATTTAAAGTTATCTTTGATACTGTATGCTTTGTATGGGTGGCCCTATAGGCTATTTTTATGGTGTTTGGTATGAATGGCACTTAAATCAGGTAGATCACCACTGAAGGCCTAGTTGTAAAATACATGGTCCGCTACTGATTTCAAGTGATTATTTCTTTTTATTTGGATGATTATGGCTTACAGCTAATGAAAGCCCAAAATTCAGTTTCTCAGAAAATTAAAATATTACATAAGATCAATTTTTAAAAAATTGATTTTTAATAGAAATGTTGGCCACCTGAAAAGTATGTCCATGTACACACTCAATACTTGGCTCCTTTTGCATGAATTACTGCATCGATGTGGCGTGGCATGGAGGCGTTTAGCCTGTGGTACTGCTGAGGTGTTATGGAAGTCCAGGTTGCCTTGAGAGCGGCCTTCAGCTCGTCTCCATTGTTGGGTCTGGTGTCTCTCATCTTCCTCTTGACAATACTCCAGAGGTTCTCTGTGGGGTTTAGGTCAGGAGAGTTCGCTGGCAAATCAAACAAAGTGATGGCATGGTCATGAAACCAGGTATTGGTACTGTTGGCAGTGTGGGCAGGTGCCAAGTCCTGCTGGAAAATGAAATCATCATCGCCATAAAGCTTGTTAGCAGAGGGAAGCATGAAGTGCTCTAAAATTTCCTAATAGACGGCTACACTGACTTTGGACTTAATAAACCCAGTGGACCAATACCAGCAGATCACATGGCTCCCCAAATCATCAGTGACTGTGGAAACTTCCCACTGGACCTCAAGCAACTTGGATTCTATGCCTCTCCACCAGGGCTTGGCAATATAGCTAAAAAAAATGTATTGCGATATAATTTCTCTATCCACCTTATTCCTAGCCTCTATGATGCCTTGTGTGAATTATGGGCACAACTTCCGGAACTAGTTTAGAAAGTGGAGTTGTCACGGAAACTGAACACTTTTCCTTGTTAAAAAACAATGATTTCAGCATCAAAAACATGGGAACACAGTCTTTTGCATCTCAAAAAGAGTAATACAATCATACCACGTCCCATGACTATCAGGGGATGAAAAGATGACCTTAAAAAGTGGCCTGGCAGACAGTAGCTCTGTTAGTTAGCTCCACTGTTAAGATGCTAACCCTGTAAACAAATAAAAGCTCTGAGAGAGATCAATGTCTCCAACACAATAAAGTCAGATGCATTTTGTTAAAACATGCTGGACATAATCAAATTTACCTCAGAGCAGACATAGAATCTGGTCAGAGCCATAAAGAACCACAACACTGTGCTTGGGTGTTTTAATGTTGGGGTAAACACAGACAGCTGCAGCTGTTCGTTTTACCTCGAAATTAAAATGCTCATGCTGCTGTCATGCCACAAATGTCACCATGGGGTGAGACGCCGGCTCGGCGCTCAGCCCATGTCCCTTCTCATCCCTGCCTCTCATTGGGCAGCGTCTCAGCTGGCTCCCAGCTGTCAGTGTTACGGGACGGCTGGGGCCAATTAATCCTCATCAGCTGGAGCGCTGCTAATGAGGATAAAAAGGAGCAGCCTTGATCACTCGGGGCTGCGACATAAGCACTGCTAGGCTGGAGCCCCTTCGTCCGGCGCCAGCCTTTGTCTCATCATCCAGCATTACTCGTAAGTGTTTCCTGTAAGGAGTATTTGTGCCTCTCTACCCCCATGTCCGGTGCTAGCCCTCTACTCGCCTTACCGAATCACTTGGGAGCGTCACCTTGTAAGAGTGCCTGTGTATTGGAGGCCTATGCCGGTGCCAGCTCTCTGGCTGCTTAACCCGTGAGTGTTACCTGCTGTGAGTTCTCATGCTGTTACCCCTATGCCCGGTGCCAACTGTTAACTCTGTTGCTGTACTGCTCATGAGTGTTACCGTGTATGAGCATCTGTGCTTTCCTCATCCCTTACCCCTGTCAACCCTGTCAGATGTTTAGCTACACATCTGCCTCTTTTAGTGCCTCTGCCTCTTTTAGTGATAACGGTAAATGTAATAAATGTTGTCTTTTTGAGGCGCTCGAGGCGAGGTTGTCTGATTTGGAATCCCGGCTCCGTTGCATTGAAACACCGTCTGCCCCAGTTAATCTCGACGGACGCCCCTTAGCTGCAGCGGAGCTAGCTAGCTTAGGCCCCACTGTCAGCGGTTCCCCGGCTCTCCTCAGCAGCGAGGAGACTGGGTGGGTGACGGTGAGAAGGAAGCCTAGTCGCAAAGCCCTGGTACACCACCAACCTGTTCACGTTTCTAATCGTTTTTCCCTGCTCAGCGACACACCCGCTGAGGAAAAAACTCAGATCATTGGCGACTCTGTAGTCAGAAACGTGAACCTAGAGACTCCAGCGGCCATAGTCCAATGCATTCCTGGGGCCAGAGCAGGCGACATCGAGTCAAATTTGAAAATGCTGGCTAAAAGTAACTGTAAATATTCCACAATTGTTATTCACGCCGGCATTAATGACATCCGTCTCCGGCAGTCGGAAGTCACGAAACTTAATATAGAATCGGTGTGTGACTTTGCAAAAACGATGTCTGCCACTGTAGTATTCTCTGGACCCCTCCCCAATCTGACCAGTGATGACATGTTTAACCGCTCGTCATCCTTGAACCGCTGGCTGTCTGTGTGGTGTCCTAAAAATGACGTGGGCTACATTGACAATTGGAGCTCTTTTTGGGGAAAACCTGGTCTTATGAGACGAGACAGCATTCATCCCACTTTGGATGGTGCTTCTCGTTTATCAAACAATCTGGCATCTTTTTTAGCCAAATTTCCAAAACCCTGACTACTCAGAGTTGGGACCAGGAAGCAGTCTTACACGCCTCTCTGCAGCTCCTCTTCATCCGCCACCCCTCAGCTTAGCCCCTGTCTTCCCTATCAGAGAATCGTTGTCTGCTCCCTCCAAAGTAAATAAAAATATAATGCACAAGCATCCCAAAGTAAAAAGCAAAATATTGGTAAAACTCAAATTAAACATAAAGCCTCTAAATTGAATGAATTGGCCTCTGTTCCTCCTCATAATTTAAAAATTAAATGTGGTTTATTAAATATTAGGTCTCTAACTCCCAAGTCTCTGTTAGTCCATGATCTGTTAATTGATCATCAGATTGATTTAATTTCCCTTACAGAGACTTGGTTAGGGCAAGAGGATTATGTTGGTTTAAATGAATCAACTCCCTCTGGTTATTTAAACTGTCAAAATCCCAGAAGTTCTGGTCGTGGAGGAGGAGTAGCAACAATTTACCATTCCAAATTACTAGTTAATGTAAAGCAAAAAACATGTTATAATTCCTTTGAGGGCCTAGTCCTCAGTATTGGGCACTTTAGCAATTTTAGGTTAAACCCAATTTTATTTGCCATAGTTTATCGTCCCCCATCAACCTACTCAGAATTTTTATCCGAATTTGCTGATTTCTTAGCTGATTTAGTGCTGAAATCTGATAATTATAGTAGGGGACTTTAATATACATGTGGATGTAGATAGTGACTGCCTTAATGTGGCATTTAATTCAATATTAGACTCGATTGGGTTTTCTCAGAAAGTAGGAAATTCTACTCATTACCTCCACCATACATTGGACCTTGTTCTGACATATGGCATAGAAATAGAAAATCTTGTAGTGTCTCCTCATAACCCTGTACTGTCAGACCATTGTCTGTTAACCTTTGATTTTACTATTTCTGACTATTTGGCTCCTAAAGAAAAATATTATTACAGTAGATGCCTCTCAGATGATGCTGTTACCAAATTTATGCAGATTGTTTCCTCTATGCCATGTGTCAACACAACGGAAATAAGCTATAGACAGCTTGCTCCTTCTGTAACTGATAACATGGTGGATAGTGTTTCAGCTTCTCTGCATCAGACTCTAGACTTGGTGGCCCCCTTAAAAAAGAAAAAGTCTAATCAGAGATTTCTAACTCCTTGGTTCAACACAGAAACTCGTAGCTTAAAACAGAAGACTCGTCAATTAGAAAGAAAATGGCGCTCCACTAATTTAGATGAAATCTATTTAGCTTGGAGAAATCATCTTTTAATTTATAAAAAATCTCTTAGAAAAGCTAGAACGAGTTATTACTCTGCATTAATAGAAGAGAACAAGAATAATCCCAGGTTTCTTTTCAGTACTGTAGCCAGGTTGACAAAGAGTCAGGGCTCTGTCAATCCGAGCATTCCCTTAGAGCTTACTAGTCAGGACTTTATGAACTTTTTCAATAATAAAATTTCATCCATCAGAGATAAAATCAATCAGATTCTTCCCACAGTTAACTTAAATACTGTAACTACTACAACTCCTTCTATTGATGTCTGTCTTGATGAGTTTACTCCAATCGACCTTTGTGAGTTAGACAAAATAGTTTCCTCATCCAAACCTTCAACTTGTCTTTTAGACCCTATTCCTACCAGGTTATTTAAAGAAGTCTTCCCACTTATTGGTAGCCTTATTCTTCATATAATCAATTCTTCATTAACTTTAGGCCATGTAGCGCAGGCTTTTAAAACGGCTGTAATTAAACCCTTACTCAAAAAGCCAACGCTAGATCCAGGAGCTTTAGCTAACTATAGACCAATCTCTAATCTCCCTTTCATTTCAAAAATCTTAGAAAGAGTTGTTGCTACGCAATGGAAGGGAGATGGTTTACTTGAAGAGTTTCAGTCTGGGTTTAGAATCCATCATAGTACTGAAACAGCCTTAGCAAAGGTCACTAACGACCTCCTCATTGCATCTGATAATGGACTAGTTTCTGTACTTGTTTTTTTTTTTTTTTTTTACTAGTTTTACTAGTACTAGTAGTACTAGGACTAGTTTCTGTACTTGTCCTTTTAGACCTTAGTGCAGCTTTTGATACTATCGATCATAATATTCTACTTGATAGATTAGAACACTATGTTGGACTTAATGGAACTTCGTTGCAGTGGTTTAGATCTTATTTATCTGATAGGTTCCAGTTTGTTCATGTAAATATTGAGTTTTCTTTCAACTCAAAGCTCAGTCATGGAGTTCCACAGGGATCTGTGCTAGGCCCGACTCTTTTTAGTTTATATATGCTTCCGTTAGGCAACATTATTAGAAAGCACTGTATACATTTTCATTGTTATGCTGATGACACACAATTATACCTGTCAATGAAGCCAGATGATAGTAATCAATTAGCCAAGTTAGAAGCCTGTCTTAAGGAAATCAAAGCTTGGATGACTTGTAATTTCCTGCTATTAAATTCAGATAAGACTGAAGTCATTCTTGTTGGTCCAAAAAACCTTAGAAATTCCTTTCCAAATCAAACTTTCAGTTTGGATACGGTTACCCTTTCTCTTAATAGCTCTGTGAGGAACCTTGGAGTTATTTTTGATCAGGATTTGTCCTTCAATTCACATATTAAATTTGTTTCTAAGACTGCCTTCTATCATTTGCGTAATATTGCCAAGATTAGAAGCGTCTTGTCTCAGAGTGATGCTGAGAAACTGATCCACGCTTTTGTTAGCTCGAGATTAGATTATTGTAATTCTTTATTATCAGGCTGTCCTAAAACATCTTTAAAAAGTCTTCAGCTGATCCAAAATGCTGCAGCAAGAGTTTTAACAGGTACTAGAAAGAGAGATCATATCTCTCCGGTTCTGGCCTCCCTTCATTGGCTTCCCATAGAGTTTAGAATTAAGTTTGAAATCCTTCTTCTTACTTACAAAGCTCTAAACAATCAGGCTCCTTTTTATTTAAAAGATCTGATACTACCGTATTATCCTAACAGAGCACTACGCTCCCAAAATGCAGGATTACTTGTAATACCTAGAATCTCCAAAAGTACAATGGGAGGCAGAGCCTTCAGTTATCAAGCTCCTCTCCTGTGGAATCAGCTGCCAATCTGGATTCGGGAGTCAGACTCGATCTCTGTTTTTAAGAATAGGGCTAAAACCTACCTTTTTGATATAGCCTACAATTAGGGAGGGATCATGTGTTTCTGAACCCTCCCTTAGTTATGCTGCTAATAGGTTTAGTCAGCCGGGGGACCTCCAGTAATGCACTGGGCCTCACTTCTTTTCTCACTCTCAATGAAATATTTTTTTTTTTGCTGGTCATTAACATTTGTTTGTTCTCTCCCATAGATTGAGTCCCCATCGTGCTGTTTGCTCTCTACATGTCTGTTCTTTTCTTCTTCTCTATCCCCTCACCCCCCAGCCAGTCGCAGCAGATGACTGCCCCTCCCTGAGCCTGGTTCTGCTGGAGGTTTCTTCCTGTTAAAAGGGAGTTTTTCCTCTCCACCGTCGCCAAGTGCTTGCTCACAGGGGATCGCCTGATTGCTGGGGTCTTTCTGCAACTGTGGGGGTTCCCCCTACAGTTGATAGTGCTATGAGATGACTGTTGTTGTGAAATGGCGCTATATAAATAAAGTTGAATTGAATTGAATTGAATCCTTTGTCTCGTCAGCGTGGAGATTTCACAGCCCCGTTCCCTGAGCCTCTTTCCCTCGCTGTCATTCCAGGGCATTCGGGCTGGCTCATCCCGGCTGTTATCCCCTCCTCCTCGACGCGCTTCCTGACTGCTGTCTGTGCCTGGAATCCTGACCTGGCGAGCCCTCTTCTGGAGACGGCACGAGTGATCCCCAGACGACTTCCCAGGGGGTCCTCCGTTATCGCCCGGCGGGGAGAGGAAGAAGCGATGTCTACGACAGCAGGCGCCATCCAACCTCCAGGGGGCAGGCAAGTCCTAGCTTATTTACATCAGTTTTGTGATTTGCTCTGTTACACTCCTGGAGGTGGAGTTCGGGGTCCGCAGCACCCTGAACTCCCACCACCTGCTGTAACCTGTGTCCTTAACCCTGCACCCTCTGTGTCTCTCTCCGCCGAGCGGTCCCCGGCTTCGGGTCAATGTCGTGGGGCAAGGAGAGGGCCTGCGGCTCCGCAGCTATGTTGTGGACGGAGGAGGAGGACTGACTGCTACGTGGAGTCTGCGCCGACGACCTAGCAGCTCCGGGTCTCCACGGAGGTGCGGTTCGGTCCAGCGGGATGAGGTTCTCCTGTCATCATGCCCCGTGGACCGTCGGCGTGGTTACCAACGCTGGAGGAACCTCAAACTGCGCTGACCATCGTGCCGGCTGCGGGGCCCGACGCAGCTGGGTGGGAGCCTGACAACGACCTCCTGACGACGGATCCTGGATCTTCGCAGTCCTGGACGGTGTCAGAACCCGAGATCAGGCGAGTGCTCTCTTTTCCTTTTTCTCTTCATATCTTCGAGCACTTTAGCCTGTCTCTAGGGTAGATGAGCCGGCTGCAGCCGCCCGCTGCGTCCGAGCTCGTCTCGCCGGGTTCTGGCGCTGCCGGTGACCCTGATCCCGGTTCTGTTTTCTCTCCTGAGCCTGTTTCCAGGGTCGCCGGCGAGGAATTGCCGTCTCTCGTGGTGCTGGAGGGTCCAGGCTCAATGTTGGAGGTCGGTTCTGGTGCGGTGCCAACCCAGTCGGGGTCCGTCGTGGGTGCTGCTCCAGCGGTGTTCGACGTGGGTTCGCCCGAGACCCAATCGGGGTCCGACGTGGGTGCTGCTCCAGCGGTGTTCGACGTGGGTTCGCCTAAGGCCCAATCGGGGTCCGACGCGGGTGCTACACCAGTGTTGTCCAGGTCCGGTGAGGAGGTGGCTGTCTCCCTGCGGCCTGACGCTCGTCTACCTCGTCATCAGCTCTCCCCTAAGCCTCTTCCACCGGGGTCCACTCTGACCCTTCGCCCATCTCAACGGTCCTGGTGGTTGAGTGATGCGGGTCGACGACTCGACCTGCAAGACTTCCTGTTCGGCGATCTGGTCCAACCCCCCGACGAATTGTATTTGCTTCTGGGTGGCCTGGCACGGCTACCGGTGGACTGAGTTCTTGGGACCTGGGTCTGGAGTTGGCCGTCCGAACATTTCCTCTTCCCCGGCTTACCAACTGGACAATGGGCGGGGAGATCACCAGAACTATTCGGCCATTTTGGACTCTGCCTGCCGTCTCCTCGGCTGTCTCTTACCTTTTTGTTATTATTAAGGCCACTCAGGCATAGCTTCTTTGTCCTTACGGGAATATGTGTTTTTAGTGCTGTGTATTGTTTTTCTTATTTACCGTACTCAGCATTTTTTCTTCATCATCATCCTGTTCCTATCCTGTCACCTTTACTCCTCTAGGTGACCCTCTTTGTTTATGGCGCTGTGTATTATATTTTTCTTGTTATCCGTACTCAGTGTTTTCTTCACCCTTATCTTAGCCTTAGCCTTGTCGGTGCATCATGGAGTATGTGTGTGGTTCCCTTTTCGACCGTACTCTGTGATCACCTTATCTCTTCTTGTTATCTTCGTGGGGGGCTTTCCCTAGCCCCGACTTAGACATTGACTGCGTGTAATTGTATGGAGTTATGTGTTTTGTTTTCCACTTAACCGTACTCTGTAGTTGCCCTTTTGTTCCTGTCACCTCCGTTCCTTTAGGTTCTTATATACATTTAGCGCTGCGTATGTTGTTTTCTTTATTACCCTTACTCAGCGTTTTTCATCATTTTTGCCCCGATCTACACGTTGTTTGTGTGTTTTGGGTAGTGGGTTTTGTCCATAACCACACTTAGTATTTTCCCCATCTGTACCCTGGTTATTATTTTCTGTGGATACAGAGTGTTGTATTTGGGTTTTTTTTTTGTCTGCCTTGTACTCTGTATTTGTTCATGGTCTGTTTCTTTTTTTTTTTCCCTCTGCTTCTCTCCCTCCGGTCCTGCCTCCCTTCTGCCCACCCTAGGTGGGGGGAGGGGGGCTGGGATGTTCCTGGTCGTTCGGAGCCCGACCGTGAGGGGGAGGCTCTGTCATCATGGGGTGAGACGCCGGCTCGGCGCTCAGCCCATGTCCCTTCTCATCCCTGCCTCTCATTGGGCAGCGTCTCAGCTGGCTCCCAGCTGTCAGTGTTACGGGACGGCTGGGGCCAATTAATCCTCATCAGCTGGGGCGCTGCTAATGAGGATAAAAAGGAGCAGCCTCGATCACTCGGGGCTGCGACATAAGCACTGCTAGGCTGGAGCCCCTTCGTCCGGCGCCAGCCTTTGTCTCATCATCCAGCATTACTTGTAAGTGTTTCCTGTAAGGAGTATTTGTGCCTCTCTACCCCCATGTCCGGTGCTAGCCCTCTACTCGCCTTACCGAATCACTTGGGAGCATCACCTTGTAAGAGTGCCTGTGTATTGGAGTCCTATGCCGGTGCCAGCTCTCTGGCTGCTTAACCCGTGAGTGTTACCTGCTGTGAGTTCTCATGCTGTTACCCCTATGCCCGGTGCCAACTGTTAACTCTGTTGCTGTACTGCTCGTGAGTGTTACCGTGTATGAGCATCTGTGCTTTCCTCATCCCTTACCCCTGTCACCAATAAACATCTCAACTCACTGGCTCGCCCTTGGCTCTCATTGTGTGGCTCCCCAGAGCCACACGTGACAACGAATGCTTGTTATTTAACTTAATGCGTACAGACATTTTCTGACTGTTGTTCAAATTTTTATTGATCTATATTTTGTGATCATTTAAAAATTAATGCATGCTGAAGCTGTTAATATCAAATCCATATTGTTCCATTGCAGTGCAACGAATGCAAAAAAACCCCCCTATTTGATATCTTCCTTAAATCATTAAGCCTTAGAAAGCATTTACTATTACTATTATAGCAGTTACTATTTTTTATTATTTTACTTCATGCAGCCTTGCATCTGGTGACATATATGACACATTAACATCAGATCTGTGACATTCATACAAGTGAAAACATACCTAGTGCTCTTGTGTCTGTCCTGTGTCTGTAGCACCTATCACACGAACAGTCCTTTTGAGTTTTTCGGTGCATGTTCTACGCATTGCTGTTGAAGCCACAGATTTAGCTGTGCTTATTTGTGAGGAGCCTCTATTTATCCAGTCTATGGCACAACCACAAACAGCAGCAACAAGTACCAGAACTACACAAAAACATTCAAAAATACAAAAACGACAAGTCCAGAAATTAGCTGCCGCTTGACCACAAAACATATGTGGACTATACATTAAAAGGAATTTGAAAAACGTTTAAAAATGCTATTTTAAATGCCCTGCTACTCCACTCTTGCTGACTGATTTAACACTGCTTCAGTCTGAAATTGGAAGTTGCCCCATAATCATTTCTACAGCAGCGCCCTCAGGAATAAAGTCAATATCGCGACACATATTGCGATTTGTATTTTGTGTACTGAATGGCCTTTAAAATTTGGTTTTACTTACATTTTTATTAGAAATATATATATATATATATATATATATATATATATTTATTTCACTTATGAAAAAGCTGAATAATGAAATAAAATGAATCCTTTGCTTAACAGAACTCAAGTAATCAAGTTTATTTACATGGGCAGAAATGTTTCAGTTTACTACATATAGTTAATACTTGGCGGTCTAATACGTGACAGAAGTATAATTTATAGCTTATTTTGTTTTTTATGTCTGCATTCCATCAGTTGTTTATTTGGTGAGTCACTCGCTCTTATTTTGAAGGGTTGCAAGATTGGATAGAAGCTCTTATTTTGAAAGTTCATTCGTTAAGTTTGTTCACTTTGCGAACAAACGTGCAGAGTTGAGACTCAAAATGTTTATCTTCTCCTGGCTCCCCTGGTTCCTGTGTTTAAGGTTAGCCTACTTTTATTCTGTTATCTTCCTTTTCATCTCTGCTCGCTGATCTTCAGCAACAGCTAAGCTGCAAACAGACCTGTCTCACAGCGGCAGCTCAAATCAATGTGATAAATATTCAAATATACGTGATACAATCATTTATGTATCGCGGGCAGCCAAATGTACTGATACAATGGATACATTTGGTATATCACCCAGCCCTACTCTCCACTCTTCATCCAGATGCTGGGATCCTGAGTTCCAAGTGACAGGACTTGGCACCTGATTTTCAGGCACCAAACATTTCTATTTAAAATATTTTTTAATTGATCTTATGTAATATTCTAATTTTTTGAGAAACTGATTTTTGGTTTTTCATTACCTGTAAGCCATAATCATCAAAATTAAAAGAAACAAACACTTGAAATACATCGCTCTGTGTGTAATGAATCTATATACGTTTCATTTTTTGAATTGAATTACTGAAATAAATTTAATTTTTAATGATATTCTAATTTAATGAGCTGCACCTGTATATTGAATTGAATTGGATAAAAACTGAATCAATTCAGTATGTACCTCCTGAATTGGAATTTAATCAATTCAGGAAAATACTGATGATTTCCAGGCCTATTGTTGACATCTGCAGATTTAATTGGCATTTGAGAGAACATTCGTAAGTGATTCATGACAGCCAACAAGAGATGTGCATTGGGGATGCCTGTAAAATGTACAAAGGAGAATAACAGTGGTAAAAAGCAAGTGGGAGCTCAGCTTGGGTTTTCCTCAAATCTGTATTTGCCTATATACAGTGGGGCAAAAAAGTATTTAGTCAGCCACCAATTGTGCAAGTTCTCCCACTTAAAAGATGAGAGAGGTCTCCAATTTTCATCATAGGTATACCTCAACTATGAGAGACAAAATGAGAAAAAAAAATCCAGAAAATCACATTGAAGGATTTTTAATGAATTAATTGGTAAATTCCTCGGTAAAATAAGTATTTTGTCAATAACAAAAGTTCATCTCACTACTTTGTTATATACCTTTTGTTGACAATGACAGAGGTCAAACGTTTTCTGTAAGTCTTCACAAGGTTTTCATACACTGTTGCTGGTATTTTGGCCCATTCCTCCATGCAGATCTCCTCTAGAGCAGTGATGTTTTGGGGCTGTCGCTGGGCAACACGGACTTTCTACTCCCTCCAAAGATTTTCTATGGGGTTGAGATCTGGAGACTGGCTAGGCCACTCCGGGACCTTGAAATGCTTCTTACGAAGCCACTCCTTTGTTGCCTGGGCAGTGTGTTTGGGATCATTGTCATGCTGAAAGACCCAGCCACGTTTCATCTTCAATGCCCTTGCTGATGGAAGGAGGTTTTCACTCAAAATCTCACGATACATGGCCCCATTCATTCTTTCCTTTACACGGATCAGTCGTCCTGGTCCCTTTGCAGAAAAACAGCCCCAAAGCATGATGTTTCCACCCTCATGCTTCACAGTAGGTATGGTGTTCTTTCTCCTCCAAACACGACAAGTTGAGTTTTTACAATAAAGTTCTATTTTGGTTTCATCTGACCATATGACATTCTCCCAATCCTCTTCTGGATCATCCAAATGCTCTCTAGCAAACTTCAGACGGGCCTGGACATGTACTGGCTTAAGCAGGGGGACACGTCTGGCACTGCAGGATTTGAGTCCCTGGTGGTAGCCTTTGTTACTTTGGTCCCAGCTCTCTGCAGGTCATTCACTAGGTCTCCCCGTGTGGTTCTGGGATTTTTGCTCACTGTTCTCGTGATCATTTTGACCCCACGGGGTGAGATCTTGCGTAGAGCCCCAGATCGAGGGAGATTATCAGTGGTCTTGTATGTCTTCCATTTTCTAATAATTGCTCCCACAGCTGATTTCTTCACACCAAGCTGCTTACCTATTGCAGATTCAGTCTTCCCAGCCTGGTGCAGGTCTACAATTTTGTTTCTGGTGTGCTTTGACAGCTCTTAGGTCTTGGCCATAGTGGAGTTTGGAGTCTGACTATTTGAGGTTGTGGACAGGTGTCTTTTATACTGATAACGAGTTCAAACAGGTGCCATTAATACAGGTAACGAGTGGAGGACAGAGGAGCCTCTTAAAGAAGAAGTTACAGGTCTGTGAGAGCCAGAAATCTTGCTTGTTTGTAGGTGACCAAATACTTATTTTACCGAGGAATTTACCAATTAATTCATTAAAAATCCTTCAATGTGATTTTCTGGATTTTTTTTTTCTCATTTTGTCTCTCATAGTTGAGGTATACCTATGATGAAAATTGGAGACCTCTCTCATCTCTTTTAAGTGGGAGAACTTGCACAATTGGTGGCTGACTAAATACTTTTTTCCCCACTGTAAATGGGGTAGCAGTATCAGACCCAGCGACACCAACAGACTTGACAAGATTATCAAGATGGCTGGCTCTATAATTGGTCTCAGGCTAGAGACCTTTGAGACTGTGGTGGAGAGGAGGACACTAAATAAACTGCGATCCATCATGGACAATCCTGGTCACCCCCTCCACCACACACTGGACAGACAGCCGAGCACTTTCTCCAGCAGACTGCTACAGCTTTTTGCTGCCAAACGGTTAGGTACAGGAAATCTTTCTTGCCACATGCCATTTCACTGCACAATAACTCACTCTGATGTTGAATTCTATGCCATGCTGCCATACTGCACCTTACAGTCTAATTGGTACTTCACATCTCACTCTGCACCTGATAGTCCTGCATTGTACAGTGGGTATGATTCATGTATCTATAGGGGTCACCATCTATTCATCTATGATATATATATATAAGCTTTTTATTAGCAGTTTTACTTTCCATGGGTAATCCTTTGCGTGTTTCTATCGTTTGGTTGTCTACTGAGCCTGAAGCTGGGGAGGGTACCATCGTTGGCCTCCGTCGGTCTATGATGACCATGGAAGAGAATCCTAAACGTCTACTCTGCTGGAACAGCACCGCCTGTGGCTGAACAGGCCGATGCGCGAATGACAGTCCCTGTCACACAGGTCACACTTGTGGGTGGTCTCCGTGCTGCTGGGTCTGTGGCGGTTCTTTCTGCGGGTCCTTTTTTCATCTGCTGCAGCAGTCAGTCTCTCGGTACACAGTTGTGGAAAACATCTTGTGTGGTACCTGTACCAAAGACTTCACACCCCAAAGACCTGAACAGCTACAGACCAGTGGCCCTGACGTCTCACATGATGAAGACCCTGGAGAGACTGCTCCTTGCTCACCTCCGCCCCCTGGTAGGACCAGCGATGGATCCACTCCAGTTCGCCTACCAGCATGGCACTGGGGTGGAGGATGCAGTGATCTTCCTCCTTCACCGTTCTCTGTCCCACCTGGAGAAGCCTGGGAATGCAGTGAGGATCATGTTCTTTGACTTCTCCAGTGCTTTCAACACCATCCAACCGATGATCCTGAAGGACAAGCTGCTGTGCGCAGGGGTGGACCAGCACCTGTCATCATGGATCCTGGACTACCTCACTAACCGGCCACAGTTTGTGAGAACCCGGGATTGTGTGTCCAACACGATCATCGGCAGCACGGGGGCCCCCCAGGGAATGGTTTTGGCTCCCTTCCTGTTCACCCTTTATACTGCGGACTTCTCACACAACACAACACACTGCCATCTACAGAAGTTCTCTGACGACTCTGCGATCGTCGGCCTCATCTCCAACTGAGATGAAGCTGAGTACAGAGGACTAATCCAGGACTTCATGGACTGGTGCCATCGGAACTGCCTCCAGATCAACGCGAGGAAAACTAAGGAGCTGGTGGTGGACTGCCGCAGGCAAGGACAACCCCTCACAGCACCAGTGAACATCCAGGGAACAGACATTGAGATGGTGACATCCTACAAGTACCTGGGTGTTCATCTGAACAATAAACTAGACTGGTAACACAATACCGACGCACTCTACAAGAAGGGACAGCACAGGCTGTTCCTACTGTAGCATCATCGTCTCCTCAAACCAAGACAGAAGATCACTTCTCTCCATTTTACAGGAATTTCACTTTATTCCTTCTACAGGAATACCACTTTTCTGCATTCTACAGGAATATCACTGGCTTTCATATTGACTCATCCAGGCTTCATCCAGGCCTGACCCAAAGATGTTTTCCCAGGACCCCAATGTAAACAGTTTCCTCTTGCAGAGATTGTAAGGATCAGAATTTGCTTTTAAAGGCTCAAAGGAACATAAAACTTGGGAGACCAGACCTCCAACGTGAACACTGCATTTGGATAACATCCTCCTTTACAGGAAACCAGTGCTCTTAAAAGGGTCATAAACGGCTTAATCAGACAGGTTTATAACCCCCGATGTTTTCCAGATTTCCTTCCAGATACCATGGACCTAAAAGAAATCATCTACAGCTCAACAGTACCTCCTAGCGGATACCTACGAAATGTGTTTCAGTATATAGGATGACTTTTTAATTTGTTCTCAACATTAAGTTTCTTTCAGCTTATCCTCTTCTCACCTGGATCCTAAGAACACTGAAAATCATCCCTTTTTTATCACTAACCATAGTTTGCTGTACTATCTTAAGCTTTGATCTAAATATGAATGCATGTATTATAATTATGTATAAGAAATGTTATGCTCATGAGTGTTATTCAAACAAATGTAATATTAGCGTAATGGTATAAATGCATGATCACCAAATATTTTTTTCCCCTTCCTTTTGTGCAAGTTCTCCCACTTAAAAGATGAGAGAGGTCTCCAATTTTCATCATAGGTATACCTCAACTATGAGAGACAAAATGAGAAAAAAAAAATCCAGAAAATCACATTGAAGGATTTTTAATGAATTAATTGGTAAATTCCTCGGTAAAATAAGTATTTGGTCACCTACAAACAAGCAAGATTTCTGGCTCTCACAGACCTGTAACTTCTTCTTTAAGAGGCTCCTCTGTCCTCCACTCATTACCTGTATTAATGGCACCTGTTTGAACTCGTTATCAGTATAAAAGACACCTGTCCACAACCTCAAACAGTCAGACTCCAAACTCCACTATGGCCAAGACCAAAGAGCTGTCAAAGCACACCAGAAACAAAATTGTAGACCTGCACCAGGCTGGGAAGACTGAATCTGCAATAGAATAATAATATAATAAAATCCCTGGATGCTACTAATATATAGATACAACCAAGGAAGTGACGGGGGGCTGAATATGAGTTTAAGTGTGAGTGAGAGGGTGATGAATGGAGGTGGTGATGGTGGGTCGGTTTTGTGCGGCGCTTTGCATGCTGGGTGGCATCTTGGGGCGCCTGCGGTGGTCTGCTGATTGTTCGCTCAGATGGGCGCCGGGGGGTGGGGGTCTGCTTATGTGGCCTGCGCCGGTGGCCTCCCTGGTCACTGCCGGGCACTGGTGCATGTTCAGGCTCGCTGCATCTGCTTGGCAGCCGGCTTTTGAAATAAAGGTGAATGAGGAGTGAATTTAAGTGGGTACTGGAGTGGGAGAGAATGGGTCGGTCTGGGTGAGTGAGAGGGATGTGCATGGGAACATGTGGGTGTGAAGGTATGGGGAGGGGTGTGCCTGCGAGTCGGGAGGGGCTGGATTAAGGGGGGTAGTGCCTCTTGGCAACGTGGGCTCACCTGGGCGAGGGAACTTCTTTGGACGTGGGGGTCCCTGGGGTGTGTGGTCGAGGCGCTGGGGCAGGGCCGCTGTGGGAGTACCTGGGGGGGGCTCGCTCCAGGGGGCGTTAGCTGGTCTCTGTCCTGGGGGGTGGGGTCGCTGGCCTCCTGGTGCCTGGGGCCCGGGGGCGGATGTTGGCCCCGCTGGGGGGGTGGGGGTCGAGCGGGTCCAGGGATGTGGGCTCACCGCACCGGCCGCCGGGCGGCCTGCCCTCCCTTGATCTTCCCTCCGGGGGTGAATGCCTGGCTTTCCTGGGGCTTGCTGACCTCGGGGCTGGGTGTTGGTGGCACTGCCTTGCCTGCTCGGGGTCCTCGGGGGGAGGGCTGCTGCGACCGGCCCTCCGCTCGTATGTTTCCTGACAAACCACTCACATGCACACACTTATTTTGCGTGCGTTCTCATATATAGGCACACAGACATACATGTACAAGTGTCTCTCCTTTAACAGGTGCAGAAATCAGACTCGTGTTGAGACATCTCCGGTGGAAGAAGCAGTTTGTCTTTTGTTTGTTTTAGTTGTCGTTTTTTTTTTTTTTTTGTCTGTTCCCCTCCCCTTTCTTTCCCCCCTTCACACACTTCCTTTCCCTCTTCCCCATCCTGTTGGGTGTTCCATGGGTAAAACAATTAAAATGAAGTATTAAAAGTTATTACAGGAGGAGTTTACAACAATATACAGTGCAAAGTTAGGCACTGTATAGACTCCTCTTGGCAAAGTAAATCTGTTTTGGCACAGTAGGGTGACAGATCCCTGTTCTGTTTGCCTAGCTGCCTGACAGGACGGGGGGGGGGGGGGGGGGGGGGGAGAAAAGAAAAGAAAAAAAAATAAGGAAAAAAAAAAAAGAAGAAGAAGTTACAGGTCTGTGAGAGCCAGAAATCTTGCTTGTTTGTAGGTGACCAAATGATCACCAAATATTAGCCAAGTCATTTAATTTAGCTGGATTTTATATTGAGCACCTAATTTCATAAGAACTGACTGAGTGTTGATTTTTCTCTGCAATTTCATGGGATGGTGTCTTCATTTGATTGGCTGCTCTCAAACAAAGAAATGTTTTCACATTGGATAGCAGCCATTTCAAACTGCTTTTGATAAAGTCGATTGGTCAGTCTTGCGATCGACATCACCAGTTTATGACCAGGCGGGGCCATTTAAAAAAGTAGTTGAAGCTGCTCTGCAGTTAGAGAAAAAGATTCAGAAAAAACACACAGTGCAGTTATGTAAGAGAGAACAAGAGAAGATCAAAGATGAAAGAAAAGTTAAGTCAGGAGAGCAAGAGAAACACCTACACAGAGACAAGCTATGCAGTTAAAAAGTTAAGTTAGAATTAGAAACACAGAAAAGAAGAAAGAAAGAGATTTTGAGAAAGATTAGGAACTAAGTTAAGATTAAAGAAGCAGAATAGTAATCTAGATCTCAGAGGAAAATTTTATTCCACCGTTTCAAGGTTCCGTGTAGTTTTATTCTATCTAAATTGTTCTTTGTGAAGTTTGTCAAATCCTGCGTTAGTTTTTATGGCTACTGAGGAGAAATCACCTTTTCTTTAGAGCTCGCTTTTTCAGAGAATCAAATTCTCAAACTTTTTCCTTCACATCAGAAGCCATTCTTATCCTAGTAAATGTTTTTCTCATTTTTTTTATGACTTTTCACGCCGTTAAAGTGGACCTTTAATTTTCCTAATTTAAAGTGAACAGAGACTGTTTTTTTGGACTCTCTTTCCAGCCTCATACCCGCCTGACTGAGAAGTGGTTCCTTCAGTTTTTTGGTCTATCCCGCTCCTAGAGACTTCACCGATTTGGCTGGACTCGTTCCAAGGATTTTCACGCCGCCCTGAGACAAACCATCCACGGCTGCCACTGTCTCTTTGAAGGGCCCCCAGCTGAGCTTACACTACCACGGCTGTGAGGAATTATAACAGCAGCCGATTCCTCTGACGTCCTAACTTCAAAACCCAGCGGTACCGACCCGCTGAAACGTGGACCTACAGCTGTTTTCGTAAGTGAAACTCCTACTTCTCCTATCTCCTGGGTTAAACATGATGTCCAAACAATTAAATTACAATTGAATATAGCCCGTATTTCAGGGCTCAATTAGTCTCCTAGCCACAGGATAAAGCTATAAACTGAAGGAAGACTCTTAGTCATTTTTAAGTAACTGCCCTTAAATTTTGTAGATTAATTCAGAAGTCATTTTTGATAATTAGCTTATGAATTTTCCCCATAAAATTGCGTGGTTTTGTTAGACATTTCAGCCTCATTTATCGTTGAAACATAAGTCTGGTTCCTCCTTGGTTCTACAGAGGTGTAACGCTGGATTTTATGTTCAGGAATCCAATAACAGTGGATGTGATATCGTACATTTGAATCTGTTTATCCATCATTTGAATGCCATGCCATGTAACCTGAATGAGTTTAATAAAAGGATGAATGAGAAAGTTGAAGCGTTTTTCTTTCGCATATATCTGTTTCCTATTCACGGCAGGAAAAGAACTCACTTAAATTTTGAGACTGATCCATTAAGTAATTGAAGGTACAAAATTAATTAAAATTAAACTTAATATAATTGTCCGTTAGGACTGGTGCCCCTTTTTACGAGTGCTTTTATTTAATTTAGCGGGTGTAGAAGTGACGGTTTAACTCTGCCCCCATTCAGACCCACTATTAAATAAAATAAATAATTCCTGTACCTTATGACAAATATTTTATTATACAATCCCATTATACTACTGAGGATGCTCAGGTCTTTTGGTGTACAAGGGGTGCTGCTGAAGACATTCTACGACACGGTGGTGGCATCAGCCATCACTTTTGGAGTGGTCTGCTGGGGCAGTGGCATTACAGCAGCCGATAGGAAGAGACTGAACAAACTGATCAAGAAAGCTAGCTCTGTCCTGGGGCAACGCCTTGACCCAGTGGAGGAGATAGGAGAGAGAAGGATGGTGGCTAAACTGTCATCTCTGCTGGAGTCCGAGTCCCACCCTATGCAGGACATACTGAACGCACTGAGGAGCTCATTTAGCAGTAGGCTACATCATCCTAGGTGCGCAACTGAGAGGTTCAGCAGGTCCTTCCTACCTACGGCTGTCAGACTGTACAACCTAAGCAGGGCTGCTCGCAGAGATATCAAAAAAAACGTGACGACCTAATAGTATTGAATGCAAAAGACACAATAGACTTACACAAATGGTCCCCTCCAGTATACAACTAGGACAATATCAGTCGCTACGGAGGGTGACAATATGTATGGGTACATATTCATACTATGTAGGATAACTAAGTAGACGGTTATGCTGTTTATTGCATCTAGCTAAAATGCTCTGCACTGTGTGTATATATATATTTATATATTTATGTGTACATATGTATATTCACTGCTCTTGTTTTCTTGTCTTCTTGATTGTTGCTCTGAGTGTTGCTGTCCCTGTGCTGTTGCAATCCTGGAATTTCCCTATTGTGGGACTAATAAAGGTTTATCTTATCTTATCTTACTGTTATGCTGCTGTTACACTGTAATTTCCAAGTTTGGGATCAATAAAGTACATCTATCTAGCAATAAATGAAGGTTTAGTGAGGCTGAAATGACAGCTTCGCAATAGATTACACAAGGGATTATCAGACTTTAATAAAGTGCTCAATAGAGAGGTGTGCTAATTAAATTTAGGGTAATTATACCCTAAAGGCATACATCATGCCTTTAGGGTTCATGGTGGAACAGCCAAGAAATCCGTCAACTCACGCTGCCATGTAATGTCTTGCTATCAGCCAGCTGTACAGTACATTTTGATTATCTAACAGCGCAAGGACTTCGTTGTTTCAATGACATGACTAGCCCATTCCCTGACGTCTGCCAAACAAAAACAGAACAGTGTCATCCCCAGAGGAGCTTAATGATCCAGAACACACAGGCACATCCACGCATGCAAACAAAACAAAACCCACACAGAGACAGAAGCGTATTGATCACTGTCAGATCTGTCTATGGACTGGAAACAAGCCTCTAAGCAACACAAAAATTGGGACACTGATGATTTGTTAGTTAACACAAGCAAGAATGACACTGCTGCCCCCACCCCCACCCCTTCCAACACATTGGCCATGCTGTTCCTCATTTTGGCACACTTACCCGCTTTCAGAGAGATGGCCAATACCTCCAAGCATACACACACATACACACACACAAATGTAGACACAGTAAGTGAATGATATATAATGGTGGACAAGGAGTTCTTGTCTGTTTGTTGAATTATGTCTGGAACTGAACAACTGTGGATGAGTCTCTGGCAAAAAAAAAAAAATAAAGTACACTGTAGATGTTTGAGAGAGATAGAGAACAAAGAAGAGAATCAAACATGGCAACAAAAAGAGAGTCAGGCAGCAAAGACACAACTGTGTGAAATTACAGTTCCAGCTCCAGGTTTGCACTTTGGCACAAAGGAGCTGCACTAGTCTGACAAAGCTATAAAATTTGAACACACAAGCATTGAATGGAGTGATTGGTCAAGGCCAAACTGGAAACAAAAAACGTCAGTTGTCTAGACGAAGCATCTCTATTTTTTGGACAGTAGCTGGATACCCCTCACCCCGGTCTGTCTGGGAGAGAGAATTAATTGTGACACTTAGTGTGAAGGAAGGCGCCAGGGACGTGGAGAGAGAGACGAGAAGGCAAGGAGTTAAAGATTCAGTGAGAAAAGTGGGTGTGAGAGACAGGACGAGAGCAGATGCTGTCTCTGTGATTAACAGTGGCTGTAACTACAACCCCACATCACAAAAAGTTGGGATTGTGTGGGGAAAAAGTGAGTTTAAACAAAGAAAAAAATATGCAGTGATTCTTAAATTTACTTTAACCTTTCATTGATTGCAGAGAGAAAAAGATATGTTTTTTTTCTAATCAACTTAATTTTCTTTGTTATACAATCCATTACTGCATTTTAGGCCAGAAACACATTTTTTTTTTTTTTTTTTTAAAAAGTTGGGATGGTAAAGCATTTACCACTTTGTAAAGTTGCCATTCCTTCTCACATCACTCAATAGACATTTTGGCACTATGAATACCAAGCAGTGAAACATGTCAGGTGTTATTTTGTCCCATTCTTCCTTCAAAAATTCAGTACCAGTCAAAAGTTTGGACACATCTACCCTTTGGAAATGAATGTGTAGGTATGTCCAAACTTTTGACCAGTAGTGTATTTTGAGATGTGCAGCAGTGGTGAGTCGTTGTTGAAACATTTTTTCGGTTGCCTATGTGATGTGTGCAAAGTGTGGTTTTGTATTCATCCTATTAAAAATGCATGGACATTCTTGGAAAAGATGTCATCTTGTAGACAGCATATTGTTATGTATGATATTACCCTGGTTCACAGATGAGGTGAGGTGATTTGTAGAACACAGCTTTATTGAAGACACTGGATGTGATGGCCACAAACAAGGCCCCGGCCAAGGCACAGGCAAGAAAAAAAGAGCGTAAGATAGCCGACCCCGGCCTTATATAGGGCGGAGCGGTGACGTCACCGGAGGTGCGCATCACCATCCCATACTTCACAGTAAATTACTATATCACATTCTCCCCCCCCCCCACCTTTAAAAAAGTCCAAAACCATTCACTCAATTAAGACCATCCCCAATTTGGGACCCGAATCAAGCACCAACAAACGAAAACTAATGTCTCTAAATGGCCCAACGCATTCACACAACAGAACCTAAAAAAGGGAGGACGGGTGGACTGCCATTCTGCCCACGTGGCATGGTGGATTATTCTGCCACCTGCTAAAATAAAGCAAACTCCATTAATAAACTAAAATTGTGCGCCGTGTTCCTAAAGAAAAAATGGTAAATGGCATTCACTTATATAGCGCTTTAATTCTCATCTCTAGATGACCAAAGCGCATTACAGATCCTGCTATCCACCTATTCACACACTGATGGCGGCATAGCTGCCCAACATGGCGTTGTCCAGACCCACCAGGAGCAATTGGGGGTAAAGTGTCTTGCCCAGGGACACAACGGCAGGATACCTGAGGAGAGCGGGAGTCGAACTGCCAACCATCCAGTTATTGGAAAACCTGCTCTACCTCCTGAGCCACTGCCATCCCAAACACAAAACACAAAATAACCCCATATACAGCATTTCTACTAACGCCAGAACTTTAATATATACAATTTACAACTCAGTTCTTTGGGTGAAAGAATAGAACTGGCATGGGGGACCAGGGCACCCTCTCAGCAGATGTGCCCCTGGAAACAGCCGGTCCCCGGGGTGATGGCTGACCCTATGGACGCTGAAGCCACTCCTCCTCGCCATCAACTTCATCCCACATCCAGCCTCGTCTCTCAGAGTCTTCTCCAAGACACGCCGAAGCCAATTTGCATGCCACACCGAGCCATCAGACAGCCTGAAGTGTGCTGCGCCCAGTTTGTCCACTATGCACAGACACTCCCAATGCTCCTCAGGTTGTCGTCTGGCCCACCTTCGTCACGGACATTCCTCATCTCGACTCCGAACCCAATCCAGGACCCTCAACGGGGCCCGGCTCGGCTTGAGATGTTGTTGTCGGGCAAGCTGATCCTCCGTGCTTCTCGGTCCTGCCCCGACCTCTTCTAAGGCTGTTGTAGCGAGCACCCTCGTAACCACAGACCCCCCCATCCCATTGCGGTCAAACTCCAGAGGCACACATCGGTGCCACTCACCGGCACAGGCGCTTCACCGTCGCACTCGGTGGCTCCCTCCGCCATTTCCCGAGCGCTGGGACTGAGACCCCCCTGCGCCGAATCTGAGTGAAACTGGTCCCGCTTGACTGCCATGGCATCCGTTAGTTCTTCGACCCACACCACTTCCTCATCAATCGCCGGAATTGTAGGGTTCCACTGGCCACAGCCCGACCACTCTTCCTCAGCGTCGTCTTTAATGGGTGAAACCTAGTCCGTAAAATAAATCCCAGCCCATGATGTTATCGCCCTGTGCTGCCACATGGAACGTGAAGTCGAGCATCGTCGCAGACTTGTACCAAACAGTCAACTCCAAACTCCTGATCGTGTCCAGTCTTCCACCTCCATAACCGTACAATGGCGCTGGGTTACCTCTAATCCTGTGGTAGGGAAAAAAACGTCTTCACCGTGGCCCAATTCAGCAGCGCCCCCTCCACCCCCGTGTCCATCAACAGCGGCAGCTCCACGTCGTCCAGCCCCACTGTGCAAAACGTGTACCCGTTCATGTTGGGGGGCACCGTGTGGATAGTTGTCGGGGCCGGGTGGAGCGATTTATTCCATGGGTTCTCCTGTTTAACTTCACGGCACACCCTGGCAAAATGGTTCAAGTGACCACATCTGTTACAACATGCTCCTCACACTGGACAGTCCTTAGCCTTAGTCCGGTGTGTCGCAGACCCACAACCCATGCAACGGGGTTTCCCCGGGGCAGACCTTCGACTGGTAGCGTTGGCTTCCAGATCTTCATCGTCCAAGCTATCTTCGTTATCCATGTCCGCAACATTTGCAGTGGCAAGAGGCTCCGGCGGCTGCTGTGACTGGCGCCCGATTAGTTCCCAAGCTAGCTTGTCTGTGGCTTCCATTTGGAGAGCTAGCTTGATGGCTCTGGCTAACATGAGGTCCCTAGGCGCCATAAGTAGCCTAGCCTGCAATGCGGGGTTGCATGTATGCTCCGCTAGCTGGTCACGAATCATTTTGTCCTCCAGCATCCCAAAACTCACTAGCTAGCTGCATCAAGTCAGTGACAAACTACACCTACCCGACACCTACCCACTGATCCTACTGCCGAAAGCGGATCCTCCAGACGGTCACATTATCCGGGGTGTGGGAATGGCTAGCTAGCAGCTCTGCTACTTCTTCATAAGTGTCCGAGGCACCAAGCATTCGCAGGACTCGCTGGCCCTCTATGCCCAAATTATGAACCAGAAGCGCCTAGACCCTTAGCTTATCTAGCTCACCAAGTCCCAGCACGGCAACATACGTTTCAAAGGCTTCAAACCACCTAGGCCTGGACACCGGCGGCTCCTCGGGAAACTCGAGAAAAGGCTGAATTAGAGCTACTCACGCCTCTATGGTTAAATCCGACGTCGCCAAATGTTGTGTATGTTATGTATTACCCTGGTTCACAGATGAGGCGAGGTGATTTGTAGAACACAGCTTTACTGAAGACACTGGATATGGCGTCCACAGACAAGGCCCCGGCCAAGGTACAGGCAAGCAAGAGAGCGTAAGATGGCCGACCCCAGCCTTATATAGGGCGGAGTAGTGACGTCACCGGAGGCGCGCATCACCATCCCACACTTCACAGTAAAATACTATATCACACATACATCACGTTCCAAATTAATATGCAAATAGGATTTTAGTGTCATAAATATTCAATTTTTTGTTTCTCAATTAAACTCGTGGATGGTGTTGTGTCTCAGGGATCTTTGGATCACCGATATCAATGTCAGGCACCTGTCATAATTAGGTTGCCAGATGAGCCCAATTAAAGGAAAACTACTTAAGAAGGATCTTGCACATTATTAAGCATGCAACAGGTTTCAAGCAATATGGGAAAGAAAAAGGATCTTTCTGTTGCTGAAAAGCATCAAATAGTGCAATGTCTTGGACAAGGTATGAAAACATTAGATATTTCACTTTACTTTAGTGTGATTATCATACTGTGAAGAAACTTGTGGCTGATTCAGAGTACAGATGGGTTTGTGCAGATAAAGGCATAATGAGGAAGGTTTCTGCCAGACAAATTCATCGGATTAAGAGAGCAGCTGCTAAAATGCCATTACAAAGCAGCAAACAGGTTTTTGAAGCTGCTGGTGCCTCTGGAGTCCCACGAACCTCAAAGTGTAGTATCCTCCAGAGGCTTGCAGTTGTGCATAAGCCTACTATTCGGCCACCCCTAACCAATGCTCACAAGCAGAAGTGGTTGCAGTGAGCCAAGAAATACATGAAGACTAATTTTCAAACAGTTTTGTTTACTGATGAGTGTCGTGCAACCCTGCATGGTCCAGATGGATGGAGTAGTGGATGGTTGGTGGATGGCCACCATGTCCCAACAAGGCTGCAACGTCAGCAAGGAGATGGCAGAGTCATGTTTTGGGCCGGAATCATGGGGAGAGAGCTGGTAGGCCTCTTTAGGGTCCCTGAAGGTGTGAAAATGACCTCGGCAAAGTATACAGAGTTTCTGACTAACCACTTTCTTTCATGGCACAAAAAGAAGAACCACGCCTTCCGTAGGAAAATTATCTCCATACATTACAATGCACCATCTCATGCTGCAAAGAATACTTCTGTGTTATTGGCTGCTATGGGCATAAAAGGAGAGAAACTCATAATGTGGCCCCCCTCCCTCCCTGACCTCAACCCTACTGAGAACTTCTGAAGCATCCTCAAGCAAAAGATCTATGAGGGTGAGAAGCAGTTCACATCAAAACAGCAGCTGTGGGAGGCTATTCTGACATCTTGCAAAGAAATTCGAGCAGAAACTCTCCAAAAACTTGCAAGTTCAATGGATGCAAGAACTGTGGTGGTTATATCAAAGAAGGGGTCCTATGCTAACATGTAACTTGGCCTGTTAACATGTTTTTGATTGAAATAGCTTTTGATTTCAGTAAATATGACCTCCTAACGCTGTAAATTCAACAGATGACCATTTTCAGTTCTTTACAACCAATTAAATGTTTTGAAACGTTGTTGTGCATAATAATTTGGAACAGTGCATTTTGAGTTTTTTTTTTTTTTTTTGCAAAAAAAAAATAATCATTGGGAGGTTTGTTCAATAAAATTTGAATAATGCTCTAACGGTTGATGACTTGAAGATCATACTCCGTCATCTGCATCGACTATTTAGGAAAATCAGAGGGACAAATATCATTTGCATAATAATGTGGAACGCAGTATATGTTGTTTAGCAGGCCTTAAATGCAGGAACGGATACTAACTACTAAATGAAATTAAGTTGACAAGCTAAAATATAGTGGTGTCGGCATTATCGCATTAATCATCCATTAATGCTTCGCCCCCGTTAACAGGGACAAATTTTGTGACTGCAATTAACCGCAGTTAATGGCAGAAAGAGCGAACAGTACTTTTTTAGCCTAGCTGCACTCTGTACCAAAGCCGCTCTGCGCCATACAGACACAACACATGCCATACAGACACTGCGAAGTCAAACAAGCTGGATCACAGCCGTGGAAATCCCCAAAACACTGTCATGTTGAAGTTTACAAGATTATCCGTCGAAGCGCTCACCTTGATAACTGTCCCAGCCACCTCCAAAACTTTGCCTGGATGTTGGTTGTTCTTCTTTGGAAGCCAGCTAGCAGCTAGCAGTTTAAACAGCTACATGCTATGGATGTAGCCGGTTGCTTGCAGCTGACACAGACAGACGGACACTCCTCCAGTTTCATCCTCACAGCTTCAGGTCTAACTGTCGGCAGGGGAGTAGCAGTCTAAAATTCTCTAATTTTCAAGCTTTGTTGGTAATGTCCACTCATTCCCATGCCCTGTTTTCACAGTGCGGTTAGTGATGTCATTGTGGTGAGACAGTTGTTTGTTTGTGTTTACAATATTTCTACTAAGGGAAATTGAGTCTGTTGTGACACATAAGGTCCATTGTTTTGTGTTCAGCTGCTTAAAAGTGGTGGATGTTTGCTATAGGAGTGGCGCTGGATGCTGAGTTGTGTCAGTATTGTAAATAATGTTGCAGTGACGTTAATGAGCTCTGCCATTCTGTTGATTGCACATGTAGTAGTACTTTTGAGAATTTTCCGGAGAATATTCTGGATAGTTTTTGTCATTTTGGATATGTTGAGAGCTTTAATAAACCTGCAGGTGAAGAAAGCAAGCATATTTGTCCACTCCCATGTTTATAACAGTATAAGAAACTTGAAAAATTCCCAACTTAAGGTACACTGTATTTGAATGGAAAAACATTGGATTAATCGCGTTAATCATGATTAACTCAATGCTACAAACTATTAACTGCGATTAAAATCGACCGACACCACTACTAAAATATGAAATATCTGACATTTACTGTACTTGCACTGTAACGTTTTCTGGCATGAAGGTGTAACAGCCCCAGCTATGTCAGAAAGAAACTCCTGTTCATCATCATCGGTTAAAGTGTAGTGTCGGGTATGTGAGAACAAAAACTAATCAAACTAAAACTTTAAGTAAACTATCTTAAATGTTTTAACAGTAATGATATACTAAATTATTCAGATTTTTTTCTAGTTATCAAACTGTATATTTAGCTTTTTAAGTGGTTTTAAAATCAAGCACTTATTTATAATTTCACATGATGGTACCATTCTAATCCCTTCAGCGATAACAATTAAACAATCACACAAATTTTTGATCTGTTATGTGTCTCTACAGGCTTGAAAGACCAGGTATCCATCCCATCATGAAACTATCTACCATTAAACATCAGTTAAATGACATTTTGTTCATACACTGTTGTGGCAGACTTCTCTATTGTGACTTGTCATCCCTCTAGTATTAAGGCATGCTCAATTGCCGCATGTGGTTTTCAGTGTCACATATTCAATTACGTCTACAACTTAAGAACAAAACAAATATGTTGCCAAAAAACCCTTGATGAAAAGCTTAAGGCTGAAGGACTGCATTGTGCCAAGGGTGTGACATGACCTTGCTACATTTTAATAGAGATCCCAAGGGGCAGGAAAAGAAAAGTGTGATGGTATCGCAGGGAGTAAAGAGTGATAAAAGATGACCCTAGAGCTGTGACTCAGAACTTTGAATAGATTAGATGGGAAAGGAGTAAACACATCCAAGTTTAAAAAAAAAAAAAAAAGGCAGAGCAGAAAAGCCTCTCTTTATTCAAGGCTATTTACCACAGAATGAAAATGAGCCCATAGAGCTTGACAAAAACCACCCATATTTTGTTCTGTTATCCTGTTCTAAAAGAAACAAACATGACAAATCTATGGTTTGATTTGTGAGCCAGTTTTCTGTTCAACTTTTTTTTTCAATTCAGTGTTATTTGTATAGCGCTTAATCACAAGAAAAGTCATCTTAAGGCGCTAGATACATAAGCACAAATCATAAATAATTCAGAGAAAAACCCCAACGATCAGACGATCCCCTATGAGCAAGCACTAGGCGACAGTGAGAAGGAAAAACTCCCTTATAAGAAGAAACCTCTGGCAGAACCAGGCTCGGGGATGGGGGGGGCAGTCATCTGCCAAGACTGGTTGAGAGGTGAGAGGAAGAAAAGAAAGAAGAGACATACAATTCATAGTGGTAACAACAACATACAGCTAGAACTATGTTCGTACAGATATGACGTTGCATCACAGCTAGGCTAACCTAGGATTACAGCATTTTTATAGGCTTTTTTCAGGCTTGTTAAGCTAGCTAACAAATTTCATAGGTAGCACTGCAAGCAAAAGCATGCGTAGCTAGACCTAGTGGTGTAATGCCCAAACATGATGCACATTATGCATAATTAGCCGTGTTTTAGTGGACATAGTAGATAGTAAAAGTAAAATTCAAAACTATGACATGCAAAATCCAATCTAAACTTGTGAATGACATTCAATTAAAACATGATATCACCATCTAGCTAATTAGCTGTCACATTTTTTGAGAAGAGAAAGAACCAAAAGACAGACAAAATTATTTTTACTGCAGGTATTAATATTGTAAGTGTACTTCACCCCACTCCATGGTTACTCATTATTATAATTGTCTGACAATATGAGAACGATGCATAGATCTCTGACAGAAGGAAAATGTCAGTAGACTTATGAAAACATGAGGTGTGTTTCCCAAATACTATGATGGAGGTTAGCATTGAATCAACATAGTATGATGTATATGTTATATAGTTATTTTTTGGTTCAGGTTATATGTATGTTTTATGCTCTTATTTGGGAGGCACGGTGTGGAAGCTTGGGGTTCCGGTTCCACCACCACCCAGCTCCAAACTCAGACAACATTTAGCAATGAGGACTACAAAGGATTAAGAAGGTATGGAAACGTGTGGGTTTAAAATTCAGCCGTTTCTGGAGCTCCCGGGTGGGCCACCTGTTTCCTGGCCGAGACGGTGCACTGCCTTCCAGGCTTACATGGTGGCACTGAACCCGGGAAGAGTGGACAAATTGAGGGTGCACACGTTGTTGGTGCACAACTTAGGAATGGAGGGACAGCAAATTTTGAGCACGCTCGGCGACTAACAGCTTTGACGATGTGGTCAAGCTGATGGCGCCCCATTTTCGCCCTCTGGACAACGTCATTGTTCGGGGAAGCAAGTTTCAACAGCACCGTCAACAGGTGGGCGGGCCTATACAGTGGTTTGCAGCCAACTTGAAACTACGGGATAGTGAGTGTTGGTTCGGACCACTGGAGGTGGAAATGGTTCGTGACCAGCTGACAGAGCATGTTAACAGTGCTGAAATGAAGATGGAGCTGCTCACTTTACTAGGTGACTTGACGCTAGCCAAAGCCATTTAGTTAGTGCTTCAGTTGGAGACAGCAGACAGGCAAGCTCTGGAGCTGAGTAAGCGTTTGTCACAGCGACTGCTGAAATGTCCCATTACCACACAAGTAGTGGACCCGGACAGCGATGGGAGTGTGAAAGAAGACGCGGGAGATGCCAACGCTGTAGAATTGAGGTCTGCCCCGAAGGAAGCCCATGCGTATGGGCTGTGGGTCCATGAAGTACTGCTTCAAGGCCAAGAGACTGCTAGGCAAGAGCGAAGCGTTGCGGCAGGTGTGGCCGCTTAAGCCATTATGTGAGGGCGTGCCACATGCTTGAGCAAGGGACCCCGCAGAAGAAATCAACCCCTCCCACCCCAACGGTTGTCTATTCTGTGCCCCGAACACCAATGGGTACATGTTCTGCACAGTAGAGTTGGATGGTGTGGAGGTGCCGTTGCTGGTCAACACGGGGGTGGAGGGCTCCCTGCTGAACTGGACTACAATGAAGCAACTTTTCCCACGCTACAGGATTGGAGGAGGACTGCTGACCACGGTGGGAACACTTAGACTGACGGCCTGGTACAAATCGGCAGAGATGTCTAATTTGGAGTTCACCGTGACGGCCCGTGGCAATAACATCATGGGCTGTGACCTTTCTCATGGTCTAGGCTTCACCATTAAGAGCAGTGCTGGAGAAGAGTGGCCGGGCTGTGGACTGTGGGACCGACCGGTTCTCAGAGTGCAGGATGATGCAGTGTGGAATGGAGAATTGCCCAGCACCCTGGAAAATGGGCAGGCCTTGTCTCGCTCAGGATCACCACAGGAGGGCCCCAGTGCTAGAGCCCAAGTCACCTTAGACGAGGGTACTGGGTAGCACAGCAGGGCACCTGTAGCGAGGAGCGACGCCGAGGGGATGGTCCTAGTTGTTCCTGGAGCTTGGCTAAAGTGGGACGGTGAACATGGAACCACAACGGCAAGGACTGCAGCGGACTTAGAAGAGGTCGGGGCAAGACCGATAGGCACGGAAGGACTGAATGCCAAGCAGAGACCCTGCAAGCCGAGCAGACCCCCTCTGGGAGTTGTGGACTGGATCCGGGCCCGGGAGGAGATGAGATCACGGCATACCCGGGAGAAGACTGTGGGAAGTGGGTCTGGATGAGCGGAGCACCCGATGGTGAGGAAGAGGAGGCGCACCGGGACTGGGGCGACCAGCTGCAGCCTGGGAGGCAGGCCACCTCCAGGGGCGGACCAAGGAAAGGATGGTCCAGGGGGCCCATGGGGTTATTTTCTTCTGTATTACAAGTTAACTGTTATGAATGTGTTCTGAGTAATTTGTTGTTTCTATATATGTAGTTTTGGGGATTAATTTGTTTTATTTTAGTTTAGGCGACATAGCAGTATTTTTGTTTGTAAATGGACTGTTTTATTTAGGGTAAGCAGCAGAATAATGTGCTTTGCCGTGTGGGGTGGGACGGCAGTCCACCCGTCCACCCTAGTTTTAGTTGTTTTGGGTGTGAATGTGTTAGGCCAATTTTAATATATTGTTTTACGTTATGTTAGTGCACGATGTGGGTCCTAAATTGGGGTGAGTCTGGATTGAGTATGTGTGTGTTTTGGACTATTGTAAGGGGGAGGGGAAATGTTATATGGTTATTTACATGGTTCAAGTTATATGTATGCTTTATGCTCTTATTTGGGAGGCAGGGTGTGGTGGCTCGGGGTTCCGGTTCCGCAACCACTCGTGTCTATAAAAGGGCTGCAGGCAGGAGGGACGGCCTCTTGGCCATCTCCTCTGCCTGGAGACTGTGTGTGGTGCACCTGTGCTAACCATTAATAAATGTGTGTTCTGTTTGACACCTGGCCTCATCCTTCCAGCTCCAAACTCAGACATAACAGTATGTACAGTACATATGTGTCTCATATGTCTACATTCTTACAGAGAAAGAGTTACATGACCCATTTAATGTCCCTTTTCATGTGAATGCATGAAAAGTCTGAAGGAGAAAGCCGGAGTTGACAGAGAAAGCTGATAACCACCTTTGTGGTACCCCTTATTGCTGATTCAGGGTTGGAACTTTGTGAAGCCTGGAAGTGAAAAGAAAGCCTGGCTAAATGAACAAGCCTTGTAGTACACCCCTCAGACGAGGGTTGGGAATCATCACCAATTTCCAGAATAGATTCAATTCAGATTCTTGAGGTTCTGAGTTGATTCAGTTCCATTTTGTTTCAATTATGATCCCAATTGAATCAGGAAAATTACCATTTTAATAGCTATTTTACTTGCCAGGAAAACAAATTTCTTAGAGACACTGCAAATTGTACCAGGAATACTCTTTGTTAATACATAAATTAACACATAAAGAACTGACCCAAAATCAGTTACAATAATGCACTTTTTATTATTTAACTTATGATTTCACAAAGTGCTAACAAGTGCTTTCTTTAGTGCAAAGGGTGTATAGTGTCAAGTTAACAACCCAGAGTAAGAAAACAAATTCAATGCATGAAGCATGTATACATAATCTCACTGTATTTCAGTCCCTCCAGGATTTCGCCGGCTCTTTTTGTGATTGTTGCGGCCCAAAAAGCCTGAATTTGTGGGAGCTTTTCCAAAAAGTTTCGATAAAAGTTGCAACATTTTTTAGATGTTTTTTGCACTGAAAGTTGTGTGAGGAAGTACAGATTTTAAAGTATCTGCTTTTTCCATAGTTTACAGTGATGCTATTCTATGTAATACCACAAGAAAAGCACAGAATTGCCAAAAATTTACTGTTAAAGAGTGATTTATTTAGAATTAAATGTTCAGTAAAGTTGTCAAAAAATAACCAACATTGTATTCTTGCTGAGAACTTAAATAAAAAAAAGATAAATAAAAGAATTTGCCATTACAACCATTATAAAATGCATTGAATGCATGTTATGGCAGCACCTTCTTGAATCTTGAATTTGAAAACTAAGACCCCTGAAAAATTTGAGGTCTTCTTCTGTGCTGAAATCCACAACAAAGCAGGGATGGCTCCTCCACTGACAGCCTTTTCCCTTCAGAACATTTCAGTGCAGGATGGGTTTTGGAGTGGAAATACAGTCTTCACAGATCTTAAGGGGGTATGAAAAGGAGAATATATTTCAAAGTAAAATTAATAATATTTTTAAATCCCTACACCACAGTAGGGTTTAATAATTTAGTTTCTTTTATTTTTTGTTGTTTATATTTTCCATCCATCCATCCATCCATCTTCTTCCACTTAATCCTTTTCGGGTCGCGGGGGGGCTGGAGCCTATCCCAGCATCTCTGGGTGAGAGGCAGGGTACACCCTGGACAGATCGCCAGTCCATCGCAGAGCCAACACAGAGAGACAGACAACCATTCACTCTCACTGTCATACCTAAGGACAATTTAGAATCCCCAGTTTGATGCCAATTATCCTAACTTGCATGTTTTTGGCATGTGGGAGAAAATGGGAGAAATCCCAGAGTAAACCCACGCAGACACGGGGAGAACATGCAAACTCCACACAGATCACTGTTGGTCGGGGGCTGGGATCGAACCCAGGATCCCCCGGCCAAGGGTGAGTTGCTGCGCTGCCGCAGTGCTAACCACTCTGCCACCGCACTGCCTGTTTATATTTTAATTACAAATTAACTTTCAATTTTTGAAAATGGTTTCAATTCATTTCTTGGGAAGATTTGTTCATTTCAGTTTAGTTCTATTGAGTAAAAATGGGTTGTACACAGCTCTCCTATCATTAGACGCTGAAAAGGCCTTTGATAGGGTCGAATGGCCCTTTCTTTTTGAAGTTCTTCAAAGGTTTGGACTTGGAAATAATTTCATAAAATGGGTTCAGATAATATACAATAATGCTACAGCAGAAATCCTAACAAACAGCAATATCTCAAAATCAATAAAAATCAATAGAGGATGTCGACAAGGCTGTCCACTTTCACCTTTACTGTTTACTATGGCAATTGAACCTTTAGCGATGGCAGTACGTTTACATCCACAAATATATGGAATTAAAGTAAGACCAACAGAACATAAAATCTCCCTGTATGCTGATGATATAATTTTGTTTATGTCGAATCTAAAAAAATCAATTTCGACCTTGTTAAATTTAATAAAGAACTTTGGGGAAATATCAGGATATAAAATAAATAAAACTAAATCTTCAATATTAATGCTAAATGAGACCCACAGAAATCACCCACCTCCTGAGATAAATCAATTCAATGTTGTAAATCAGTTTAAATACTTAGGAATTCAAATTGAGCCTAAGTTAGAATCAGTCGCCAGTGCCAACTATGAAGCCTTAATGACAGATATTAATGAGTTACTTCAGAGATGGATGTCACTACCAATGTCGATGATCGGGAGAATTAATATACTCAAAAGTAATATCTTACCCAAAATACTATATTTATTTCAATACATTCCTTTACCACCACCTTCAGATCTATTCTCAAGAATTAAAAAAAAGTTAGTGGAATTTATATGGAACAACAGGAGGGCTAGATTACGTTTGTCCTTACTATATTTACCATTTGATCGTGGAGGTCTGAAATGTCCAAACTTTATGTTGTATTACTGGTCAGCACAAGTGAGGTCTATGACATATTATTTTTCATCAAGTGATCTCCCTCACTGGACTGAAATGGAATCATACAATTTACCTTTACCTCTTCCCTTATTCATATACTCAGATTCGGCTAAAAAATTACAGAAACAAGTTAAAAATCCTATTGTAAAGCATATGATCAAAATATGGTATGAAATCAAAAAATATTTAAAAGAACCACACTTATTGTCACAATTTAGCCCAATATGGGGTAATCAATATTTTGCACCAGGGAGAGAGGATGCTGTATTTAAATTATGGAATTTAAAAGGGATTCAAAAGATTCAAGACTTATATTTGTCACGTTCAGATAACAATGTCTTTTGAAGAACTGAGGGCCAAATTTAATCTTAATAGAACATATTTTTTTAAATATCTTCAGCTTAGGAATTTTATTCGGTCAAATCAAAATAATGCTCTCACCCGACCTACCTATTCACACTTGGAAAAAATTTTGACGAAAAATAGTAAGAGAAAGGGTATTATTTCAGAGTTCTATAACTCACTGACACTATCCTCAAGTGAAAACTCACAGAAAAGAATGAATTATTGGAAAAAAGACCTGCAAATTGAAATTTCAGAGGAACAATGGGAATTGGCTTGCACAGAAGCTCAAACCAAATCAATAAATGTACGTCTTAAATTGAAACATTTTAAATGGTTAATGCGGATGTATGTTACACCAGTGGAGTTAAATAGATATAACAAAAACATACCAGATACGTGCACAAAATGTATGGAAAGTAAAGGAACCCTATTTCATTGTTTATGGGAATGTAGAAAAATTAGAATGTTTTGGGAAGAGGTGATGGTAACAATTGAAAAAATAATTTCAAAACAATTCATATTGAACTCCAAACTGTTTTTGTTGGGTCTGTATCCAGAAAAACATAATTTTAATAAGAGTGAAAGAACATTCATAGACCTCAGTTTGCTTAATGCTAAAAAATGTATTGCACTACTGTGGAAAAAGACTCATAGACCAGATGTGACTCAGTGGTTAAGACAGATGCTAACAAACCTTCCACTAGAAAGAATAACATACATATTGAAATCAAAGGAAAATGTGTTTGAGAATATATGGAGACCTTTCATTGATTATGTAAAGAAACTAAACATAACTTCTGAAGAAGAAGGTGAATGATGTGTGTGGACCTTGTAAATTCCAAATTGGTGAATGTATAATATGTATACTTATGTAATGGATTACCTAGGCTAAACAGAGGAGCATTGTTTGACTTGCTTTTTTTAATGGTTGTTGGTGTTTTTAGAACATTTATTTTTAATTTACTTTAGTGTTAGTGTTTGATTGTTTGTGTCATGTTTGTTAAAAAAGGTTCAATAAAAAATATTGTGGAAAAAAACCATGGGTTGTACTGCAGCCTTAATTAATTCTGCCATTTTCATTTTATTATTATTATTATTATTATTATTATTATTATTATTATTATTATTATTATCTTCAAATCTCTCACTTAAGTACTAGAAGTCCAAAATTAAATGTGTCATGCAATACAAACATTACACAAAGGGAGCTGCCTCTTTCATGAAGCCCTGAAGTCCTGACTAAAAACATGCCTTTATTCTGCATTCATTTACAGCTCTTAGCCAACAATTAACTACTGTATCCATAGTTTGTAAAAGAAAACACCATAATGCTGGTTGAATTATTAATTTATGACACAAATGTTAAAAAAACAAACAATATTTTACTTACAATCTCAGCAGCTCCAACAGTCTCCCTCTCTGTTATGAGTTTCAGCCAATCTCCATGCATTTTCTGTTTGAAGTGTTTATCAGGTTCAGGTTACTTTATTTGTACCCGTAGGTAGATTTGTTTTGCAGTCAGGTGACATCCTTTTAGACACATATTTACAAACCACAATTACATTCAACATGAACACAAACACAGGCACACATGAAACTGACTATAAACACGATAAAAGTACTCAAGGCTCCACCAATCAGGACATAAGACAAAGAGAGAAGAGAAAAAACAAAGAGATAAGAGAGAAGGGTCATATTAAAAACGTTAAAAACTAAGTCAAAGAGATTAAAAACTTAATAAAAGTCTAAAACCCAATAAAAGATTTGAAACCCAAATAGCAAACCTACAAAATTAATAAATATAAAATAAAAATTGATAAATAGATAACTAAATTATGTGTAATATATTGCTACATCTTGTTCAACTCTTTGACAGCAGCAGGAACAAAGCTGTTTTTGTAGCGCTGGGTTTTACATTTTCGGACAGCAAACCTCCGTCTTGAGGGAAGAAGCTGAAAGTGGCAGTGCAAAGGGTGGGAGTCATCATTTAAAATGGAGGTAGCAATCCTCTGTACCTGTCTGGTGTACAGGGATGTCAGGCTCAGCTGTGACTCACCAAGCAAACGACTGGACCATCTAACTACCTGGTCTAAGGATTTCCTCTGTTTCAGTTTTATCTGACCAAACCATGACACTAAAGAAAAGGATAAAACAGATTCAATAAAAGCCCAATAAAACATTGTCATTATGGTTCGGTCAATTTGGAAGTGTGCGAGTTTCCTTAAACAATGCAAATGTTGCTGACCCTTTTTGCACACCCTTTCACAGTTCTCTTCAAAGTTTAAATTACTATCAATAATCGTCCCAAGATATTTGTAAGATTGCACACATTCAATGGTCTGGCCTTTTAGTACAGTGACTTCATGCCTGGGAGTTTTCCTTCTAAAGTCAATAATCATATCTTTAGTTTTTGTCGTATTCAGCTGCAGATAGGAATCCTCACACCAGTGAACAAAATCATCAACTACTGGGCCATGGCCACACTCACCATCCTGAAGGAGACTGACAATAACTGAATCATCAGCATACTTTATAATGTGTCTGTTGTCATGTCTGCTCTGACACATGTTTGTGTACAGGATGAAGAGTAGTGGTGACAACACACACCCCTGAGGACAGCCAGTAGAAGAACACTTTTGGTCAGACAATGTACCATTGACCCTTACTCTCTGCGTCCTGTTGGTTAAAAAAATCCAGAATCCAACCCACCAGATTATTACTCAAATCAAATTGTTGCAGGAGCATTTCAACTAAAATATGAGGTTGGATCGTATTAATATCAGAAGAAAAGTCCACAAATAAAAGCCTGGCGTGTGTCCCATTAAAATCCAGATGTTTAAAAAGCATGTTAAGCAGAGTGACAGTGGCATCCTCCACTCCTCTGTGTGGCCTATAGGCAAACTGCAAAGGATCCAATGCATGCTCAGTCTGCTTTAGGACCTCACATCTGACCAGTTTTTCAAAAATTTTCATTAAAATTGAAGTCAAGGCAACTGGTCTATAATCATTTACCCTTTTAGGACAGCTGGATTTTGGAACAGGGACAACCACAGCATCTTTCCAGACCTTAGGCACACGTTGCGTCTGTAAGGACTTATTAAAAATGTAGTGAAACACAGGACTCAGTTCATGTGCACAGGACTTTACCAAATGCCCACATATATTACCAGGGCCCTGACTTTTGCTCACTTTTACAGCACAGAACGCCCTTTTAACATCCTGCAACTCAATATTAAAGTGCTGATTGCCTTTGAGTTTCTGTTTCAAATCTTGGGTTTCTGTGCTAAAATCAAAAGAATCAAAACGACCATAAAAACAATTAAGAGAGCGCATCAATTAAGATTTTTTAAGACAATTAAGAGAGCGCACAAAACCATCTAAAAACACATGATTACTGCACTCTGTGCTCTGAAGGCCTGCAATAGTTTTCATACTAGTCCAGGCTGAACCAAGCTTCTTTGCTGCCATCTTGCTTTCCAGTTCTGATTTATAATTGTTTTGCTCTTAAAATTTCGGACTTCAGCTCTATTGTGGCAACCTGCAGCTCAGAAACAACCCCCTGTTTAAAGGTAAGTGCTTTCCTCTGTAAGCAGGATTTAACCGATTTAGTAACCCATGGCTTATTGTTGGGATATATTTTAACATGTTTACGTGGAACGATCATATCCCTGCAAAAAGCCATGTAAGAGCATGTGACGTCCACCAAAGACTCCAAATCATCCCCGCAGAACAGTGTGAACATCTCCCAGTCCGTACAGTTAAAACATTCCTGGAGGCAGAGGACTGAATCATCTGTCCAAACATTTATGTCCCTGGTCTTTGTCTTCTCTCTTTTGAGAGCAGTTTTATATGTGGGCAACAAATGTACACAGTTGTGATCTGAGGATCCTAAAGGAGGAAGGGGAAGAGATTTATAGGCCCCCTCTATAAGAGCCGTAGCACAGGTCCAAAGTCTTTTCTCGCCTGGTTGGACAGGAGACGTACTGATAAACGTTTTTAAGTATCTTCTTTAGAGACACATGGTTAAAATCCCCAAGGATAAAATTTGGAGCCTCTGGGGAAATCGACTGCAACCGCTGTACCACATCAAAAACGGTGCTGGAGGCGGAGGCAGCATCCGCCCTCGGGTGAATGTACACAGTCATTATGAAAAGTTGGGAGAACTCACGGGGCAGATAAAAGGGGCGTAGCGATACGGACAGAAGCTCCACATCTGGTGTACAGATGCGCTCTCTGACCGTGACAGATGTACAGTACTGTTTATTAATATACAAACATACGCCACCTCCCTGACGTTTCCCTGTTACCTCTTCCAGCCGATCCAAGCAAAGTGGGGCTCAAAAGCAGTCAATACTCAGGTCTGGATTCCGGTCATGATCTGTAAGCCACTCCGTGTAAGCCATGACACAGCAGTTCTTAAAATCCTTCTGATATCGGACATTTCCTTGAATTTCATCCACTTTATTTCTCAGGGATTGTACGTTCCCCATAATAACGGAAGGAAGAGGAATGTGGTTAAGCTGACATCTCCTCAGGTTTAATCTTACGCCTCCACACTTTCCGCGTTTCCTCTTTTTGTCTTTCTTTTCATTGCTGTGTCCATGAAAGTTTCTTAAAATAAAGTCCGGCAGTTGCGGCACAAACTCAAACACAGACGCTGGATTATCCATGTTTAGCTGCAGTAACATGTCTCTGGAGTACTGCATTCTTACCAATGTGACCGCGCTGACGTCCCAGACAAAGAGCCGGTAAGAAAGGAGCCCCAGTGCAATAACAAGAAGAAAATCCATACTGATGGAACCAAAGACATCTTCGTTTTATAGTCCACAAACAATTCAAGGACAAAAACCGCAGAGAATTACGTTAAAACACATTAAAATGCATAAAAACAGAGACTAAAACGCCAAACTTTTTCACCCACTGCCGGTAGCCGCGTGCGGATGCGCCCTCCCTCAATCGTCAACTTTTGTTTATGTTCCAACACAATGCTGCATGTAGTATTAAACTGTTTATCCCCACTTTATGAAAAATATTTGGAAACTGTTGAGGGACAGTCTTTAGCGGTGACTTTTGTGGATAAATTAAGAGACGTACACGCATGTCGCCAACTCCACTCGTGAACAAACACTGAAGTAAAGACATGAGTGTGCACCGCAGGTAACTCTGGCACGATTGTAACTCTGGCAAGAGTTCAAGGACTGCTTACAGTTTTGTTTTTCACAGATATAAAAGCATTACATTAAAAGATTGAGCCACAGAATTTGTGGATCAATAACGGCTCAGTCGAATGTGAATCGATTTGAATCGGCGAATCAATCTTTTGAACCCACCCCTACCTCAGACTGTAGCTTAATCTTGAATAGCAAATGTGAAGGATAACTGTTGTTGTTTTACCAAGTTTTTTTTTTAATTAAAGGCCAGAATTTTCACAGGTTAGAAAATGTAGAAAAGTCTTGTCTAAAACCATTCAATCAAAGTGAAAATAAAGTCAATAGAGTGAAAATAAAGACAATGCTTCCCTCAGGATCAAAACAATCATTTGAATGAGTGCCCTTTAAGTACTAAACTTGACCCTGTTGTAACACCCAGAACAAAAGAGAAGCACTGAATGTGTCACAAACTCAATACTCCCTGAGTATCACATGAACCAAAGAGATTTTGAAATGCTGTAAAGACACAACCTGCATGTGTGCATTCTCACTACGCACATTCTCCCCTGTTGATATTAACTTTGTTGTCCCTATAAAGCAAAGCCCTCCACACATGAGAAGGATTCAGAACACCCTGATTGTGCCCGTGTACTGAACATCACTGTCATCTGGGGGAAAACCAGTGGGATCTCTGAACGTTGCTTGGAGCGAAGTAAAGTGAATGGCAAAATAGAGAGATGAAGATCTGCATGTATTTATCTGTATGCATGTCCACTTCCTCCACTGAATGAAGTAAGAAAATATTAAGGGCCCCCAAGCTATAAGGTGAATCTCAGTATTGTAGCATTAAGACCTGTAGTAACTGACAAAGCAATATTTCTAAACTTAGACTATCATTCATGTCTTACTAGGGGCAGAGCCCATCTCTCACAATGCTGCAATGAAGGGGGGTCTATCCCCACCAAACCATGTATACTGATGGTGGTGACAAGAATAAAAGTTACAAATATGCCAGCAGAAACATCTTTGACATATGCACAGCAGTCTAAGTAAAAGACTTACTGAAAATAAGGCTCACATGCTAAAATCTTAATGTCAGACAACAGTAAAATAATCCACATTAATAAAAGGTGAACACTGAATCTCCCATGTTCTGTTAATGTGTGATTTTACCCAATTTCAAGCATGACTGGCTCAATAAGATTCCTGCATTTAAACATTCCTCCAGAAATAACATTTATCCAATTTGTTTCATGGCTTCCCGCTTCCGTGCGCTCAACTCACATATACCACTAGCAACCAGCTGGAGCAGTTTGATTTTCAAATGTAAAGCCGGGCTCTGAAGAGTGGGAATATTTGGTCCACTTTGGAAAACATATTTATGGGATAATCAAGCATGACAAGGGTGGGTAATTTAAGAAATGTGATATTTCTTCAATGTATGTGTAAATGTTCTTCTGATATGACTAATATTTAATACACAGCTGTGTGTACATGCCGGACCCTGTTGCAGCAGGAGAGGTTTGTACTTGTGAATACCTCAGATTCGGATGGTGTGTAAGCCAGGCGATGACCACAGTTATGTTTTTGGTGTACTGTTCATCGCTCCCCAAGAATATTGCTTTGTTGTGCCAGTCAAACCCGTATTTATTTAGCTTTTTTTCTGGCATTGCTTCTATTTGGGTAAGCATGGATGATACTGCTGGATGCAAAACCATCGCCGTTTCCAGGCACAGGGCCTATCTCAGCAGCAACACACGGTAAAATACAGAATCCATCCAGCTTACAATGGCAACCCTGTCTATTCTGCCACATTCCCAGCACTGCTCATGTAACTAATTAGAAATGACTCAGGTAATTAACCACCTCATCCCATTGTTTCAGGAGGAATATTTCTCTCTCTCACTATGCAAATGCATTTTCCAACTTACAATGACATATTTTTTTTGTTTTTTGTGAACAGCCTTCATTCCAGCTCAAATAATCAAGGACACAAAAAGGGGGAATTGAGGCAAAAAGAAGAGGAAATTGCAGTCTGCTGGGTGTGATGATTTTCTGCTTATCGCAAAAACCAGGTCTCTCTTGTGACACAGCTATTTATGTATGGATACTGCTGCATTTTCACTGAGTGCACATAAAAACAAAAATGGTGGGATGAGCACAGGAAGTTAGAAATTGTTACTTCAAGTTAAGTTAGTTTTTCACCAAATGTCAAAGCTGTGTTTTTTTTTCTTTTTTTGTGGGTTTTTGCTTTTGTATTTATTACCTCCACCAAGGAGGTAATGTTTCTGCCTGTGCTTGTCTGTTTGTTTGTCTGTCTGTCTGTCAGCAACTACGTCTGCAACTAATGATCATTTTGGTAGCTGATTAATCTAACGGCTCTTTTTTTGATTAGTCAACTAATCACAATTATTTCTCTCATGTCTGCCATTTCGGCTTTCTGTTGGCATAGCTCCTGTTCGGGGCTCCAGGTCATGCTTTACCTCACCTGTTTAAGCCTGCATACCTTTGAAAATCACTTTGTTGTCAGTCTCTGCCTTAATATAATGTAGCCTATTATAAAAACTTCCCACAGCTAAATAAAATAATGACTCATCAAACAAGAGTTGGAAACTTGAACTTTACAGCTTAATCAGAAGTATTTGTAGCAACACAAATAATAGATGTTTAAGTGCAAAAACTCAAATAGCAGCTCTGCTGCTCCATAAAGGCTGCTGTAACTGCGTGTTAAAAACAAACTGGAGTAATATTCAACTCCATTAAAGTAAAAAAAGAAAATAACAAGCTAGCCCATCCTGTTTGAAACAGTGGTGGGTCTAGAAGTTTAAAAGTTTAATTAGGCTTCAGATGAAAATTAAAAGAACTTCTTCCAGTCCAAAATAAAATAAAAAAAAAACAATTTAAATATCAGTGCAGGAATGTGAGCCTCCACTACAAATACAGTGAAATATTTAAGCCGTTTTAAATTTATTTGTGAAGATGATGGTTCTTTTTTTTATTAAATTACAAATCATACTATTCTAATTTACCGAGATGCACTCATGTTCTGAATAAAGGCTGATATTATGGTGACAATAATAGATAATACGAAAAAGAATAAGTTGCTCATATAATTCACCCATTTACTGCAGTTAACATGTTAGCCAGCATAACCGCAGCAGCTCAGCTGTCAGCAACCATCGTAAGAGAGATGACTGTCTGACAGCAGGTAAACTATTTAAACAGCACACACTAATAGTGTGGTCAGTTTCCTAAAGCTGAGTCGTTCATTGAAAATAAGAAGCGCTAAAGTTACTTGCTAACCTTACCGGTAAAGTCCGCTGACAGGTGGCCGGAGACGGAGGAATGGAGAGGAGGAGGGAATGGACGCATCGCTGTAGTGCAGCTGTGATATGACAACACTGCTTTACAGTCTACATTTAACTTGTTTCATTTATTTATTTTTGGTAAAATCCTCCTATACTTTGGAAACTTTTGGCCTTTTCCGTGATTTTCTCTCCGTGTCGCCATGATGCACTCTTCTTCCCTGGAACACTTAAACTGAACACTCCCACGGCATGCATATAAACTTTAAAATTTAACGATTTGTCGACAATAAAAATCTGTGTCGACAAATTTTTATGATCACCATTATCAACAACACTGACTAGTCATTTCAGCCCAATTACCAACATTACTCAAAAAGTAGTGAACAGATTTCAATGAAAATTTTGGGCAAGGTAGAAAATGGGCCAAGGAACAAACAATTAGTTTGTGATGCTGATGTGGGTCACTGTCTGGATCCAGGATTTTTTTTCTATTATTTTTTCAAATATAATATTGCGCTTTTCATATACTTCCCCTTTAAGACACGGAGTTAAGACATGCCTGTGGGTGTACCTTCATACCCCCGGAAACTCAGTGCTGTTTGCAAGCAGACCACCTTGCTGGGGCAGGACAGGACACCAACCATCTACAGTTTCTCCTGTACTCGGCCCGCAGCGGAGCCCAACTCCATCAATGGGGGGTTCATTTTGTGGCTGGTTTGAAGGAGGAAGGGTCAATGATGAACAGACAGGCAGCGGGCAGCACGCACACAGCGATCAGGTCACTGGAGCAATATTGTCCTCAGCTGCACAAGCGTGAGTTTTCTTACGACAGAGAAAAAAGTGACCTCACTTTGATTAGTTATACATACATTGCTGTGAAGAACAACTGAAGCTTCTTCTGAGGTTAACTAAACCTTCTAAATATGTATTTTAATGGTCTAGGGCCTTGGTGGAGGTATGCACTCTCTGAGTGCTTTTCTAGCTTGATTAAGCTTTTTTCCCCCCCATTCATTTTTAATTGCTTAATCTCTTTTGGGTTGTTGGGGGGCTGAACCCTATCCCAGGATCTTTGGGTGAGAGGCGGTGTACACCCTGGACAGAACGCCAGTCCATCACAGGGCCAACACAGAGAGACAGACAACCATTCACTCCCACTTTCATATTCAAGGACAATTTAGAATCCCGAGTTGATGCCAATTAACCTACCGTGACTGTCTTGGAGCTGTGGGTGGAAACTGGAGTACCTTGAAAAAACCCACACAGACACAGGGAGAACATGCAAATTCCACACAGAATGGTCACCACTGGCCAGGGGGTGGGATTGAACCCACGGCCTTCTTGCTGTGCTGCTACAGTGCTAAACTGCACCACTGAGCTGAATGTCAGATCATATCCATAAATAATGCACTCTGAAAACTATATTCTCCTGTATACTAGCATTAAAGGGTGGTGAATTAACATGATTATGCAAACCTGCCATATAAACTACTTTGTGGCATGCAAAAAACAGAGCAATGATCTCTTTTAAGTCCCTCCAGGATTTTGCGATGTTGCAATTGCGTCAATTCACGCAAAATCAGCCAATCAGCGCAACTATTGCGCGGCCTTGCAACTTTGTCCAATCACCGCAACTTTATCACAATTTTGGCCAATCTTCGTCAACTTCCACCAATTTCACCAATCAAATTTGTTGCTGAGTGGCGCTGAAATGCTCAGTCTAACCAATCAAATGCATCGCTGCACCACGTTCACTTCCGTGTTTACAGTAAGTATTAACGGAACACTTCAGCAATAAACAGTGTGTGATTTAAAAAAAAAAACACTCACCCGCGAGATTTCCAATGCCATCCCTTCCTCCGTCTCCCTCAGCCTGCCGGTGGACATATCCATCCTGACTGTGTGTACGAAGTGCTGCATTTGTGTTGAAAAACGTCCGCCTGCCCCAAAAGCACCCCATCACAGGAGCACATGTGACAAGAGACTCCATAAAGCCACAAACAAATGAGCAAATCTAACACGACAGCCAGTGTTGGATCATTTCATACATCTTTAGAGGTAAAATCATTACTACATCTTGTCAATGAGCTTTAAAAATGTGAATCGCTGATCTGGACACGGACAAATGCCCCTCCCTTCCCCCCATAAATGAAAGATGTGTGTGTGTGTGTGTATGTGTGTGTGTGTGTGTAAGAGAGTGAGTGAGTGAGTGAGTGAGAGAGAGAGAGAGAGAGAGAGAAGTTGCGCAGCAGACAGACAAGTAGGAGTTAGGTACAGAAAGAGCTAGAATAATGTCTGTAATTTTTTTTTTTTTTCAGAAAAACACAGACTCCAATAGGCAATACAGACTGGCAGAATAAATTATTTCTTTTTTCCTCTCCGCTCAGTACCGAGTGGTTGGAAACCGTAGGGAGTTTCCAAATGAAGGTGCTGCAAATAATTTCCAAATCTCTACTCTTTAACATGCATTCAATGCAGTTTAGTTTTTGTAATGAATATTGTGTTAAAGTCCGTATTTGCTGTTGCACAAAAGAATTTTTCTGTATAGCAGAAGTTTCTGTTTAATTTACAAATCACTGTAATAGGAAATGTTTGACAATCCTGTGCTTTTCTTGTATTGTTATATAGAATATCACTGTAGAAAGCTGGAAAAACCATCTGCTTTAAAATTTGTAATTCTTCCCACAAATTTTAGTGTCAAAAAACCTCTCAAAACATCGCAACTTTCATCGCGACTTTAAAAAAGCTCCCGCAAATTCAGGCTTTTTGGGCCGCAACAATCATAAAAACATCTCGTGAAATCCTGGAGGGACTGTCTTTTACAAAAATTGATGGCCACTTTCTATCCTCTGAAAAATGTATTGGATTATAAATTAATGTTTGCCATTGCTCACTGCTATTTGTCAAAAATGCCCTTTGGGGCAGAGGCGCGAGACCCACACACTGGACTGTGAGTTTGTGAAAATTTATTGCAAAACCCAACAAACATAAAAGTGCAACAAAGTGCTCTGAACACAAAATACAAACGAGAGAGAAAAACTTACAGAAATTGCGCACCAGAGTGAGGCAAGGCTCTGGTGGAGACAAGGGCAATGTATCTCCGAGTCAAGACAGCGGTAATTAGAAAATGAACATAACTCCCCTTATATAGGGATCAAACCCCTTGACATAATTAAAGACCGGAGTGGGTCTCTGAACGGACAGGAGAAAGCAATGACATGATAATTCGGGCCAGCTGGAGATCATGAGGAAGTCATCGGAGCTGACAGCTAGCAGGGCCATGCCCCCGCTGAGCAAAGTCCCAGAAGGCCATTGACAGCTGTCAACCCCAAGAGAAAGAACATAACAAAATACAAACATAACGATGTGCCAACCAATGGAGACAGGCAATTAAAAAAAGTACAATAAACAAACGTTGACGGGAAAGTAAATCATACTAACAAACAATATAGGATAAATGACAACTCAAAAAATGACAACACAGTACAATAATGAAGAACAGTAGACACCCTGAGCCCGGTGGAATCCCCCCGCGCTCAGAACGTGACAGAGCCCCCCCCAAGGGGTGGATTCTAGACACCCCAGGGTAATGTCAAAAGAGATGAACCCCCCACACAGAAATCTCACCCCAACTAACAAAACAACCCCACCCCGGGTGGGAGGAGGGGAACTCAGGCACGGAGGGACCAAACCAAACCAAAAGGAACAAGAAAAAACTCTCAGCAGAGCTTCCCAGCAAGGCCCCAGCTAAAAAGAAACAACAAAAGCAAAATCCTGCTCAAGAAAAGAAAAACACAGTAGTAATGAGTTTAGACGCAGAAAAAGCATTCGATAGGGTTAAATGGATGTTTCTATATACTGTGCTGGAACGCTTTGGATTTAATGAAAAATCAGTGCAATGCATAAAGACACTGTATCAAAACCTGTGGCAAGAATCAAGATAAACGGTAGCTTATCAAGATAAACGGTAGCTTAACAGACAAGGTAAATATACAAAGATCAACTAGACAGGGATGCTGTCTGTCGCCCACCTTGTTTGCTCTGTTCATAGAGCCACTGGCTCAAGCGGTGCGTCAAAATAAGAAATTAAAAGGAGTAACAGTAAAGGGAGCGGAGCACAAGATTGGAGTGTTTGCAGACAATATTATAGCACAATATAGCTCCCAGCACATGTCCACTGCTGCTGTGAGCATCAGCTAACATCTCCACTGCTGCTATGAGCTTCAGCTAACATCTCCACTGCTGCTGTGAGCTTCAGCTAACATCTTCTCTGCTGCTGTGAGCTTCAGCTAGCATCTCCACTGCTGCTGTGAGCATCAGCTAACATCTTCTCTGCTGCTGTGAGCTTCAGCTAACATCTCCACTGCTGCTGTGAGCATCAGCTAACATCTTCTCTGCTGCTGTGAGCTTCAGCTAACATCTTCTCTGCTGCTGTGAGCTTCAGCTAACATCTCCACTGCTGCTGTGAGCTTCAGCTATCATCTCCACTGCTGCTGTGAGCATCAGGGCTGTTCACCAGGTTAGGCTAACCTGTTTTAGCTAGCTAGCTAGCCACTTCTTGCCTGGAAAGCCATGGCTCCACCATCCCCGATGTGTCAGCTGTGTGTCCCTCTTTAAGGTTTTTGAGTTGGAATTGAGACTCTCCGACCTCTATAAGATTCGGGAGGCTGAAGACCACCTAGATACTATAATTTTTGGGCAGACATCAGCCCCAGTGACCGACTCGCAGCTAGCAGAGACGGCTACTTACCTGGGTGAAATTAGCACATCGCCATCCACTTCCACCCCTGCTCCGGTCACTTCAGTTGTCCAGGACCCCAGCAATAAACACTGGCTTCAGCTCGGAGCTAAACCCAAAGCCCCGGGTGCTTCTTCACAGCCTCAATGCGCACCCTGGACCTTGGTTGGGCCAACTAGCAAACGTCTAGCAACTGGCAAACGTCGGGGATTGACCAGTCATGGCTGCGCCTCCTCCCTTCCCCTTTTGCTGGAAATCAGATTCGACATCCTTTCCCTGGAAGATTTCCCCCACCTGGACATCGATCTTCCTCCCATGGCCGCCCCTCCTCCTTCAGCAGCAGCCCAAATCTGCAAGCCCCGGATTAAAACTACTTTAGGTGTGCCAAACTATACACCAGCTCCAAAAAGAAGAGAGCGCATCACCCCGCCATCACTGCAACAACTACGGCAAAATTATCCACCATTTCAGAAGCCACCAACAAAGCTCCCCCAGACGACGCTGGTAATTGGTGATTCAATAATGAGGAACGTCAGAAGCAGGTACAGCGTCACTAAATTTTTTCCTGGGGCTAAAGTGTCTGACATTGAGGCTATTGCCCCTGACCTATTAAATGAATACCCCCATGCTAAAACTGTCACTGTGCATGTTGGATGCAACAACATCCCAGATGAAACGTTGGAGATCTTAAAGAGTGACTTCAGGAGCCTTCTGTCCACTCTTATGAACTGTGGCAGACGTGTGTTTATTTCTGGGCCATTGGCACCTTTTAGAAGAGGTTGCAATTATTTTAGCAGAACTCTCAGCCTTAATACCTGGTTGTGTTCTACATGTCTTACTTTTAACATTTGTTTTGTAGACAATTCAACCTGTTTTGGAACCGCCCATCATTTATGAGACCAGATGGCATCCATCCAAATAGACTTGGTGCACATGTTTTAAGGGACAATCTGTTCTATTCCATTCAGCGTTTTTTAGTACAGTGACTGAAATCTGGTGCGTTAACTCACCCCGAAATTCCTGGGTCTGCCAACCAGCCCTTATTTGCTTCCACTTCTCATATTATTTCTATTAATCCAAATAATTCTCATTGTTTAGATCAGTCTTCAATTCATAAACCCATAGAGACTGTGTCTGTCTCCCATTACCCAAAACATTTTAACCCAAGACAAATACAACATAACTTGATAAATACACACCTCTCTGCAGCTCCTCCTCATCCACCACCCCTCAACTTAGCCTGTCTTCCCCATCAGATAACCTTTGTCTACTCCCCCCAAAGTTAATAAAAATATAATGTATAAGCATCCCAAAGTGATTAAACAAAAAGATGGTAAAACTCAAATTAAACATCAAGTCTCTAAATTAAATGATTTGGCCTCTCTTCCTCCTCATAATTTAAAAATCAAATACAGTTTGCTAAATATTAGGTCTCTAACTCCCAAGTCTCTACTAGTCCATGATCTGTTAATTGATCATCAGATTGATCTAATATCCCTTACAGAGACTTGGTTAGGGCAAGATGATTATGTTGGTTTAAATGAATCAACTCCCTCTGGTTATCTAAACTATCAAAATCCCAGAAGTTCTGGTCGTGGAGGAGGAGTAGCGGCAATTTACCATTCTAAATTACTAGTTAATGTAAAGCAAAAAAAACATGTTTTAATTCCTTTGAGAGCCTGGTCCTCAGTATTGGGCATGTTAGCAATCTCAGCTTAAACCCAATTTTCTTTGCCATAGTCTGCCGTCCTCCCTCAGCCTATTCAGAGTTTTTACCCGAATTTGCCAAATTCTTAGCTGATTTAGTGCTGAAATCAGATAGAATAATTATAGTAGGGGATTTTAATATACATGTTGATGTAGATAGTGACTGTCTTAATAAGGCATTTAATTCAATATTAGACTCGATGGGGTTTTCCCAGAAAGTAGAAAATTCTACCCATTATCTCCACCACACATTGGACCTTGTTCTGACATATGGCATAAAAATAGAAAATCTGGTAGTGTCTCCTCATAATCCTGTACTGTCAGACCATTGTCTGTTAACCTTTGATTTCACTATTCCTGACTATTTGATTCCTAAAGAAAAATATTACTACAGCAGATGACAAAAACATGCAATTAAGGTTAATTGGCATCAAAACTGGGGATTCTAAATTGTCCTTAGGTATGACTGTGAGAGTGAATGGTTGTCTGTCTCTCTGTGTTGGACTGGCGATCTGTCCAGGGTGTACACTGCCTCTCGCCCAAAGATGCTGGGATAGGCTCCAGCACCCCTGCGACCCGAAAAGGATTAAGCAGAAGAAAATGGATGGATGGATGGATGGATGGATGGATGTCTTTTAGATGATGTTGGTACCAAATTTATGCAGATTGTCTCCTCTATGCCATGTGTCAACACAACGGAAATAAGTGATGGAGAGCTTACTCCTTCTGTAATTGATAGCATGGTAGATAGTGTTACAGCTTCTCTACATCAGACTCTAGACTTGAGGGCCCCTTTAAAAAAGAAAAAGTCCAATCAGAGATTTCTAACCCCTTGGTTTAATACAGAAACTCGTAGCTTAAAACAGAAGACTCATCAAATAGAAAGAAAATGGCGATCCACTAATTTAGATGAAATCTATTTAGCTTGGAGAAATCATCTTTTAATTTATAAAAAATCTCTTAGAAAAGCTAGAACAAGTTATTACTCTGCATTAATAGAAGAGAACAAGAATAATCCCAGGTTTCTTTTCAGCACTGTAGCCAGGCTGACAAAGAGTCAGGACTCTGTTAATCCTCGCATCCCCCTAGAGCTTACTAGTCAGGACTTTATAAACTTTTTCAATTATAAAATTTCATCTATTAGAGATAAAATCAGTCAGATTCTTCCCACTGTAAACCCAAGTACAGTAACTACTACAACTCCTTCAATTGATATCTGCTTGGATAAGTTTACTCCAGTTGACCTCTTAGAGTTAGATAAAATAATTTCCTCATCCAAGCCTTCAACTTGTGTTTTAGACCCTATTCCTACCAGGTTATTTAAAAAAGTCTTCCCATTTATTGATAGTCGTATTCTTCAAATAATCAATTCTTCTTTAACATTAGGCCATGTACCGCAGGCTTTTAAAACTGCTGTAATTAAACCCTTACTCAAAAAGCCAACGCTCAATCCAGGAGTTTTAGCTAACTATCAACCAATCTCTAATCTGCCTTTCATTTCATAAATCTTAGAAAGAGCTGTTGCTACGCAGTTATTTGACCACTTGCAGGGAAATGGTTTATTTGAAGAGTTTCAATCTGGGTTCAGAATCCATCATAGTATTGAAACAGCCTCAGTGAAGGGCACTAATGACCTCTTCATCGCATCTGATAATGGACTTGTTTCTGTACTTGTCCTTTTAGATCTTAGTGCAGCCTTTGATACTATCAACCATGATATTCTACTTGATACATTAGAACACTATGTTGGACTTAATGGAACTTCGCTGCAGTGGTTTAGATCTTATTTGTCTGATAGGCTTCAGTTTGTTCATGTCATTAATGAGTTTTCTTCCAACTCTAAGCTCAGTCTTGGAGTTCCACAGGGATCTGTGCTAGGCCCTATTCTTTTTAGTTTATATATGCTTCCGTTAGGCAAAATCGTTTGAAAGCACTGTATACATTTTCATTGTTATGCAGATGACACACAATTATACTTGTCAATGAAGCCAGATGATAGTAATCAATTAGCCAAGTTAGACACCTGTCTTAAGGAAATCAAAGCTTGGATAACTTGTAATTTTCTGCTATTAAACTCAGATAAGACTGAAGTCATTCTTAGAAATACCTTTCCAAATCAAACTCTTTGTTTGGATGTGGTTACTCTATCTCTGAATAGTTCTGTGAGGAACCTTGGAGTTATTTTTGATCAAGATCTGTTTTTCAATTCACATATTAAATATGTTTTTAAGACTGCCTTCTATCATTTGCGTAATATTGCCAAGATTAGGAGCATCTCATCTCAGAGTGATGCTGAGAAACTGATCCACGCTTTTGTTAGCTCTAGATTAGATTATTGTAATTCTTTATTATCAGGTTGTCCTAAAATATCTTTAAAAAATCTTCAGTTGATCCAAAATGCTGCTGCAAGAGTTTTAGCAGGTACTAGAAAGAGAGATCATATCTCTCCAGTTCTGGCCTCCCTTCACTGGCTTCCCATAGAGTTTAGAATTAAGTTTAAAATCCTTCTTCTCACTTACAAATCTCTTAACAATCAGGCCCCTTTTTATTTAAAAGATCTGATATTACCCTATCATCCTAACAGAGCACTACGCTCCCAAAATGCTGGATTACTTGTAATACCTAGAATCTCCAAAAGTACAATGGGAGGCAGAGCCTTCAGCTATCAAGCTCCTTTCCTGTGGAACCAGTTACCAATCTGGATTCAGGAGTCAGACTCGATCTCTGTTTTTAAGAATAGGGTAAAAACCTTTCTTTTTGATACAGCCTACGATTAGGGAGGGATCATGTATCTCTAAACCCTCCCTTAGTTCTGCTGCTAATAGATTTAGACTGCCGGGGGACCTCCAATAATGTACTTGGCTTCACTCTTTTAATGTTTGCTCTCTATATGTCTGGGTTTTTTTTTCATCTTCTCTATCCCCTCACCCCCCAGCCAGTCGCAGCAGATGACTGCCCCTCCCTGAGCCTGCTAGAAGTTTCTTCCTCGTAAAAGGGAGTTTTTCCTCTCCACCGGCGCCAAGCGCTTGCTCACAGGGGATCGCCTGATCGCTGGGGTCTTTCTGCAATTGTGGGGGTTTCCCCTACATTTGAAAGTGCTGTGAGATGACTATTGTTGTGAAATGGCGCTATATAAATAAAGTTGAATTGAATTGAATTGAATTATAGTTTATCTTGAACAACCAGATAAATCAATAACAGCAATGATGGATTTGATAGAAATTTTTGGAAAATTATCAGGATACAAGATAAATGTATCAAAAACACAAATACTGACATTCTACTATTGCCCTTTAAACCAGATAACAAATAAGATCAAACTAAACTGGAAAGAAAAACAAATAAAATACTTTGGAGTGAACATACCCAAAGATTTAAGTAAAATCTACAAAGCAAACTATGATAGGTTAGTTCAAGCAATAAAAAAAAGATATCGATAGGTGGTCAATCTTAAACATTGATCTGAATTCAAAAATTGAGACAGTCAAAATTAGCAGAATTAGCAAAATTAGCAGCAAAATTAGCAGGTCTATGCCAAGGTACTGGGGAGGAGAGTCCGGCCGTTGGTCGAACCTCGGATTCAGGAGGAGCAATGTGGTTTTCGTCCTGGCTGTGGCACATCGGACCAGCTCTTTACCCTCTCAAGAATTCTCGAGGGTTCGTGGGAGTTTGCCCAACCAGTTTACATGTGTTTTGTGGACTTGGAGAAGGCATTTGACTGTGTCCCCTTATTCGGTCTCTGTACGACCGTTGTGAGAGTTTGGTTCGTATTGCCAACACTCGGTCAGACTCATTCCCAGTGAGAGTTGGACTCCGCCAGGGCTGCCCTTTGTCACCGATCCTGTTCATAATTTTTAAGGACAGGATTTCTAGGCGCAGCCAGGGAATGGAGGGTGTCATGCTTGGTGACCGCGGGATCTCATCTCTGTTGTTTGCAGATGATGTTGTCCTGTTAGCTTCATCCAGCAATGACCTACAGCTCTTGCTGGGACGGTTTGCCGCTGAGTGTGAAGCAGCTGGGATGAGAATCAGCACCTCCAAGTCTGAGTCCATGGTCCTCAGCCGGAAAAAGGTGGATTGTCCTCTCTGGGTTGAGGACAGGCTCCTGCCCCAAGTGGAGGAGTTTAAGTATCTTGGGGTCTTATTCACGAGTGAGGGGAAAATGGAGCGAGAGATTGACAGACGGATCGGAGCAGCATCTGCAGTGATGCAGACGTTGTACCGGTCTGTTGCGGTGAAGAGGGAGCTGAGTTCTAAGGCAAAGCTGTCGATTTACCAGTCAATCTACGTTCCTACTCTCACCTATGGTCACGAGCTTTGGGTAATGACCGAAAGAACGAGATCGCGGATACAAGTGGCTGAAATGAGCTTTCTCCGTAGGATTGCTGGACTCACCCTCAGAGATAGGGTGAGGAGCTCAGTCATCCGGGAGAGGCTCAGAGTAGAACCGCTGCTCCTCCACATTGAAAGGAGTCAGTTGAGGTGGTATGGGCATCTGATTAGGATGCCTCCTGGACACCCCCCACTTGAGGTGTTTTGGGCACGTCCCATTGGGAGGAGACCCCGGGGCAGACCCAGGACTCGGTGGAGAGACTATGTCTCCCAGCTGGTCTGGGAACGCCTTGGTATCCTCTCTGAAGAGCTGGAGCAGGTGGCGGGGGAGCGGGAAGTCTGGGCTTCTCTGCTTGAACTGCTGCCTCCGCGACCCGGACCTCCGGAAAAGCGGTAAAAGATGGATGGATGGATGGAAAATTAGCATACAACCTAAGTTGCTTTACCTCTTCCAAGCTTTACCAATAGAGATTCCTGGTGCTCAGTTCTTAAAGTGGGACAGGATGATATCAAGATTTGTTTGGGGAGGCAAAAAGCCAAGGGTGAAATATCAAACTCTCCAGTTACCAAAAGAGAAAGGAGGCATGGGTCTACCGAGTCTAAAAGAATATTACTACTCAGCACAAATAAGATATATCATATGTTGGTGTGACAGAGGATATGAGGCAAAATGGAAAGAAATGGAAAGGGAAATTGAGGGACTCTCAGAGCAAAGCATAATGGGAGATAAAGATGCGTATAAACAAATTAAACAAATAGACCCAATCACTAAATTTACTTTGGAACTGTGGTATAAAATAGTACAAAATTATAATATAAAAGAGAACATAAAACTATTGAAATGGGTAGCATTTGACACTCAGTTTGAACCAGCAAAGCAAGATAGGGCATACAAAAATTTGGTGAACAAGGGACTCACAGCATGGGGCATTATGGGAAAAAAAGATTTCAAGAGTTTTGTAAGCATGAGAAGAAAATTTAAACTAGAAAACTCTGAATTCTTCAGATATATGCAGATGAGAGATTATTATGTGAGAAGGATTAGGAATAACCTCCACACAGATGTGAGCGAGATTATACAATTTATTTTAAGCTCGTACGCAGGAAATAAAACCAGAATTATTTCAAAATTATATAAGAAACTTATAGCAAACAAACATTCAAGTAATTATATAAAGGAGAAATGGGAGAAAGAGCTAAATTTAAACATAACAGAAGAAAACTGGCAAGAAATATGGAAAACACAACACACATCTACAAGTTCATGGACATGGAGGGAATTTGGATGGAAAAACCTGATTCGTTATTTCATTAGAATCAGAATCAGAATCAGATTTATTGCCATTGTTCATGTAGTACACAAACTAGGAATTTGTCTCGGTGCAATGCTGCAACATTAAACATGATAAAATAAAAGAAATAAACTATACATGCAATAAAGTGTAGAATAAGAGTGAGTAATACTAGTCAGCAGTTAAAATATATTAGCGAGCAGCAGATAATGTGGAGAACCATACAGTGCAGTCGGTAATGCAGGAAGAAAACAGTGATGATTGACATGAGTCTGGTTGAGCTGCTGTACATAGTGCACGAGAGACAATAAGTCACTTAGTGTTCAGCAGTCTGATGGCAGAGGAGAAGAAGCTGTTCATGTGACGGGAGGTTTTAGTCTGAATAGACCGAAGTCTTCTACCTGAGGGGAGGGGGGCAAACAGTACGTGACCAGGGTGTGAGGGATCGGCTATGATCCGGCCAGCACGCCTCCGGGTCCTGGAGATGTACAGATCCTGGAGAGATGGGAGCTTGCAGCCGATCACCTTCTCAGCAGTGCGCACGATGCGCTGCAGCCTTAGTCTGTCCCTGGCAGTGGCTCCTGCGTACCACACGGTTATGGAGGAGGTGAGGATGGACTTGATGATGGCTGTGTAGAACTGCACTAACATCTTGGTGGGTAGCTTGAGCTTCCGCAGCTGCCGCAGGAAGAACATCCTCTGCTGGGCCTTTTTGATGAGGGAGCTGATGGTCGGCTCCCACTTGAGGTCCCTGGTGATGGTGGTGCCTAGGAAGCGGAAGGAATCAGCAGTGGTGATGGGAGAGCCTGTGAGGGTGAGGGGGGGCAGAGGGGTTGTGACTTTCCTGAAGTCCACAATCATCTCCACTGTCTTCAGAGCGTTCAGCTGCAGGTTGTTGTTGTTGCACCAGGACGCCAGCTGGGCCACCTCTCTCCTGTAGGCGGACTCGTCGCCGTTGGAGATGAGCCCGATGAGGGTGGTGTCGTCCGCAAACTTGATCAACTTGACAGACTGGTGGCTGGAGGTGCAGGAGTTGGTATAAAGGGAGAAGAGTAGGGGGGAAAGTACACAGCCGTGGGGTGATCCGGTGCTGATGCTAGCAGAGTCTGAGACAGTCTTTCCCAGCCGCACATGCTGCCTCCGGTCCGTCAGGAAGTCGGTGATCCACCTGCAGAGGGAGTCAGGCACGCCGAGCAGGGACAGCTTGTCCTGGAGCAGAGCGGGGCGGATGGTGTTGAATGCGGAGCTGAAGTCCACAAACAGGATCCTGGCGTAGGTTCCCGGGGAGTCCAGGTGCTGCAGGATGGAGTGGAGGGCCAGGTTGACTGCGTCGTCTACAGACCTGTTGGCTCGGTAGGCAAACTGCAGCGGGTCCAGGAGGGGGGTAGTGATGGAGTTGAGGTGGGGCAGGACCAGGCGCTCAAAGGACTTCATGACTACAGAGGTGAGCGCTACAGGTCTGTAGTCGTTAAGTCCAGTGATCTGTGGCTTCTTGGGGACAGGGATGATGGTGGAGGATTTGAGGCAGGACGGCATGTGGCATAGCTTAAGGGAGGTGTTAAAAATGTCTGTGAAGACAGGAGCCAGCTCTTCCGCACAGTGTCTCAGGGTGGAGGGAGACATGCCGTCCGGACCGGGGGCCTTGCGCGGGTTCAGTCTGGAGAACTGGACTGGAGAACATTACACCACAGATCCAAAAAAATATACAAATACCAAATCTATATGCTGGAGAGGATGTGGGGCTCAAAATGCAGACCACTCACATATTTTGGAAATGCAGCAAAATCTCATCATTCTGGAAATCTGTTGATAATACAGAGGATATTAGGACATAATATACCACTGAACTGTAACTTGATGTATTTATGTGATCTTAAAAGTGATAATGTAATACAGGCTGAGGACAGATATCTAGTAAAAATCATGTTGATAGCATGTAAAAAAAAAAAAAAAACAATTACAAGAAAATGGCACTTAGAAGTTCTTCCTGACCAAGAGCAATGGACAGGCATTGTTGAAAATATACATCTAATGGAAAAAACTAACATAATCGACAGAGAATGCAAGGACAATATGAAAAAAAAATATGGTGGAAATAGACACACTACAAAGTGCAACAATGAGACAGAAATTGAAAGAATAACCAAAGATACTGAAGTAACCAGAAGAACTTAGAGATGGAAACTAAAAACCTTGATGCTGCTACATTTGTTCCCTCCCTTTTTCTTTTTTTTCCTTTTTTTTGTTTGTTTTGTTCCTTTCTTCTTTAAATATATAGAGATGGAAAATGATATTGTATAAAGAGTTTCGGACTGTGTTCTGAATGTAACATGTACTATGAAAAATGAATAAAAAGCAAAGTTCCAAAAAATAATAGGTGAGTGGAAAAAAAAGAGAAAACAAAATCCACAAACTCACAGCAGCTGGGTCTCTAATGGCTGCTGTCTTCTGTCAAAAATACCCTTTGGGCCAGAGAGGTGAGACCCACGTGCTGGACTGTGAGTTTGTGAAAATTTATTGCAAAACCCAACAAACATAAAAGTGCAACAAAGTGCTCTGAACACAAAATGCAAACAAGAGAGAAAAACTTGCAGAAATTGTGCACCAGAGCAAGGCAGGGCTCTGGTGGAGACGAGGGAAATGTAACTCAGAGTCAAGACAGCGGCAATTAGAAAATGAACATAACTCCCCTTACATAGGGATCAAACACCTTGACGTAATTAAAGACCGGAGTGGGTCTCTGAACGGACAGGAGGAAGCAATGGCATGATAATTCTGGCCAGCTAGGGATCATGAGGAAGTCATCGGAGCTGACAGCTAGCAGGGCCACACCCATGCTGAGCAAAGCCCCAGAAGGCCACTGACAGCTGTCAACCCCGAGAGAAAGAACATAACAAAATACAAACATAACGATGTGCCAATGGAGACAGGCAACTAAAAAACATACAATAAACAAACGTAAACAGGAAAATAAATCATACTAAGAAACGATATAGGATAAATGACAACTGAAAAAATGACAACACAGTACAATAATGAAAAATGGTAGACACCCTGAGCCCAGTGGAATCCCTCCGCACGCAGAACGTGACACTATTTCTGTAATCTACAACAGATCAAGGTTAAAAGCGATACTAAGAAAAAGCAATGATTAAAAAAGTTTCATGTTAATGAAAAAAATAATACAGTCCATAACCATTCCATTGTTTAAGGTAAGAGACACACAGCCTTCAGTGACATGGAAAAAAAAACTGGTGAGAGAAAGACTGAGCAATGTCCATGACGAATAAAAAGTTAAAGTAATAAACTTTGAGAATGTTAGCATATTATGAAGAGCAAATGTTTAGACACATCTTTTCAAGAGAAAATAGATGGCCTGTTCTGACCTTCACCACCATGAATTTTAAAAAAAAACAACAGCCATGAGCAAGAAGTGAATGTGATGTTGTGAGGTAGTGTACAGGGCTGATTTAAAATATAAAAATAGTTTTACAGCAACACAGGCTCTGATTAATCTCATTTATATCAATGCAGCCACACATATGTTTTATGTTACATATGTATTTATGTGTTTCTATCTCATTGGAGCACCTTCACCTTACAGTGAAAGTTTTTCTATCACAGAAAATAAGAATTGTTTACTTATACCTTTGAAATACATTTTAATCTTTGAATGACAGTATACCGGGATATGTGTTTTTGGTTATATAGCCCAGCCCTACTGTAGCATCTCTTTGGTCACCCGGCATACTGTATATTGTAATTGAAAAGATGTAAACACAGTCTCTGGAAGAAGTGGAAAATAATTACCATAATACTAACAAATACTACTACACGTTACTTTTTATTTCATAATTAAACAAGATAAAAAATTTTAAAAAAAAAACACTTGCTGAAGTGCAAAAGTCTGGTCACCCTATACACTTAACTATTGAAACACAATTTTAAAAAAATCATAAAAAAATATGCTATTTAAGAGATGCCCGGATTTTGTCGTATGGCTGTATATTACCATGTCCACTGTAGAAATGCTGATAGGTTAGCAATCTAATAAGCATGTCCAGAGCAAACAACTAAATGTGCTGTACACTCTTTTTTCCCTCCATGAACTGCCTCAACATCAATAGTTTTCAGAAAATGCAACTTTTCCAATGTATGTGAAAACATTTTAATGTAAATTTGCAATTTTTTTTCAACAATTTGCAGCTTTTCTTGTAAATTTGGGGCTGCACGGTGGCACAGTGGTTAGCACTGCGGCAGCACAGTTTACCCTTGGCCGGGGGATCGTGGGGATCGTGGGATCGATCCCAGCCCCCGACCAACAGTGATCTGTGTGGAGTTTGCATGTTCTCCCCGTGTTTGCGTGGGTTTACTCTGGGATTTCTCCAGTTTCCTCCCACATGCCAAAAACATGCAGGTTAGGTTAATTGGAGACTCTAAAGTGGCCCTAGGTGTGAATGGTTAAGGGATAGCGCCATATCGTGGCTGCTTCATTCATCCAGGTGGTGGATGACCCTCAATTTCCCCTCTGGGGATCAATAAAGTATACTAAATACTAAATCTAAATCTAAAAAAAAATTGGGACCTTTTTCTGATAAAGTTACAACAAATAACTGAATACCCAATTTCAAAAAAAAAATATAAGGGTAACAACAAATGATCAAATATTTAGATACAGTCCTATCTGAAGGGTCATTTTTAAAATTAAAAATAAAATAATAACAATACAGTGCATCTGGAAAGTATTCACAGCGCTTCAATTTTCCACATTTTGTTATGTTACAGCCTTTCCTATTTTTCCCCTCAAAATTCTACACACAATACCCCATAAAGACAACATGAAAAATGTTTGTTGGAGATTTTGCAAATTTATTTAAAAAAAAAAATAAGAAATCACATGTACTATTCACAGCCTTTGCCATGAAGCTCAAAATTGAGCTCAGGTGCATCCTGTTTCCACTGATCATCCTTGAGATGTTTCTTCAGCTTAATTGGAGTCCACCTGTGGTCGATTCACTTGACTGAACATGATTTGGAAAGGCACATACCTGTCTATACAAGGTCCCACAGTTGGCAGTGCATGTCAGAGCACAAACCAAGCATGAAGTCAGAGGAATTGTCTGTAGACATCTGAGATAGGATTGTCTCAAAGTACAAATCTGGGGAAGGGTACAGAAAAAATTCTGCTGCTTTGAAGGTCCCAATGAGCACAGTGGCTTCCATCATTTTCCATCATCTTTGTTCAATACTTTGGTGATACACCTTTGGCAGCAATTACAGCCTCAAGTCTTTTTGAATATGATGCCACAACCTTGGCACACCTATCTTTGGGCAGTTTTGCCCATTCCTCTTTGCAGCACCTCCCAAGCTCCATCAGGTTGGATGGGAAGCATCAGTGCACAGCCATTTTCAGGTCTCTCCAGAGACGTTCAATTAGATTCAAGTCTGGGCTCTGGCTGGGCCACTCAAGGACATTCACAGAGTTGCTCTGAAGCCACTCCTTTGACAGCTTGGCTGTGTGCTTATGGTTGGTGTCCTGCTGAAGGATGAACCGTCACCCCAGTCTGAGGTCAAGAACACTCTGGAGCAGGTTTTAATCCAGGATGTCTCTGAACATTTCTGCATTCATCTTTCCCTCTGAGTAGTCTCCTAGTTCCTGCCACTGAAAAACATCCCCAAAGCATGATGCTGCCACCACCATGCTTCACTCTAGAGATGGTATTGGCATGGTGATGTGCAGTGCCTGGTTTCCTCCAAACCTGATGCCTGGCATTCACGCCAAAGAGTTCAATCTTTGTCTCATCAGACGAGAGAATTTTGTTTCTCATGGTCTGAGAGTCCTTCAGGTGCCTTTTACTAAGGAGTGGCTTCCGTCTGGCCACTCTACTATACAGGCCTGATTGGTGGATTGCTGCAGAGATGGTTGTCCTTCCGGAATGGTTCTCCTCCACAGAGGAACGCTGGAGCTCTGACAGCGACCATCGGGTTCTTGGTCACCTCCCTGAATAAGGCCCTTCTCCCCTGATCGCTCAGTTTAGATGGCCGGCCAGCTCTGGGAAGAGTCCTGGTAGCCACTGTGCTCATTGGGACCTTCAAAGCAGCAGAAGTTTTTCTGTACCCTTCCCCAGATTTGTGCTTTGAGACAATCCTGTCTCGGAGGTCTACAGACAATTCCTCTGACTTCATGCTTAGTTTGTGCTCTGACATGCACTGTCAACTGTGGGAGCTTGTATAGACAGGTGTGTGTCTTTCCAAATCATGTCCAATCAAGTGAATCGACCACAGATGGACTCCAATTAAGCTGTAGAAACATCTCAAGGATGATCAGTGGAAACAGGATGCACCTGAGCTCAATTTTGAGCTTCATGGCAAAGGCTGTGAATACTTATGTTCATGTGATTTATTTTTTTTATTTTTAATAAATTTGCAAAAACCTAAAAAAAAAATAAAAAATGTTTTCACGTTGTCATTATGGGGTATTGTGTGTAGAATTATGAGCAAAAAATTAATTTAATCCATTGTGGAATAATAAGGCTAATAATAATTGTGGAATAAGGCTGTAGCATAAAATGTGGATAAAGTGAAGTGCTGAATACTTTCTGGATGCACTGTAATAATAACAACAATAACAATAATAATAATAATAATTTATTTATTTAGCGAATGCAAAGTCCTTAAGCCAAGCAGTTGCCTCCTGGTTTGCTGTATGGAGGGTGTGTAATCCTCCTTCCAGTCTTTGGAGCGGGCAAGCCTCTATGATGTGTTCCATTGTTTGCTCCTCTCCACATGCGCACAGTGGGCTAGGGCTACTGCCCCATCTGTAAAGGCTGGCCAAGCAGGGGCCATGTCCAGTCCTGAAGCGATTGAGTGTAGACCACTGTCTCCTTGGGAGGTTGGTGCCCGGGACCTGTTGGTTGGGGTTTATCACCAGCTGTTTGTTTGGGACCTCCTTGGTCTCCCATTCCTCTTGCCAAGCTGTCTGGATGGTAAAGTCAGCTGGGGGAGGGTTTTTCCAAATCGGCCGTCTGGATGAAAGTCAGGCAGTGGGTGGAGTGTAGATATCTGCATGGATTGGTAAGTGAGGAGAATCTTTAACTTTTTGGAGCATCCTTTGAGTTAATGCTGCTCGCCGGATGTGTGGAGGGGCTATGTTTGACAGTACAGAGAGCCAGGGGAGTGGTGTTGAGCGGATTGTTCCAGTTATAGTTCTCATGGTTGTGTTGAGCTGGGTGTCTACATGGTGTGTGTAAGATGACCTGGACCAGACAGGGGCACAATATTCTGCTACAGAGTATGAAAGGGCCAGTGCTGAGGTGCGCAGGGTGGAGACTGCCGCCCCCCATTTTGCACCAGCGAGCTTGCAGAGCAGGTTGTTTCGTACCTTCACCTTAGCAGCCGTCCCCTTTAGATGTTCCTTGAAGGATAAGGTCCTATCAAGGGTCACTCCAAGATAAGTTGGATTTGGGGCATGCTTAAGCTTGAGTCCGCTCAGGTGGATGTTTAGTTCTCTGGCAGCTTTTGCATTGTGGAGATGGAATACACTGGAGACGGTTTTTGCTGGGCTTGGTTTTAGGCGCCAGATTTTGCAGAACTGGTCCAGTTTGGCAAGATCTTCCGTGAGCACCCGTTCCAGTGGTTCAAAGTCTGGTGCTTGGAATGCCAAACAGATGTCGTCTGCATAGGTGAATTTGCGGGATTTTGTAGTAGGCAGGTCGTTTATGTAGAGATTGAACAGAGTTGGAGCTAGAACTGAGCCTTGTGGGAGTTCGTTTTTCTGCATTCTCCATGCACTTGTCTTCTGACTGAGGTGGACTCTGAACCTTCGGTTGGTCAGCAGGGTTTTTATAATTGCTGTTGCCCAAGCAGGGATCGCCTTTATAAGTTTCAGGAGGAGGCCTTTGTGCCAGACCGTATCATAGGCGGCTGTAAGGTCGAGAAACACAGCCCCTGTCTTCAGTCTGCTCTCGAAGCCATTTTCGATGAAGGTGGTTAGGGCCAGTACTTGTTCTCCTGTACTGCGGTCCTTGCGGAAACCTGCTTGATCCACACTTAGAATATCCTCTACCTCTGGGGAAATGCGTTGCAGAATTAGGCGCTCCATGATTTTGTAAGGAACGCTGAGTAGGGAGATTGGGCGGTAGCTTGCTCGTAATTTGTGGTCTTTGCCAGGTTTTGGGATGGCAATTACCTTTGCTGTCCGCCATTTCTTTGGGATCGAGTTTGTTTGTGTGATCCTTGTGTAGAATTGTGTCAACCAGGTTAGGGCTCGGGGGCCAAGATTTTTCATGAATTCTGGGAAGATGTTATCGTATCCTGCTGCCTTTCCACATTTCAGGCTCTGTAGGACTTTCTCCAGTTCAGCAGCCTCGAAGGGTTCAGGGTTCGTTTCCTCTACAGGCATTTTTTGGTGTTTTTTTAGCTCAGTTGTAACTGCTCTTTTGGTGTCTTTGTCTTGGGGTGCTTTGGCGATAGTCAGTAGGTGGGATGCAACTTGGTTGGGTGTGACGGATGCTCGGCTTTGGCTAGGGGGCTTCTGTGCAGCTCCTAGGCGACGGATGAGGCTCCAACATTTCCTGCTAGAGTGGGTAAAGCTCCGGTCAGCAACTGTCTCCTCCCATTTCTTTCGCCGAGCTGTATTTAGCGATTCAATGAGATGGTCTGCTATCTCTGGGTCCCCTGATGTTTGATAGGATTGTAGGAGGGCAGCACTTTCTCCGTCCAAACATGGGACATAGAGGGGTCGGTAGCCTCGTGGGATTGCAGTATGGGCAGCCTTGAAGATTGCGCTGCAGAAGCGGTTGTATGCTTCATCTACAGTGATGGTGTGGAGTGGGATGGTAACAACGCTCCGGTCCAGAGTTTCACTGAATTTCTTCCAGTTGGCTTTGTGGAAGTTCCAGCGCATCTTCCTTGGGCTGTATATGACTGGAAGTTGTAGGCCAATGTGTACAAGCAGGGGCCGGTGTTGGCTGTGTGGAAAATCATCAAGAATGAGGATCTGTGTAGGATATGGCTCCCCATTCAAAGAGCTGACCCAACACAGGTCAGGAGAATAGTCCTTCTTCCACCTAGCAGAGTGGAAGGTTCCTCTTTGTTTGGGGTCGTATATCAAAGCGAGGTCATTTCTGGATGCCCAGTCTGAAAGTGCCTTCCCATCACTGTCCACTGCTGGGTACCCCCAGTCAGGGTGATGGCTGTTAAAGTCCCCCACATAGATGGCAGGGTGGGGTAGGGTGGGTAAGACCTGCAGATCCCAGTTGGCATTAGGGGGCTTGTACACATTGACAATATGGAAGCCACCAATGATTATGGTGTCTGAGAAATGTGTTGTTATCAGGTGATTTGCTTCAACTATGTCAGAACGCACATAGGTGGCACGTCCATGTTTAGCATGTAGAACATAGCACAGGAGGTCAAAGCCTTTGATGGTGAAGCGGCCAGCTTCCTCTGTGCCAATATGAGTCTCTTGGAGGCAGATTACATCAATCGAATGTTGGAAGGCGAGGACTTCGTTAAGGCTTCGCTTGGCTGCAGATAGGCCTTCAACGTTTAGTTGTAATATGCGAAGGGCCGATCCTACCACAAAGTGCTCTTGGGGCTGTTTGCTTTCGGCTTTAGGACTGTGACTAGGATTCTTCTTTGACTTGGCACAGAGGCGTCGTCTCTTCGAATTTAATAATAATACAACTGGATAATGGTTACCCAGCCAGAGGGGGAACACAAGCCAGTGTATTCCCTGTGCCGTTCCCAAGCCCAGACAAATAGCTGCGTCAGGAAAGACATTAGGCTTTAAAAAATCCTTGCCAAATCGACATCCGGATCATCATGATTTAAGGTAATGATATACGCTTTGGTGACCCCAAAAGAGAGCAGCAGAAAGACAAATATACTGTATATATATATATATATATATATATATATATATATATATATATATATATATATATATATATATATATATATATAAAAAACTGTGTATATTACTGTACTTCTGTTGCAAAGGACTGGCTATCTGTCCAGGGTGTACCCCGCCTCTTGTCCAAAAAGAAGTTGAGATATGCTAATTAATTAATTAACTTTCTACTACTGTACTTCCTACTACTGTACTTCCACATAACAAAAAAGTTTGCAACCTGGGTAATCCATCAAAATATCACATTGGGATTTATTTATTTATTTATTTATTTATTGGTTATTTATTTGTACCCGTAGGTAGATTTGGTTTGCAGTCTGGTGACAAGCCACCGGCTGCCGGTCGCTGCGTGCTAAACCTGCATGTTTTTTTGGTATGCGGGAGGAAACCGGAGAAATCCCGGAGTAAACCCACGCAACACGGGGAGAACATGCAAACTCCACACAGCTCACTGTTGGTCGGGGGCTGGGATCGAACCCACGATCTCATGATCCCCGCGATCCCCCGGCTGAGGGTAAACTGTGCTGCCACAGTGCTAAACCACTACGCCACCGTGCAGCCCGATGCACAATATTAGCATTTTTTCCCCCTCCAACAACCGATTTGACAAAACTATTTTCAAAAATTTGGCATATGCCGATACTGATACAGTATATGCACATATTTTTCCCATCTATTTACATCTTCCTAATCTTGCAGTGATGGTTAACTGGCATTTAAAGGCACATTTCCCAAGGAACTACCTCAACTTAATATGAAAATTCATGTTATTTTTTTAGTGACATCTTCAACAGAACTGTAAATTTCCTCCTTTTAATAAGCTGAATGATAATGTTCCTGTATCGACTGATGTCAAAAATAATGTCTGCCAATGACCAACTTATTATTTTTGATTGTTTCAGTATCGCCCAATTGTTTTGGTATCAGCTAACTAAAAAATGTGCATTATTAAAAAAAACTAATTGAAATACTTTAAAAATGGTTCAGTTCTGTATGTTTTTTGAATTTGCAGCTGTATTCTACTGTCGTCTTTTTCAGGGCAAAATCAATGCCACACAACTGGGAGACACCAGAAAAATATTGGCAGTGTTGATATCTTATTTGCCAATAAGCGATATAAGTCATGTAAGGTAAATCTGCCGATGTTAGGCTTACATATCAGTGCATCCCTTAATACCAAAATATTTCATTCTGCACCATTCATTTTTGAGATTCACTTTGTCCATGTTTACATTGTTTACATATGGTCACATTCTCAACAGAGTAACACAAGAGCAAGTATGTGTGTGTATGTCTATATGTCTATGTATAATGTACAGTGGATATAAAAAGTCTACACACCCCAGTTCAAATGCTAGGTTTTTGTGATGTAAAAAAATGAGACCAAAATCAATCATTTCAAAACTTTTTCCTCCATTAATGTGACCTATAACCTGTACAACCCAAATGAAAAACAAACAAATCTTTTAAGGGGGAAAAACAACAAAAAAAAAAACTTACGATAACCTGGTTGCATAAATATGTGACCCCTGCTGGCAAAATGAGTCGGAATGCGCACCGCGTCATTACGAGCTGCAGGCATGAGAAGTCATAAATCATGACTCTGTGTTTGCTAGCAGCAAGTCCCAGGAAAACCCCCATGAGTGCCTGGTATCATTGGAAAGCTTAGAAAACGTACTTTCTAAAAATACATATGTTTTTGCAGAAGACTAACTCCCGACTGATCGAACGCAAGTTTTAAACCTAGCCAAAATTTAAACAAATAGTCTTTTTCTGGGTCCGTTTTTGTGCACTTCCTACAAATTAAATATAATTTTGAAGGTCTTTCAATACAGAATATGGGAAAAAAAAAACTACCTCAGTTTTGATAATTTCCTCAAAGTGACTTATTTTGCCAGCACGGGTCACATATGCACACCCTCTTATAACTGGGGATGTGGCTGTGTTCAAAATTAACCAATCACATTAAAATTCATGCTAAATGGGAGTCAGCACACACCTGCCACCATTTAAAGTGCCTCTGATTAACCCCAAATAAAGTTCAGCTGTTCTTGTAGGCTTTTCCTGACATGTTTGTAGTCGCATCTTACGACACAAGCCATGGTCCGCAGAGAGCTTCCAAAGCATCAGAGGGATCTCATTGTTCAAAGGCATCAGTCAGGAGAAGGGTACAAAAGAATTTCCAAGGCATTAAATATACCATGGAACACAGTGAAGACACTCATCATCAAGTGGAGAAAATATAGCACAGCAGTGACATTACCAAGAACTGGACGTTCCTCCAAAATTGATGAAAAGACAAGAAGAAAACTGGTCAGGGAGGCTGCCAAGAGGCTGACAGCAACATTGAAGGAGCTGCAGGAATTTCTGGCAAGTACTGGCTGTTTAGTACATGTGACAACAATCTCCCATCTTCTTCATATGTCTGGGCTATGAGTCAGGGTGGCAAGATGGAAGCCTTATCTTACAAAGAAAAACATCCAAGCCTGGTTACATTTTGCAAAAACACATAGGCTCCAGCCCCCCCGCGACCCGAAAGGATTAAGCGGTAGAAGATGGATGGATGGACATTTGAAATCTCCCAAACGCATATGGGAAATGTCAGGCTGAACTTTTTGGCCATAATTCCAAAAGGTACAATTTGGCACAAACACAACACTGCTCATCACCAAATGAACACCATACCTACATGAAGCATGGTGGTGGCACCATCATGCTTTGGGGCTGTTTTTCTTCAGCTGGAACTGGGGCCTTACCTTATCTACATATTATTCCATCTAGCCACAATGCTCTGCACTTTGTGTGTTTATATATTTACATATTTATTCCATCTAGCTACAATGCTCCGTACTGTGTGTGTTTATATATCTACATATTTATTCCATCTAGCTACAATGCTCCGCACTGTGTGTCTATATATATATATGTATATATTGTATATATTTATGTTTATATGTACATATGTATACTTGCTGCTCTTTTTTTTTTTTTTCTCTTGCCTTCTGATTGTTGCTCTGAGTGTTGCTATCCCTGTGCTGTTGCAATCCTGGAATTTCCCCATTGTGGGACTAATAATAAAGGCTTATCTTAGTCAAGGTGGAGGGAATTATGATCAGTTCCAAATACCAGTCAGTGTTGACACAAAACCTTCAGGTTTCTGCTAGAAAGCTGAAGATGAAGAGGAACTTCATCTTTCAGTATGACAATGACCCGAAGTATACATCCAAATCAACAAAAGAATGGTTTCAGCAGAAGAAATGGTATTCACTTATATAGCACTTTTATTCTCATCTCTAGATGACCAAAACGCTTTACAGATCCTGCTATCCACCCATTCCCACACTGATGGCGGCATAGCTGCCATACACCAGTGCCGGCCTAACCCACCAGGAACAACTGGGGGTTCAATGTCTTGCTCAAGGACACTTCGACATGCAGACTGCAGACAGAGTGGGAATCGAACCCCTGACCCTCTGATCAGTAGTTGGCCACACTACACGTGCACCACAGCCGGCACAGAAGATTAAAGTTTTGGAATGGCCCAGCCAGAATCCAGATCTGAATCTGATCGAACATCCATGTGGTGATCTGAAGGGGGCTGTGCACATGAGATACCCTCACAATCTGACAGATTTGGAGCATTTTTGCAAAGAAGAGTGGGCAAATACTGCCACATCAGGATGTGCCACGCTGATAGACTCCTACCCAAAAAGACTGAGTGCTGTAATAAACGCCAAAGGTGTTGCAACAAAGTATTACTTTAAGGGTGTGCATATTTATGCAACCAGCTTATTGTAAGTTTGTAGACGCTGGGTTAATCCTCTCAGACTGGATGCAGAGGGTAAACAGAGAAAGACAATAGGTATTGAGATGAGAGAGATTATGGTGAGGTAGCAGGAAGAAGTAGTGGGGGGAGAAGGGTTGAATGTATTGTGATGTGAGACGTCATGCAGATGTGAGATGGGCAGTTGATATAAAAGGAGAGACCCTGGTGTATTTGAGAGATTCTTTTTCTGTGTATGACTGATGTGAGAGTGAATAAAGTCATCTGCTGCATGAGTCTGCCTCCATTATTTGCACTCTCCCCACTGGTGACCCCTTGACGAATTATGGAACACGAGGCAAGAACCCCGGAGTCGGCCCAGACAGAAAGCCCCAGCAACGCGGCAAGCATCCCAGAGACGACCCGGACGGAAAGCCCCAGCAACGCGTGCACTGTTTCGGTCAAACTACCGGACATTTGGCTGCATGACCCGCGGTCTTGGTTCCACCACACCGAGGCTCAGTCCCTTCAGTCAGTCAGTTCCTTCAGTCAGTTCCCTTCAGGGAATAATGGCAGACGACACCAGATATTACTATGTGGTCGCAGCGCTGGACGCTCGCACGTCTCAGCAAGTAGTGAGCCTGCTCCAACAGCCTCCAGCCCACAATAAATACGGGCTCTCAAGGCCGCGCTGACCCGGCGCTACACACTCTCGGACTGTGAGAGAGCAGAGAGGCTCCTGAGGCGCTCTGAGTTAGGAGATGGGTCGGCGGTCGAACTGATGGAGAAGATGTTGGCGTTGATGGGCATGGACGACGGGCATTTTCTGTTTGTCCACCTTTTCCTCCGGAACCTCCCAACAGAGGCAAGAGCGGTCCTTGCCAATTCGCCGTTGCTGGCCGCGCGTGACTTACCGTGCGCTAGCCCAGGAAGCAGATCGGATCATCCTCACCACCAGAGCCCTCACAGTGAATGCGGCGGCGTCAGAACCCAGCGAGACGACCAGCGGAGACGAGAAGCTGGCGACGGTAGCGGCAGCAGGGGCCAGGAAGCGCCAGAGAGACACGCTCTGCTTCTACCACCGCCGCTTTGGAAAGAACGCACGCAGATGTGTGCCACCGTGCCAATTCAAGCGTTCGGGAAATGCCAGGGCCGGCAGTCAGTAGCAGCTGCGAATGCCGGTGAAAAGAACAAGCTGCTCTACGTGACGGACTCGCACTCGGGGAGACGGTTCCTCGTAGACACCGGCTCCCAGAAGAGCCTCATCCTGCCGTCCTATGCCGACCGGCTAGCGGGAGCTAGCGGCCCCCAGCTGGTAGCCGTAAATGGCTCGGACATTAAGACTTTTGGTGAGAGAACACTGACTTTATTCCTACATGGCCGTATGTACGAGTGGACTTTTGTCATAGCGGCATTGAGTTTCCCAATCCTGGGAGCTGATTTTCTGTGCGCACATGGGTTGCTAGTCGATGTTGCTAACAGGTGCCTGGTTAATGCAATGTCTTTTGATTCTCTCCCCTGAACAGCTCGAGGGGCCGGGCCAATAACACAAGCCAACGTCACAGCTCCAGGCGGTAAGTTCCACACACTGCTCACTCAGTTCCCAGCACTCATGGTCCCAATGTTTTCGGCGGCCAGCACTAAACACGGGGTGGAACACTTTATCATCACCACTGGGCAGCCCGTTTTCGCACGACCTCGGCACCTGGACGCAGCTAAACTGGCCATAGCGCGCGAGGAGTTTGCCAACTTGGAAAGGTTGTGCATCATCAGGCGCTCAAACAGCCCATGGGCATCCCCGCTACACATGGTCCCTAAGGCCGAGGGATCATGGCGACCGTGCAGAGATTTCCGCAGGTTGAATAATGCCACAGCGCACGACCGCTACCCGATTCCTCATATTCAGGACTTTTCCGTTCACCTCGCCAGGGCACGCATTTTTTCTAAAATAGACTTGGTCCGTGGTTACCTCCAGGTCCCAGTGCGCACGGAGGACATACCCAAAACAGCGGTAATAACTCTGTTTGGCTTGTGTGAGTTTTTACGCATGCCCTTCGGATTAAAAGGCGCAGCACAGATATTCCAACGCATGATGGATGCGGTGTTGCGCAATCTGCCGTTTGTGTTTGTCTACCTGGATGATATCCTGGTGGCCAGTGCGTCCGAGGACGAACACGTAACCCACCTCAGGACGGTTTTCCGGAGGTTGGAGGAGCACAGGTTAATAATCAACCCGGCGAAATGCCAGTTCAGCGTGACGGGGATTAACTTTTTGGGGCACCGCGTCTCACCGGAGGGAGCGATACCCTTGCCCGACAAGGTGCGCGCCGTGGCGAATCTTCCCCGGCCTCAGACGGTCAGGGCGCTGCAAGAGTTTTTGTGGATGGTTAATTTTAATAACCGGTTCCTCCCCCGTGCAGCTCAGCTCATGCAGTCATTGTATGCCGCGCTCAAGAAATGGAAACCGGAGGACAGAGTCGAATGGACTCCGGAGCAGGAGCAGGCATTCTCTGAAGTTAAAACAGCCCTGGCGAACGCCGCACTGTTGGCGCACCCAGACCCGACGGCCCAGACAGTGCTCACTACCGACACCTCGGACGTGGCCATAGGGGCCGTTGTGGAGCAACGCGTCACCGGTTCTTGGCAGCTGCTCGCTTTTTTCAGCAGGGCTTTGCGCGACAGTGAGCATAAATACAGTGCGTTCGACTGAGAGTTGCTGGCTCTCCACCTGGCCATACGCCACTTCCAGTTCTGGCTGGAAGGGCACAGCTTCACCGCATTCATGGACCACAAGCCGCTAACGTTCGCGATGGCCAAGGTTTCGGAACCATGGTCGGGCTGGCAGCAGAGACAGCTGGCAGCAATCTCGGAGTTTACGACCGATATTCAGCATGTGTCAGGTAAACTGAATGTGGTGGCGGACTGCCTTTCGCGCGCGGTAGTAGCGCCGGTCTGCGTGGGGATAGATTATACAGCCATGGCCGCGGAGCAGATTGGCGATGCGGACGTGTGCGCGCTCCAGTCTGGACCAACAGGGTAAAGGCTGGAGAGCAGAGTACTGCAAGACGGCAGCCCCTCCCCAATCTGCGATGTCTCCACGGGATGTCTGCGCCCGGTGGTCCCAGTTGCTTGGCGCCGCCGAGTGTTTGAGTCAGTTCACGCTCTGGCGCACCCAGGAGTGCGCGCGTCAGTCAAAATGGTGGGATCGAAGTTCGTATGGCCAGGCCTGCGCAAACAAGTGAAAGAGTGGACGACGGCCTGCGTAGCATGCCAACGAGCCAAAGTACACAGAAACACGAAGACTCCTTTGGAGCCATTTCGTATACCGGCTAAGAGGTTTGACCATGTTCACATGGACCTCGTGGGCCCCCTCCCGCCATTGCAGGGGTGCACGCACCTTCTGACAGTGGTGGACCGCACCACACGCTGGCCAGAAGCAGTCCCGCTGGCGGCAACCACGTCCGCGGACATGGCATGCACTTTTTTGACGACATGGGTGGCACGTTTTGGCATCCCGTCGGACATAACGTCTGATAGGGGCCCGCAGTTTGTTTCTGACCTCTGGTCCGCGATGGCCCATAGCCTGGGGGTTGCAATTCATCGCACAACTGCGTACAACCCGCAGGCCAATGGGTTATGCGAGCGTTTCCATAAGTCACTCAAAGCAGCACTCAGGGCTTCGCTGACGGATGCAAATTGGGTAGACCGGTTGCCATGGGTTTTATTAGGGTTGCGTTCTGCCCCTAAAGAGGATTTGGAGGCTTCCCCGGCGGAGCTTGTTTTTTCTCAGCCACTGCGGCTCCCCGGGGAATTTTTGCCAGATAATCCCACACCGGACAACTGTCTGTCTCAGTGTCCGCAGCATAGCGCAGATACAGGCACGCTGCCGGGCCCGGCCGACCACTTTTTTCCACGCGCTTTTGTGCCAAAAACTTTGAAGAACGCGATGTTCGTGTTTATCAGGCACAATGCCCACCGCCCCCCATTGCGCCCACCCTACGATGGCCCATTCAGAGTGCTGGAAACAAGGGACAAACATTTTTTGTTAGACTTGGGGGGTCGTAGGGAGAAAATATGTATAGACAGACTTAAGCCCAGACTTAAGCCTTAAGCATCAGCACCGGATCACCCCAGGGCTGTGTACTTTCCCCCCTACTCTTCTCCCTTTATACCAACTCCTGCACCTCCAGCCACCAGTCTGTCAAGTTGATCAAGTTTGCGGACGACACCACCCTCATCGGGCTCATCTCCAACGGCGACGAGTCCGCCTACAGGAGAGAGGTGGCCCAGCTGGCGTCCTGGTGCAACAACAACAACCTGCAGCTGAACGCTCTGAAGACAGTGGAGATGATTGTGGACTTCAGGAAAGTCACAACCCCTCTGCCCCCCCTCACCCTCACAGGCTCTCCCATCACCACTGCTGATTCCTTCCGCTTCCTAGGCACCACCATCACCAGGGACCTCAAGTGGGAGCCGACCATCAGCTCCCTCATCAAAAAGGCCCAGCAGAGGATGTTCTTCCTGCGGCAGCTGAGGAAGCTCAAGCTACCCACCAAGATGTTAGTGCAGTTCTACACAGCCATCATCGAGTCCATCCTCACCACCTCCATAACCGTGTGGTACGCAGGAGCCACTGCCAGGGACAGACTAAGGCTGCAGCGCGTCGTGCGCACTGCTGAGAAGGTGATCGGCTGCAAGCTCCCATCTCTCCAGGACCCGGAGGCGTGCTGGCCGGATCATAGCCGATCCCTCACACCCTGGTCACGTACTGTTTGCCCCCCTCCCCTCAGGTAGAAGACTTCGGTCCATCCAGACTAAAACCTCCCGTCACATGAACAGCTTCTTCCCCTCTGCCATCAGACTGCTGAACACTAAGTGACTTATTGACTCTCGTGCACTATGTACAGCAGCTCAACCAGACTCATGTCAATCATCACTGTTTTCTTCCTGCATTACCGACTGCACTATATGGTTCTCCACATTATCTGCTGCTCGCTAATATATTTAACTGCTGACCAGTATTACTCACTCTTATTCTACACTTTATTGCATGTATAGTTTATTTCTTTTATTTTATCATGTTTAATGTTGCAGCATTGCACCGAGACAAATTCCTAGTTTGTGTACTACATGAACAATGGCAATAAATCTGATTCTGATTCTGATTAAGCCCGCCTTTGTGGTGGCAGACGAGCATGTGATGTTGGCTCAGGCCCCTCGGCGTGGAAGACCCCCATGGAGAACTCCCCAGGTAAACGATTCATCAGAGCAGCCACACGGGCAAGTCGAAGGTTCCCTCCCCCCCTCGCCATTGCCCACCTGCAGACAGACACACCCCCAGGAGCCCCCCACCAGCACAGCAGCGCCGCGGAGGCGGAGAACCCCCGTTACAGCAGATACGGGAGGAGACTGAAGCCAAAAGGACGTGAGGACTGAAACTCAGTCTGCGATTCTGGTGGGGGGGGGGGTAGACGCTGGGTTAATCATTTCAGACTGGATGCAGAGGGTAAACAGAGAAAGACAATAGGTATTGAGATGAGAGAGATTATGGTGAGGTAGCAGGAAGAAGTAGTGGGGGGAGAAGGGTTGAATGTATTGTGATGTGAGATGTCATGCAGATGTGAGATGGGTGGTTGAGAGACCCTGGTGTATTTGAGAGATTCTTTTTCTGTGTATGACTGATGTGAGCGTGAATAAAGTCGTCTGCTGCATGAGTCTGTCTCGGTTATTTGCACTCTCCACAAGTTTTTTATTTTTCATTTTTCCCCTTAAAAGATTTCAGTTTGTTTTTCAATTGGGTTGTACAGGTTATAGGTCACATTAATGGTGGAAAAAGTTTTGAAGTGATTTATCTTGGTCTCAATTTTTTACATCACAAAAACCTGGCATTTGAACAGGGATGTGTAGACTTTTTATATCCACTGCATACTTTTTTCTAACCAATATTAACAAGACAAGAATCATTTGTTTCTTATTACTTATTTGGTGGAAGCACATCAGTGACAGGGCCTGTGATGATGCTATGTTCTTATCACTTTTTAACACCCAGACTATTTATAATGTTAATTATATTCATTCAGCATAGAAACTATATGCATTGCATTTCAGAGTTATATAGAGTGACCATTCCCATTCTTGCTGTTCTTGACATTTATTCCAGTGTTCTTATTCAAGATGTGTAAAGTACTAAAATATGAATGTGATTAAAATGCAGAAAAGTTCTTGGTTGTGGTTAGCGTGCACAACGTAAACAATATAATGTCCTTTTGACCCAACCAAACATGTAAAGTCTCGCAAAATCTTCAGTATCAAATAGCACCAGTTTAGCAAGCTATAAAGAATGAAACGCTATCAAGATAAAGGGTGATACTATACAAGTTATAAGAATATTATAATAAAAACATAACTAGATCTTATTGGAAAGACAAAAATAAACAGGTCTGCTTTTCCTCAAGATGAGAAGAGTTTATTTGTGACTAACATCACTGGGTCATTTAGGCACACATGAGAGCTTAAACTGTAATCAACATAATTCTGCTACACCTAGGCTCAACAATGCTCTTCAACTAAACTGACAAGCAAATGAAAGATTTTTCAATGAGCTGTTCTGATCTCTGTGCAGCCACCTTAATTATAGCAATTTAGTTTGTCAGTTTTGGTAGAAAGTTTGAAAAAAACGGGACTCTAAAATGTCACAAAGAAAGAGAGGAAATAAGTGGAAGTGTGAGGGACAGACAAGCGGTCAGGCAGAATGAGAAAATAATAGCTCATTGTGTGTGCTCTCTCTGGGTGGACAGTCTTTGCAATGAGAAATATTAACATTGCCAGGCTCTTTCAGCCTTGTTTAAAAAAAAAAAAAGAAAATCATCATGCTCAGACAAAAGAGTGCCCCTAAAATCCATCCAACCAATCAATGGCCTTCATAGGAAAGGCGGCGCACAGGGGGAATTTGTCACATACACTTCAATGAATACCACTGAAAGAAAATTTATTATTTTACATAAAACACAGAGTAGTACAGCATTCTCAATAGTGTTGGGTGTTTCATTTCAATGCAGAAAAAACAAGAATGGATAGAAAAAAAGCCTCGATGACTTTTCTTTTTCCTCCTTGTGCTTCCTTTTTGGATTATTGCAATAATTACGTATGTGGTAATTATGTAGAAAAAGCAATAAGACAGCACATATCTGACATAACATCAGAAATATTTCCACTAGCCAAGACTCTGAACTTGCTCAACTGTAATAGTTTGAGTACAATGAAGCCCAATCTAGGCAGCCAAATGATCATCAGCCATCAGTTTGTATCAAATCATTGATCCTCGGTAATGATTTCAGAGTCTGGAATGTAGCTTATTCTCACCCACTTCTTGTGCCAGACAGTTACTGTATTTGCTCTACTATCATTTGACACCAGTGTTTTTATTGACAACCATATGTGACATCACTGCTAGCATCCACCTGTGTGTGCAGTGATTAGAAGGTAACTCCTTTGTATACTAAAGAATAAATATCAAGCCAGAGAGGGGGGATTTTAATCCCCTAGCTAGGTTAACAGACACAGCAGCCATTCTACAGGCTTTGTTGAAGTTAAAATCATTCATTTCTTATCAATCTCACAAAAAGCCCATGTAATATGTTGAAGCAAGATTATCATATGACTAAGGCTACGTTCACACTGCAGGTTTTAATGCTCAATTCCAATTTTTTTGCACAAATCAGGTTCAGGTTACTTTATTTGTACCCGTTGGTAGATTTGTTTTGCAGTCTGGTGACATCCATATTTACAAGCCACAATTACATTCAACATAGACACAAACACAGGCACACATGAAGCTGACTATAAACATGATAAAAATACTCAAGGCTCCATCAATCAGGGTATAAAGACAAAGAGATGAGAGAAAAATCAGAGGTAAGAGAGAAGGGTCATATTAAAAAGTTAAAAACTAGTCAAAGAGGTTAAAAACTCAAAGGTCTCAAACCCAATAAAATATTTAGAACCCAAATAACATCCTACAAAAATAAGTAAATATAAAATGGAGTTAATAAATAGGTACCTAAATTATGTGCAATATACTGTTACAACTTGTTCAACTCTTTGACAGCAGCAGGAACAAAGCTGTTTTTGTAGCGCTGGGTTTTACTTTTTGGGACAGCAAACCTCCGTCTTGAGGGAAGAAGCTGAAAGTTGCAGTGCAAAGGGTGGGAGTCATCATTTAAAATGGAGGTAGCCATCCTCTGTACTTGTCTGGTGTACAGGGATGTCAGGCTCAGCTGTGACTCACCAAGCAAACGACTGGACCATCTAACTACCTGATCCAAGGATTTCCTCTGTTTCAGTTTTATCTGACCAAACCATGACACTAAAGAAAAGGATAAAACAGATTCAATAAAAGCCCGATAAAACATTGTCATTATGGTTCAGTCAGTTTGGAAGCGTGCAAGTTTTCTCAAGCAATGCAAATGTTGCTGACCCTTTTTGCACACCCTTCCACAAATGTGGCCCATATCTGATTTTTTAATGACAGTATGAACAACACATATCCAATTTTTTCACACCAGACCCAGGCCACTTTCATATGTGGTCCTAATTCGGATACGTATCTGATATTTTCCAAAGAGACCTCCATCTGAACGGTCAAGTCACATGTCATCCGACTTTTTCCTCAGTGAAGTGAGACAGACGCTACAATTCTGAGGTGGAGGATGCAGCCAGCATGGAAGGCACAGCTGATTTGTGCTCTCCTTTTAATCAATCTCCTTCTCTTTATCGCTGGAGTGTAATTTTGGTGGCTCCGACTGCACAGTAACTTAAAATTTCGGGGGTGGGGGGGTTCAGGGCTGAAACAGTCAGACATTACAGGTGCACAGTAACGGTGCATTTAAGGGCTGTTTAATCAATCAGTTCTGTTAAAGCAGAGCTGATCACAGCGGTCATCTGGCCTGTAAAGGAATGAAGCCATTACGTTTTCTTCTGCGCATGCAGGTCACTTCATGGCTGTAGACCATTCACACTGGAGTCTGATTGGGGTCGCATTTAAGTTGTAATGTGAATGCCCACACAAAAAAATTGGATCTGAGCAAAAAAATTGGAATTGAGCATCAAGACCTGCAGTGTAACCGTAGCCTAAGTGGATGTAATGTTAAGTCAGAACATCATTACCCTCAAGGCTAAAACTCTAGAGAACTCTAAACACTTTATGCAGCAATGAGCCAAAGAATATCTACAGAAATAAACATAAGCTCTTGTGTGTGATACTGGCAAGTTATGATCCCTCACAGCTAACAAGAATGGGGATAAAGATACCACAAATGCCAGCCTCTTCATGAAAAAAAGATCCTTTTCATCCAGTCTTTTTCCTTTCAAAACAGCATGTTGTAGAAACAAAAGTAAATGTTTTAAATTTATGAATGCGGATCTTTTAAATATTACTTCAAAATATTTTCTTACAGAGTCGGAAAATCTAGAATGAAGTGATAGCACGAGGGTGATGTTTGCTCGGTGAGATGCGCTTAACAGTTTAAAAAAAAATAGAAGGCTGGCAAATAATATGAGAAGAGAAAAACCTGTAAACTATCAGCTTGAGCATAAAGGGCGACCAGGAAGCTTCTTCACATAAACCAATAAAAGAACATGTGAATCACACTGGGTGGATGTCACCTGAAAAACTAAAGTAAAATGAAGTAAGTCATAATACCTGATTGGGTCCTTTTTTTTCCTCCTTCTGCTTGTTTGTTCATGATGTTGTATTCACAGGAATAATAACTGATAAATAAGATGTTACCTGAATCAACTTCAGCCGTGTAGGCTACACTGATGAAAACCATATTAGTGTTTAACCAACATCCCCCATAAACTACAGCAATGAATGACATCACTAAGGGCTCTATTAGGACGCTCATCCATGGACTTTTCTGCCAGACTTTACATCGTGCGCCAGTGCTTGTTAGTTTCTGTCAGGGCATTGTTTTGTTTTTTAAGCTTTGCATCACGCCATCTAATTACCAGTAGAGGGTGCGCCCGCTATGCTCTGGGAGGAGGCGGCTCATTTCTATGAGGTGTGGTGGCGCACAATCAAATGCGCATTACTATTATAGTGTATGTCATGACAATCCCCTTTTGGTGAGAAAAAAGGAGGTCCATCATCAGAAGTGCATTGTTTAATGCTATTTCAGTTGCGTGTTTTGAAATCGTGCAGCTCCAGAGCTCATGAGGAAACAGCATGCGCTGGCATCTTATTTTATTTTAAAGGAGTTGTAACAGTCATGATATAATCACCGATCATTTTAATTATATGATGAACACACTAGTTTTAACTCTCATTTAATCGCGGACTTACTGTTGGAGTCCGTTGGAGTTTTACTTTTCACTGTAACTCCCCAGAGAGACAGGCGATGCATCCACATCTGCCTCGGTCACGTGCCCCGGGTTTCCAGCCAGGCTACAAACCTCGGCAGGCCCCGCCAAGACAGGGGAAGACCCTCAGTCGGCAAAAGCCACAAGAGAGGGAGCATCTCCTCACGACCGGGAGCAACTTCCACGCCATTGTTAATGAAAGCTTATGAAAGCTTGCATAGGCAACATCCTCTTTTCCTGAAGTTCTACATTACATTAAACCATTCATCTGATTTTTCAGCTCAGCATTCTTCCTCGTTTTTTCTCTCTAAACTAACTAACTGGGCATCAGCTGTGATTGATGTCCTCCTTATTACCAAGCAGCATTACTATCACATTTCTGCCTGGGCCACCGCGGCAGGTTCACCCAAGTCCTGGACGGCAGTGGAGCTCGAGTCCAGGCAAGTGCTCTGTTCTGGTTTAACATCTTCAGATTCAGAGAATTCTTGTCTTGCTCGGGGTGAGGAGGTTCAGTTGAAGATATCCTCTGCTCCCGAGCTCTCCTCACCGGGCTCCACTGCCGCCGGTGATTCTTCTCCGGTGTTTGTCGTTTCTCCTTCTCCCAAGGTGGCCGCACTGGGAGAGGTTGCCCTGATGGTGGAAGTTGAGACGTCTCAGCTGGAGTTGCCAGAGTCCTGGATGGCGGTGGAGCTCGAGCTCAGGCTGGTTTCCTTATGTAGCCTCAAGAAATCTTGCCTGGCTCTTGGTTGGGGGGACCAGGTGCAGCCCTCAGCCGCACTTGAGCTCCCCCCGCTGGGCTCCACTGCTGCCGGTGTGTGTTCTTGTCTCTGTTCCTTTGCCCAAGCCACCATCTAGGGTCACCGAAGCCTCCGTGGGTGCTGCGCCTCAGCCCAAGGCCTCCTTGGGTGCTGCTCCCCCTCTGTCCAAGGTCTCAGCGGTTGTTGCTCCCCCTCCGTCTGGGGCCTCCGCGTGTGCTGCTACGCCCCGGTCCGGGGCTATCATGGGTTCCACTACACCCCAGTCCGGGGCTGCCAATGGGTGGTGCTACGCGTGAGGTTGCTGTGGGTCCCTTGCCTGAGGTTGCCTCATTGAGGGTCCTCAGGTGCCACTTGAGGTTCCCGCTGGTCGGCAACCCATCTCAGGGGGATGCCGCCTCCCGTGGTCCGTGAGGGGTGCTGGGTCTGGCTGTCGCCCTCGGGGTGGGGTGGGGGGGCATGTTAGTGGTCTGCAGGCTCAGGGCTGCTGGGTTCCGCCTGGGACTGTGGGCAGCCACCTGATGAGCCAGAACACCGGATGCTTTTGACCGTATGTTCCGTTGGTCCTGTGACTTGGGCAGGCCACCCGAGTTGCCTCGGTTTCTCTCCTGGGGCCCTTGAGTCTTCGCCACCTGTCATACTGTGTTGGGGATCATGAGTTTTGTTTGTTTTTTTTGAGGTTTTTTTTTTTTTTTTTTTGCTTGTTTTGTCTTGGTCCCTCTGTGCCTGGGCCCCCCCCCCCCCGGGGTGGGTTGTTTTTCTTGCTGGGGGGTCTTCTGTGTAGGGGTTTTTGTTTTTCTGTGATGTTTCCCTGGGGTGTCTGGGTTCCACCCCTTAAGAAGGGGGCTCTGTCACGATCCGGTGCACGGGCCGGGGCCGTGCCCAGTTGTCAGATTAGTTTTGTCTTTTTCTGTTTATTTTGCTTCACATCTTGTTTGCTGTATTTGGTTCCTGTTTTTGGTTAGTTCATTATTAGTCTCTGTGTTTCCTTTTTTGGTTTATTGTTTTGATCATTGCTGGCGCTGTGACAGCTCATGCGTCACTTCCGGCTGTCAGATTCTGTTCACAGGCTGTCATGGCTGGTAGTAATGATTGCCACTCATGACCCCACAGGTGTTGCCAATCCGGGGGTTTCCTATTTAAACCATGGGCGCCACTTTCCTGACACAGCGGAGAAAATCTCTCCAGTTGGGAAATCCCTGGTCGTCTTGCCAAGTTTAGTTATTATTAAGCCTGCTTCATGCTACACCTCTGCTGTCTGCGTACGTGTAACCGGAAACCTCGTGTGACGAAATTTACGTCACCGTCTCCACTCCGCAAGTGTCCGGAGTGCTCGACCACGGGCAACCGTGTGCAGCCCAAATTTTGTGACCGCGCCGCCTGCCCACGACCTGAACGCATTGAAAAGTGCATGCGCAAGACTGAACATCTCTTTCACGAGGTGGCAATATCGACACAGCATACATCAGTAGACGAAGAAGACAACGAGGAGACGGAAAATGAGAATAAAAACATACATGAATCATACATACAGTACATACATACTTTTTTTCACAGCAGCAGCAGCATCTTCGCGGAAAAGGAGTGAAAACCGGGAAGTCGAACAGCGGAAATGGACTCTATATTTGAAGAGAAACTTTGTGAAGAAGTCCACCGTCTCTTCGTTAGTGAAAATCCTGGCGCATCAGAGCCTTGGCGCTACCTATCAGGCGGCAGTGAAACTACAAATGATGGTTGTGCGCATACGTCAACCGCTTGGCCTGGGTAGATGAAAAAAGTGAGCATGTACAGTGCCACGTGCGTGCCAGGCTCGTCCAAAGCGTACGCGGACCAACGCGGACTAGAGGGGAAATGTAGCATGAAGCAGGCTTTAATCTGTCTTTACTGTCGTCTTTGTTTATCCTGGCATTTATTGCTCCAGCCTCAGAGCTATGTTTTTCATTGGTGTGTGTTTTGGGTTTCTTTTAGTTAATAAATTTGCAAACCTACAGTCTACGTATGGCGTCCTATTTGCCCTCAGAGAGGGCCGTTCATGACACTGAGACAAATAGCAAAGAAGTTAAATGTGTTTCAAAACTTTCCAGTGTATATTAATATTGTTTATGCTGCATTAAGATTATATTGCAAGTCCAACAGTACTCCTATTCTCCTCACTTCTCATTCATTGTCTATATACACTACTCACAAAAAGTTAGGGATATTTGGCTTTCGGGTGAAATTTATGGAAAATGTAAAAAGTTCACATTACAGTAATATAATATCATAAAAATAGGGCAGTTAAGTAGAAGCATGCAATGGTGATTTCCTCATCTCAAACAATTTATTGAAACAAAAGCCAACAACAGTGGTGGGTATACCACAAAAAAATATGTCAATGTCTCAATAACTTTTCATGTGCTCTTGAGCATCAATTACAGCTTGACAACAACGTCTCATGCTGTTCACAAGTCGACTTATTGTCTGCTGGGGCATGGCATTCCACTCTTCTTGACGGGCGGCCCTCAGGCCATCGAGGTTGCCTCTACATGGCCACTCAGTTGATCCCATAGGTTTTCTATGGGATTCAGGTCTGGAGAAAGTGCAGGCCACTCCATTTGAAGTACCCCAGCTTCCAACAGCCATTCCCAAATGGCGTGGCCTCAATGAGCTGGAGCATTGGCAGCCATGAAGATGAAATTAAGCCTGTGTTGTTCATGCATGGGCACAATGACTGGATTAATGATGATATGTGGGTAGTATTGGCTTGTCACTGTACCATTCACAAGGTGTAGGGCAGTTCTGTACTGACTAGATACACCTGTCCAGACTGTAACATGGTGACAACAGTGGCTGATGCATAGCGCTCTCCTTGACGTCTCCAACATTGCTGGCAGCCATCATTTCTGCTCAATGTGAAACGACTTTCATCAGAGAGCAGCACTGAGGCCCACTGGTCCCTTGTCCAGTGTAAATGCTCCCTGGCCCATGCAAACGATGAAGCCCATGCCTGGTGATGTGGTCAGGTATCCTTGCAGGTCGTCTAGCATGCACACCACATTGATGCAAATGTTTCGAATGGTCTGACATGACACTTGGGTGCCTCTCACCTCCCTTAAATGTGCCTGGAGTTGAGTAGCATTCATCATCCGGTGTCCGCAGGGCACTGTTCACAATGAAGCGGTCATCACTAACTAACTAACCTACACTTATATAGCGCTTTTCTAGTCACAAAGACCACTCAAAGCGCTTTCACTAGTACTAACCCTCTATTCTAAGGGCCTATAGGAAACAGATATCTAGGGACAATTTAGAACAGCCAATTACCCTAACATGCATGTCTTTGGATTGTGGGAGGAAACCGGATCCCCGGAGTAAACCCACGCAGCACAGGGAGAACATGTAAACTCCACACAGAAAGGTTCCAACCCCTGCCAGCCTGGGGATTTGAACCAGGAACCTTCTAGCTGTAAGGCAACAGTGCTAACCACTGCACCACCGTGCTGCCCACATCAGCGTGGGATGTGGCCAAAGGACATCCACTTCTATGCATTTCTGTGACTCTTCCAGTCTCTCTGTATCTCTGTTGCAACCTGCTGATGACATTGTGAAACTCTAAGCTCAGTGGCCACTCTCCTCTGAGAACATCCTGTTTGAAGCCTTGTAATGGCGAGGTACTGTTGATCAATTGTTAGGTGTTATCTTGGTCTCATGATGTCAACATATGAACAGCATGATGAAGAGGACTGTTTAAATACCAGTTTTAAATGAACCAGAAAATTAATTGGTCAATTCATGGATCAAGCACCTGTTGTGAAATTTGCTATTAAGCACCTTGTTAGAGAACAGGAAGTTACGCAAAAAGTACTGAAACACTGAATAGTTGGACATGTGCATTCAAAAGGTTTGAGAAGGCCACATTAAGTTCACCTGTAAAGACTATAGTGCATTTTAGGTGCATCCTGAAATTTCACCCGAAAGCTGAATATCCCTAACTTTTTGTGAGTAGTGTATAATACTTCACATTGCATTTTGATAGCAGCGTGGCATGTGTGAAACCCATGTTAAACATCTAAACCAGCCATTGTTGATGTCAAATGACAACTGATTTAGCAACTAAAAGGCTTCCAAAGTTTTTCTCACTGCTTTGTTTTCCAGATGTCAAAGAAACTTTACAGCCAAGTCACCATGTTTGAGTGTTTGGAAATTTGGAAGCGGCTCGCCCACGAGTAGATGCATCGGGACTAGCTCCACATTTGTGCATCTGTAGGAGACTCTAGTCGGGCTAGACGAGCTGTCAATTTATCATTAATTTCTCGCAATAATGAGAAGCAGCACAACCACACCTGTTAAAACACAACCCAGTGGATACAGCAACTTGTACAGCTGTGACTATTTTGTTATGTTGGAAACATTTTTTTTATTGAAAGAACATTTTTATTTAAATAAATATAGACCAGTAGCGTGTTTTGTGCTATATTTTAATGTAAATTTTAATACTGTGTAGCTGCCTTTTAATAAAAGTGCCTGTCTGACATTTGTCAAATGTGACTTTGACTTTGGCCTTTTTTTATTACAGTACAGAGGAAAAAATAGCAACATCTATATTGCATTGTTATGTGGTTAAAAATGATTGAGAGATGAGATTTAGTCTACTGTATATCACGCAGCCCTAACTTTTCCTATATTATCCAAGCAGAATGTGACTGTTTGGTTTTCAGCCCCGGCACACCACAGTGGACAACCACAATCCGGGACGGATAGTCTCATACCCTTCAATTTCTCTGTCAGTTACACAGACAAAGTTGGAGAGGAAGAAAATGATGAGAGGCAACAACGCATGGAACATCAATGTGTTCAACCATCACTGTCTGTCTAAGTGGAATCGACTTGTGCTCATTTCCCAAATTAAGCATATCTGACTGGCCCACCGCTGCAGGGGCTACAGGAAGCACGCGGACATAGACAGAGTCTATCTTACACACTCTCTCCCTTCCTCCATTTCTCTGCAGGGAATCAATGATGTCTGCTTAATTATTGGGTGGATTTAATCAGCAGCACAGCACTGTGCGCTGCTTTGTGACCCAGTAGCTGTCAGGAAGTCATCTGGTTTCAAACAGTGTTTGAATACCAATGCAATAATTAAGGCTACAACTGTTTAATTGTTCCAAAGATGTAGCAGTAACAGGAAAATACTGCTGTATTGTGTTGGCCTTTTTTTCAGCAACTCCATATACAGCAACTTGGAGGTCATTCTGTTTTTTGTTGCATTAAGTGCAAATCTGCTAAACCTACATACTATACCAAACAAAAGCAAAATATCATTAACAGTCTCAAACTATTCATCTCTGTTGCTAAAAATGTTATTACTAATAAGTCACACAAAAATAATTGTCATTTATTGTAGACGTGGTACTCAACATCTTTGAGTGCTGCTGAATTGATGTCATATCGCCATTATGTAATAGTAGTCTTCAAATTTGCTTACTATCTCACGTTTTGCATGTTTTTAATTAAAAAAAACATGCATATATATATATATATATATATATATATATATATGCATATATATATATATATATATATGTGTGTGTGTGTGTGTGTGTGTGTGTGTTTTTGGGGGGGTTGTTTTTTTTTTAACCAGAAATACATTACAGTCAAGTAAAGGAGCTGATCAAGAACAACGGTTCACCAAGCAATCTGAACCCCTTGATGATGTAAGTTGTTTAGCCTTATAATCATTCAGTGTACTTAAGTGAAGAGCACTCAGTCCAACCTACAGAAACATAAGAGTTAGAGAGCCTCCAACCTATTCTACCTTACCTCACACTTCACTAATGATCAACAATATACCTGAACTGTTTTTATCATTAGTGGAATATTGGCTTTTGAGCAAAAAAATTAAATGAAAAGAAAAATTCCCTTTCAAGCATCCAAGCATGAATTATGAAGATGAACCCTGGAGGCAATTAGCTTGGTTTTACATAAAGCTTAGAAGGAAAGGGGTGAAAAAAATAGAAAAACCCAGAAAAGTCAACCCATCACTCTTCGTAAAGTACAACAAAAAAAAAAATCCTTCTTTCCATAACCCAAATGCGCCCAACTTACTTTGACCTAGACATGCTTAAAAAAAAAAACAACTTCCAAAACAAGGAGTTTAACAAAGTCACTTCCCACTCAAATACCTAAATGATAATAAAGCAAAATTCAGGAATACATGGTTTTCAATTGACAGTGATTTTATAATCTTATCTTCACATTTTTGGCCAAGAAATAAACTCAATTCTCAAATTTCTCTACAAATTATCAAACTAGGCTTTTTTCAGTATACAGTGGGGTAAAAAAGTATTTAGTCAGAATCAGAAGATCAGAATCAGAATGAGATTTATTGCCATTGTTCATGTAGTACACAAACTAGGAATTTGTCTGGGTGCAATGCTGCAACATTAAACATGGGGGGAAAAAACTATGCATGCAATAAGATGTAGAATATGAATGAGTAATACTAATCTATGCAATTTTTAAATATATTAACAAGCAACCAATTGTGAAAAAAAGTCAGCCACCAATTGTGCAAGTTCTCCCACTTAAAAGATGAGAGAGGTCTCCAATTTTCATCATAGGTATATCTCAACTATGAGAGACAAAATGAGAAAAAAAAAAATCCAGAAAATCACATTGAAGGATTTTTAATGAATTAATTGGTAAATTCCTTGGTAAAATAAGTATTTGGTCAATAACAAAAGTTCATCTCAATACTTTGTTATATACCCTTTGTTGGCAATGACAGAGGTCAAACATTCTCTGCAAGTTTTCACAAGGTTTTCAAACACTGTTGCTGGTATTTTGGCCCATTCCTCCATGCAGATCTCCTCTAGAGCAGTGATGTTTTGGGGCTGTCGCTGGGCAACACAGACTTTCAACTCCCTCCAAAGATTTTCTATGGGGTTGAGATCTGGAGACTGGCAAGGCCACTCCAGGACCTTGAAATGCTTCTTACGAAGCCACTCCTTTGTTGCCCGGGCGGTGTGTTTGGGATCATTGTCATGCTGAAAGACCCAGCCACGTTTCATCTTCAATGCCCTTGCTGGTGGAAGGAGGTTTTCACTCAAAATCTCACGATACATGGCCCCATTCATTCTTTCCTTTACACGGATCAGTCGTCCTGGTCCCTTTGCAGAAAAACAGCCCCAAAGTATGATGTTTCCACTCCCATGCTTCACAGTAGGTATGGTGTTCTTTCTCCTCCAAACATGACAAGTTGAGTTTTTACAATAAAGTTCTATTTTGATTTCATCTGACCATATGACATTCTCCCAATCCTCTTCTGGATCATCCAAATGCTCTCTAGCAAACTTCAGACGGGCCTGGACATGTACTAGCTGAAGCAGGGGGACACGTCTGGCACTGCAGGATTTGAGTCCCTGGCGACATAGTGTGTTTCTGATGTAGCATTTGTTACTTTGGTCCCAGCTCTATGCAGGTCATTCACTAGGTCCCCCCATGTGGTTCTGGGATTTTTGCTCACCGTTCTCGTGATAATTTTGACCCCACGGTGTGAGATCTTGCGTGGAGCCCCAGATCGAGGGAGATTATCAGTGGTCTTGTATGTCTTCCATTTTCTAATAATTGCTCCCACAGTTGATTTCTTCACACCAAGCTGCTTACCTACTGCAGATTCAGTCTTCCCAGCCTGGTGCAGGTCTACAATTTTGTTTCTGGTGTCCTTTGACAGCTCTTTGGTCTTGGCCATAGTGGAGTTTGGAGTCTGACTGTTTGAGGTTGTGGACAGGTGTCTTTTATACTGATAACGAGTTCAAACAGGTGCCATTAATACAGGTAACGAGTGGAGGACAGAGGAGCCTCTTAAAGAAGAAGTTACAGGTCTGTGAGAGCCAGAAATCTTGCTTGTTTGCAGGTGACCAAATACTTATTTTACTGAGGAATTTACCAATTAATTCATTAAAAATCCTTCAATGTGATTTTCTGGATTTTTTTTTCTCATTTTGTCTCTCATAGTTGAGGTATACCTATGATGAAAATTGGAGACCTCTCTCATCTTTTAAGAGGGAGAACTTGCACAATTGGTGGCTGACTAAATACTTTTTTGCCCCACTGTATGGAAATCCATACCATGTTTTTTATACGTATACTGTATAGTCTGCCATTGTTTGACCTTCTCTCATATTTTCACAAGTCCAAAAAAGTAAAAACATGAAGCCTAAAATCAATGTGAAAAAACAGCATGCCTGTATGTATCACAATAAAAAAAATCAGCAAAGAAGAAAAACAAATGCTTCATTACTTTATATTCTTCAAGAACTGACAGGCCACAGGAAATGCAATGGGACTGTAGACTTCTACACTGAACAATAACAAATTTACCATTCTTAAAGCAAACACTGCAACCTTTGGAAATATAAAACAAGAGGTAGGGAATGACCTTCCTTTGTTTCATTCATTACAAATGAGTCTTTCAAATTAATTGAAAATGCATAGTCTGATGTCTCAACAGGCAGTGTAGTGCAGGCAAAAATTAAATGATATCTACCCCAATTATTGCTGGAATGAAACAGAATAAGTAAGCTGTGGTCGCAGAGAGTAGCAATACTTTAGTTATTTACTGTTTAAAATTTGAAAAATCATTAAAACTTTTAAAAACTTTTAGTTGACTGGAACTTTGTCTTAAGTGTGTCCATCACAAAATACAGCATACAACATGTAGTACCGCTTAGCATTCCTTATACCAATATCTGTGGTTTACGCCAACAGTCCAAACACATGCTCATTTATGGTAGTTGGTGATTCTATGACTGTTGATCTCGGTGTGAGTATGTTGTATCACTTTTTGGTGGATTGAAATGTTGTTCCTACCTCGTGCTGCATAGGCTAGGATATTAAGATGGCATCTTAAGGCCCCATGTTAATCAAAGCTCATTTCTGATCATCTGGGTTTTTCAAAAGTCACTAACAACAAATGTTAATGACCAGGGGTGATTTCAATAATCTTGTGTGATAAGTGAAACATAAAAACAGTGTTTTGTTTTTTTAATTAAAATGCTTTTATTCTTGCACTATAGTATTAAGCGAAAGTGTTTGCTCATTTGAATCAATTATTAAATACATCTTGTGTAAATCAAGCTATAACCACTCTGTTTTGCATATTAAGTAAACCATCTAATCTATCAGAAGCATAGTCTAGAAAACAATGCAAATGGGACAACTGGAGCAGTTATAATTGCTCAGCATGCGCTAGGAATGAGAATGGCTTATTGTATGAGCTAAGGACATATTAAGTTAATGATACCATTCAGCTAAATGGCAGACAGATGGAAAGTTCACAGAGACACATAGCTGTCTTAGTTCTTAATCACATGTACAATTAACTGGAATATAAAGGTGGCCTAATTAGCCGTGGTTTATTTAAAAGGCATTTTTCAATCAAATGAGTCCCAACCCTGGAGCAAGAGGAATGTGTCCAGAAAGCTCTTGTTACATGATTGGAACAAAACTGGAATACAAATGTGCAGTTTGGTTGTGTTGTCAAAATGGGCCAACAGTGACCACACCACACTACAATGATGCAATATAGCAGGGTTTCAACTGAGGTTATGAAAATCTTGCAGAAAAAGCAAATTATGAAAGGCTATACACTGACTGATTATCCCTATGTCTAATGCACTCAAAAATCCTGCCCATGAAGGCATGGTAACACATTGCAGACAAACTGAAATAGTGTCTGTAAAGAGTGTCAGATGGTTGGCTATGACTCTGGCAAGAACTGTAATGACCTCATCTGGCCCAAAGTCAAATTAAGATGGATCGACGCAAAGTGAAAACTGCTTTGTGATCAAAAAGGGTGTAAAAAATATTTCGGGAAATCCTTGACACTGCACCCTCTGGGTTCAGCTTATTATCACTACAGTTCAAAAACAGCACATTAGCAATCATGGCTCTGTCCCAATTTGGTTTTTATGAGATGCTGCTTGCATAAAATTCAGAATAAGCATGTATTTTTTCAGAGACAAATCAAACCTCATTGTTTTAAAATGCTAATATGTTGTCTTTGTATCCTTTTAAATTAAATCTGTGGTTTAAAAGATTGTCTAAATCACTGCTTCTTCTTATATCGCTTTACTTTTATGCAACAACACGACTATTCCAGTCTGCATTATATTATCAACACAGCCGTCGTAATGTGTTACGACTTGCAACTGATCCCAATCTGGTCAGGAAGACTTGCTTGATTTTGACTTGTCCTAAACGACTTTGACACTTGAGTTGGACTGAGACTTAAAAACAGCTTTGACTGTGAGGCTTTCCACATTATGCTGTCCTCTTATTTCTCCAAGCAGACACACAGGATGATGATGATGATGAACTCCAGACATCAAACAGACATCGTTACTCACAGCACAGTTTGCCTCTTCCCAAACATGCAGAAAATAAAAATGCTGTGTTGTCTTCCTGGATGAATTTTGTAAAGTATTTCCACATGTTTTATACACCTAGTTTACGGTTTGCTCTGCCTCTGTTTGTTTTCAGGTCAGCAGTTTTGAGGTTAATTATGAGGAGACAGCACACAGTATAAACCAATGCATTTAAAATAAAATAAATATTCATGAAGGTACGTATCAGAGCTCCTGTGCTAATTAATAGTCTGATCCACATAAAACTCTGCCAAAGCAATTAATACCAGGTTTAAAGAAACATTTTTAGCTATATTTTTGCATATTTATTGCAATAATGCATCAGTTGAATATTTTCAGGAGAGGAAAGTAGAAAAATACTCATCCTAAAAGCAATACAAAATGTACACAACTACAACATCCTTTAATGCAGAGACCTTCAGCGGAATTGTAATTCTTGAAGCTTTCGATCCATTAAGAGCCTCCGCAATTAGAAATGTCTCCAAAATGTAAATCTAATACAGCATGGAATACAGAGAGCCTGTACTTCAACAAAATTCATGTATTCAAGGCACATTTTAGGGGACATTTCTTTCCTTGGAGAGCAGCGTGACTTACCCCACTTTAAATGAAGGCAGAACATTTACATACGTATTAAAATTATGTTGTGTAGAAGCCGCGACCATACGAATAGTACAGATATCAAACAACACTATCAAAGGTCTGCCTCTCACCACTGCATGCTGTTGTATAAATGGAGCCAGAGCATATTTACCCTTTAGCTAAAGGTGTCTCTTGAGCAGATATGTTTGTGTATCTGAACATCCTTCACAGGTAGCCTGGAGGGGGCTCACGCCTGAACTTTAAGCTTTTAACTTCGCAGTAGGGGAGAAAAAGCAACCAGTATCAGAGGTCATTTGAAACACTTCCTTTTCGCACGGGACATGCGCAAAGCAATGTGCTCATACTCGATAACACACACCGGCACACAGGTGCACACCTGCACCCGGGGACCTGCACTGTACAGCAAATATCTGAAAAAAAAAAATGGGTTTGAAGAAAAGGTTGAAGGCAATGGAGGACCTTTATGGATTAATTCCCAGTTCAGCCAGCGAGGTGGGAGAAGGACGAGAGAAAGTGCAAAAAGATGGGGGAGAAGTGGGAAAAAATAATGCAGGTTGGAGAAGGAGGGGGATGTGCCCAAGGAAAAAGATACATAAAGAGAGAGCAAGAAACAGACGAGATGAGAGGAAGAACAGCAAATGTCAAGTAGTCGTTGAAGTGGAAGAATTCCAGTTTGGATTCAAGCTCCTTGGCTAATGAGGATCATTAACGTGGCCTGCCCAGCTATTCTAAAGGCTGGGGAGGACTGAAAGATGGGGATAAAAATAAAACCTCTCAAGCAAATCACCACAAAATTCATAAGGCGTGCACTTGTAAAAGAGAGATAGCCCATGCGGGCTGCAGAATCTTCTTCATAATGCAACACCATATGCCACAGATCCTGGAAACGGTGATACTTACCCAGCAGGAACACTTGGGTGAACTCTGAACTCTGTCTGAAGCACTGTGGTTTTTAAAAAAAGCAATTTATGTGTCTGCAGCTTTGCAGATTGAGAATAAAAGCCAAGGTGAATATATGTCTATAGCCCTCTGTGATATAATATAAATCAGAGGCTTATCAGTTTACTATGTTGCTGCATGTAGGAGCAGGTAGGGGATGAAAAGGAGAAAAAGATCTCCACTCAATGTTCAACAATAAGCTCCCCTATCTCCCACACATTATTTCAAGTGGGTAGTTCACATTTGTCACTACACTTTACAATTTTATCTATTGTCAACTGCTTTGCAGACACAAACAGAACTCGAGCAAGACTTAAAAAAGGAAATCCACGCTCCAGTCATGCTTCTATAAAACATTTCAAACAGAAAGTTTTTGAGCATTTTCAATCACTGTGACAGGCCAATTAACAGAGTGGTGAAATTAGAGCCAACCAAAATTGCCCATGAATCAACAATAAAATCAGCTTTTAAAATGAATTGATTTTTTTTAGCAGATTCAAGCCAGATTGAACTCTGTAATTCCTCTCTCATGAACTTTGTTCCCTCGATTTATGAACTTATAAAACCACTTTAACTCTGCTCCAAGTTCCATCAGCCCCACAGGATACAGTCGTGACTTGGTGCCATTCCATGCCCCTCGCCCTCTCTCCCTCAGCAACACAGACTCTTCACACATAGGTGTCAGAGGAGCTGAACGAAGGAATCATCCAGACATTGGGGGCTGTGACTGCAGCCACTGACGAGAAGCTCCTGAAGCCCACATTGACTCTGTATTATTTGTGTGTCATTTGTGCATGTTTTTCCTCATTATGAATTCTCATAGATGAAACAAATATCATGTAGGAATGTTGTTTTAGATGAAATTGTGTTAGCCACGTGTGGTTATCCCAGTATCCCTAGCTCTATGATAACTAAAGACGCACTCCGGTGGATATAAATCCCCTATAAAAACAAATCTACATTGTCTGCCCTTTTTTTCAACAAAAAACTTTCATTGTCTTACAGTTTCATGTCAAAATCTTTTCACCTCCCCTAAATGCCAGAATCAGTGATTACTAGGGCCAACCACATACCACAAGGCTAATAGTGGCTCACGCTATATTATCAGAATAAATCCTGTGATAAAAAGACTTGTCAGTTGAAGGACATGCCCAGTTGTATGCACAGTGGCCCAGGATAATGATTGAAACTGCATCTGTCCTTAAAAGCAGTTTAATGGTAAACTTAATATGGGTCAAGCTTTCAAAGTAGTTTGTTTAAAAAAATGCTAACTAGCCTGGAGGATAATGTCAGTTAGGCCAGAGTGTCCTGATTGGCTCAACACTACCCACGTGCCAGCACCACAAATAGTTAAGTCACCAAAAATGCTCCGTCTCAACTTGCCTTTTTGCAGGGGGCGGGGCTTAAGTGAAACTTTACAGCAAAAAAAAAACCCATATGAGACATCCGAGCGATTTCACTCTTGATATGTCTTGTAAGTTATAAAAAACACATTACTGACATGTTTGCTGAATTGCTTTCTATACGTGCTGGTTTTCTTTCAACATCTTATTGCCTGTCTCAGGGACTACAGACGGAAATTAGTGAGAATGTTATAATCTGGTACAGACCATCTTTACCCTGTGTTTAATGTTTTTTTTTCTGTACATGTTCCCTGACAAATAAACCAATAAATTATAACTATGTAAACAAGAAAAAAAACCTCAATTTTGGCGGCGTGTCATGTACTCCCAGATTGGTGGGTCACAGCAAAGACTACCCCTGCATGTGAATCTGTTCCCCTTTATCACCCACTGAGACCTGAGTTATCTCTTTCTCTCCTCGATGCTCAGCCAAGCAAGAGGCTATGCCTCTTCTCTTTCTGAGGCCAAAAGGCCTTTCACACAACACTCCTGTTTTTACTCAAGGTAAATGAAATTTTCTTTTTTTACATCAGGGATCAGCTCTGAGCCCCTTTTTGTTTGCCATGGTGATAGACAGGCTGACAGATGAGGTCAGGCAGGAGTCTCCGTGGATCATGATGTTTGCAGACGACATTGTGATCTGTAGTGAGAATAGGGAGCAGGTCTAAGAGAACCTGGAGAGGTAGTAGTAGTAGTAGATTAGTTTATTTGACAGGGACAGTGCAATAAACATAGACAATTAATCAAAGACAATCAATCTGATGTGTTGCACATAGAGTGTATAGCTATTAGCTAATTTGCAACTCTTGTCCCTGGATGGGCTTTAGAAAAAAGAATCAAGATAAAAATATACACAATAACCACATACATCAATGCAGAAAAATTATAAATACACAATTATAAATATTATAAATATTATAAATACACAAATATAACAGCCTGACTCACCTTTAACATAAATATTATAAATACACAAATATAACAGCCTGACTCACATTTAACACATATAACATAACTCACATTTGCCTATTTCAGGCCTTCCTCCCTCTGTCACTCACTATAAACAAACACATTTATTCCTTCCCTTCATTCACTCTCACTTTGCAGACAAATAATTCATACATGAGTACATTCTTGTTTATTTTTCAGCCAGTTTTTAACATTTTTAGTGAATGTTTTAAAGTCCGTTATTATTTTAATTTCATTTGGCATTGTGTTCCAGATGTGACTGCCCTTTATAGAGAAAGCTGTTTGTCCAAATGTGGTTCTGCGGTGGAATATTTTACAGTTATTGTTAACAGAACTCCTGGTGGCTCTGCTGCTGTCCTGTCTTTGGACGAAACCAGCAAGTGGCTCGGGTGCTGATTTATGGAAACATTTGAACGTTAATTTCAGAAGACAGAGGTCAATGAAGCTCTCAAAACTCAATAGGTTGTATTTTTTTAAAACATTACAGTGATGCCACCTAATGGGCTTTTTGTCCAAGATTTTTAGGGTTTGATTATATAATGAACCTATATGTCTTATTGTGGAAGGGGCTGCTTGAGCCCAGACTGTCAAACAGTATGATATATGAGAAAAAACCATAGAATGCATATACAGTGCAGCTGCTTCGTAAGGTATGTAATATCTAATTAATTTAAAGCAGTTCAGATTTTTTTTTACTGTTTTTGAAATTTTCTTTATATGAAGATTAAATTTGAGTTGAGGATCTAGTACAATGCCAAGGTATTTGAATTCTGTAGCTAAACTGATGTCATGATCATGTATATTAACTTTAAAATGTTGCAGGTTACATTTTTTGATTGAAAAGCACATTGAGACTGTTTTCTGAAGGTTCAGCAATAGATGGTTCTTGAGGAGCCACTCTTGGACATCAACCATACTTGTAGACAGTACATCTGCAGCCTGTGCTGGAGTCTTGGCAGCTGTGTAAATAACTGCATCATCTGCATAAAGTTGGCATGTTGCAGCTGAGCAGTGTAACGGCAAGTCATTAATAAAAATGCTGAAAAGTAAAGGACCAAGAATGGACCCTTGTGGGATACCCATGCGGTTGTTTAAAAATGAGGATTTATCCTGGTGCACTTTTACACACTGTTCTCTATTCTGGAGATAAGATGCAAACCATTCTAATGTATTTGGGGAGAAGTTAAAAGATACCATTTTGGATAAAAGCAAACTGTGGTTTACAGTATCGAAAGCCTTTTTGAGATCTAGAAAAACAGCTCCTACCACATTACCCCTGTCCAAGGACTGTTTGACGTTTTCAATAAGGCAACAATTTGCTGTTTCTGTTGAGTATCCTGGTCTAAAACCAAATTGATGTGGATGAAGAAGTTGACTGTCTTGTAAGTAGTCTATCAGCTGTGTAGCTACAACTTTTTCAAGAACCTTAGATAGGACTGGTAAGATAGAGATTGGGCGGTAATTGCATATATCGTCTTTACTGCCTGATTTATGAACTGGTATGACGACAGCTTTTTTCCAGCCAGATGGAAATGTACTAGACCTAATGGAGAGATTAATGAGATGAGTCAGTGGTTTGATTAATATTTTGCTGTGCATTTTGAGAAAGGAGGTGCTCATATTGTAGATATCACTAGTTTTTGAGTTTGACAGTGTTTTAACAATACCAGCAATTAACTTCTCATTTACCTCATCGATGTGAAAAGTATCTGTTGGGAGTATGGAATTTGTGTTGTTGAGCACATTTGGCAGCACAAAAATTTTTGTTAAGTCTTCCACAGAGCCCACAAAGTGTGAATTAAATTCATTTGCCAAAGTAGCCTTGTCACTGACGGTCTTGCCATTGATTCTAAGTTCCTTTACCCCCTTCTGATCGTTTTTTTTATTAGTTAAGTTATTTAAATGCCTCCATAGGGAACTGTTGTTACCCTTTGCATGATCTATCAGTTTATTGTAATAAGATATTTTTGATTTTCGCAGCTCATGTACCACTTTATTTCTTAAACTTTTGTACACAAGGTGATCATTTTGTAGTTTGGAGGTTAGTGATGTTTTCAGTGCATAGTCTCGCCTCTTCATAAGTTTTCTTATTTCATTATTTAACCATGGTAGGCTAATCTTCTGTTGTCTACTTTTAATTTGCTTTGAAAATTTTTCTATAGACTTTGTGATTGTTGCAGTTATAAAATTACAACAATCATCTACTTCACATGTTGCCATGAGCTGCTCCCAATTTTGATTCTCTAAGTAATGTTCAAACTCCTCATTTTTTGATTTGGGGATAATAAAATTTGATTTGTCAATATCGACTCCCCCAAAATACTGTAGTCGCTTTTTAGTAAGTTTCCTGACAGCAAGAACCATGTTATGATCTGAGAGACCAGTTACAAAATTATAGGTTCTGGTTATTCGTTCTGGTTTATTAGTAAATACCATGTCAATAAGTGTTCTGGATTGTTTGGTTATCCTGGTGGGTCCTTTGATGATTTGCTGGTAATTAAATTTAGTCATGAGGCTTTTCAGTTTTTGTTTGTCTTTTTTATCAGACCAGTTGATATTAAAGTCACCATGAATTATTGTTTCTCTGTTCTTCTCAAGTTGTTTAACCAGATCACTTAATTCATTATAAAAGGAAGAGTTGTGTGAAGGTGGGTTGTACACTACTGCAATGTTGAAATTCATTACCGGAGAGAGACATACATTAACAGCTAAACATTCAAGTGAAGTATTCAAATCAACCAGTTGACATTTATATTTCTCTTTGATGTAAATTAAAACACCTCCTCCCCTCCCTACCTGCCTGTCTTTTCTAAAACACTGGTAGCCCACAATATCGATCATATTAGTGTCTATGTTACTGTGTAGCCAGCTTTCTGAGAGACAAAGGTAGTCCAGATTTGAGTCCAACAGCAACACCGAAATCTCATCTCTTTTGGGGATTATGCTCCGTATGTTTAAATGACCGCCGAGGATCCCCTTTGGTTTAGCCTTGGTGTCCCAAAGAACTCGTGCATGATTAACAGTTTGGAAAAATAAATGTTGTTTTTGCTTTTGTACAGCTCGGTTTTGTGCTAACCCAGTGGTCTGCTGTTTAATAGTGGCAGGTCCAGGGTTAAGGTGAATATCTCCTGCCAGAAGTAGCAGAACTAACAGAACTTTAATTGTATATCCTCTGCCATATTGTGATTTTTGCTTAACAGCCATGTTTGCCTTAATTTGGAAGTTTTTGCTTAGGGCTTTTAAAGACCACATAGAGTGTAGGGTGAGATGTCCAAGCCCAAATCCATACAGATAAAACTTTTTAACTTCACCTTTGGTTGAGTTTGTCGGAAAATCCTTCTTGTTGCAGGTCCAGACACACAAAGACAAAACGAAGAGGAAGTAGAGAAGTAGAGAAGGCTTATTAGTGGTGCCCATCAGCCCACTTTTTAATCCGGTGGCAGCCATCTTCAGTCCTTCTTGGAAAGAAGGAAAAGGAAAATCTGTGGATAGTAAAATAAATTCTTCTTATATCGCCAGAATCTGATCCGATCGTCCTCGAATCCAGCTGGGCCTCAGCTAGCCAACTAGCCCCTTCCGTTGCTGGTCTCGTTGCTCATAGTCGCCGTAACTGGTCTCCCGTCCCGCTCCTCCAACCGAGTCTCGTCACACACCGCCGCTGCCACCGAGCTCCGCTGAGGTCACGGTAAATCCTCCGCTAGGCACCGCCACCTACCGTCGTCTGCCTGGGTGAAATCTCTGCTGAGCCCCGTCAACAAATAGCCGCTTGCCTGGTAGTATCTCCGCTGGGCCTCGCAGCTGGGCTTCGATTCAGGCTGGTGTAAGGTGGAATGACTGGCGCCAGCATTAAGCTAACTAGCGTTAGCTTAGCAATCGCTTCGGGTAGTCTCGTCGCACACCGCCGCTGCAGTCACGGTAAGTCCTCCGCTGGGCACCGCCGCCTACCGCCGTCTGCCTGGGTGAAATCTCTGCTGAGCCCCGTCAAACAAATAGCCGCCTGCCTGGTAGTATCCCCGCTGGGCCTCGCAGCTGGGCTTTGATTCAGGCTGGTGTTAGGTGGAATGGCTGGCGCCAGCATTAAGCTAACTAGCGTTAGCTTAGCAATCGCTTCAGGTAGGGCACATCAGTGAATCACAAGGAAGCGCTGGAATCGCTGGTCAGTTTACTCACAGTGGCCGGATAAAAGCGATCAAAGGGGTAATCCACCGGAGGTATATCCGATCGCTGTAGGTAGTTATTTAGAGACTGGCGCCAGCATTAAGCTAACTAGTGTTAGCTTAGCAATCGCTTCAGGTAGCATTAAGCTAACTAGTGTTAGCTGAGCAATCGCTTCAGGAAGGCGCAGGAAGTCGCTGGAGAAAGGCGATTAAAGGGCAATCCAACGGAGGTGGCAATTCAGCCCGTGCGTGTTCGCCACGAGCGCCGATCGCTGCAGGCCAGCCACTTTTAATGGCAAAATCAGTGACTTTGTCTCAGCACTGAAAAAGTGTGACCATCCCGGTCGCCATCTTGAGATAACTCAAGAGGTGGAGGTATGCTCTGAAGAGAAGAGGAATGAAAGTCAGTAGAACCAAGACAGAATACATGAGTGTGAATGAGAGGGAAGCAGATGAAATGAAGATGGAAGGAATAGTGGTAGTGAAAGCAGATGAGTTTGGTAGAATAGCGGTAGGGAAAGTAGATGCATCCCTACGCTCCCACCCGGTCCCTTAGGTCAGCTGAACAGCTGCTTTTGGAGGTACCAAAGGCAAGGCGCAAGCTCAGAGGGGACAGAGCCTTTTCGATCATGGCCCCCAGGTTATGGAATGATTTACCCCTGGACATTAGACAAGCACCTTCACTGTCCATTTTTAAAACACGTCTTAAAACACATTTTTACTCCCTGGCCTTCGCCCCAGTATGAGACATTGATTTTATTGAATGAAATAGATTTTTATTTATTTTACTTTTTTTTGTGTGTTAGTGCCCTTTGTGTTAGTGCCCTGCTTTTATGTTCTCTTGCTGTACAGCACTTTGTGTAGCGAGTGTTGCTTTTAAAGTGCTTTATAAATAAAGTTGATTGATTGATAAATACCTGGGGTCAACCATCCAAAGCAATGGAAAATGCACGAGAGGTGAAGAAGAGAGTGCAGGCAGGGTGGAGTGGGTGGAGATGAGTGTCAAGGGTGATTTGTGACAGAAAGGTAGCAGCAAGAGTGAAAGGGAAGGTTTACAAGACAGTAGTTAGACCTTCTATGATATATGGTTTGGAGACGGTGGTGCTGACAAAAAGACAGGAGGTGGAGCTGGAGGTGGCAGAGTTGAAGATGCTAAGATTTTCATTGGGAGAGACTAGGAGGGGCAGGATTCATCGATTAGAAATGAGTATATCAGAAGGACAGCTCAGGTTGAGTGGTTCGGAGACAAAGTAAGAGAGGCAAGGCTGAGATGGTTTAGACATGTGCAGAGGAGAGATAGTGGCTATATTGGACAAAGGAGGTTGAAGATGGAGCTGCCAGGCAACAGTAAAAGAGGAAAACCACAGAGAAGATTCATGGATGTAGTGAAGAAGGACATGGAGAGGGTTGGTATTATACTGTAGAGGAAGATGCAAGAGATAGGGTGAGATGGAGGCAGATGATCCGATGTGGCGACCCCTAAAAGGGAGCAGCCGAAAGAAGAAGAAGAAGAAGAAATGAAGTTTTCTTTTTTTTCTTAGAATGCTCTCTTCATTTAATCTTTTTCACTCTGAATTTTTCCTTAAAGCTTTGCTGCCATCATTAGAAAGCCCTGACTAGTTGGAGTTAATCCTCATTTTTTCCTTTTTCTCTAAGCAACCCAAGTTTTGATTTTTCCCCTTTAAGCTTAAGTTTCCTGTCAACTCAAGTGTACCTACACACTTTAGTGCATACCTAGTTAATCCATTTTAAGGCTTTCCTTCTTGGCTGTCCTCCAATGCCAAACGTTGTCCTAGAGGACAATCCATTGTTCTAAAAAAGATGCCAGCAGACCCAGGCTACCGGCCATAAGCTGGGCCCCCACCTCTGAGAAGGCTCCCAGGTCAAGACCCCGGGGGCAGAACCACAGAGAGGGCTCCCACTGTCAAGGCCCTATCACCAATCCAGGTTGGACAAGCCAGGCTTCCAAAAGCCCCAATCCTCTAGTGTCTGTGATATTGATAAAATCTCATCAATTCCTATCCCTATCAATGGCATTGTCGAGTTTGCTTATTGATCTGATTCTTTATCAATTCCCTTATCAATTCTTGATCAGATTTCCATGTGGGGAAAACAGCAGGCCTTTACAGGATTTCAAAGTCAAAGTCAACTTTATTGTCAATTCTGCCATATGTACAGCACATACAGAGAATTCAAATTACATTACTCTGAGACCCACGGTGCAGCAAGGTAAACACTAAGTAGGAAATATGAAAACCACATCAATGCAGGAGTTATGCAGGCTGTGGCGGTATGAAGATGTTTAGGAGAGATGGCAGTGGACTTTTTAACCAGATTGTTTAACACAATCTTGGAGAGTGAGAGGATGCCCGAGGAGTGGAAAAGAAGTGTTTTGGTACCAATTTTCAGGCACAAGGGTGATGGTCAGAGCTGTAGTAACTACAGAGGCATAAAGTTGATCAGCCACACTATGAAGATATGGTAAAGATTTGTTGAAGCCAGGTTAAGAGGAGAGGTGACAATCAGTGAGCAGCAGTGCAGTTTTATGCCAAGAGAGAGTACTACAGATGCAATGTTTGCGCTAAGAGTGCTGATGGATAAGTACAGAGAAGGTCAGAAGGAGTTGCACTGTGTCTTTGTGGATCTAGAGAAAACATATGATAGAGTGCCAAGAGAGGAAGTGTGGTACTGTATGAGGAAGTCAAGAGTGGTAGAGAAGTATGTGAGGGTGGTGCAGGACATGTATCAGGACAGCGAGACAGTGGTGAAGTGTGCTGTAGGAGTGACGGGTGGATTCAAGGTGGGGGTGGGATTACATCAGGGATCGGCTTTGAGCCCCATTTTGTTTGCCATGGTGACAGACAAGCTGACAGATGAGGTCAGGCAGGAGTTTCCATGGATCATGATGTTTGCAGACGACATTGTGATCTGTAGTGAGAGCAGGGAGCAGGTAGAAGCGAACCTGGAGAGGTGGAGGTATGCTCTGGTGAGAAGATGAATGAAAGTCAGTAGAACCAAGACAGAATACATGAGTGTGAATGAGAGGGAGGCAAGTGCAATGGTGAAGATGGAAGGAGTAGCGGTAGTGAAAACAGATGAGTTTAAATACCTGGGGCCAACCATCCAAAGCAATGAAAAATGCACGAGAGGTGAAGAAGAGAGAGCAGGCAGGGTGGAGTGGGTTGAGACGAGTGTTGGGGTGATTTGTGACAGAAAGGTAGCAGCAAGAGTGAAAGGGAAGACTTCCAAGACAGCAGTGAGACCTGCTATGATGTATGGTTTGGAGACGGTTTGGAGACGGTGGTGCTAACAAAAAGACAGAAGGTGGAGCTGGAGGTGGCTGAGTTGAAGATGCTAAGATGTTCATTGGGAGTGACTAGGAGGGACAAGATTAGAAATGAGTATATCAGAGGGAGAGCTCAGGTTGAGTGGTTTGGAGACAAAGTAAGAGAGGCAAGGCTGAGATGGTCTGGACATGTGCAGAGAAGAGAAAATGAATATACTGGACAAAGGATGTTGAAGATGGAGCTGCCAGGCAGTTGAATGCCAGGCAGTTCAATGCTGTTGAACCACAATTCAAAAGCATTGTCTGATTTTCAGTGGTTAATTTTCATAGAATTTTTATTTATTACCACTTTTGTCAGATTCAAGTTATTTCTGTGACCATTGTGGGTTTTTCTTTCATTAAGAGAGGGGTACCAACAATTTTGTCCATGTCTGTAGCTGAGATCTAGGAGTCTCACACCATGAACAGCAGCAAGTACCAGAACTACGCAAAAACATTCAAAAATACAAAAACTACAACTGCTGAAATTAGCTGCCACTTGACTGCAAAACAGATATGTGGACTACACATTAAAATGAATTTAAAACACTTTTAAAAACTCTATTTTAAATGCCCCACTACTCCACTCTTGCTGACTGATTTAACACTACTTCAGCCGAAACCGAAAATTGGGCCATAACCATTTCTACAGCAGTGCCCTCAGGAATAATGTGGATAAAAAGTCAGTTAGGTTTCTGGACTCCTAACAGACTCCTGAATGTTTCATCCAGTGCTACACTGAAGTTGCTGGATTCTGAGCCATGGGGAAAGAAAAAGAATTATCAAAGGACCTGTGGGAGAAGATAGTTGAACTTTATAAAATAGGAAGAGGATATAAAAAGATATCCAAAGAACTGAGAATGCCAATTAGCAGTGTTCAAACTCTAATTAAGAAGTGGAAAATGAGGGATGCTGTTGAAACCAAGCCACGGTCAGGTAGACCAACAAACATTTCAACCACAACTGCCAAGAAAATTGTTCAGGATGCAAAGAGAAACCCTCAAATAACTTCAGCTGACATACAGGACTCTGAAAAAAAGTGGTATGGCTGTTTCAAGATGCACAATAAGGAAGCACTTCAATAAAAATGGGCTGCATGGTCGAGTCACCAGAAGAAAGCCATTACTACATCAATGCCACAAAGCAGTCTGCTTACAATACGCCAAACAGCACAGAGAAGAGACTCAAAACTTCTGGAACAAAGTTATTTGGAGTGTTGAGACCAAAAGTGAACATTTTGGCCACAACCATAAACACTACATTTGGAGAGGAGTCAACAAGGCCTATGATGCTAGCCTCAGTGGGTTTTCCTGGTAAGCAGCGGAGAGTGAGCAGGTTGGTAAAACCTCAGAGTTACCTGTTGCTGCCATCATCTAAAAAGAATGAGATCATATTTAAATATCAGACGTTCTTAGTTGGGTTTTGTGAGTTAAAAAAAAAAAAAAAAGATTAAACTTAGCCTGCAAGGCTGCTAGCATTGCGCTAATATTCTACTACTAGTAATAAGCTAATATTACTGTCACTAACGGAGGTGCTGCTGTTTGGGAATCAGGTGCGAGTGCATTCCGAGACCAGGGGTCTGCAACCTTTCCCAGCCAAAGAGCCATTTTGCCCGTCTCTGACAAAAACATAAGTAGCTGAGAGCCGCAACGGTAATTTGACCTTTAAAATAAAGATTATGCTGTATAGAAAGTTTTTTAATATACATACCTCTGAATATTACTTGGCATAAATGAATTCATACTACAAGAGTGGAAAAAAAATTGTCAAGTTATATATAGCTTCATTTATGAAATAAAAGTATTAGAAATATATTACAAATTATTTTGTGCTGAAAAATACATTTCTGAATATCTGACCATAATTTTTTACATAGTTTTTAGTTATGAGCACATTCAAAAATTGTTTAAATCTGAAAAATGTCATCCATCTCCTACTTTCAACAGTGATCACACAGCTTTAGATCCTGATATTTTAATAAATTACAGACTAAAGTTTTATTTAGAAGAAGCTACTTTTCATCCACATCTACATTTCATTTCATCTACATTTTTTGTCAGGTCAGGCATTGGCTTGCTTGCTACCAGATAACCATGAAAACCGGTACTACCTGTCTCATGGGTCGGGCCGTCAGCGACTCAACCGGCATCCCGGCCCTTCCGAGGGTGTGGAGGGTGAAACAGGGCATCCTGGCAGAACTAAAAACAATATCTGCTACAGGTCTGTTGTGGACCACTCCCAGTTACATGGGGTGAGACTGGACATCCTGGCAGATAAACACATCTGTCGCAAGGTCTGTGATGGACTGTGCCTGTCGGTGCATCGTGACATGCACTACACAAAGAGCAGAGATAAACAAACCTATCATCTGGTCAATCACTGCAACAGATACTGGAGTCAGTTTGTCTTGGCTTGTCCTTGCCACTGATAATACCTTTATCTGCCAAGAATGTGCTGCTAGTCCAGCCAAAGCTAGCAGTACTCAAATACTTTGCGAGCAGTTTCATGAAATGGTCAATCAGAAAGCAACTCATACCGGCTCGGACGTCAACTGGGCTTACAAGGTCCACAGTGATCTGTTCACATCCCAACAGGCAGTGAAAAGTAAGCTAGGAGCAGGAAGACAAAAGAAGTGGAAAACAGCAGCCTTGTGTGTAGCAGAATGGAATGTACACACTCTGTTGGACAGAACAACATCACAGCGCCCAGAAAGACAGACCACGCGTGTGGCCCTGGAAATGGACAGGTACAATGTAGACATAGCTGCACTTAGTGAAACAAGATTGCCTGGATATGACAGCTTGGAGGACCATGGGTACATCTTCTTTTGGAGTGGGAGATCAACTCAGGAAAGGAGAGAATCAGGAGTGGGTTTTGCAGTTAGAAAAGAAATAGCAGAAAAGCTTGATGAGGAACCGGTGCCAATCAACGAAAAGATAATGACTATGAGACTCCCACTACAGCGGAAGATGTATGCCACACTCATCAGTGTATATGCCCCAACAATGACCAACACAGAGGAGGTGAAGGAAGAGTTCTACAGTGATTTACGTGAGACTATCAGCCATGCACCGATTGATGACAGGCTGATACTCGGAGATTTTGATGCCAGAGTTGGTTCGGACACTGAGAAATGGAAAGGAGTGCTAGGCAGTCATGGAGTAGGCAAGTGCAATGCTAATGGAGAACTTCTACTTGCACTATGTTCAGAGTACAACCTTGTGATAGCCAACACTCTATTTAAGCACAAGGACACACACAAGAAGACATGGATGCACCCAAGATCCAAGCACTGGCACTTGTTAGACTACATCATAGTCAGGCAGAGAGACATAAGGGATGTACTGGACACCAGAGCAATGAGAGGCGCGGACTGTGGTACTGATCATGTTATGCTGAGATCCAGATTAAGGATTTGGAGACGAAAACAGCACTGCAGGATGGGTGCAAAGCCACCACGGAAACTAAACACTCGTACACTGAAAGGCCAAAAGAAGCAGGAAGAACTTACACAGGAAATGGATCAAAACTTGAAAGACTGGGACAGCAACAACTCAGAGAATGACATAGAAGAGAAATGGGCAACACCAAAGGATACGGTATATCAGACTGCGAATGATGTATTAGGCCACCCTGACAGGAAACCTCAAGATTGGTTTGATGAGCATGATGAACACCTGAAGAAACTACTAGAAGTGAGGAATACAGCTAGGCAGGAAAACCTACAGTGTAACACAAGGTTGAAGAAGAAGAAATACTCAAAGGCTCAGAGTGAGCTACAGAAGAACACCAGAGAGATGGCCAGAAATTCTCCTTCAGGATTTTTTGGTAGACAGCAGAATTCATGGTTCCATTTACCACAGCAAGGCTTCCAGGTCCTGAAGCAGCAAAACAGCCCCAAACCATCACACTACTACTACCATATTTTACTGTTGGTATGACGTTCCTTTTCTGAAATACTGTGTTACTTTATGCTGGGTGTAATGGGACACACACCTTTCAAAAAGTTCAACTTTTGGCTCGTCAGTCCACAGAGTATTTTCCCAAAAGTCTTGGGGATCATCAAGATGTTTTCTGGCAAAACTGAGACGAGCCTTGATGTTCTTTTTGCTCAGCAGTGGTTTTTGTCTTGGAACTCTGCCATGCAGGCCATTTTTGCCCAGTCTCTTTCTTATGGTAGAGTCATGAACACTGACCCTAACTGAGACAAGTGAGGCCTGCAGTTCTTTGGATGTTGTTGTGGGGTCGTTTGTGACCTCTTGGATGATTTGTCGCTGCGCTCTTGGGGTAATTTTGGTCAACCGGCCACAACTGGGAAGGTTCACCACTGTTCCATGTTTTTACCATTTGTGGATAATGGCTCTCACTGTAGTTCGCTGGAGTCCCAAAGCTTTAGAAATGCCTTTATAACCTTTTCCAGACTTATAGATATCAATTACTTTGTTTCTCATTTGTTCCTGAATTTCTTTGAATCACAGCATGATGTCTAGCTTTTGAGGATCTTTTGGTCTACTTCACTTTGTCAGGCAAGTCCTATTTAAGTGATTTCTTGATCAAGAACAGGTGTGGCAATAATCAGGGCTGGGTGTGGCTAGAGAAATTGAACTCAGCTTTCCAAAGATGTGATAAACCACAGTTAATTTATGTTTTAACGGGGGGTGGGGCAACCACTTTTTCACACAGGACCATGTAGGTTTGAATTTTTTTTACCCTTAATAATAAACACCTTCATTTAAAAACTGCATTTTGTGTTTACTTGTGTTAACTTTGTCTAATATTTAAATTTGTTTGATGATCTGAAACATTTAAGTGTGACAAACATACAAAAAAAAAGAGAAATCAGGAACGGGGCAAACACTTTTTCACACCACTGTAATATAAATCTGTATCCTTCACCTGTTTTCCAGACTTCTCAATTTGAAAACTAGTGGATTGATTGTCTGATATTCTTCTTTATTTTGGAATAAAACAAAAAATTCTAGATAACTTTCTAAATAACATAACTTTAAAAATCATTTGGTGCAAATTAAGCCAATTAGAAACAATTACAGCAGAGTGGAAAAACATTAAAAAAAGAACATCTTCCGGTGAGCTAAATATTGGTTATAATTTTGTTTTTAAATGTGTGGCACTATTAGACAATCTGCACATATGGGTGGGGGTTTCATTGGCTGACTAAAACGGAGTTATGCTACAGCAATGAAACTAGTCATGCATTAAATTCAACCTTTTCTGATACTAACTGCATTGTTTCTTTTCACATACACTGACGTTGGAGACTGTTTGAAAAATAAACCACATTTGGTCAAATTTGACCACTGCATCATGGTCAGCCTATGAACTTTTCAGCCCCCCCCCCCCCCATATAATTCACTGTTCAAAACCCCACTGACAACAATCTAGCAGTTATCCTGCAGAGAAAAAGCTGAAAATGTCCTTAAAATAAAAGGCTCATCTCTACATCACTGTCACAGAATCTTCTCTCCTCTTTTTTCACTCATCTGAAATCCTTTTACTATTTTTTCTTTTTTATTTACAGATTGTGAGGAAAAACTGTTGGCTGCTGATTTCAGACAAGTATATCCGGTTGACAGCATTTCATAATAAAAGCACATAGACACAACCATTCTAAAAACTGAATCGCTGTCAAGGGTTTTTTATTTTTACATAACTGGAAGTACTGAGCTGTGGTGGTGAAAATAAATTTACACTAATTCAGTCGTGTCTGAATCCAGCATTTATAGTGCACACGACTATAAGGTTATTGAGCAAGAATTCAATGATTGTTTCTCATTTTTAAGGAAAATTAAGGTGTTGATTTTAGATAATCACATTTTAAACTTTTTATGGACCTGTAGAGACTAATGAGGCGGCTGTTTTTCGTTGTTTGTATTCTCGTGGAGAAATTCTCTCCACAGCAACCTACATGAACACAAATTAATCTGTCCACACAGAATTAGACTCTATTTTACTCTGTGATTTTACTTTCTCTGGATTTGTTCATGTCTTACTGAGAGTGGTAGGAAGCTGCTGCTGTCCATGCTCTCTCTCCACGTGCACTGAGGAGACGCTGAGCGGTTCTCTGTGCAGCTGCCGTCAGATGTGACACAGTCACACATGGTTGACAACATAATAAGTAACTTAAAAAAAATATATATATAGTACGTTCATAAAAGTATGCGTTTCCGTTGACAAATGTATCCAATTGCAATAAACAATCATTTAAAAAATAAAATAATTAAAATGAGATTCACTAATTTCCATGTGTTTTGAGATATAATTGCAGGGAGCTGCAGCACAGGGGCTGAAGGGCCGCGGGTTGCCAACCCCTGTCCTAGACTGTCAAACACATTGCAGTCTTTCATTTTATCCCATGCTGCCATGTCAAGAGATGTTTCAACTTGTGTCCACCATACGCTAGGGCTGCAACTATCGATTATTTTGGTAATTGACTAATCTAACGACTTTTTTTTTTCCAATTAGTCGACTGATCGCAATTATTTCTGTTATGTCCACTATCTCTGCTTCCTGTTGGCATGGCTCTTTTTTTTTTGGAACAGCTAATGTTTGGGGCTCCAGTGCACATTTAACCTCACCTGTTTAAGCCTGCACACCTGTGAAAATCACTTTGTGGTCTGCCTTAATATAACGTAGCCTATTATAAAAAGTTCCCATAGCTAAATAGAATAACGACCCATGAAACATGTTGGAAATTTGAACTTGACAGCTTAATAAAAAGTGTTTGGAGCAACACATATTAAATAACAGAAAATACTGTATAATATAATGCTTTTAACCCCAAAATAAAGTGCATGGAAAGCTGTTGTAACTCTGCTCATTCAAAAAAAAAACAAAAAAACTAGAGTAGCATTAAAATCCATAAAGGTACGAAAGAAAACCAACTAGTCCATCTTATTAAAACCTTTCTGGGTCTGGAAGTTCAAAAGTTCAATTAGGCTTCAGATGAAGAACTTCTTCCAGTCCAAAATAACAGTTTGCAAATGCTTTAAGTTACACTGCAGGAATGTGAGCCTTCACTACACATACAGTGAAATATTTAAGCCATTTTAATTTACTTTTGATGATTATGGCTACAGTTTTTATAAATTAAATTATAAATCATGGTATTGTAATTTACTGAGATGCACTAATATTCAGAATGAGGGCTGATATCACCACGACAAAAAGAGGGAAGATAAAAGAGTAACCCACTCCTGTAATTCTCTAATTTAGTGCACTCAACACAATAGCCAGCAGAACTGAAACAGCTCAACTGTCGGCAACCATCATCAAAGAGAGATCATTGTCCAACAGGTAAACTAACAGAAGCAGCACATGGTAACAGGTTAATCAGTTTTCTAAAGCTGAGACAATCGCTCATTGAAAATAAGAAGTGCTAAATTTACTCGCTAACCTTACCAGTGCGGTGTTTCTAAGTGGCCCATTCATCATCAGGGCGGAGCACAACAGAAGCCTGCAGACAGGTGGCCGAGCCAAGAGAAGGGGGAGGAGGATGGATCCGTTGTTGTGCTGCTATGATAATGACAACTATGCTTTATAGAGTTTGCATTTAACTTGTTTCATTTGTTTATTTTCAGTAAAATGCTCCCATACTTTGGAAAGTTTTGGCCTCAATGATTTTCTCTCTTCTGTGTCACCATGATGCGCTCCTCTTCTTTGCTGGAACAGTTAAATTGAACATTTCCGCGGCATGCATACAAAGTGTAAAATTAAATGATTCATCGACAATAAAAATCTGCGTCGACAAATTTTTATGATTGGCGTCGTCAATGACGTCGACTACCCATTGCAGCCCTATCATACACCATGCTGCTCATATTTACATACACTTTCGCCATTATCCTGCAGTAGTGACGGCGTCATGGTGATGCTTGGTATCAACAGTGTGTGACGCCATGGTGGATGTGTTTAAACCCGCAGCATCGATAAGAGGAACACACAACATCAGTAACGTACGATTCTGAGGGCTCGAAAAATTTAGAACGAGTTCCCAACAGGAGCAGGTTCTCAATTCCCATCCCTAGTCTGCAACCCAATGAGGCTTGACTATTTCCTTCTGGCCTCAGAGTCTCTTAAGAACCCAGCCATTCTAAAAAAGTAAGGCAGCCCACAGCACTAGTTTCAGGGACAGACTTTCAGCCACCCCACCCTTTTCTGTAACAGCCATTCCTTTTTGAGCATCATGTAAAGTTAAATTGTTTTCTTTTCAGAACATTTCTTCCAAATTCCTTTTTCATTAGCTTTGCATTACACTCAATTTTTCTATGGTTGTTTCACTAACTCCTCATTCAGATACCCAATCACAAGACTGGCAAGATCTGTAAATATGTAAATATTGTTCCTTCTTCACATATGCAGATTTACTACTTATTGCCACCCCTGGTTATCTCTTCACTTACAAGTCATTTTGTCATTTTGTATTTTTCTTCATTAAAGTGTGACTTTGTGTGTCCAGACTTCAGAATTGCTCAGTGTCAAGAATAGACACCCAGATTATGAGACTGATCCAATAATTGTCAATGAAATTATTAATTAATGCTTATCTTATTATTTGCCAAATTCTTAAGCTAAATTGGTTTTTAAGAGTTCTTACTATGCTTTAAACAGTGACTGGTGCCCCTAGTGTCATAATGAGATAATGCAATAACTATCAATTCCTGTTGTTAATTATTAAATTAATATTTAATGTTACTACCATGTGATGCCATATTCATTTAATGGTGTCCCCCTGTGACACTACACACTTTCTTAGACATGTTTTTTTCAACTCCATTCAGCATTATCTCTGTTGGCTGTACAATTTCAGGATATGTGAAAGTTACAGTACCTGGCTGCAATACAGAAAAACTCCCATTCCATCAGGCATTCTGTCAATGATTTTTCATTTGGGAAGAACTGTTCACAGACACTGTGATTACTCCAGGGAGCCAGACAGACGAGTGTCTTGATAAGATCAACATAATTGGCACATTCATCCCTTTGCTGTAAATAAAGTGTTTTGTGATTGAGAAATCAACTGTGAATGGATGTGATATTCACTATTAGTCTTGTATTTAGTTTAACAACCCCACTGTTCACTAGTAAACAATTTGAAAAAGTTTAATTACAAAAGTATCCTACATTCTGAAAAACAAGAGTTCCAAAAGGTTCTTCTTGAAGAGAAGGGATTCAATCCAGGACTATGTGACTCTGAAAAACTCTTGCGGGGCAGCAGTTCCTTCTAGGATTCTTTGCATCAAAGAGGGGCCAGAAGTACCCTTTTGATCCAGTGAACCCTTTTTGGAAGAAAGAAATCTTGAAAGAATGTTGAAAGTATGAATATATGAAGCTGCAGATTTGCAACTTCACATATTCAAATTTTAACATCGTCTTTTTTTCAGCTGCTCACTTTAGGGGTCACCACAGTGGATCTTCTACCTAACTCTCATCCTATTCCTTACATCCTCTTCTGTCACACCAACCCTCTCCGTGTCCTCCTTCTCTGCATCCAAGAATAATCTCTGCAGTCTTCCCATTTTCCTTCCGCCTGGCAACTCCATCTTATCCTTATATCCTTTGTCCAATATATCCACTTTCCCTCCCCTGCACATTTTCAAATCATCTCAGCCTTGCCTCTCTTACTTTGTCTCCAATTCGCTCACACTGAGCTGTCCCTCTGATATGCTCATTTCTAATTCTGTCCCTCTTAGTCACTCCTGATAAGAATCTTAGCATCTTAAACTCTGCCACCTTCAACATCGCCTACTGTCTTTCTTGTTCTTAGAAAAGTAGATAAATAGAACAAGAAGTAGCTGATATCCAGGGGTACAAATCTTGGAGAATACATTTGTTCAGTACATTCATTAACCCAGCAGATGTTAATTAGTACTCCTCGTCAGCCATGGTGGGCTGACATGGTTCTGAATCCAGACTTTTTCTTCCACCGCTGCCGATACCCATGTAGGATTATAACACATGGTCTGCCCGTCTAAACCACACAGGTGTGCAACATCTGTACTGATTTAGTTTCACCCATAAAGGGTTCATGATGGTTCTCATTTTTAGATTCTAAATAAAAGCCTTCACTATTTAAGGATTCTTAGTGGAACTCCTTTATCAGTTCCACATAAAACCCTTGAACCATTAAGGGTTATTGGTGGCAGAGCTAGGTGGGCTCTATATTAAACTCTTTTCAAATTGAAAAGGTTCCATGTGGGGCCCCCAGTGAGGGTTCAAGGTGAAACCCTTCACAGATGGTTCTAGATATGTATAACCCATTCAAGTTTGTAGAATCTTCTGTGAAGGTTGCTGGTGGAACTCTTACAATGGGTACAAGCCAAGTCACCCTTTTTGGTTCGACTTAGCATTCTCCAAGGGTTGTGCAACATTAAGCAAATCAATTAAACACCAGGGTTTCCGCTGGTAATATTTCCACATGGCGGAACCCCTGAAACTATGCTGTCAAGCTAAGGAAATATAAATTTAAGAAAAATAAATGAATGACGCTCCACAAGCACGGACACAAACAACGCACGTGCCAGTCATCTGCGCATCGGAGTTCAGAAGCACCCTGCCCACATGACCGTTCCAGTCTGCAGGCAGAGTGTCTCTAGCATCACTATCCAAGAGAAGTAAGAGCTTATCAAAGCACTTTAAACGCGGAAAAAAGGCAGAAGCTGTATGTAAGCAGTGGAGGCATTTATCGTGATTTTAACCCGCTGGTAACGGGAACAATAATGAAGAGTCACTTAGCAAACAGGTATGGTTAGGCTTCATATGCAGGGAAAGGCAAGGGTGACTGAATCGCTGAGAATTTACTTCAACAGTCACTACAATATTAACTAATTTATGTTCAATATTATGTACCTGGCAAGTTAAGATGACCGAAATTCACGAAGTCAATGACTTTTATCTGTCAACAGCCTTCAGACAAATTAAACGTGTCAATATTTGGATTTCAAAATAAGGGAGGCTGTTCCTGCTGTCTGGTTGGTGAGGAGATTTCTAAAAAACTATAACTGTATAGAAATATTATAACAGAAATAACTGCATCTTTGGTAATTTAAGTTAATTTATTTCATTAAATACAATTTATTAATATTTTTTTCTTTGAAATCAGTTAAACTGCTGTTCTGTTTCGGTTCTGCAAAACTATAGTCAAAAGTGTAAACTGCATTAGGAAAAAAGTCAAAATTTTACCATAATCCGTTTTAAATTCATTAAAAAATGGTAATTTTATTAAAAAAAACTAGACAAAAATTAGCTATAGAATAATCCACAAATTTATAATAATGTCTCAAATAAACAAGTCATAGTTTTACAAGAGGAAATTACAAATGAGGAAAGTTGTTGCAAATTTAGATAGTTTTCTACTTTTGTCTGTAAATCTAAGAAAATTGTTATAAATTTTTGAGAAAAACCTCAAACCTCGAAGACTGAAGTCATTACTCAAGTTTTTAAGAGGGTACTCTTTGTACCCTTAACTCAACTAGAAATTTTTGGTTGTCTACTTTCAATTATTAAATTCAAAGCACTGCTTTTACATGAGTAGAATTTCTGGCTACTATACCCACCTCTGATCATATAATTTAAGTATGCATGAGGAAATTACTATTCTGAATGTTTTTTTTCCTTCTCTTTGGTACTCTTTCTCAATGGAAAAAAGAAACACTAGAATAAAAATAAAATACAAAAAAAATACACATTTTTTTCATTTATGTAAACCATGACACAAACATCCTGCAGGACAAAATGTGGCACTTGATATTTTCTAACCTGTTTGTATACCACCATAGACAGAGAGAGAATCTGAATTAGACAGAGCTCAGAGAGGCCAAGATGAGACAGAAGAGAGGAGCCAAGGAGAGGAAAGTGTTCAGGTAGAGGATCCAGGAGAGGTGAGAGCAGAGGGAGGAGAAAAGGATGACACCACTAAAAAGTCCAAACACAGGACATCTGGGTGGGACCCAACTGGCCCAATATTCCAACATTCAAGCCTTGGTTGTACAATACTTCAAATGGTACGTTCCATACGCAAATTTAGTGTGCAATTTTTTTTAAAAAAAGAAATGAATTGCATAAAATTAACATATTCCGGTTACAGCAGTGTCAGGTGTTTTCTGCGCCCCCACCCCCTCTTCCCCCGAGAAAAATATGTTGCCACTGCACTAAGGTCTTTAAGCCAGAGGAAACACTGAAACACCCAAATTTAAACCCAGTGAGCAAAAAGAACAGCAGCACGGAAACACTGTTGACAAATCAAAGAACAAGTGTCTGCTCTAAAAAGGTGAGAGAAAAATTCAATGAATCGGTGTTTGAAAAAATACATTAATACAGTAAGCTTGAATGTAAATGACTGCATAATATCTCTGTTCTTATTAGGAATGGGCTGTGCGCAAACATTCAGGTTACATCTTCAACATTTTTACTCACTGATTCCACCAGTTTTAATGACCAACCATCATTATTTAGGACACAGTAGCTGTTGCTAAGATCACCACATTAAGCAAACTCTCCAAGTATGTAGTTTAAAAAAACACATTACTGTTCTCCAAGAGAAAAAGTCTGATTATCATTTTTAACTAATAGGGACTATAAGTATTTGCAGCTCCATTTCTATAGCTTTGTTTATATTTTTACTCCTCACTGCGTATATTGTGTATTTTATCATTTATCTTATTCGTTGACATATATTTTATACTGTGTGGCATTCATGGCAGAAAGCAAAGGAAGATTTTCATTGTACAGGAAAACATTTTTGCTTCCTGTGCGTATGACAATAAACTTGATTTGATTTATAACTTGTACGTATGTTTTGAGATTAAGCAACCTTTAGGGGTTGTGTAAATCAGTGGTCTCCAAACCCCAGGCCATGGACAAGACTACCTGTTAGGGAAGCATGAAAGATGGGACCAGGGAAGGAGGAGGAGGAGAAGAGAAGAAACATAGTGGTTCCTTTCCTCGCCTTCATGCGGTTGGTATTGACATTGCTGGAATGTGCGTGGCTCTTGCTTTTCTTCTCTTTTGTATGGCTGGTGGCTGGACTGGTGTGTGGACACATCTGCGCAGCCTGTCAGGCTGGGGTGGGACTGAAAGTGATGGTTGTGCACATGCGTCGAACACTTACACCATTTCCCTAACCTTAACTAGCAATCTTGAATATTTAACCATTACTTTGCCATAACCATCTAAAAATGTGTATTTCATTACTAAAAGAAATTAATCACAAAACAGAAATGAGTCACAAATGGAGAGGTGAAAGTTAACACAATTGATACTGACCAAAAATCAAACAGGGATGCAAACTCAAAGCTCCAGGGAGCAACAAGCGTTTTAGGACCATCCCACATCTTCAGCCTGTCTCTGTCTGTGCATTTAAGGGATTTGAATACTGGAATGAACGGTTAAGGATGAGGACATCACTGTCTTTCAGACAGCACATATGGTCGTATTCCGAGGTTAGAAACTTGCAGTCTACTTGTACACATTATTTGGACGGCCTGTTTGGTCTTACTATATCACCACAAATAGAAAAATTAGACTCAAAATTGCAGATCTGGGATCTGAATCAGAGGAACTTGAATTGGACAGTTTAAAAAAATCTTTATGCAAACTATTTATTTATGGGGGAGGAAATGGAGGTAGTGGAGGACTACAGATACCTGAGTGTTGTTATCAGCAATGGACTGGAAACAAGGGTGTAACTTTGTTTTAAACATTGGGGGGAGGGGGATGAGATCTCTGCCCATATAAGGATTTTTCTTTTTAAATTTTTTTTATTATGGGACTGTCAGCACATCAGCACAGGCAGTTGTCTCCAAAGTCCTCTTTTTCATTTTTAAAGGAAAAGGATTTTATAAGCAAAAAATGACAGTATACAGTGCTGTGAAAAAGTGTTTGCCCCTTTCCTGATTTCTCATTTTTTTGTGTCACACTTAAATGTTTCAGGTCATCAATCAAATTTAAATATTAGACAAACATAACACATGTAAACACAAAATGCAGTTTTTAAATGAAGGTGTTTATTATTAAGGGTAAAAAAAATGCCATGTGAAAAAGTGATTGCTCCCCCATTAAAACAAACTGTGGTTTATCACATCTTTGGAAAGCTGAGTTCAATTTCTCTAGCCACACCTAGGCCTGATTACTGCCACATAGGGCTGTTGCGGTAGAGGAATTCCCCCTGCGGTAACGGTGGACAGCTCAACACCGCGGTATGTGGTATTATTGCAAATGTTTTTAGGACCCTGTGGATTCGTAATTTAAACAGGGTTTATAACTTATATGGCAAATGAGGGAAGCTGTGACAGTCTCGCTGCAGCTCACTCTCAACTTTATGTGCGTGTGTTACAACTGTGCGGCGCTCCGCTCTTTAGACAGGCATGAACTGCTGATTCTGTTAAAAAAAAAAACAAAAAAAACAAACAATCATTTTCATAAAGCAGTGGCAGTAACTAAGGGGTGTGTGGACTGGAGACTGCAGCGACATTCAGCTTATAAGCAGGACAGTCTCCGTACAGGATCCTGCATGGCTCTTGTCTCCATGATTTTTGCCACTGTCCGAAAAATCTCGTTCAAACAAGCTGCTCTCGGAGCTCATACACGGAGCATACACAGTCAGGATCATACACACTCCGCTCAGAAGGAAATAACATGCTTTGTGCCCTTTCAGTGCTCACTGTTACGGCTGTATTTAACAAGGAGTCCAAACGCTTTCACCACTAACTGCCTGCTGGAATCCGTCTGGAGAGAGTGCTCCAAACGGCGACAGCACCGTGTGCTGTGGAAGCTTCTCGAGTACCGGGTGCAATCATGCTGTTGGTAATAAAAATACACTTCATTTAACAATTTATTTAATAATCAATAGGGGCACATAAGTGAACAATGAGATATAGACACACACACACACACACACACACACACGCACGCAAACACAAAAAGAAAGTGAGCACCGCGGTTGCTGCGGTTGGTCATTTGCCTCCACGGTAGGCGTGTCCATAGCGCGGTATTACATAATTGTGATTATCACGACAGCCCTACTGCCACACCTGTTCTCAATCAAGAAATTACTTAAATAGGACCTGCCAGACAAAGTAGACTAAAAGATCCTCAAAAGCTAGAAATCATGCTGCAATCCAAAGAAATTCAGGAAAAAAATAAGAAACAAAGTAATTGAGCTCTATAAGTCTGGAAAAGGTTATAAAGACATTTCTAAAGCTTTGGGACTCCAGGGAACTACAGTGAGAACCATTATTCACAAATGGTAAAAACATGGAACAGTGGTGAACCTTCCCAGTTGTTGCCAACTGACCAAAATTACCCCAACAGCGCAGCAACGACTCATCCAAGAGGTCACAAAAGACCCCACAACAACATCCAAAGAACTGCAGGCCTCACTTGCCTCAGTTAAGGTCAGTGTTCATGACTCCACCATAAGAAAGAGACTGGACAAAAATGGCCTGCATGGCAGAGTTCCAAGACAAAAACCACTGCTGAGCAAAAAGAACATAAAGGCTCATCTCAGTTTTGCCAGAAAACATCTTGATGATCCCCAAGATTTTTGGGAAAATACTCTGTGGACTGACGAGCCAAAAGTTGAACTTTTTGAAAGGTGTGTGTCCCATTACACCCAGCATAAAGTAACACAGTATTTCAGAAAAGGAACGTCATACCAACAGTAAAATATGGTAGTAGTAGTGTGATGGTTTGGGGCTGTTTTGCTGCTTCAGGACCTGGAAGCCTTGCTGTGGTAAATGGAACCATGAATTCTGCTGTCTACCAAAAAATCCTGAAGGAGAATTTCTGGCCATCTGTTGGTGACCTCAAGCTGAAGCACACTTGGGTTCTGCAGCAGGACAATGATCCAAAACACACCAGCAAGTCCACCTCTGAATGGCTTCAGAAAAACAAAATGAAGACTTTGCAGTAGCCTAGTCAAAGTCCTGACCTGAATCCAATTGAGATGCTGTGGCATGACCTTAAAAAGGCGGTTCATGCTCGAAAACCCTCCAATGTGGCTGAATTACAACAATTCTGAAAAGATGAGTGGGCCAAAATTCCTCCACAGCACTGTAAAAAAATCACTGCCTGTTATAGCAAACACTTGATTGCAGCTGTTGCTGCTAAGGGTGGCCCAAGCAGTTATTAGGTTTAGGGGGCAATCACTTTTTCACATAGGGGCATGTAGATTTGAAATTTTTTTCCCCTTAATGATAAACACTTTCATTTAAGAACTACATTTTGTGTTTACTTGTGTTATCTTTGTCTGATATTTAAATTTGTTTGATAATCTGAAACATTTAAGTGTGACAAACATTTCCCAAAAAATGGGAAATCAGGAAGGGGGCCAACACTTTTTCACACCACTGTATCTTGGCTGGTTTGAAAACTCGCATTCAATCGGTTCTGAGTGACGTCTTCCGGAAAAACATGTATTTTTAGAAAGTAGGAGTTCCAAGCTTTACAATGATACCAGGCACTGATGGAGGTTTTCCCGGGACTTGCTGCCAGCAAACAAAGAAAGAATCATGATTTTTGACTTCTAGTGCCTGTAGCTCGTAATTACCCGGTGCGCATTCTGACTCATTTTGCCGGCACAGGTCACATATATGAGTAGCTACTTCATTCTCACTTAATTGTGTTAAAGTCTGTATTTGCTGTTGCACCGAAGAGTTTTTCTGTATAGCAGAAGTTTCTGTTTAATTTACAAATGACTGTTTAATAGGAATTTTTTGACAATCCTGTGCTTTTCTTGTGGTGTTATATAGAATATCATTGCAGTTAACTATGGAAAAAGCATCTGCTTTAAAATTTGTAATTCCTCCCACAACATTTAATGCAAAAAAAAAAAACAAACAAAAAAAAAAACCTCAAAGCACTGCAACTTTTATTGCAATTTTTTTTAAAAAAAGCTCCCACAAATTCAGGCTTTATGAGCTGCAGCAATCAAAAACATCCCAGGAAATCCTGAAGGGACTGACTGTAGTCTGCTTGTCACCCTTAACTTCATACATGCTAAAGCGCATTGCCCAGGAGAGCAGGACTGCCAAGCCCATAAAAGTCTCCATGTGGAAAAATGCAGTTCTTTGTTTGGAGATTTTATTGCTTATTGCACGACTGTCAAGTTTCTGTTAGTGCTGTTTTCCAAAGCAAGTCGTCTAATGAGTTGCCCCCCCAACAAGTGCAATCAATGAAATTCTTAATGTGTTTAGTCATCGTTTTTTTGGCCTAATATTTGTCAAACGCTGAAGACAACTCACTCGGCAGGATGCACTCTCTCAGACAAGAGTGTACACACATTCATAAGGACCATGCACAGTGGGACTGATACAGTTAGACATGCTGGTTTCACAGTTATCAAGCTTGCATGGTAGTAAAGCAGACAGAAGAAACAATATTTGTTCTGTTCTGTATAATATACTGTAGACATATAGCCAATTAATGTCTATGCACTATTTACTTTTGAAAGAAAGAAAGAAAGAAAGAAACGTCTGCTCAGAAAAAATGCTCAGGATTCATCAAACTAACGATAAAACATGAGGCCAGTGAGGTTGTTCTTAAAAGATGATTCAAGGGGTGGAAGGGTATGAAAATGCTCCTTTTTTCCAATAGCTTTAACTTATTATATAGTGTACATAATGAGTATACTGTAAAAATCAGAGACTGAACGAAGCATTGTGTGAAATGAGACATTTCTGTGTTTCCGTGCTTCTATCTCGAAGTAGCAATGAGTGAAGAAATTCAGAGGTACAACTAACAGAATAGGTAAAGACTTCTGTCCCACTGAGCAGTCTCTTTTCTGCTCCTGTGTTTAAATATGTGCAACATCTGATGGATGATGCAGTCGATAATGAGAGCTGGATATGTGCACATTTAACTGTCTTCCTAATAATAAGTAATGACGGTAGCTTAGCTAACACAATTAACACTGGCACAGAGGAAAATAAAATTCTCCCAGAATGAAGTATTATGTAAATTATTAATTACCACACAGACGATTGCAATCTTGTTCAGCTGCCCATTGGCACTCAAATTAATGTGAATGATTTGGAAATGGAGAAAGAAAGATAATCCCGACGCAGAGAGAATGTGAGAAAAATTTAACAAATACCACCTGCTCCTCAAGCAATTTATAGAAACAATTTGCATGTGCAATCTAATCACCAAACACATACTGGCTATCAACAAATGGAAAGAGCAAACTGTTTTTCTCATATATATATTCAGACAGATTTAACTCCTATTGTGGAGTTAAATCTGAGATGTAAAGCTCCAACTGCATTTAGTGTCCTCAAGAAATCCTTCAAATCCAGAAGTAATTTTCAGAAAACAAGTAAGCATTCACCATTATAAGATGGTTAGACTGTAATATAAGAGCAAAACTAAAATAATCACTTTTTAACACTTCAAATTACACTACTTCTCTAAGCGTTCATTCTAAATTAAATGAGGGATGCATATTTTATAAGTAGCGGTTCCCAGAAAAGCACTTTCACTTGTACAAATATCTCTTCCTTGTTAAAGTGTGTTTCTGAATATGGATGTGGCATTGAGACATGGAGGTGAAGACAAAGAGGGTTCAATGCGAGCAGAAAGAGAAAGAGCAGGCAGGAGCAAGAGAGAAAGAGGGAGAGGGAACAATCTCTCAGATTTGGTGTCTCAGCTTAATGACACTGGGCCCACATGGGAGAGAAGGAAAGCCAAGCTCTGTGCGAGAAATGATGAATCCAAAGACCGATAACCTCAAGCCTCCCCTCTTGCAGCCTACACACAGTCGTGACAAAATGTTGAAATTTACTGCCGGGCTTCCGTGTTTACAAAATACACTTGAATTGCATTTTTTTCCCCCGCTGGTTTCTTTCTTCTTCTACTTTTTTTGCGCATCTGCCTTTTGCTGTCAGGCTTTTATTCTCCTGTCAGACGTGCTGCAATATTGTGTCAATACTTGACTGAAATGAATCCCGCCGACGTGCTCTCCTGTTGTGACCATGGACAATATGTCTGGCCGACTTTGACAAATTAAACCAACTCGATATATGGCAATAACCTTCACAGGATAACGCATGGGACAAGAGGGTGGGAGCTGGGGTGGCGGTGCTGAGGAGTGTCATAGGAGAGGGAGAGGATCACACACTGAAGAGAAGAGGAATGGAGACACATACAGATGGATGATGGGATATGCTGAGCATGGCATGGCATTTCCAAGCCAGGTACAAAATGAGAACAGAGAGAGAGGGATGGTGCATATATATAGACCAATTTTCTAAATGTCATCGTGTCTTATAAAAAGTCAATGTGGCTGAACTCACTGAATTATCTCAACAGGAAAGACAGTTAATTAACCTACGAAAACAGCAGTCCACAAGCTTTTTAATAGCTGTCAAAAAAAGGCACACTGCTATAGGCACTTGACAGATGACAACACTCACTGCTGGAAAAATGGCGTGTGATATTTTTCCAAGCCTCAGCTGGTTCATTAGGTGAAAGCAACTTTGAAAACTGCTACAACTATGCTTGCAGCTGACCAACTTTTAAAAGCAGCACTGTATGACCGCACAACAGATTTATCAAATAGTCAGCAACATCACACCGGCCACATTCCTCGCCAGAGTGTCCTCTTAATGAACGAGCTGAAATGTTCATTCAAACAGTGTAATGAGTGTTCGCCGTGCAGCGGTAAAGCTAAATTTCCTTTAACTGACACAATTAATTTTAAATCAGATGGATAAACAAAAGCCTTTTCCTGGCACTTGTGACAAATTGCATGCAGCGGAATATTAATTGACTCAAAGCCACCTTTTGTAATGACTCCCTTTTATATCACTCACGTGGCTGCTGTTTGGGCACATTTCACCTGCTCAGGCAACACACACACACACACACACACTCATAAACACACAAACTGGCAAGAGGGGGTCGTTAAGAAACTATTGTCGGGCTCCTCTCTGCTCAGCGTGATAACAGTTTGATTGATACTGAGGTTCCGCACTTAATCACCGGGCTAGATGACTATAATGCACGCCGGCTGCCAAGTGACGCTCTGACTGAAAACAAGAGGGGGGACAAAAGCAGTGAGGTGCCAACTCACGGGCAAATAATTGTACAACTGAGCACGGGGACAGGTACAGGACACAACACACAGGCACACAAGCGCTTGTCACAGGCAGACCGCACCTGCCGCACATCCGTCCCCGCTCAGGCACAAAAGCACAAGTTAACTCACCTGCTCTGAGTGACAAGCTGATAGCTCTGAAATTGGCCCCTGGTAATCTTCTTCACTCTCTCTCTGTCCCTTCGGTCACTCTCTGTCTCTCTCACGCTCTCTCTCTCTCTGTGGCAGTGCACAGACGTCCTACAGCCGCACACCCTTCCTGTGCTTCTCAATGTAAGTGCATCGATCTCTCGGCCAAGTGGGTTCGTGGTCCTGCTGTTTCCACCAGACTCTGATGTGCTCTCCTCTCTCTTCTGCTCACGCTGCCTCACAGCTGCAGAGCGAAATATGAGCAAGGGCAACGTGGAGCTCCTCTCTCTCTCTCTCCCTCTCTCTTTCTCTCTCACTCTCTCCAAGTCTCTCTCTTTCTCCCCCTCTCTCTCTATCTCAATGCTCTCTCACTCTCTCCATGTCTCTCTCTCCCTCTCTCTTTCTCTCTCACTGTCTCCTCACTCTGCCTCACTGAGCTGAACTGTGTGCTTTCACCATCTCCTTTTGGCTGTTTCTCCACTGATTCCTCTGTCTTTCTCTCTCTCTCTCAGTATTGATCTATGGATTGGTCTCTTTACTAGTGCAGCCTCTAGTGGCCGACTTCTTTCTATGCTGCTAAGAGGGTCGGAATTTGAGTTTCCTCAGAGAGAGCTTGAAGACATTTGGTGGAAAAAAAGGCTTCTGGATTCCAGAGTGCACCGACCCTAAAAAAAGAAGAAAAAACAGAATGACAATAACACTGTAAGCTTTAATAAACAATATATTCTTTGTTTCTCATTTACAGTGGGGCAAAAAAGTATTTAGTCAGCCACCAATTGTGCAAGTTCTCCCACTTAAAAGATGAGAGAGGTCTCCAATTTTCGTCATAGGTATACCTCAACTATGAGAGACAAAATGAGAAAAAAAAATTCCAGAAAATCACATTGAAGGATTTTTAATGAATTAATTGGTAAATTCCTCGGTAAAATAAGTATTTGGTCAATAACAAAAGTTCATCTCAATACTTTGTTATATACCCTTTGTTGGCAATGACAGAGGTCAAACGTTTTCTGTAAGTCTTCACAAGGTTTTCACACACTGTTGCTGGTATTTTGGCCCATTCCTCCATGCAGATCTCCTCTAGAGCAGTGATGTTTTGGGGCTGTCGCTGGGCAACACAGACTTTCAACTCCCTCCAAGGATTTTCTATGGGGTTGAGATCTGGAGACTGGCTAGGCCACTCCAGGACCTTGAAATTCTTCTTACGAAGCCACTCCTTTGTTGCCCAGGCGGTGTGTTTGGGATCACTGTCATGCTGAAAGACCCAGCCACGTTTCATCTTCAATGCCCTTGCTGGTGGAAAGAGGTTTTCACTCAAAATCTCACAATACATGGCCCCATTCATTCTTTCCTTTACACGGATCAGTCGTCCTGGTTCCTTTGCAGAAAAACAGCCCCAAAGCATGATGTTTCCACCCCCATGCTTCACAGTAGGTAAGGTGTTCTTTCTCCTCCAAACACGACAAGTTGAGTTTTTACAATAAAGTTCTATTTTGGTTTCATCTGACCATATGACATTCTCCCAATCCTCTTCTGGATCATCCAAATGCTCTCTAGCAAACTTCAGATGGGCCTGGACATTTACTGGCTTAAGCAGGGGGACACGTCTGGCACTGCAGGATTTGAGTCCCTGGCGGCGTAGTGTGTTACTGATGGTAGCCTTTGTTACTTTGGTCCCAGCTCTCTGCAGGTCATTCACTAGGTCCCCCCGTGTGGTTCTGGGATTTTTGCTCACCGTTCTTGTGATCATTTTGACCCCACGGCGTGAGATCTTGCGTGGAGCCCCAGATCGAGGGAGATTATCAGTGGTCTTGTATGTCTTCCATTTTCTAATAATTGCTCCCACAGTTGATTTCTTCACACCAAGCTGCTTACCTATTGCAAATTCAGTCTTTCCAGCCTGGTGCAGGTCTACAATATTGTTTCTGGTGTCCTTTGACAGCTCTTTGGTCTTGGCTAAAGTGGAGTTTGGAGTCTGACTGTTTGAGGTTGTAGACAGGTGTCTTTTATACTGATAAAGAGTCCAAACAGGTGCCATTAATACAGGTAACGAGTGGAGGACAGAGGAGCCTCTTAAAGAAGAAGTTACATGTCTGTGAGAGCCAGAAATCTTGCTTGTTTGTAGGTGACCAAATACTTATTTTACCGAGGAATTTACCAATTAATTCATTAAAAATCCTTCAATGTGATTTTCTGGATTTTTTTTTTTCTCATTTTGTCTCTCATAGTTGAGGTATACCTATGATGAAAATTGGAGACCTCTCTCATCTTTTAAGTGGGAGAACTTGCACAATTGGTGGCTGACTAAATACTTTTTTTCCCCCACTGTAAAGAAAATGCAAAAAAATATTGCCATTCAGAGTTCTCTTAAGCTTAAGGTAAACCCGTTAACAGAATCTTAAAAATCTGAAAAATGTTAATTATACAGCTACAACAAAATGTTACTCTAAGTGTCTGGGTGCTTTAAAGCAATGTTATAATGTTAAGAAATTTTACACCGTGTGAGATGTACATTTCTGTTTGTGTGAACAACCTGACATTGTTATAATAGCTTTGAAATTAACAACAAATGCATCTGATTGTGTTAAAGAAGAATTCTAATTTTTTTGTCAAATATAGAAACAGAGAATGGAATCAAAAGCAAGAGACTCTGATTTGATATGACTTCTCAAAAGAAACTGTACTGCAAATTCCACCTTAAATGTAATAAAGTTGCTTTTTGAGAATAAAGCTTATAGCTTACACACACACACACACACACAAAAATGAAAAATCACACTGATAGACACTGACTTAATTTAAACTAGAGCGCACTCAGAGAGCGCGTACCTCTGCCAAGGCTCCGTCCCTCCCTCCTTTTGTCCTCCCCTCCGTCCCTTTGTCAGTCCATATTGCCATCCATCTGTACATTGCTAGATAGGGCCCTGGCGGAGGTATGCACTCACGGATCACCTCCATCATCTAATGAGTTAATCTTTGGGCCAAGAACCACCTCTGGTGAAAATTTCATCCCAATCCATCCAGAGGTTTTGGAGTATTGTTGCCAACCCTTTGTGAGAAGATAAGAGCCTTGGCGGAGGTATGCATTTTGAGATCATCACAAAAATCCAATCATTTGTTCAGTGTGCCATTACACACCTTTCTTGAAAATTTGAATGAAAGGCGCTATATAAATGCAATCCATTATTATTATTATTATTATTATTATTATTATTATTATTATTATTATTATTAACAGACAGAGAAATGACAGCAAAAACAATATAAATATATGACTACACAACAATAATAATAATAATAATAATAATAATAATAATAATAATAATAATAACAAGACTGTCATAATTGTACTGGCCATACACTGGGGCTGGGCAATTCCACCTTAAATCAACATCATGGTTTATTGAATCTTTCAGGTCAGTTTTCCTTTTTTTTTTTTTAATCTCCTCTGGTTGCCATTACAGTTTACTGACAAGGTTCATAATTATTAAGCAATATTGCACAACAGTGCGGTATCATACCATTTTTTGCAGTTATCAATTACAAATTCCCATACAATCCATATTATCTACCGCAACAAACTTGTGAGGAATATGACCATGACAAAGGCACAAACGCTCACCTGTTACCCTAACAGATGCGGACATGTTCCTCCAAGAGTTTGCTTTCAAATTTTGATCATGATATCCTTTATGTCAGATCAAAGAGAACTGGGTTGTTTGATGCAGCAAAGTTCAGCCTCTTCACCCACCGTCACCTCCCGTTCTTGTCTTCCTTTGTTTGTGAACAAAAAACACAAGACTGCGCTACTGAAACAAGGTAGGAAGCTAAAAGGAACAAACATTTACATTAACGAGCACCTCACGAAGGAAAACGCAGAAATAGCCAGGAAAGCAAGATACATGAAAAAGCAGAAAAAGATTCAAAACACCTGGACATCAAATTGTAAAATATACATCAAATTAAACGGATCACCTGAAGAAGCCAAGGTCATTAACATCCGTAATATTATGGAACTGGACAATTATCAATGAATATTATGAACTGGAGTCACAGCAACAATTCAGACAACTGTAGGACACTGAAAGATTTTACTCATCTGCAAAAAACAATCAACAACATGAATCAAAAAATCAACAAACAGGGACAACAGGAACTGAAAGTTTTTGAATACACAGATCACAACCCACAGGACATAGAATATGACATAGACCCTGATAATAATTTATTTAGCTCCATCAATAATGACTGTAATTACTACACAGATGAACAGGTTAACACAATGGTCACATCTGATTTCAATATTTCTATGATCCACTTCAACAGCAGGAGTCTCTATGCAAACTTTAATAACATTAAAGATTATTTACACCAGTTTAAAGAGCCATTCAATATTGTGGCAATATCAGAGACGTGGCTCAGTGAAGAGAAAGGAGTGGATTTTACCATGGATGGCTATGAATTAAATTATATAAATAGAAAAGTGAAAAAAGGAGGAGGAGTTGCAATTTTTGTTGACAAGAGCTTGAAATACAAGGTTGTTGAAAATCTGTCAGTAACTGTGGATGATTTATTTGAATGTATTACAATAGAAATCTGTCTGGACAATGTGAAGAATGTAGTAGTGAGCTGTGTATATAGAACACCTGGATCAAACATTGACTTATTTAAGGACTGGATGGAAAAAATGTATGCAAAACTAACTCATAAAGTTATGTTCATCTGTGGGGATTTCAATATAGATCTGATGAACTCAAAACAACATAGTTTGACAGAAGAATTTATCAACACAATGTACAGTATGGGCTTACATCCAACAATTACCGGACCTAGCAGAATCACGTCACACAGTGCTACACTAATAGATAACATATTCACAAACATTATGGAAAATAATATCAGGAGTGGGCTTTTATTAAATGATATCAGTGACCACCTGCCGATTTTTGTTGTCTATCAATGTGATTATAGGAAGAAAAAGTATACCAAAAATATTAAATATAAAAGAATAAGAACCGAAGAATCAATGCATTTACTGACAAAGGAATTATTAATACAAGATTGGAAGATAGTTTATGATGAAAATGACATAAATAGAGCATATGATAAATTTTTACAAATATTTCAATCATTGTACAATAAATACTGTCCTATAAAACAATACAGTGACAGACAACAAAAAAAAAATATTCCTTGGGTCACCAAGGGGTTAATAAATGCATGTAAAAAGAAGAATACATTATATAAACAATTCATTAAATGCAGAATGGTGGAAGCTGAGATCAAATATAAAAGATACAAAAATAAGCTTACTACTATAATGAGGACCTGTAAGAAAGAATATTACAACAGAATACTAGAGGATAACAAAAATAACATAAAAGGAATATGGCAAGTACTCAATGGGATTATTAGTAATCGTCCTAAGAATGCAAATTATCCAGAATATTTTATCGAAAATGTCAATTTGATAAATAATATGGAAGATGTGGTCAGTGGTTTCAATAAATTTTTTGTAAACGTTGGTCCTGAATTAGCAAAATCAATAGTGACACCAGAAACAAACTACAGTGGTTCTGTGAATAAAATAGAAGATAGAAATCCAAACACAATCTTTTTGGGTGCAGTTACTGAAAAGGAAATTATCGAGACTGTGAGTAAATTTAAGAACAAAAAATCAACGGACTGGAATGAAATTGACATGACAATAGTGAAAAAAGTAATTGAGAGAATTGTTCAGCCACTCACCCACATCTGTAACCTGTCATTTCAAACTGGTACATTTCCAGACAAAATGAAAATAGCAAAAGTAATACCTCTATACAAAACAGGAGACAGTCATCGCTTCACAAATTACAGGCCAGTCTCTTTACTCTCACAATTCTCCAAAATACTTGAAAAAATCTTCACTAAGAGACTGGATGATTTCACTGAAAAACACAACCTCCTTACAGATAGCCAGTATGGTTTTAGAGCAGATAAATCTACATCTTTGGCACTGATCGAACTTATAGAAGAAATTACTAGTTGTATAGATAAAAAAAAATGTTGCTGTAGGAGTATTTATAGATTTAAAGAAAGCTTTTGACACCATTGACCACAGAATACTACTAAGGAAACTGGAAAGGTATGGGATAAGAGGGGTAGGACTGAGTTGGGTGGAAAGTTATTTAAGTAACAGACAACAATTTGTACAAATTGGAGAGCACAAATCACCCTTCATGGACATCACTTGTGGTGTGCCCCAGGGGTCAGTTTTGGGACCCAAACTCTTTATTTTATATATAAATGACATATGCCAAGTATCAAAAATTCTGAAATTTATTTTGTTTGCGGATGACACAAATATCCTTTGCACTGGTGAGAATTTGCAGCAGGTTTTAGAGGTGGTCACAACTGAAATGGAAAAATTAACGCAGTGGTTCAACAAAAATAAATTATCTCTAAATCTAAAAAAAAACAAAGATTATGTTGTTTGGAAATTATAAAATAAATCATGAAATAATGGTAACGATAGATGATACCAGAATAGAAACAGTACAGGAAAATAAGTTTCTGGGGGTGACGCTTGACAATAAAATCTGCTGGAAACCTCACATCAGTCACATCCGGGCTAAATTAGCAAAATGTATAGGCATACTGGGGAAGACAAGACACTTCTTGGACTATAAATCATTGGTCTTATTGTACAATTCACTGTTTTTACCTTATCTTAACTACTGTGTAGAAGTCTGGGGAAACACCTACAAAACCAACCTACAGTCAATATGCACATTACAAAAAAGGGCTACAAGGATAATAAACAATGCAGGATATAGAGACCATACCAATTCGTTGTTCTTAAAGTCACATGTCATAAACTTCATCAATTTAGTTAAATTTAAGACAGCACAAGTAATGTACAGGGCAATTAATAATCAACTACCAACTAATATACAAAAAATATTTAAAAAAAGAGACAATGATCATAATTTGAGGGGAGACTTAAACTTTACAAAACCCAAGATACGTACAACCAAGAAAAGTATGTGCATATCTGTCTGTGGGGTGGATTTGTGGAACAGTCTACAGCCGGAACTGAAACTATGTACAAACAGAAATCAATTCAAAAAGAGGTATAAGCACCATTTGCTGAAAGGGTATATGTTAGAAGGGTAGTAGTTATATGTACGATTCATTATGTTCACTCTGGGATATTATGGGACACTATGGAATGGTGGGTAGGACAGCACTGTGTATATCTGTGTTGTTTGAGGCTGGTTTTGTTGTATGGACATCATTGTATGTTAGAATGGATGGGTGTTAATGTTGATTTGTAAAAAATACAGTAAATTGTTTACTTGGGGTCTTAAAGGTGGTAATTTGTATAAAATTCTCATGGGTGTATCTATGGAAAAGAGGAGATGGAATTAATAAGTGTTCACTTCTTCCTTCTCCCTTTCGAACAGTGTATAATGTTACTTTATTGCATTTGCCATTTGCTTGTATTTGTTATATTTTTGTGTTCGAAATAAACTATCTATCTATCTATCTATCTGTACTGATGTTCTATGTCCTGCCATTCCTTAATTCTAATTGGCTGCTTAGAAAGGTCTGACATTGACGAGCGCAGCTGTACAGTAGTCTGACAAGTTGAATTTTTTTCATCCCTGCGCACTGTGACAAAAAGCTGCCACTGCTCAAAGCGTTACAGTGCCGAGCGCACTCAGCACTGTAAACGCTAGACTACATAGAGAATGAATAGGAAATCGTCGCCCACAGTAGGAAAAATGACTTTGGTGGGCATGCCCCCTAATACTTTGTCTGCAGTGTTTGGCTTCTGGGTTGCTGAGATGCAGTGGCCCTATGGTGTGGCCACGCTCATAACTCAGTGGACACGTCTTAAAGGGGCGGTACTGTACATATGAAATAATATTAAGAAAATTCCTGCATCCACATTGTGATCCAAATCACCACTAAAATTGAATCATCTATTCCCTGTGCCATTACACACCTTTCCTGAAATTTTCATCAAAATCCATTCATAACTTTTTGAGTTATGTTTCTAACAGTCAAACCAACCAACAGACAAACCAACGCCACTAAAAACATTACCTCCATCTTCCCTTGGCGGAGGTAATAAACAAGGAGAACAAATACCATCCAATAAGTCTCATTTAATATAATACAATACCACTAAGCTACAAAGTAATTTCTACATCCCTCCTAATTTCAACATCCATCCATCTTAAACCCCAATCACACAGGCCTGTTTTCATGAATACCCGGGAATACCTCTATGCACCTGCAATGCAGGTGAGTAAAGGTGGTGATGAGGTAAATCCAAGAAAATGAAAGTGTAGAACACTCAGTGTTTATATAGCTGTGATGCATACAGAATGTGAAATTTATTTTTTTTTTTTTCTGGGTGTTTGCTACATGTGACTAATGTGACTGCAGAAGTACAGGCAAGTAAACCCAAGTGAGGCAACACACAGCACCAAATTTCCAAGCACTTTTGCCAGTCATTTTTCTTCACCAACATGGTTTAATGTGCACCATTCCCTTGCAGTCACATAGCAATCATAAACAAGAACCCAGAGTGCATTTTTCCATCTCTGTGCACATTGCAAGTATATACAAGAACTCCCAAGTGTTCACACTCGCAGGCTGAGTAGGCTAATTTTATTTAAATGTGAAATACATCAATTATCATCTGATAGAAAAATTCCATATTATCCACATTATTGTTATTAATAATGTATTATTATTCTTGAGAAGTATCATGCCTTTCCTATGCCATGTTTAATGTTTATATGCGAATTCCATGTAGGATAAGTTCATATATTCTTGGCATGTTTCTGCAAGCAATTATTGGCCTTCAGAGAATTCAGACTGAGGGTCAGTACATGCGTAAAGGATGATCTAAGCTAGACTGATAATCTCTTTGACATGCCCTGCTTTATTCTGTGTTCCAGGATGCACAGAAACTCCTAGTTTAGATTAGATTCATAGGCTCCCTAGTTCCAGAATGTCTGTGACGTTTCTTCATTTGCTCATCACCCAGGATAAGCTCTATGTCATGCTGACCTTTCTATCAGGATTGCCTTTCTCTCCACCTTTCTCCATCTTTCCCTTCTCCTTTCTGTTACTCATAAATACCAAACCTAAAGAGTGTACCTTCAGAGATTCTATGTGTGTCTGGAAAGCCATGCTTTGTAATCTCTCCCTCAAAATGGCCATTTGAGGTTTAATTTGAACTGTAACTTTTCTTTTCATTTCTTTTATTTCTTTTTATAATATCCATCCATCCATCCATCTTCTTCCGCTTAATCCTTTTCGGGTCGCGGGGGGGCTGGAGCCTATCCCAGCATCTTTTGGGCGAGAGGCAGGGTCCACCCTGGACAGATCGCCAGTCCATCGCAGGGCCAACACAGAGAGACAGACAACCATTCACTCTCACAGTTATACCTAAGGACAATTTAAAATCCCCAGTTTGATGCCAATTAACCTAACTTGCATGTTTTTGGCATGTGGGAGGAAACCAGAGAAATCCCGGAGTAAACCCACGCAGGCACGCACCCACGCAGGCACTCTCCAGTGTGGAGAGTGTAAATAACGAGACTGATTTATGCAGCAGACGATTTTATTCACTCTCACATCAGTCATACACAAAAAAGCATGTCTCAATACACCATGGGTTCTCCTTTTATACCAACCGCCCATCTCACATCTACATGACATCTCACATCACAATACTGTGACGTTTGCAGGGTTCACACAAAAAGACAATGGAGCAGATGGCTGTGATCAACCTGATTTATTTTTCACACCCCGACCCCCAACCTGCCTCTGTGCTACAGAGTGGAGTGGAGGTCATTCTCCCAGACCTCCGTTTCACTCATGGTTACACACAAATACATCTTGCCCTAATCCTGCTAAACACTGCTGGGTCATTATAATGCAGTTATAATGACACAGCAGTGTAACTCAGAAATAACACATTTAACACACACAGTAACGTTTCAAACTGGCAAAGCATGCTGGGAAATCCCTGCCCCCTTAAAATGGCCCCGACGTTACAATACATTCATCCCTTCTCCCCCCAACTCCTTCTTCCTGCTACCTCACCATAATCTCCATAGCTATTGTCCTTCTCTGTTTACCCTCTGCATCCAGTCTGAGATAATTAACCCAGTCTCTACACCCAGTCTCTACACACCCCCACACCCCCCACCCCCGAATCTCAGACCGAGTTTCAGTCCTCACGTCCTTTTGGCTTCAGTCTCCTCCCATATCTGCTGTAACGGGGGTTTACCGCCTCCGTGGCGCTGCTGTGCCAGCAGGGGGCTCCTGGGGCTGTGTCTGTTCGCGGGTGGGCAATGGCGAGGGGGGGGGGACCTTCGACTTGGCCATGTGGCTGCTCTGATGAATCGTTTACCTGGGGAGTTCTCAGTGGGGGTCTTCCACGCTGAGGGGCCTGAGCCAACAGCACTTGCTCGTCCGCCACTACAAAGGCGGGCTTAAGTCTGTCTATGCATATTTTCTCCCGACGACCCCCCAAGTCTAACAAAAAATGTTTGTCCCCTGTTTCCAGCACTCTGAACGGGCCATCGTAGGGTGGGCGCAATGGAGGGTGGTGGGCATCGTGCCTGACAAACACGAATGCCGCGTTCTTCAAAGTTTTTGGCACAAAAGCGCGTGGAAAACAGTGGTGGGCTGGTGGGTGGGAGAACTCCGCACAGATCACTGTTGGTCGGGGGCTGGGATCGAACCCAGGATCCCCCGGCCAAGGGTGAGTTGCTGTGCTGCCACAGTGCTGACCACTCGGCCACCGCGCTGCCTTTTTTTTTTTTTTTGCCTTTTTTACATTTTTATAATAAATGTAAATAAATCCAATATCAAGCCTGATTTTTTGACTTTGAATAATTTAAGCTCAAATTTATTCTAACATCATCCTATGACATTTTTAATGCAAGTGTCTGACAGGATAACTACACCACAGCATAACCTCTGAATTCTGTTTCATTATGCCGAAAGTTTCACACCCATAATAGTTTCTTTGCCCAATCCCAAATCTTGTCTGCTTGCTTTTGGTTACTCTACAAAAGCCAATATGTGTGCACGTGTTTTAAGTTGCAAGCCAAGCCTCATCATGGAGGTATCTAGGGAAAGTTCTACTTCCAGCATTGGCAACACTTACTTACTCAACTAAAGCCTAGTTCATACTACAGGTCTTTGTCCCGTGGATAAAAATCCCCTTAAAACAAATCCCCATTGTCTAAAATTCTTTCTTATACCTCTTTTCCACAAAAAACACTTTCATTGTCTTACAATTGCTTGTGAATTTTTTTTGCCCTTTTTCTACTCGTTCAAACACCAATATCTAATTAGGACCACTCACGAGGATGCTGACACTCTTCCGCCGCCTCTCCTCCAAGACCACAGCACACAAGTCTGCAAGCTGGAAAATTTGAACAGCTAGTGCTTAGTCCCGATTGGTTCATCCGTTCTAGTGACATCCCAAAAACACTCCATCTAAACTTGTCTTTTTCCAAGGGGAGGGGCTTAACTGAACTTTCATAGCAGAAAAACACAGACATGACACATGAGTGATGTCACTCCTGATGTGACTTGTAAGTCATAAAAACATGTTACAGACATGTTAACAACAAGAAAAAAATTTATTTTCACTGATGTGTCACTTAAAGTCTGATAATTAGGTCAGCAACTAAATTTAGAGGTTTCCAACCAAAAGCCCACAATCAGAGGGAAATCCCCAGTCACCTGTCACCTAGGTGCCATCCACTATCAAAACAAAAAAAAAGTGTCTCACTGAGTAGTTGTGGTGACTGGCGAACTGGCAAACTAACAAATATAGACTGTAGCCACTGAGCAGTGGCCTCCACTCAGGGCCCAGTACAAGTAAGCACACACCTGCAGACATGCACTTAAGACAGAGAAGGGAGAGGGAAGCTTTAGGTGGTTTGCAGGTTTTTCTCTGGTTGTATAAATTTCAGCCTACTAAACTATGAAGGGTTGGTGACATGCCGAAACCCTGCCAGCTGTTAAACCCTGGAGAGTAGAATGTTTATCATACCCAGCAGGCTCAAGAAAATATTAGACTACAATTAGAGACAATGGCAGTTCAGAACTTTTTTCAATCCAGGCTTCCTGCCTCAGGCTCTGAGTACGCTCACATTAAAAGGAGTATTTGACGCCTCATGTGACTCTTCTTCCAGACATAAAGGAGGGAGATGCCATTTTAAGTCAGATATTTTATCAGAGGAATAAATCATGGAGACGTATAAAGAATATTTTTAAAAATATGGAAGATGTGCTTTTCTCTCAGCCCCGTTCTGCAGATGATGCTATAGTGTTCCATTTTTGTGAAATTCATAGAACAGCTTTCTTTCATTCTACATAACCATGTGTTGAAAACATTTCAATATTATTCTTTAATACAGTAAATTAACCCCTTGCACTCCGGTCAGTTTCCCTAAAAATGCCAAAAAATAACGTGCCCAAAGTAAATCGAAAGCTGTTTTTCAACCCTTCGCAGCATCTTCATGGGGTTGGTCTCATTTAGAAGAAAACACTTTGAATTTTTTGGCAAAGCAGTCATAATCTCTCTAAGTGCTCCTGCCACTGAGTTACAGTCATCTAAACATACTGAACTTGAAGAAAATAAATTTTGCCTGGGTGTTTTTTTGGATAAAAATGCTTGCAAATAACACACAGCTTCAGATCCGGGCTGGAAAATGCAACAGAAATGTAGAACCAAGTGTTATCCAGCTGAGGTCAAAATTTTGTAACAATACCACAAAAAATGAATATATTACACAGCTTTTTCCTCAGGTAGTTCCCAGGCGTTTTGGAACTGTGCCCAATTGTGCCAAATGGCACACTTTGGAAAAACGTCTGTAACTTTTGAATGATTCAATATAGAAGCTTCATCTTGGGCTCTAATGAAAGGTGACACTCAGGGCTGTGTGTGTGTGTGGGGGGGGGGTTGTCCCCCCCCCTCGCTACAGAGGACGGACATCGGCCATCGTTACATGACGGAATAGTCATGTGGCGACAGCGGCGCAGTCACCGCGGCTTCCCCCCCCCCCCTCGCTACAGAAGAGTAGCGGGGGGGGGGGCGTTCACGGCCTGGAAGCGGCGCACGAACTTCGGATTTCATCCGCCGCACAGCTGTAATTTACCGATCGGTCAAAAGTCATTTTTGATTACAATTTTCAGGGATAAAGAATAATTTAGCTTATAACACCTTACCTCTTCACAGCAGCATTGTCCTGGCGAACTTCTCTTCCTCATTGTCAGACGAACGCGACGCTGGTCCGCTCATGGTTCTGGTCTCGTGACCCGGTCAAAACATAATTCCATGATTGCGGTTTTGGCGAATGATTTACGACCTTCGTCGTCGGCCTCCGTCGGTCTATGATGACCATGGAAGAGAATCCTAAACGTCTATTCTGCTCGAATAAAAAAAAAAAAAAAAAAAAGCACCGCCTGTGACTGAAGAGGCCGATGCGGGAATGGCTGTCCCTGTCATACAGGTAGCACTTGTGGGTGGTCTCCGTGCTGCTGGGTCTGTGACGGTTCTTCCTGCGGGTCCTTTTTTTATCTGCTGCAGCAGTCTGTCTTCACCCAGCCTTACAAAAAACAGCTCGCGAACTTCTCTGCTTCAGTTGGCTCACTGCATTCACAGCGTTGGTAGGTGGGTCCTTCTTGCTAGGTTTTCAGTCATTGGTTCTTCAAGGTTTCAGAAACCCAATTCAAGGCTCTTATTAGTCGAATGAGAGGTCAATCAGATGAACTAATCTGTTCGCGGCTGTGTCTGTAGTGGAAGAACTTTTTTTTTTTTTTCAGTGCGCGCTTGGAGGCAGCGCCCTCGTGCGTCCTAGAGCGCACGAGGGCGCACGAGAGCGCCCTCGTGCGCTCTGGGACGCAGAGACTTGCCCGCCCACGGTACAACAGAGTGCAAGAGGTTAATGAAAATTTAAGTCTGTTTTGTGGGTCACATGATCATGAGACCTGGATATTTTCAACACGGAAATACCATTGAAATGAGGGGAAAAAAACAAGAGAAACGAGGGGAATGACAGGAAAAGACCAAAAACATTTATTCTCCCAAAAGAGAGCCTACGTCACGCCCCGTCTACTTACGCATATGGGACCTTAAATTGGAGTGAGTGAATGAGTGTTCTTGTTTAGTGCCATGTCAGCATCTATGGCTATTTCATGGCAAAATTGGAACTAATAAGAAAACTGAGTTAAAAATTATATAGACAGTATGATAAATGAAAGAATAAATAAATACAGCGAGATACATACGTATGTAGATACAATAAAATAGAAAAATTAAATAAGATGCTTCAGATGAACATGTGCTAAAAACCCTAAAATTTTCTTTGGTGGTGCCTTATTAAAAATAACCTTCAGTGACTTTTGAGTATAAAAATGTTGTCTTGCTGTGTCATGAGAGCAGGACAGTCAAGTAAAATGTGCTTTATTGATAGAAAACCTCCGCAAAACTGACAAGATGGTGGTGCTTCACCTTTTAATAAAAAGCTGTGCGTAAGCCTAGAGTGGCCAATACAGCATCTAGTGTACATTACCTCATCATGTCGGTTTTGAAAGTGATGCAAGTGTCTATGGCTTATGGCAGGCTTAATATCATGCAGTTTATTTGCAGTACATGTGTCCCATACAGTCTGCCATTTCTTTAAAATATAGGAGGTTATTAGAGGCCTGAGGTCTGAGGCTGGGATCTGGCATTGAGTGACTTCTTGGGTAAGGGCTCTCTTGGTAGCATTGTCTGCCTGCTCGTTACCTGACAGGCCAACATGGCTGGGGATCCAACAGAAGATGATATTAACATTATGTTTCTGTAAAAAAACTAGTTTCTCTAAAATCCGGACAATAATAGGGTGATCAGTCTTTAAAAACCCAAGTGCCTGAAGACAGGATCTGGAGTCAGTAAAAATTAAGGAGCTCTGTTGTTTGGTTCTCTCAATGCTAGAAGCAAAGCACAAGCCTCTGCTGTAAAAACTGAACATTGTTTGGGAATCCGCAAACCATGCTGATTGTGCCCGGTGACAATTGCAGCAGCAACTGAGCCATCTACTTTAGATCCATCCGAGTATATGGAAATATGGTGAGGAAAACGGCACTTTATGTCCAAGATCTGCTGCTGGTACACATTTGGGTGAGTGCCTTTTTGTTTTGGCTCAGATCCAGAATGATACTGCGTTTCCTCAAACTCCATGGTGAAATGGGACAAAACTATGTCCGTGTTACGTTGCTCATATCAGGGTTTAATTTTACCAGGTGAGGTTCTATACGGAGTCCAAAAGGAGTGATGCTCTTAGGTCTGACCTTTTACATCTGCAAAAATCGAGGGTGAAAAACTGCAGAGTAGGCTGGATTTCTATGGTCAGCTTTAAGTTTAACCATATACTGAAGAGCCAATTTCAGGCGCCTGTTTTGAAGTGAAGGCTCGCTTGCTTCAACATACAAACTTTTAACAGGAGAGGTTCTGAAAGCCCCCAGCGTCCTGATGTATGTTTTCCTTGCTGATCCATAAACTATGCTCCCATACTCTACTGTGCTGCTGCGTCTCTATAGAGCACTTGTAAGATCTCGGTTAGAGTCTGCACCCCATTTAGTTTTAGCCAAAACTTTAATAATATCAAGGACTTTAAAACATCTGATTCATAGAAATTTTATATGTGGAATAAAAGACAGCTTATTATCAAAAATAAGTCCAAGGAATTTGGTTTCTTTTACCACCTTGACAGCTTCTCCATCTATGAAAAGCTCTAGGTCGAGGTGAAGAGACCGCAGCAGGCAAAAGTGCATGCACACAGTTTTTGTTTTTGAAAATTTAAAACCATTACTGACTGATCACCTATTAATCTTGTTTATGCACAGCTGTAGTTGCTTTTCGATTGTGCTCATGTCTTTCCCCCTGTAGCAAATACAGAGGTGATCTACATAAAGACTACAAAAGGTATTTGGTCTAAGAGCACCAACTACACTATTAATCTTAATGCTAAAAAGAGTAACCGAGAGGATGCTTCCCTGGGGGACTCTTTGTTCTTGCACATGGGGCTCTGAAAGGGTATCTCCTACTCGGACTCTGAAGTGTCTATTGGACAAAAAGTTTGCAATGAAAAAGGGCAAATGCCCCCTAAAACCCATGCCATGTAGGTCTCTTAAAATCCCATATTTCCATGTTGTGTCATATGCTTTCTCTAAATCAAAAAATACAGCAACTACATGTTCTTTTCTAATAAAACCATCACGTATATAGGCCTCTAATCTGATAAGGTGGTCTAAAGTGCTTTTACCACGTCTGAAGCCACACTGGTAATCAGTTAAAAGGCCTTCAGACTCAAGCACCCACACGAGGCGACTGTTTACCATTCTTTCCATGGTTTTACAGAGGCAACTTGTCAGAGCTATTGGACAGTAGTTGTTGGTATCAGTATGATCTTTCTCAGGTTTTGGAACGGGTATAACTATTGCTTCTTTCCAGCTTTCAGGAATACTGCCTGACTTCCAGATGTTGTTGAAAACCATCAAGAGAATGGATAGTGCACTGGGGGGTGTTTTAAAAACTGATAATGAATTTTATCTGGCCCCACAGCAGTGTCATGAGAGTTCCTTATTGAGAACAAAAGTTCTTCCATAGTGAAATCTTGGTTGTATGGTTCTGAGTTATCTGAAGAAAAGTTTATTTCTTTTTGTTCTTCTTGTGCTTGTATGATTTGGAACTCAGGACGAAAGTTTCCAATAGACGAATTCTTCTCAAACGATTTTGCTAGTTGATTAGCCATTTCATATTTTGTCGTCAGCAGATTACCCTGATGATTAATATGCTGTATCTGAAGTCCATTCTCCTTACCCTTCATCTTTCTAATTAAATCCCAGATCTTTTTGGTAGATGTGTTGGATGTGAGGCATGATACAAATTCCCTCCAGCTCTGTCTCGTTGCTTCATTGATGATCCTGCGTGCTTTAGCTCGATAGATTTTAAATCTGGTCAGGTTTTCTGTTGCTGGATGTTTACTGAACACCCTCTCTGCTTTTTTCCTTGCCTCAATGGCCTTTTTGCAGTCATCATTGAACCATGGGTTGGACCTACGATGTGGCTTTGCTGGTGTTTTGGGGACAGTCTTATCTGCAATTGTAATTAAGGTTTGAGCAAAGCTCTGAACAGAGTGACAGTGTGGTTGAAGTTTTTGGCTGAATTTCTCTTTGCACAGAGAAACAAAGGAAGGCCAGTTTGCTTTTCTGAGTTGCCATCGCGGAGTTCTTGACTGCTCATCCACTTCTGTAGACGTCACTATTAGTGCAAAGTGGTCACTTCCATAAAGATCATCCAAGACCCGCCACGAGAATTCCAGCACTAGCTCAGGATCACATATAGATAGGTCAATTGCAGTATAGGTTCCATGTCCTGGGTGGAGGTATGTGTGAGACCCATCATTCCAAAGACATAGATCATTTTTAGCAAGAAAATCCCCCAGTATATTGCCTTTTGCATTTGAGTAAATTCCTCCCCACAGAGGATTATGACCATTAAAATCACCCATAAGGATGTATGGGGATGGCAACTGATTATGAAGGGCATCAAGATTTTCCGGTGTCACAATCATATCTGGTGGTATATAGACAGAGCATAAGGTTATTGCTTTATGCAAAGTTTGACGAACTGCCACTGCTTGTAAGTTGGAGACTAAAGCCAAGTGGCTATGAATTAGGTTATTCCTTACTAAAATTGTTGAACCACCAGATGGACAATGCACATTTGGACCATATGTATTATACATAGCATAATGTTTCAGAGGCATGGGGTTGGTTGATAGCAGAAGAGTTTCTTGAAGGCAAAAAGCAAGGGGATTAAAACTAGCAACTAAACGCTGCACTTCAGAGAAATTGGTCTTAAAGCTACGACAGTTCCACTGGATAATGTGGCTACCCACCATCAGGTAGGTAAAACAAAAGCACGCTCCTTATGCTTGCTTTTGGGGGAGGGGCTGCGACTACGGCAAGTCGTGACTTCAGACATTTCTGCATCTTCTGGATTCCCATTCTCTTGCAATTTATTTTCTTGGCTTGATTTTGCCTGAGTAGAGGAGCTGGATTTTTTTCTTTTCTTTTGATGATTGGTTTTGTTCTGCGGACTTGCTTAGACTTTGACTTAAGGGTTGACTTATTGTAGTCAGGCTTTGAGTGCTCCTTTTACTTTTACCTGGGACTCCAGAATTTTTAATACTACTTAATAATGAGGGCTTATCTTTAGTTAACCAGGTCAGATCTGTCTGGCACTCAGCAGGCTGCATCTTAGGTTTCACAACAGAGGAGAAAATCTGCTGGAATTTGTACTTTGGGAAACCTTCTACCAGTTTACGTGCCTCAGGGTAGCTAATTTTCTCAGTACATTTGACAGTTTGAATTTCTTTTTCCTTGATCCAACAAGGACATTCCTTCAATGATGCTGCATGATTGCCTTAACAGTTACTACATTTGGGAGGTGTTGTGCAGGCCAACTCATGTCTTTCCTCTCCACATTTGCAGCAGACTGGTTTATTCCTACATCCTGCGGAGACTGTTGGCAGTTAAAACATCTCAACGGGTTTGGAATAAAGGTATCAACAGTTGCACTCAGATATCCTATTTGGATTCTTTCTGGGAGTTGATGCCAGTTGAACGTCAGAATGTAAGTGCCAGTTTTTACTGTTGGGTCATCTTTTTAAATGGTTATCCTCTTCACGTGTTACTCCTTGTTGTTGCAGTTCTGAGGCTATTTCATCCTCTTCCATATCGTGAAGTTCTTGAGTACGAATTACTCCTTTGCAGCTGTTTAGAGAAGGGTGAGGAAAAGCCCTCATTGGAACACCAGCTAGCACATTACACCGCAACAAATTTTCAGAATGGGATTTCTTTAAAGTAGAACTGAACTGAACGGCATTGAACGGCACTGGGTGATAGTACATACAATTATAAAGATAATTTATCATTGGCACCCCCTCCACAAATCCCGGAATCTTGGAGAAAATCGCGATTTTGAATTTCCCGCTCTGAAAAATCAGACAAATCCGCCGATTAACCGGAAGTGCAGCCGGAGTTCCGCGTGACGTCACGAGTGTGACACAGTCCTCCATGTTTACCATTGCGAGCACGTCGACACTGGTTGTTTTTGGTGCATTTTGTCGTGATAGTCGACTACAAAACACTTCCAACACCTGGGAAGATCTGTTCAGTAGCCAAGGAAAGCTGTCATGGCGACGAAAGAAAAGAAAGGGGGAGGAAAAGCGACCGGGAAGCGATGCGTTTCTAGATATAGATATTACAGTATTTATAAATAGCACAGTCAAATGCAGAGGCCAGTTCTGTTCATGTGTATTGCCACTATAGTCTGTAGAAGTATTGTAATACATAGCCCAATTTTTTGAATGAATGAATGAATTTATTTATTTCGGATAGTACAGTACAGGTTGAAAGAAACTGAATGATATAACAACAAGGTCAAATTGAACAATGACTCATCTGATTATACAATTCAACCTAAGTTATCCGAAATGGGTGATGGCTGAAGCCGCAGCTTATATTGCCCACTCATATTCCATCCAAGAATTCAAAAGAGAAAACAGGCAAGAGCGATTACAATTCAAAACAAAACTAAGACAAAATATGACAGAGAAAAAAGAAAACTAAGCTACAACACAACACAGGCTGGATATGTTACAACTCGCCGCTCATTAGCGGCGCCAGCTGCGCGCACACTTGCGCCTCGTCAGCAGCGTGGGATATAAGCCACTCTGCCCTGGGCTTCGGCATGAAGCCGTCTGATTCCTTCAGCCCTCTTGCTGCAGAGGAACCCCCTCATCTCCCAGCAAGATCTACAGCATAAGCATACCTACCTTTGCCTTTCCAGTCTCTCCCCTGTGCACAGGTGTATTCCCCGGCGGCGGACCTCACCTCTGCATCGCCGTCTGCCAGCTGCTGTCACAGGTGCATTAGGTCGCTGTCTCCCGGGCTCGCCGTTGTGCACGCCTGCCACCTGCCACACTCCTGCATCCTCCTCTGTCTTGTCACCGATCCTGAATGCCTCTTCACTCTGAAAACTCTGGTGTTCTTGACTGCTGGAACTGCTATCATCTGCCATTGTTGTTTTGTTTAGGGATCACACTCGTGACGTCACGCAGCGTCGTCTGCACTACTTCCGGTTTGTTTGGCACTGCCAGCCAGAGGCAAAAGTTTATCGGCTTATAGCTTGGCCATCGCACGGCCTAAAAATTTCTTTTATGTGTTGAAAAAATAAAAAAATATTTAATAAATAAAATAAAAAAAATAAAATAAAATAAAAAAATATTCCTTGGATCACCAAGGGGTTAATAAATGCATGTAAAAAGAAGAATACATTATATAAACAATTCATTAAATGCAGAACGGTGGAAGCTGAGATCAAATATAAAAGATATAAAAATAAGCTTACCACTATAATGAGGACCTGTAAGAAAGAATATTACAACAGAATACTAGAGGATAACAAAAATAACATAAGAGGAATATGGCAAGTACTCAAGGGGATTATTAGTAATCGTCCTAAGTATGCAAATTATCCAGAATATTTTATCGAAAACGACAGTTTGATTAATAATATGGAAGATGTGGTCAGTGGTTTCAATAAATTTTTTGTAAACGTTGGTCCTGAATTAGCAAAATCAATAGTGACTCCGGAAACAAACCACAGTGGGTCTGTGAATGAAATAGAGGATAGAAACCCAAACACAATCTTTTTGGGTGCGGTTACTGAAAAGGAAATTATCGAGACTGTGAGTAAATTTAAGAACAAAAAATCAACGGACTGGAATGAAATTGACATGACAATAGTGAAAAAAGTAATTGAGGGAATTGTTAAGCCGCTCACCCACATCTGTAACCTGTCATTTCAAACTGGTACATTTCCAGACAAAATGAAAATAGCAAAAGTAACACCTCTTTACAAAACAGGAGACAGTCATCGCTTCACAAATTACAGGCCAGTCTCTTTACTCTCACAATTCTCCAAAATACTTGAAAAAATATTCACTAAGAGACTGGATGATTTCATTGAAAAACACAACCTCCTTACAGATATCCAGTATGGTTTTAGAGCAGATAAATCTACATCTTTGGCACTGATCGAACTTATAGAAGAAATTACTAGTTGTATAGACAAAAAAAAGGTTGCTGTAGGAGTATTTATAGACTTAAAGAAAGCTTTTGACACCATTGACCACAGAATACTACTAAGGAAACTGGAAAGGTATGGGATAAGAGGGGTAGGACTGAGTTGGGTGAAAAGTTATTTAAGTAACAGACAACAATTTGTACAAATTGGAGAGCACAAATCACCCTGCATGGACATCACTTGTGGTGTGCCCCAGGGGTCAGTTTTGGGACCCAAACTCTTTATCTTGTATATAAATGACATATGCCAAGTATCAAAAATTCTGAAATTTATTTTGTTTGCGGATGACACAAATATCCTTTGCACTGGTGAGAACTTGCAGCAGGTTTTAGAGGTGGTCACAACTGAAATGGAAAAATTAACGCAGTGGTTCAACAAAAATAAATTATCTCTAAATCTAAAAAAACCAAAGATTATGGTGTTTGGAAATTATAAAATAAATCATGAAATAATGGTAACGATAGATGATACCAGAATACAAACAGTACAGGAAAATAAGTTTCTGGGGGTGACGCTAGACAGTAAAATCTGCTGGAAACCTCACATCAGTCACATCCGGGCTAAATTAGCAAAATGTATAGGCATACTGGGGAAGACAAGACACATCTTGGACTACAAATCATTGGTCTTATTGTACAATTCACTGTTTTTACCTTATCTTAACTACTGTGTAGAAGTCTGGGGAAACACCTACAAGACCAACCTACAAGCAATATGCACATCACAAAAAAGAGCTATAAGGATAATAAACAATGCAGGATATAGAGACCATACCAATTCGTTGTTCTTGAAGTCACATGTCATAAAGTTCATCGATTTAGTTAAATTTAAGACAGCACAAGTAATGTACAGGGCAATTAACAATCAACTCCCATCTAATATACAAAAAATATTTAAAAAAAGAGACAATGATCATAATTTGAGAGGAGACTTAAACTTCACAAAACCCAAGATACGTACAACCAAGAAAAGTATGTGCATATCTGTCTGTGGGGTGGATTTGTGGAACAGTCTGGAGCAGGAACTGAAACTATGTACAAACAGAAATCAATTTAAAAAGAGGTATAAGCACCATTTGTTGAAAGGATATATGTTAGAAGGGTAGAATTTATATGTACGATTCATTATGTTCACTCTGGGACATTATGGGACACTATGGAATGGTGGGTGGGACAGCACTGTGTGTATCTGTGTCATTTGAGACTGGTTTTGATATATGGACTTCATTGTATGTTAGAATGGACAGGTGTTAATGTTGATCTGTAAAAAATACAGTAAATTGTTTACTTGGGGTCTTAAAGGTAGTAATTTGTATAAAATTCACATGGGTGTATCGATGGAAAAGAGGAGTTGGAATTAATAAGTGTTCACTTCTTCCTTCTCCCTTTCAAACAGTGTATACTGTAACTTTATTGCATTTGCTATTTGCTTGTTTTTTGTTATATTTTTTGTGTTCGAAATAAACTATCTATCTATCTATCTATCTAAAAATACAATAGGTAATAAGGAATTAATCTGCTATTCTACTTTTTGTGCCAAAAGGTGGGTTCAGTTCTACTTTAAGCATTCCACCAAAATCTGGCCAGATCTCAATTTTTAACATCCTTAACTAACCCTGCAATACCTGAAATTCCTTTCTGTACAGCAAAAGGGGACAGCTTAGAAAGAGGCATATCTGATGAGAGCGACTCTAAAACAATAAGCCTCGGCCAATTATCACCATTTGAAAGAGCCATCCTGCTAATTCCTGAGTCTTCCAACATTCGTTTTTTAGGGGTATGTTTAGTAGCCATATTTTATAGAGTATGATTCATCATCCCTGCTCCCCACCCTCCTCGGAGCCCTTCAAGGGGATGCACAGAGCCGCAAACTTCCTGCAGGTTATGTACCAGGGATACAGGGATGGTATACTCAAGCAATAAAGCACAAAAGTGTAAATTACCCAATTGACCCTCCGCCATAGGCTTCTGGGATTAGGAGATGTTATGCTGACAAAAGACATCCCAGAGTAGACCTTGGCAAGCCGACTGATTGGACCGGCCCCTTCCAACCTCCCATCTAAGTGAAGTAGGAGCCAAAGCACTGTGTTGAACTTGTGAATGCCGCAGCAAGACACATTCCTCAAGAACCAGGATCTCTTCCTCCACTGACACGGGTCGCAACTCACGGCAAACAAGTTGCCCCATTTGTCACCTCATATGATCAGCAAGGGGGGTGTTCGGAACCACTTTAACCCTTGGTCCCCTTAGGGGATTATAACGCACAAAGTTGTTGGAGAGTTTTACTGTAACCCTGGTAAGGGAGGCTAACAGGTACTAGTCCTTGCCCAAGGGACACCTGGGAGTATCAGCGAGGGTTAAGAGGCACTCAATCATCCTCCTAGTCCAACAGACCCCCTCGCTCGGATGCAGTTTAACATCATACCCAGGACGGGACCTTAAATTGGAAAAAATCTCCAGTAAAGTGAATAGCAAGAGAGAATTTATCTTTTGATCCCAATTGAATTTTACCATGAGTTACACATATGATGTTTGTCAATTTAAAAGATAATTTTTCAAGGAATTAAAGTTGTCAGTTGTCGTACAATAAAAGAGTAATATTTGTCAATCCATCCATTCTCAGAGGTCCGGGTCATGGAGGCAGCAGCTCAAGTAGAGAAGCCCAGACTTTCCTCTCTCCAGCCACCTGCTCCAACTCCTCAGGGAGGACACCAAGATGTTTCCAGGTCAGCTGGGAGAAGTAGTCTCACCAGCGTGTCCTGGGTCTGCCCGGGGTCTCCTCCCAGTGGGACATACCTGAAACACCTCAAGTGGGAGATGTCAAGGAGGCATCCAAAACAGATGCTCAAACCACCTCAACTGGCTCCTTTCAATGTGGAAGAGCAGCGGCTCAATTCTGAGCCTGTCCCGGATGACTGAACTCCTCACCGTATCTCTAAGAATGAGACCAGCAATCCTACGGAGAAAGCTCATTTCAGCCGCTTGTATCCGTGATCTCATTCTTTCAGTCATTACCCAAAGCTCATGACCACAGGTGACGGTAGGAATGTAGATTGACCAGTGAATCGACAGCTTTGCTTTAGAGCTCAGCTCCCTCTTCACCACAACAGACCGGTACAATGTCCGCATCACTGCAGATGCTGCTCTGATCCATCTGTCAATCTCTCGCTCCATTCTCCCCTCACTCGTGAATGAGACCCTGAGATATTTCAACTTCTCCACTTGGGCCAGGAGCTTGTCCACAACCCGGAGAGGACAATCCCCCCTTTTCCGGCTGAGGACCATGGACTCGGACTTGGAGGTGCTGATTTTCATCCCGGCCACCTCATACAGTGGTGTGAAAAAGTGTTTGCCCCCTTCCTCCTTTCTCATTTTTTTGTACGTTTCTCATACTTAAATGTTTCAGATCATCAAACAAATTTAAATATTAGACAAAGATAACACAAGTAAACACAAAATTCAGTTTTTAAATGAAAGTGTTTATTATTAAGGGAAAGAAAATGCCAAACCTACATGGCCCTGTGTGAAAAAGTGATTCCCCCCTCCTCCCCGTTAAAACATAAATTAACTGTGGTTTATCACATCTTTGGAAAGCTGAGTTCAATTTCTCTAGCCATACCAAGACCTGATTACTGCCACACCCATTCTCAATTTAAAAAAAAAATAGGACCTGCCTGACAAAGTGAGGTACACCAAAAGAGCCTCAAAAGCTAGACACCATGCTGTGATCCAGAGAAATTCAGGAACAAATGAGAAACAAAGTAATTGAGATCTATTAGCCTGGAAAAGGTTATAAAGACATTTCTAAAGCTTTGGGACTCCAGCGAACCACAGTGAGATCCATTATCCACAAATGGCGAAAACATGGAACAGTGGTGAACCTTCCCAGGAGTGGCTGGCGGACCAAAATTACCCCAACAGCGCAGTGACGACTCATCCAAGAGGTTGCAAAAGACCCCACAACAACATCCAAAGAACTGCAAGCCTCACTTGCCTCAGTTAAGGTCAGTGTTCATGACTCCACCATAAGAAAGAGACTGGGCAAAAATGTCCTGCGTGGCAGAGTTCCAAGAAGAAAACCACTGCTGAGCAAAAAGAACATAAAGGCTCATCTCACTTTTGCCAGATAACATCTTGATGATTCCCAAGACTTTTGGGAAAATACTCTGTGGACTGACGAGACAAAAGTTGAACTTTTTGGAAGGTGTGTCTCCCATTACATCCAGAGTAAAAGTAACACAGCATTTCAGAAAAGGAACATCATACCAACAGTAAAATATGGTGGTGGTAGTGTGATGGTTTGGGGCTGTTTTGCTGCTTCAAGATCTGGAAGACTTGCTGTGGTAAATTGAATCATGAATTCTGCTGGCTACCAAAAAGTTCTGAAGGAGAATGTCCGACCATCTGTTCGTGACTTCAAGCTGAAGTGCACTTGGGTTCTGCAGCAGGACAATGATCCAAAACACACCAGCAAGTCCACCTCTGAATGGCTTAAGAAAAACAAAATGAAGACTTTGGAGAGGCCTAGTCAAAGTCCTGACCTGAATCTGATTGAGATGCTGTGGCATGACCTCAAAAAGGCGGTTCATGCTCGAAAACCCTCCAATGTGGCCGAATTACAACAATTCTGAAAAGATGAGTGGGCCAAAATTCCTCCACAGTACTGTAAAAGACTCATTGCCAGTTATCGCAAACACTTGATTGCAGTTGTTACTGCTAAGGGTGGCCCAACCAGTTACTAGGTTTAGGAGGCAGTCACTTTTTCCACACAGGGCCATGTAGGTTTGGATTTTTTTTTACCCTTAATAATAAACACCTTCATTTAAAAACTGCATTTTGTGTTTACTTGTGTTATCTTTGTCTAATATTTAAATTTGTTTGATGATCTGAAACATTTAAATGTGACAAACATACAAAAAAATGAGAAATCAGGAAGGGGGCAAACACTTTTTTCACACTAACTAACTAACTAACTAACCTGCACTTATATAGCGCTTTTCTAGTCACAAAGACCACTCAAAGCGCTTTCACTAATACTAACCCTCTATTCTAAGGGCCTATAGGAAACATATACCTAGGGACAATTTAGAACAACCAATTAACCTAACATGCATGTCTTTGGATTGTGGGAGGAAACCGGAGCCCCCGGAGTAAACCCACGCAGCACCATTGTACTCAGGAGCAAACCGTCCCAGTAAGACCTGTAGGTCATTGCTGGATGAAGTCAACATGACAACATCATCTGCAAACAGCAGAGACGAGATCCTGCGGTCACTGAACATGACACCCTTGTTCCTTGGCTGCACCTAGATATCCTGTCCATAAAAATTATGAACAGGATCAGTGACAAAGGGCAGCCCTGGTGGAGTCCAGCTCTCACTGGAAACAAGTTCAACTGGGTGTTGGTGGTATGAACCAAACTCTTCGTTGCATAGGATCGGACCGGCTAGCTCATAGCAACAAGCCCAATACCCCGTACCACACCCTGCAGCACCCCCCACAAGAGACCATGAAGGACACGGACGAATGCCTTCTCCAAGTCCACATAACACTTGTGGACTGGCCGGACAAACTCCCACCAACCCTCGAGGATTCTCGAGAGGGTAAAGAGTTGGCCCGATGTTCCACGGCCAGGATGAAAACCACATTGCTCATCCTGAATCTGAGGTTCGACCAATGGTCGAACTTTCCTCTCCAGTACCCTGACATAGACCTTCCCAGGGAGACTGAGTAGTGTGAGCCCCCTAAAGTTGGAACACACCCTCTGGTCCCCCCTCTTAAAAAGAGGAACCACCACCCCAATTTGCCACGCCAAAGGCACTGTCCCCACCCTCCATGCAATGTTGCAGAGGCGAGTCAACAATGACAACCCTACAGCATCCAGGACCTTGAGGTACTTGGAGCGAATCTCATCCACCCCTGGGGCCTGGCCACCAAAGAGTTTTTTAACCACTTCAGTGACCTCAGCCCATGTGATGGGCGAGTCATCCCCCTCATCCACAAGCTCTGCTTCCTCTGTGGAAGGCGTGTTCCTTCCACTGCCCAATGATGTCCACAGCTGAAGTCAGCAGCGCCCCATCCGCACCATACACAGTATGGATAGGGAGCTGCTTCCCCCTCCTGAGCCACCGGACAGTTTGCCAGAATCTCTTCAAGGCCGACCAAAAGTCTTGTTCCATGGCCTTACAAAACTCCTCCCATACCCAAGTTTTTGCATCAGCAACCACCCGAGCTGCACTCCGCTTGGCCTGTCGGTACACCTCAGCTGCTTCGAGAGTCCCACAAGCCAACTAAGCTCGATAGGTCTCCTTCTTTAGCTTGATGGCTGCCCTCACCACTGGTGTCCACCACTTGGTTCGGGGGTTGCCACCATTAGATACACCAACAACCTTGCGGCCATAGCTCTGGGCAGCTGCTTTAGCAATGGAGGTGGAGAACATGGCCTGTTCAGACTCCATGTCTCCAGACCCCTGGGAATGTCGTCACATGTTCTTCCGGAGATGGGAGTTGAAGACCTCTCAGACAGGGGCCTCAGCCAAACATTCTCAGCACACCCTCACTATATGTTTAGGTCTACCAAATAATATTTAGTTTTTGTGAAACCAGTAAGTGGACTACACATTTCCTTGTCTCTGACTATACACGTCACCAAACATGATCATGGCGGTTTCTCTCTGAAAGCTCACCTCCAGTTTTCTAACCGATGAAACAAGCAACCAAAGAGGAGAAAAACAACACAAATGTATTGCATTGTATTTTGAGAGCTGCAGCTGGTTCAGAGGACTGTTAGCTACTTCCCCCTGGGTGCTCTTTGAAAATGATGACACAAGCTAGGTGAGTCTGTGTTTGTAGTGTTTCAATTAAAGTATTTTCACAACCTTATACTTTAACAGTTAAAGGACAACCTACACCGTTATTTACATGGAAAATTACCTTTAAAATTTACAAACTTCATGGGCCCCATTTTGATGGTGATCAGTGGAATTTTGCACCAGACTTCCCACCATACGGCAGTGTTTTTGTTAGTTTCTGTCAGTGCATCGTCTGTTTTTAATGCTTTGTGTCACACCATCTAATTACCAGTAGACTGTGCGTCCATTTTGTCCTGGGAGGAGGATAGTCATTTCAAAGAGGTGTGGCGGTGCACAATCTCATGAGCACTGGTATTATGGTGCATGTTATGTCAATGTGCTTTTGATAAGGAAAAAGGAGGTCTGTTGTCAGAAGTGTATTGTTTAATGCTATTTCAGTGGGGTGTTTTGAAATTGTGCAGCTCTGGAGCTCATGAGGAAACAGCATGTGCTAGGATTTTCTGTCATTTTAATGGAGAGAGTTGAAACAGTCATAATATAATTGTCCATCATTTTATTTATATGATGATACACTAAATAGTTTTTTTATTCCATCCACATTCTCATTTTAATTGCAGACGTACCGTTGGAGTATATAGATTAGGCATTATCCATCCATCTTCTTCCACTTAATCCTTTTTGGGTTGTGGGGGGCTGGAGCCTATCCCAGCATCTTTGGGCGAGAGGCAGGGTACACCCTGGACAGATTGCCAGTCCATCACAGGGCCAACACAGAGAGACAGACAATCATTCACTCTCACAGTCATACCTAAGGACAATTTAGAATCCCCAGTTTGATGCCATTTAACCTAACTTGCATGTTTTTGGCATGTGGGAGGAAATCGGAGAAATCCCGGAGTCAACCCACACAGACACGGGGAGAACATGCAAACTCCACACAGATCATTGTTGGTTGGGGGCTGGCATTAATGTAAGTTTTTTTTAGGGGAATGAATGAATGAACAGGGAGCATGTGTGTGTTGATGCGGCACATGGGGGGGAGGAGATGTGCCAGGCTGAAGATTTTTATTCCATCCACATATTTGTTTTTATCACCGACCTATTAAGCTTTAATGGGTTTATGTTTAGGGGAATGAAGGAATGAATGACCAGGGTTTTACTTTTTGCTGTAACTTTCCAGAGAGACAGGAAATGCATCCACAACTGCCTGTGCCCACACGCCCTACAGCTGGAGTTCCCGAGCTGGTTCTTGGCGACCCAACTTCCACCCATCAGCACCAGAAGGGGATGCCGAGAGCAGGCTTGCTTCGTGGCGGGGGGTCAGTGGCCAGATTTCCTCCTTCCCTTCCACGCAGGAGGGACTGGAACAGAGAGCCACAAACCTCGGCAGACCCCCGCACAAAATGGGGGAGACCCTCGGTTGGTGAAAGCAACAGGAGAGGGAGCCCTCCATCTCCCCACAGGCTGGGAGTGACTTCCATACCCCCATTAATGATCCTTTTATGAAAGTTTACACAGGCATCCTTCTCTTTTCCTGAAGTTTCAAACCCATTCATGTCTGTGTGTTGTATCCGTGTACACTATGTTAAACCACTCCACTGATTTTTCAGCCCAACATTATATCTTCCCTGTTCTCGCTAAAATAACTAACTGGCCATCAACTGTGATTGACGTCTTCCTTATTACCAAGCAGTGTTACTATCACATGCTTTTTTGCTCATGCGCACACCCTTTCGCCAGTGCATAACCCATCTTAAACAAGCCGCCAAGATCAGAGTTCCCTTTAGATTAGGGCTGCAACAAACAATTGTTTTGGTAGCAGACTAAGGACTATTTTTTCGATTAGTCAACTAAGCGTGATTACTTTGGTCATGTCCACCATCTCTGCTTCCTGTTGGCACGGCTCTTTTTTGGGGCTCTAGTGCATGTTTTACCTCACCTGTTTAAGCCTGCACACCTGTGAAAATCACCTTATTGTCAGTTCCTGCTTTAATATAACATTTAATATAAGCAGTTTGCAGAGCTAAATCAAATAACCCATGAAACACAAATTTGAAACTGAACCTCACCAGCTTAATGAAATGTATTTAACTGATACAAATTAAAAGAGCAGTCTTAAACAAAAAAGGTAAAGTGCAAAAGCAAAAAATTGCAGCCTCTGCTCAAGTCTGCACACCCAGTCTCTGTCATAACATAAAAAAAGGTTTCGGACCTTCATATATACGTATATATATATATATACTGCTCCAAAAAATTAAAGGAACACTTTTTAATCTGAGTAAGCTGGACTAGCCTGGCACAATTTCTTCACTTTAAGTTTTGGAGTGTTTTCATTTCCATCAAAAGACGTGGCATCTTTTCATTCTTAACACATTATTCAGTCCATATCAGTGTAGATATCCAGCTTATTTTTTCCCATTAAAATCTGATGTGTTTTCAAAGTGTTCCTTTATTTTTTTGGAGCAGTATATACACTCACCGGCCACTTTATTAGGTACACCATGCTAGTAACGGGTTGGACCCCCTTTTGCCTTCAGAACTGCCTCAATTCTTCGTGGCATAGATTCAACAAGGTGCTGGAAGCATTCCTCAGAGAGTTTGGTCCATATTGACATGATGGCATCACACAGTTGGCGCAGATTTGTCGGCTGCACATCCATGATGCGAATCTCCCGTTCCACCACATCCCAAAGATGCTCTATTGGATTGAGATCTGGTGACTGTGGAGGCCATTTGAGTACAGTGAACTCATTGTCATGTTCAAGAAACCAGTCTGAGATGATTCCAGCTTTATGACATGGCGCATTATCCTGCTGAAAGTAGCCATCAGAAGTTGGGTACATTGTGGTCATAAAGGGATGGACATGGTCAGCAACAATACTCAGGTAGGCTGTAGCGTTGCAACGATGCTCAATTGGTACCAAGGGGCCCAAAGAGTGCCAAGAAAATATTCCCCACACCATTACACCACCACCACCAGCCTGAACCATTGATACAAGGCAGGATGGATCCATGCTTTCATGTTGTTGACGCCAAATTCTGACCCTACCATCCGAATGTCGCAGCAGAAATCGAGACTCATCAGACCAGGCAACGTTTTTCCAATCTTCTATTGTCCAATTTCGATGAGCTTGTGCAAATTGTAGCCTCAGTTTCCTGTTCTTAGCTGAAAGGAGTGGCACCCGGCGTGGTCTTCTGCTGCTGTAGCCCATCTGCCTCAAAGTTCGACGTACTGTGCGTTCAGAGATGCTCTTCTGCCTACCTTGGTTGTAACGGGTGGTTATTTGAGTCACTGTTGCCTTTCTATCAGCTCGAACCAGTCTGCCCATTCTCCTCTGACCTCTGGCATCAACAAGGCATTTCCGCCCACAGAACTGCCGCTCACTGGATATTTTTTCTTTTTCGGACCATTCTCTGTAAACCCTAGAGATGGTTGTGCGTGAAAATCCCAGTAGATCAGCAGTTTCTGAAATACTCAGACCAGCCCTTCTGGCACCAACAACCATGCCACGTTCAAAGTCACTCAAATCACCTTTCTTCCCCATACTGATGCTCGGTTTGAACTGCAGGAGATTGTCTTGACCATGTCTACATGCCTAAATGCACTGAGTTGCCGCCATGTGATTGGCTGATTAGAAATTAAGTGTTAACGAGCAGTTGGACAGGTGTACCTAATAAAGTGGCCGCCAGACGTATACTTTATACGTATACTTTATACGTATATATATATATATATATACGTATAAAGGTATGATATTCTAATTAACTCAGATGCACTAATATTCAGAATGAGGCCTCATATTAATGAAGTTGAAAAAGAGACAGCTACTCCTGTAATTCATTTACTGCATTCAACACGTTAGCCATGACTTAAACAGCTCAGTCCTCAGCAACCATCGTTCAAGAGAGATTATTGTCAAACAGGTATGTTAACGCAAACAGCACGTACTAACAGTATAGTTATTTTTCTAAAGCTTGAAACAGCTGGCCACTGAAAATAAGCAGCGCTGTGGTCTATATTTATCATATATTCCATAACCTACATATGTTGAAGCATGTGAGAATGTTTGGTGATTACATATGTAAGGCGACTTCACACCTCAGAACAGGACAAAGAGATCTCAACCGCCAGTGAGGATCAAAGAGTTTCCCAGGCACTGCGGTGGAGACCGGAGGAGCTGCCCTGACCCCCCAGGGCCATGAGGAGGAGTACAAAGACAATGGGGAGATTAAGATAAGGAGGGATGTCAGCTTTGGATTTGCATGTCTTTTGTTATGTGCAAGTATAAGTTCATAGAGCCGAAAGTGTTCGGTCTCTTTTTCCTTCTTCTGCTGCTGCACTAGGATGAGACTTGTTAGAAGAGCTGATAATAAACTTTGGTTTATATATCACATCGCCTCGTTCTTCCAAGCTCTTCTACACTGGTGACCCTGACGCGAGTATGGACCAGAGGCGTTCCCCCGCGATCGACTCATCTGTGGCGACCCAGGCAGACGCCGGCGCCCACGCAGACAGGGGAACAGATGGACGACGTTCCCCCCTGGCAGAAGTGATAGAGAGGGCTCAACCGAGCACCAGCGCCGCGGAGAGAGCCGAAGCAAGGCACTCTCACCCTGCGGACGCAGCAGTGACGGTCTACACAAACGCCGTCACCGTCAACCTGCCGGACTTCTGGCAGGAAGACCCCACCTCGTGGTTTCTGCAAGCTGAAGCCCAGTTTGCACTTGCGGGCATCACGGCTGACGATACAAAGTTCTATCACATCGTCGCCAAACTCAACGCCGCCACTTCGAGATGTGCGCGGAGCATAATCCAACGGCCGCCGGCCCAGGACAAATACGAAGAACTGAAAGCGACCATCGTGGCAAATTACGTCCCCTCAGCCGAGGAGAGAGCCGAGAGGATCCTGGCGGTTTACGGCCACAGAGGAGGCAGACCCAAGGCCCTCATGGAGGACTTGCTGCAACTTAAAGAAGAGGACAATGACAACTTCCTCTTCCATTTCATATTCCTCAGTACGCTGCCGCCACACATGAGAGGGACGCTGGCCAACATGCGATGCAGCACCCAGCAAGACTTCCGCACGCTAGCTTACAAAGCTCAACGGCTCGTCAACGCCTGCAAGGAGCAGACACCCACAGCAGCATCCGCAGACCTCAACGCTGATGTCCGGAGCCACGAGGAGCCACAAATCACCGAGCAGAATCAGCCCGCGGTGACAGCGACACGGCCAGGACGCAACAGACGGAGCGACGTTTGTTATTACCACCACCGCTTCGCCGAGAAGGCTTACAAATGCATTCCCCCCTGCAAATTCACAAATTCCGGAAAACGCCGAAGCCGAGAGCCGTTAACAGCGGCGGTTCTCGGCGAAAAAAGCAAGCTTTTATATGTGACGGACGGACACACCGGCAAGCGGTTCCTTATCGACACAGGAGCTCAACTAAGTTTTGTCATGCCCTCCCAAGCAGACCGGGCCATGGGCCCCCGGGGCAATGGAGCGGTGGCAGCCAACGGCTCCACCATCGACACTTTTGGCGAAAAGAGCCTGCACCTCTGCATCCACGGCCGCAACTACAGATGGACATTTGTTGTAGCGGCGGTGAGTTTTAACTTGTTGGGCGCAGATTTTTTGTGTGCACATGGGTTATTAGTTGATCTAGCGAACAGACGCTTGGTTAATGCACTGTCCTTTGCTTCTATTCCCTGCTCAGCTCGTATTTCTCCACCACCCGTGCAGGCTAGCGTCACCACAGCAGGAGGTAAGTTTGATCAACTCCTCACCCAATTTCCAGCACTCACAATTCCCAAGTTCTCAGCCACAGTGGCTAAACACGGGGTTGAACATTTTATTCCCACAACGGGCCCACCCGTATTTGCCAAAGCCCGGCGCTTAGACGCGGCCAAGCTCGCCATAGCTCGGGACAAGTTTACCACCCTTGAAAAATTAGGCATTATTAGACACTCGAAAAGCCTCTGGGCCTCACCACTTCACATGGTTCCGAAATCCGACGGTTCTTGGAGACCGTGCGGTGATTACCGCAGATTAAACAATGCGACAGCGCATGACCGCTACCCAATTCCTCACATTCAGGATTTTTCACTGCATCTGGCGGGTGCGCGCATTTTTTCAAAAATAGACCTGGTCCGCGGTTATCATCAAGTCCCAGTTCGAGCAGAGGACATTCCTAAAACAGCTGTAATAACCCCTTTCGGCCTTTTTGAATTTTTGCAAATGCCTTTCGGCCTCAAAGGCGCGGCTCAAACCTTTCAGCGGATGATGGACGCAGTATTACGCGACCTCCCTTTTGTTTTCGTCTACCTCGACGATATGCTGGTAGCCAGCCCGTCTGAGGAAGAACACGAGCGGCATCTCACTATGGTTTTTCAGAGGCTAGAAGAGCACGGGTTAATAATCAATCCAGCCAAATGCAAATTTGGCGTGTCACAAATTGATTTTTTAGGACACAGAGTTTCTCCGAAGGGGGCAGTCCCACTTCCAGACAAAGTTCACGCGATAAAAAGTTTCCCACGGCCACATACGGTCAAATCGCTGCAGGAATTTTTGGGCATGGTTAATTTTTACAACCGTTTCCTCCCCCACGCAGCTCAGCTCATGCAGCCCCTATATGACGCGCTCAGAAAACAAAAAGCTTCCAACGCGGTCGAATGGACCCCGGAGCGCGAACGCGCCTTCGCAGAAGTAAAAAGCGCCCTAGCTAATGCCACGTTGTTGGTTCACCCCGATCCCTAGGGGCAGTTGTAGAACAACATGTCAGCGGAATCTGGCAACCTTTGGCATTCTTCAGCAAATCGCTAAACCAAACCGAGCGTAAATACAGCACTTTTGACAGGGAGCTGCTAGCGCTTCATTTATCCATCCGCCACTTCCAGTTCTGGTTAGAAGGGCGGAGTTTCACGGCTTTTGTAGACCACAAACCGCTCACCTTTGCTATGGCTAAAATTTCCAAACCGTGGTCAGGCAGGCAACAAAGACAGCTGGCTGCGATTTCAGAGTTCACCACAGACATTCGACATGTGGCAGGCAAACTTAACGTGGTAGCAGACTGTCTCTCTCACGCTGTGACATCGTCAGAGCGCGAGGAGACAGATTATACTACCTCAGCCGCGGAACTCTTCACCAACGCGGACACATACGCGGCCCCAATCCATGCAGGGATAGATTATGCAGCCATGGCAGAGGAACAAAGTAGTGACGCGGACGTGCGCGCACTCTTGTCTGGACCAACAGGGTTAAGGCTGGAGGAAAGGGGTTTACGCGACGGCGTGCCCCCCCTAATATGCGATATCTCAACCGGCCGACCTCGCCCGTTAGTCCCAGCTACATGGCGCCGCCGTATTTTCGACTCAATTCACTCCCTCGCGCACCCAGGTGTGCGCGCCTCGGTTAAAATGGTCGCCGAAAAGTTTGTGTGGCCTGGCCTGCGCAAAAACGTAAAAGAATGGGCAAAAACTTGCATTTCTTGTCAGCACGCCAAAATACACAAACACACAAAAGCCCCTCTGGAGCCTTTTCCAATCCCTGCTAGAAGGTTTGACCACATTCATGTTTGACCTCGTGGGACCACTACCTTCCTCCCAAGGTTTCACACACCTGTTAACAATGATAGACCGCACCATGCGCTGGCCAGAGGCAGTCCCTCTGGCGTCAACCACAGCAGAGGAAGTCGCTCGCGTTTTTTTTGACAAACTGGGTGGCACATTTCGGCGTCCCATTGGACATCACGTCCGATAGGGGGCCTCAATTTGTCTCGGAGCTTTGGTCAGCCATGTCCAGCAGCCTAGGGGCAACAATTCACCGCACCACCGCTTATCACCCTCAGGCTAATGGGTTATGCGAGCGTTTTCACAGATCTTTAAAGGCCGCCCTCAGAGCCTCACTAACGGATACAAATTGGGTAAATAAACTTCCCTGGGTTTTATTGGGGTTGCGTGCTGCGCCAGAAGAGGATCTAGATGCCTCTCCAGCAGAATTAGTTTTTGCACAACCTCTCAGGCTCCCAGGTGAATTTTTACCAGAGAACCCAGAGCCAGGGCATCTTCCAGCCCTGAGGTTTTTAGGCAGCAGCGGACCGGACTCTCTCCCCGGTCCGGCTCATCACTCTTTTCCACGGGTTTTTGTCCCTCAAGCTTTAAAGAACGCTGAATTCATTTTTGTTAGGCATGAAGCTTTAAAACCAACTTTCCACCCACCATACGATGGGCCATTCAGAGTGCTGGAACCTGGTGATAAACACTTTGTGCTTGATTTTGGGGATAGAAAAGAAACAGTCAGCATTGACAGACTTAAACCTGCCTTCTTGTTGAAAGACGAGCCTGCACGGTTGGCGAGAGCACCTCGGAGGGGTAGACCCCCCCAAGAGAAAAGACTCAGCCCCCCTGCAGGGAACAAATAATCACTCTCCTCCCCAAGCTGCAGATTCCTTACAGGAAGGTCCCAGCAGGACGCCCAAGCGGACCCACAGCAGTTTCGGGAGAAGATTAAAACCCAGACGGCACAAGGACTGATACAAACTACTCAACAGTTGTTCACTAATTGTGCTGTAACAGTTTAGGACTGACTTGTGATTTTATTATGCTGTTATGATTACCACTGAACTCTTAGGGGCATGGCTGCTAGAAAGTTTCTCCTGTGGCAAAAGGTGTAGCAGTTAGTATGTCATAACCGGACCGGACGGCATCAGCGCAAAGCTCCTCAAGTCCTGTGCAGACCAGCTGTGTGGGATTGTGACGTACATCTTCAACCTGAGCCTGAAGCTGGGGAGGGTACCACAGCTGTGGAAAACATCTTGTGTGGTACCTGTACCAAAAACTTCCCACCCCAAAGACCTGAACAGCTACAGACCGGTGGCCTTGACGTCCCACTTGATGAAGACCCTGGAGAGACTGCTCCTTGCTCACCTCCGCCCCCTGGTGGAACCAGCGATGGATCCACTCCAGTTCGCCTACCAGCATGGCATTGGGGTGGAGGATGCGGTGATCTTCCTCCTTCACCGTTCTCTGTCCCACCTGGAGAAGCCCGGGAATATGGTGAGGATCATGTTCTTTGACTTCTCCAGTGCTTTCAGCACCATCCAACCGATGATCCTGAAGGACAAGCTGCTGCGCGCAGGGGTGGACCAGCACCTGTCATCATGGATCCTGGACTACCTCACGAACCGGCCTCAGTTTGTGAGAACCCGGGACTGTGTGTCCGACACGATCATCAGTAGCACGGGGGCCCCCCAGGGAACGGTGCTGGCTCCCTTCCTGTTCACTCTTTATACTGCGGACTTCTCACACAACACAACACACTGCCATCTACAGAAGTTCTCTGATGACTCTGCGATCGTTGGCCTCATCTCCAATGGAGATGAAGCTGAGTACAGAGGGCTTATCCAGGACTTCGTGGACTGGTGCCATCGGAACTGCCTCCAGATCAACGCAAGGAAAACTAAGGAGCTGGTGGTGGACTGCCGCAGGCATGGGCAGCCCCTCACAGCACCAGTAAATATACAGGGAACAGACATCGAGATGGTGACATCCTATAAGTACCTGGGTGTTCATCTGAACAATAAACTAGACTGGTCACACAATACTGACGCACTCTACAAGAAGGGACAGCGCAGGCTGTTCCTGCTGAGGAGACTCAGGTCTTTTGGTGTACAAGGGGCGCTGCTGAAGACATTCTATGACACGGTGGTGGCATCAGCCATCACTTTTGGAGTGGTCTGCTGGGGCAGTGGCATTACTGCAGCCGATAGGAAGAGACTGAACAAACTGATTAAGAAAGCTAGCTCTGTCCTGGGGCAGCGCCTTGATCCGGTGGAGGAGATAGGAGAGAGAAGGACGGTGGCTAAACTGTCATCTCTGCTGGAGTCCGAGTTCCACCCTATGCAGGACATACTGAATGCACTGAGGAGCTCATTTAGCAGCAGACTACATCATCCCAGGTGCACAACCGAGAGGTTTCGTAGGTCCTTCCTACCAACGGCTGTCAGACTGTACAACCTAAGCAGGGCTGCTCGCAGAGATAGCAAAAAGACGTAACAAACTAATAGTTTTTTGAATGCAAAAGATGCAATAGACTTACACAATGGTCCCCTCCGGCATACAACTAGGAAAATACCGGTCGCTATGGAGGGTGAGAATATGTATGGGCACATAATCATACCATGTAGGATAACTAAGTAGATGGTTATGCTGTTTCATCCCATCTAGCAACAATGCTCTGCACTGTGTGTGTTTATATATTTACATATTTATTCCATCTAGCTACAATGCTCCGCACTGTGTTTTTATATATCTACATATTATTCCATCTAGCTACATTGCTCCGCACTGTGTGTGTTTATATACTTACATATTTATTCCACCTAGCTGCAATGCTCCGTACTGTGGGTGTTTATATATTTACATATTTATTCCATCTAGCTACAATGCTCTGCACTGTGTGTTTATATATTCATATATTTATTCCATCCAGCTACAATGCTCTGCACTGTGTGTCTGTGTGTGTGTGTATATATATATTTTATAGTAATATGTACATATGTATATTAGCTGCTCTTGCTTGCTTGTTTTTTTTTCTTGCCTTCTGATTGTAGGCTTATCTTATCTTATCTTATCTTAATTATCTTAAACTGTGAATTTTTCTATTGTCCTTTTCTTAGTCGTTTGGGGGGGGGCTGTGGTCTATATTTATCATATATTCCATAACCTACATATGTTGAAGCATGTGAGAATGTTTGGTGATTACATATGTAAGGCGACTTCACACCTCAGAACAGGACAAAGAGATCTTAACTGCAACGTATTACTGAATTTTTAAACAGTAATTCCATTACACCGCATGTTACTGCAAAAGTAGTGGTGTTACAGTAACGCGTTACTTTGTACTTTGTAACACGTTACTCCCAACACTGGTGACAACTGACTATGGACCAGTTGTAATACAGCCCCATGTGTGTAACTCATGGCAAAATTCGATTGGGATCAAAAGATAATTTTTCTCTTGCCATTCACTTCAATGGAGATTTTTTTCCGATTTAAGGTCCCATATGTATAAGTAGACGGGGCGTGATTTAGGCTCTCTATTGCTTTTGTACTGCTGGTCTATCAGGAAAACACCTTTTCAATGTGTTCAGAGGTGTTCTAGAGGAAAATGTCACAAACTGATCAGTATAGTTAGAAATGTCTAAGAAAAACGTTGACATTTCAGAAAAAGTTGCAAATTCATTAGAAAAAGGTCTGAGTGGAAAAAGGTTCTAAAAATGATCACAAATGTGCATATGTGCTTAAGTCATTCAACACAAGGGCCTCTACACTTCCTATGAAACTTTAAATCCTATAGCCCTAAGAAAACAGTTTAAATCTTCTCTTTTGATACAGTGGATACCGTTCTCTAATTTTGCTCACTTTTTTTTTTTTTTTTACAAAATAAGTGTTTGTGTTGAAGTGAATTGATTAAAAAACATGTTAGTACAGCAGTGGTTACAGCCACAGCTGATATTCTGTCAAATTCTGAGCAATGAAGAATAACAATATTTCAGAATAAATCAAGTATTAATACACTGTCCTCTAATTTTGATCGCCACTGTATGTTGTGGGACACCACTTCCAGAGTTTAATATTATTTAAAATATTCTGATTTTAAATAACTGGTTTTAACAGTTACAAGATGCATGTAGTAACACCAAAACAAAAAAAAGGGCATTTTAAACTTATTTTAACATATTTGATAGGCAGTTTGGATGGGAATAACCTGGGACAAGAGAAGAAAAAGCTATTTTAGGGGGTGCATAATAAATAGGTTAGATATTCAATATTTTGGGAGTATTTTCAGCAACTTTGTTTACAGTTTGTCTCAGTATAATTTACAGAATAAATATATGATTTAGTATTTATTGCATTAACTATTTTTAATTTAATGGGTGGGACAGAAAATGTCCCGCAATTCTGGAATGGCCTATAAATTAACCAAGAAAACTGAGCACAAATGCATGGATTACAATAGCCGATTAAGCTACATTACAGTATTAGGTTTGACGAATAAGGTTAATAGTCATTAAAAACACAATCCTTTTGCACCACTGCATTACAGAAAGTGGAGGTTTTCTAGCACGACCGATATGATGTTTTTTCACCAAAGGTTAGGTTTATTTAAGGTGCCACCGGAGCTAATACTAATGTTAGCTTACCTGAGTAGCTAATCACCCATAATTAACTTGCACGTTGTGATTTTTGATGAAGTGTCCACACTCAAATTTCCGCATTCAAAAAGTCAAAACCAGCCTTCAGCACTGGGGAACATAAAACACAGCCGACTGTACACTCTGGTTACTCTGCCGTTAGCCTGCCTTTAATTAGCCCGGGCTAATTAAAGGCAGGCTAACAGCAGAGTTGCTGCAGGTGGACAGACTAATAAAAAACAGGCATGTGTGTTGTTGACTACCTGGTGGGGTGTGGTCCAAATCAGGACCTCCAGAGGCTTAATCCAGTAGAGCAAATGTGTGGATCTTTGAGGGCTGTGTGATAGATTGATTTTTAATTTGGGTTGAATTTCAAAGATTTATTTTATTCTTATTAACTTAAAATGTCAAAATAGAGTTTTCATATATGATTTAGATCAACAATTCAATTCAACTTTATTTGCACTAGTGCATTGCCCGTAGAAAGTAAGTATTCCGGTCTGAAACAGGTATCCCAGTCAGGCTTTACAGGCCCAAATGTAGGCTGTGTTTGAAAGTGGAATACAAAGAGGTGTAGGCTATATGTCATGATTACGAGAAATATCAGCCCACGTGCAAGATGCTACACCAGAGAATGCACGCAATGCAGAGACGCAAAGTTTAAACACAGTTTTACTGAAAAGAGTAAATGCAGGATTAGCGGAAAAAACACCTCGAAGACGATGATGACGGAGCAGGTGAGCGCACAAGAACCCCCAGGGACACACCGCAGAGATGGCAGCAACCTGAGAAGGTAAAAGAGAGAAACAGATTATTCTCTGGGTTCCTACTATTAAGACTATTAAGCGAGGAGACAGCAGGTGCGTCCACTCAAGCAGGTGTACTGATTACCTGCGGAGCCAGGGAACCTCCCACAGGACGGGAGGGGGAGCACGCTCACCCGATTATAACAGTGCCCCCCCCCAAGGGACACCTCCTGGCGGCCCACCGGTCTTGTTGGGATGGGGTCGGTGAAAGGCCAGGACCATCCCCTTGTCATGGAAGTGCGAATGGGGCATCCATGACCTTTCTTCAGGTCCGAAGCCCTTCCAGTGGACCAAGTTCTTGCAACCCCTGGCCCCGATGGCAAACATCCAGAATTCTCTGAATGGTGTAGGTGGTCTGGCCATCGAGGATCCAAGATGGAGGAGGAGGCTTCGGGAAGGGGGGGGCGGAGAGGACTGGCGGGGAGGGGCTTGATCTTGGATGCATAGAAGGTCGGGTGAATTCGGAGAGTCGGCGGAAGCTCCAGGCAGACTGTCATGTCATTGATAATTTGGGAGATGGAAAAGGACCCCAGGAAGCAAGGTGACAGCTTGCGAGATTCCATCTTCAGAGGCACCTGGTCCGCCGACAGCCATACCTTCTGCCCAACCGTATAGCTGGGCGCTGGAACCTGCCTGCGGTCTGCGCACTGCCGGTTCTGTTCAGTGGAGCAGAGAAGGGCTGCGCGGTTGGCCCTCCACAGGCGGCGACAACGGCGAGCGTGGGCCCCCACAGATGACACAGCGACCTCCCTCTCCACCATGGGTGTACCCCATCGATGCCTCGAAGGGTGTTAATCCGGTAGCCAACAAAACTGCAGAGTTGTGAGCGTACTCCACCTAGCCGGGGAACCTCCCACAGGACGGGAAGGGGAATGTGCTCACCCGTTCATAACACTATATGTAGGCAATGTTAGACTTTGACAAATATAAAAAGGATTAAATGACACTATTTATTTGATTGTGTGAATATTAATTACAGAATAAATTATTCAAAATAAATGGGACATCCAATATTAGCAACTGTTTCCAATCCCTTGTTTATTTGTTTGTCAGATCAGTTATTTGTGTGATTTTTTATCACTTATATTCATAATAGTGTATCTTGCACTTTGGGGAATGGGAGTTGTTCAGTCATCATTACAATTATTTTAGTTTATATCACTGTTTAGTGATGGAATTCAGTGTAGTATTGAATTTCTTCTGTGTATCATCAATAAACTCATGCAGTACTATAACAGGACACATTTACAAATATTTGAGACCCATTGTAGTGCATCAGTTTATACTTAAGCAATATTTTGTTATTAAAAGGTTTATTTTAAAACTGTAATCAACCAAATTAACTACAAAACAGCCAACATTATTAGACACAGCAGAAGGACCTGTTTTACTGCAACCGTTGCATCAGTGTTACCCATTTGTCAGTAAATATTTAACTAAAAATGATTTACTTCATTATTTGGGCATTTTTGTGTCCTGCGTTTGGTCATTTAGTCATTCCGGATATTCCGTTCCACAATCATGGCAGTATTATTATTCCATCCATCCATCCATCCATCCATCTTCTACCGCTTTTCCGGAGGTCCGGGTCGCGGAGGCAGCAGTTCAAGCAGAGAAGCCCAGACTTCCCTCTCCCCAGCCACCTGCTCCAGCTCTTCAGAGGGGATACCAAGGCGTTCCCAGACTAGCTGGGAGACATAGTCTCTCCACCGAGTCCTGGGTCTGCCCCGGGGTCTCCTCCCAGTGGGACGTGCCTGAAACACCTCAAGTGGGAGGCGTCCAGGAGGCATCCTAATCAGATGCCCATACCACCTCAACTGACTCCTTTCAATGTGGAGGAGCAGCGGTTCTACTCTGAGCCTCTCCCGGATGACTGAGCTCCTCACCCTATCTCTGAGGGTGAGTCCAGCAATCCTACGGAGAAAGCTCATTTCAGCCGCTTGTATCCGCGATCTCGTTCTTTCGGTCATTACCCAAAGCTCGTGACCATAGGTGAGAGTAGGAACGTAGATTGACTGGTAAATCGACAGCTTTGCCTTAGAACTAAGCTCCCTCTTCACCACAACAGACCGGTACAACGTCCGCATCACTGCAGATGCTGCTCCAATCCGTCTGTCGATCTCTCGCTCCATTTTCCCCTCACTCGTGAACAAGACCCCAAGATACTTAAACTCCTCCACTTGGGGCAGGAGCCTGTCCCCAACCCGGAGAGGACAATCCACCTTTTTCCGGCTGAGGACCATGGACTCGGACTTGGAGGTGCTGATTCTCATCCCAGCCGCTTCACACTCAGCGGCAAACCGTCCCAGCAAGAGCTGTAGGTCATTGCTGGATGAAGCCAACAGGACAACATCATCTGCAAACAACAGAGATGAGATCCTGTGGTCACCAAGCATGACACCCTCCATTCCCTGGCTGCGCCTAGAAATCCTGTCCATAAAAATTATGAACAGGACCGGTGACAAAGGGCAGCCCTGGCGGAGTCCAACTCTCACTGGGAATGACTCCGACCGAGTGTTGGCAATGCGAACTAAACTCTCACAACGGTCGTACAGAGACCGAATAGCTCGTAACAACAAGCCCGATACCCCATACTCCCGAAGCACCCCCCACAAAAATCCACGAGGGACGCGGTCAAATGCCTTCTCCAAGTCCACAAAACACATGTAAACTGGTTGGGCAAACTCCCACGAACCCTCAAGTATTCTCGAGAGGGTAAAGAGCTGGTCCGATGTGCCACGGCCAGGACGAAAACCACATTGCTCCTCCTGAATCCGAGGTTCGACCAACGGCCGGACTCTCCTCTCCAGTACCTTGGCATAGACCTTCCCAGGGAGGCTGAGGAGTGTGATCCCTCTAAAGTTGGAGCACACCCTCCGGTCCCCTTTTTTGAAGAGAGGAACCACCACCCCGGTTTGCCATGCCAAAGGCACTGCCCCCGACCTCCACGCAATGTTGCAGAGGCGTGTCAACCATGACAACCCAACAACATCCAGGGCCTTGAGGTACTCGGGGCGAATCTCGTCCACCCCCGGGGCCCGGCCACCAAGGAGATTTTTAACCACCTTGGCGACCTCAGCCCCTGTGATAGGCGAGTCATCCCCCTCGTCCCCAAACCCTGCTTCCTCTGTGGAAGGCGTATCAGTGGGATACGCAGAACGTATCCCACTGATAGGGGATACGCAGTGGGACGAAGAACGATCCAACAGACTCTCATGATAAATTGTATATCAAGGATTCAGTGTACCCCGCCCGGTATGGGGTTACCGGGGCCCCACCCTGGAGCCAGGCCTGGGGGAGGGGCTCGAAGGCTAGCGTCTGGTGGCCGGGTTTCCACCCATGGGACCCGGCCGGGCTCAGCCCGAAGGAGTTACATGGGTCCGCCCTCCAGTAGGTTCACCACCTGCAGGAGGGATCATGGAAGTCCGGTGCTATGTGGATTAGGTGGCAGTCAAAGGCGGAGACCTTGGCGGACTGATCCCAAGCTTTCTAAACTGGCTTTTGGTACGTGGAGTATTATTATTATTAAGTTTTTCATTTTTAGATACTATTGCGGGAGGGAGGACTCGCGGTCCTGCATAGTACAGTGGTACCACATGGGTAAAGCCGCAGTTGGAACGCCCATCTGCCACTGACCGGGCAGGCTGGGCATGCCTCCCTGCAAAGGACCGTGGTCCGCCCGGTCAGGCTGCTGCTTCTTTCGGCATGTTCTGTGTTGGATACACTGGTGTTCTTTGTCAGACCCAGGTCCCCACTGACGCTCTGCCCAGTCTGCTCATGCGCCTCGTGTTCTCCACATACGCTGAATTATCCTTTAGACCTACACAATCACGGCAACTTTATGGTATAATTTTTTAAGCATTAAATCTTCAGTATTATCTTTTTTTAATCAAATTTGTCACTTTTGTCTTCCTTGTTTTGATCACAGAGCGCTGTCATGACTGATGCCGTGATGCCGCGTATTATCCAATCAGTATGAAGTCAATCCGAAACCCCACCCACACTTCTAGAAGGCAGAGCATGAGGAGACAGAGCATTGGCTAAACTTTTATTGATAAAAATAACATATTTTGACTGAACAACTCCGTACTTGGGAATGCACCCCCTCATAACCTCAGCAAAGCACTTCAAAAAAATCTTAGGTCAATCTGACAAATGGTTCGCAAGATATGCATGGAACAGACAGGCAGACAGACACAGACAGAGATTCCTTGCATTTATAGATAGATAGTGCCTAATCACAACAAAAAGTTTTGTCTCAAGGCGCTAGATACATAAGGCATGAATAAAGCTGTCTACACATCTGGGTACTTGCATGTGAACACGCAAACCTGGGAAAGCACGGAGGTAAGAAAAACCGGCAGTTTACCATTGAAACAATACGGCATATCAATATTATGACGAGCTTTCACCGCAAAATCGGCTCATATATGATCAAAAAAATTTAAATTTGTGATCTCAAAAAGTGTCCATACCGTCTACCAGCCAGTATGTGGAAGAAAGATTCAACAGAGTGTCCAGAAACAATATTTATTGATATTTGTAACAACGAATAAATGCGCCAGCTTGGCTGTACATTAGCGGAACACTCCAATAATAGAAAATAAACTGTACCTGCTGTGGAAATCCCCAAAAAGCCATCATGTTTAGGTTTGCGGAATTTATCCACCGGAGCTCACAGGAACAACTGTTTATTTACACTCGTTCACCCTGTTAATCCCGAGACTTCGTTTCAGCTCTACAGAGCTTCGGCCCATTTGTCAGCAGGTGAGTGTCAGTCTTATTTTTAAACTAGTTTAATTGCAGTGTTAATATGTTTACTCTGAGGCTGATAAACAGCTCAGATTGGAATTAATATTCCTACCCGTTTCTATGCTAATGCTATTTTAGCTATTAACTCTCTCTAATGCAAATTCGGGTGTTTTTCGCATGTCCGCATTAACTTTAAGTGTAGGCAAGTTACTTTTAATTATAAATAAGAGTGTTTGGTAAACAGACATACCTGCAGCAGGAGCAATCTCCATTTGTGGCCAGACGGAGACGTTTGCAGTGTTGCCAGATGTACGATAATTATCGTATTTGTACGATAATTTTGCCCTCTGTACGATGTATGATCAATAATTTCAAAAATCCCATAATGCACGATAATTTGACGGCTTCATTACATGGCTAAGTTAATACATTAGCAAACGCAATCAGGATACTGATCCTGCGCATACATACTACACTTGTTTTTATGCATCATCTCACATGCGCGGGCTGTATGGAAAAGAAGACGGAAGACTTGTGCTGCAGTAGGAGAGAGGCAGTCTCCAATGGAGGTTAGTGATGGGATCCATAGTTCAATGAAACATGCCGAGTCAAGCTAAAAAGATCTGTTAGAAATAGCTGTACACCGAATCACTCAGTGCTGTAGTGGAGCTCCAACTGTCTAGCACTCACTGAGCTGAGAGTGGGCTGAACCGAGCGGGCGGGGCTCGTTTGCTGCTCTGGTGATTCAGCTGGTGATCCCTGGCTTCCAGTACAGCTCCGGTAAGTAGTTCAGTACAGTACATTCACCCATAATAACTAGTACACTTGATTAAATCATTTTCATACATTACAGCAACGCAGACACAGCAGACTCAACAAGTAAGCAACATTGCCAGCAGTTTAAGAAACGAAAGGGAAGGGGGGGACAGACCCCAGTTTTACTGGGTAGTTCAAACCTGTAGTTGACATTAGCACATAAGCTTTCTGTCGCTGCTGCAACGTGCAAATGTCTGCAAAAATGTCACTGGATTGTAGTTCTCAATAAAACTGAAACAGGTTTCTGCTTAAATTATCAGAGGCATTTTAGCAGTAGTTTAGGTGGATTGATTTTGATGTTTATTCCTAATGTACTAGTGCATACCCGTGCATGCCCGTAGAAACCAAGCATAAGCAAGTATTTCTGCATGCCCGTAGAAAGTAAGTGTAAGCAAGCATTTCTGCATGCCTGTAGAAAGTTACTGTTACCATGGCAACAGTAACCATGGTGATGCCTGCCTTTGATCTTTGACATGGTTACCATGGCAACAGTAACCATGACAAAACCTGCCTTTGATCTTTGACATCATCACTCTTTCAGTGATGCCTGCTTTTGATCTTTGAAGATGTGTCTGCCTGGCAGCAGTTACCATGGCAACATCTGTGCATCTATGATGTTATAGCCATGAACGCCCATAGCTCTCCTATGGACTTTCATTAAAGATTTCCCCTCCTAACTTCTGCATATCCGGCGAGGCTGGAATTCGGCGATGCACACCCTCGTAACCTCAGCACAGCACATATCAAATCTGAGGCCAGTCTGACGAACGGCTCAGGAGATACGCATGGAACACACAGACACACACACACAGATTTCTTAAATTATAATATGATAAACAGAGTACTTCTCAAAATATTTATAAGGCAAGACCTCAGGTACGATTGATATTTTGGGCCATTCAGTATAGGCTGATCCTGTACTCCACACAGGTAGAGGTGTTTTTTTTCCAACTGATCTGTAAAATTATTTAAAGGTAAAACTGTGTTATAGGCTGTAACAGGCACTATCTGTGATAATGTTTTACTGAAGGAGATGGTCCTGATCCACATCAGAATGAAAACTGGGTGTGTACAATAATTTTCCTCAAAATATGATAATTTTAAGCCGCTGCTACGATACTTCAACATTTCCCATCTGGCAACACTGGACGTGGGTCATATCATCCCTCAGGCAGCCAACTCATATGAAAAGGCAGCCCACAAGATTATCCTTCGGTAAACTCTGTTGGCCGATGTGGATCTAAAAAACTTGTATTCTGATTGCTATCACCATCTTTCAAAAGATGGTGATGGCTACATGAGCCTGTTGCACGCCATTTTGACATTTTCTTTGTTTAAATCTAGCTAACATTGCCATAGAAATGCATTGAAATAGTCATTTTTTGATACCTCGATGCATCATTGTGAGCATTCATGAGACTGGTGATGTAAGCATAGACAGCCCTATTGTAAGTAATTTAGAGAAAACCCCAACAATCAAGCGATCCTCTATGAGCAAGCACTAGGTGACAGTGGGGAGAAAAAAAAATTCCTTTATAGGAAGAAACCTCCTGCGGAACCAGGCTCAGGGAGGAGGGGTCATCTGCCACAAATGGTTGGGGGGGGGGTGAAGAAGAGGCATACTGTTCATACAGATAAGAATCCACTCAACCAGAGGCAGACTTACCATTAAGCAAAAGTAGGCGACTGCCTTAGGCCCCCATCTGCTAAGGGCCCCGATCTACTAGGAGCTCCATATGCAGACGTGGACAAATTTGTTGGTACCCCTCTCTTAATGAAAGAAAAACGCACAATGGTCACAGAAATAACTTGAATCTGACAAAAGTGGTAATAAATAAAAATTCTATAAAAATTAACCAATGAAAATCAGACATTGCTTTTGAATTGTGGTTCAACAGAATTATTTTAAAAAACAAACTCATGAAACAGGCCTGGACAAAAACGACCGTACCCTTAACTTAATATTTTGTTGCACAACCTTTTGAGGCAATCACTGCAATCAAACCATTTCTGTAACTGTCAATGAGACTTCTGCACCTCTCAGCAGGTATTTTGGCCCACTCCTCATGAGCAAACTGCTCCAGTTGTCTCAGGTTTGAAGGGTGCCTTCTCCAGACGGCATGTTTCAGCTCCTTCCACAGATGTTCAATAGGATTTAGATCAGGGCTCATAGAAGACCACTTTAGAATAGTCCAATGTTTCGCTCTTAGCCATTCTTGGGTGTTTTTAGCTGTGTGTTTTGGGTCATTATCCTGTTGCAAGACCCATGACCTGCGACTGAGACCAAGCTGTCTGACACTGTGCAGCACATTTCTCTCTAGAATACCTTGATAGTCTTGAGATTTCATTGTACCCCACACAGATCCAAGACACCCTGTGCCAGATGCAGCAAAGCAGCCCCAGAACATAACAGAACCTCCTCAATGTTTCACAGCAGGGACAGTGTTCTTTTCTTGGTATGCTTCATTTTTTAGTCTGTGAACATAGAGCTGATGTGTCTTGCCAAAAAGTTCCAGTTTTGTCTTGTCTGTCCATAGGACATTCTCCCAGAAGCTTTGTGGCTTGTCAACATGCAGTTTGGCAAATTCCAGTCTGGCTTTTTTATGATTTGTTTTCAACAGTGGTGTCCTCCTTGGTCGTCTCCCATGAAGTCCACTTTGGCTCAAACGACGGATGGTGTGATCTGACACTGAGATACTTTGACCTTGGAGTTCACCATGAATGTGTTTAGAGGTTGTTCTGGGCTCTTTTGCTACCATTCTTCATCAAGTTTCCTCCTGCGGCCACGTCCAGGGAGGTTGGCTACAGTCCTGTGGCGCTTAAATTTCTGAATAATATGTGCAACCGTAGTCACAGGAACATCAAGCTGCTTGGAGATGGTCTTATAGCCTTTACCTTTAACATGCTTGTCTGTAATTTTCTTTCTAATCTCCTGAGACAACTCTCTCCTTTGCTTCCTCTGGTCCATGTTTAGTGTTGTACACACCATGGCACCCAACAGCACAGTGACTACTTGTCACCCTTTAAATAGGCCGACTGACTGATTACAAATTTGTAGACACCTGTGATGTTAGAGAACACGTCTTGGTTGAACATGTCCCTATGGTCACATTATTTTCAATCTTTTCTAGGGGTACCATCATTTTTGTCCAGGCCTGTTTCATGAGTTTGTTTTTTTAAATAATTCTGTTGAACCACAATTCAAAAGCATTGTCTGATTTTCACTGGTTAATTTTCATAGAATTTTTATTTATTACCACTTTTGTCATATTCAAGTTATTTCTGTGACCACTGTGGGTTTTTCTTTCATTAAGAGAGTGGTACCAACAATTTTGTCCACATCTGTATTTTTTTTTTAAATGTTTAGCATATTTAACATGATGTCCAACAAAATAAAGAAACATCAGTATTTACATAAACGGCAAATCGAATCACAAACGTAATGCCCCCCCCCCCAGACTGTTAGACTTTTAAATGATGTCTCTGAGACATGCGCATGCGTGTGTCAATGGTTACATTGTAAACAAACCGCACAGCGTTTAGAATAGCGGCAAAATGAAATTAAATTATCCGAGTGGTGCAGAGAAATGGAGAAAAAGGGAAGAGCACAGAAAATTTTTATCAAAAAACTTTTTTCACTTCAATCTGGGAGGAGACTTGTACGAGCACACGTAATGCTAATGATGAGCACCTGTTGCTAATGAGGAGGCAGCAGTGACGCCAGTTGCTGACAATACATACAAACAACAATTTATTTTTACTTTTTTTTCCTAATTGCAAGATTTGCAGAGGCCAAGGCTCACAAGGTTAAATTTAAATATGATAAACTGTGCTTCCCAGGCATGCACAGGATATCTGCTGCCTCACAGAAGATTACATTAAATGAGATAAAATATAGTTTGTTTGTTTGTTTTATTAAGATCCCCATTAGCACTTGTATAAAACACTGGTTATTCTTCCTGGGGTCTAACATATATATATATTCTCACTTGTGTCTACATAGTACAGAAGAGGGAGCACAATAGATGCCTCTGTAAAATGGGCCAGTCAGCAGACCATGAACAGAACCCTGCTGGCAAATGTGGATAAGTCAGTCCCTTCAGGATTTCATGGGATGCTTTAATGATTGTTGCGGCCCAAAAAGCCTGAATTTGCGGAAGCTTTTTTAAAAAGTTACGATAAAAGTTGTGATGTTTTGAGAGTTTTTTTTGTACTAAAAATTGTGGGAAGAATTCCAAATTTTAAAGCAGATGCTTTATTCCATAGTTTACTACAATGATATTCTGTATAATACACAAGTAAAGCACAGGATTATCCAAAAATTCCTATTAAATAGTGATTTGTAAATTAAGCAGAAACTTCTGGTATACAGAAAAACTCTTTTGTGCAACAGCACATACAGACTTTAACACAATTAAGTGAGAATGAAGTGGCTACTCATAAATTTGTCATAAAAATGACCAACACTGTAGGCTACTCTTGCTGAGAACTTGAATAAAAAGAATGAAAAAATAATTATCCATTGCAACAGCTAAATTGCATTGAATGCATGTTAAAGAGTATAGATCTGGAAATCATGGCAGCACCTTCATTTGAAAACTCTGTAACCACAGCTGTCCCCAACCACTCGGTACTAACCGCAGAGAAAAAAGAAATAATTTATTCTGTTGCTCCGTGTTGTCTATCGGTCTGTGTTTTTCTGAAAAAAAAAAAAATATTGAATATTCTCTCTTTTTCTGTGCCTGATTCCTACCTATCTATCTGCTGTGCATCTTGACACACACCTGTCTCATCAGATACCTGTCTTTCCTTTACTGGAAGTTTTACTGGGAGGAGGGACTCTCCTTAGGGGTTTGCCGGGGGCGCGCATTGGTCCGTGTCCAGACCAGAGATTCACAGTTTTAAAGCTCCTTCACAAGATGCAGTAATGATTTTACCTCTAAAAATGTATAAAATGTTACAACACTGGCTGTAGTGTTTCATTTGCTCATTTGTTTGTGGTTTTATGGCGTCTCTCCTCATGCATGCTCCCGCAATGGGGTGCTTTTCAGGCAGGCGGACTTTTTTCAACACAAATCCGGCACTTTGTACACGTGGTCAAGACAGAGACGTTGGGAGATGTCCACTGGCGGGCAGAGGGAGACAGAGGAAGGGAAAGTGTGGGAAAACTCACAGGTCAGTCTGGTTTTTTAAATCACACACACTGTGTGTGATTTTTGCTGATGTGTTCCATTAATACTCACTGTAAACACGGAAGTGAGCATGGTGCAGTGACGCATTTGACTGGTTAGACTGAGTGTTTGAGTGCAACTCAGGGACAAATTTGATTGGCAAAATTGGTGGAAGTTGACAAGGATTGGCAAAAATTGCAAGAAGGTGGCCGACATCTTATATATCTTCACTGGTGTAGAGTGATGATATAGAGTGAAGTACGAGGAGAGGAAGAAAAGTGATGTCTCAAGATAGAGTTGAGGTTCGATGGGACACAGCAATGATGATAGAAGGACTACCGCTCCTGACCAGATAGAGTGATGATATACAGTAGAATGAAGTATGTGGCGGTGATGCACTTATAAGCTGGCTGCCAACTGCCAATCAAATCTAAAAGAAGAAGAAAAAGAAGAAGTTGCGGTGACTGGACAAAGTCGCAAAAGATGCGGCGATGGCCTGATTTCGCATGAATTAGTGCGATCGCAATATCGTGAAATCCTGGAGGGACTGGTAAGTGTGAACAAACAACAGATCTTCCACGTGAATTGTTGTTTTTTTTTAATAACAGGCAAAAGTCTACATTCATTTTGTTAAACTTTGGTTTTCTACAGATGTAATTCCTGATGCCTGAATGATGTCATCATTTTGAAGACTTCTGAGGACAATAAGTTTCAGGTAGAATTTCAATGTCATGATTAAATACCCAAGAGACTTAAAAGCAGGACAAACCACTTCAGATGAACACACAGACATGGGAGGAAAGTTTAACACAACTTTAATGAAAAGTAAAATACACAAACGTATTAACTTAATAAGCATACAACACTCAATGAAAAACTCGAGCACACACCAACTTAAATCTAATAAAGACAGGCGCACGCTGGAGCCACTTGTAGCCTGAAAGAGAGGAGAGGAGAGAGGAGGTTAAGGACTAGGATTACCAAACGGAGAATGATGACAGGGGAAGAGAGTCTTACTACACAAGCTGAGGGCCCAACAGTGAACTCCAGTGTGAAACACAAATAGGGGAGAGACTGGAGACTGCAGGGAGATGACGGGATGGAGGAGATGACTGGGTGACCTGGGTGAAGACGATGTTGTCCTGAAGTAGTTTGGTACAGGTGAGCCTGCACAGCCCCGAAGACACACCGCTGGAGTGGCAGCAAACCTGAGGAGCAGAAGACACAGGAGGACAAGACAACAGGATAACAGAATTTGCCATACAACATTGGCTGGCGTTGTTCTGGCAGCAATACCCAACGATCCAGCAGCGAGCTCTTCGCACATTGGCTCTTAAATACGCTGGCAGATCAGGAAGCAGCAGGTGTGTCAATCACGCAAGTGCGCTGATGAGCTCCGGAGCCGGGAAACACAGAAACAGGAAGGGAGGGGGGATGCACGCTTGCCTGATCATCACATTCAGTAAGTGCCTGAAAAGAAAGTGTAGAACAAAGAAAAAGTAGGGCCCCATTTCTGTCTTTGCCTTGGGCCCCAAATGGACTAAGCCCACCCCTGCACTCAACCAAGATGCAGAACCATACCTTTCGCAGCCCTAAAGATTTAAAAATTTGACCTTTGACCTCTTGACCCCAAACTCATAGTCAGAGGTCAGGATCTGAAGAAGCTGTGTACCAAGTTTGGTGACCCTAGCTTTCTTTGTTGTTGAGATATAATTTATATGGCATTTTGACCTTTTGACCACAGAAGTATAGCCATAGGTGTTAATCCCAAGGTCAGCTTACAGTATGTACCACGTTTGGTGGCCATCGCCTCATTCCCTGTCTAGTTAGAGCACGGACATAGCCAGATAGCTGGCCGGCAGGCCCCAACCTCTCTATCCACACAGTTCATTTGCATAGGGTAACATCAACAGCATACGGGCTGCACGGTGGCGCAGTGGTTAGCACTGCGGCAGCACAGTTTACCCTTGGCCGGGGGATCGTGGGAATCGTGGGATCGTGGGTTCGATCCCAGCCCCCGACCACCAGTGATCTGTGTGGAGTTTGCATGTTCTCCCCGTGTATGCGTGGGTTTACCCCGGGATTTCTCCGGTTTCCTCCCACATGCCAAAAACATGCAGGTTAGGTTAACTGGAGACTCTAAAGTGGCCCTAGGTGTGAATGTGTGTGTGAATGGTTAAGGGATAGCGCCGTATCGTGGCTGCTTCATCCATCCAGGTGGTGGATGACCCTCAATTTCCCCTCTGGGGATCAATAAAGTATACTAAATCTAAAAAAAAAAAAAAAAAATACAGATAGATGTTGGATAATCCAGCCAACTAGACAATATATGTATGATATTTATAAAAGCAACTTGTTGAACAAAGCAGTTCAAAAATCAAATATGCATTTTATATTACTTATAGCTTGTCTATTTTCTGAAAAAATATACATAAAACATACATCAATAAATATAAAACATAATAATAGTAAATATGTGTGAAAATAGACAAATAAAAATCAGGATATTTAATGTAAGATGATAGATGAGTAAGATGATGGAAAAAGATTTCTTTAGTCTGGACAAAATACCCACTCTCAGTTACAGTATAGCTACTTAATTATGAGAATATCATCAAATGTGCTAAAGGCCCAGGTTGCTAAAGCTGACTGGGTTCAGTTTTTTTGAGATAGTAATTGTACTCATACTGGATTTTAGAAAGATTAGAACATGATTTGATGCATTTTTTCACTGTTTGTGACGTGTTTAATTTGCACTAATTGTTGCGTTTCTTTTCGCACAGTTGTGCCATCCCTGTTCTGACTATTTCCTCTCACTGGTACTACTGCACCTTCTCACCAGGACAATTCCTTGTAATGTGTAAGCTTCACTTGGAATAAACCAATTCTGATAGTAGCTGAGTTCACATGTGGGCCCTTAGATTGAAATAGTTCTTCAAGAAAATGTGTGTCCCTGGATTTGATGTAAATAATACTTAAAATAAATGTTTAAAAAGTTTTCAAAATGCTTTTTTCACTTAAAGTGCAGCTGATAAGAATTAGATATGTGGACTGGTACTATATGTGTAAACAGAAGGATCACAGGAGGAAACTAGAAAAGCAGTCAGAGAGTGCATACCTCCACCAAGGCTCCTTCCATCCCTCATGGATCACCTGCAAAATGTAATGGGTTCATTTGTAGGCCACGGCGCAGTTCTGGTAAAAACTGCATCAAAGTCTATCCAGTATTTTTGGAGGATTCTTGCTAACACACTGTGTGAAGATAAATGCCTTGGCAGAGGTTTGCATTCTCGGATCATCACCAAAATATAATGAGTTCCTTTGTAGCCCATGGATCACCTCTGGTAAAAAAAATTCATCCATATTCATCCAGTAGTTTTTGTGTAATCCTGCTAAGAGACAGACAAACCACCCTGAAAACATAGCGGAGGAAATTACCTGTGTTAATGAACGGCTTCTTCAAACCAACTAAAGTGCTCCTAACTACTACTCACACTCATGCTCTAGTCCACATGTGTCAATATGACCCCCCCCACACACACTCACACACATTCTAATAAATTCTGACAATCAATTTAATGTGGCCCTTACTAAGTATAAATCTGCTTCACTGCACAGGATGTGGTGAGTCAATTACACTAAAGCACAGGATAAACAACAAACATGTAACTTTTGCTAGCCCAATTAAAGTAATGTAGATGATGAATAACAAGGACTTTAATGTTTGACAGGAAGAACAGGCACAGGGCCCTTTTTCGTTTAGACTGGCACATGTGTAAGGTGTTACAACTCGCCGCTCATTAGCGGCGCCAGCTGAGCGCACACCTGCACCTCGTCAGCGGCGGGGCATATAAGCTGCTCTGCCCTGAGCTTCGGCCTGAAGCCGTCTGTTCCCTTCGGCTACTTGCTTCAGAGGAACCCCCTCGCCAAACAGCAAGATCGCTCACGTAAGCAAACCTCTACTTGTGTTCCAGTCTTCCCCTGTGCACAGGTGGACCTCTCCCGGCGGCGGACTTCGCCCCCGCATCACCACCTCGCTGCTGCTGTCAGGTGCATCGTCAGGTCTCTGTCTTCTGGACTCTCCCTTGAGCGCGCCTGCCACCTGCCCTGCCAAGTAAGCCAACAAACCTCACATTACCTGTTGTACTGGTTTGGTGCCCGTCACCTTCTCCCTGTGCTCTCTCCCCAGGGTTGTCTGGCTGTATGGTTTCCTGCCTCCGTGCCTGACGCTGACGTCCGCCACCAGTACATCCACATTCCACAGACACGCATCCATTCATCCTTGTTGTTGAATAAAGCTATTGAATTCACTCTGAGCCTGCGTGTGTGTCTCCTGAGCTGTGCGTTATGTCAGTACGGCTTCAGCAGAGCGGCTCGGCGGACAGCGGGCTCGCACGCCGATTTTCCACCCTCGAGGCTCGGGTGGATTTAATAGCTCATCAGCAGCAAGTGATACTTAACCAATTGACCTTGATAACTGACCGGTTAGACCATCTGGACTCCCCACAGCCGTTCCCCCCGGCTCGTCAGGGAGGTGCAGCTCCTGCTGCTTCAGTGGCCGCCCAGTCAGCCCCGGGTGCCCCGGCCCGACTCACACCCACTCCTACTCCCGCCCGCTTTAGCGGTAAGCTCGGTGGAGCGCGGGGATTCATCATGCAGTGTGAATCGGTGTTCCTGCGCGTCCCCGGGGACTTTCCCTCAGACCATAGCTGAATTGGCTATATAGGAAATCTCCTGGAGGGTCGGGCACTCACCTGGGCTTACGCCGTAATGGCGAGGCCCGGTTATGCCTCCCTCACCTATGGCCAGTTCGTTAAACATTTTCTGGAGGTCTTTGATCACTCCCGTATGGAGAGTGTCCTGACCGATCGTCTCCTCAGCCTTCAGCAGGGGAGCCGATCGGCCGCGGACTACGCCATTGACTTCCGGGTTACAGTGGAGGAGGTTGGCTGGGAGGAACGAGCCTTCTGCGGCATCTTCCTCCGCAGTTTAAACTCTGGTCTGAGGGATGAACTGGCTGATCGGGATATCCCTGAAACACTGGCGGAGCTAACCTCTCTTACAATCAGCTTGGACAACCGGTTGCGCGAGCGTGCCTCGGAGCGGAAGCTGCCTTCTCGCTCTCGGGGGGTCTCGTCACGCCGGCTCCAAGCTCGCCCCCTGGTGTTACCGCCACCGGAGGTTCCCGAGGAGTCGGAGCCAATGGTGACGGGCCGGGCAAAGCTCCCTCTAGCAGAGAGACAACGCCGACGTGAGCTGGGTCTCTGCATGTATTGCGGGGACGGCCAGCACACGGTGGAGCAATGCCTGGAGAAGCCAAACGGGGAGGTCCGCGAGTCACTGTAGGGGGCCTCGCGGACGCTAACCGGACAACTCCCCTCACTCATTTGTCGCTGCCCATCCGTTTCTGCCACAACATCACAGGGCATCTCACTCATGCACTGGTGGACTCAGGCGCAGAAGGCAGCTTTATTTCACAAAGCCTGGCAACCCGATTGGGCATCCGTTGCCAGCCCCTTAAAACTCCTCTCACCCTCATCAATCTCTCCCGTGCATCTCTGGGGAAAGTGACCCACCGGACAAACCCCATCTCTGTCATCGTCTCTGGGAACCACCGGGAGGAGATCTCCTTCTACATCTTGCCTTCCTCTGTGTCTCCAGTGATCCTGGGTTATCCGTGGCTCCGTCTCCACAACCCCGTCCTGGATTGGAAGACCGGGAAGGTAACAGCCTGGAGTACCTTTTGTATGAGCACCTGCCTCCAATTCGCTGCCTGCTCGCCATCCTCTCCTCCCGTGGTCAAGGATGCCGCGCCCCCGGACCTCTCCTTGGTGCCCGTGGAGTTTCACGACCTGGGCGCAGTCTTCAGTAAGTCCAAGGCAATGTCCCTTCCTCCACACAGGCCTTACGACTGCGCCATAAACCTCCGCCAGGGGGCGCCTCTCCCTTCGGGACGTCTCTACAGCCTGTCAACGCCGGAGAAGGAGGCCATGAACTCATACCTTAAGGAATCTCTCAGTGCCGGTATTATTCGCCCATCGTCATCGCGATTAGGTGCAGGGTTCTTCTTCGTGGGCAAGAAGGATGGCTGGCTTCGTCCGTGCATCGACTTCCGAGCCCTAAACGACATCACGGAGAAGGACCGTTACACCCTGCCCCTGATGGACACTGCCTTCCACTCCCTCCAGGGGGCGACCTGGTTTACCAAGCTGGATCTCCGCAGCGCGTACCACCTCGTCCTGATCCGAGAGGGAGACGAATGGAAAACAGCCTTCCGCACCCCGAACGGCCACTTTGAATACCTGGTCATGCCGTTCGGGTTAACCAACGCTCCAGCCGTCTTTCAGCGCCTGATAAATGACGTTCTCCGGGATTTCATTGGCCTGTTTGTGTTCGTCTACCTGGATGACATTCTCATCTTCTCCAAGTCCAGGGATGAGCACCAGGTGCATGTGAGACGGGTCCTGCAGAGGTTACTGGAGAATCGGTTGTACGTGAAGGTGGAGAAGTGCGAATTCTATGCCAAGAAGACATAATTTCTCGGGTTTGTCATCTCCCATGGCCAGGTTCTCCCAGACCCAGCCAAGATTAAAGCGGTGGTAGATTGGCCAACCCCCACATCTAGAAAGCAGGTGCAACAATTCGTCGGCTTTGCCAACTTTTACCGCCGCTTTGTGCCCAACTTTGGAGCCATCGTCGGCCCTCTGACCCATCTCACCTCCCCTAAAACCCGGTTCCAGTGGACTGAAGAGGCCGCGGCGGCCTTCCAGGCGCTAAAGGCGGAGTTTTAATCCTCCCGAATCCTCAGCCAGGTCGATCCCTCTTTGCAGTGCATCGTGGAGGTCGACGCCTCGGATACGGGGGTGGGGGCTGTGCTGTCTCAGCGGTCACCGGCTGATGGGGTCAAACGGCCTTGCGCCTTCTTCTCCCGGCGCTTGTCCCCGGCGGAGCGCAACTACGACGTGGGGGACAGGGAGCTTCTTGCCATCAAGCTCGCGCTCCAAGAGTGGCGTCACTGGCTGGAGGGGGCCGCTCTGCCCTTCGTGGTGTTAACGGATCACAAAAATCTGGAATATTTAAGAACTGCCAAGCGTCTGAACGCCCACCAGGCCCGTTGGTCTCTGTTTTTTGCTAGATTCCGTTTCACCATCACATTCAGACCGGGCTCCAAAAATGGACTCCCTGACGCCCTCTCCAGGCAATTCGCCCCTGAAGACTCGGGGGACGCTGTTCATACCATCCTGCCCAGGTCGTGCATCGTGGGAGCCGTTAACTGGGAGATCGAGGATAAGGTCCGGAAGGCGCAGGAATCAGAACCGGATCCGGGAGGCGGACCGGAGGGGAGGCTCTATGTCCCGTCCTCCGTTCGGGGGGAGGTCATCCATTGGCTTCACACGTCCAAGATAGCCTGCCATCCTGGGACCTCCCGAATGATTGACCTGCTCCAACGCTCCTTTTGGTGGCCGGGATTGCGCAAGGACGCTGCCCGCTACGCCCGGGCCTGCCCCGTCTGCGCCACCAGTAAGACCGGCAACTCTCCTCCTGCGGGTTTGCTCCAGCTCCTGCCCGTCCCTGGTAGGCCCTGGTCGCACATCGCATTGGACTTCGTCACTGGTCTCCCCGTCTCTAACAACTTTGACACAGTCCTGACCGTCGTCGACCGTTTCTCCAAGGCTGCCCATTTTGTGCCATTACGGGGGCTACCCTCTGCCTTGGAGACGGCAGATCTCCTCGTCCAACACGTGGTCAGGCTGCATGGGATACCAGCTGACGTGGTTTCCGACCGGGGTCCCCAATTCGCCTCAGACGTCTGGCGGAGTTTCTGCAGGACACTAGGAGCCCAGGTAAGCCTCTCCTCCGGCCATCACCCCCAATCTAACGGGCAGTGTGAACGGGCCAATCAGGAGGTGGAGGCTGCTCTCCGCTGCGTCACCGCCTCAAAGCCTGCGTCATGGAGCAAACACCTTGCCTGGGTAGAATACGCTCACAACACCGCTCGCTCCTCAGCCACAGGGATGTCCCCTTTCAAGGTGTCCCTGGGATACGACCCCCCTCTGTTTCCCTCGCTGGAGAATGAGTCGGCAGTTCCCACGGTTCGGGCTCACCTCAGGCGGTGTCGCTCCATCTGGACAGCCGCACGCAATGCGCTTTTACGCACGGCGGAGCGCAATAAGGCCACGGCGGATCGGCGTAGAAGACCTGCTCCTGCCTACCAGGTGGGCCAACCGGTCTGGATATCCACGCAGGATGTGAACCTGAAGGGTGAGAGGAGAAAGTTGGCTAAACGCTTCATGGGTCCATTCCCCGTCACCAAGATAATCAACCCGGTGGCAGTGCGTGTTGCTACTCCCCCCTCCCTCCGCATCCATCCCACCTTCCACGTCTCCAAGGTGAAACCGGGGGTGTCTGATCCCATCTGCCCTCCTCCTGCTGCGCCGCCCGCGCCTCGGATGATTGATGGCCATCCGGCCTGGACTGTCTCGACCATCTTGGACTCCCGACGCCGGGGTCGCGGGCTACAGTATTTGGTGGACTGGGAGGGCTATGGTCCAGAATGGAGGCAATGGGTTTGTTCCTTGTTCGTGTTGGATCGCTCTCTCATCACCGAGTTTCACCGGAAGTACCCCAATAAACCATCGCCAGGAGGCGCTGCTAGAGGGGGGAGTACTGTTACAACTCGCCGCTCATTAGCGGCGCCAGCTGAGCGCACACCTGCACCTCGTCAGCGGCGGGGCATATAAGCTGCTCTGCCCTGAGCTTCGGCCTGAAGCCGTCTGTTCCCTTCGGCTACTTGCTTCAGAGGAACCCCCTCGCCAAACAGCAAGATCGCTCACGTAAGCAAACCTCTACTTGTGTTCCAGTCTTCCCCTGTGCACAGGTGGACCTCTCCCAGTGGCGGACTTCGCCCCCGCATCACCACCTCGCTGCTGCTGTCAGGTGCATCGTTAGGTCTCTGTCTTCTGGACTCTCCCTTGAGCGCGCCTGCCACCTGCCCTGCCAAGTAAGCCAACAAACCTCACATTACCTGTTGTACTGGTTTGGTGCCCGTCACCTTCTCCCTGTGCTCTCTCCCCAGGGTTGTCTGGCTGTACGGTTTCCTGCCTCCGTGCCTGATGCTGACGTCCGCCACCAGTACATCCACATTCCACAGACACGCATCCATTCATCCTTGTTGTTGAATAAAGCTATTGAATTCACTCTGAGCCTACGTGTGTGTCTCCTGAGCCGTGCGTTATGTCATAAGGTATGAATTCCTCTACAGCAATTATGCTATTTTTGTTTGGTAAAAAACAATAGAAACATCAGTCAGGCTTGTTTTAGCTGGGTAGTCATCATTTTATACAAACAAACAAATAAATAAGTAAACTAGAGTGCACTCAGAATACCTCCACCAAGGCCCAAGGTAGGTTTATTTGTCTGTTTGTCTTTTAGCAGGATTACGCAAAAACTAATGGATGAATTTTGATGATTTTTTTTTTTTTTTTTTTTTTACCAGAGGTGCCCCTTGGACTAAGGATGAACCTGTTAGATTTTGTAAGTGGTCCGGGTTAGGATGCAATTTTTGGCCAACTTTTTCAACTTCTTTAAAATTGCAAAAGAGGGGCTTGGTGGAGGCATACGCTCATGGATCCTGACAAACCTGCTAACAAAAGGCAGACAAACAAACTGACATGATTACGTTACCTTTGGCAGATGTAATAAATACATACATACAATCCTCATTTAATATGGGGCAATAAAAGTGCTGTAGTGAAAATGTGCGAGCAGTTAAGGAGGTTAGACAAAATTGCTTCCCACTTGATAATTTGTGTTCAGATTTTTTTTTCTAATATTGACTATAAAGACAAAGAAATGTATAATTTTTCATAAAAGCATGCTACTCAAAATGATCAAGTACAGAAAAAATGTCATCATGTATGCTATGTATTGTTCTTTTTTTTAAATAAATACAATTAAGTGTACAGTATGTATATTTCTTTGTTAATAATAATAATAATAATAATAATAATAATAAGTGGTGGCCAGAAACTAAAAAGCCCATTATCACTTTGTATATCTAAGGAGAAAATAACATACAGAAGGAATACATCAAACAAGTATTAAAGCACAGTAAAATATGGCTTTAATGCTTGTTTTTTATGTTTGATGTGTTTTTACTGTTGTGTCAGGTCTGTCAGAATAAAGAAACCACACAGCAGGGTGCTTGATTTGTTCTCAGTAGTCACTTGCATGAATGCAGTTCAAGTTCTCTACAATCATCAAAATGAGATTAACGTGTTCACCCCAAATCGCTCAGACTTCAAAACAAGCATGATAGGTAATTGTGAGTTTTTTGTAGAGAAGAATATGTGTGCTGAATGTTAAGATGTTGACCCAGATAGGAACCTACAGGGTGCCATAAACAGGTATAGCACTGGAACATGACACTATCTGTCACAGCTGATGAACACAGAAGGAAATCATTCACTGATTTAGCCACAAATCAGAGTAGCTGGTAAGACATGATGGGAGGAAAATCCCTGGCAAAGATAAACATGGTTTAGAAAAAAAAAAAAAATCACTCCCAAAATGAGAAAAAGCTAAGCAGTAGCACTTGCAACTGCAGTCACAAATATTTTCATTTTTTTCACACCCACAGCCTCATTGTTAGTAATACAAGTATCTACGTATATACAGTATATCTTTATTATTATCTATATATAACTTTCACAAGAAAAATATCAAATTTGATGACAGAGTGAAATATGGTGCGTGTTAGGAATCCATCTGCTCTTCAAAGAATGAAAGTGCAATATTTATGTTTAACATATTTACAAAGAAAGAAAAAAGTTCCTGGATTTTAAATAGAGAATCATCATTAAACAACAGTTAGAACAAAGAAACAAAACAACTGACAGAAACCTCAGGAAATCTAAAAATTCTGTGCCCGGGAACAGACCTGTTTTGGCTAAAAAAAAAAAAAAAAAAGGTCGTCTTGCTAGGAAACTGGTTTTAAAGGGAACATGCAAAGAACATTTCACTTTTTCAGTGCTTTTGTGCATCTATTTGGGTATCTGAAGTGGCTACAAATGGGGAAAAAGTCAGAAAAAAAACACAACCCTGTCACTTTGTAAGGGTCTGGCCTCAGAAACACTCACTAAATGAGCAGTTTTGATTTGGCTCCAGTTTAGAACCGGAACTCACTGGTGAGACACTGGCCTCCCTGCTCCATCTCCAGCATAACCAAGACTTTTAATTTATACTGTATCCTGCCGGAACAAGAGCTGGCACCTCTCACGTTGCAACCGGAACCTCTTTAGTGGGATCCAGCACTTCTTGTTTCTCTATGAAGAAATGTAAATAAGTTTTTATCTATTATTTAATGCTATCTCTGCTATTAGTCTTTATTTATTTGTTGCACACAAATCCCTCAGTTGATGATTTCATCTGCAATTTAAACTGGATTTTAGCAGATGGTGGTGGTGGGGGTGCTTCAGGTGATAGTGCATGGTTTGAATTAGCTCTCAGCATCAGTGAGGAAACTGAATTGCCAAAAGACAGGCAAATTTATAGAGTTTCTTTAAAACAGTAGAACAGCTGGACTCTATGAGGAGGCGTACCTTTCAGTAGATGTGGATCAACAGTGTGGACAGCCCCGTGGAGACAGGAGGACAGTTAGCAGTGCCGAGGTAGGAGTGATGTTAGCGTAGCAGCACCTGTTGCTAGCAGGAGCTAGCAGTGGACAGTAATAATGATTTTTTTTTCTTCGATGGACTGAAGGATCTCTGAGCTGAGTGAACCAGTGAAGATTATAACCTTTCCCAGTCCTCCCAGCACCTTTCCATATGTGAAGTCACAAATTATAAAAGGACACAATTTTGCCAGTGACGTCAAGATAAAGAAACAGGAGAAATTAAGTTGAGGGCTCTGCAGATAATTTATGGGCTGACATGGACAAATAAGCATAAAGGTAAGAGAAAATGTTTTTCTCTACTATGTCCATCCATCCATCCATCCATCCATCCATCCATCCATCCATCTTCTACCGCTTTTCCGAAGGTCTGGGTCGCGGAGGCAGCAGCTCAAGCAGAGAAGCCCAAACTTCCCTCTCCCCGGCCACCTGCTCCAGCTCTTCAGAGAGGATACCAAGATGTTCCCAGGCCAGCTGGGAGAGGTAGTCTCTCCAGTGTGTCCTGGGTCTGCCCCAGGGTCTCCTTCCAGTTCGATGTGCCCGAAACACCTCAAGTGGGAGGCGTCCAGGAGGCATCCTGATCAGATGCCCAACCCCCTCAACCGGCTCCTTTTGGTATGGAGGAGCAGCGGTTCTACTATGAGCCTCTCCCGGATGACTGAGCTCTTCACCCTATCTCTAAGGGTAAGTCCAGCAATCCTACGGAGAAAGCTCATTTCAGCCGCTTGTATCTGTGATGTCACTCTTTTGGTCAATACCAAAAGCCCATGACCATAGGTGAGGGTAGGATTGTAGATTTTTTTTTTTTTTTGTTACTTATTTGTACCCGTAGGTAGATTTGGTTTTGCAGTCTGGTGACAAGCCACCGGCTGCCGGTCGCTGCGTGCGCGAGCGCCCTAAACCTACATGTTTTTGGTATGCAGGAGGAAACCGGAGAAATCCCGGAGTAAACCCACGCAACACGGGGAGAACATGCAAACTCCACACAGCTCACTGTTGGTCGGGGGCTGGGATCGAACCCACGACCTCACGATCCCCGCGATCCCCCGGCCGAGGGTAAACTGTGCTGCCGCAGTGCTAAACCACTGCACCACCGTGCAGCCCGGTTGACCGGTAAATCGACAGCTTTGCTTGAGAGCTTAGCTCCCTCATCACCACAACAGACCAGTACAATGTCCACATCACTGCAGATGCTGCTCCTTCTGTCAATCTCTCGCTCCATTCTCCCCTCACTCGTGAATGAGACCCGAAGAAACTTAAATTCCTCCACTTGGGGCAGGAGCTTGTCTCCAACCCAGAGAGAACAATTCACCCTTTTCCAGCTGAAGACAATGGACTTGGATTCAGAGGTGCTGATTCCCATCCCATCCGCTTCACACTCAGTAGCAAACTATCCCAGCAAGGCCTGTAGGTTATTGCTTGATGAAGCCAACAGGACAACATCATTTGCAAACAGCAGAGATGAAATCCTGTGGTCACCGAGCATGACACCCTCCAATCCTAGGCTGTGCCTAGATGTCCTGTTCATAAAAATTATGAACAGGATTGGTGACAAAGGGCAGTCCTGGCGGAGTCCAACTCTCACTGGAAACAAGTTTGACTGGGTGTTGGCAATACAAACTAAACTCTTGCAATGGTCGTATAGGAACCGGGTAGCTTGTAACAACGAGCCCGATACCCCATACTCCCGCAGCACCCCCACAAGAGACCACGAGGGACACGATCAAATGCTTTCTCCAAGTCCACAAAACACATGTGGATTGGTTGGGCAAACTCCCATGAGCCCTTGAGGATTCTCGAGAGGGTAAGGGATAAGGACCTGTACTTATATAGCGCTTTTTCTAGTCTCAAAGACCACTCAAAATGCTTCACTAGTACTAACCCTCTATTCTAAGGGCCTATAGGAGACAGATATCTAGGGACAATTTAGAATAACCAGTTAACCAAACATGCATGTCTTTGGATTGTGGGAGGAAACCGGAGCCCCCCGGAGTAAACCCACGCAGCACAGGGAGAACATGCAAGCTCCACACAGAAAGGTTCCTACCCCTGCCAGCCTGGGGATTCGAACCTGGAACCTTCTAGCTGTAAGGCAACAGTGCTAACCACTGCACCACCGTGCTGCCCAAAAGGTAAAGAGTTGGTCCGATGTGCTATGGCCAGGACGAAAACCACATTGCTCCTCCTGAATCTGAGGTTTGACCAGCGGTCGGACTTTCCTCTCCAGTACCCTGGCATAGACCTTCCCAGGGAGGCTGAGAAGTGTGATCCCTCTAAAGTTGGAACACACCCTTCGGTCCCCCTTTTTAAAAAGAGGAACTACCACCCCGGTTTGCCATGACAAAGGCACTGTCTCCGACCGCCACACAACACTGCAGAGGTGTGTCAAACATGACAGCCCTACAACATCCAGGACCTTGAGGTAATTGGGGCAAATCTTGTCCACCCCTAGGGCCTGGCCACCAAAGAGTTTTTTCCACTTAGGCGAACTCAATCCCTGTGATGGGTGAGTTGTCCCCCTCATCCTCAAGCCCTCCTTCCTCTATAGAAGGTGTGTCAGTGGGATTGAGGAGATCCTCAAAGTATTGCTTCCACTGCTCGACGATGTCCCCAGTCGAAGTCAGCAGTGCTCCATCTGAACCATACACAGTGTGGACAGGGAGCTGCTTCCCCCTTCTGAGTCGCTGGACAGTTTGCCAGAATCTCTTCGAGGCCAACCGAAAGTCTTGTTCCATGGCCTCACCAAATTCCTCCCACACCCGAATTTTTGTTTTAGCAACCACCCGAGCTGCAATCCGCTTGGCCTGCCGGCACACCTCAGCCGTTTCAGGAGTTCCACAAGCCAACCAAGCTTGATAGGACTCCTTTTTCTATTATGTCTATGGTGATTATTAATTATGAGGCTGGCTTATTAATGCTATATGCTGGTGTGTGTGTGTGTGTGTGTGTGTGTGTGTGTGTGTGTGTGTGTGTGTGTGTGTGTGTGTATATATTTTAGTGTAAATCCCATAAGCTAGATGATGTTGATCCACAGTGCTGAAACTGGAAGGAGGAATCTTTTAGCCTGCTTGTTTTAGCCTATTGCCAATATCAATTTTGGCATTATTCTCTTATCTTCCCCACTGAAGAAATCTGTTTAAAGGGAAAAGACAGAAGTAATGAAATGCTGCAAACTGTTAACAGCTGTTTATATGAGTCTCCTCCTACTGATTTTGAATGAACATATCACTCTGATTAATGCATCTATATAAATATTGCTCTGACTTTTAAATATGTCTTGTTTAGGTTTATTTAGTTGAAAAATTTGGCACATAGGCAGCCCAGTTTATTTTTTCTATTTTAGTTGTTTTTCATAACTTCATTTTTATAGCTGGTATTCTGTTCGTTTATTTTGTATTATGCAAGATGCACTAGATGTGGGCTGTCTGCAAATCTATACTCCCAAACAAACTGGGAGGGAGGGACCATGCCTCCCCCACTGAGCTTGGCCTCTCTGTATTCTCTGTATTTCTGAACCTCCTACTTACAAATTAAGTACTGCCTGTCAGGATTTATTATTATTATTATTATTATTATTATTTGGATTTTGTGTACTTTATTGATCCCCAGAGGGAAATTTAGGGCATCCATCTGGATGGATGAGGCAGCCACAGTACGGCACCAATCCCTTCACCATTCACACACACATCCACACCTAGGGCGACTTTAGAGTCTCCAGTTAACCTAACCTGCATGTTTTTGGCCTGTGGGAGGAAACTGGAGTACCCAGGGTAAACCCACACAGACACGGGAAGAACATGCAAACTCCACACAGAAGGGTCACTGATGATCAGAGGTGGAATCAAACCCACGATGGTCATGGGTGGAATCGATCCCGTGACCTTCTTACTGTGCTGCCACAGTGCTAACCACTGCACCACCGAGCTGCCCATACCCATAAATTGACAGTGCTGAAGTTAGCTAAGCGAGCTTTTTTTAATGTTATTTTCTTTAAATTCTAGTCTTTGCCACTAGACTGAAATATATTATTGACTAATGCAGTCACTAATATATTTCAGTCTGTCTACCACATTAGAGCTCGCCTGGGCAGGGAGAGGCCAATAGATCCACTGCCTAGTGGTAACTTAGCTGTCAGACTGTGGTCAGATCTTAAAACTATTTTCTATGTATTGTATCCACCCTCACTAAAACTTTATGTTCCGACATGGTTCACTAATCCACTGTAAGTAATACATCTCACATCTTTCTTGGTTATTTTATGATATTTTCCCTGTGATAGTTATGACATCAGGCTATTAGCATTAGTTTGGCTAGGCGGTTGAAGTCTGCCTGTCTGTCTACTGCATTGCATTGAGAGGCCGATAGATCAGACACCTAGCACTAGCTTAGCTGTCATATTATGATCGGATCTTATTGTTTTTACCCACGTGGGTAGGGTGCTTATGCGTTGCTGTCTGTCTGTATGTTTTGTCCATGCAATGAAATAGAAAGCTGAAGATACAATCATCAAACTTGGTACAGGGGTAGACACACCCTGGAAAGCCTTTGCTTTTGAGGTCAAAAGGTCAAAGGTCAAGGTCACCAGGTCAAAAAAATTGTCACATTACTAATCTGTTTCTTAAAAAGTGGTTGGGAATTCAAGGTGTGGGTCTTCATCTATATCGAGTGCCTTCTAGTTTTCTATATATTCTGTCATTCCTGACTCAACATTCTTGTTAATCTTCCAACACTTGATCTCCAGTGTTGGGAGTAACGCGTTACAAAGAATGTGTTACTGTAATGCCACTACTTTTGCAGTAATGTGCTGTGTAATGAAATTACTGTTCAGTAATGCGTTATAGTTACTGAAATTTAATCAGATGCATTACTCGTTACTAGTTTTATTAATATGGATAGATATTTTTAGCACAAATAAATGAATATAAAAACTGACCCTACCGTAGCTGAGACGAGCCGTCAGTTGACGTGACCAGTTGCAGAGAGCTGAGTCTTCACTACTGAGCAGAGGAAAAGATGAAGCTACTTTGTTTTTGTAGAAATAGATTATTTTTTCTTTGTTGTGGTTAAGGACAAAAGCATATTTCCTGGGTAATTCCTTTGTCTTTTATGCTGTGTGTGTTTCAGTCGTTTTGGTCATCTACTGTCATGCTGCTGTTACACTGTAATAAAGTACATCTATCCATCTATCTATCTATCTACTGTATATTGGTGGGTTGCAAGCTAAAGTGCTGGTTGAGACCTACTGCAATCTTCAAAAGTGCTTGAAACTCCAACAAAACTCTGACAAAGCTAGTGCTAAGTAACAGCTAGGTATGTTAACAACACTGTGTTAGTAGATCTATGCTATCTGAACAGCCATGGCTAGATGTAAAGTGGAAATACTCTTGTCTCAACAGCTACGGCTGTATTTCAAGCATAGGTATGCATCTGGACAGTTTGTGACCCAGCAAGAATTAAACTGACTGATTGCCAGATACGTTGTTACAGACTGAAGACGTGATGTAAACAGTGGCTTTCCATCAGACAGCTGAAACTGTAAGCCACTGAAGTTAAAACACATTTACTTGCTACCTGGATAAAGATTATTCAGAAATGGATTTTGATCACCAAAAGAAATTTGAGGGACTGGATCATGTCTCTGTCACAGCAGACATTTGGACTGTCGATAATGGACATTTTCTTTGGATCACTGCACATTGGATTAAATCCATAATATAAAGGTAAGATAAAACATAGACAGTTTCATGCAACTGTGTTGCCAACTCTCACTCCAAAATGAGGAAATTACTGGCAATTTTATGTTGATTTTCTTCAGATTTTCACATAATAAGAGCTCTCAAGGCAGGATAAAGCAGACTGAACATGTTCTTAAAGCTCTGTCTAAAACAGTCTGTTTTCAGCCTGACATTAATAAGCCCGTAATGTAATGCATTAATTAAATTATCTTGCTATGTGTGCAAGATGATTTAAGTATGCTTTTAAAAGTAACATGAAAGTTACTTTTCCAAGTAACTAGTTACTTTAGTCATGCAGTAATTGGTAAAGAAACTCAATTACTTTTGAAAAGAAGTGACTAGTAATTGTAATTAGTTACTATTTTTAATAACTTGCCCAACACTGCTGATCTCATATGTCATTGTTAGATGCCATTTTAGATTATTTTATGACAGTTTCTTATAATCTGGTTTAGCCCTACATACAGCCATAATAGCTACTGATTTTAAATAGCTATCTTGTGTTTTAGAATTTTTTTTTTAATCAGTGTATCCTTTTATGCACCTTTTAATTATTTATTAAATCAGTTGTCCAAAATTGTTTGACTTGGTTGTGTCTGTCCTTAATGGTGGCAAATTAAACTTTATTGGTGGTCATATAAAGGACTTTGTACTGTTGTGCTACAGTTCTTACCTTAACCGAAATGCCTTTTACAGTATGGAGGAGAAAAGCCTGTGAATGCAAATGTCAGCTGCCTTTGGGAGGATACACATAGACACTCACAATGCCTCACTTATGTTTGAATCTGATTAGGAGATAAGTCTTTCTGTTGCACCCTAAAATAAATTGGGATTGTAATATACTCTTTCTTGTTCGTTGACTGCAAATGACAGACACAATTTCCAAACAGTAATGCAGAGTTGATTATGTAAACAGCTATATCCATGCAAAACACAATAAAACTGGCTGCTCTGTGCACAATTCAGCTGGCACAGCTGCAACAAGGAGTTTCAAAATGATTTACCTCTTGGTAGGAGAGGCTGCAATGCCAGTGACATTTCCCATATTGTATGGCCATTCATTGCATCATTGTCATTTATGGGCTGGTGAAAGAGGACTATTTCATGAAAAATTGAAGGTAAGAAATGATTTCAATCACTTGCAGAACCCCAGCCTGTTTTTACTTGGCCCTCTGTTGTTCCCAATATTCATCTTCCTGCTCTGTCAGGTTTTATTCATTATTTGTAGAACGACCTATCATTGAAAGCAAAGTTGAAGGCGACAGTGTCTGTATTTACTTGAGATTTGATGTTACACTTAAGTACATAAGGGTTTTAATAGTTTCTTTTGTTTTTTTGAACCAACCTCATGGTTTGTCCTTAGCACTGCAAAGTAGAATAGTGGGTACTTCGAAAAAAGTAATTTTGAAGCCTATGAATACATAACACAAAGCTAGAGTCTGAGTATATAACCTCAGTAAAGAAGGAAGCCAATGCAGTTGTCAGTGTAGTTCTCATTTGAGCTTGGCCAAAAGCAGATCAGTCCCCAGCTGACCCCTGCATTACAAAAAGTAACGGGGATTCTGGTGGTTAAGATGCTCACCCACAGTAATCCCTGGTTCACATCCCAGCCAAAGTAGTCCTTCCTTCTTGTCTCTGCTTCTGCGCCAAAACTTATCTCCTGTCTTTTTCCATTGTTAAATCCAATAAAACCTTAAAGCAGAATAAAGACTGTTAAGTGCAAAATGCAACTGGGCTTTCTATATCTGACTTTGTCCTTCAGAGAAACAGGTGGGTACCAATTGTGCTGTGTTCCCATCAAAAAGTACTGGAACCTTATTAAGATAACTATCAGTTATAAGATAACTGTCTGGCAACCAATCTTTCAACATTCTGTCGATACTCATACCATACCACTCATTTGGAAAACATCTCACATCAAAACTCTTGCTAAAAACAATGCCCAAAAGAATATAATGATTTCCGGCCAACAGCTCTAACACTCTTATTATGAAATTACTTGAAAAAATTATGATCCAACATCTCAACTCGGAAATAGATCATTCACAGGATTTTCAGTTTTCTTACAGACAAGGACGCAGCACAGAGGATGCAGTCATTACCCTGGTACATCATATCTCCAAACATATTGATAAACCCAATTCATATGCCAGGGATATTTTCCTTGATTTTTCATCTGCACTCAATACTGTACAACCAGATCTACTTCTATCCAAAATGCTTCAGTTACAAGTTAATCCTGTCCTCATTCACTGATATTATCCATTCCTTACCAGCAGACAGCTGGTAAAAGATAACGACTCACTCTCGTCTCCAGTCAGAACTAAGGTCAGTGGACCTCAAGGCTGTGGTTGTGCCCAACCAGTATTTACTGAAATACTCTGATGATTCAGTCTTGCTATCTCTGCTGACCAATGCCAGTGACCCCAGTCTGTACCAGCAGAATGTGGACTGCTTAATTGAGTGGTATGACAAAAATGCCTTAATAATCAACACAAAAGACTGAGGAGATTGTTTTTGGCCATTTCCCCAGTAATCCACTTTCCTCACTGATTATCCACAATGACGAAATTAAACAGGTGACTTATAAATATATAAGAGTCATGACTGATGTGCCCCTGTCATGGACACCTCATATAGATTATATGTGTAAGAAGATCCAGCAGTGCGTCTACTTTCTGTGTAGTCTTGGATCTTTTGGGGCCAGCAGCAAGATAATGACTCTTTCACTTTTCAGTGATACAGTGTGCTGTTGTCCTGTAGCACGGTCTGGTTTAGCAGCCTGACTGTTAAGCTTAAGACTAAACTCAACATTATCATCATAGCAGTCTTGTCGTGGGCAACAATGACTGTTTCATTTAGGTCTGATCAGATTCCTCCACACAGCTCTGTCCTTAGCCTTCCGCTGCCAGGAACTCCTGTCTATATCCAACTTCTTCAAGTTTCTTTTTACAGTGTCTTTAAATCTGAGCCTTGGTCTACCCTGATTGCGTTTGCCCTCGCATAACTGTGAGTAGAGTAACTGCTGAGGGAGACGCTGGTGGTCCATCCTCTCAACATGTCCAAGCCATGTCAGGTTAATCTGTATTAGCATGTCCTCCACTGATGGTAGACCAGCTCGTTTCAACACTTCTACAGTTAGGCCCAAAAATATTTGGACAGTGACACAAGTTTTGTTATTTTAGCTGTTTACGAAAACATATTCAGGATACAATTATATAATCAATATGGGCTTAAAGTGCAGACTCTCAGCTGTAATTTGAGAGTATTCACATCCAAATTGGAGCAAGAGTTTAGGAATTACAGCTCTTTAATAGGTAGCCGCCTCTTTTTCAAGGGACCAAAAGTAATTGGACAATTGACTCAGAAGGCTGCAAAAAAAAAAAATAACAAGGCTGCATGGGCTCTTCCCTCGTTAACCTGTCATCACTTAAGCAGTTAAAAGGTCTGGAGTTGATTCCAGGTGTGGCGTTTGCATTTGGAAGCTGTTGCTGTGAAGATAGATAGATAGATAGATAGATAGATAGATAGATAGATAGATAGATAGATAGATAGATAGATAGATAGATAGATAGATAGATAGATAGATACTTTATTTGGAACAAAAAAGTATAACAAAAACAAAACAAATGACAAATGCAATAAAGAAACAGTATACAGTGTTTGAAAGGGAGAAGGAAGAAGTGAACACTTATTAATTCCATCTCCTCTTTTCCATAAATATACCCATGTGAATTATATACAAATTACCACATTTAAGACCCCAAGTAAACAATTAACTGTATTTTGGACATATCAACATTAACACCCATCCATCCTAGCATACATTGATGTCCATACATCAAAACCAGCCTCAAACAACACAGATATACACAGTGCTGTCCCACCCACCATTCCATAGTGTCCCATAGTGTCCCAGAGTGAGTATAGTGAATCGTACATATAAATACTACCCTTCTGGCATATATCCTTTCAGCAAATAATGTTTGTACCTCTTTTTGAATTGATTTCTGTTTGTACATAGTTTCAGTTCTGGCTCCAGACTGTTCCACAAATCCACCCCACAGACAGATATGCACATACTTTTCTTGGTTGTTCGTATCTTGGGTTTTGTAAAGTTTAAGTCTCCTCTCAAATTATGATCATTGTCTCTTTTTTTAAAATATTTTTTGTATATTAGTTGGGAGTTGATTATTAACCACTTGCACTCCGTTGTTCCGCGGGCGGGCAAGTCTCTGCGTCCTAGGGCACACGAGGGCGCACGAGAGCGCACTCGTGCGCCCTCGTGCGCATGACGCATGATAAGGATATTGATGGTGGTGGTGTAGGTGGTGTGGCCTCCAAGCGCCACTGAAAAAAAAATCTGTAAACACAGCCGCGAACAGATTAGTTCATCTGATTGACCTCTCATTCGACTAATAAGAGCCTTGAATTGGGTTTCTGAAACCTTGAAGAACCAATGAATGAAAACCTAGGAAGGAGGACCCGCCTCCCAACGCTTTGAATGCAGTGAGCCAATTGAAGCAGAGAAGTTCGTGAGCTGTTTTTTTTTAAGGCTGGGTGAAGACTGGCTGCTGCAGCGGATCAAAAAAGGACACAGGAAGAGCTCCACAGACCCAGCAGCATGGAGACCATCCACAAATGCAACCTGTGTGACAGGGAGTGCCATTCGTGGATCGGCATGTTCGGCCACAGGCGGTGCTTATTTTGTACTGGTTCCAGCAGAGTAGACGCTATGATTTCTTCCATGGTCATTATAGACCGACGGAGGCTGACGATGAAGGCTGAGTGACACACACGCCTTCTCCAGTCTTTTTTTAATTACTACTGTTATTTGTTTTGAAAAATCGTTCGCCAAAAACTGCAATCATGGAAGCACAAAACCGCAATAATGGAATTATGTTTTGATCGAGTCGCAAGACCAGAACCAGAGCGGACCAGCGTCGCGTTTGTCTGACAATGAGGAAGACAAGTTCGCCAAGACTCCGCTGTGAAGAGGTAAGGTGTTATAAGGTAAATTATTCTCTATCCCTGAAAATTGTAATCCAAAATGACTTTTGACCGATCAGTAAATTACAGCTGTGCGGTTCACGAAGTCTGAAGTTCGTGCGCCGCGGTACAAGGGGTTGCTCTGATGTCCTACATCACCACATAAGGCTAATCCGTTGTGTAGCGATGGCTAAAGTCCATCCTCTGTAGCGGGGGACAACCCCCCCCCCACACACACACAGTAGCGAGGGGGGGGGGAGCCGCTGTGACAGCGTTGCTGTGGAAACATGCAACGAGTGTAATCTGTCATGCAGCGAGGGCTGAACTCTGTCCTTGGTAGCGGGGGGGGGGGGGGACGACCCCCCCCCACACACACACACAGACACAGCCCTGAGTGTAACCTTTCCTTTGAGCCTAAAATGAAGCTTCTACATTGAATCATTCAAAAGTTACAGACGTTTTTCCAAACTGTGCCATTTGGCACAATTTGGCACAGTTCCAAAACGCCTGGGAACAGCCTGAGAACAAAGCTGTGTAAAATATTGATTTTTTGTGGTATTGTTACCAAATTTGGATCTCAGCTGGATAACACTTGGTTCTACATTTCTGTTGCATTTTCCAGCCGGATCGGACAGCTGTGTGTTATTTACAAGCATTTGTATCAAAAAAAACACTGTGTCCCAATTTTTTTTCTTCAAGTTCAGTATGTTTAGATGACTGTAACTCAGTGGCCGGAGCACGTAGAGAGATTATGTTTTTTTTGCCAAAAAATTCAAAGTGTTTTCTTTTAAATGAGACCAACCCCATGAAGATGCTGCAAAGGGTTGAAGAACAGCTTTCGATTTACTTTGGGCACATTATTTTTTGGCATTTTTAGGAAAATTGCCCGGAGTGCAAGTGGTTAATTGCCCTGTACATGACTTGTGCTGTCTTAAATTTAACTAAATCAATGAACTTTATGACATGTGACTTTAAAACACACATGAACACACAACATGCGGTCAAAGGAGCTCTCAATGGAGGTGAAACAGACCATCCTGAGGCTGGAAAAAAAAAGAAGAAATCCATCAGAGAGATAGCAGAAATGTTAGGAGTGGCCAAATCAACAGTTTGGTACATTCTGAGAAAAAAAGAGTGCACTGGTGAGCTTGGGAACTCAAAAAGGCCTGGATGTCCACGGAAGACAACAGTGGTGGATGATCGCAGAATCCTTTCACAACTCCTTCACAACATACACTCAAGTGAAGAACACTCTCCAAGAAGTAGGTGTATCAGTATCTAAGTCTACCATAAAGAGAAGACTTCATGAGAGTAAATACAAAGGATTCACCACAAGGTGCAAACCATTAATCAGCCTCAAAAATAGAAAGGCTAGAATTGACTTTGCCAAAAAACACCTAAAGAAGCCAGCCCAGTTCTGGAACAGCATTCTTTGGACAGATGAGACTAAGATCAACCTATACCAGAATGATGGAAAGAAGAAAGTTTGGAGAAGAATTGGAACAGCTCATGATCCAAAGCACTACATCTTCTGTAAAACATGGTGGAGGCAGTGTGATGGCATGGGCATGCATGGCTTCCAATGGCACTGGGTCACTTGTGTTTATTGATGATGTGACAAAAGACAGAAGTAGCCGGATGAATTCTGAAGTGTATAGGGATATACTTTCTGCTCAGATTCAGCCAAATGCAGCAAAGTTGATTGGATGGCGCTTCACCAATGATCCAAAACATACTGCAAAAGCAACCCAAGAGTTTTTTAAAGCAAAGAAGTAGAATATCCTGCAATGGCCGAGTCAGTCACCAGATCTCAACCCAATCAAGCATGCATTTCACTTGCTCAAGACAAAACTTAAGGCAGAAAGACCCACAAACAAGCAACAACTGAAGACAGCTGCAGTAAAGGCCTGGCAAAGCATCACAAAGGAGGAAACCCAGCGTTTGGTGATGTCCATGGGTTCCAGACTTCAGGCAGTCATTGCCTGCAAAGGATTCTCAACAAAATATTGAAAAGTAACATTTTACTTAGGGTTATGTTTATTTGTCCAGTTACTTTTGAGCCCCTGAAATGAGGAGCGTTTGTATAAAAATAGCTACAATTCCTACATGTTTAATCATATATTTTTGTTCAACCCCTTGAATTAAACCTTAAAGTCTGCACTTCAATTCCGTTGTAGTTGTTTCATTTCAAATCCAATGTGGTAGCATACAGAGCCCAAATCATGAAGATTGTGTCACTGTCCAAGTATTTCTGGGCCTAACTGTATGTTGGTTATCTTGTCTTTCCATGAGATGTTCATTATGGCTCGAAGGTGTCTCATCATGTACGCGTGGAGTTTCTTTGCCTGCAATCTATAGACAGTCCAAGTTTCAGCACCGTACAATAGAGTAGCCAGTACTGTCACTCTGTACACTTTGCATTTCACACAGATAGACACATGTCGATTGTTCCACAGTCTCTCCCTCAAGTTTCCAAACACGGCACTCGCTCTTCCCATTCTGAGAGATAGTTCATCCTCCAGCCTAGCATTCTCTGAAACAGTACTCCCTAGATACTTGAAAGACTTGCACTTGACTAGTGGCTCTGTACCAATGCTGATCTCTTCTGGTAGTGATGTTGATAATTGGAACTTTGGTGGTTGATAAAGGCACTCTGTCTTCTTGATGTTGATTTTGAGGCTGAATTGGCTAGCTGCTCTTGCAAATTTCTCCACTAAAGATTGCATATCTTCTACACTGTGTGCAACTAGAGCACTGTCGTCGGCAAAGAGCATTTCTCTTACTACCTTTATTGATGTCTTACTCTTGGCTTTAAACTGTGCCACATTGAACAAGTCTGCTTCTTTCCTTGTTTGAATGTATACTCCTTCTGAAGTGTCTCTGAAGGCCACCTCAAGCATGGCTACCAGATATAGCGAGAAGAGTGTAGGTGCCAGCACACACCCTTGTTTTACCCCATTGCTTGCTGAAAAGTCTTTAGATACTGAACCACTCATTGCCATGTTTGCTTGCATACCTGTATGGAGTGCCTCGATCAGGCTGACAAACTTCTCTGTACAGCCATATTTCTTGAGTACCTGCCAAAGTCCTTGTCGTGAAACAGTATCGAAGGCTTTACTGAAGTCTATGAAGACTACATAAAGTGGCATGTTCTGTTCGATACACTTTTCTTGAACCTGTTTGAAGCAGAAAATCATGTCCATTGTGCTTCTTCCACTTGTAAAGCCGCACTGGGTTTCCGGTAGTACTTTCTGCGAGATGTGTTCATTGAGTCTGTTCAGTAGTACACTTGAGAGAATCTTACCAACAGTGGCTAGCAGTGATATACCTCGGTAATTTCCACAATCTTTCCTGTCACCTTTCTTGAACAAAGGCACAATACTTGCATCCTTCCAGTCTTGAGGTACTTTCTGGGCATCCCATATCTCTTGGATGAGCTTGTGCAGGCAGTTGGTCAGCTGGACACCACCAAATTTCCACACTTCTGCTGGAATTCCATCCCGTCCTGGAGCTTTACCATCCTGTGTTGTCCTGATAGCTGCCATTAGTTCATCAAAATTTGGTGGTTCATCCAGACTTGATACAGCTCGTCACTGGACTAGAGCTTCTTTAGCCTCTTCAGTGAGATCTCCAGGCTTGTTTAGCAGTTGGTCAAAGTAGTCTGCAAATCTGTCCAGGATCTTGTCTTTCTCCTGCAAAACCGATTCACCATCCATAGCCTTTAATTGGATCAATCCTCTTGGTTTAGGGCGGTACATTTCTCTCAAACCTGTGAAGAATGTTTTCATGTCCTTTCTGTAGGCTGCAGTTTGAAGTTCCTCCGCTTTTTCATCCCACCAGTTGGACTTCATCTCTCTGGTGTACTTCTGTAGCTCACTCTGAGCCTTTGAGTATTTGTTCTTCTTCGACCTTGTGTTACACTGTAGGTTTTCCTGCCTAGCTGTATTCCTCGCTTCTAGTAGTTTCTTCAGGTGTTCATCATGCTCATCAAACCAATCTTGACGTTTCCTCTCAGGGTGGCCTAATACATCACTCGCAGTCTGATACACCATATCCTTCAGTGTTGCCCATTTCTCTTCTATGTCATTCTCTGAGTTGTTGCTGTTCCAGTCTTTCAAGTTTTCATCCATTTCCTGTGTAAGTTCTTCCTGCTTCTTTTGGCCTTTCAGTGCACTAGTGTTTAGCTTCCGTGGTGGCTTTGCACTCGTCCTGCAGTGCTGTTTTCGTCTCCAAATCCTTAATCTAGATCTCAGCGTAACATGATCAGTACCACAGTCTGCGCCTCTCATTGCTCTGGTGTCCAATACATCCCTTATGTCTCTCTGCCTGACTATGATGTAGTCTAACAAGTGCCAGTGCTTGGATCTTGGGTGCATCCATGTCTTCTTGTGTGCGTCCTTGTGCTTAAATAGAGTGTTGGTTATCACAAGGTTGTACTCTGAACATAGTGCAAGTAGAAGTTCTCCATTAGCATTGCACTTGCCTACCCCATGACTGCCTAGCACTCCTTTCCATTTCTCAGTGTCCGAACCAACTCTGGCATCAACGAGTATCAGCCTGTCATCAGTTGGTACATGCCTGATAGTCTCACGTAAATCACTGTAGAACTCTTCCTGCACCTCCTCTGTGTTGGTCATTGTTGGGGCATATACACTGATGAGTGTGGCATACATCTTCCACTGTAGTGGGAGTCTCATAGTCATTATCCTGTTGCTGATTGGCACCAGTTCCTCATCAAGCATTGCTGCTATCTCCTTTCTAACTGCAAAACCCACTCCTGATTCTCTCCTTTCTTGAGTTGATCTCCCACTCCAAAAGAAGATGTACCCATGGTCTTCCAAGCTATCATATCCAGGCAATCTTGTTTCACTAAGTGCAGCTATGTCTACATTGTACCTGTCCATTTCCAGGGCCACAAGCGCGGTCTGTCTTTCTGGGCGCTGTGATGTTGTTCTGTCCAACAGAGTGCATACATTCCATTCTGCTACACACAAGGCTGCTGTTTTCTGCTTTTTTGGTCTTCCTGCTCCTAGCTTACTTTTCGCTGCTTGTCGGAATGTGAACAGATCAGCGCGGACCTTGTAAGCCTGGGCGATGTCCGAGCCGGTATGAGTTGCTTTCTGATTGACCATTTCATGAAACTGCTCGCAAAGTATTTGAGTACTGCTAGCTTTTGCTGGACTAGCAGCACATTCTTGGCAGATAAAGGTATTAATTCAATTCAGTTCAATTCAGCTTTATTTATAATGCGCCACATCACAACAAAAGCCATCTCGTGGCGCCACAGTGCAGAAAAAAAAACCCACACAGTCACAGTAAGACCCAGCAATCAGACGATCCCCTATAAGCAAGCACTAAGCGACAGTGGAGAGGAAAAACTCCCATTTGAAAGGAAGAAACCTCTAGCAGAACCAGGCTCAGGGAGGAGCAGTCGTCTGCTGCGACTGGCTGGGGATGAGGGGATAGGGAGGATGGAAAGGACAGACATAAAGAACCTAGCAGTAAGATGCCAAGTACAATATTGGAGGTCAACCAGCAGTATGGATCAGATAACAATAGAACAAGAGTGGGGTTAAGAGACACAAAACCCCTCCTTAAACGTAAGCTATATTAAAAAGGAAGGATTTTACCCTGTTCTTAAAAACAGAGACCGAGTCTGACTCCCGGACCCAGAGTGGTAACTGGTTCCAGAGAGAAGGGGCTTGGTAGCAGAAGGCTCTGCCTCCCACTGTACTTTTGAAGATTCTGGGCACCACAAGTAAGCCAGCATTTTGGGAGCGTAATGCTCTATTAGGATGGTAAGGTAATATCAGATCTTTTATATATTGGGGGCCCAGATTGTTAAGACCTTTGAAAGTAAAAAGAAGGATTTTAAACTTGATTCTAAATTCTATGGGAAGCCAATGGAGGGAGGACAGAACCGGGGAAATATGATCTCTTTTTCTAGAACCAGTTAAAACTCTAGCAGTAGCATTTTGAATCAACTGAAGATTTTTTTAAAGATACTTTAGGACAACCAGATAATCGCGAATTACAATAATCAAATCAAGAACTGACAAAGGCGTGAATCAGTTTCTCAGCATCATTCAGAGACAAGATACTCCTGATCTTGGCAATATTGCGCAGATGATAGAAGGCAGTCTTAGAAACAGTTTTAATATGTGAATTAAAGGACAAATCCTGATCAAAAATCACTCCAAGGTTCCTCACACAACTGTTCAGAGTGAGAGTGGCAGCATCTAAATTAAGGGCATAATCTGAAAAGGAATTTCTAAGATGTTTTGGGCCAACAACAATGACTTCAGTCTTATCAGAGTTCAATAGTAAAAAATTACAAGTCATCCAAGCTTTGATGTCCTTAAGACAGGCATCTAATTTGGCCAACTGATCACAATCATCGGGCTTCATTGACAGGTATAGTTGTGTGTTATCTGCGTAACAGTAAAAATGTATACAGTGCTTTCTGATGATATTGCCCAACAGGAGCATATATAGACTAAAAAGAGTAGGGCCCAACACAGATCCCTGTGGAACTCCGTGACTGAGCTTAGAGCTGGAAGAAAATCCATCATTGACATGGACAAACTGAAATCTATCAGACAAATAAGATCTAAACCACTGCAACGGAGTTCCACTGAGTCCAACAAAGTGTCCCAATCTATCAACTAGAATGGCATGATCGATAGTGTCAAAGGCTGCACTGAGATCTAAAAGAACAAGAACAGAGACAAGTCCATTATCAGATGCAGTCAGGAGGTCATTAGAGGCCTTCACTAAGGCAGTTTCAGTGCTGTGATGAGCTTTAAACCCAGATTGAAACACCTCAAACAAACCAACTCCCTGCAAATGGTCAGATAATTGCACAGCAACAACTCTTTCCAAGATTTTTGAAATGAAAGGCAAATTAGAGATTGGTCAATAATTGGCCAAAACTCCAGGATCGAGCGTTGGTTTTTTAAGTAAGGGTTTAATTACAGCAGTTTTAAAAGCCAGTGGAACATAACCCAGAGTTAAAGAAGAATTAATGATAAGAAGAATACGGCTACCAATAATTGGAAAAATAATTTTAAATAACCTGGAAGGAATAGGGTCCAGAAGGCAAGATGAAGGCTTAGAAGAGGAAATTATTTTATCCAACTCTAAGAGGTCGATTGGAGTAAACTTATCTAAGCAGATATCAATTGAGGGAGTAGCAGTAGTTAATGTACTAGAGTTTATGGTAGGAAGAATCTGACTGATTTCATCTCTAATAGATAAAATTTTAAGATTGAAATTATTCAGAAAGTCCTGACTAGAAAGCTCAGGGGGGATGCGAGGATTGACCGAGTCCTGGCTCTTTGTCAGCCTGGCTATAGTGTTGAAGAGAAACCTGGGGTTATTCTTGTTTGCTTCTATTAATGCAGAATAATAGCTTGATCTAGCTTTTCTAAGAGGTTTTTTTTAGATTAAGAAATGATTTCTCCACGCCGAGTAGAATTCATCTGAATTAGTTGAACGTCATTTCCTTTCCAGTTGACGAGTTTTCTGTTTTAAGCCACGAGCTTCTGAGTTAAACCAAGGGGTAAGAAATCTCTGGTTAGACTTTTTCTTTTTTTAAAGGGGCTACCAAATCTAGAGTCTGATGCAGAGAGGCAGTAACACCATCAACCATGCTATCAATCATGAATGGAGCAGACTCTCCATCACTTATTTCTGGTGTTTCTGTTGTGTTGACCCATGGCATAGAGGAGACAATCTGCCAAAATTTAGCAACAACGTCAGTGGCAAGGACAAGCCAAGACAAACTGACTCCAGTATCTGTTGCAGTGACTGACCAGATGATAGGTTTGTTTGTCTCTGCTCTTTGTGTAGTGCATGTCACAATGCACCGACTGGCACAGTCCACCACAGACCTTGCGACAGATGTGTTTATCTGCCAGGATGTCCAGTCTCACCCCGTGTAACTGGGAGTGGTCCACCACAGACCTGTGGCAGATATTGTTTTTAGTTCTGCCAGGATGCCCTGTTTCACCCTCCACACCCTCGGAAGAGCGGGGATGCCGGTTGAGTCGCCGACGGCCTGACCCATGAGACAGGCAGTACTGGTTTTCATGGTTTTCCGCTAGCAAGCGGGCCAATGCCTGACTAGACAAAAGGTCAGGCATTGGCAAAACTCAACAATCAAATAAAAATCTGAACAAAGATCATTGGTCAACCACTCATAAATAATTTTCATGAAGCACACAGGAAACACATGATCAGGTTAGCCAACTCCATCTCCTCTGACTCCTCCCATGTTCTAAACAGTGAATACCAACTTATTCCCTCAAACAGACAATTTAGAATCCCTTGTGGGAAACCCACTCAGTAGTTTTCCCTCAGACTGAAGAGATGGCAGATCAAAGGTGCTGGAGGACAAGGGGAATTGTCATGGGGGGTTGATATGTAAATACAGCACCTCAGGTAGTGGAGGAGGGTTAATATAAAAGAGAGTGCCTGCAACCTGTGTTTCTACTGTTTTGGATTCTGGTGGATGTGAGAGGAAGTGAATAAAGCTTCATCTGCTCTGAGCGCTCGGCCTGATTATTCATCTCTCCACAATGGTGACCCTTGACGCACAATGGAATGCAAGGTGAACACCCGGACCGGAAGTGCCAGCAACGCGTGCGCCATTTCGGTCAAACTCCCAGACTTTTGGCTACACCACCCGAAGTCTTGGTTCCTTCACACCGAAGCCCAGTTCGTGCTCCGGGAAATAACGGCAGATGACACCAGATACTACTACGTGGTTGCAGCACTGGACGCACGCACAACCCAGCAGGTGGCGAGCCTGCTCCAACAGCCCCCAGCCCACGACAAATACGGTGCTCTCAAAACCGCGCTGACTCAGCGCTACACGCTCTCGGACTGTGAGAGAGCGGAGAGGCTCCTGATGCGCTCCGACTTGGGAGATGGGTCAGCAGTTGAATTGATGGAGAAGATGTTGGCGTTGATGGGCACAGATGACGGGCATTTCCTCTTTGCCCACCTTTTCCTCCGGAACCTTCCGACAGCGGCCAGGGCAGTCCTTGCCAATTCGCCGCTGCTGGCCGCGCGCAACTACCGGCCGCTAGCCCAAGAGGCAGATCAGATGATCCTCACCACCAGAGCCCTCACAGTGAATGCAGCGGCGTCGGAACCCAGCAAGACAGCCAGTGGAAGTGAGGAGCCAGCGACGGTGGCTGCAGTGGAGGCCAAGAAGCACCGGAGAGGCACGTTCTGTTCCTACCACCACCGTTTTGGAGAGGACGCACGCCGATGCGTGCCACCGTGCCAATTCAAGTGCTCGGGAAACGCCAGGGCCGACAGTCGGTAGCAGCTGCGACTGTCGGTGAAGCAAGCAAGCTACTCTATGTGACAGATTCCCGCTCGGGGAGACGGTTCTTCGTGGACTCCGGCTCCCAAAAGAGCCTCATCCTGCCGTCCTATGCCGACCAGCTGGCGGGAAATAGCAACCCCAAACTGACGGCCGCAAACAGCTCAGACATTAAGACTTTTGGTGAGAGGGCATTGACTATATCCTTGCACGGCCATACATACCAATGGACAATTGTCATAGCGGCATGCAGCTTCCTCATTTTAGGCGCTGATTTTTTGTGTGCACATGGACTACTAGTCGATGTTGCTAACAGACGCCTGATTAACGCAATGTCTTTTGATTTTCTTCCTTGTACAGCTAGAGGAGCCGGGCCCACAACACTAGTTCAACAAGTTCCACACACTACTCACCCAGTTCCCAGCAGTCACAGTTCCAACGTTTTCGGCGATCGCCACTAGACACGGGGTGGAGCACTTCATTACCACCATGGGGCCACCCGTTTTCACACAACCTCGGTGCCTGGATGCAGCTAAACTGGCCATAGCGCGCGAGGAGTTTGCCAACTTGGAAAAGTTGGGCATCATCAGACGCTTAAACAGCCCATGGGCATCCCCGCTACATATGGCTCCTAAGGCCGAGGGATCGTGTAAATAACGCTACAGCGCATGACCGCTACCCCATCCTGCATATTAAGGATTTTTCCGTTCACCTCACCGGGGTGTACATTTTTTCCAAGATAGACCTGGTCCGCGGTTACCACCAGGTCCCCAGCGCACTGAGGACATACCTAAGACAGCAGTAATAACCCCGTTTGGTCTGTTTGAGTTTTTACACATGCCTTTTGGGTTAAAGGGTGCGGTGCAGACATTCCAACGCATGATGCATGTGGTGTTGCACGATCTGCCATTTGTGTTCGTCTACCTGGATGACTACCTGGTGGCCAGCGCGTCCGAGGATGAACACGTAGCCCACCTCAGGACAGTTTTCCAGAGGTTGGAGGAGCACAGGTTAATAATCAACCTGGCGAAGTGCCAGTTCGCGGTGACGGTAATCAATTTTTTGGGCCACCGCATCTCACCGGAGGGAGTGATACCTTTGCCGGACAAGGTGAGTGCAGTGGTGAATTTTCCCAGGCCTCAGACGGTCAGGGTGCTGCAGGAGTTTTTGGGGATGGTTAACTTTTACAATCGTTTCCTTCCCCGCGCAGCCCAGCTCATGCAATTGTTGTACGCCGCGCTTAAGAAATGGAAACCGGCGGACAGAGTCGACTGGACTCCTGAACGAGAGCAGGCATTTTCCGAGGTTAAAACAGCCCTGGTGAACGCCGCACTGCTGGCGCACCCAGACCCAGCGGCTCAGATAGCGCTCACTACCGACGCCTCGGACGTGGCCATAGGGGCCGTCGTGGAGCAGCACGTCGCCGGCTCTTGGCAGCCGCTCGCTTTTTTTAGCAGGTCTTTGCGCGACAGTGAGCGTAAATACAGCGCGTTCAACAGAGAGTTACTGGCTCTCCACCTGGCCATACGCCACTTCCAGTTCTGTCTGGAAGGGCGCACCTTCACTGCGTTTATGGACTACAAGCCGCTAATGTACATGATGACCAAGGTTTCGGAACCATGGTTGGGCTGGCAGCAGAGCCAGCTGGCCGCGATCTCGGAGTTTACGACTGACATTCAGCATGTGGCCGGTAAACTTAATGTGATGGCGGACTGTCTCTTGCGTGCATTAGTGGCCCCAGTCTACGTGGGGCTAGATTACACGGTCATGGCCGCTGAGCAGATCGGCGATGCGGACGTTTGCGCGCTCCGGTCTGGACCAACAGGGTTAAGGCTGGAGAGCAGAGTACTGCAAGACGAGGGCCCCCCCTAATCTGTGATGTCTCCACGGGCCTTCCGCGCCTGGTGGTCCCACAGACTTGGCGCCGCCGCGTTTTTGACTCGGTTCACTCCCTGGCGCACCCAGGAGTGTGCGCACCAGTCAAAATGGTGGGTGCGAAGTTTGTCTGGCCGAGCCTGCGCAAACAGGTGAAAGAGTGGGCTGCAGCCTGCATAGCGTGCCAACATGCCAAAGTGCATAGGTACACAAAGGCCCCCTTGGAGCTGTTCCATATCCCGGCTAAGCGGTTCGACCACGTTCACGTGGACCTTGTGGGCCCCCTCCCTCCATTGCAGGGGTTCATGCCCCTCCTGACAGTGGTGGACTGCACCACGCACTGGCCTGAAGCAGTCCCACTAGCTTCCACCGCGTCCGCAGAAGCTGCACGTGCTTTTTTGATGACATGGGTGGCACGTTTCGGTGACCCTTCAGACATCACGTCCGATCGGGGCCCACAGTTTGTCTCCAACCTCTGGTCCACCATGGCCCGGAGCCTGGGCGTCACAATTCATCACACGACTGCGTATAACCCACAGGCCAATAGGTTATGGGAGCATTTCCATAGATTGCTTAAAGCAGTGCTCAGGGCTTCGCTTATCAATGCAAATTGGGTGGACCGGTTGCCGTGGGTTCTATTAGGGTTGCGTTCAGCACCGAAGGAGGATTTGGTGGCCCCCCCAGCAGAGCTGGTTTTTTCTCAGCCACTGCGGCTCCCCGGGGAATTTTTGCCGGATAACCCCGCGCCGAACACTGATCCGTCCCCACGTTCACGGCATAGCGCAGGGGCAGGGATGCTACCCGGCCTGGCCCACCACTGTTTTCCCCGCGCTTTTGTACCAAAGACCTTGAAGGATGCGTCATTCATATTTGTCAGGCACGATGCCCACCGGACCCCATTGCGCCCACCCTACGATGGCCCTTTCAGAGTGCTGGAACCCAGGGACAAACATTTTGTGTTAGACTTGGGGGGTCGCCCGGAGACAATCTGTATAAAATGGTAAATGGTAAATGGCATTCACTTATATAGCGCTTTTATTCTCATCTCTTGATGACCAAAGCGCTTTACAGATCCTGCTATCCACCCATTCACACACACATTCATGCACTGATGGCAGCATGCTACCTAACATGGCACTTCCAGACCCACCAGGAGCAATTGGGGGTGAAGTGCCTTGCCCAGGGACACAACAGCAGGATATCCGGGGAGAGTGGGATTCGAACCACCAACCATGTGGTTATTGGATGGCCTGCTCTACCTCCTGAGCCACTGCTGCCCCTGTATAGACAGGCTTAAGCCCGCCTTTGTTTTAGCAGACGAACAGGTGATGTTGGCCCAAGCTTCTCGGTGTGGAAGACCCCCACTGAGAACTCCCCAGGTAAATGACTCATCAGATCAGTCACACAAGCATGCTGAAGGTGTTCCCCCTCCCCTCCCATTGTCCCCCCACAGACGGACGCACCCCCAGGAACCCCCCACTGGCACAGCAGTGCCTTGGAGCCAAAGATCCCCCGTTACAGCAGCTATGGACGGAGGCTGAAGCCCAAAGGACATGAAGGTTAAGGCTCAGTTTGAGAGTCGGGGGGGGGGGGGCACTCAGTAGTTTTCCCTCAGACTGAAGAGATGGCAGATCAAAGGTGCTGGGGGACAAGGGGAATTGTCATGGGGAGTTGATATGTAAATACAGCACCTCAGGTAGCGGAGGAGGGTTAATATAAAAGAGAGTGCCTGCAACCTGTGTTTCTACTGTTTTGGATTCTGGTGGATGTGAGAGGAAGTGAATAAAGCTTCATCTGCTCTGAGCACTCGGCCTGATTATTCATCTCTCCACACCCTAGATTTAATCACAATAAACTCAAAAATTCATTTATCCACCAATCTATTCTACTGCTGAACCAGAATCGATGAATGGCCGAATACCATCAAGCCCACGGTCTAAATATGTGTTGTTATGCCTGTCCTCACTGTTTTATTTTTATTTGTATGGTGTGTCCAACTGGTATGTTTGTGTAACCTGTATGTTTGTCCAATCTATGTGTTTTTGTATGTTTGAAAACAAGTGTCCTATGAACTGCAAAACAAATTTCAGTAATTAACTGACAGTAATTGAGTAATAACTGACAATAAAGTTGCATCGTATCATATCATGTTGTGAGAGTAGGGAGCAGGTGGAAGAGAACCTGGATAGGTGGAGATATGCATTGGAGAGAAGAAGAATGAAAGTCAGTAGAAGCAAGATAGAATTTGAAAGACATTTATGTGCAGGAGGCAGGTATAACAGTGGAGATGCAAGGAATAGAGGCAGTGAAGGCAGATGAGCTTAATTACCTTGGGTCTGTCTCTCTTTGTTGGCCCTGTGATGGACTGACGATCTATCCAGGGTGTACCCTGCCTCTCCCCTCCCGTGACCCGAAAAGGATTAAGCGGAAGAAGATGGATGGATGGATGGGTCAACCATTCAAAGCAATGGAAAATGCACAAGAGAGGTGAAGAAGAGTGCACAGGCAGGATGGAGTGGGTGAAGATGAGTGTCACGGGTGACTGGTGACAGAAAGATAGCAACAAGAGTGAAAGGGAAAATTTACAAGATGGGAGTGAGACCTGCTATGATGTATGGTTTGGCAATAGTGGAACTGACAAAAGACAGGAGGTGGAACTAGAGGTGGCAGAGTTGAAGATGCTAAGATTCTCATTGGGAGTGACTAGGAGGGACATTATTATAAATGTGTCAATCAGACGGACAGCTCAGGTTGAGCAGTTTGGAGGCAAAGTAAAGCTGGATTTATGCACCCGCATCACGTGGATGCCATTACTGATGCCCGTCGCCAACACTATGATCAGCAGTTTTTTCTTGTGTCTCGGGTGAAAGGCATTGTTCCTTTGTCATAACGGGTTTCAGTTGATGTGTAGAGTGATTTGTGTTCCTTGTGTGTTTTTGTTTATGAAATAACGACAGACAAGAGCAGATTGTGATGGAGTTGGAGCTAAAAAATGTTAAGAAAAAGCCAGTTTTCATATGATCATCGCATAGAGAAAAAGATACGAAGTTGGAAAAAACAGTGTGTGCGACCACTGCTGCTGCTGCCGTTATTTGACAATCTGTGTAATTACTGGGGGCTATGACGAGCCACAAAATATTCTGTATGTGCTTACTTCCTCAATATTCTTTTGAATTTGGGCTGTTGTTTAACCAACTTGCTTTGGAAGTTGTGAACAGGCAGAGCAGAGCAGCAGTGAGAACCAGGAAATGTGAAGGAGGAGGCAAAGCCAACCAATCACAGCTCTTACGGCCTGTGCTGCCAGCGGGCAAAGCAATATGAATGCATGTTGCTGCTGCATCGATGCAGGTGAAAAACTTGCACTTTAGAGAGGCAAGACTGAGCTGGTTTGGACATGTGCAGAGGAGTGATAGTGGAAAGATGGAAAAGAAAAAGACCACAGAGAAGATTCATGGATGTAGTAAAGGAGTGCATGGAGAGGGTTGGTGTGCGAAAAGAGGATGCAAGGGATAGGGTGAGATGGAGGCAGATGATCCACTGTAGCGACCACTAAAGGACACAACCAGAAGAAGAAGAAGAAGAAGAAGAAGGAACACAGCAGTGCAGATGAGTGATGTATCAGAAACTATTTTTAGGAAGATGGAGGGCGATGTTATTGGCCCATCTAACACAGCCATGCATTCTCCAAAAAGCTTAAAGTTCTTAACATCCTGAACTAGAAAGGATACTGCCAGTCATATCTTTGGATTGCGGGAAGAGACTGGAGCACTGCACATTCTCCCGTGCAAGCACAGGGAGAATGTGCAAACTCCACACAGATGGACTCAACCTGGGTTCAACCCCAGACCTTCTGGCTGTGAGCCTGCTATGCTAGCCACTGATCCACTGTGCTGTCCAGCAACTGAGTGATTGTTGTTACGGTAGAGACCTGAATGCTGACAGTGTAATGTCAACTGCGGCTACTGTTTAAACACCAATATCACCAAAATTTGTCAAATTTGAGTCACTAAAAAAGAGATGGGTCTATGTAATCACAGTTCTGATGTTTAGCCTGTTTGATATCAAAAATGGCATTATCCATGCAACAAAGTCACAGTGGTCAGTATGTCATTAAAGTTGAAGGGAGAAAGGGAAAATTGACATTAGATGCAGATTATAAGAGTTTAAAAAGGCAGTTTTAGAAATTGGGCTACGGTCCGAACATCTGTCGCAGAAGCTTAATTGCCAAGGGAAATCTTCCAGTCTTTTTTCTAAATGAAACGGGAAGCATCCTGTTCTTAACTTAATTAAACATAAAAATCATTCTTTCTTCCTTCTAATTAAAGATCTACTGAGCTGGCCAATAGAAGTAATCTCAGGTGTCAGAGCATCTCTCCACACTTCATTTCACTTCTTTTTAGCAGTGTGCCAACACCAGGAGAACGCTCTGTCACTGTTTGTTAGAACAAAACAAAAGTGACTTAACCAAGGTACCTTCATGTTTGCTGAGATAACAATAACTAATGCAGTGAGGCTAACTGGCCGGCAGCAAGGCCATGTATCAATCATGTTTTAATAAGATTATGTTGTTATGGCTGAGCGACAAGACTGGCTAATGAGGCAAGGAAAAAAAAAGATATATCAACAGAATGCATGTGATAGAAAACAGCAAGTGTAATTTATTTAAAGGACATGTAAAGGCATATCAACATGTATAGCTCATCCTGAGAGGGATTTGTACTTAATGCAGCAATCTTTTTGTACACATGGTGAACTAATACAGAAAAGCCTAGAAAAGCAATCACAAAACACATACCCCTGCCAGTGCTCCTTCCCTCCCTCCCTTTGTCCATCCGTCTGTACCTCCCTGCCTCCATCCCTCCGTGCATTGCAAGATAGGGCCTTGGTGGAGGTATGCCCTCATGGATCACCTCCAATATCTAATGGGTTCATCTGTAGCTCAGGAGCCACCTCTGGCGAAAATTGCACCAAACTCTGTCCTGTCATTTTTGAGTAATCTTGCAAACACATTGTGAGAAGATAGAGCCTTGGCAGAGGTCTGCAATAACAGATCATCACCAAAATGTAAAGGATTCCTCTATAGCCCAAGGACCACCTCTGGTGAAAATTTCCTCCAAATCCATCCAGTAGTTTTTGTAGTAGTAGTAGAGCCTGCTGCACAAATAAAAACAAGGGCCTTGGCAGAGGTATGCACTCTCAGATCATCACTAAAATCTAATGGGTTCATCCTTAGACCAAGGGCTACCTTTGGTAAAAATTTCATCCAAATCCATCCAGTAGTTTTTGCGTAATCCTGCTAAAAGACAAACAAGCAAACAGAATGCCGCAAAAACATGATCTCCTTGAATGAAGTAAAAATTGTTGGCATTTGTGATGGGTTTTTTTTCCTAAAAAATACATCAACCATCCACACTGGTATGTGCCATCCCACCATTAAACTACCACTCACAGCAATTTTCTCTTACCTCTGCCAAGGAGGTAATGTCATTAGAGTGGCTGTTTGTTTGTTAGCAGGATTACTCAAAAACTGGATGAATTTTAATGAAGTTTTCACCTGAGGTGGCCCTTGGACTACGGGTGAACCAATTAGATTTTGGAGGTGATCTGAGAGCACATATCTCCACCACGGCCTTATCTTGCAATGTTAAAGAAAGTGAAAAAGTGATAAAGAATTTGCATCCTGACCCAGATCACCTCCAAAATCTAATGTGTTCATGCATAGACCAAGCACCACCTTGGCTGAAAATTTCATCAAAATCCATAGTTTTTGCATAACAAAGTGCAAAGAAAGACAGACAGATGGACAGACATACTGTACCTTGGCAGAGGTATGCGCTCTCTGAGTGCACTGTAATTTATTCATTCATTCATAAAAATAATAATCTGTCTGCACTTATCTCCAGATCAAGAACAAACAAATGATATAACTGGGTATAGTACTCCTTTTATTATTGCTTCAGTGAATTTTGTTGAATTTTAAAAAATATAACAATCAGTGGTGATGCTTTGAAATTCTTTGCACAAATAGATCTTTGTTAAATCAGTTTGTTTCCTTGTCTTTTTAAAGTGTGGTACATGCTTAAAGGTGTTTTTTAGGAAGGTAGTTTAGGTTATTAAAAACACCACACGCCTTGGATTTACTGTAGGTGTCACGAACTGAGTTCTGGATTTTTTGCCAGACTCAGTCTCATGGCTCTTCCTTTGTATTTACTAGTGCATTTATGTGGAAACCTGTGCATGCCCGTAGAGGGGATGCATTGGAACAGAATTCTTGCCAGTTACAGGACAGTTGGTATAGCAACACAGCACTAAGTGGCAATCACATGTGATGGCTTTTGTATGCAGCAAAACATAAAAATCACACAAAATATACCCTGCCATCTGGGGCTGTTTGCCCCCGCTTGTTACTTCTTCTCCTGCCTGTCACTGTTCTGTGTTATGTTGCTTACCTGTGTCTATATATATGACTCCCTAAAAGACATATACAGTGATCCCTCACTTATCGCGGTTAATGGGTTCCAGAACCGACCGCGAAAAGTGAAAAACCGCGAAGTAGCGTCACCCCTAATGACGTCATCCATAAATAATAGGTACGTTCATTCTCTCACTCTCTCTCTCTCATATGATACGTGTGTGTGTGTGTGTGTGTACGTGTACATACATACGTAGATGTAAATAAAGTGTACATAAATATGTTTTTAGAACTCTTTTATTCTTATAACAAGATACGTAACTCAAGATGAAAATGATTTACTGCACAGGTTAATGAGAGCTTTACTGCTCCTCAGGTGACGCCTCATCGTCAGGTGCTAGAAGCGCAGGATCGTCGAGGGCAGCTTCCGATAGAGCTGGAGAAGCTGCAGGAGGCGGCATAGTGGCTCGACGGGAAGACTATTTCGCACAAAATGGCACAAGAGAACAGCAAAAAGTTCCACGCGGCGAGACTAAAAGTAACACAAGCGATAAAGAGCAATGAATGCGGTCTTCCTTCCCTTCATGGGCGCTCGGCAGGGAGAGGAGGTGGGTGAAATGTCTTGGCCAATCAGCTTGCAGGGTGAAACGTCTCGGCCAATCAGCTTGCGAGATTTCCGAGCCGAGCCAACACGAGAACCGCGAAAAGAGAGGTGGATTTTTTGAGTTGTGCGGCTCTCCGTGTTGATACCTGATGGTCTAATGTAGTCTCCCTGCCTTCTGCTAGCGCCCGCCCATTATTTCTCTATTTTGAATTTTTGATGAATATTTTTGAAAAATCCGCGATGCACTGAGGGCGCGAAAGGTGAAGCGCGAAGTAGCGAGGGATCACTGTATGTCTTTTAGGGAGTCATGTGCTCTGTCTATGTGCCGTCATATAGACATCATCTGGAGGGTCTTCTTCTTCTTCGTTCAGACCACTGAAGGGTCTTCTCTTGTCTTATACACGTGGACAAAATTGTTGATACCCCTCTGTTAATGAAAGAAAAACCCACAATGGTCACAGAAATAACTTGAATCTGACAAAAGTGGTAATAAATAAAAATTCTATGAAAATTAACCAATGAAAATCAGACAATGCTTTTGAATTGTGGTTCAACAGAATTATTTTAAAAAACAAACTCATGAAACAAGCCTGGACAAAAATGATGGTACCCCTAGAAAAGATTGAAAATAATGTGACCATAGGGACATGTTCAACCAAGATGTGTCCTCTAATTAACATCACAGGTGTCTACAAACTTGTAATCAGTCAGTCGACCTATTTAAAGGGTGACAAGTAGTCATTGTGCTGTTTGGTGACATGGTGTGTACAACACTAAACATGGACCAGAGGAAGCAAAGGAGAGAGTTGTCTCAAGAAAGAAAATTACAGACAAGCATGTTAAAGGTAAAGGCTATAAGACCATCTCCAAGCAGCTTGATGTTCCTGTGACTACAGTTGCACATATTATTCAGAAATTTAAGATCCACGGGACTGTAGCCAACCTCCCTGGATGTGGCCGCAGGAGGAGACGGATAATACGAACGGTAACAAAAGAGCCCAGAACAACCTCTAAACACATTCATGGTGAACTCCAAGGTCAGGGTACATCAGTGTCAGATCGCACCGTCCGTTGTTGTTTGAGCCAAAGTGGACTTCATGGGAGACGACCAAGGAGGACACCACTGTTGAAAACAAATCATAAAAATGCCAGACTGGAATTTGCCAAACTGCATGTTGACAAGCCACAAAGCTTCTGGGAGAATGTCCTATGGACAGACAAGACAAAACTGGAACTTTTTGGTAAGGCACATCAGCTCTATGTTGACAGACGCAAAAATGAAGCATACCAAGAAAAGAACACTGTCCCTACTGTGAAACATGGAGGAGGTTCTGTTATGTTCTGGGGCTGCTTTGCTGCATCTGGCACAGGGTGTCTTGAATCTGTGCAGGGTACAATGAAATTTCAAGACTATCAAGGTATTCTAGAGAGAAATATGCTGCCCAGTGTCAGACAGCTTGGTCTCAGTCGCAGGTCATGGGTCTTGCAACACAATAATGACCCAAAACACATAGCTAAAAACACCCAAGAATGGCTAAGAGCAAAACATTGGACTATTCTAAAGTGGCCTTCTATGAGCCCTGGTTTAAATCCGATTGAACATCTGTGGAAGGAGCTGAAACATGTTGTCTGGAGAAAGCACCCTTCAAACCTGAGACAACTGGAACAGTTTGCTCATGAGGAGTGGGCCAAAATACCTGCTGAGAGGTGCAGAAGTCTCATTGACAGTTACAGAAATGGTTTGATTGCAGTGATTGCCTCAAAAGGTTGTGCAACAAAATATTAAGTTAAGGGTACCATCGTTTTTGTCCAGGCCTGTTTCATGAGTTTGTTTCTTAAAATAATTCTGTTGAACCACAATTCAAAAGCATTGTCTGATTTTCATTGGTTAATTTTCATAGACTTTATTTATTTATTACCACTTTTGTCAGATTCAAGTTATTTCTATGACCATTGTGGGTTTTTCTTTCATCAACAGAGGGGTACCAACAATTTTGTCCACGTGTGTACATGGCTGTGTTGTTCACAGTCATGCCTGCGGCGTACTGGTGGAACCTGAGGTGTTTCATGTTCATGGCATCCTTTCTGACGTGCAGCAGTTCTCCTCATTCTATTGCTCTCCATCTGGTGGGTCTTCTTCTTTGTTCAGACCAGTGGTTGAGGGAGAGGTGCATTGCGTTTCCTGAAAAAGTGGCTTTTGACCCTGTTCAGGAAGGCCCATGCATGCCTGTAGAAACCAAGAAACCGGAGCACCTGAAACTCATAAAGACACACGGTCTATATGACATCATAAAGACACATTTGTCTATGTGTCCTATGATGCCTGAGTTCAAAGACACATGTTCTGTATGACATCATAAAGACACATTCGTCTGTGTGTCCTATGATGCCTGAGTTCAAAGACACATGGTCTATGACATCATAAAGACACATTTGTCTATGTGTCCTATAGGACGTCCTATGATGTTCTCTATGTGTCATAGGACGTCCTATGATCTCTGTGGTCTATGTGACATCATACATCATAAAGACAAATCGTCCTATGATCTTTGTGGTCTATGTCACATCATAAAGACACATTTGTCGACACATCTATGTGTGACATCATAAAGACACGTTTCTATGTGTCCTATGATGCCTTAGTTCATAGGACGTCTTATGATGTTCAGGCAGAGATCATAGGCCGTCCTATGATGTCCTATGAAGCGTGACAGACAGATTTCTTGCTTTTATAGAGTGATATACACTCACCGGCCACTTTATTAGGTACACCTGTCCAACTGCTCGTTAACACTTAATTTCTAATCAGCCAATCACATGGCGGCAACTCAGTGCATTTAGGCATGTAGACATTGTCAAGACAATCTCCTGCAGTTCAAACTGAGCATCAGTATGGGGAAGAAAGGTGATTTGAGTGACTTTGAACGTGGCATGGTTGTTGGTGCCAGAAGGGCTGGTCTGAGTATTTCAGAAACTGCTGATCTACTGGGATTTTCACGCACAACCATCTCTAGGGTTTACAGAGAATGGTCCGAAAAAGAAAAAATATCCAGTGAGCGGCAGTTCTGTGGGCGGAAATGCCTTGTTGATGCCAGAGGTCAGAGGAGAATGGGCAGACTGGTTCGAGCTGATAGAAAGGCAACAGTGACTCAAATAACCACCCGTTACAACCAAGGTAGGCAGAAGAGCATCTCTGAACGCACAGTACGTCGAACTTTGAGGCAGATGGGCTACAGCAGCAGAAGACCACGCCGGGTGCCACTCCTTTCAGCTAAGAACAGGAAACTGAGGCTACAATTTGCACAAGCTCATCGAAATTGGACAATAGAAGATTGGAAAAACGTTGCCTGGTCTGATGAGTCTCGATTTCTGCTGCGACATTCGGATGGTAGGGTCAGAATTTGGCGTCAACAACATGAAAGCATGGATCCATCCTGCCTTGTATCAATGGTTCAGGCTGGTGGTGGTGGTGTAATGGTGTGGGGAATATTTTCTTGGCACTCTTTGGGCCCCTTGGTACCAATTGAGCATCGTTGCAACGCTACAGCCTACCTGAGTATTGTTGCTGACCATGTCCATCCCTTTATGACCACAATGTACCCAACTTCTGATGGCTACTTTCAGCAGGATAATGCGCCATGTCATAAAGCTGGAATCATCTCAGACTGGTTTCTTGAACATGACAATGAGTTCACTGTACTCAAATGGCCTCCACAGTCACCAGATCTCAATCCAATAGAGCATCTTTGGGATGTGGTGGAACGGGAGATTCGCATCATGGATGTGCAGCCGACAAATCTGCGCCAACTGTGTGATGCCATCATGTCAATATGGACCAAACTCTATGAGGAATGCTTCCAGCACCTTGTTGAATCTATGCCACGAAGAATTGAGGCAGTTCTGAAGGCAAAAGGGGGTAATAAAGTGGCCGGTGAGTGTATATTTTTACTATATTTTGTGCCCTTCAGGCTTAGTTCTGTTCTTTATTTTTCTGTTTTGGCGTCAGTTTTGTTTCATTTCTATTTGTATTACTTGGTCTGCTATTGATTATGTTTATTTCTTATTCTGTTGTGTCCTTCTCTCGGTTGACAGCTGTCAGGCGATATTTCTGGGTTTGTGCTCCTCCTGAGCATTCCCCTGTCAAGCTGTCAGCTCAGCCGCTCCTCCCTCATCTCTCCCAGCTGATTCTAATCTCTCACATTATTCCCCTTTTGCTCGCTCATGTGAACCCACACCTGTCACTTATTGTGTAATGGTTTTGACCCCTACTTAAGGGAGATCATTCTCATTTGCCTTTGTCGCTGCCTCCTTCTCCACCAGAGCCCTGTTCTGCTCTGGCACATTTTTTTCCCGTAAGTCTCTCCTTATTGTTATTCTTTTATTTGAACTCATTGGTGCACTGTATGTTTGCCTTTTTGTTAATAAATCTAACTAGCTCACAGTCCAGCGCCTGGGTTTTGTATCTCTGCCCTGAAGGGGCATTCATGACAGTAGGTTTTCTTTTTTTCCTGCCCCCTCTTCATAATCACATGATTGCACGACATCTTGATCTTATCACTGGAGATTCATTGCTGTGATTTTGTGTTTGGGATTGTGCAGCAGAACGAATGTTAGAGCTGTCAGAAGTGTGATGAACCAAAATAGAAACATTTAAAGTGGAAAAAAAAACACTGAATGTGTGAGTTTCAAAAATAAACAACCCCAATAGACAACTAAAAATTGGTATCAGCAGTGAAAGCTCAAAGATAGATAGATAGATAGATAGTGTGAGCTGACAACTCAGTACTTCTTAAGCAGGCTTGGCTCAAAACAGCCTCCTCATCACCTCCTCAGGAAATGACCTTCATAGCAATCCTGCACATCTATATTTAACAGAGAACTACATCGTTCTGTTCACAGCTGTTGCAGGAGAGTAAGTGATAGTCTTTGTGTTTTGCTGGTTATGAATTACTGCATTTTCTTAAAGTGCTATTTAAGGAAATACAAAATGCTATTGTGGTATCTTTTTTAGTTTAGCTGTGGATGCTTTATTGAGTTTCCTTAATGCCTCAAGCTACAACACTTGTGTTCAAAAGATTAAACAAAATCCTCTTCAAGCTGAGGTACCCAGTAATGTTTTTTGTTGGGTCTGGTAGACTTTTCGAGTTGATTTTTTTTTTCCCACTAAAATTTCCTTCAGTTCCTCATTGAACTTATCTTGCCATTTCTGGTTTTGATTGGGAGAACAGTCAAAATTTGTTGATGTAGCCTTTAATTTGATTAATCTGAAGGATGAAATGTGCATCCAAGAGAGAGAAAAATAATTAAGAGGTTATTCTTCATGCATTTGTTTTCAACCTTCTTCAAGAGATGATTCAACTATGTGAGCAAAAAACGTCTTGGACTCATTTATTTTCTTTTTAAATTTTAGTTTATTTAGCTTAATATTGCTGAATTGTGGCAGTTCAGTGGCACAGTGGTTAGCACTATCACATCACATTAACAAGGTTGTGGGTTTGAGCCCGCCAATGGTGACCTTTCTGTGTAGCGTGAGCATGTTCTCTTTGTGTCTGAGTGGGTTTTTGCCGGGTACTCCGGTTTCCTCCCACAGTCCAAAGATATGCATGTTTTGTTAATTGGAATCAACTGGATTCAATACCCTATTACATAGGGGTGGAGATTGTTGAGAGATCTGTCTAGTTTCTGATCTCTCGATGAGCTTCACTGATCTCCACAGTCATCGTGGTCTCCTCAAAGCTTTGACTCAGTCCAAAGCACACAAGGATCTCCCAAATGATCCCAAAGATCAAAAAATGGCCAAATCTCACAACGAGAGGCCCTTAGGAATGAATGTAAGAGTGAATGTGGTTGTCTGTCTCTCTGTGTTGGTCCTGTGATGGTCTAGGGATCTGTCCTGACAAGGAAAGTATTTTCAAACCCAGAAGAAGACACAGTTGGAGACAATATGAAAGTGCAAACAATGATTTTATTGGATATAAATATATTTTGCAGGAGGCTTTCAGAGAGTCTGACACCTGTGAGGAGAGAGCAGGGCAAAAGCTAAGTTTTATGGACTAGGGTAGGGCTATTCAATTACAAAATCAGTTGGGCCACAATTTGAAATCAAGACATGTAACTGGGCTGCACATGTTCAGCCATCTGTTAAATATGACAAATTTCAAACCAAAACAGATCAATATGATGAAAAATATGAACTTTTTATTCATTGTCTTGGTTTTAAATGTGCACTTGGCACATGACAAAGGCATATCAAAAGTGCATAAAAACATAACAACAGTGCTGGGGTTGAGCAGAACTTGAAGTAGCAGAAATATTTTTCCTCTTGAACAACAAATAAATAGAATGAAAAAAATTAAATTCTGTAAATAACCATTTTGGTCATATCTGTCAAAAACCGCCCTTTCCCGGGGTAAACAGGAGACGCCAAATGCAGACTGTGAGTTTTGCACATTTATTAAACAGAAAAACACACAAGAACAAAAATACACACTTACAGGTAAGAAGGAGAACCGAGGGACGCCCGGACGATGTGAATGGACGGGGACACCGTCTGGAGAGGACCAGGACGTAACACTAACGTCTGGATGACAAGACTGCTGCAACAAGAAAGCCTAACAGTCAGTCTTAAGTAGCCCCCAAACAATTGAGAACAGTTGTGGGATCATGAGTGAGGATGGACAAACTGGAGACAACTGTGACAGCCTGCGAACAGAATCTGACACCCGGAAATGACACGCAAGCTGTCACAGTGCCTGCACAGATCGGGATGACTAAACAAGAAAAGAATGTACAGAAATCAATAATGATGTATGTCTCCTGCCCAACCAGGCGAAAAAAGACATTGGACCTGTGCTATGGATCCATAGAGAGGGCCTATAAATCACTCCCCCTTCCTCCTTTAGGATCCTCAGATCACAACTGTGTAAATTTGCTGCCCACATATAAAACTGCTCTCAGAAGAGGCAAGGTGGAGACGAGAGACACTGATGTGTGGACAGAGGATTCAGTGCACAGCCTCCAGGAATGCTTTGACTGTACAGACTGGGAGATGTTCACACTGGCCTGCGGGGATGATTTGGACTCTCTGGTTGACGTCACAGGCTCATACATGTCTTTCTGTAAAAATAAGATTGTTCCACATAAATGTGTCAAAATATATCCCAACAACAAACCATGGGTTACAAAATCAGTTAAATCCTGCTTAACCTCTTGCACTCCGTTGTTCCGCGGGCGGGCAAGTCTCTGCGTCCTAGGGCGCACGAGGGCGCACAAGAGCGCACTCGTGCGCTCTCGGACGCATGACGCATGATAGAGATACTGATGGTGGTGATGTAGTTGGTGTTGGCGTCCAAGCGCCACTGAAAAAAAAGCTGCAGACACAGCCGCGAACAGATTAGTTCATCTGATTGACCTCTCATTCGACTAATAAGAGCCTTGAATTGGGTTTCTGAAACCTTGAAGAACCAATGAATGAAAACCTAGGAAGGAGGACCCGCCTACTGTGAATGCAGGAGCCAATTGAAGCACAGAAGTTCGGGCTGGGTGAAGAGAGATTTACTGTTGCAGCAAATGAAAAAAAGGACGCTGGATGAACCTGCTACAGACCCAGCAGCATGGAGAACACCCACAAGTGGGACTTGCACTCATTCCAGCAAAACAGACGTTTAGGATTCTCTTCCGTCATCATAGACCGACGGAGGCCGACGACAAAGGTCGTAAATCATTCACCAAAACCGCAATATTGGAATTATGTTTTGACCGGGATCCACGAGCGGACCAGCGTCGCGTTCGTCTGACAATGGGGAAGAGAAGTTCGCCAGGACTCTGCTGCTGTGAAGAGGTAAGGTGTTATAAGCTAAATTATTATTTCTCCCTGAAAACTGTAATCCAAAAATGACTTTTGACCGATCGGTAAATTACAACTGTACAGCGCACGAAGTACGAAGTGCGTGCGCCGCGATAAACGGTTCATTTGCCGTGTTCGGACCGTGAAGGCCCCCCCCTCCCGCTGCAGAAGAGGAGCGGTGGGGGGGCGTTCATGGTCCGAACGCCCATGGTCCGCGGGGGGAAGCCGCGCTGACTGTGCAGCGGTCACCACATAGCCATATGAGTCTATTCCGTCATGTAGCGATGGCCGTCCTCTGTAGCGAGGGGGGGGACAACCCCCCCACACACACACACACAGTAGCGAGGGGGGGAAGCCGCTGTGACAGCGTTGCTGTGGAAACATGCAACGAGTGTAATCCGTCATGTAGTGAGGGCCGAACTCCGTCCTTTGTAGCGGGGGAGACAACCCCCCCCACACACACACACACAGACACAGCCCTGAATGTGACCTTTCATTAGAGCCCAAAATGAAGCTTCTACATTGAATTATTCAAAAGTTATTTTGAATAATTCAATGTAGTTTGTGCCAAACTGTGCCATTTGGCACAATTTGGCACAGTTCCAAAATGCCTGGGAACAGCCTGAGAACAAAGCTGTGTAAAATATTCATTTTTTGTGGTATTGTTACAAAATTTGGACCTCAGCTGGATAACACTTGGTTCTACATTTCTGTTGCATTTTCCAGCCGGATCGGACAGCTGTGTGTTATTTGCAAGCATTTGTATCCAAAAAAACACCGTGGCCAAATTTATTTTCTTCAAGTTCAGTATGTTTAGATGACTGTAACTCAGTGGCCGGAGCACATAGAGAGATTATGTTTTTTTTGCCAAAAAATTCAAAGTGTTTTCTTTTAAATGAGACCAACCCCATGAAGATGCTGCAAAGGGTTGAAGAACAGCTTTCGATTTACTTTGGGCACGTTATTTTTTGGCGTTTTTAGGAAAATTGCCCGGAGTGCAAGGGGTTAAAGAGGAAAGCACTTGCCTTTAAACAGGGGCCTGTTTCTGAGCTACAGGTTGCCACAAAGGAGCTGAAGGCTGAAATTTTAAGAGCAAAACAGAATTATAAATCAGAGTTGGAAAGCAAGATGGCAACAAAGAAACTTGGTTCAGCCTGGGCCTGTATGAAAACTATTGCAGGCCTTCAGAGCACAGAGCACAGTAATTGTGTGTTTTTAGATGGTTTTAATTCAGACACAGAGCTGGCTAATACTCTTAATTGTTTTTATGGTCGTTCTGACTCCTTTGATTTCAGCACAGAAATCCAAGATTTGAAACAGAAACTCTTAAAAACAATCAGCACTTTAATATTGAAGTGCAGGATGTTAAAAGGGAGTTCTGCGCTGTAAAAGTGAACAAAAGTCAGGGCCCTGATAATATATGTGGGCGCTTGGTAAGGTCCTGTGCACATGAACTGAGTCCTATATTTCATTACATTTTCAATAAGTCCTTACAGACACAACATGTGCCTAAGATCTGGAAAGAAGCCGTGGTTGTTCCCGTTCCAAAATCCAGCTGTCCTAAAACGGTAAACGACTTTAGACCAGTTGCTTTGACTTCAATTTTAATGAAAATTTTTGAAAAACTGGTCAGATGTGAGGTCCTAAGGCAGACTGAGCAGGCATTGGATCTTCTGCAGTTTGCCTATAGGCCACACAAAGGAGTGGAGGATGCCACTGTCACTCTGTTTAACATGCTTTTTAAACATCTGGATTTTAATGGGACACATGCCAGGCTTTTATTTGTGGACTTTTCTTCCTCCTTTAATACAATCCAACCTCATATCTTAGTTGAAAGGCTCCTGCAACAATTTGACTTGAGCAATAATCTGGTGGGTTGGATTCTGGATTTCTTAACCAACAGGACGCAGAGAGTAAGGGTCAATGGTACATTGTCTGACCTAAAGTGCTCTTCTACTGGCTCTCCTCAGGGGGGGGGGTGTTGTCACCACTACTCTTCATCCTGTACACAAACATGTGTTGGAGCAGACATGACAACAGACACATTATAAAGTATTGTGACGTATGCAGGGTTCACACAAAGAAAATGGAGCAAGATGGTTGTGATCAACAGGATTTATTTTACACACACTCTGAGCACAGGCAGGAGGGGAGGTCATTCTCCCAGACCTCCGTTTAAATCACGGTTACACACACATAATAAATCTTGCCTATGAAATACTGTTGGGTAATTATAACGCAGTTATAATTACACAGCAGTAGAATAGCTCAGTAATAACATTTACTACACACACACAGTAACGTTTCAATTGTCAAAGCATGCTGGGAGACCCCTGCCCCCCTTAACATGGCCCCGACGTTACACTGCCCCCCCCCCCGGACTGGTTTCTGTCCCCAGAAAAATTAAAGTCCAATTTAAAAGTCCAATACAAACTCATCCAGGTGTCGGGGCGGTCTTCGGCGCCGGCGGCCAACACGTACAGGCCCCCTAGTGTCCATCTGGGTCTCGGTCGGGGTATCGGGCCGGGATGGAAGCTCCGGTTCATCCACCAGCGGTGCAGATGGCCGATACGGGGCGAGACGGTCACGATGAAGGACCACAACCCGGTCCCTTTTTCTAAGCCTCACCCTGTACACCACATCTGACAGTCTCTGCAGAACCACGCATGGCCCCGACCAATGGCTCGCCAGCTTCGGTGATCGTCCTCTTTTCCTCTCAGGGCAGAAAACCCAGACTCGATCTCCCGGTGCAAAGTCCCTCCCCTGGCAGCGAGAGTCATACGCTCGCTTCTGCCGACCCCCTGCTGCTGCCAGGGCCTCTCGAGCCAGCTCGTGCACCGTGTGGAGACGTTCTTTCAAACAAAAAAAATAATTCAATCCGGGTTTTCCCTCCACCTCCGGCTCAGGGGGGCAACCGAATACCAAATCCACCGGTGTGCGCAGCTCGCGTCCAAACATGAGTGCCGCAGGGGTGCACTGGGTAGATTCCTGAGCTGCCGTCCGGTACGCCCACAAAACAAAAGGCAGGTGCAGGTCCCAGTCTCGCTGTCGCTGGTCCACTAGGATAGCGAGCTGTGTGGTGAGGGTCCGGTTGAATCGTTCGACCAGGCCGTCGCTCTGTGGATGCAGCGGGGTGGTCCGGGTCTTCCGGATGCCCAGCCGCTTGCAGACCTCTCCGAAGACCTCCGCCTCGAAGTTCCGACCCTGATCGCTGTGCAGCTCCTCCGGTGCGCCGAACCGACAGAACATTTCATCCACCAGCTTTGACGCCGTCGTCGTGGCGCTTTGGTCCGGGACCGCGTACGCCTCTGGCCACTTAGTGAAATAATCCATCGCGACCAGCACGTAGCGGTTCCCCCGGTCCGTGGTCGGGAAAGGGCCCAGGACGTCCACTCCCACTCGCTCCATCGGCGCTCCCACCCGGTACTGCTGCAGGGGAGCGTGGGATCGCTGAGTTGGTCCCTTCTGAGCTGTGCACATGTCGCAGCGGTGAACGTGGAGCTCCACGTCCTGATGACAACCGGGCCAGTAGAACCGGGCCCGAAGGCGCTGCAGCGTCTTTGTCACTCCGAAATGGCCCGCTCCTACCGCCCCATGAACCAGCTGGAGTACTTTGGGCCGGAGTCGACGAGGAACCAGCAGCTGCCAGACGTGCCGCTGCCCAGCTGGAGTCTGCCACTGTCGATACACCACACCCTCGTGGCAGCGGAGGTTGGTCCACTGGGAGTGCAGGGCCTTAGTCTCTGGGTCCTGCGGTGACACAACCTCCCAGGCGGGCCGCTGTCCTGCGTCCAGCCACTGCCGAACCCGCGAAATGACCGGGTCTCTGTCCTGTTCGCTCTGCAGCTGCTGGTGGCCAAGAACCTCTGTGACGTCATCGCTGGGGAGAACTGCCTGATCATCTGAGGGGCTGTACGTCGCTGCGTGATTCCTGCTCGCAGCGGCCCGGAGAGCGGCAGCCCGTGGGGAGGTTTGGTCCCGATCTTCAGCCCGTTGGCAGTGCCGACACTCCTCTGTCGCACAGGGGCGCCGAGACAGCGCGTCAGCGTTGGCATGGAGGCGGCCTGCCCGATGCACAATCTGGAAATTATAATCCTGCAGTGCCTCCAGCCATCTCGCCAACTGTCCATCCGGTTCTTTGAAGTTTAACAACCAGGTCAGGGAAGCGTGGTCCGTCCTGAGCTGGAACCTGCCCCCGTATACATATGGGCGGAAATGACGCAGTCCTTGAATGACAGCCAGCAGCTCTCTGCGAGTCACACAGCAATTTCTCTCGGCTCTGCTGAGAGTGCGGCTGAAGAAAGTGACTGCCTGCTCTCCGTGTTCTCCCTCCTGGGATAGCACCGCCCCGATGCCCTGGTTGCTGGCGTCCGTGTCCACGATGAAAGGGCGGTTCAGGTCAGGATACTGCAGGACGGGGGCTCTGATGAGCGCTGCGCGAAGCTGGGAGAAAGCAGCAGCACAGCTGTCACTCCACTGGAACGTGCGTCCTTTCTGCGTCAGCTGATGCAGCGGGCTGGCGATGGTGGCGAAGTCTTTCACAAACCTCCTATAATAGGAGGCCAATCCAAGAAAACTTCTCAGTTCTCCCACGTTCCGCGGCACTGGCCAGTCTCTCACTGTTGCCACTTTTTCCGGGTCGGTGGCGACCCCTGCTGCGCTGACGACGTGGCCCAAAAAGGTGGTCTCCCGCCGGAACAGGTGGCATTTCTTAGGGTGTAACTGTAGCCCCGCCTGCTGGATGGCACCCAGCACCTCTCGGAGATTTGACAGGGCGCTGTCAAAATCAGCTGCATGCACCAGTAGGTCATCCAGGTAAACAACGCAGCGACTCCGGGGCACGTGAGCCAACACTCGCTCCATCAAGCGTTCAAAGGTGGCCGGAGCGTTGCAGAGTCCAAACGGCATCACTTTAAACTGGTACAGTCCCTGCCCGATGGAGAAGGCTGTTTTTTGGCGGGCCTCAGGTGACAGCTCTACCTGCCAATAGCCGCTGCGTAGATCCAGCGAGCTGAACCAGCTGGAGCCGGCGATGTGGTCCAGTGTGTCATCGATGCGGGGCAGGGGGTAGGAATCTTTCCTGGTGGCGTCGTTCAGGCGTCGGTAATCCACACAGAACCGCCACGACCCGTCCTTCTTCTTGACCAGCACCACAGGCGCCACCCAGGGGCTGCTGGAGGGCTCAATAACATCTGCCTCCAGCATTTCTCGCACTTTTTGTTCCGCCGCTGCCCGCCTTGAAAAGGGCAGCCAGCGTGGGTGGAGTCGAATCGGCCTGGCCTCACCGGTGTCGATCTCGTGCTGCACCAACCCGGTCTGGCCGCATTCCTCATCCTTTGCGGCGAAAACACCCATGTAATAGTCCAATAGCTCCCGCAGCTGGCGTCCCTGTTCCGGGTCCAGCCCGCTGCAGCTCCGTTGAAATAATTCCTCCACCGCCTGCTGCGTCTCTGCTGACACGTTGACCCCTCCCCTTGCTGTCCTTGTGTGCGTTCGTGCTCCCTCTGTCTGTGCTGGTGATGTCATCGTGTCCGGTCCTCACGGTGGCCTGCCTGGTCCGGTCTGTCTTGGCGATCCCTCGATTGCGCGGGCCCCCGTGTTCCTTCCCTGGGTTCTGCTGTGGAGCGTGATGGTCCGGTTTCCCAGCTGGAGGGACGGTCCCACGGTGTCGATCTTGGCGTTCCAGCCTGTGAGCAGGTCTAGTCCAATAATACAGGGGTCTTGGATGTCAGCCAGCCAGAACGGGTGTCTTATGTTCTGACCGGCCACCCCCACCACCAGAACTCTCCGCCCCCTCAGTCTGGCGCGCTCACCGGTAGCCGTGGTGACGCAGCACTTGGTGGGTTCCCACCCCCGTGGGGCCGTCTTGTTCGTGCCCGGCAGCACACCGGGTCGAACCAGGGAGATTGTAGAGCCGGTGTCAATCAGGGCCCGGATCGACATCTTCCCCAAGCTGCACTGTAGATACATCCCTGGAGAGTGTCCAATTCGGCCCACGCGTGGTGCCGGCTCCTCGGGGGAAACATCTGCAGGAGGCGGCCTGTCCCCGTTCACGCCACCTCGCTCTAGTTTAACGCCGGCGAGGGGCGTTCTCCTCCGGGGACGCGCCGCCGTGGTCTGCCGTAATTCCTCCTCTTCCTCCTCGCTCTCCATCGTGGCCTGGAAGGTTCTCTGTCTGTGCGTTGGCGCTTCAACTGTGCGATTCATCAGCGACTCCACCCGCTCTGCTTCTGCCACTGCAGTCTCCCAGTCGCTCGCGGTGTGGATCCGTACGTGGCTCTGGAGCTGGGCTGGGCAGAGACCGTGGATGAAGCTCCGGAGGGCAAGCTTCTCTACCGCCTCCAGTGCGAAATCTGGGTAGCTGCGCCAGGTTAGCAGCCGTATGTCTGCAGCATAGGCTCCTAGGCTTTCCTGGTTGCTTCGACGGCGGTGGGTCAGCTGTTCCTGGGTGTGCTCAGCGTCCGCCGTTCTCCCAAATTGTCTCTGGAGCGCCCCTTGTAGCGCTGGCCAGCTGTAGCGCTCCTCAGGCAGGAGATCAGAGAGCGTGCAGAGAGCTCTCCCTTCCAAGGCCAGCGCGACTTGCACGGCGGTTTCCTCTGGTGACCAGCCGTTCAGCGCAGCGGCCAGCTCGACCTGGGTCAGGTAGTCATCCAACGTGGCCTCGCCGTTGAAGCGGGGAATCTTGGCCCGCTGCCTAACAGATGGGATGGCCGCCTCCTGATCGATCGTCACTCTTGATCGCCGTGGGATCGCCAGCCCGTCCTGTCCTGAAAAGGGCGGAATGCGGGGCTGGTTTGCTCTGCTCTGCCCGCTCTGTCTTGAAAAAGACAGAAGGCCGGGTGCGCTAGCCCCGTCAGGTCCGCTGCTTCGTTCGTCCCGGCTCCCGGCTCCCGGGGGTGGTGTCTCGGTCCCATCGTCCATCATCAGCTGAGCAATGAACTGCTCCAGCTGCTGGATCTCCATTCTGATCCTGGCTTCCATTTGCTCCATCCCACTCCTGACACCAGTGTGACGTATGCAGGGTTCACACAAAGAAAATGGAGTAAGATGGTTGTGATCAACGGGATTTATTTTACACACACTCTGAGCACAGGCAGGAGGGGAGGTCATTCTCCCAGACCTCCGTTTAAATCACGGTTACACACACATAATAAATCTTGCCTATGAAATACTGTTGGGTAATTATAACGCAGTTATAATTACACAGCAGTAGAATAGCTCAGTAATAACATTTACTACACACACACAGTAACGTTTCAATTGTCAAAGCATGCTGGGAAACCCCTGCCCCCATTAACATGGCCCCGACGTTACACTATGCTGATGACTCAGTTATTGTCAGTCTCCTCCAGGATGGTGAGAGTGGCCACGGTCCAGTAGTTGATGATTTTGTTCACTGGTGTGAGGATTCCTACCTGCAGCTGAATACAACAAAAACTAAAGATATGATTATTGACTTTAGGAGGAAAAATCCCAGGCACAAAGTCACCATACTAAAAGGCCAGACCACCGAATGTGTACAATCGTACAAATATCTTGGGATGATTATCGATAGTAATTTAAACTTTGAAGTGAACTGTGAAAGGGTGTGCACAAAAAGGGTCAGCAACATTTGCATTGCTTGAGAAAACTTGCACGCTTCCAAGTTGACCGAACCATAATGACAATGTTTTATCGGGCTTTTATTGAATCTGTTTTATCCTTTTCTTTAGTGTCATGGTTTGGTCAGATAAAACTGAAACAGAGGAAATCCTTGGATCAGGTAGTTAGATGGTCCAGTCGTTTGCTTGGTGAGTCACAGCTGAGTCTGACATCCCTGTACACCAGACAAGTACAGAGGATGGCTACCTCCATTTTAAACGATGACTCCCACCCTTTGCACTGCCACTTTCAGCTTCTTCCCTCAAGACGGAGGTTTGCTGTCCCAAAAAGTAGAACCCAGCGCTACAAAAACAGCTTTGTCCCTGCTGCTGTCAAAGAGTTGAACAAGCTGTAAAAATATATTGTACATAATTTAGGTACCTATTTATTAACTTCATTTTATATTTACTTATTTTTGTAGGATGTCACTTGGGTTCTAAATATTTTATTGGGTTTTAGACCTTTGAGTTTTTTAACCTCTTTGACTAGTTTTTAACTTTTAATATGACCCTTCTCTCTTACCTCTGGTTTCTCCCTCATCTCTTTGTCTTTTTATACCCTGATTGATGGAGCCTTGAGTATTTTTATCATGTTTATAGTCAGCTTCATGTGTGCCTGTGTTTGTGTCTATGTTGAATGTAATTAGTGGCTTGTAAATATGGATGTCACCAGACTGCAAAACAAATCTACCTACGGGTACAAATAAAGTAACCTGAACCTGAACCTGATATTGTGGGGGCACGGTGTTCGACTTCTCCACCCAGGGAACAATGGAGCAAAAGGGGTGTCACCGGGGGGTTCAGATGGGACAGTAAGGACTATGTGCCCCCCCGGGGAGAGGAGTAAATACCGGGCTGCTGGGAGAAGGATGTGAGAGCGGCGACGGTGTTATGTCATGTTAATGTGCCACACAGGCTTTGTTCTAAACATAATGTGTTATGGTCGGACATCCTTACATAATGTGTAATGGTTGGAAGTTCCGGGCCTCAATGCATAGAAATAAAGGTATAAAAGAGGGATGCACAGAGGCCCTGGATACGCTTTTGCTATACTGTTGCTATGTTGTTGGAGAAAGAATAAAGTCTTGTGTTGTTCCGCTCATTTCCTCGCCTATTCCTTTCTCCACACTGGTGACCCCAAGAGTTGCCAGGGAGGGTGAGACAAGCACAGCCCTGGAGACTACCTGGAGGGACAGCAATAACGCTGCGTGCGCTGTTTCAGTCAAGCTACCGGACTTTTGGCTTCATGATCCGACGGCATGGTTTTTGCACATAGAAGCCCAGTTCACACTCCATGGGATAACAACAGATGACACAAGGTACTACTACGTGGTCGCTGCACTGGACACGCGTGCCATGCAACAGGTGGCAAGCTTGCTCCAGGAGCCACTGGCTCGGGGGAAATATGAGGTGCTCAAGAGGATGCTTCTCCAGCGCTATACCCTTTCGGACAGCGAAAGGGCGGAGAGACTCCTAACACGTTCAGAATTGGGGGACAGATCAGCCGTAGAGTTAATGGAGAGCATGTTGGCGCTGATGGGTTGAAACAACGAGTCTTTCCTGTTCACCCACCTGTTCCTCAGGAACCAACCGGCTGCAGTGAGGGCGATCCTGGCCAACTCACCGTTGCTGGTGACGAAGGACAACAGCGCACTGGCGCAAGAAGCGGATTGCAACATTTTAGCGACCAGAACGCTCAGCGTGAATGTAGCGACACCGATGTCCAGGAGGGACTCCAGCGAGGTTGAGGAGCTGTTGGTGGTAGCCGGAGCAGATGCCAGGAGACACAGGAACGGGGCGATCTGCTACTATCATCGCCATTTTGATTCAAACGCCCAGCGATGCGTGCCGCCATGCCAATTCAGGAAGTTGGGAAATGGCATGGCCAGCAGTCAGTAGCAGCTGTGACCACTGGCGACAGAAACAAGCTGCTGTATGTCACAGACACAAGTTCGGGGAGATAGTTTCTGGTGGACTCCGGCTTCCAGAAGAGTCTCATCCTGTCGGTCAACGCAGACAGGGTGGCAGGGGGCAGTGGTCCCGAGCTTATGGTCGCCAACGGATCCACCATCAGGACATTTGGTGAGCAGACACTGACAATATGCTTACACGGACACAACTTTCAGTGGAACTTTGTGGAGGCTGCATGTTCCACCCTATGGGTTATTAGCTGATGTTGCTAATAGGAGATTAGTTGATGCTGTCTCTTTTGTCTCTCTGTCCCGTACAGCTTGAGGAGCCGGGTCGACAGCACTGGCCAACATTATAGCTCCAGGGGGTAAGTACCAACAGTTACTCGCACAGTTCCCAGCACTCACGGGCCAGGCGTTTTCAGCTATGATAACCAAGCATGGGGTTGAACATTTCATAACTACAAAAGGATCACAGGTATTTGCGCGACCTCGGCGCCTGGACGCAGCCAAACTGGCCAATGTGCGAGGAGTTTGCCAACTTGGAATAGTTGGGCATCGTCAGGCACTCCAACAGCCCGTGGGCATCCCCGCTACACATGGTGCCTAAAGCCGACAGGTCGTGGCAACCATGCGGCGATTTCCGGCGCTTGAACAACGCTATGGAACACGATTGCTATCCTATCCCACGCATCCAGGATTTTTCCCTACACCTGGCTGGGGCACGTGTTTTTTCCAATGTAGATCTGGTCTGCGGTTACCACCAGGTCCTGGTGCACAAGGAAGACATTCCAAAAACAGCTATAATAACTCCTTTCGGCCTTTTCAAGTTTTTAAGCATGCCGTTTGGATTAAAAGGCACGGCGCAGACGTTCCAGAGGATGATGGACGCAGTGCTTCGCGACTTGTCCTTCATTTTTGTCTACCTAGACAACATTCTGGTAGCCAGCGTGTCTGAGGAGGAGCACATCGCCCATCTCGACAGTTTTCTGGAGGTTGGAAGTGCATGGGCTGATAGTTAACCCAGCAAAGTGCCAGTTCAGTGTGTCAGTGATCGATTTTTTGGGCCACTGCATTTTGCCGGAGGGCGCAATCCCGTTACCGGACAAAGTGCGTGCTGTGTCGGACTTTCCGTGCCCACAGACAGTGAAGGCACTACAGGAGTTTTTGGGAATGGTTAATTTTTATAACCGTTTCCTTCCCCGGGCAGCACAGCTGATGCAGACGTTGTATGCCGCGCTTAAAAAAAAGAAGCCCGTGGAAGCCATCGACTGGACTCCCGAGCGAGTTCAGGCTTTTACTAACGCCAAAACAGCACTTGTGGCCACTGTGTTGTTAGCCCACCTGGATCCGTCTGCACGGATTGCACTCACGACAGATGCGTCTGACGTTATCATGGGGTAGTGGTGGAGCAGTGCGTCACAGGTTTGTGGCAGTCACTCACAACACACTCGATAGAGAATTGCTGGCTCTCCACCTGGCGTCATGCCATTTTCAGTTCTGGCTGGAAGGGTGCGAGTTCACTGCGTTTGTGGACCACAAACTGCTGACCCACGCAATGTCCAAGACCTCGGAACCGCGGTCGGCCTGACAACAATGGCAGTTGGCCACAGTTGTGGAGTTTACTACAGACATTCAACATGGTGCCAGTAAACTCGACATCGTGGCCAATTGCCTGCCCCGCACATTAATCACCCCGGTCTAAATGGGAATAGATTTCCCTGCCATGGCCACGGAACAAGCTGGGGACGTGGACATTTGTGCGCTCCAGTCTGTGCCAACTGGGTTAAGGCTGGAGAGCAGGGTAGTGCAAGAAGGGTGCCCTCCCTTGCTCTGCAACGTCTCCACTGGCCACCCACGTGGTTCTGAGCTCTTGGCTCCGTCACGTTTTTGAGTCGGTCCACTTCCTTTAGAATCCAGGAGTGCACGCATCGGTGAAACTAGTGGGGGCGAAATTCGTCTGCCTGCACTTGTGCAAAAACGTGAAAGAGTGGGCCGCAGCTTGCATCGTGTGCCAGTGGACCAAAGTGCACAAGCACACCAAGCTCCCCTCAAGCCATTCCAAATCCCGGCTAGGAGGTTCAACCACATCCACGTTGATTTGATGGGAGCCCTCCCGCCGTTGCAAGGTTCCACACATCATTTGACAGTCGTGGACCGCACCACGCGCTGGCCTGAAGTGGTCCCGCTGGCTTCTACCACGTCCGCAGAAGTGGCGCGTGCTTTTTTGTCGGCTTGGGTTGCACGTTTCAGATCTCCATCGGACATCACGTCCGACAGAGATCCACAACTCGTTTCAGAACCACTCCGCTGCCGGAGTGGTTAGCACTCCGGCAGCACAGCAACTCACCCTTGGCCGGGGGATCCTGGGTTCGATCCCAGCCCCCGACCAACAGTGATCTGTGTGGAGTTTGCATGTTCTCCCCGTGTCTGCGTGGGTTTACTCTGGGATTTCTCCGGTTTCCTCCCACATGCCAAAAAACATGCAAGTTAGGTTAATTGGCATAAAAAAAACAAAACAACCCCCTCCCCCCCCAAAAAAAACACTGGAGATTCTAAATTGTCCTTAGGTATGACTGTGAGAGTGAATGGTTGTCTGTCTCTCTGTGTTGGCCCTGTGATGGACTGGCGATCTGTCCAGGGTGTACCTTGCCTCTTGCCCAAAAAAGATGCTGGGATAGGCTCCAGCCCCCCACGACCCAAAAAGGATTAAGCGGAAGAAGATGAATGAATGAATGAATGAACTCTGGTCTGCGATGGCTCAGAGCCTGGGGGTCAAAATTCACCGCACTACCGCGTACAACCCCCAGGCTAACGGGGTATGTGAGGGTTTTCATAGATCACTTAAAGCAGCGCGCAGAGCTTCACTCACGGACACAAATTGGGTTGACCACCTGCGTTGGGTTCTTTTAGGGCTGCATTCTGCACCTAAGTAGGATTTGGCAGCCTCCCCAGCAGAACTCGTTTTTTCTCAACTGCTGCAGATCCCTGGAGAATTTTTACCAGAAAACCCCATGCCCAATGCTGATCCGCCCACACAATTTTTACACAGTTCAGAGGCTGTGAGTGTACCTGGCCTGGCCCACCATTGTTTTCCCCATACATTCGTCCCAAAAAGCCTGCAGAACACCAGTTTTGTTTTTGTCAGGCATGATGTGCACCGGACCTTGCTGCGCCCACCGTACGACGGACCATTCAGGGTGCTGGAACCTGGGGCGAAACATTTTGCATTAGACTTTGGGGGGCGTAGGGAGACCATCTGCATCAACAGGCTGAAGCCCGCTTTTGTGTTGGCAGACGAGCAGGTGGTGTTGGCCTAAGCTCCTCAGCATGGATGCCCACTGTTGGGGGCTCCAAAAGTTGGTGATTCCTCACCAGGGACCGGCACTCTCGAAGCTGATGTGTTTTCTCCTCCTCCCTTTTTCCCTCCACAGACTGACATGCCCTCCTGTGCACCCTGCCAGCAGGGCAGTTTGACTGGATTGGCAACCCCCCGTTACAGCCGCTATGGATGTCAGCTCAAGCCCAAAGGACGGAGGGGTTAAGGCCCATTCTGAGTGTTCAGGGGGGTGGGGGTGGGGCTCTGTGGGGGCACGGTGTTGGACTTCTCCACCCAGGGAACAATGGACCAAAAGAGGAGGTGTCACCGGGGGGTTCAGATTGAACAGTAAGGACTATGCACCCCCCGGGGAGAGGAGTAAATACCGGGCCGCTGGGAGAAGGATGTGAGAGCGGCACCAGTGTTATGTCATGTTAATGTGCCACACAGGCTTTGTTCTAAACATAATGTGTTATGGTCGGAAGTTCTGGGCCTCAATGCGTGGAAATAAAGATATAAAAGAGGGATGCACAGAGGCCTGGGATGCACTTTTGCTATACTGTTTTTTTGGGAGAAAGAATAAAGTCTTGTGTTGTTCTGCTCGTTTCCTTGCCTATTCCTTTCTCCACAATATAACCATAAAACAAGTAACAAATCGGAGCATACAGGAAAGGGAAAGAACCACCAAGGAAGGATAACATAAACACAATCCCAAAAAATACAATAAATACAAAAAGAAACAAAGACAAGACTACAACTAAGAATACAGAACAACTCATAAATAAACAAGACAAATAAGAACCCAGAGACCAACTACAGGAAAACATGAAAATCAGGAAACAAATCATTGGGCAAGAATACACTGGAAATGATGACTAAGACAGGAACCGGAGATGAACTAAATAAACACTTAAGGAGAAACTGCAGAGAGGATAATAATACAAATGTCATGCGCTGGCCGTCACGAGCCAGCATAAGACGCACACAGTCACCAGTAAGTTTACAGTGAGTTTTATTACGATGAAAAGTAAACAACACAAGATGCAGGGGCAATGACACATGAGTCTACACACTTCCGGAGGCGTAAGGCTAGACAGCTCACTTACGAGTCCATAGTCATACACAGGCAAAGGTTGTTTAAATACTGTAATTAGCTACACAGGCTGCTGAAGCAAAGACACACAAAGGTCCACTCTCACCGGGAGGAGCAAGGCTAACAGCTAACTTACTGGTGCCGGAGAGGCGACAGTCAACCACAAGCATGCGAGGTAGATAATGGTCCAAGTCATCCGTAGCTCAGGCGTATAACGACTGACACTGCTGCGGCCTACCGTCGCCAGTGCTGGGCTTATATGGCGAAACACTAATGACGGTAATGACACTCAGCTGGCCGACCGTTGACAGGCGGAAACCCCACCGAGCACCTTCACAATAAGAGCCCGGTGAGGCCAGAATACAGCCCGCAGCTGTCAAGGCCGGCAGCGAGACATAACTTTAACCCGAGCGCGATCAGAACTGGCGCTCGGGTCATAACAGTACCCTCCCTCCACGGGCGGACTCTGAACGCCCCAAGGAACCACCCTGCCCCCCCCCCAGGATGGGAGGTGGGAGGACAGGTGCGGAGGGAGAGAAACCAACCCCCTGAACAAGACCATGACCAGACCCAAAAAAACATACGAAACCAAAAAAAAATACATGAAAATGCCTGGAAACAAAGAACAAAATCCTCATACAATAGCCCCTCAAGAAAGGAGGGGAGAACAAAACAAAGACAAGACTTGACCAAACTATGAATACAAAACACAAAAGGCAAAATAGATTGCTTTACCTGACTTATGGCTTTCAAAACAAAAAAAATACACACCAACACACAGGGAGCAAACTAAAATTGCTTAGCTTTGGCTATGACAATGACTATGGTTTTCCAAAAGAACAAGAACAAGAGGCAATCAAAAATTGCTCAGACTTGACTACGACTATGACTTTGGCTTACAAGAAAAGAGGCAATCTAAAAAATTGCTCAGACCTGACTAAGACTATGACTTTGGCTTACAAGAAAACAAGAGGCAATCTAAAAATTGCTCAGACTTGACTAAGACTATGACTTTGAGAAACAACAAAAATCTCAAGACGTACGTCACATGACCAGGCCCCGTATGGGCCCACAGATAGTCCCACAGTACATGATAATCAGGTGGCCTGCCCCAGTCCCATGCCCCCAGAAACAAGTCCTCTGGTGGACGAACCAGATCACCCTGTAATGCACACAGTTTATTGGGTGGCCAACCCAAGACGCCGAACGCTCCAGGCAGTTCCTCAGGTGGCCGACCCGCATCCCACAACCACCAGGACCGTGGAGGGATTGCATGCAGCCGCTCACCTGAATACGACAAAACAGGGGAGCGCCAGACCGTCAAACAAGAACCTCTCACGGCCCCCAGCTGGTGGCTCCTGAGAGGGGGACAACCAAAAACTTGGACCCCCTCGAATCCTGATTGGGTCGCAGCCGCACCTGCGCTGGACCCCCACTGGACCTCGTCGAACCCTGATTGGGTTACAGCCACACCTGAGTCGGACCCCGACTGAACCTCGTCGGACCTCGATTGGGTAATCGCTGCACCCACGTTGGACCCCGACTGGGTCACCTCAGCCCATGCGTCGGACCCCGACTGGGTCAGGACGGGCCCCGATTGGGTCACCGCTGCACCCACATTGGACCCCGACTGGGTCACCTCAGCCCATGCGTCGGACCCCGACTGGGTCAGGACGGGCCCCGATTGGGTCACCGCTGCACCCACGTTGGACCCCGACTGGGTCACCTCAGCCCATGCGTCGGACCCCGACTGGGTCAGGATGGACCCCGATTGGGTCACCGCTGCACCCACGTCGGACCCCGACTGGGTCACCTTGGCCCACGTGTCGGACCCCGACTGGGTCACCTCGGCCCACGCGTCGGACCCCGACTGGGTCACCTCGGCCCACACGTCGGACCCCGACTGGGTCAGGACTGCTCTAGCGACGACCTCCATCTCCGAACCTGGAACCCCCAGTCCCGTGACCTTGACTGGCTCCGGACCGGTAATGCTGTGGAGGTGCTCAGAAAACAAGAGAAGACCGGGATCAGTTCCACCGGCAGCGCCAGAGCCCAGCGAGACAAGCTCGGGTGCAGCGGACGGCTGCCCCTCACTCGTCTCCCCATGAGGCAGGCAAAAATGCTCTAACACACCATACAGGAAAACAAGAAAGAGCACTTGCCTACACTCGTACTCTGGAGCCGTCCAGGACTTCGCCGATCCAGGTTCAAGAAGCAGCTCGTCGTCGGGCTCCCACTCGGCTGCGTCAGGTTCCACAGCCGGCCTGATGGTCTCTGCAGCTGGATCCTCACGCGCTGGTGTCCACGCCAATAACCTGTATGACATGGGGGCAGAGGACCCTGGACCTGCTGACTCGGGCTGCATCCCTGAGGAACCCTGGGGACGCTCTCTCGTCGGCTCTGGCTCCTCACTGCAGTCCGTTCTTCTCTGTCCAAAGCGCGGCTGCTGGGCCGGGATATTTCCCAGAGCTGCAGGCCTCCCCCTCGTTCGATGGCGTGGGACTGACGCCGAGGACCGCTCCGCAGGAGGAGACACAGAGGCAGCAGGTTTAATATAAATGGCTACAGCTGGTGAAAGAAACTCAGGGAGCTGCGAACCTCGAGCTTCACCCCCAGGAGTCAGACAAGACAGATCACTATGATCGATAGGTAAGTGAACTTGAACTTGCCTGTCTCCCGGGGGGAGGATGGTATCAGCTGTAGCGAACATCGCTCCTTCCCTCGCTCGCTGGATGGTAGAAACGGACCCATGGACGGAGCCCACCGGCACAGGACTCAGCTCACTCACAGCAGCCAGCTGGTTGAGGGGGTCATCCCGGCGGCCCGGAACTGGATCCGGAGCAGGAGCTTGCCGAGGATGCGCCCGGCCGCGGCACCGATGCCTTCGCCGGCCCCCAGACGGTGCGAACTCCCGGAACGGATCGAGGAAAGGATCAGGCTCCGTGAGCAAAAAGCAGGAGTGCCTCTTCTCCTGCTTCATACCGCGTTCCTCCTCCATCATCAGGTAGATCTCGCGTTGCGCAGCGATGTCCTCCCTCCTCGCCTCGACTTCCGGGTGGTCAGCGTAGCGGGGAGAGAGATGACAAAGTATATCCTCGGCGGCGTCCAGGTACCAGTGTATGCCGTGGTCATAATCTAGCAGAGAAGCGGAGATGAGCAGCTCATCCACCACTTCCAGCACATCAGTCAGCTCGTGGCTCGGACTCCACACACGGTTCCTCCGCGACGGCATTCTTCACATACACGGTACCCAGACAGGAAAGAGCAAATGCCCAAAAAAACTCAAACCCACTGGTGAATAGCGTCTCGGGTTGGCGTCACCGTAACGCTGTTTTGGCAGCAGTGTACTGTCATGCGCTGGCCCTCACGAGCCAGCATAAGACGCACACAGTCACCAGTGAGTTTACAGTGAGTTTTATTACGGTGAAAAGTTAACAACACAAGATGCAGGGGCAATGACACATGAGTCTACACACTTCCGGAGGCGTAAGGCTAGACGGCTCACTTACGAGTCCATAGGAGGAGGCAGTCATACACAGGCAAAGGTTGTTTAAATAATTAGCTACACAGGCTGCTGAAGCAAAGACACACAAAGGTCCACTCTCACCGGGAGGAGCAAGGCTAACAGCTAACTTACTGGTGCCGGAGAGGCGACGGTCAACCACAAGCATGCGAGGTAGATAATGGTCCAAGTCATCCGTAGCTCAGACGTATAATGACTGACACTGCTGCGTCTTACCGTCGCCAGTGCTGGGCTTATATGGCGAAACACTAACGACGGTAATGACACTCAGCTGGCCGACCGTTGACAGGCGGAAACCCCACCGAGCACCTTCACAATAAGAGCCCGGTGAGGCCAGAATACAGCCCGCAGCTGTCAAGACCGGCAGCGAGACATAACTTTAACCCGAGCGCGATCAGAACCGGCGCTCGGGTCATAACAACAAACTAATAAAAACTACAAAGGAGATCCATGGACAGTCTGAAGTGTGTGCCCGGTGCTTCTCCCGAGCTCCACTTCATGACAACATCTTATTCAGGCATATCTCAAATTGCATAAAAACCTCAATGTGCACTGTTAGTAGCATTAACATTTGTTTCCCTTTTGAAATAAAATATACTATATCCTGGTCATAAATGAACTTGACATGTCACAAAGTGCATTTAGCTGAATAAAAAAACTGTCAAATACTTCAATGCACCCCCCCTCAAAAAAAAAAAAATGATGGATAGCATTAACAAACATTCCACATCCACTGTTGTGGTTTGTTTTGTTTTAAATCACCACATGTGTGAGTAGGAACCTCTTTTTATAACTACACATTCCATTACACATATCAGTCCAGGCAAGGTTAACCCAATGATTTTCATCATCAATTTTACGCTTCACAGTTGACATGATTTAAGATGCCGTCACACCAAACGTGAGCGGGCAAACTTTTTGCGCGGCATGATTACATTATAATTAAGTGTAAATATGTGAATATACATGAATTCACCATTTGAGTGAGTTGCAGACAGGGGAAGTTGCTTTTGTAACTTCTGCAGCTGTGTTCAACCTGCTGCTGAAATTCCCAAAATAACTTCATGCTTAGGTTTACATTATCCGACGGGGGGCTCACCTGAAAAAGTTGTCTCTACCTCCAAAACTTCACAAGATGATAGGTGTTTACATTGCTAGCCTTGTTAAGCACGTCCGTGACAGGAGTCCGTGGATAAATAACGATATCCTGATTCAGCTGAAGAGCTCCCAGTCCTTGAGCATTCTGGAGTCACCTCCAGGGGAGTGACAGTGTGGTTGTGTTCGGAATGTTCATTCACTCCCTCCCTACTCGCTATATAGTGAATTTAGATATAGTGGACTATACAGTAAATTCAATATAACAATAAAATTAACAGCTTTTGGACACTACTGGGCTTGTTTTCACAACACGGTTAATTATGTCATGGTGAGACAGTAAAATGTAATAGAGTAACAATGGTAAAAAAAATGAATATCTGCATGGAATTTGTAGTAAATATCTATTAAATCAAATTGTTTTTGCCGAATTAATTAATATAAATACCTTAAGGTAGTTTATGCTGTGATGTGAAGCTCTCTTACTGCTCCATTAGCTGTACATGTCATGTCTGCTGCATAACTTCGCAACAGACAATTGAATTAATACGAGCCCAAAACGCAAGTGGAGTGAACATGTTTATTAACAAAAAGGGGAAACTCAAAAATACACAAAATACAGGGACAATGTTCAGTGTTTGCACAGTCTGGTACACAAGCAATGGACGCCCGAGCTCAGTTGGCTGGATAGGAAGCCCCACACGCTCCCAGGGCGGAACTGGGCAGCAGAGAGAGAAAGGTAAGCAAGACAAGAGACTTACATGGGGTGTCAGAGCTCAGGGGGCTCTGGGGAAACAACACCATAGAAGTCCATCGGGGAAGACTGCCAACAGCTCCAGGGGAATACATCAGCAAGTGACTACAGACTGAACTGTGTAGTGTAGACTGATGCCACGACACTGAATGCCCCTACTGTCACTCAATAAATACTCAGCAGGCTAATGAGTGACAAGTGGATGCAGTTGTGTGGCGGGAGTCTGTGCAAGAGTGTGTGTGTGTGTGCATGCATATGTGTGTGGACAGGATCAAATGAGAAAATAACTAACAGCTGGTGAGTGTCTGGTAGAGAGAGGAGTATGGCTATAGACTGGCAAAGGCAAGCTCAAGCTCAACCTGCAGCTGGAACCAATTAACAACAAATCAGAAGCTACAGAATCATGGGCGGAGCCGAAACACTAGCTCCGCACAGGACAGAGCCCCCCCAAGGGGTGGATTCCAAACACCCACCGTACCATCACAAAAGGACGCAAAACACAGGAGAAAACCTGCCCCCCCACCCCACCCAGAAGGCCAACATAACTAACCAGGGCAGGAGGTGGGGGGAACAGGTCAGGAGGGAACAAACCGACAGAAAACACAACAACACAAGGGAGCACAAAAATCCCAACCCCAAAACTAAGACTAACCCACCCCACCCCAAGAGTCCCACAGTTCAGGGGGCCGACCAGAGTCCAAGGCCCAGCAGGCAGCCCGTAGAACAGCATCAGGAGGCCTGCCAGGGCACACGGGCCACCCGGCTAGGAAACCCAGTCTTTCGGGTGGCCTGCCCACATGATTAAGCCACCATGACCGGAAGGGCAGATGCAGTGGCGGCCTACCCACCGGGAGGCTGAGAGGTGGGTGGCCGGACAGAGGAAGGGGAACCCCTGAGGTCACAGGTGGCAGAGAAAATAGGACTACGACAGTGCCCAGCAGGAGGAGGAGGAACACCCACAGGGCCTCCGGAAGGGAAGGGATGATCCCGGTGTCCCCAGACTGTCTGGTAGCATCCTCGGTGGTCCGGACGTGGTACTGGAACTCGGTAGCACCCGCGGTGGACCCGGGCTGGGCCATGGCTGCACCTGCGATGGTCCCGGCCTGGGACAACGTTGCACCAGCGGTGGCCCCGTCCCAGGACCTCATTGCTCCCGCGGTGATCCCCGACTGAGCCTGCATTGCACCCACGGTGGACCCAGACTGAATCATGGTTGCACCCCCGGTGGAGTCCAGCTGGACCCCTGCTGCACCCGCAGTGGGACCCGGCTGGGTCACTGCTGACCCCAACGCTGCTTTAACCGTGGGCCAGCCGACCTGTATGAGCACCCGAGCCAGAAGGTGATCAATTATGGGCACCCAAGGCTGGAGCAGAGCACCCACAATGACCTCCTCGGCAGGGGAGGCCAGACCCACAGTGACCTTCAGTGGCAAACCTGGATCCTTGGACCCGTCTGGCGATGTTGGACTTTCTCTGATGACCCTGGAAGGGGACTTAGACAGGGAGAAAGAAGGGTCAGGGTTGCTGGCAGTGGCCGAGCTCAGCTCAGCGAGCTCAGATGCAGCGGCTGGCTGCTCTTGGCCCTCCTCATCAAGAGCTAGGCAAAAATGCTCAATAATGGAAAGGAGGAAAACAAAGGAGAGCGCTTGCCTTAGCTCAACCTCCACCGCCATCCAGGACTCTGACAATCCGGTGATGTACTCCCAGGCTCGGCCTCCTGGAGGTGCAGCTTAAGCGTAGACTCTGCTGCGGTGGCCTCCACAGCAGGCATGATAGTTTCTGCAGTCATCATAGTCTCAGCCATTGTGACCCATGCTGGCGATTCCTCTGGTGTGGCGGCTGATATCTGGCCCACTGTTGCTGCAGGGGAAGAATCCTCCCGGACCTCTGGCTCCTCCCAGTCATGACAGTCCAGCTCCGGTGTACATTCAGGGGAAATGGAAGAGAGCATGGAGAGGGCTGGTGAACCATTCTTAACAGCAGCAGGTGGGGAGAACTCAGGAGACTGCTTTCCCTGAGTGCCCCTACTAGGAATCAGGAAAGACATTTCATCATTTATAGGAATAGAATGAAAATTAACTTGCCTGTTTTCCCAGATTAAGATGTCGGCTGCTGCTGTCGTTTGGGCGTCGTCACCCGTCCGTCCGGGAAAGGCGGTGCTTGGCCCCTCTATTGACAATTTAGGAGCTGCCCCTCTCACCACAGGAACAGGAGCCACTGGTGAGGAAATCAAGTGCCCCTCTACTGCCTGCAGATTCACCAAGGAAGGAGACCTCGCAGCGGATGTGGAGGAGGATTCTGCAGACGGGGCTGCTAAGACTTGGAGATGAGGATCTGGTGCGGGAATAACCGGGCTTGGTGTAGGGAGAGAAGCAGTTAGTGGGGCTGGATTGTTCTTCCGGGAATCCGGGGCCGAATGACGTTGATGCTGTTGACCTGGTTGTGGCCATCTTGGAGCAGGAGATGGAGCGGAGGAAAAGATGGCCACCGGCTGAGAAGAGCGTTTCTGCTCGGGCTTGGTGTGGAAAGCCCTTCTCCTCAGGTCAGGATAAGCCTGTTCGAGCGTGCAGACAGCGGACAGCAGTTCGGAGTATTGGGGATTATTCCAGAAGCCCCGATGAGCCCCCAGGATCCTTAACGCTCTGTTGAGGCAGTCCAGTTTCTCCCCGGGACCATAGGCTTCATGAGCATCCTCCAGCAACTCCCAGATCAACCAAGCTGCCTCCTGCATCTCTCCACTGGGATGTCCCACTGCCCGTCCACTTCTGCCAGTGTGGGAATGGCTCTTTGAGGACATCACGCTCCGAACAGGTATTTGGAAAAAACACACAAAAATTTTAAAAAAATGTCACCCCACTTCACCTCTTGGGCTCACTTCTTCGTGGCATACTGTCATGCCACGAAGCGCAACTTTGCGCAACTTTGTAACGGACAATTGAATTAATACGAGCCCAAAACGCAGGTGAAGTGAACGTGTTTATTAACAAAAAGGGGAAACTCAAAAATACACAAAATACAGGGACAATGCTCAGTGGTTACACAGTCTGGTACACAAGCGATGGACGCCCAAGCTCAGTTGGCTAGATAGGAAGCTCCACACGCTCCCAGGGCGGAACTGGGCAGCAGAGAGAGAAAGGCGAGCAAGACAAGAGATTTACTGTACATGGGGCGTCAGAGCTCAGTGGGCTCTGGGGAAACAACACCATAGAAGTCCATCGAGGAAGAGTGCCAACAGCTCCAGGGGAATACATCAGCTGGTGACTACAGACTGAACTGTGTAGTGTAGACTGACGCCACAACACTGAATGCCCCCACTGTCACTCAATAAATACCAAGCAGGCTAATGAGTGACAAGCGGACGCAGGTGTGTGGTAGGAGTCTGTGCAAGAGTGTGTGTGTGTGCATGCATGTGTGTGTGTGTGTGTGTGTGTGTGTGTGTGTGTGTGTGGACAGGAACAAATGAGAAAATAACTAACAGCTGGTGAGTGTCTGGTAGAGAGAGAGGTGTGGCTGCAGACTGGCAAGGGCAAGCTCAGGCTTAGCCTGCCAGCTGGAACCAATTAACAACAAGTCAGAAGCTACAGCCACAAATCATGAGCGGAGCTGAAACACCAGCTCCGCACATGACAGTACATTGCATTATGGAATATATTGGCTAATGTAGTGACCATCCATTGTACACTGCTTGAAAATGGGATATTTTCAGTGTACTATATAGTGAATTAAATTTTCAGTTAAGATTTCGAATAGCACTACAAAATGGCTGATTCACTATATAGTACACTACATGGAGAAGCAGTGAACATTTTGAACACAGCATCTCACTTTCAAACCAGTTTACTCTCCAGTGTTGATACTTTTACTCTGATGACGGCACAATCTCAAAGTTAGCACTATCCCTGGGACGCAAATGCGCATTTTCGTGTATGCTTGCCTCTTTCCATTGACTTTGTATGCATTTGCATTGCCCGTTTGCATTTGGTGTAGGCTTGGTATCTTGCCACTAGCACTGTTAGCCACAGTCATAGAGCCCACACTTCAAAGCAAATGCACTGCATTGTGGGTTGACGATTGGCATTTATGGTCTGTAGTAATTAATGGATTTCTGCAATTCTTTGAAATTTGTTGGCCTTTGTTCCTCTGGCTGGGCCACAGACTGGGCCTGGGCCACTCGAAGGTTGGTTCTGGGCCGCTAATTGATTAGGCCGGGACCAGGGTAAGCCTGGTAATGTTTATGTTTGTTCTTGGATTCTTACAGGTAATGCTGGAGATGACGGCGCCAAGCTCCAGACTGCTGTTGGAAAGGTGGATGATTTGGCTTCAGATCCTCCTAATAGCTTTGACCGCTGTAGTCCGTGAGTGGGGCAGTGACGGTGCAAGGCAGGCTGGCCAGGCTTGGACGGTCGGGAAAAAGGAGTGAGGATTACAGTGCACTGTGAATGGTGGTAAATTGATTTACATAGGGTTATGGTGAATAATCCGCCAGGAATCTGGTCCGCCGCACAAGGAGGAATCCTGGGAAGAGCACACAAGAGGATGAAAAAGTCCAAACTATTTACAAGGCAAAAAAGCAGGCTTACTTCAGGCTGCACACGAGGCTCAGGCTTATGCAGGCTTGGCAGGAATGACACGATGTGCCCAAGCCGAGTAGTAGGAGAGGGTCTCTTTTAAAAGCCCTCCCTAATTGCCTTCAGGTGGTGTGCGCGGCTGCAGGGAGGAAGCCAATTAGTGGAGAGAGGTACCGGCAAAGGTGTGCAGCCCTGGAAACCTTACGGTACCCCCCTCTCAAGAAATGCCTCCTGGCGTAACTTGGGGCTTGTCGGGGTGACGTTGATAGAAGGACTCAATGAAGGAGTCATCCGTGATGAAGAACCTCAGAATCCATGACCTCTCCTTAGGTCCAGAGCCCTCCCAGTCCACCAAAAACTGTATGCAACGACCCTGGCGGTGTGCATCAATGATGCGGTTGACCGCATAGACCAGTCTTCCATAGACCATCTTCAGTGGTGGTGGAGGTTTGGATGGAGCACAGAGAGAGCTGACAAACATAGGCTTGACCTGAGAAACGTAGAACACAGGGTAACAAGCAGAGAGGGAAGAAGACTGAGCTGCACAGAGGCAGGGTTAACAATCACAGTGATGGAAAATGGATCAACAAAATGGGGAGCCCACTTTTTTACAGTCAGACTTGAGTGTGAAGTTCTTAGCTGAGAGCCATACCTTGCAACCTACTGAACAGACAGGGGCAGAAGTCCTCCTCCAGTTGACCCTCTTAATGTTCTCCTTCCTAGAGTGGAGCAGTGCCACCCTGGTGTCCCTCCAAAAATGGCGACATCTGTCCATATGGTCAGTGACACTGGGCACAGTGATCTCCTCCATGATGAAAAGGAGAAGAAGATTATAGCCCAGTGATGCTTCGAAGGGGAAGAACCCTGTGGGGGCAGAGGTGGCTGTGTTGTGGGCATACTCTACCCAGGGCAGGTACAGTGGATATAAAAAGTCTACACACCCATGTTCAAATGCCAGGTTTTTGTGATGTAAAAAAATGAGCCCAAGATAAATCATTTCAAAACTTTTTCCACCATTAATGTGACCTATAACCTATACAACTCAATTGAAAAACAAACTGAAATCTTTTAAGGGAATTAAAAAAAACAAAACACCTTACAATAACCTGTTTGCATAAATATGCACACCCTGTTATAACTTGGGATGTGGCTGTGTTCAGAATTAACCAATCACATTCAAACTCATGTTAAATGGGAGTCAGCACACACCTGCCACCATTGAAAGTGCCTCTGATTAACCCCAAATAAACTTCAGCTGTTCTAGTAGGCTTTTCCTGACATCTTACAGCACAAGCCATGGTCTGCAGAGAGCTTCCAAAGCATCAGAGGGATCTCATTGTTCAAAGGTATCAGTCAGGAGAAGGGTACAAAAGAATTTCCAAGGCATTAAATATACCATGGAACACAGTGGAGACAGTCATCATCAAGCGGAGAAAATATAGCACAACAGTGACATTACCAAGAACTGAACATCCCTCCAAAGTTGATGAAAAGATGAGAAGAAAACTGGTCAAGTAGGCTGCCAAGAGGCCGACAGCAACATTGAAGGAGCTGCAGGAATTTCTGGCAAGTACTGGCTGTTTAGTACATACGACAACAATCTCCCGTCTAGGGTGGCAACATGGAAGCCTTATCTTACTAAGAAAAACATCCAAGCCCAGCTACATTTTGCAAGAGCATGTTTAAAATCTCCCAAATGCATGTGGGAAAATGTGTTACGGTGCAATGAAACCAAGGTTGAACTTTTTGGCCATAATTCCAAAAGGTATATTTGGCACAAACACAGCACTGCTCTTCATCAAAAGAACACCATACCTACAGTGAAGCATGGTGGTGACACCATCATGCTTTGGGGCTGTGTTTCTTCAGCTGGAACTAGAGCCTTAGTCAAGGTGGAGGGAATTATGAACAGTTTCAAATACCAGTCAGTGTTGGCACAAAACCTTCAGGCTTCTGCTAGAAAGCTGAAGATGAAGGGAAACTTCATCTTTCAGCATGACAATGACCCAAAGCACACATCTAAATCAACAAAAGAATGGCTTCACCAGAAGAAGATTAAGGTTTAGGAATGGCCCAGCAGGAGTCCAGACTTGAATCCTATCAAACATCTGTGGGGTGATCTGAAGAGGGCTGTACACAAGAAATGCCCTTTCAATCTGACAGCTTTAGAGCGTTTTTGCAAAGAAGAGTGGGCAAATATTGCCACACCAAGCTGTGCAACGCTGATAGACTCCTACCCAACAAGACTTGAGAGTGCTGTAATAAAAGCCAAAGGTGCTGCAACAAAGTATTAGTTTACGGGTGTGCATATTTATGCAAATGCTAGGTTATTGTAAGTTTTTTATTCTTCCCCTTTAAAGAGTTTAGTTTGTTTTTCAGTTGGGTTGTACACATTATAGGTCACATTAATGGTGGAAAAAGTTTGGAAATGATTTATCTTGATATCATTTTTTTATATCACAAAAACCTGGCATTTGAACACGGTGTGAAGACTTTTTATACCCACTGTAGGTACTCCATGACATGGGGTCCGATGTTGTGACGCATCATAGAAAGGCCTCCAGCTCCTTGTTTGCCCGCTCACACTGCCCGTTGGTCTGTTGGTTGTAGCCAGATGATAGGCTGACCGTGGCTGTGATGGATCTGCAGAATGTGCACCAGACCTGTGACACAAACTGAGGAACATGGTCCAAGACAATGTCGCTCGGTATGCAGCCTGATGACATGGGTTGTAAGCAAGTTGGCCGTGTCCAAGGCAGATGGTGACTTGCGTAGGGGAATGAAGTGTGCAGCCTTGGAGAATCTCTCCACGACAGTCAGGATGACAGTGTAGCTATTAGAGGATGGCGAACCTGTGACAAAGTCCAGCGTGATGTTAAACTAGGGCCGACTGGGAGTGGGGTGGGGATGAAGTAACCCAGAAGGACAGGTGGTGAGAGACTTGCCTGCAGAACACTGTGGACAAGCCTTAATGTACTCCTGCACATCGCAATCCATGGTCGGCCATCAGAAGATTCAGCGGAGTGAGGAGAGGGACCTGGCTACCCCTGGATACCCCTGGATACATTTTCACTGTTATGCAGATGACACACAATTATACCTGTCAATGAAGCCAGATGATACTAATCAATTAGCCAAGTTAGAAGCCTGTCTTAAGGAAATCAAAGTTTGGATGACTTGTAATTTCCTGCTATTAAATTCAGATAAGACTGAAGTCATTCTTGTTGGTCCAAAAAACCTTAGAAATTCCTTTCCAAATCAAACTTTCAGTTTGGATGCAGTTACTCTTTCTCTTAATAGCTCTGTGAGGAACCTTGGAGTTATTTTTGATCAGGATTTGTCCTTCAATTCACATATTAAATTTGTTTCTAAGACTGCCTTCTATCATTTGCGTAATATTGCCAAGATTAGGAGCATCTTGTCTCAGAGTGATGCTGAGAAGCTAATCCACGCTTTTGTTAGCTCGAGATTAGATTATTGTAATTCTTTATTATCAGGCTGTCCTAAAACATCTTTAAAAAGTCTTCAGCTGATCCAAAATGCTGCAGCAAGAGTTTTAACAGGTACTAGAAAGAGAGATCATATCTCTCCGGTTCTGGCCTCCCTTCATTGGCTTCCCATAGAGTTTAGAATTAAGTTTAAAATCCTTCTTCTTACTTACAAAGCTCTAAACAATCAGGCTCCTTTTTATTTAAAAGATCTGATACTACCGTATCATCCTAACAGAGCACTACGCTCCCAAAATGCAGGTTTACTTGTAATACCTAGAATCTCCAAAAGTACAATGGGAGGCAGAGCCTTCAGTTATCAAGCTCCTCTCCTGTGGAATCAGCTGCCAATCTGGATTCGGGAGTCAGACTCGATCTCTGTTTTTAAGAATAGGGCTAAAACCTACCTTTTTGATATAGCCTACAATTAGGGAGGGATCATGTGTTTCTGAACCCTCCCTTAGTTATGCTGCTAATAGGTTTAGTCAGCCGGGGGACCTCCAGTAATGCACTGGGCCTCACTCCTTTCCTCACTCTCTATGAAATATTTTTTTTTTGCTGGTCATTAACATTTGTTTGTTCTCTCCCATAGATTGAGTCCCCATCGTGCTGTTTGCTCTCTACATGTCTGTTCTTTTCTTCTTCTCTGTCCCCTCACCCCCCAGCCAGTCGCAGCAGATGACTGCCCCTCCCTGAGCCTGGTTCTGCTGGAGGTTTCTTCCTGTTAAAAGGGAGTTTTTCCTCTCCACCGTCGCCAAGTGCTTGCTCACAGGGGATCGCCTGATTGCTGGGGTCTTTCTGCAACTGTGGGGGTCCTCCCTACAGTTGATAGTGCTATGAGATGACTGTTGTTGTGAAATGGCGCTATATAAATAAAGTTGAATTGAATTGAATTGGATGACAGGAAAACTTCACTGTGTGCAACCAGTGAATAACCTCCCTTTTCATGACTGCAGGAACAAACATCTGGTGCCCCCCCCCCCTCTCTCATCCTTCGCTCATTGGGCTCCCATGACAGCAGAGCCCAGAATGATGGTGTCCTTCACAGGGGTCACTGAGTCAGGAGAAAACTGCCTGGAGAGAGCATCAGATTTAGTATTTTTAGAACCTGGGGCCTCATGCACAAAGAATTGAGTGGATTTCCTACTGAAAGATGACGTATGTTTAAATCAGGAAAACACCGTAAGCAAAAAAAAAAAAAAAAAACGATGTATGAAACAGTGTGTTCGCAGGAATCCAAGCACATTTCCTCTGTATATCCCAATCTACTTCACTGCAAAAAATCAAAATCTCACCAACTATATTTGTCTCATTTCCAGTCAAAATATCTCATTACACTTAATATAAGACACATTTACCTAAAGAGTAACTTTTCAGTGAGATATAAGAACTTATTTTAAGTTAACCTCTTGCAGTCCGGTGTACCGCGGGTGGTCACGTCTCTGCGTCCTAGGGTGCACAAGGGCGCCCTAGAACGCACACTGTGCGTCCTAGTGCGCACTGAGAAAAAAAAAAGCTGCATTTCCGTTCTTCCACGACAGACACAGCCGCGAACAGAAAGCCAAAGGAGTGCTTTGATTGGTTTAGATGTGATTGACCTCTCATTTGACTAATAAGAGCCTTGAATTGGGTTTCTGAAACCTTGAAGAACCAATGACTGAAAACCTAGCAAGAAGGACCCGCCTACCAATGGCTGCAAATACAGCGAGCCAATTGAAGCACAGAAGTTCGAAAGCGTGCGTCCCTTGCCTAAAATCTGTTTTGGTAAGCCGCTGGGTGACATACACGTGCTCGCCAGTCTTTTTTTCTTACTACTGTTCTTATTTGTTTTGAAAAATCGTTCGCCAAAACCGCAATCATGGAAGCGCAAAACCGCAATAATGGAATTATGGTTTGACCGGGTCGTGTGACCAGAACCACGAGTCCGTAACAAGCGTACCAGCGTCATGTTCGTCTGACAATGAGGAAGAGAAGTTTGCCAGCGACACTGCTGTTGTGGACAGGTAAGTGTTATAAGCTAAATTATTCTTTATCCCTGAAAATTGTAATCAAAATGACTTTTGACCGATCGGTAAATTACAACTGTGCCGCGTCCGGACCGTGAAGCCCCCCCCCCCCCCCGCTACTCTTCTGTAGTGGATTGCAGATATTATTGCAGATATTTTAGTACAACTGTGCGTAGTAGACCTTGGCACACGGCCGTGGTCCGTCATGTGTCGATGGACGATGTCCGTCCTCTGTAGCGGGAGGGGGGAGGAGTTGTTATCTTCTACATTACAGATATTTTAGTATAATTTTTATTGCATTGTAGGTTATTTTTTCTTGTAAAAAAAAAGCCACACATTTTTTACGTGGCATGCCTCTTTGTGTGTGGGGGCTTGTTTGTTCATTCATTCATTCATGAATGAATAAACACCCCCCCCACACACACACACACAGCCCTGAGTGTCACCTTTCATTAGAGCCCAAGATGAAGCTTCTATATTGAATCATTCAAAAGTTACAGACGTTTTTCCAAACTGTGCCATTTGGCACAGTTCAAAAACGCATGGGAACAGCCTAAGAAAAAAGCTGTGTAATATATTCGTTTTTTGTGGTATTGTTACCAAATTTTGACCTCAGCTGGATAACACTTGGTTCTACATTTCTGTTGCATTTTCCAGCCCGGATCTGACAGCTGTGTGTTATTTGCAAGCATTTGTATCCAAAAAAACACCCAGGCAAAATTTATTTTCTTCAAGTTCAGTATGTTTAGATGACTGTTACTCAGTGGCAGGAGCACTTAGAGAGATTATGACTATTTTGCCAAAAAATTCAAAGTGTTTTCTTTTAAATGAGACTAACCCCATGAAGATGCTGCAAAGGGTTGAAGAACAGCTTTTGATTTACTTTGGGTACGTTGTTTTTTGGCGTTTTTAGGGAAATTGACCAGAGTGCAAGGGGTTAATAGATCTTGTTCTGAGTCAGTTTTGACTTGTTCCATTGGCAGATTTTTTCACTTGTTTCAAGCAAAAATATCTTGTTTTTATTTTTTTTTTTTACTTGTTTTTAGAGGGGCATTTTTTCCAGTGTTGAAATTGAACGTACATGAGGAAATACCGGACTCCTCCCTTGACACGCCTTCATTTGAATATACAATTAGATGCAAATAGATATGCAAATAGATATATACAAGCCCTGCACATTTGATTCTCCTGTATCCACGATCAAAAATAATGGATTTAATGGAATTTCATGGATTGTGAGTTGGAGGTGCTCCTGAATGAGGTAGAGGCATGTAAAAACATTTTGTTTGGCATGCTGTCCTTCAGCATTAGTGCCAGATACAGGTAATTCAATAGCCTGCTCACATCCCTATAAGATTAATTTACTGTTTTCCTTTATTAAGACAGGGATAAGAAGGAGATGTTTATTTAACCCTGACATGTTTCCACTGACGTCTGCAGTCGTCCTCAGAAGCGTCAGCTGATCGCTATGATTTGTGACCAGCCGGTTGGATCAGCTGGTTGAATAAAGGATAACAGTCATGAAAAAGAAGACAATATGAACCTATTTAGTGGGTAGCCATGGTCACCTGTCAGTTGAAAGCAGATCACATTAGACTCGACAAGTACATATTTTATATCCAAAATGCAAATCTCATCCTTTATAGTTATATACAACTTACATGGATTACACACACCACTAAATGAATGAAGTGCGCCAGGGAAAGGCTGAGACTGTTGCATTTCAAACGTTATGCATGTGTTTATTGTCATAACTATTGTACACACTGAGGCAATTGGGGGCTTGGTAGAATGCTGTGAAACTGTAGTTTAATCAGCAAAAAAAGAAAGTCACTTACTCCAACCACTGACTTGTAATGCAGCCTTGAAGACAGAGTGATATTTGGGTGCGCACAGGCATGTTGCGCATGAGGTGGGTTATTTAGGACAATTACATGAATTTACTCACCAAGAAGCCACCCGTCCACACAGTGCCAGCTTGTAGTTTGTTCCCAACAATGCTGTTCATTAGAATCATTGGGAAAACCAGCTCTCGCTGCAAATTGCGCTTTGATGTTGGAATGTTCAACTGCATCGTATGGGAATATGATGTACCTGGGTGACAGCTGGTTAATGCCATCCCACACAGCTGGCATAGCTCGGCTCAGGGTTGACTGAGAAATTCCCGATTGGTCTGCCAGCTCCGTCTGGAATGCCCCTGTTGCCAGGAACCCCAGAGCACCTACACTGGAACGGACAGCGCACAGCTTCTTGCCATGTTGTGCTCCAAGAGTGGCTGTAGCTCTGAGCACAGTTCCATAAGGACTGCCTGTGGAAAACTAAACCAGCTGACAAGCCAGTCATCATCCTGAGCCAGAAAATCTTCTGTCTCTAAATATCCTTTCTCTTCTCACTGCGGGATTTGCAATATCATCTAATAATGCTAACACCATTGTTATTGGAGGCATTTTCTGCACTTCTTTGCACTTGCTTTTATATCCACTCATCTAATTGCACACACTTGGATGTTTGTTCATCATGTATCTCTGGTGTGTACAATAATTTTCACGTCATTATCAGTCTCCCAGTATCACCTCTAGGTGTTGCCAACAGACCAATAACAGTAGAAACGTACGTACGCCAGCCATAAAGTTGCCGTGGGGCTATGCTTATTTCCATGGTCATTTCATTCTTGATACATCTGAAATTTTCTGTGGAAAAGGACGTACGCCATGTTTTTGTGCATAAGTACCCTTTGTACATGAGGCCCTGGTCTGTAGATCAAGGTTTAGCTAAAATGGCCAAAAAATGGAGCCCATCTGGCTTGGCATGAGTTGAGCCATTTAGCTGTCCTAATGTACTTGAGATTTTTGACATCAGTCCAAGGTAAGAATGGTTGAACCAACCCCTCAGCCAATCTTGCCACTCTTCCAGCACTAACTTGATAGCCAACAGCTCCCGGTCACCAATGTTGTAATTCCTCTCAGCAAACAAAAGACGCCAAGAGAAAAATGCACAAGGGTGGATTTTGTGATCAGTTACTGAGCGCTGGGAGAAAATTGCCCCTACCTCGATGTCTGAGACATTCACCTTCACAATAAACTAACGTTCAGGGTGGGGCTTGGTCAGGATAGTGGCTTGAGTGAATTTAGTCTTGAGCTGGGAGGACGCTGTGTTAGCCTTATCTGACCAGGCCAACGGGACCTTGGTGGAGGTCAGACGGGTCAATGGGGGGCAACAACACTGTAACTGCAAATAAATTTGCAGTAGAAACTGACAAAACCTAGGAACTGCTGCAGCTGTTTTTGGGTTGAAGGTGTGTGCCAATCAGTGACTGCTTGGATTTTCTTAGGGTTAAGTTTAATGTGACCATTAGAGATGATGAACCCAAGGAATGTGGTTGAGGTGGTGTGAAAATCACATTTCTTGGCCTTCACATAAAGCTGGTTTTCCAGAAGCTGCTGCAGCATCCTATGGACATGGATCTTATGCTGTGCTAGGGAATGAGAGGAGATCAGAATATCATCCAGATAAACAAACACAAAGGTGCCAAGAAAATCCTGCGCAACGTTGTTTATGAGGTGTTGAAAGACCGCAGAGGCGTTGGTGAGGCCAAAGGCCATAACCAAATATTTAAAATGGCCGATGGGGGTGCAGAGCCCTGTCTTCCACTCGTCACCCTCATGGATTTGAACCAAGTGGTATGCGTTTCTGAGGTCTAATTTTGTGTAGATGGTGGAAGCCTGTAACTGATCAACGGCTGAGCTGATGAGAAGTAATGCATACTTGTCAGTGATGTTGTCACAGTGATGTTGTTCAGTTCCTGGAAGTCGATACATGGGTGAAGGGTACTGTCCTTCTTACCAACAAAGACAAACACTGCTCCCACTGTAGACGATGAATGGTGAATAATACCAGCGTTCAAGGACTCTTTAATATATTTTTCCATAGGCTTCTTTCTCGGGGCAGACAGGTTATACAGGCAGCTGGTAGGTAATCACGCTTCCTGCTGGAGATCTATGGCACAATCATAGGGTCAATGAGGGGGAAGAGACAGGGCTTTAGCTTTGCTAAGTATGGGTGCCAGGTCATGGTAATTTGAGGGAATTGTCATGGTCCGCTCCGCTCATCACCGTCAGCTGTGCTCACACCTGGTCCTCATCAGATGACGCCTATACCTACCGCTCTGACCTTTGGGTTAGTGCGGAGATGTCTCACTGCGCTCCAGGAGAGCTTCATCACCGTTCCCTGCCTTCTTGCTACGCTACAACCAGCGCTCGTCTTCTGCTTCATCCAAGGAGCCATTCAGCCTGCCACGTAAGCGCTCATTTCCACTCATCTTGTGAATCAGTTCCCCTGTGCACAGGCGGCGTCCTTGGTGGCAGATTCCCATCCTCCTCGTCCCAGGCGGCGGACCATTCATCATATCCACTCACCACCACCCGCATGTCTACTCACCTGCCGGAGTCACTCCACCACCTGAAGAGCACTGTCTTCCTGGCCACAGCTGTCACGCTGAACTGGAGCTAGCTACCATCTGTTCCCACAGTAAGTGCAGTGTAACTGTTAAACTCCAGTAGTGACACCCAGTAGTCCTCTTCCCTTGTGTGTCCTCAGGGTTGCCAGGCTGTACAGTGTCTTGCTCAGTTCCCGGCAGTTCCAGACAACATACACACCACACTCACTCTACCTGGTTGTTAATAAGCTTGATTGTATCGATTCGGAGTCTGTGTGTTGTCACTGGGTCATTGAACTATGTCAGGAATACTGGACAAATCGGGGGGTTCTGAAGTGGAAAGCTGAATGGAGATGCGTGGTGAACAGGTAGCAGAATGAAGACATGCAGACAAACAAAAGGGACTCCCAAGAGCTAATCATCCCCTTAAACCAGTCAATGGCAGGTCAAGGTCAAGGTCAAGTTTATTTATAAAGCACATTTACAACAACAAGTGCTGCTCAAAGTGCTGTACATAATGGAAAAAGCATACTAATAGATAAAATCAAAAGCATAAACAATACATTAACACAATGAGTCAGTCATAAATTAGAATAAATAAAATCCATAAAATCTATAATGTCCAAGCTCAACCTGTGTTAAAAGCCAGTACAAAGAGGTGTGTTTTTAGCAAAGATTTAAAGTGCTCAAGTGACTCAGCTGCTTTAATGTGGAAAGGTAGAGTGTTCCGGAGTCAATGGTTAAAAGAAGAATATTAAAAACTCTCTTGAGTGCAGTTTCTGTGCTATGATATGATTTAAAACCAGATGGGATTTTTTTCCCCCAATATCATTTTCCAGCATATAAGACTGTAACTCTGAATAGACCAACTTTTCAAGAACTTTGGCCAAAAACGGCAGTTTGGAGATTGTTCTATAGTTAGAAGGAGTATTGGGGTCCAGGTTAGGTTTTTTTAATGAAAGGATGAACAGCAGTGTCTTTAAAAACTGAGGGAACACAGCTTGGTGTGAGAGAGGCATTCCTCAACCTTAGCAGAAATTGACCAACAGAACAAAAAAGAGTTTTCAACAGACCAGGAGGAAGGCAGTCTAAAGGGCAGAATGAGGGTTTTATGGACTGGACAGCCTTTGTCAGCTCACTCATTGTTACAGGCTGGAAGTGGTCAAATTCTGCCAGAGGCACAGGAGAAATAGGGCCAGTAGAGTTAATGGCAGGTGACAGTGAAAAAGAGGACCTGATATTAGAAACCTTTTTAATGAAAAATAAAAGAAATGTTTTATATTTGTCTGTTGAAGACACTACACCAACATTGTTTTCTGGGTTCATAAGATTATTCAACAGATTAAAAAGGACCTTTGGGTTATGGCTGTTTGTAGACACCATATTGGACATGTATTCAGTTTTTGAAAGTGTTACCCAGCTTTCTGATAACCAAATAAAGTGTCTCTCAGCATCAGTAACGATACATATAGTTTGTCTTTCTTCAACTTTCTCTCTGCCCGTCTACACTCATGCCTGAGAGCATGTGTGGTTTCATTCACCCAGGGCTCAGGCATGGATTTAGAGCATCTGGTTTTGTAAAAGGAGCAGTGGAATCCATTACAGGTACAGGTATCATTGATCAGAACAATTAGCTCCTCAACACTCATATCAGAGTTAATCAGCGACTGAAGCACAGAGTCATTAAATTCAGCAACAAATTGTGGCACTGTTGATGGATTTATGATGCATCGGCTGCATGGTGGAGCACTCAGCTTAATTACTGAACCAGGGAGCGTTACAGTGAAAAGAATGGGCAAATGATCTGAGATGTGGGTGTCACAAACCTCATTAATGCATACGTTTAGCCCATAAGATAAAACAAAAGTCCAAGGCCAGAAGTCCACTGAGTGATATTATGCCAGTCAAATTTAAAAATTCCTTGACCAGAGGCTTGGATTCACAGCACACATGAAAAATCACCAGCAACCAGGAAATGATCGAACCTGGGGACAATATCTGCTAGAAAATCTGAGAACTCTTTAATAAAATCCTTATTGAACTTAGGAGGGGGATAAATGAGTAAACACAGTACTGGAATATCCATCTGAAGTTCAAAGTGGAGGCCTAGAGGTAGAGCATCCGCCCCACAACTGGGAGGTCGGGGTTCAAGTCCCGGCCAGATCATGCCAAAGACCATAGAAAAATGGAACTTCCTGGCGTCCAGCTTGGTGCTCAGCAAAAATGGAGTGGAGGAGGGAAATGTGGGTGGCAAAAGCTCAGGTGGTAGAGTGGGTCATCTAATAACCAGAGGGTTGGCGGTTTGAATCCCGCTCTACCCAGCCACCCTGCTGTTATATAAAGGTGTCACACATGGTTCTCACTGCTTTATGCATCACCAAGAAAACTATCCTCATGAATTGGAAATCAAGAAACAATTTATGTACAACCTACTATAAGAACCTCCTATTAAATTATATTGGTCTGAAGAGAATGTTTGCCTCCCCTAAAAACCAACTGGCTGATTTCAATTCTCTGTGGTCACCACTTATTGATTCTACAGTATAACTTGAGGGAAAACCCCTCATTCTGTGGGGGGGGGGGGGGGGGGTTTCTGTGACCCACTGGAGCCTGTGTCCTGGGCACCAGTCCTGAGGTGGCTGTGCGTCTGGCCTGGGGGGGGGGGGGGGTGCTATGGGGTGGGCCGTGACCCCAAGCTGGCCGGCCTTGTCTGCCGAGTAGGTCTAGGTCTGGCCTTGGGCCCCTGGTGTTGGGGCACAGGTTCCCCTTCTGGGTCGAGGTCCAGTGCGCGCTGGTAGTGCACGCTGTCCTGGGCACATCCATGCACGGCTGGGTCGCGCCTTCCCCAGGGCCCTGCCGACGCTCTGGGGACTGATACCTACAGTGGGGAAAAAGTATTTAGTCAGCCACCAATTGTGCAAGTTCTCCCAGTTAAAAGATGAGAGAGGTCTCCAATTTTCATCATAGGTATACCTCAACTATGAGAGACAAAATAAGAAAAAAAAATCCAGAAAATCACATTGAAGGATTTTTAATGAATTAATTGGTAAATTCCTCAGTAAAATAAGTATTTGGTCACCTACAAACATGCAAGATTTCTGGCTCTCACAGACCTGTAACTTCTTCTTTAAGAGGCTCCTCTGTCCTCCACTCGTTACCTGTATTAATGGCACCTGTTTGAACTCGTTATCAGTATAAAAGACACCTGTCCACAACCTCAAACAGTCAGACTCCAAACTCCACTATGGCCAAGACCAAAGAGCTGTCAAAGGACACCAGAAACAAAATTGTAGACCTGCACCAGGCTGGGAAGACTGAATCTGCAATAGGTAAGCAGCTTGGTATAAAGAAATCAACTGTGGGAGCAATTATTAGAAAATGGAAGACATACAAGACCACTGATAATCTCCCTCGATCTGGGGCTCCACGCAAGATCTCACCCTGTGGGGTCAAAATGGTCACGAGAACGGTGAGCAAAAATCTCAGAATCAGACGGGGGTACCTAGTGAATGACCTGCAGAGAGCTGGGACCAAAGTAACAAAGGGTACATCAGTAACACACTACGCCGCCAGGGACTCAAATCCTGCAGTGCCAGACGTGTCCCCCTGCTTAAGCCAGTACATGTCCAGGCCTGTCTGAAGTTTGCTAGAGAGCATTTGAATGATCCAGAAGAGGATTGAGAGAATGTCATATGGTCAGATGAAACCAAAATAGAACTTTTTGGTAAAAACTCAACTTGTCGTGTTTGGAGGAAAAAGAACACCATACCTACTGTGAAGCATGGGGATGGAAACATCATACTGTGGGGCTGTTTTTCTGCAAAGGGACCAGGACGACTGATCCGTGTAAAGGAAGGAATGAATGGGGCCATGTATCGTGAGATTTTGAGTGAAAACCTTCCATCAGCAAGGGCATTGAAGATGAAACGTGGCTGGGTCTTTCAGCATGACAATGATCCCAAACACACCGCCCGGGCAACAAAGGAGTGGCTTCGTAAGAAGCATTTCAAGGTCCTGGAGTGGCCTAGCCAGTCTCCAGATCTCAACCCCATAGAAAATCTTTGGAGGGAGTTGAAAGTCTGTGTTGCCCAGCGACAGCCCCAAAACATCACTGCTCTAGAGGAGATCTGCATGGAGGAATGGGCCAAAATACCAGCAACAGTGTGTGAAAACCTTGTGAAGACTTACAGAAAACGTTTGACCTCTGTCATTGCCAACAAAGGGTATATAACAAAGTACTGAGATGAACTTTTGTTATTGACCAAATACTTATTTTACCGAGGAATTTACCAATTAATTCATTAAAAATCCTTCAGTGTTATTTTCTGGATTTTTTTTTTTCTCATTTTGTCTCTCATAGTTGAGGTATACCTATGATGAAAATTGGAGACCCCTCTCATCTTTTAAGTGGGAGAACTTGCACAATTGGTGGCTGACTAAATACTTTTTTGCCCCACTGTATGTTCCGAGGTGGGGGTGGGGGGTCACCCCCCATCCTCAGGGGCTTGCGTGTGTGGGTGTGTGTGTGCATGCATGCATGCGCGTGGGTGTGTGTGAGTGTGTGTATGCAAGTGTATATGCAGGTGTGTGTGAGTGTAGGTGTGTGTGGGTTTGTGTGTATATGTATGGTATGCCCTACCGCCGGCAATGTCTGTTTGGGGTTGATGGTGGGTGGGCTCGCGGGGGGTGCTTTGGGATGTCGCTTGACATGTGGATTGCCGTATTATTATTATTATTATTATCCATCCATCCATCTTCTTCCGCTTAATCCTTTTTCGGGTCGCGAGGGGGCTGGAACCTATCCCAGCATCTTTGGGCGAGAGGCAGGGCACAGCCTGGACAGATCACCAGTCCATCACAGGGCCAACACAGAGAGACAGACAACCATTCACTCTCACAGTCATACCTAAGGACAATTTAGAATCCCCAGTTTGATGCCAATTAACCTATCTTGCATGTTTTTGGCATGGGGAGGAAACCGGAGAAATCCCGGAGTAAACCCACGCAGACACGGGGAGAACATGCAAACTCCACACAGATCACTGTTGGTCGGGGGCTGGGATCGAACCCAGGATCTCCCGGCCAAGGGTGAGTCGCTCTGCTGCTGGAGTGCTAACCACTCCGCCACCACGCTGCCCATTATTATTATTATTATATATGTTTTTGTATGTGCATACAGGGTGTGTACAAGATGTGTTAGAGTAAGAGTGAGTGAGGCTGCCCCATCATGCCTATGGTCCTGGAGAGCCCTTGGGTACAACATTAGTGGGTCCTGGGTTGCATGGCCTGGTGCCCCTCATCCTGGGATGGGATCTAGTGGTGGTGGGTGGCTTTCAGAGCCAGTTTGGGAGCTGGCTTCTGGGGGAGGGGCTCTCTCTGGGACCACCCCTCTCCCAGTCTTACCTCCCCCCCCCCAATTCTGGATGGACCATACATCTTATTGGATACACTTAGGGTTTTGGGGTGGGAGTGTGCTGTACGGTGTCGGTGAAGAGGATCCCTCTGTCTACTACTGTGCCATGGGGCCGCCCTCACCTCAATTTTAATTGCACTGTAGACACTGAGGGCTTGAGGGGATGGGCACTCTCTTGTCCATAGCAATGGGCAGCAATGCCCTATCACACTTTCCCCCCAATTTTAACTGCATTTTGGTAGTTCACACACCTGCACCCAATGACACCACAAAAATAACACTCACTCATCACGATTCACGCAAGGGGGTAGGTCGTGGGGGTCTTCCTCCACCCTTGCTGCCCTCCTTCTGCTGGGGGCCTGGGACCTTGTTAGTGACCAGGGGTCCTTCATGTTGTCATGTTGTTGTCATCCCAGGGCGCTACCATGAGTGAATAGGTGTGAGCAAGGGAGTGAGTGAGAGAGAAAGAGTGAGCAAGTGAAAGCAAGTGAGTAAGTGAGAGTGAGGGAGTGATGAGTCGTGATGTTGATGGTGGGTCAGATTTGTGTGGTGCTTTGCATGTCGGGTGGCATCTCTGGGTGCTTGTGGTGGGTTTGTTGGTCGTTCGCTCCGGGCAGGCATTGGTGGCAGTGGGCTGCTTCTGTGGCTGCGGCTATCCTGGGGTGGGTTGGCAGGGGTGTGGCTGCTGGTCTGCGCCGGTGGTCTCCCTGGCCACTGCTGACCATTGGTGCACATTTGTGCCCACTGCATCTGCGCCGTGGCCGCCCCAACTGTTAAGGGTGAATAAGTGTGAGTGTGTGAGAGAGAGCACAAATAAATACAGTGGGGCAAAAAAGTATTTAGTCAGCCACCAACTGTGCAGGTTCTCCCACTTAAAAGGTGAGAGAAGTCTCCAATTTTCATCATAGGTATACCTCAACTATGAGAGACAAAATATGAAAAAAAAAATCCAGAAAATCACATTGAAGGATTTTTAATGAATTAATTGGTAAATTCCTTGGTAAAATAAGTATTTGGTCACCTACAAACAAGCAATATTTCTGACTCTCACAGACCTGTAACTTCTTCTTTAAGAGGCTCCTCTGTCCTCCACTCGTTACCTGTATTAATGGCACCTGTCTGAACTTGTTATCAGTATAAAAGACACCTGTCCACAACCTCAAACAGTCAGACTCCAAACTCCACTATGGCCAAGACCAAAGAGCTGTCAAAGGACACCAGAAACAAAATTGTAGACCTGCACCAGGCTGGGAAGACTGAATCTGCAATAGGTAAGCAGCTTGGTGTGAAGAAATCAACTGTGGGAGCAATTATTAGAAAATGGAAGACATACAAGACCACTGATAATCTCCCTCGATCTGGAGCTCCACACAAGATCTCACCCCGTGGGGTCAAAATGATCATGAGAACGGTGAGCAAAAACCCCAGAACCACATGGGGGGACCTAGTGAATGACCTGCAGAGAGCTGGGACCAAAGTAACAAAGGCTACATCAGTAACACACTATGCCGCCAGGGACACAAATCCTGCAGTGCCAGACGTGTCCCCCTGCTTAAGCCAGTACATGTCCAAGCCCGTCTGAAGTTTGCTAGAGAGCATTTGGATGATCCAGAAGAGGATTGGGAGAATGTCATATGGTCAGATGAAACCAAAATAGAACTTTTTGGTAAACACTCAACTTGTCATGTTTGGAGGAGAAAGAACACCATACTTACTGTGAAGCATGAGGGTGGAAACATCATGCTTTGGGGCTGTTTTTCTGCAAAGGGACCAGGACAACTGATCCGTGTAAAGGAAAGAATGAATGGGGCCATGTATCGTGAGATTTTGAGTGAAAACCTCCTTCCATCAGCAAGGGCATTGAAGATGAAACGTGGCTGGATCTTTCATCATGACAATGATCCCAAACACACCACCTGGGCAATGAAGGAGTGGCTTCGTAAGAAGCATTTCAAGGTCCTGGAGTGGCCTAGCCAGTCTCCAGATCTCAACCCCATAGAAAATCTTTGGAGGGAGTTGAAATTCCGTGTTGCCCAGCGACAGCCCCAAAACATCACTGCTCTAGAGGAGATCTGTATGGAGGAATGGGCCAAAATACCAGCAACAGTGTGTGAAAACCTTGTGAAGACTTACAGAAAACGTTTGACCTCTGTCATTGCCAGCGAAGGGTATATAACAAAGTATTGAGATAAACTTTTGTTATTGACCAAATACTTATTTTACCGAGGAATTTACCAATTAATTCATTAAAAATCATTCAATGTGATTTTCTGAATTTTTTTTTTCTCATTTTGTCTCTCATAGTTGAGGTATGCCTATGATGAAAATTGGAGACCTATCTCATCTTTTAAGTGAGAGAACTTGCACAATTGGTGGCTGACTAAATACTTTTTTGCCCCACTGTATGAGTGAGTCAAAGCACAAATGAGAGTGTATATATGAGTGAACAGGAGTGGAAGGAAGCATCTGTGAGTGTGAGCGACTGTGAGAGGGAGTGGGAATGGGAGCGAGACTGAACAAGTATGGTAGTGGGTGAGAGTGAATGAGTTGGAGTGTGGGAATGCGAGTGTAAGATTGCGAGAAGGAGAGGGTGAGTGAGAGTGAGCGAGTGCGTGTGAGTACAAGTGAGTGCTTGTGAGACCATGAGGGTGTGAGTGCGCAAGAGTGAGTGTATGTATTGGTAGGGGGTACTGAACTGAGGGGATGGCACCTCTTGGTACCTCCTGGCCGTGTGGGCTCCCATGGACTGGGGGGCTGGTCCCCCGTGGAGCTCCCCACGCCTTTCTGCCACCTTCCCTGGGCAATGGTCTGGGGCACTAGGATGGGCATGGGTCCTCTGTGTGTGTGTGTGTGGGGGGGGTTATCTGGGGGCCTATGCTGGGGGGGGGGGCAGGTCTTGAAGGTGCTGGCCTCCTGGCACCTGGGGCCCGGGGGCTGGCGTTGGCTCTGCTGGAAGGGCTGTGGGTGGGCCGGTATGGGAGCAGGGGTATGCTGCGCCGGCTGCCCGGCCTCAATCAGCCACCCCTGTTGTGGATTTAGCTGTAACATCAGTTGTTATAAGGAAAGAATGTCCAAACACCCAACTTTACCTTCATTTGGCTTTACTGGAGAATGCTGCATCTCAGTTTACAACACATCTGTCGTTCCCGCTGGCTAACATGCGTCCGTCTCTCTGATAGCACTGCATCGCTTAGCACTGACTTCTTCTTCTTCGGTCTGCAGCTTGAACAATAACATTTCATGGCCAAAGGTACAGTACCAGCGCCGTCTAGTGGACAATGTCTAACGACTGCATTGAAGGAAAACACCCTTGGGATTCTAATTAAATTACTATTATAAATAGCTTTTCTGATTAACTATAAAGTGTTTATAATATCTATTTGTCCTATATGTATTTCAATATGTAATAACTATCAACTTATGTGTATGAACCATTCTGAACTATTAAATATTCAACAACCCCTCCTGGGGCAGCTGCATAGCTGTCCTGGGGCTTGTTTGGTTCGGGGTATTTGTGCTCTGGGGGGTCAGTGGCACTGTCTTGTTTGCTCAGTGTTTCCGGGAGAGGGGTGTTGCTGTGACCTGCCACCCTCTTTGTATGCTTCACATACATACACTCACTCTGCGTGCGCTCTCATACACGCACATGCACACACACATATGTTCTTTTACAGGTGCAGATACCAGGCTCGTGATGAGACCTTTAAAGAAGAAGAAACGGCTTGTCTTCTCTTTGTTTCAGTTGTGACAGTTTGTTTTTTTCTGTTTGTTCTGCTGTCTTTTCTTTCTCCCTTCTCAACGACCCCCCCCCCCCCCCGGAATGGGTCAATCGTGGGTAAAACAAGCTAAATAAAGTATTAAAAGTTCTTACAAGAGGAGTCTATAAATAACATACAGTACATAGATATGTGCTTTATAAAGCTCTTTTTAGCAAAGTAAATCTGTTTGGCACAATAAGGGAAACAGATTTCTGTTCTGCTTATCTAGCTGCTTGACAGGACAAGGGGAAAAATGGAACTTCCTGCCATTCAGCTTGGTGTTGGGATTGGCAAGTGAGCCTTCTGGTGGCGTTCAGGTGAACTGCTAACATCTCTGTTAGCAGTTGTACGTAATATCCAGATGCCATAAAGTAAAAAAGTCAGGATAAAAGTCTTATTTTTCAATGATCTGGCATTGATCAGAGCCACATTCATTGAGAAGTCATCTGTACATGGTCCTTTCCAGGGCAAAGTACAGAGGTTGTTATAATTAACAATACAGCTTTAGGTTTGATGGCGTGTAGGAAAACAGACCTCAGCTGGCAACATGAGATTCACAGGCACGGAACCTCTGAGCACCATGGGTAGGATCCAGCTTAATGAACATTCCACCTCAGCCACATCATAAAGCAGATTCTTTACTCAATGGAAACGGAAATTAGCCCTGGTTCTCACCAATATTCCTGCTCACTTTCTACGTCTCCTTGTGCCCTTTCTCTGGGGAGTACAGAGCGGTGTGCACCACAGGTAAGTCTGGATACCAGAGAGGACAGGTGTAGGAGGGTCTGAATCTCTTTGACTATAATTCTTCTGCAACAGTTCTTGGGACATTAATCTTAAGAAGTGCCTGGCGGTCTTACACAAAGAGAGCTGAGATACTTTGGCAATAATCAGAAATTAATAGAAAAAGCAGGAGCATCAGACATGCAGCCATGCACGCTGCTGGCGCCATCTTGACAACCCTAACCCCTAACGTTTTCAGGAAAACCCTAAAACTATGGGTGATGTGGTAACTGGTAGCACTAACAATGGCACGTGTTCTCTATGGTTTCCAGAAACAATCATGGCCCCCTACTGCAACTGACGGGCTGTGCCTTTTTGCTTAGTGGAGGACAGTGAAGCAACGTGGTCCTCCTGACCACAATAGAAACATAAGCCATCCTCGCAGCCCCGCTGCTGTTCAGCAGGGGTTAGTCTAGACCAACCCACTGCCATTGGCTCAGGCACGTCTGAGGATGCCACCACAGGTGGAAGAGCAGGGAGAGAATGTGGAGGTGGTGAGGAGTGAGACCTGGTGTGGGAATAGCAGGTGCATTCATGAAACCGATTGTTGTGCTTGGTTACCAATGAGACCAAGGCGTCAAACGATTCGGGTTCTCCTCAGAGGCGGACTAGCTCGTCATGCAAGGTGGAATTCAAGCTGCGAGTGAAAATGGAGCTAACAGTGATGCCATCCCACCCAGCCTCCGCGGCTAGTACTTGCATATTTATTCCACCTAGCTGCAATGCTCCGTACTGTGGGTGTTTATATATTTACATATTTATTCCATCTAGCTACAATGCTCTGCACTGTGTGTTCATATATTCATATATTTATTCCATCCAGCTACAATGCTCTGCACTGTGTGTCTGTGTGTGTGTGTGTGTATATATATATTTTATAGTAATATGTACATATGTATATTAGCTGCTCTTGCTTGCTTGTTTTTTTTCTTGCCTTCTGATTGTTGCTCTGAGTGTTGCTATCCCTGTGCTGTTGCAATCCTGGAATTTCCCCGTTGTGGGACTAATAAAGGCTTATCTTATCTTATCTTATCTTAGTACCTGGAAATCAACGGTGTGCTCTGCCGCACTCTGGCGTAGATTTAATAAGCAGCTGGAAGCACTCTCTTCCTGATCCAAATGATCAAAAATGCAGGTAAACTGATCTGTAAAACGTTGAAAAATGTAGGTTCTCCGCCAGGAATCACTGTCCACCACACAAGGAGGAGTCCTGGAAAGAGCACACAAGAGGCTGAAAAAGTTCAAGCTATTTACAAGACAAAGGTAGGCTTCCTTCAGGTTGCACATGAAGCTCAGACTTAGGCAGGCTTGGCAGGAATGACATGACATGCCCAGGCCGAGCAGTAGGACAGTGTCTCTTTTAAAGGCCCTCCCTAATTGCCTTCAAGTGGTGCACACAGCTACAGGGAGGGAGCCAATTAGTGGAGAGAGGTACAGGCAAATTTGTGCAGCTCTGGAACCCTTACATGTCCAGGGTGTACCCCACCTCTTGGCAAAAAATGCTGGGATAGGCTCCAGCCCTCCTGCAACCAACCCAAAAAGGATTAAGTGGATAAGATGAATGAATGAATGAATGAATGAATGAACTGATTGTCAGCCAGAAGCAGCAAGTGTGTAGACCAGTAGTTTTTGTAATCACATGCACAAGTCTTTATATAAATCAACAGTTCCAAGCAAGGATGTGCACAGGTACAAGCAGTCGTTGCCAGGGCAATGGCTCATTTGCCATCTTTGTCTGAGCTGCCCCTCCAGAAAAAATAAAAATAAAAAATTGTAATAACTAATAAAAAGAGAACGGTTATGCCTTATCATTATGTTATTATAGAAGCCTGTCATTAATCTGTTAGGTTGCAACTTTTCTTTGAAAAATTTTAGGCATTTTCTTTCTAAAATGTGATTTTTTTCTCATAAGTATGTCACTATATTTGTGCATATTTGTGCATATATATTTGGATATTTGTCCAGTTCCATAACATCCGTAATATTATGGAACTGGACAAATATCAGTGAATATTATGAACTGGAGTCACAGTAACAATCAGACAACTGTAGGACACTGAAGGATTATACTCATCTGCTACAAGACATTCAACAACATGAATCAAAAGATCAACAAACAGGAACAACAGGAACTGAAAGTTTTTGAATATACAGATCACAACCCACAGGACGTAGAATATAACATAGACCCTGATAATAATTTATTTAGCTCCATCAATAATGACTGTAATTACTACACAGATGATCGGTTTAACACAATGGTCACATCTGATTTCAATATTTCTATGATCCACTTCAACAGCAGAAGTCTCTATGCCAACTTTAATAACATTAAAGATTATTTACATCAATTTAAAGAGCCATTCAATATTGTGGCAATATCAGAGACATGGCTCAGTGAAGAGAAAGGAGTGGATTTTACCATGGATGGCTATGAATTAAATTATATAAATAGAAAAGTGAAAAAAGGAGGAGGAGTTGCAATTTATGTTGACAAGAGCTTGAAATACAAGGTTGTTGAAAATCTGTCAGTAACTGTGGATGATTTATTTGAATGTATTACAATAGAAATCTGTCTGGACAATGTGAAGAATGTAGTAGTTTATTTATTTAGCGAATGCAAAGTCCTTAAGCCAAGCAGTTGCCTCCTGGTTTGCTGTATGGAGGGTGTGTAATCCTCCTTCCAGTCTTTGGAGCGGGCAAACCTCTATGATGTATTCCATTGTTTGCTCCTCTCCACATGCGCACAGTGGGCTAGGGCTACTGCCCCATCTGTGAAGGCTGGCCAAGCAGGGGCCATGTCCAGTCCTGAAGAGATTGAGTGTAGACCACTGTCTCCTTGGGAGGTTGGTGCCCGGGACCTGTTGGTTGGGGTTTATCACCAGCTGTTTGTTTGGGACCTCCTTGGTCTCCCATTCCTCTTGCCAAGCTGTCTGGATGCTAAAGTCAGCTGGGGGAGTGTTTTTCCAAATTGGCCGTCTGGATGAAAGTCGGGCAGTGGGTGGGGTGTAGATATCTGCATGGATTGGCAAGTGAGGAAAATCTTTAACTTTTTGGAGCATCCTTTGAGTTAATGCTGCTCGCCGGATGTGTGGAGGGGCTATGTTTGACAGTACAGAGAGCCAGGGGAGTGGTGTTGAGCGGATTGTTCCAGTTATAGTTCTCATGGTTGAGTTGAGCAGGGTGTCTACATGGTGTGTGTAAGATGACCTGGACCAGACAGGGGCACAATATTCTGCTACAGAGTATGAAAGGGCCAGTGCTGAGGTGCGCAGGGTGGAGACTGCCGCCCCCCATTTTGCACCAGCGAGCTTGCAGAGCAGGTTGTTTCGTACCTTCACCTTAGCAGCCGTCCCCTTTAGATGTTCCTTGAAGGATAAGGTCCTATCAAGGGTCACTCCAAGATAAGTTGGATTTGGGGCATGCTTAAGCTTGAGTCCGCTCAGGTGGATGTTTAGTTCTCTGGCAGCTTTTGCATTGTGGAGATGGAATACACTGGAGACGGTTTTTGCTGGGCTTGGTTTTAGGCGCCAGATTTTGCAGAACTGGTCCAGTTTGGCAAGATCTTCCGTGAGCACCCGTTCCAGTGGTTCAAAGTCTGGTGCTTGGAATGCCAAACAGATGTCGTCTGCATAGATGAATTTGCGGGATTTTGTAGTAGGCAGGTCGTTTATGTAGAGGTTGAACAGAGTTGGAGCTAGAACTGAGCCTTGTGGGAGTCCGTTTTTCTGCATTCTCCATGCACTTGTGTTCTGACTGAGGTGGACTCTGAACCTTCGGTTGGTCAGCAGGGTTTTTATAATTGCTGTTGCCCAAGCAGGGATCGCCTTTATAAGTTTCAGGAGGAGGCCTTTGTGCCAGACCGTATCATAGGCGGCTGTAAGATCGAGAAACACAGCCCCTGTCTTCAGTCTGCTCTCGAAGCCATTTTCGATGAAGGTGGTTAGGGCCAGTACTTGTTCTCCTGTACTGCGGTCCTTGCGGAAACCTGCTTGATCCACACTTAGAATATCCTCTATTTCTGGGGAAATGTGTTGCAGTATTAGGCGCTCCATGATTTTGTAAGGAACGCTGAGTAGGGAGATTGGGCGGTAGCTTGCTGGTAGTTTGTGGTCTTTGCCAGGTTTTGGGATGGCAATGACCTTTGCTGTCCGCCATTTCTTTGGGATCGAGTTTGTTTGTGTGATCCTTGTGTAGAATTGTGTCAACCAGGTTAGGGCTCGGGGGCCAAGATTTTTCATGAATTCTGGGAAGATGTTATCGTATCCTGCTGCTTTTCCACATTTCAGGCCCTGTAGGACTTTCTCCAGTTCAGCAGCCTCGAAGGGTTCAGGGTTTGTTTCCTCTACAGGCATTTTTTGGTGTTTTTTTTAGCTCAGTTGTAACTGCTCTTCTGGTGTCTTTGTCTTGGGGTGCTTTGGCGATAGTCAGTAGGTGGGATGCAACTTGGTTGGGTGTGACGGATGCTCGGCTTTGGCTAGGGGGCTTCTGTGCAACTCCTAGGCGACGGATGAGGCTCCAACATTTCCTGCTAGAGTGGGTAAAGCTCCGGTCAGCAACTGTCTCCTCCCATTTCTTTCGCCGGGCTGTATTTAGCGATTCAATGAGATGGCCTGCTATCTCTGGGTCCCCTGATGTTTGATAGGATTGTAGGAGGGCAGCACTTTCTCCGTCCAAACATGGGACATAGAGGGGTCGGTAGCCTCGTGGGATTGCAGTATGGGCAGCCTTGAAGATTGCGCTGCAGAAGTGGTTGTATGCTTCATCTACAGTGATGGTGTGGAGTGGGATGGTAACAACGCTCCGGTCCAGAGTTTCACTGAATTTCTTCCAGTTGGCTTTGCGGAAGTTCCAGCGCATCTTCCTTGGGCTGTATATGACTGGAAGTTGTAGGCCAATGTGTACAAGCAGGGGCCGGTGTTGGCTGTGTGGAAAATCATCAAGAATGAGGATCTGTGTAGGATATGGCTCCCCATTCAAAGAGCTGACCCAACACAGGTCAGGAGAATAGTCCTTCTTCCACCTAGCAGAGTGGAAGGTTCCTCTTTGTTTGGGGTCGTATATCAAAGCGAGGTCATTTCTGGATGCCCAGTCTGAAAGTGCCTCCCCATCACTGTCCACTGCTGGGTACCCCCAGTCAGGGTGATGGCTGTTAAAGTCCCCCACATAGATGGCAGGGTGGGGTAGGGTGGGTAAGACCTGCAGATCCCAGTTGGCATTAGGGGGCTTGTACACATTGACAATATGGAAGCCACCAATGATTATGGTGTCTGAGAAATGTGTTGTTATCAGGTGATTTGCTTCAACTATGTCAGAACGCACATAGGTGGCACGTCCATGTTTAGCATGTAGAACATAGCACAGGAGGTCAAAGCCTTTGATGGTGAAGCGGCCAGCTTCCTCTGTGCCAATATGAGTCTCTTGGAGGCAGATTACATCAATCGAATGTTGGAAGGCGAGGACTTCGATAAGGCTTCGCTTGGCTGCAGATAGGCCTTCAACATTTAGTTGTAATATGCGAAGGGCAGATCCTACCACAAAGTGCTCTTGGGGCTGTTTGCTTTCGGCTTTAGGACTGTGACTAGGATTCTTCTTTGACTTGGCACAGAGGCGTCGTCTCTTCGAATTTAGTCTGCTGGTAGGATCATTAGCTTCCCCAGGCGAGCCCGGGTACTGGTGGAGGGCGCGACGAGAACGCTGATCCATTGCTGATCCAATGTAGTAGTGAGCTGTGTATATAGAACACCTGGATCAAACATTAACTTATTTAAGGACTGGGTGGAAAAAATGTATGCAAAACTAACTCATAAAGTTATGTTCATCTGTGGGGATTTCAGTATAGATCTGATGAACTCAAAACAACATAGTTTGACAGAAGAATTTATCAACACAATGTACAGTATGGGCTTACATCCAACAATTACTGGACCTAGCAGAATCACGTCACACAGTGCCACACTAATAGATAACATATTCACAAACATTATGGAAAATAATATCAGGAGTGGGCTTTTATTCAATGGTATCAGTGACCACCTGCCGATTTTTGTTGTCTATCAATGTGATTATAGGAAGAAAAAGTATACCAAAAATATTAAATATAAAAGAATAAGAACCGAAGAATCAATGTATTTACTGACAAAGGAATTATTAATACAAGATTGGAAGATAGTTTATGATGAAAATGACATAAATAAAGCATATGATAATTTTTTTACAAATATTTCAATCATTGTACAATAAAAACTGTCCTATAAAACAATACAGTGACAGACAAAAAAAAAAAAAATCCTTGGGTCACCAAGGGGTTAATAAATGCATGTAAAAAGAAGAATACATTATATAAACAATTCATCAAATGCAGAACAGTGGAAGCTGAGATCAAATATAAAAGATATAAAAATAAGCTTACTAATATAATGAGGACCTGTAAGAAAGAATATTACAACAGAATATTAGAGGATAACAAAAATAGCTTAAGAGGAATATGGCAAGTACTCAATGGGATTATTAGTAATCGTCCTAAGAATGCTAATTATCCAGAATATTTTATTGAAAATGGCAATTTGATAAATAATATGGAAGATGTGGTCAGTGGTTTCAATAAATTTTTTGTAAACGTTGGTCATGAATTAGCAAAATCAATAGTGACACCAGAAACAAACTACAGTGGTTCTGTGAATGAAATAGAAGATAGAAATCCAAACACAATCTTTTTGGGTGCAGTTACTGAAAAGGAAATTATCGAGACTGTGAGTAAATTTAAGAACAAAAAAATCAACGGACTGGAATGAAATTGACATGACAATAGTGAAAAAAATAATTGAAGGAATTGTTAAGCCACTCACCCACATCTGTAACCTGTCATTTCAAACTGGTACATTTCCAGACAAAATGAAAATAGCAAAAGTAATACCTCTATACATAACAGGAGACAGTCATCGCTTCACAAATTACAGGCCAGTCTCTTTACTCTCACAATTCTCCAAAATACTTGAAAAAAATCTTCACTAAGAGACTGGATGATTTCATTGAAAAACACAACCTCCTTACAGATAGCCAGTATGGTTTTAGAGCAGATAAATCTACATCTTTGGCACTGATCGAACTTATAAGATAAGATAAGATAAGATAAGCCTTTATTAGTCCCACAATGGGGAAATTCCAGGATTGCAACAGCACAGGGACAGCAACACTCAGAGCAACAATCAGAAGGCAAGAAAAAACAACATCTAGCAAACATATGTCCATATTACTATAAATGTATATATATAGACACACAGTGCAGAGCATTATGGCTGGTGGATGTGCAGCAGAAAGTCTAAGCTCTCTCTCCGCGGATGCAGCGGGCCAGCTGGAAGTCTTTGGGCATGATGGTGACCCCCTTACTAGTTGTATAGATAAAAAAAAGGTTGCTGTAGGAGTATTTATAGATTTAAAGAAAGCTTTTGACACCACTGACCACAGAATACTACTAAGGAAACTGGAAAGGTATGGGATAAGAGGGGTAGGACTGAGTTGGGTGGAAAGTTATTTAAGTAACAGACAACAATTTGTACAAATTGGTGAGCACAAATCACCCTTCATGGACATCACTTGTGGTGTGCCCCAGGGGTCAGTTTTGGGACCCAAACTCTTTATTTTGTATATAAATGACATATGCCAAGTATCAAAAATTCTGAAATTTATTTTGTTTGCGGATGACACAAATATCCTTTGCACTGGTGAGAATTTGCAGCAGGTTTTAGAGGTGGTCACAACTGAAATGGAAAAGTTAACGCAGTGGTTCAACAAAAATAAATTATCTCTAAATCTAAAAAAACCCCAAAGATTATGTTGTTTGGAAATTATAAAATAAATCATGAAATAATGGTAACAATAGATGATACCAGAATAGAAACAGTACAGCAAAATAAGTTTCTGGGGGTGACGCTAGACAATAAAATCTGCTGGAAACCTCACATCAGTCACATCCGGGCCAAGTTAGCAAAATGTATAGGCATACTGGGGAAGACAAGACACATCTTGGACTATAAATCATTGGTCTTATTGTACAATTCACTGTTTTTACCTTATCTTAACTATTGTGTAGAAGTCTGGGGAAACACCTACAAGACCAACCTACAGTCAATATGCACATTACAAAAAAGAGCTGTAGGATATAGAGACCATACCAATTCGTTGTTTTTAAAGTCACATGTCATAAAGTTCATCGATTTAGTTAAATTTAAGACAGCACAAGTAATGTACAGGGCAATTAATAATCAACTCCCAACTAATATACAAAAAATATTTAAAAAAAGAGACAATGATCATAATTTGAGAGGAGATTTAAACTTTACAAAACCCAAGATACGAACAACCAAGAAAAGTATGTGCATATCTGTCTGTGGGGTGGATTTGTGGAACAGTCTAGAGCCGGAACTGAAACTATGTACAAACAGAAATCAATTCAAAAAGAGGTATAAACATTATTTGCTGAAAGGATATATGTTAGAAGGGTAGTATTTATATGTACGATTCATTATGTTCACTCTGGGACATTATGGGACACTATGGAACGGTGGGTGGGACAGCACTGTGTATATCTGTGTTGTTTGAGGCTGATTTTGATGTATGGACATCAATGTATGTTAGGATGGATGGGTGTTAATGTTGATTTGTAAAAAATACAGAAAATTGTTTACTTGGGGTCTTAAAGGTGGTAATTTGCATAAAATTCACATGGGTGTATTTATGGAAAAGAGGAGATGGAATTAATAAGTGTTCACTTCTTCCTTCTCCCTTTCGAACAGTGTATACTGTTACGTTGTTATACTTTGTTATACTTTTTTTGTTCGAAATAAATTATCTATCTATCTATCCATCTATCTATCTAACTATATAGTAGATATAGTAGTGACTTTGCAGTTTTCCTTATTGTCATATTTTTATGCAACTTTAAGACTTTATTTTTACCTTTACACTAAACCTGAAACTTTTTAATCATAAATTTGTTTCTGATGTGTGTTTTTGTAAATTATTTTTTTCTTGTAAATTTGTAATTTTTATGTGATTTTGGAACATTCTGATAAATTGGCAGCTTTTTTCTTTTGTGATCATCTCTTTTTTCATTTTTCTTGTAATTAGAGATTTTTTCACAAAATGTTAAGGCTTCATGAAAATTTTGGGTTTTTTTGCTCAAGAATTTACATATTTTTGACATGTTTGGTAGTAATAGGCCAAAAAGCAGACACAGAACTGAGACATGTTGAAGTACAAAAACAAGTTTATTTACAAAGTTGTGAGTGTGAATGTGTGAAGATCTGGCAACCCCTGTGGAGAGAAGAAACTCAACGAGAAAATGGTTAATTTACTGGGCAGAGGATAATATATAGAATTAAGCCCGTTTTCCACTAGTACCTACTAAGCCCGACTCGCCTTGACTTTACTCGGTTTGTAGGGTTTTCCATTAGTACCTGATACCTAGTACCAGGTACTTTTTTCGTATCTACTCCGATCAGGTTCCAACCGTGCTGAGTCGAGCTGAAAATGTGACGGCAACAGACTGCAGGCCATTGATTGGTCAGGGCGTAACATCATGAGAGTGACGTCTTCACCAGAATCTTCAGCCACCATTTGCAAAAATTCTTCAGCCAGTGAGCAAGCGTCAGTGTAAACACAACAACGATAGAAATGGCTTCACAGAAATCAACAGAGTTTTCTGTGCCTTTTGGCTGATGAGAGAATTCAAAGGGAACCAGACGGAGTGACCTGAAATGAATTTACGGCCACCGACCGGCAAATAACGGGAGGCAAACTGGCGTCGACCCAACCACGGCATCATTGTTGCAAACCGTGATAGAGGACGGTGAGTGATGCGATATTATGCATATATGATATTAAGCCGCCATTAGTGTGTGAATGTGTGTGTGAACAGGTGGATAGCAGGATCTGTAAAGCGCTTTGGTCATCAAGAGATGAGAATAAAAGCGCTATATAAGTGAATGCCATTTACCATTTACCATCTTTGCGTTATTTATCCCAGTGGTGGAAAGCTCACTTTGAACAAACAACACTGTTGTCTCCTGTATGCAGACAGTGAGCTTGCTAGTTAGCCATCAATGCTAACTCTGTGCTCTGCTTGTAATTTGCGCTTGTGTCGAGAACATCTGATGAAATCAGCTAGTGTTAATCCTGGTTAAGAAGTTGTTTTTATACATGTTGCACTTTCGTGCTGTGCATGTACAGTGGTGTGAAAAAGTGTCTGCCCCCTTCCTGATTTCACATTTTTTGTATGTTTGTCACACTTAAATGTTTCAGATCATCAAACAAATTTAAATATTAGACAAAGATAACACAAATAAACACAAAATGCAGTTTTTAAATGAAGGTGTTCATTATTAAGGGTAAAAAAAAAAAAAAAATCCAAACCTACTAACTAAAACCTAATAACTGGTTGGGCCACCCTTAGCAGCAACAACTGCAATCAAGCATTTGTGATAACTATCAATGAGTCTTACAGCGCTGTGGAGGAATTTTGGCCCACTCATCTTTGCAGAATTATTGTAATTCAGCCACATTGGAGGATTTTCCAGCATGAACTGCTTTTTTAAGGTCGTGCCACAGCATCTCAATCAGATTCAGGTCAGAACTTTGACTAGGCCACTCCAAAGTCTTCATTTTGTTTTTCTTAAGCCATTCAGAGATGGACTTGCTGGTGTGTTTTGGATCACTGTGCTGCTGCAGAATCCAAGTGTGCTTCAGCTTGAGGTTACAAACAGATGGCCAAGCATTCTCCTTCAGGAATTTTTGGTAGACAGCAGAATTCAATTCAATTCAATTCAATTCAATTTCAATTTCAATTTTCAACTTCATTTATTTATATAGCGCCATTTCACAACAACAGTCATCTCATAGCACTATCAACTGTAGGGGGAACCCCCACAGTTGCAGAAAGACCCCAGCAATCAGGCGATCCCCTGTGAGCAAGCACTTGGCGACGGTGGAGAGGAAAAACTCCCTTTTAACAGGAAGAAACCTCCAGCAGAACCAGGCTCAGGGAGGGGCAGTCATCTACTGCGACTGGCTGGGGGGTGAGGGGTAGGTTTTAGCCCTATTCTTAAAAACAGAGATCGAGTCTGACTCCCGAATCCAGATTGGCAGCTGGTTCCACAGGAGAGGAGCTTGATAACTGAAGGCTCTGCCTCCCATTGTACTTTTGGAGATTCTAGGTATTACAAGTAATCCTGCATTTTGGGAGTGTAGTGCTTTGTTAGGATAATACGGTAGTATCAGTTCTTTTAAATAAAAAGGAGCCTGATTGTTTAGAGCTTTGTAAGTAAGAAGAAGGATTTTAAACTTAATTCTAAACTCTATGGGAAGCCAATGAAGGGAGGCCAGAACCGGAGAGATATGATCTCTCTTTCTAGTATCTGTTAAAACTCTTGCTGCAGCATTTTGGATCAGCTGAAGACTTTTTAAAGATGTTTTAGGACAGCCTGATAATAAAGAATTACAATAATCTAATCTCGAGCTAACAAAAGCGTGGATCAGTTTCTCAGCATCACTCTGAGACAAGATGCTCCTAATCTTGGCAATATTACGCAAATGATAGAAGGCAGTCTTAGAAACAAATTTAATATGTGAATTGAAGGACAGATCCTGATCAAAAATAATTCCAAGGTTCCTCACAGAGCTATTAAGAGAAAGAGTAGCCGCATCCAAACTGAAAGTTTGATTTGGAAAGGAATTTCTAAGGTTTTTTGGACCAACAAGAATGACTTCAGTCTTATCTGAATTTAATAGCAGGAAATTACAAGTCATCCAAGCTTTGATTTCCTTAAGACAGGCTTCTAACTTGGCTAATTGATTACTATCATCTGGCTTCATTGACAGGTATAATTGTGTGTCATCTGCATAACAATGAAAATGTATACAGTGCTTTCTAATAATGTTGCCTAACGGAAGCATATATAAACTAAAAAGAGTAGGGCCTAGCACAGATCCCTGTGGAACTCCATGACTAAGCTTTGAGTTGAAAGAAAACTCATTATTTACATGAACAAACTGGAACCTATCTGTCATGCGGTGGCCCTCGCGAGCCACCATAAGACGCCACACAGTCACCAGAGAGTTCTGTGAGAGTTTTTATTTATGGTGAAATAGTAACAACACAAGCTGCTGAGACCATGACACATACAAGTCTTCACACATCAGGAAGCATAAGGCTAACAGCTCTCTTACAGGTCCAAAGGAGGAGACGGTCAAAACACAGACAGGCAAGGTTGGTGGAGTAATGATAACACAGCTGCTGAGGCAGTGACACACATAGGTCTACTCACACCGGGAGGCGTAAGGCTAAACAGCCAACTTACAGGTCCACGGGAAGCGACGGTCGAACCACAGACAGATGAGGTAGTAAATAGTCCAAAGCATGCGTAGCTCTGACGGAGAGAGACTGACACTGCTGCAGGGATGCGGCCGCTAGCGTGGGTATAAGAAGTCCACCACTAACAACCGCAAATGTAGAACAGCTGCTCAGGACTTGACAGCTGAGTGGAAGCCTCCCTGAGCACTGTCACAATAAGAGCTCGGAGAGCCAGAATGACACCGCCGCTGTCAAGCCCTGACAGGAATAGCCCGAGCACGATGACATAGTGCTCGGGTCATAACAGTAGCCCCCCCTCAACCGACGGGCTCCGAACGTCTTGTAACACCCAGCCCCCCCCCCCCCCCCAACCACAGGGCAAGTGAATTGAGGAGCAGGCAAGGAGGGAGCCAAACAAAACCCAACAAGGCCCCAAACAAAAAGGAAAAAGAATACATCAACCGACATATCCATCAAATTCCCCCCAGAACAATGAGGAGAAAGAAAAAAAAAAACAGAAAAAACAAGGCAGGAATACAATACAAGGGATACAAATCATACAGGGCATAAACACCTGACACCAAAAGCTTTCCCACAGAGACCACAGACAACCCGTCTAACTCCAAAGTATAGCCCCACGTGGTGTAGAACTCAAAGTAAGGATCTCTTCAAACACAAACTTAAAAATGCCACAATCATACTCCCAAACCACCCCAGTACATAAAACCCAGCCAAAATTAAACCCAAACAACCTCAAACACACGGTAACTATGGAAAAAAAAAACAAGAAATACATGCAACACACGGTAACTATGGAAAAAGACAACAAGAAATACATGCTATGGCCCCTCAAAAGGAAGAGGGGAGGAAAAAACAAAAACAAGAGCATGCTGCAAACCTACATGAGGCAATCTCAATTGCTCTACATAACCTTACACCGTATGGTCCCAAACAGAAGATGATCGGCGGAGATCAAACGCCCCAGGCAGAGCTCCGGCGACCTCCCTGCCTCCGATGGTCCACGGATAGTCACACAAAACAGTACATGATCAGGCGGCCTGCCCCAGTCCCAGGCCCCAAGAAACAAGTCCTCCGGTGGCCGTACCAGGCCACCCAGAAGCAAACACAGTTTATCGGGTGACCAACCCAAGGCGCCAAACCCACAAAGCAGTTCCTCGGGTGGCCAACCCGCATCCCTCAGCCACCAGAACCATGGAGGAATAGCGTGCGGCAGCCTTCCTAACGAAGAAACAACACGAGAGCGCCAGCCTGCCAGACAAAAACCTCCAACGGCCCCCAGCGCTGACAACCCCAGCTGGTGGCTCCTGAGAGGGGAATAATCAAGAAAATGGGTCCATCTCACATCAGGCGGCAAAGGGTCTGCGGCTCCTCCACCGATCTCGGTCCAGACCGATGCAATCGTTGCAGCTCCGCCTGTATCGGATCCCGGCTGGATCACAGCTGCACCCGCGTCGGACCCCGATTGGGTCACAGCAGCGCCAACGTCGGACCCCCACTGGACCACCTCGAACCCTGATTTGGTCGCAGCCGCACCTGCGCTGGACCCCCACTGGACCTCGTCGGACCCCGATTGGACCTTGTCGGACCCCGATTGGGTCATAGCTGCACCTGCATCAGACCCCGATTGGACCTCGTCGGACCCCGATTGGGTCACAGCCGCACCTGCGCTGGACCCCCACTGGACCTCGTCGGACCCCGATTGGACCTTCTCGGACCCCGATTGGGTCATAGCTGCACCTGCATCAGACCCCGATTGGACCTCGTCGGACCCCGATTGGGTCACAGCCGCACCTGCGCTGGACCCTCGCTGGATCTCGTCAGGCCCTGATTGGGTCACCGCTGCACCTGCGTCGGACCCTGATTGGATCACAGCATCACCTGCGTTGGACCCCCACTGGATCTTGGCAGGCCCCGATTGGGTCACTGCTGCACCCACGTCGGACCCCGATTGGGTCACCTCAGCCCACGCGTTGGGCCCCGACCGGGTCAGGACGGACCCCGATTGGGTCACCGCTGCACCCGCGTTGGACCCCGATTGGGTCACCTCGGCCCACGCGTCGGACCCCGACTGGGTCTGGATGGACCCCGACTGGGTCGGTACTGCACCGGCGACGACCTCCATCCCCGAACCTGGGACCTCCAGTCCCGCGACCTCGACAGACACCAAACTGGTTACGCTGTGGAGAGGCTCAGAGAACAGGAGAGGACCGGGATCAGTCTCACCGGCAGCGCCAGAGCCCAGTGAGACGAGCTCGGGTGCAGCAGACGGCTGCCCCTCGCTCGCCTCCCCACGAGGCAGGCAAAAATGCTCTAACACACCACAAAGGAAAACAAAGAAGAGCACTTGCCTGCACTCGGGCTCTGGAGCCGTCCAGGACTTCGTCGATCCAGGTTCAGGTAGAGGCTCGTCGTCGGGCTCCCACTCGGCTGCGTCAGGTTCCACAGCCGGCCTGATGGTTTCTGCAGCTGGATCCTCTCGTGCCGATGTCCACACCGATAACCCGCACGGCGTGGGGGCAGGGGACCCTCGACCCGCTGGCTCGGGCTGCATCTCTGTGGAGACCTAGGGACGCTTGCTCGTCGGCTCTGGCTCCTCACCGCAGTCCGTTCTCCTCCTCTGTCCAAAACAAGGCTGCAGGGCCGGGATATTTCCCAGAGCCGCAGGCCTCCCCCTCGTTCGACGGCGTGGATCTAACGCCGAGGTCCGCTCAGCAGGAGGAAACACAGAGGCAGCAGGTTCAGTACAAATGACTACAGCTGGAGAAGGAAACTCGGGGAGCTGCGAACCCCGAGCTTCACCCCCAGGAGTCAGACAAGACAGATCACTATGATAAATAGGAAAGTGAAATTGAACTTGCCTGTCTCCCAGAGGGAGGATGGTGCCAGCTGTAGAGGACGTTGCTCCTTCCCTCGCTCGCTGGGTGGTAGGAAAGGACCCATGGACGGAGCTCGCCGGCGCAGGACTCTGATCACTCTCAGCAGCTGGGGAGAGCGTCAAGAACTGCACGGTGGCGCAGTGGTTTAGCACTGTGGCAGCACAGTTTTACCCTTGGCCGGGGGATCGCGGGGATCATGAGATCGTGGGTTCGATCCCAGCCCCTGACCAACAGTGAGCTGTGTGGAGTTTGCATGTTCTCCCCGTGTTGCGTGGGTTTACTCCGGGATTTCTCCGGTTTCCTCCCGCATACCAAAAACATGTAGGTTTAGGGCGCTCGCGCACGCAGCGACCAGCAGCCGGTGGCTTGTCACCAGACTGCAAACCAAATCTACCTACGGGTACAAATAAGTAACAAAAAAAAAAAAAAAAAAAGAATGAGGGAGCGGCAGCTGCAGCGGGCCGAGCACAGCATGCTGACCATACAGCAGGGGGGGGGTGGCCCGAAAAAAGGGACTGCAGGAATTCCCTCTTGAGATGACGCCGAAGAGACAGCTGACTGGTTGAGTGGGTCATTCCAGCGGCCCGGAACTGGATCCGGAACAGGAGCTTGCTGAAGACGTGCTCGGCCGCGGCGCCGACGCCTTCGCCGGCCCCCAGATGGTGCGAACTCCAGAAATGGATCGAGGACGGGATCAGGATCCGTAGGCAAAGAGCAGGAGTGCCTCCTCTCCTGCTTCACGCTGCGTCCCTCCTCCAGCATCAGGAATATCTCGCGTTGCGCGGCGATATCCACCCTCCTCGCGTCGACTTCCGGGTGGTCGGCGCAGCGGGGAGGGAGATGATGAAGAACGTCTTCAGCAGCGTCCAGGTACCAGTGTATGCCGTGATCGTAATCCAGCAAGGAAGCGGAGATGAGTATCTCATCCACGACTTCCAGAATGCCTGTCAGCTCGTGGCTCAGACTCCAAGCGTGGCCCCTCCGCGACGGCATTCCTCACACACACAGTACCCAGACAGGAAAAAGCAAATGTCCAAAAAACTCGAACTCACTGGTGAATTGCGTCTCGGGTTGGCGTCACTGTAAACGCCGTTTTGGCAGCAGTGTACTGTCATGCGGTGGCCCTCGCGAGCCACCATAAGACGCCACACAGTCACCAGAGAGTTATGTGAGAGTTTTTATTTACGGTGAAATAGTAACAACACAAGCTGCTGAGACCATGACACATACAAGTCTTCACACATCAGGAAGCATAAGGCTAACAGCTCTCTTACAGGTCCAAAGGAGGAGACGGTCAAAACACAGACAGGCAAGGTTGGTGGAGTAATGATAACACAGCTGCTGAGGCAGTGACACACATAGGTCTACTCACACCGGGAGGCGTAAGGCTAAACAGCCAACTTACAGGTCCACGGGAAGCGACGGTCGAACCACAGACAGATGAGGTAGTAAATAGTCCAAAGCATGCGTAGCTCTGACGGAGAGAGACTGACACTGCTGCAGGGATGCGGCCGCTAGCGTGGGTATAAGAAGTCCACCACTAACAACCGCAAATGTAGAACAGCTGCTCAGGACTTGACAGCTGAGTGGAAGCCTCCCTGAGCACTGTCATAATAAGAGCTCGGAGAGCCAGAATGACAACGCCGCTGTCAAACCCTGACAGGAATAGCCCGAGCACGATGACATAGTGCTCGGGTCATAACACTATCAGATAAATAAGAGCTAAACCACTGCAACGAAGTTCCATTAAGTCCAACATAGTGCTCTAAGACTGTTCTAAGACAGCACGTCTTCCAGGCCCTGAAGCAGCAAAACAGCCCCAGTCCATCACACTACCACCACCATATTTTACTGTCGGTATGATGTTCCTTTTCTGAAATGCTGTGTTACTTTTATGCCGGATGTAATGGGACACACACCTTCCAAAAAGTTCAACTTTTGTCTTGTCAGTCCACAGAGTATTTTCCCAAAAGTCTTGGGGATCATGAAGATGTTTTCTGGCAAAACTAAGACAAGCCTTTATGTTCTATTTATTCAGCAGTGGTTTTCGTCTTGGAACTCTGCCATGCAGGCCATTTTTGCCCAGTCTCTTTCTTATGGTGGAGTCATGAACACTGACCTTAACTGAGGCAAGTGAGGCCTGCAGTTCTTTGGATGTTGTTGTGGGGTCTTTTGCAACCTCTTGGATGAGTTGTTGCTGCGCTGTTGGGGTAATTTTGGTCAGCTGGCCACTCCTGGTAAGGTTCACCACTGTTCCATGTTTTTCCCATTTGTGGATAATGGGTCTCATTGTGGTTCGCTGGAGTTCCAAAGCTTTAGAAATGGCTTTATAACCTTTTTCAGGTTGATAGATCTCAATTACTTTGTGTCTTATTTGTTCCTGAATTTCTTTTTTTGGTTTGTAGCATGATGTCTAGCTTTTAAGGATCTTTTGGTCTACTTCACTTTGTCAGACAGGTCCTAGTTAAGTGATTTCTTGATTGAGAACAGGTGTGGCAGTAATCAGGCCTGGGTGTGGCTAGAGAAATTGAACTCAGCTTTCCAAATATGTGATTAACCACAGTTAATTTATGTTTTAATGGGAATGGGGGGCAATCACTTTTTCACATAGGGCCATGTAGGTTTGGATTTTTTTTACCCTTAATAATAAACACCTTCATTTAAAAACTGCATTTTGTGTTTACTTGTGTTATCTTTGTCTAATATTTAAATTTGTTTGATGATCTGAAACATTTAAGTGTGACAAACATACAAAAAATGAGAAATAAGGAAGGGGACAAACACTTTTCACACCACTGTATTTAAGTTGTGTGTATTTTCGTTCTAGAGTCCGACCAGCATCTGCTGTGACACCGGCAACATAGCACGACACAGCAATGTGTTATGACTGGTAAGTAAGTTGCACACCCCATTTTTTTTAGTAGTGGTGGACAAAGTGCTCAAATACTTTGCTTTTTTAAGTTAAAGTACAAATAAAGTACCAAAATTAAAGGCCAAATGTCACGTAACAGGGTACTTTAAATATCTTGAAACTAGATATAAAAGGGAACCGATCCGTTCGGGTCTTGGTGCATATGCTTCAGTAACAACGGAATATTCGTTAATTTAAAACTGCCGCGCTTGGCCTGACACGGCCCCTGGAATCGCCTGGGGAAGAAGGCGGAAGTGACGAAATCGATTGTACCCTAGTTTGATGCTTGGGGTATTTCAATTGATTGTTTATATGGAGACTAGAAGGTTGAAGTGAGCAACAAGAAGAAAAAATTGGATATTTCACCCATACCTTAAAACGGGACTATCAGGGACAGCTGGGTAATAAGGGACACTTCTCTGGGAAATGTTTTCATACCTGTCAAGTGAGACGTTTTCGCCGTACTTCAACACCGTAAAAAGCGGCTATAAGGAACTGCGGAGCAACAAGGGACACCTCTCTGGGAAATGCCCCAAATGCAACTCGTGTTGTTATTGTCAAATATTTTAAGGATTCATGGATATTTGACAATAACAACACAACTGAGCGTCCGGCGCAAAATTAAAAAAAAAAGCAGAATTCTGTATTTATCAGGCGATCTCTGTCTATTCCGCAACCGCTGCACAGCTCAACGTGTTAAACCATTGTCCTAATGACTTCTCATGGTAGTGAGAATAGCTCAAGCTGAGCGATCAGCCCGCCCAGACAATTAAACTAATGATTGACTCCACACTTCGAACAGTAGTGAGAATAGCTCAAGCTGAGCGATCAGCCCACCCCGACAATTAAACTAATTAGTGACTCCACACTTCTCATGGTAGTGCGAATAGCTGACTCTGAGCGATCTGCCATCACCTGCTGTGGGTGATCACACACAGGACTGCTCCTCAAGACACTCAGTTTTTTTTCCAGTATATTTTTTCTTTTGGGCGTACAGAAATGGCAATACGCCCGTTTTTGCTAAAATTGCATTTTCCCCGTATTTTCCTTAAAATATTTGACAATAACAACACGAACTACATTTAAAACATTTCCCAGAAAAGTGTCCCAAACCACTCCGCCGTCTCCCACAGCCACGCTTGGCACCAAAATACGGCAAAAACGTCTCACTTGACAGGTATGCGCCTCCATTTTCATATTGATCTGGTCAATTTCTTGACAGCAGCGGCTCTCCTCCACTGTAATAATAATGGCTTCAGAAAAATCAATATTTATGGGGCGCCCTGGACAGACCCCCTTCGGCTTCGCAATTCTGGAGGCAATTAATGTCCAGTTCAATGACATTTTCCACTGGTTCTGCTCTCTGGTCATCGTTGGAACTGTTGTCATCAGACAAAGCATCTGATTCCGTCTCGGACGGCTCGAACCTGTAAGGTTCTATGCCTCTGTCACTGTCTGAACCACTGACAAAAAAAAAGACAAAAAAAAAAAAAGACAAAACTAAACTAATTTGTTCACAATTGCTGTCACTTTCCGTCATGATTGTCCAATGTTGATAAGTGTGAATGTGGATAGGCAGGGCAGCCAGGGTACAACTGGTGATGTCAAAAACATGGGCGTGGTCTGGACTGGCTGTCACAAGCCAGCAAGCAAGGTGGGGCCTTCACCTGGTGTATTTTGTGCAATTATGTAAATACAGGTGGGTGATATGGTCTCCGGTATGAAAATTTGGTTTAAGCTATGTGTATTTTATCTAAATTCGTTGTCATTTAGAAAAAAAAATTATGTGACATTTGGCCTTTAAAGTAGCACAATTTTCACTTAAGTAAAAATATTAAAGAATTCACTTTTGAATGTACTTGAAGTATATCTAGTGCATGCCGGTAGAAAGTAAGTATTCCTGTCTGAAACAGGTAGTCCAATCAGGCTTTACAGGCCCAAATGTAGGCCGTGTTTGAAAGTGGAATACAGAGGTGTAGGCAATCACATGTTACACTTTGACAAATATGAAAGGGACTGAACTGAGATTTATTTGATTGTGTGAATATTAATTACAGAATAACTGAAAATGAATGGGACATCCAATATTAGCCACTGTTTAAGAACTGCTTGTTTATTTTTTTTGTCAGATCAATTTTTTGTGTGATCTTTTATGACTTATATTCATAACAGTGTATCTTGCACTTTGGGGAATGGGAGTTGCTATATATACAGTGGGGTAAAAAAGTATTTAGTCAGCCACCAAGTGTGCAAGTTCTCCCACTTAAAAGATGAGAGAGGTCTCCAATTTCCATCATAGGTATACCTCAACTATGAGAGACAAAATGAGGGAAAAAAAATCCAGAAAATCACATTGAAGGATTTTTAATGAATTAATTGGTAAATTCCTCGGTAAAATAAGTATTTGGTCGATAACAAAAGTTCATCTCAGTACTTTGTTATATACCTTTTGTTGGCAATGACAGAGGTCAAACGTTTTCTGTAAGTTTTCACAAGGTTTTCACACACTGTTGCTGGTATTTTGGCCCATTCCTCCATGCAGATCTCCTCTAGAGCAGTGATGTTTTGGGGCTGTTGCTGGGCAACACAGACTTTCAACTCCCTCCAAAGATTTTCTATGGGGTTGAGATCTGGAGACTGGCTAGGCCACTCCAGGACCTTGAAATGCTTCTTACGAAGCCACTCCTTCGTTGCCCGGGCGGTGTGTTTGGGATCATTGTCATGCTGAAAGATCCAGCCACGTTTCATCTTCAATGCCCTTGCTGATGGAAGGAGGTTTTCACTCAAAATCTCACGATACATGGCCCCATTCATTCTTTCCTTTACACGGATCAGTCGCCTGGTCCCTTTGCAGAAAAACAGCCCCAAAGTATGATGTTTCCACCCCCGTGCTTCACAGTAGGTATGGTGTTCTTTCTCCTCCAAACATGACAAATTGAGTTTTTACCAAAAAGTTCTATTTTGGTTTCATCTGACCATATGACATTCTCCCAATCCTCTTCTGGATCATCCAAATGCTCTCTAGCAAACTTCAGACGGGCCTGGACATGTACTGGCTTAAGCAGGGGGACACGTCTGGCATACACGTCTCCATACTTGGCGATGCCAAGTATGGAGTTACACCCTCGTAACCTCAGCAAAGCACAGATAAAACCTTAGGTCAGTCTGACGAACGGTTCAAGAGATATGCGTGGAACAGACACACACACAGATAGAGAGATGCTACATTTATTTTGTATACTTTATTAATCCCAGAGGGAAATTCAGGGCATCCACAGTACAGCGCCAGTCCCTTCACCAGTCACACACACATTCACACCTAGGGCCACTTTAGAGTCTCCAATTAACCTAACTTGCATGTTTTTGGCCTGTGGGAGAAAAACCATGCAGACACAGAGAGAACATGCAAACTGCACACAGAAGGGTCACCAATGGTCAGGGGGTGGGATCAAACCCACGATCTTCTGACTGTGCTGTCACAGTGCTAACCACTGCACCACTGAGCTACTGACGCCCATAATAGCTCATTTTTATAAAAAAAAGTAACCAATAACAATTGTTTTATTTACTGAAGACTGTATTGTTGGATGTACCAGTGCAGAAGACACTGCACGCTTGAGTGATAGTACCAGTATATCGAGGAGTTCGGTGCCATATTAGCATCTGTATTTCCTAATAATGGGTTAGGGTTCAATGGGATTTAACATTTTAACACAAACTGCTTTATGGTTCATAATTTTGTTGACAGACTCACATCAAACCAAAAGTGATTTCTCAAACTGCTGGATTATTCTTAGACAGCTTTTCCAATCTTTTAGCATTTAATTTAAGATAAGATAAGATAAGCCTTTATTAGTCCCACAATGGGGAAATTCCAGGATTGCAACAGCACAGGGATAGCAACACTCAGAGCAACACTCAAGAAGACAAGAAAAAACAAGAGCAGCGAATATACATATGTACATATAAATATACGTATAAATATATAAACACACAGTGCGGAGCATTGTAGCTAGATGGAATGAACAGCATAACCGTCTACTTAGTTATCCTAAATGGTATGATTATGTACCCATACATATTGTCACCCTCTGTAGCGACCAGTATTGTCCTAGTTGTATACCGGAGGGGACCATTGTGTAAGTCTATTGCGTCTTTTGCATTCAATACTATTAGGTTGTCACGTTTTTTTGCTATCTCTGCGAGCAGCCCTGCTTAGGTTATACAGTCTGACAGCCGTAGGTAGGAAGGACCTGCGAAACCTCTCGGTTGCGCACCTAGGATGATGTAGTCTGCTGCTAAATGAGCTCCTCAGTGAGTTCAGTATGTCCTGCATAGGGTGGGACTCGGACACCAACAGAGATGACAGTTTAGCCGCCATCCTTCTCTCTCCCATCTCCTCCACTGGGTCAAGGCGTTGCCCCAGGACAGAGCTAGCTTTCTTGATCAGTTTGTTCAGTCTCTTCCTATCGGCTGCTGTAACGCCACTGCCCCAGCAGACCACTCCAAAAGTGATGGCTGATGCCACCACCTTGTCGTAGAATGTCTTCAGCAGCGCCCCTTGTACACCAAAAGAACTGAGTCTCCTCAGTAGGAACAGCCTGCGCTGTCCCTTCTTGTAGAGTGCGTCAGTATTGTGTGACCAGTCTAGTTTATTGTTCAGATGAACACCCAGGTACTTATAGGATGTCACCATCTCAATGTCTGTTCCCTGTATATTTACTGGTGCTGTGAGGGGTTGTCCTTGCCTGCAGCAGTCCACCACCAGCTCCTTAGTTTTCCTCGCATTGATCTGGAGGCAGTTCCGATGGCACCAGTCCACGAAGTCCTGGATAAGCCCTCTGTACTCAGCTTCATCTCCATTGGAGATGAGGCCAACGATCGCAGAGTCATCAGAGAACTTCTGTAGATGGCAGTGTGTTGTGTTGTGTGAGAAGTCTGCAGTATAAAGGGTGAACAGGAAGGGAGCCAAAACCGTTCCCCGGGGGGCCCCCGTGCTACCGATGATCGTGTCAGACACACAGTCCCGGGTTCTCACAAACTGAGGCCGGTTAGTGAGGTAGTCCAGGATCCATGATGACAGGTGCTGGTCCACCCCTGCGCACAGCAGCTTGTCCTTCAGGATCATCGGTTGGATGGTGTTGAAAGCACTGGAGAAGTCAAAGAACATGATCCTCACCGCATTCCTGGGCTTCTCCAGGTGGGACAGAGAACGGTGAAGGAGGAAGATCACCGCATCCTCCACCCCAATGCCATGCTGGTAGGCGAACTGGAGTGGATCCATCGCTGGTCCCACCAGGGGGCGGAGCTGAGCAAGGAGCAGTCTCTCCAGGGTCTTCATCATGTGGGACATCAAGGCCACTGGTCTGTAGCTGTTCATGTCTTTGGGGTGGGAAGTCTTTGATACAGGTACCACACAAGATGTTTTCCACAGCTGTGGTACCCTCCCCAGCTTCAGGCTCAGATTGAAGATGTACTCCACAATCCCACACAGCTGGTCTGCACAGGACTTGAGGAGCTTTGCGCTGATGCCGTCCAGTCCCGACGCCTTCCTCGCCTTGATCTTCCTCAGCTCCGTCCTCACCTGGGTCTTAGTGAGGGTCAGGTTGGGGGGCTGTGTGTTGGGAGTGGGGGGGGGGGTGTTGGTGGAGTGGGGAGTGGGCAGCAGGACTTGATGTCTTTAGAGGCAGCAGTGGTTGTTGTGCAGTCAGGGGGGAGGGCGGTTGGTCAAACCTATTGAAAAACAGATTCAGATTGTTCGCCCACTCCCTGCCCCCCGTGGCCTGGGGGGAGGTATTCTGGAGCCCAGAGATGATTTTAAGGTTTCTCCAGACCCCGCTGATGTCGCTCTGTTGCAGCTTGTCCTCCATCTTCTTCCTGAAGCTGTCCTTGCCTTCTCTGATCTTTCTCCTCAGCTCCCTCTGTACGGACTTCAGCATCTCCCTGTTCCCCGACCTGAAGATCCTCTTCTTCTCTCTCAGAAGTGTTTTTATCTCAGGGTTGATCCAGGGTTTGTTGTTTGAGCAACACCATATGGTCTTGGTGGGAACGGTGTTGTCCGCACAGAAGCTGATGTAGTCCGTGATGGTGTGAGTGAGGCCATCGATGTCCTCACCATGTGGATCGCAGAGCTGCTTCCAGGCGGTGGCTTCAAAACAGCCCTTTAGAGTGTCCATTGCCTCCTCAGACCATAACTTCACTGTGCGCATGGCCGGAGGTTGTCTGTGCACTAGGGGTTTGTACACCGGCCGGAGATGAACCAAGTTGTGATCCGATCTCCCGAGTGGGGGGAGTTGTAATGAGGTGTACGCCTCCTTAGTGTTTGCGTAGAATAAGTCCAGTGTTTTATTGTCTCTAGTGTGGCATGTGACATACTGGGTAAACGTGGGTAGAATGGAAGACAGTGAAACATGGTTGAAATCGCCTGAGATGAGCAGAAGAGCATCTGGGTGTTCTGTCTGCAGTCTGCCGGTTACTGAATGGATGGCGTCACATGCTGTCCCAGCGTTCGCCGTCGGATTTGCATAAATAACAATGCAGATCACATGTGAGTATTCCCTCGGGAGATATATAGGCCGCATGCTAACAGCTAGCAACTCAATGTCTTTGCTGCAGTGTCGTTGTTTAACAGTGATATGTCCCGGTCTGCACCAGTTGTTGTTAACATACATTATCACTCCACCGCCCCTTGCTTTGCCACTGTCTGGTGTTCGGTCTGCCCGTATCACGTGGAAACCCTCCAGCTCAATGTTAGCATCTGCTGCTAATTCAGATAGCCACGTCTCCGTAAACAAAAGGAGAGACCATTCCCGGTATATGCTATCGTAGCGGGAGATAGCCGCTAGCTCATCTACCTTTCCCAGTAACGAGCATCTAAGTAGCATCTGTTGCTAGTTCTGTTAGCCATGTCTCCGTGAATAGCATAAGGCAGCACTCCCTGTATATGCTCTTGTAGCGGGAGATAGCCGCTAGCTCATCTCTTTTTCCTAGTATCGATCGTACATTTCCCATAACAACGGATGGGAGGGTGGGTCTGTACCATATATTCCTCGCCCGCCGTCTTGCCCAACTCGACAACCACGCCGTTTCTGTCTTATCTCTCCCGGTATGTCGAGTTTTTGCGTTAGCATCGTGGGTCGGTTAAGTGCTAACAGCTGGTCTCTATTGTACTGCCTCCTGCACGAAACAGTGGCTCCGTCCACTGGCTCAGGAGACATTTGGGCGATCTACATGTTTGGATGGAATAAAGGTGACGCTGGATCAGAAAGATTTTCAAGAGAGCCAGATAGTAAATAGAAATAGGCAGAAGTTGATCCGCTGTTGCAAAAGGCAGCCTACTCGTGTGCCGCCGGAAGTTGAAAGAAAATTTATGTCACTTGGTGGTATCCTTCACAAATAAAACAAACAAAAGTGGAGACAGATCTGCAGAAAGTACAAAAGTTTGTCAAAATTCATAGTGCAATACTAAAGGAACACAGTTGTGTGTTGTATAGTACTATGTATAGTACATTGTTGATGCAGAGGTTATATATTTATACAGTATCTACGTGTATATATCCAGTAAATCCATGCATTTCTCCATGCAACCTTGTGACTGCATTATTTTAATCACTTTTAATCCTAGATCAAGTTTGTTTTGGTTTAAAATGCATCATAATTGTTAAATATACAGTGGGGCAAAAAAGTATTTAGTCAGCCACCAATTGTGCAAGTTCTTCCACTTAAAAGATGAGAGGTCTCCAATTTTCATCATAGGAATACCTCAACTATGAGAGACAAAATGAGAAAAAAAAATCCAGAAAATCACATTGAAGGATTTTTAATGAATTAATTGGTAAATTCCTCGGTAAAATAAGTATTTTGTCACCTACAAACAAGCAAGATTTCTGGCTCTCACAGACCTGTAACTTCTTCTTTAAGAGGCTCCTCTGTCCTCCACTTGTTACCTGTATTAATGGCACATGTTTGAACTCGTTATCAGTATAAAAGACACCTGTCCACAACCTCAAACAGTCAGACTCCAAACTCCACTATGGCCAAGACCAAAGAGCTGTCAAAGGACACCAGAAACAAAATTATAGACCTGCACCAGGCTGGGAAGACTGAATCTGCAGTAGGTAAGCAGCTTGGTGTGAAGAAATCAACTGTGGGAGCAATTATTAGAAAATGGAAGACATACAAGACCACTGATAATCTCCCTCGATCTGGGGCTCCACACAAGATCTCACCCCGTGGGGTCAAAGTTATCATGAGAATGGTGAGCAAAAATCCCAGAACCACATGGGGGGACCTAGTGAATGACCTGCAGAGAGCTGGGACCAAAGTAACAAAGGCTACATCAGAAACACACTACGCCGTCAGGGACTCAAATCCTGCAGTGCCAGACGTGTCCCCCTGCTTAAGCCAGTACATGTCCAGACCCGTCTGAAGTTTGCTAGAGAGCATTTGGATGATCCAGAAGAGGACTGGGAGAATGTCATATGGTCAGATGAAACCAAAATAGAACTTTTTGGTAAAAACTCAATTTGTCGTGTTTGGAGGAGAAAGAACACCGTACCTACTGTGAAGCATGGGGGTGGAAACATCATACTTTGGGGCTGTTTTTCTGCAAAGGGACCAGGACGACTGATCCGTGTAAAGGAAAGAATGAATGGGGCCATGTATCGTGAAATTTTGAGTGAAAACCTCCTTCCACCAGCAAGGGCATTGAAGATGAAACGTGGCTGGGTCTTTCAGTGTGACAATGATCCCAAACACACCGCCCGGGCAACGAAGAAGTGGCTTCGTAAGAAGCATTTCAAGGTCCTGGAGTGGCCTAGCCAGTCTCCAGATCTCAACCCCATAGAAAATCTTTGGAGGGAGTTGAAAGTCTGTGTTGCCCAGTGACAGCCCCAAAACATCACTGCTCTAGAGGAGACCTGCATGGAGGAATGGGCCAAAATACCAGCAACAGTGTGTGAAAACCTTGTGAAGACTTACAGAAAACGTTTGACCTCTGTCATTGCCAACAAAGGGTATATAACAAAGTATTGAGATGAACTTTTGTTATTGACCAAATACTTATTTTACCGAGGAATTTACCAATTAATTCATTAAAAATCCTTCAATGTGATTTTCTGGATTTTTTTTCTTATTTTGTCTCTCATAGTTGAGGTATACCTATGATGAAAATTGGAGACCTCTCTCATCTTTTAAGTGGGAGAACTTCCACAATTGGTGGCTGACTAAATACTTTTTTACCCCACTGTATCTTATTATACCCAACTTAGTACTGTTTACATGTTGAAATTTATATTTTACAGCTAATATAACCAGATAACTACAATATGGCACCTGGCGATCAATTTTTGGCAGCTGATCACTTTTTGCCACGACACCACCACAAGCTGGCGTGCTGCTGGAGCAGGTACATCCCATGATGTCTCAACAGTCTCTTCGTGATTTTCACACAGATCAGAGCAATTTGTTGCACAGGATGCTAAATGTTTCTACAAACATTTTGAAGTTCTGTAACCACTGCACGTTCGTGAAGAAGGGGTGACACCCCACCACTGGGAGGCTTGGTTGAACAACCAGACCAACGGGTTGAAGCAATAATTTTGCCACAAGAGAGCCATCTGAAACACACACACACACACACACACACACACACACACACACACACACACACACACACACACACACACACACACACACACACACACACACACACACACACAGCACACACAGCACACATATTTTAGTTCCTAACAGCGATAACTTGCCACCATTATGGGCAGCTTATTAATGACTGTAGCAAAGCATTAGGAATCATTTGCTTACCATACCTTCATATGTGATCTAGTTTGTATCCTCAGGTCTTTGGCTTTATACTGCTCTATGGCTTCCTAAACTCTCCAGTACTTTTCCAGAGTGTTTTGTCTTGCCACCTGTACCCTTCTCTGACTCTTCTTTTTTGCCTTTACTCTGACAAAAAGCCAGCGAGCAGCAGGCTCACTTCGATATCCATCTTGTGTTTTGCTTGTCACGTACAAATATTGTCATGGGAGTGTCGGGCCATCTTGCCATAAAGATCCCACCCACTTTGAGGTGATATTCAGCTGTAATGGAAAACAAACAACACTGTGTCGAGCTGAGCTGAGTAGAGTCAAGGCGGGTCGGGCTAAGTAGGCACTAGTGGAAAAGTGTCATGTTCGGGGTCATTCACCCTGTTCATGACCTGTGGCTATAGGTTTTGATTATTGCTTATTAATTCCAGCTGGCAGATTGAACCTTGCTCTCTGCCAGTCCTACAGTCATGCCTCCTCCTCACCAGACATTCACTGGCTGCACGGTATCACCCCCCCCCCACACACACACACACACCAGACACTCATTCATACTGATCCATCTACTCTGTTTACCACGCACCTGTTTCCACTTGCCGCTCGTTAGTATCTGGGGTTACTTCTGGCCGGCAGGGGAAACACTCAGTGTGTTGGCATCAGTCAGTCTCCCTGGGTTGACATGGCTCGCTCTTCCATGGACTATTATGTTGTTTTTCAGAGCCTTTCCACTCCAACATTAATGTAAGTCTGGTCTTTTATTATTTTCTGCCCTTTCTCTCCGCTGCCAGTTCCGTTCTAGAGCGTATGGGGCTTACCTATGGAGCTTGTAGCCTGTCACCTTCACCATACCATTATTGCTACTAATCGGACAGTGTTATGGACATTTTGTGCATCAGTTTCCTTTGTTAATAAACACGTTGACCTTCACCGGCATTTGGGCTTGTATCAATTGATTTGTGTGTGCGCATTTACACACACACGACAGAAAAGGGGCTTTAGAGTCCTTTCTTACTGTGGGTGCTTGAGTGATGAGCAGTGTGTATTTACAAGGTAGACTGCCAGTTATCTTCAAGGAGTGACATTCAGAGTGGAGAGTTGAGGAAAAGAGAGTCCCTGCTGATGAGAGATGGCTGCCTCAACACCAGGGACTTGAATGGTTAGTAGAATAATCATTGGTGCACCTACAGAGAGGAGAAAGGGGTTCCAGTTCCGCCTGGGAGGAGAGAAGTCCTGGAAGAAAGGTAAAGGAGAAGGTTAGGGTGAGGAGATAGGGGCATACAATAATTCCACATCATCATCATCATAGCAGTCTGTCGGGGGCAACAATGACTGTTTCATTTAGGTCTGATCAGATTCCTCCACGCAGCTCTGTAATTCGCCTTCCGCTGCCAGGAACTCCTGACCTTGTTAACCCAGGCATTCAAGTGTACTAGTGATGTTATGCTCAACACCACCTACTCAACACTGATTCAAGCAATATAACACGTAAATGCCGTGAGCAGAGTGTCGAGCACTGTGTCAACATGGCCACAGTCACGTGACCGTAGCGAATGAGGCCTTGTCACATCACGTGATATGAGACCTGGCGAGAAATATGAGAGGGCTGGGCTTTGCATATGTCAATAGTCAAGGATTTAAGGGGCCTGATTCACCACTCAAACTGAGGGTTTTTTGAGAGGAGGAGATTTGTTATCATCATTGCATTCGCTATTTGAGTAGAAGTCAGGGACAGTATTACACAAGTTAGAATTAGGTTTAGGTTTAGTAACATTAAACGACACATTACATGTACTAAATATTTCACATAGATACATTAGTGATGGTGAAAGTGAGGCCTTAAAAAACAATGAACAAGTTTGAGACAATTGCTTTATGAGTGACAGTGTTTTGAAACATTTAATAAAGAGTGCCATCTGCTGACTGAGTGTCAGAACTGCATCTGAGTAGAAAACCTAAAAAAAAAAAAATCTTTTTTTTTTTTTTTTTTTGAGCATTTGCCCATCCGAGGGCTATTCAAAATTGGATGACAGGAACAAACAATACAAACCAAACAAACAAAAAAAATTGGCCGGTGTTAATGTCAAGCCCTGCATACTCCCTCTGTATATATATATATATATATATATATATATACTGTACTGTATATATATAATATTATATTAAATTTAATATATATTCAATTTTTCCAGCAATGACTACAAATTCTGAAAGCTATCATTTGACAGATTATATGGAGGGTGATCTAATTAAAGTCAATTAAAATGATAGATAACTGACTGACAGAATTTTTACAAGCCTGTCTGAGAAAATGACAAGAAGTGTAGTGCAACCTGTGATATAGAGTATTGCCCTTTTTTCAGTAAACTTAGATGCAGTTCTGACAATCAGTCACCAGATGGCAGTCTTTATTAGATGCTTCATAACACTGTCGCTCATGAAGCAATTGCCTCGAAGTTGCTCATTGTTTCATGAGGCCTCAGTTTTAACATCACTAATAGTGTATACAGGTAGAGTGCTCAGCAGAACTGCAGACTGAAGCTCTAACACTCCTGTGAGGAGGAGGAGACTGCAGGTGTCTTTTAAAGGGTGTCCTGATGAGACACAGGTGGAGCAATCAAGGCAGGTGATCAGAGTAATCAACAGAGGCTACAAACCTGCTTGAATGTGTGACTTTTGAATCATAAATTTGCATATTTTTTCACTTTTTATAAATATTCTCCCCCTTATATCCTGTTTATATCTTTTTAGATATTTTTTGAAATGTGTTACTTTTCCCTTGGAATTTTGTGAGTTTAAAAAAAATTATAATTTTTTTCTCATAAATTTAATGCATCTTTTAAATACATTTCCTGTTTTCTTATACTTTTTCAGTGACTATTATTGTACATGTGTAACTTTTTTCCTCAAATTTGCAAACTTTCTCATGAATTTGTAACTTCTGTCTTATAAATTACCTTCTTTTATCAATTTTGGCCTTCAGGTAAAAGCAACAACCCCTTTAAGGGTCGTATCTCTGGAGCGGCGAATGGTGATGAACATTCATGAACGCTGTGCTTTTTGGGTTTCATCAGAGTTTGCAAGACAGTTAGCCAACAGTTTTAAGGTCGCCAATCAGTTTTGTTGTAAAGGGTCTTAAATAGTTGCTAGTGTTCACTACTAGGCAAACCAAAAAGAACTTGAGTGACATGCGTTACAACCGCTTATGTGTAACAGCTACTGTATTTACAACTGCTTGAAAATGTTTGCAACTGTTTGCGAAAAAATGTATTCGCCAGAAAAATGTGAAAGTTTTCAAATTTTTTGGTGACTAGAAAAACTGTTTGGGACCTTAAAAACTGTTTGCGAACTGTTTGGCAACCTTTTACAACCTTGACCAGACCCAAAAATCGCTATGCTTGCCAGCATTCACCACTCCGTGAAACAGTTTATGAAACAGCCTGATGACCTTTTCCTTTCGCTGCAACATGTTTCATCCACATGAAGTGCATCTCTTTTAACTAGACTTCAATGGTCTTTAACAGACTTTACATAAATGCCATTATGGCTGTTTTGTCCTTGAGAGACAGTCCACTGAACCAGCACTTGAAGGAAAATGTTCAAGACTTTCAACAAAAATGGCGTTCACTTATATAGCACTTTTTACTCATCTCTGCATGACCAAAGCACTTTACAGATCCTGCTATCATTGAAACACTGATGGCAGCAGAGCTGCTATGCAAGGCACTGGCCTGACCCACCAGGAGTAAGTGGGGGTTCAGTGTCTTGCTCAAGGATGACTCAACATGCAGAGAGAGCAGGAAATGAACCACTGACCCTCTGATTAGTAGTCAGCCCCACTACACCTGCGTCTCAGCCACCCCCAAACAGACGTCTGATATTTTTCAGACACTGAAAGAGTTCATTGTCCACATCACTGTTCCCAAATACTTGTGTGTGCTCACCATTGTATGATGCTCTGTGTTCGATCTGTTTTTAATTCAACAATTTTTACTTTGTCTTGGATGAGAGGGGATAAAACTGGTCCAGACTGTGCTTTTACCTCCAGTGAAGGACAGCACAGTACTCCTGCTCATCTGGGCTGGCAGTAACTGTCACTGACTGCCAGACAACCCAGAACCACTCCTGAATGTTTTATCTGCTGCTTGTGGCTCTGCTTTATATCTGGACTCACTACTACCCCCTCCCCCCCACTTTTTTTTTTTTCCTTTTGCCTGCAGGTTTCATTGCCATCTTTGTTCAAAGATAAGTTTGATCTCTTCTCCCTCCTCAATTAAATATTCAAATATGTCATACTTTGGAAACAAAGTGAGATTTTATTTGCTAGATCAAAAACAGCTGACTTAATCTCCCAATACTCCAGCTGTGCATTGTTTTTCTCAAGTTGGCACTGGTAGGAATAGCAACTGCAGTGACACATTTTTATCTGCTGTGTAGGAGTCTGACACATTAAAAGATGCAACTTGAATACAAGACAATAGAAAGACTGTTGCAAATGCCAGCAACACAAAACTGTACTAAAATTAAAATTTTGATCCTTCAATGAGGAAACATGAAGACCAATCCGCCTCAGAGTGACGTGCGTTTGTATGTGACAGCTCACCTGCCTCCACAGGTATTGATACAAATTGAAAATCTCACACTGTATACAACTAAAGTACTTCCTCTCTATGCTCCTGCTGTTTTACACCTGAAGTCCACAACACCAACAACAGCAGCAGTAGAGACTCTTTTTTTCCCCCTCCACACAATGCTTTCCACAGATTGCTAGACGATGCTTTTGAAGTTTCCTTTTTGTCACATTTGCAACTTCTCTGCACAGTCCTGTGTACATAAGCAGTGAAACAGTCACAAGTAGGTACATGCTGCAAACACTTGCCTGTGTTCTATTTCGGTGAAGAGAGCAGAAGAAAGCAATCGGCACAGAAAGAGAAACTTAGGAAGAGGAGCTCAGGGATGCAAGGAAGGAGGGTGAAATTACAGAAATGCTGTCTCTCCTGTCATCAGTCAGTCAGAGGCCACACAGGACTGAATTGCATGAGGAGCAGTGAATTGTGCTGAGGGTCACTGATGGCAAACAAGCCATACACAGGTGGCTCAGAGAGGAAAGATGAAGTTGGTGAACTTTGATCTGGAAGCTGAAAATTGCTACATCCATTCCAACAGACTGTAATAGTTGCAGCACATGTTCTCATCAAAGAAGACTGTCACTGACGTAATGACAACGATGACAACGTTTTCGATTTCCCACTGACACCAGCTTCATCAAATCTTAAAATTCAGTTTAATTTCTTTATTTTTACTTCCCTTTTAATGTTTGAGCAAGAATTTAAACTGTTATGAAAGCAGAAAGTAGGACGACTTTAATGGCTCACCTCCGATGTAGTCTACACTGGCAGAGCCTGTGTGACAATTTGCTTATTTTTAGCTAATTAATGTCCAGCTTTCTTCATGTTGCCTCATTTATCACACGGATGGAGTAGGGGAGAAAAAACAAGCATGTTAGAAAGTTTTTTTCTTATCAAACTACAGCATATGTCTTACATACAAAATGTCCCAGTTTATGAACTAAAAACAAGGACAATAATTTTTTTCCCCAGGCTGTCAGACATTAGCCTGTTCTCACTCCTGACACAGCCATTGCTAATATGCAGGCATTAGAAACACAGAGCAAATACATCACATTTTTAAAGACGGAACATCAGTGATATATATCCGTTTAAAATGTGTATTGAGAAAATATAGTGGCTTTAAGAAAGCCTTTATCTCGCACACCCAACATTGATTGAATTTTTCTCTGGGAATGAAAAATGATCAAAACTCAACTCAAGATGCTTTCACACCTAACCGATTTGGTCCAGACTTTCAGTTTGATTTGGACCTAAATTTTAGGTGTGACAGTTCCCCCCAAACCACGGTCCGGACCAAAGAGCCAAAATTTGGTCCAGCAAAAAGAGAGAGTCCCGGTCTGGATCCAGCTGATTCTTGGTCTGGTTCATTTAGAGGGTGAAAGCAATTTTCAGAAAGGTTCAGACATTCAGACCAAACATGTTATGGACCTCCCTGTGCGCTTTTACGCAGCGCACAGAGAGGGGTAGATAGACGGACTTACACGCAGGGTTACACCACAACACATTTATTAAAGTAAACACAAACAGTTCCCAAAAAGGTGAGGACGAACAAAAATGCAAAGAAACTTACAATAGGCTTTCCTAGGCCGGCATTGCCCAGGGAATGCATGAGAAGCAGCGATTCAATCACGATAGCGTCCCAGAGCCTGCATCACTCAAAGGAAGCAGGAGGATCCACGGCTAAAGTGGAAGTGGCTAATGCTACTGTACATACAGTTCACACACGATTATGTTCATCATTGGATGATTCAACAGACCAGCAATGCTTGACTGGCAAATGCCGCTTAAGTACAAGCATTGCTGGTTCCACAAATTGAGCACACCTGGGCAAGGCGTGGGAAAATAAATGACAGGAGTGGAATCAGCTGGCTGTCAGGAGAGAGAGGGTGCATGTTTGGACCAGCAGGAGCTAGACACTGCCCACAAGAAAGTAGGTCAAGGCGGCTGTCTAACAGCTGCCGGCCAGACAGTGGCTATGGGTAAGGAAACAAGGACAAAAGACATAGAAAACTCAAAAGATAACACAATAAACAAATATACCAGTAACCCAAGCCACACAGAACAGTCAGAACCGAGCCTAAGAACAACACCGGCTCAGTTCATGACAGAGTCCCCCCCCCCCCCCAGGGGTGGATTCCAGACACCCATGGTAACATAAGGAAAGGAACCCCCACCCCCTACAATCCCCAACAGGAACAACAACACAAACCCGGGTGGGAAGTAGGGGGAACAGGAAGGAGGGAACACAATACCCCGCCCAGGGCCCACAATTAACCCCCTCACGTCCAAAGGCGTGGAGGCTCAGGAGGCCGCCCGGAGTCCCAGGCCCAGCAAGCAGTCCGGCGAGCTGAGTCCAGTGGCCTGTTGAAAAACACGGGCCATCTGGCGGACCACCGCACCCTTGGTGGTCCCAGCTTGGGACCCTGACCGGACCAATGCTGCACCCGCAGTGGACCCCACTGGGCTAATGCTGCACCCGCGGTGGACCCCGACCGGGCCAACGCTGCACCCGCTGTGGATCCCGATTGGAGCACTGCAGCAGCCACGGTGGACTCCGGCTGGAGCTCTACAACACCCATGGTGGACCCCGACTGGGCCACCGCCGCACCCTCGGCGGACTCCCGCTGGAGCTCCGCAGCACTCGTGGTGGGCTCCGGCTGGAGCACGTTGCACCTGCGGTGGTCACCATCGGAGACCTCATTGCTCCCGCGGTGACCTCCCCAGCAAGGGAGGTAGGACTCTCCACAGCCTCCAGCGCTGAACCTGGATCCTCAGCAGCCTCAGGTGGAATTGGCTGCTCTCCGATGACCCTGGGAAGGAGCTCCAAAACTGGAGGGAGAGAGAAAGAGGCCAAGTCAGGGTTGCTGGCAGTGGCAGAGCCCAGTGAGGTGAGTCTGGGAGCTGCAGCGAGCTGCCCCTGGCCCTCCTCAACACGAGTCGGGCAGTGTGACTTCAACAAAGACAGGGAAGACATTATGGAGCAAACTTGCCTGAACTCGGGCTCCACCGCCGTCCAGGACTCCAGCGATCTAGGGTGCACAGGTTCTGTAGGTCCTGGAGGTGCTGCACCCACGTCGACCTCCACCGGGGCGGCTGGAGTCACATCGTAGTCGTCTGCAGATGCCCCAGGTAGCGGCGGATCCTATCCGGTGACCCGAGGAAGGTGCTCAGGAGGACAGGAAGAAAGTGGTTAGGGTCGCCGGCAGCAGTGGAGCCCGGCAAGGCAAAATCCGATGCAGCTGAGGGCTGCACCTGACTCTCCTCACCAAGAGCCAGACAAGATTGCTCCAATTTACAGGGAAGAGAAACAAATGAGAGAACTTGCCTGGACTCAAGCTCCACCACCATCCAGGACTCCATCGATCCCAATAGTGCCATCTTAGATCCGGTCTCATGAAGGTCTAGCTGGGTGGATGACTCGGCTGCAGCGGCCTCCGCAGCAGGCTTGATGGTGATCACAACCTCCAGGCCCCCAGGCGATGTCCCCCATGCTGGTGACTCATCTGGCTTGGCAGCTGGGGTCTGCCTTTCTGCTGAACCCGGGTCAGGATCCTCCAGCGCCCCGGGCTCCTCCTCCGCCTGGTGACTTGGTTTGAGAACCGACAAACTCACAGAAGCACACAAGGAAGACATGGAGAGGACAGGTGAGGGGTCGTCACATGCTGCTGGCGGTGAGAACTCAGGGAACTGCAGAACCTGAGTCTCTTGGTCAGGGAACAGGCAAAATTGCTCATCAAAAACAGGGGTAGAATGAAAAGGAACTTGCCTGTTCTCCTGGTCTTTAATGTCTCCACCAGTGTCAGAGGCAGTTTTATCTGCCTCTGTGTCCACAGTGGCTCTGGGATCCTCACAATACGGAGGAGAAACCTCCAAGGCAGGCACAGAGGTGGATGGATCTGGGGGAAAAACTACAGCCCCCACACTGGCGGAGGTAAAAGTCATTAAGGAGGTGGCTATCGGTAAGATAGCAGACTGCTGTGATGGCCGCAAAGCAGGACTCTCCTCCTCCCGTGACGAGAGGCTCGCTGGTGTGGGAGCAACAGGGTGCTTCTGGCAAGCCCTCCGGGATCGGCAGTGACGAGAGGAAGCAGGCGGCTTGAGCTCCGGTTAATCCAGTGAAAGCTCCTCCTGCGTCCAGAATTCTCCTCCCGGGAAGAACGATGGCAGAGGAGGAACAGGAGAAACAGGAGGAAAAACAAAGTCGGCAGCTGATGATTCATCACGAATCAGGCAAGCAGTTTCATGTGACATAAGAAGTGACTGAGTAAGCTCTTGCCTGAATTCCCTGGGAGTGATGATGTCAGCTGTCTTCTCCACGGTGGGAGTATGCTCGTTCTCGGGCTGAAGCTCCGGCTCCCTTGGGGAATACTCCTCCAACCTCCAGGCCAACTCCGGGAGGAGCCACGATTTCACCTCCAGGAGGAGGTCAGTTTCTGCCAGGAGAACCCATCTTTGTTCGTCTAGCTTCTCTGGAGACAGAGCGGACCACGGCTCAGGACAAGGAGGCAGGGCTGTCGTCGGAGTGGCTGGAAGACTCTTATGGTGAGGGTTCTTCCTCTTCTTTTTCATGGACGGCTCGGGCACCAGATAATCCGGGATACGAAGCGCCACACTGGGCAGCAAGTCACCCATGCGGAGAAGCTATGTATTATCCGAGGAAGAAGGTGGAGCGGCCGCAGGGGGCTCGAACGCTGGGAGATCCTCATCCGACCCCTCACATGGCACTGCGAAGATGTCCCGGAGAACCTCCATCGCCTCAGAATGGTTCCAGAGACTATCCCTATTTTTTTTTTGATTTTGTATACTTTATTGATCCCCAGAGGGGAAATTGAAGGCATCCACCTGGATGGATGAAGCAGCAATGGTACGGCGCTATCCCTTTACCATTCACACACACATTCATACCTAGGGCCACTTTAGAGTCTCCAATTAACCTAACCTGCATGTTTTTGGCCTGTGGGAGGAAACCGGAGAACTCCCGGAGTAAACCCACGCAGACACGGGGAGAACATGCAAACTCCACACAGATCACTGTTGGTCAGGGGCTGGAATCGAACCAGGAATCCCATGGCCAAGGGTGAGTTGCTGTGCTGCTGCAGTGCTAACCAGTGCGCCACCGCACCACCCTCACTGCCGTGTCCCGAGCCCGACGAGCCGTCTCGGAGGAACAGGGCTCCCGCATCCATGAGAGAATTTCCTCCAGGAAACACAGCGAGTGCAGCTCCCTCTCCAACAATTCAGCCATGGCGCCCAGGAAACAGGTGCATAGAAAAGAGAAAAATAGTTCAAAAAGAAAAAAACAGATGTGGGGTGGAACCCACTAAGTCCTACGCTGGCTGGTCCGTTCTGTTATGAACCTCCCCGTGTGCTTTTACACAGCGCACGGAGAGGGGTAGATAGACGGACTTACACGCAGGGTTACACCACAACACATTTATTAAAGTAAACACAAACAATTCCCAAAAAGGTGAGGACGTACAAAAATGCAAAGAAACTTACAATAGGCGTTCCTAGGCTGGCATCGCCCAGGGAACGCATGAGAAGCAGCAATTCAACCACGATAGCATCCCAGAGCCGGCATCGCTCAAAGGAAGCTGGAGAATCCACGGCTAAAGTGGAAGTGGCTAATGCTACCGTACACACAGTTCACACACGATTATGTTCATCAATGGACAGTTCAACGGACCAGCAATGCTTGACTGGCAAACGCTGCTTAAGTACAAGCATTGCTGGTTCCACAAATTGAGCACACCTGGGCGAGAAAATAAATGACTACCTGGGCGGAATAAATGACACCTGGGTGGAAAATAAATGACAGGAGTGGAATCAGCCGGCTGTCAGGAGAGAGAGTGGGCATGGTCGGACCGCCAACGAACTAGACAATGCCCACAAGAAAGTAGGTCAAGGCGGCTGTCTAACAGCTGCCGGCCAGACAGTGGCTATGGGTAAGGAAACAAGGACAAAAGACATAGAAAACTCAAAAGATAACACAATACACAAATATACCGGTAGCCCAAGCCACAGAGAACAGTCAGAACCGAGTCTAAGAGCAACACCGGCTCACTTCGTGACAAAGCACAGGCAAACCAAACACAGGAAGCCGATAAGAGGGAAAATGAGAAGGAGTAGGACTCAGTGAGAGGAAGAGACAGTTTTTATTTGAAATTTGGTCTGTTAGTGGCACAAATAATATTTTTTTTAAAAAAATCATAAAAATGGAGATATTTTCGGCGGGGATGTGACAGAGAGTATGAGTAAAATTGGAGGAGTAATGCCAGCTGAAGATCATGATGATGACTAGGGCAAATGCCTTTTTAATGAAGACCTGGATAATATTGCAGCCTTACCAAACCAGTTCACTGACTACTACTACTAGCATGTTTGCTAACTACAGCATCAGTGCTAACTACATAAACGTCATCATGACAGCAGGACATCAGTGTGGCATGCAAAGTTGTTATTTAGCTTGGATAAAGAACAGTGTGAAACCAAACCTAACAGGACCAAATGTATACAATGTAACACAATAAAAACTTTAGTCTGGACCTTGGTGGGGAATTTCAGGTGTGAAAATGCTCTCAGACTCCATCCTTTCAGTTATCCATGCACGTCTGTTCAGTCAGATTCCATGTAAGCCTACAAACCTCACAATCAAAAAACGTAAAACACATAATGTTAGACCTGGCTGGAATGAGGCCGTAGCTGTGCCTTATTCTGAAGCTCGGGAAGCATATAAAGCATGGGTGGTGGCTGGGAGACCCAGACAAGGGCCAGAATTTGAGATGAAGAAATGTACAAATGCAAAGTTTAAGTATGCTATTCGTCATATTTCTAAAAATGAGCAGCTAATGAGAAGTAATTCCTTGGCCAAGAAATTGTTAGATAAGAATGTCACAGATTTTTGGAAGGAGCTTAGACGGATTAGTAACAGTAAAACGTCTTTGCCCTGTACCTTGGAAGGCATTTCAGGTACAGAAAATATTGTGGATCTATGGCGGCAGCATTTTTACTCATTATTTAATTCAACTAAGGATGAAACTTATAAGGTAGGGAAAGTAGAAAGGGACGATTCGCTCCTGATTGACACTCATGCAGTGACCAAAGCCATTAGAGAGCTATCAGATAACAAAGCTAGTGGTTTAGACTGTATTTCTGCTGAGCATCTTAAATATGCTAGCTCAAGAATTGCTCCTCTTCTTGCAATCTGTTTCACCAGCTTCATGATTCATGGGATATTACCAGAATCTTTATTGTCTGTTGTGTTGGTACCAGTCATTAAAGATAAAGCTGGCAAGCTGTGTAGCCTGGATAATTACAGGCCCATAGCTATAGCCAATATAATATCTAAAGTACTGGAAAAAATCATGTTTGAAAAATTAAATGTATTCATCAAATCTACTGATCATCAATTTGGATTCAAACCCCATCATGGAACAGATCTGTGCATATATAAGATAAGATAAGATAAGATAAGATAAGATAAGCCTTTATTAGTCCCACAACGGGGAAATTCCAGGATTGCAACAGCACAGGGATAGCAACACTCAGAGCAACAATCAGAAGGCAAGAAAAAAAACAAGCAAGCAAGAGCAGCTAATAAACATATGTACGTATTACTATAAAATATATATATATACACACACACACAGACACACAGTGTAGAGCATTGTAGCTGGATGGAATAAATATATGAATATATGAACACACAGTGCAGAGCATTGTAGCTAGATGGAATAAATATGTAAATATATAAACACCCACAGTACGGAGCATTGCAGCTAGGTGGAATAAATATGCAAGTATATAAACACACACAGTGCGGAGCAATGTAGCTAGATGGAATAATATGTAGATATATAAATATATAAACACACCCAGTGCTGAGCATTGTAGCTAGATGGAATAAATATGCAAATATATAAACACACACAGTGCAGAGCATTGTTGCTAGATGGAATGAAACAGCATAACCGTCTACTTAGTTATCCTACATGGTATGATTATGTGCCCATACATATTCTCACCCTCCATAGCGACCGGTATGTTCCTAGTTGTATGCCGGAGGGGACCATTGTGTAAGTCTATTGCATCTTTTGCATTCAAAAAACTATTAGTTTGTTACGTCTTTTTGCTATCTCTGCGAGCAGCCCTGCTTAGGTTGTACAGTCTGACAGCCGTTGGTAGGAAGGACCTACGAAACCTCTCGGTTGTGCACCTGGGATGATGTAGTCTGCTGCTAAATGAGCTCCTCAGTGCATTCAGTATGTCCTGCATAGGGTGGAACTCGGACTCCAGCAGAGATGACAGTTTAGCCGCCGTCCTTCTCTCTCCTATCTCCTCCATCGGATCAAGGCGCTGCCCCAGGACAGAGCTAGCTTTCTTAATCAGTTTGTTCAGTCTCTTCCTATCGGCTGCAGTAATGCCACTGCCCCAGCAGACCACTCCAAAAGTGATGGCTGATGCCACCACCGTGTCATAGAATGACTTCAGCAGCGCCCCTTGTACACCAAAAGACCTGAGTCTCCTCAGCAGGAACAGCCTGCGCTGTCCCTTCTTGTAGAGTGCATCAGTATTGTGTGACCAGTCTAGTTTATTGTTCAGATGAATACCCAGGTACTTATAGGATGTCACCATCTCGATGTCTGTTCCCTGTATATTTACTGGTACTGTGAGGGGCTGCCCATGCCTGCGGCAGTCCACCACCAGCTCCTTAGTTTTCCTCGCGTTGATCTGGAGGCAGTTCCGATGGCACCAGTCCACGAAGTCCTGGATAAGCCCTCTGTACTCAGCTTCATCTCCATTGGAGATGAGGCCAACGATCGCAGAGTCATCAGAGAACTTCTGTAGATGGCAGTGTGTTGTGTTGTGTGAGAAGTCCGCAGTATAAAGAGTGAACAGGAAGGGAGCCAGCACCGTTCCCTGGGGGGCCCCCGTGCTACTGATGATCGTGTCGGACACACAGTCCCGGGTTCTCACAAACTGAGGCCGGTTCGTGAGGTAGTCCAGGATCCATGATGACAGGTGCTGGTCCACCCCTGCGCGCAGCAGCTTGTCCTTCAGGATCATCGGTTGGATGGTGTTGAAAGCACTGGAGAAGTCAAAGAACATGATCCTCACCATATTCCCGGGCTTCTCCAGGTGGGACAGAGAACGGTGAAGGAGGAAGATCACCGCATCCTCCACCCCAATGCCATGCTGGTAGGCGAACTGGAGTGGATCCATCGCTGGTTCCACCAGGGGGCGGAGGTGAGCAAGGAGCAGTCTCTCCAGGGTCTTCATCAAGTGGGACGTCAAGGCCACCGGTCTGTAGCTGTTCAGGTCTTTGGGGTGGGAAGTTTTTGGTACAGGTACCACACAAGATGTTTTCCACAGCTGTGGTACCCTCCCCAGTTTCAGGCTCATGTTGAAGATATACGTCACAATCCCACACAGCTGGTCTGCACAGGACTTGAGGAGCTTTGCGCTGATGCCGTCCGGTCCCGGCGCCTTCCTCGCCTTGATCTTCCTCAGCTCCGTCCTCACCTGGGTCCTGGTCAGGGTCAGGATGGGGGGCTGTGTGTTGGGAGTGGGGGGGTGTTGGTGGAGTGGGGAGTGGGCAGCAGGACTTGATTTCTTTAGAGGCAGCAGTGGTTGTTGTGCAGTCAGGGGGGAGGGCGGTTGGTCAAATCTATTGAAAAACAGATTCAGGTTGTTCGCCCACTCCCTGCCCCCTGTGGCCTGGGGGGAGGTATTCTGGAGCCCCGAGATGGTTTTGAGGTTTCTCCAGACCCCGCTGATGTCGCTCTGTTGCAGCTTGTCCTCCATCTTCTTCCTGAAGCTGTCCTTGCCTTCTCTGATCTTTCTCCTCAGCTCCCTCTGTACGGACTTCAGCATCTCCCTGTTCCCTGACCTGAAGATCCTCTTCTTCTCTCTCAGAAGTGTTTTTATCTCAGGGTTGATCCAGGGTTTGTTGTTTGAGTGACGCCGTATGGTCTTGGTGGGAACGGATTTGTCCACACAGAAGCTGAGGTAGCCCGTGAAGGTGTGAATGAGGCCATCGATGTCCTCACCATGTGGATCGCAGAGCTGCTTCCAGGCGGTGGCTTCAAAACAGCCCTTTAGGGTGTCCATTGTCTCCTCAGACCATAACTCCACAGTGTGCATGGCCGGAGGTTGTCTGTGCACTAGGGGTTTGTACACCGGCCGGAGATGAACCAAGTTGTGATCCGATCTCCCGAGTGGGGGGAGTTGTGATGAGGTGTACACCTCCTTAGTGTTTGCGTAGAATAAATCCAGTGTTTTATTGTCTCTAGTGTGGCATGTGACATACTGGGTGAACGTGGGTAGAATGGGAGACAGTGAAACATGGTTGAAATCGCCTGAGATGAGGAGAAGAGCATCTGGGTGTTCTGTCTGCAGCCTGCTGGTTACTGAATGGATGACGTCACGTGCTGTCCCAGCGTTCGCCGTCGGATTTGCATAAACAACAATGCAGATCACGTGTGAGTGTTCTCTCGGGAGATATGTAGGCCTCATGCTAACAGCTAGCAACTCAATGTCTTTGCTGCAGTGTCGTTGTTTAACAGTGATATGTCCCGGTCTGCACCAGTTGTTGTTAACATACATTATCACTCCACCGCCCCTAGCCTTGCCACTGTCTGGTGTTCGGTCAGCTCGTATCATGTGAAAACCCTCCAGCTCAATGTTAGCATCTGCTGCTAGTTCAGTTAGCCACGTCTCAGTAAACAAAAGGAGAGAGCACTCCCGGTATGTGCTATCATAACGGGAGATAGCCGCTAGCTCATCTAACTTTCCCAGTATCGACCGTACATTTCCCATGACAACAGATGGAAGGGAGGGTCTGTACCTTATATTTTTTGTCCTCCGCCTTACTCCAGCCCGGCAGCCGCGGCGTTTTCGCCTCAGTTCTCTCGGTATGACGAGTTTTTCCAATGGGACCGGGTGGCGGTTGAATGCTAGCAGCTGTTCTCTGCTGTATCGTATCCTGCTATAGACAGTGGCTCCGTCCACCGGCTCAGGAGACATTTAGGACGATCTGTGTGTCCGTGATATAAGTGGGGTGAAAAAAAAAAGACGGATCAAAAGAGAGAGGAAGGGAAAAAGACTCGGAATCGAGCCGCTGTTGCAAAAGGCAGCCGACTCGTGTGGCGCCGAGAGAAAAAAAAAAAAAAAAAAAAAAAATGCTTTAAAAGAAATTATAAATAAGTACAGAAATCAAAATTCTTCAGTTTTTCTGTGTTTTATTGACGCCTCCAAGGCGTTTGATCGTGTTAATCACAGGATATTGTTTAGGAAAATGATTGACAGGGGGGTTCCCAAGTACTTGGTACATATCCTGATTTACTGGTACGCACATCAGAAGATGCTGGTGAAATGGGGGAAGAGTCATTCATCCCCATTTGGTGTGAGCAGTGGTGTCAGACAGGGCAGTATATTATCCCCTATTCTATTTAATCTTTACATGGATGAGTTGTCAAAGCAACTGAATGCCTGTAAAACTGGGTGTTTAATAGGGAATAAGTTAGTGAATCATTTTATGTATGCTGATGATCTAGTTATTCTCAGTCCAAGTAGTGCTGGTCTTCAGGAGTTATTAAGAGTGTGTAGTGCTTATGGAGAGGAAAATGACATAAAATATAATGCAAATAAGAGTTGTGTGCTGATTTGCCGCACTAAAGAAGATTTGTTAATGAAATTCCCTGTCTTTGAATTGGCAGGCAGGGAATTAATTGTCAGGGATAAAATTAAATATCTGGGACATTTTATTAATGATAGAATGACTGATGATGATGATATTTTCAGACAACGCTGCAAAATCTACATGCAAGCAAATATTCTTGCACGCAGATTTGGTTTTTGTTCAGATAAGGTGAAACTGGTTCTTTTTAAAACCTATTGTACACCTTTATACACTGCTCATTTATGGATAAATTATAGGAAACAAAGTATGCAGAAATTACAGGTTGCTTACAATGATGCTTTAAGAATTTTACTTAAAAAGCCTCGATGGTGCAGTGCTTCCGAGTTATTTGTCTCATCACGTGTAAATACTCTGCATGCAGTAATAAGGAATCTTATGTATAAATTCATCTGTCGGCTTGATGTATCTAGAAATGAAATCATTCAAGTCATGTCTAGCATTAAGCTCAGTTCTATTCGCTGTCAGTCACAGTTTAGAAGGCACTGGTACAGTTGTCTTTTTAAGTCTTTTTAAAGTCTGTACTGTCTTTGTACTTCTCTTAGCAGTTGTGTCTTAGTGTTTTTTGTAACTTTTTGATTGTTTCAACTGTCTTGTTTTTACTTTTTTTTTTGATGGACCTTGAGTCTGGAATAAAGTCTTTGATTGATTGATTGATTGATTGAATCTATAATTACCTACTGGGAAAATCTCTGTGCATCCTCTCAGTGCTCTCTGCTACCCGTTTGTCATGGTCCACCTTTGCCTGTGCCCACCTGGAAGAAAACAAGTAAGGATCAGTTATCCCAGTATATATTATTCCTAACCATATCTTTACCAGGAAATAACCCCCTGGGCCTGGGGTACCTACTCACCTCTGAGAGAACTTGTAATCACCGGATCCACTCACCAACTGAACCTGGAAAATACTTAACCCTGAAGAGGTTCCCCCACTCACCAGTTCTTCCTACCCCTCCTCCTGTAAGTGGACATTATCATTACTCACTCTCTAAAATCACCCTAAGAACTGCCTTTATGGTTTTAATAAAATACCAAAACCTTGCATCTTTGTCTCTGTGTGCTTTGTTGTGTTATCTGCCTTTGTGTCCACTACTACAATCATGTCACATATAAATAAAAGTAATTTTTGGCACAGTATGTTAATCTGATCGAAATGGAATTTTATTATTGTAATCTGGCTATATTATGTGGGGGTTGTGCATTGTTGCATTATTTCAAGACAAGTGCCTAAGGTTGTTCTTAATCAATGTGATTTTATATAGTTTATCTAATGTGAAAACACAATGCAAACTGTGTAAAACCCAAAAAGTAAAACAACACTAGAAAACTCGATAAAACAATAAATGTCAATGAAGTCTCTGAATTGACATTTCCTTTTGCTCTCCTGGGTTATGCTCTTTAGTCATGGCTCATTCTAAGCTTAACCTCCCATTATTATTGCAGCAACACAGCTAGCCTGCTGGTAATGGTGTGAAAAACAAATGTGAATATCATCATGAGACCAAAACCACCGGCCCCCTCCCACACACACACACACACACACACTGTAGAATGTCCGCAGATCGATATTGGGCAGGTGTGCAGTGGATAACCTTTGACCTTTTGACATCATTCACAGAATCGAGTTGATGAGCAAGAAGAAGTGGATTTTCAAAACGTCGCTGTTGGATGGCATGATTTAGATACAAAATGACAACAAAGGTTTGAACATTTAGGGAACATTTCTGCTGGCAAAAGGACTGTACTGAATAAATGAATAAACTGAGGTTTAATTGTGATACGTTTCACTTTCCCAGCCTGTTACATAAACAGTGGCACCTCTCAGCCCTCAATCCAAAGAGATGAGTCAGTGAGTGCAGCTTCTTTATGTCTCACTGAAATTAGGACTGAATAGACTCTCATTCTCAAAAGTGACTGTCTCACAGTGCTGCCCTTGGGTCCTCTTCCAGCAAAGGTACCCATGTTTAGCTAATGATCTGCTTTGGTGTTTGTTGCAGCCACTGACAGCACAAGCAGCAAATTGGATCCATCACGCATTCTGCACGGCGAACGAGGTGTGTGCGAGCAATAGTAGTTTAGCGGTTCATTTACACCACACTCAGGCTATATACCGCAGAAACCAAGGTGTCAAAGTTAAAACTCCCAGTGGGAACATAAAGTCTATATTATTTGATCTTATTTATGTTCACTAACCCGTCTTGAAGTGTTATGCGTTGCATCTGTGCTTAGCTGATGATTTAAAGAACTGGCTATTTCACTGAAGCCACCCTTCGTTGGCTGGGAGATTTAACTCCCTAACATCACCAATGCTGGTGTTGAAGGAATAGAAGAGAGAAACAAGTGGGAGGGGGATCACAGAGCATGGAGTGCTGTGATCCTGTGGGAGAAGATACAGGAGGGAGAAATCTAAGGAGATGGAAGAGAAAGGATGCAATTAACTGAAATTAAGTGTGGTGATATAATAGGTGTGTTATAAAAGAGCAAGCTGAGAGATACAGTGCATCCAGAAAGTATTCACAGCACTTCACTTTATCCACATTTTCTTATGTTACAGCCTTATTCCAAAATGGATTAAATTAATTTTTTTCCCTCAAAACACACAATTCCCCATAGTGACAATGTGAAAATGTTTTTTTTTTTTAGATTTTTGCAAATTTATTAAAAATAAAAAACTAAGAACTCACATGTACATAAGTATTCACAGCCTTTGCCATGAAGCTCAAAATTGAGCTCTGGTGCATCCTGTTTCCACTGATCATCATTGAGATGTTTCTACAGCTTAATTGGAGTCCACCTGTGGTAAATTCAGTTGATTGGACATGATTTGGAAAGACACACACCTGTCAATATAAGGTCCCACAGTTGACAGTGCATGTCAGAGCACAAACAAAGCATGAAGTCAAAGGAATTGTCAGTAGATCTCCGAGACAGGATTGTCTCAATGCACAAATCTGGGGAAGGGTACAGAAAAATTTCTGCTGCTTTGAAGGTCCCAAAAAGCACAGTGGCCTCCATCATCCATAAATGGAAGAAGTTTGGAACCGCCAGGACTCTTCCCAGAGCTGGCTGGCCGTCTAAACTGAGCGATCAGGGAAGAAGGGCCTTAGTCAGGGAGGTGACCAAGAACCCGATGGCCACTCTCTCAGAGCTCCAGCGTTCCTCTGTGGAGAGAGGAGAACCTTCCAGAAGGACATCCATCTCTGCAGCAATCCACCAATCAGGCCTGTATGGTAGAGTGGCCAGACGGAAGCCACTCCTTAGTAAAAGGCACATGACAGCCTGCCTGGAGTTTGCCAAAAGGCACCTGAAGGACCATCAGACCATGAGAAACAAAATTCTCTGGTCTGATGAGACAAAGATTGAACTCTGTGGCGTGAATGTCAGGTGTCATGTTTGGAGGAAACTAGGCACCACTCATCACAAGGCCAATACCATCCCTACAGTGAAGCATGGTTGTGGCAGCATCATACTGTAGGGATATTTTTCAGTGACAGGAACCGGGAGACTAGTCAGGATAGAGAGAAAGATGAATGCAGCAATGTACAGAGACATCCTGGATGAAAACCTGCTCCAGAGTGCTCTTGACCTGAGACTGGGGCGACGGTTCATCTTTCAGCAGGACAACGACCCTAAGCACACAGCCAAGATATCAGAGATGCTTCAGGACAACCTATGAATACCTTTGAGTGGCCCAGCCAGATCCCAGACTTGAATCCAATTGAACATCTCTGGAGAGATCTGAAAATGGCTGTGCACCAATTCTTCCCATCCAACCTGATGGAGCCTGAGAGGTGCTGCAAAGAGGAATGGGTGAAACTGCTCAGAGATAGGTGTGCCAAGCTTCTGTTATCAAATTCAAAAACACTTGAGGCTGTAATTGCTGCCAAGGCAAGGCAAGGTTTTTTGTATAGCACATTTTGTGTTCAAGACAATTCAAAGTGCTTTACCTAAAGCATTACAGCAAGTTGCAAAATGAATACATAAGAATTTAAAAGCAAACTAAAGAGTAAATGAAAGAAAAATAAAAACAAGCTAAAATAGAATACGACAAAAATAAAAGTTAAGGCTACAGAAAGGCTGCGGCAAATAGGAGAGTTGTTAACCTTAATTTAAAGCAGCTGAGAGTTTCAGCAGTCCTGATGCTTTCTGGGAGTTTGTTCCATATGTGAGGGGCATAAAAACTAACGCTGCCTCACCATGTTTGGTTCTAACTCTGGGCACAGACAGTAGGCCTGACCCTGATGACCTGAGGGCTCTGGGTGGCTCATAATGGACCAGCAGATCTGAAATGTATTTTGGCCCTAAACCATTCAGAGCTTTATAGACCAACAGCAGTATTTTGAAGTCTATTCTTTGACAGACAGGAAGCCAGTGTAAAGATCTGAGAACTGGAGTTATATGATCTACTTTCTTGGTCTTAGTGAGGACTCGAGCTGCAGCATTCTGAACCAACTGCAGCTGTCTGATGGACTTTTTAGGGATACAGTACCTGTGAGGACAGCGTTATAGTAGTCCAGTTTACTGAAGATAAATACATGGACAAGTTTTTTCTAGATCTTGCTGAGACATCAGACCTTTAATCCTTGCTATGTTCTCTAAGTTATAATAGGCTGATTTCACTACTGTCTTAATGTGGCTGTTAAAATTCAGGTCTGAGTCCAGAACCACACCAGATTTCTGGCTTGGCTGTTGGTTTTTAGCATCACTGATTGAAGCTGAGTACTGACTTTGAGTCTTTCTTCTTTGGCTCCAAAAACTATTGTTTCGGTTTTGTCTCCGTTTAACTGAAGAAAATTCTGGCACATACACTCTTTAATTTGACCAATGCATTTGATCAGGGTTTTAATTGGACCATAGTCTCCTGGTGAGACGGTTATGTAGATTTGTGTATCATCTGCATAATTATGGTAACATATTTTGTTGTTTTTTTATGATGCCAAAGGTGCATCACCAAAGTATTGAGCTGTGAAGGTTGTGAATACTTATGTACAATGCTGCATGGTGATGTCAAAGTGGAACCAACTTAAATGACTAATCACACCAGTCCCATCATTTCCACCACCACAGGAGTCACCAGAAACTGAGTATAAACTATTGAATTGGATGAGTAAAACACAGTAAATGGAAAAAAAAAGATCTAAAAAAAAATACATTCTTATTCGTAATGCATCTCCTTCCCTTTCTGCTATAACTGATCATGTGTCTCATTGGTAACAGTAGAGATTTGATCAGTCCAGTCACATGCGTTGCTTCTGCTGATGTCTACTGTGGGTGTGAGTGAGAGGGATTGAGTGAATATCAGAAAACATACTGAAGAGGAAAAGACTCAAGAGCAACATGAATGCCTTTCTGAGCAGCTTAGTGATGTGCCAGAGGAGAGAGCTCACAGAAAATAATTGGATTTCATTTTGGTCTGCAGGCAAAATAAAATACAGTAGACGCACGCTGTCTCCTCGGAGTTCTTGCTTACAGGTATCATAAAGCCTGAGAAATGACTCTGCTCCTCAAAGAATTCCCCAAACAACATACTTTTCTTTTTGGTGACAGAGGAATTCCCTTAGTAATCCGTGAAAAAAAAAATGCTCCTTCAGTTTCTACAACAATGTTATAGGTTGGAGGAGTGATAAATACATCATACACACAAAGACACTAAGGGTGCATCACCAAACATCAGAACAAATAGAATAAAAGAAACTCGGTACTGAATCTGCTTTTTATGTTTCTTTCACATGTCCTCAGTGGGGCTTAATTCATCAGAGTGAACTGGTTTTTTTTCTCATCCGCACCTGTTGTTTGCTTTGAGAGCTGGCTGCAGCAGATTAGTATGCACTGAGGATTTCTGTATTAGGTGCTATAATGATGCCCATAATGATGACAGGATAGTTGGCTACTGCAACATCTGTATTAGGAAAAGGTGCATTTGTATTCACACCACCTATCATGATGATAATTTATTTTACCTAACAGAGTTCCAGTATCATGATTTATATTTTTTGTTAAATCATTTATAGGATTTGATTTGAAACAGGAGTTATATAATCACAGGAATGCTGTTAATGCTTATACCTTCATAAGTTTAATCTCATTGCCAGACAACATTGCAGAAAATACTTCATTCCCTCAGTTTATCTCTGCCGTCCGTGGACTCGTAAATGTGCATATGGTTTGTAACAAATGTCACGTCCACATTTACCTGCAAGACCACATAGTCACGGACAGTTTTGTTGAGTGAAGGATGCTGACAGTAGCCGGCAGTAGAGGTGTTTGACTGCCCTATGCAGGGATAGCAGAGACAAAACCTTAAGGGTCTTTTACACCATAAACTATAACAATACCTATACAGTCATGTGAAAAAACTAGAACACCCCGTATAAGCCTGTGTTTTTTTTAACATATTTGGAAATATGGATATTTAATATCAATGTTAAAAATACTGGGAGATTCATGTAATACAACTAAACAATTAAAAAATGAATTAAAGACTTTTTTCAAATTTTCTGTAAAATGTAATTCTAAACAAATAGTGAGGAATAAATTAGGACCCCCCATCTTTTTTAGGACACCCCCACATTCATTCCCACTTACAATGGCTAAAATAAATGTTAAAAAATGCAAATAAAAACAAAAACAAGGTTAGACACACATATGTGAACATTTCTTAATAAAGAACTGAATATTTAATGGGGTGTCCTAATTTTTTCACATGACTGCATAAACGTATTGTTAAAAAATAGGAGAGTCCACACTCTGTTTCATCTGGTATCATTGGGATCACTTTTAGAATGATTTTATGAACGACAGAAACATGAGCAGACATTTCAGTCTATAATGACACCTGCAAGAAGTAGGTCTGGAACATATTTGAACTCACTCAGAATCAGTCATAAGTGTCATTACAGAGATAAACAGACAATATGAATAACTAACACTAACTTTTAGGCCAACTAGCATTTTCTCAGGTAGCCTAATGACAGTTGTCTCACCTAATTATGATAAACAACTTGAATGATGTGAATCTCTGCCAGCAAATATTATGGCCCAGATATAAAAGGTTTCAGATGGGATCAGCAAGTCATGGGATCATTATGTGGTAAAGCCTCCGAAGAGGATGTTGTTATGGAGTCTGTCTTATTTGCTCATGACTCCTGGTCGCAAACCTTTCTGCTCCTGTGCCCTTAGGAAAGCCTCCTGGTTTGCCAGTCTGTCGACACACCCTCCTTGGTTTATGCATGCTCACCAACAAACAATTCCTTTGCCTTCTGGTCCAAGCCTTGCTCTGGAAATCAGGCAAGCTCAACTGATCGATCCAAACATTACCTAACCACATCTCAGCGACAGAACCTATTCCCCTTGCTTACTGTCTGGACAAACTATAATTGGATCTGGAAATCTTGTGAACTGCTTATACCTACCTGCATCTTCTGGACGGCTCCCTCTGTTTACTATACCTCTCTGGTCTGCCATCCACCTACCTGGAATCCTCACTAGCTGCCAGTAAGTCCCCTGTAACAGTAAACAAACAATTATACTCAATGTTACCATACTCACTTTCTCCTTCTCCCCTCCCCTGCAGGCTACAGTCCCATGGTGCAGGTGATGCAGCCCATTTGGCTCCATCTCTGCCTCACTGTGTCCGTGCTCAGCATTTGGATCTGTGTTTAGAATGAACATCACAATATTACACTGGACAAGTGTCTGTGGATGCACAATGTCTTGACTCAGTGAAAGCGTGTAGCGCAGACATTTAAATTGTTATTGTTGTAATTATTGATTATTATCATGATATACAGTATATAGTTCTTGGTGTTGTTCTCCCATTTTTACAGGGTTTGGCTGGCAGGTGAGACACCAATAGACTGAAGCTAGCAGAAAGTTTGGGTCAAACTTGGAACAGACAGTCCTCTTCCCCTATTTCTCTCGATTATTTTGTATGTTAATGCAGGTCTTAATAACTGATGTGAGAACGTGGAGCTAAATTGCACAGATGCTGGGTCTAACCATGAGGGACGATTAACCCCAGTGCAAAAAACAGTGTGAGTGGCAGATGCAGAACAGGTGAAGGAGAGATTGGTCCTCTGACAACTCTGTGTGTCAGCTTTCCTTTACCCATTCTACTATGCTGAGCAACAACCTAAACAGCAGAAGAGGTGTTGCAAATGGACCAAGGACCAAGTGATTAGATTCTGGGGGGTGAATTAACTCACTGTCAGCTTCCAGGAATTTTTTTTTTTTTAGTAAAAAGATTTCTAAGGGGCAAATGAATGCAATGCCATGTCCAATAGCTTGATTGTTACCAGCGGAGGGTGTTCAATGTTAGCTCTCTGTTATTAGTTTATTTACCTGATGATTTACTTAGTAGTGCTAAAACACAGAACACACTCCAAACTCTGAATAAACCCAAATTCACCTGCTGTAATCTGTTACACTAGTGGACAGTAAAATGTTATTTGATACCAATAATACATCATGGGCTTCTTCGTCAGTCGTAAGGTGAGCCATCTGTATCTGAAACTCTTAATGACTTCTCTTTACTTTGGTTTTACAGCACCTTTCAGATCTCCATTTTCAAATAAGTCCACCTCAACTAAATGACACACCATGAATATTAATATAAAACTGCTACAGACATTAACGGAATAGTCAATAAATCCTTCTGATGAAAATACCCACTCTCTTGAAGACACAATTTAATAGCATGCAGCAGAAGAAAAATAGCTAGTTAGAGTTAGAGGACATAAAGTGGCTATCAAGGGACACACACATTTTTACAGTCTATTAATCTATGAAAAATTAAAGGCTCTGTGATCCCACTGGAGATTAGAGCACTTTGTCTTTCAATACCGTAACTCATTTAGTGTGTCCAAGTACAGCGCAGGATGGTCTGTATTATCTGGAGGCTGCGAAACCAAAAAAATTGAACACCTGCTAATATTTTGCATACAGCAAAAACAAAATAGGCCAAAGATGACTGTACTACTCATAATCTTACTCTTTTTTCATTGGAAATGACAAAAATAGTGTAACGTCGGGGCTGTGATAAGGGGTGGGGGGATTCTCCCAGCATGCTTTGGGCCACGGGGGATTCAAACACTGTAATTATTCCTGTGTTCTGAGCGTTATTGTACCGTTATAATTGTGTGTAACTCCGGTTGTGATAGTGTTGTTTTCCATGTGTGTGAGAGGTGTGTCATCCTGAGTGAAATGAGTGTCTGTATGAATGACCTCCCCTCTGCTCTGTGTAATGAGTCAGTGAAGAAATAAATGCCTATTCATTCCAAATCCTCTCTCATTATTGTGTGAACCCTTGAAACATCACAATGGTGTCACGAGTGGGATTTTGAGAGATGAAAGCGAGGATCAAGGCAGAGATTCAACAGCTTTAGCGGCTCATCGCCCAGATGGAGATGGACAGCAGAGCAGACAGGCCAGTGTCATGATCCTGAGCACGGTGGGTGCCGTGCTCAGTCTCCAGTTGGAGTTTAGTCCTTTTCTATTCGTTTGCTTCTTTGTTTACATTGCTGGGATTATGGGCTGTTGTATTTGGTCTCGGTTTATTTATGAGTGGTTTGTATTCTTTGTTTTGTCTTTATAGTCCTGTCTAGTTATTGTGTGTCATTTTGTATTATGATATTATTTACATCTTTTGGGGTTGAGTCATCTTATTTTTGTCTTATTATTTAGTTTCTGGTTTGTGCTTTTATGTTGACAACACCGTGTAGCTTCCGGCTGCCAAACCTTGTTTTGCGGGCTGCACAGCTGTCACTTGTTGTTTTTGATCATTTCCTCATCCATGTACCCACACCTGTCAGTCATCAATCTTTTGTTCCTTTTACCTATATAAGGGTACATCAACATTTCCCCCATTGCCGTGTCCTACTGTGAGCCTCCTTAGAGAAATCAGTTTAACTCTGAGTAAGCATGGTTCTGCCCCAAGGTGAATGGATGTGCTCCATCCAGTTAATATTTGTCTTTTTCCCCTTATCCCCAGCCATGAGCCCCGTTTCCTTTCGGATGTGACTCTGGCTGGTTTAATCTCTTTTTTTCCCGGCATTCCCACATGCCTCAGGCTATGTTCCTAACAGGTTGTTCCTTCCTCCTGCAGATGTGAAGCCCCGTTCTCCTCCTACGCTTTCATTATACTAGTACATACCTGTGCATGCCCATAGAAACCAAGTATAAGCAAGTATTTCTGCATGCTTGTAGAAAGGAGTTGTAAGCAAGGGTGTAAGCAAGCACGTCAGCACTCATTCAGTGATGGCTGCCTTTGATCTTTGATGGTGTCTTAGTGAGTCCTCTGATCTTTGATGATGTCATAATGAATGCTATGATCGTGAGTCATGCCTGCATTTGATCTTTGAAGATGTCCTATGTCCTATGTAGGACATAGGACATCTTCAAAGATCAAATATCAAAGATCAAAGATCGAAGATCATAGGACCTATGATCTTCGATAATGGCATAGCGATGATGTACTGCTTCGAACGGGTGTAAGATTTCCATTATTTGAAGATGAAATGCCTTGCCTTATTCCTGGTGGAGAGGCTCAGCCTCAACAGCCCACGTTAGCTGAGTCCTCACCGCCTGCTGCTGCACCCTGTTCCTCATCTGCATTCCCCGTGTTTCCTCCTGTGTTTCCTGAGTGTCTGCTGGTCCTGGGATGTAGCTGCTGGACGACGGAGGAGTCTGCGGCCCTGGAAGATTTCGTTCCAGCCCCACAGCCACATCCTGGATGGGAGGGGAACATCACCTTCATCCTGAAACCTGAGCTGACAGGAGAGTGTCACCTGGTTTCAGCAGCACGGGAGCTGGCATCATCAGTGAGGCAACCTCCAGCTTCTGCTGCTACGTCAGGGGCTCCACCTGCGCCAGCTGCCACGTCTGGAGGGTCTTGGGCTGCATCCACCATCATGCCTGCTGCTGGAGTTGTTGCAGCAGAGTCGCCGGAGTCCTGGATGGTGGTGGAGCTCGAGTCAAGGTAAGTTCTCTGTTCAGTCTCTCCATTATTAGCCTTAGAAAAATCTTGTCGTGCTCGTGGCAGGAAGAATCAGCTGCAGATGTCCTCTGTTCCTGAGTTCTCCTCGCTGGGCTCCACTGCTGCCAGTAATAGTGTTCTGGTGTTCATCTCCTCCTTCCCGTCTGAGGTTGCCGTGCCGGGAGTAGATGTCCAGAGGAACAGATTCAAGATGTCCCAGCCTGTGTCGCCGGAGTCCTGGGCGGTGGTGGAGCTTGAGTCCAGGCAAGTGCTCAGTTCTGTGTTAACACCAGCAGATCTGGAGAGGTTTTGTCCGGCTCATGGTGAGGAGACTTAGTTGCAGATGTCCTCTGCTTCTGAGCTCTCCTTGCCGGGCTCCACTGCTGCCGGTAATGCTCCAGTGTTTCTTTCTTCTTCCCCATCGGAGGTGACTATGCCGGGGCCGGAGTGCCAGATGTCCGGAGTCGAGACGTCTCAGCCTAATTCATCAGAGTCCTGGACGATGGTGGAGCTCGAGCTCAGGCAAGTTCTCTTTTTTGTTTTCACTCTATAACTGTATTTGAGAGATCTTGCTTGGCTCTTGGTAGTGGGGACCAGTTGCAGCTGCCAACTGCACCTGAGTTCTCCTTGCCGGGCTCCACTGCTGCCGGTGACTCTGAACCAGTGTCTGTTCCCTCTCTTTCTGAGCCTCCATCTCCGGTGGAGGTCACTGTGGGTCCTCTACTTTCACCTGAATCAGAATCAGAATCAGAAAAGATTTATTGCCAAGTACATTAACAGATCACTGATAACATACGAGAGAATTTGACTTGACACAGAAAATGAACCTGCATTTCCAGTGACACGGCTGCATCGGGGACGCGCCTGCCAACAGGATAGAGGGTACAGATAGCATAAGAATAAGAATAATACAAGGAACAATAGGAAGGAGCAAAAAAACCATTGATTCAGAATACTGGTTGCATAATCAATCAATATTATGATTACAAGGGGAAAAAAAAGCTCTCAATGCACATTCGCGGACAAGTTTCACAGGACACAGGACACAAGAGAGCAGTGTGTGTATCTTTATTTCAGTTCGTGGATCAATATGTGTGCACTGTTGATGCAAAGTGTTGTGATAATAGGAGAACAACAAGGGCACTTGGCAGGAGATGTTTTGTCTGGCTGCTCGCCAATCGTCCTTGCGATTATCTGAGCAGGTGCTGTCCAAGGCCTTGTGCTCGTTGTTTTGAAAACACAGACTGCAGACAGCCAGGAGGAATTTTCATGGGGAAATCGGGCCAAATAGGACTGATCACAGAGAAGGAGCTTTTTATTTCTTCTGTAGATTCAGTACTTAATCCTTCATTGCGGGGCTTTGAGTCCGTCGTGGATAGACCTGAGCGTGAACATGATGTAATCCACCTTCCGAGACAGTTCTCCATTTGTCGCTATCAGGGTCTTCTCCAATTTTTCAATTTGACAGATGCACCTCGCCTGGCCAGCATTTTGATAGGTTGTATCCATCTTCAGCAATTTGCGGTACACCAGGACAATCCCAGTTCCAATCAGAAAGATCCCGATCACCATTATTACGAAGACATACAAATCTTCAATATCTTCGATAGAGAGATTAGTGAGACACAAGATCCTCCAATTACTTGTGTCACGTAAATAGCCCGCTGGAGCCGTTCCTGCGGGGCAGACAGCTTCCCCCGGAGCACTTTTCCTTGTTGAAAAAATAGTGTCAATTGTGTTCAAAGCCCAGCTTATTAACTCCATAATTTCTTTCGACGGTCGCAGTTAGACGCAGACAGACAACAGCAAGCTGGGATCCAGTAGTTGGGGGGGGAAGGAAAAAAAGTCAGAGCAAGAGAGAAGGAAAAAGCGTCTGCTCTCTTGGGAGGGTGGAAGTGAAGAGGTCTCCGTGGGTCCTCTACCTTCGCCTGAGGTCGCCATGGATCCTCTACCTTCGCTTGAGGTCACCGTGGGTCCTCTGCCGCTATCCAAGGTCACCGTGGGTCCCCTGCCTCCATCTGAAGTTGCCGTGGGTGCTTCACCTCCGCTGGAGGTCGTTGAGGGTTCCCCGTCTCTGCCTGACGTTGTTGAGGGTCCTCTGTCCCTGTCCAGGGCCGTTGAGGGCTCTCCACTGTCAGCTGAGGACATTGGGAGTTCCCCGTTTTCACTGGAGGTCCCCGCTGAGCAGTCACTCTCCTCATCCGATACTGTCATTGGTCAGCTATCCTGGTCAGTAGCCCTCTTCGCCGGGTTTTCCCGCTGGTCAGCCGACACCCGTCTGGGTCCCCTGCTGATCAGTCATTCTCCTTATTTGGCTACTACCCCTCAGTTCCTGCGGTCAGTCAGTGGCTCAGGTTCCAGCTGCCGCCTCCAGGTGGGGTGTGTCGGGCCCTACGGTCCGTTGGCTCAGGGATGTGGGAAAACCACCCAACGGACCTCATCGCTTGCTTGGGTGGCTTTAGAACTCTGGAAGACCATCTGATTTGTTCCATCGAGTGATCCGGTGGTATTGGGACTTCAACAGACTACCTGAACTGTTTTTCCTTTCACCCAGCATTTCTAGAGTTCCATAGTCACCTTTTCTGTTGTGTTATGGGTTATGAGTTTGTTTTTTTTGTTCCTCCTTTTGTTTTTCTAGGTTGTTTCGGTCCCTCCGTGCCTGGGTTCCCCCTCCTCCCGCTCGGGGTGGGTTGTTTTTCTTGTGGTGGTGGTGGTGGTGGGGTCTTTGTGGACGGGTCCTCTTTTCTTTTTTGGTTTTGCCTTGGGGTGTCTGGGATTGTCATGATCCTGAGCATGGGTGGGTGCCGTGCTCAATTGCCAGTTAGAGTTTAGTCCTTTTCTGTTCGTTTGCTTCTTTGTTTATGTTGCTGGGATTATGGGCTGTTGTATTTGGTTTATTTATGAGTGGTTTGTATTCTTTGTTTTTTCTTTATAGTCTTGTCTAGTTATTGAATGTCATTTTGTATTATGACATTATCTACATCTTTTAAGGCTGTGTCATCTTATTTTTGTCTTATTATTTAGTTTCCGGTTTGTGCTTTTATGTTGACAGCACCGTGTAGCTTCCAGCTGTCAAACTTTGATTTGCGGGCTGCACAGCTGTCACTTGTTGTTTTTGATCATTTCCTCATCCATGTACCCACACCTGTCAGTCATCAATCTTTTGTTCTATTTACCTATTTAAGGATACGTCAACGTTTCCCCTATTGCCGTGTCCTACTGTGAGCCTGCTTAGAGGAATCAGTTTAACTCTGAGTGAGCGTGGTTCTGCACCGAGGTGAACGGGTGTGCTCCATCCAGGTAATATTTGTCTTTTTCCCCTTATCCTCAGCCATGAGCCCCATTTCCTTTCAGGTGTGGCGCCGGCTGGTTTAATCTCTTTTTTCCCCGGCGTTCCCACATGCTTCAGCCTGTGTTTCTACCAGGTTGTTCCTTCCTCCTGTAGACGTGAAGCCCTGTTCTCCTCCTGCGCTTTCATTATTTCATCATATGTAAGAGTAGTGTTGTATATGATGTTTGTGTTTATGTTAATAAATGTTACAAACTCACAGATGGCATTTGGTGTCTTATGCAGCCCTTGAAAAGGGCGATTTATGACAGCCAGTCCCCAGAGCTGCTTGCCGCAAAGGATGGGAAAACGGACCGGACAGAGCAAGTGCATCCCGTTTTCTGCCATTTCAAGCCAGGACAGGGAGTGCCAGCAGGGGAACTCTGAGCCAGCAATTCCACTGCGGACGAGGGCAGTGATCAACATGGAGGCAACCATCCCACCGACCCGCCAACTGGCCAAGCTTCACCACTTTGGTGGTGAAACCTCGTTGGACGACTATCTGGTCCAGGTTGAACTGACTGCTATGCTGAACAGCTGGACACCTGAAGAGACATTTGTTGCTGTGAAGTGCTTGAGTGCATGTGTGTGTACGCATACATAGCCCTTCACACATGTGACATTTGAATATTTTATTTTGTAACACCTTAACTCTACACTTTTTACAGTTTCATTGCAGTTGTTCTGCTTGTGTGTGATTGTTTGTGTGTTTTTGTGACGGGCCGAGGGACTACAGATGCAAATTAGCAGTATTGCTAAATCTGGCATATTTACATTTGTATTAATGTCCATTAGTATGTAATGTCCCTTTCAAATAAACATTAAACTTAAATTAAACAGCTGTACAGGTGGCGCTGGCTCTGGAGGGAAGAGTTCTCTGCACGTTGTCCGATCTCTGGCCTGAGGAACATCACAGCTGGCCAGTGCTACAGGGAGCCCTTCGGAGGTGGTTCGGGATAGGGATGGGCCATACCAGCATTTTTCCTTTCGATATGATACCATTAATTTATGGGACTTTTTCTTCAATACCAATACTTTTTGCCCAAAATCACATGATTGCAGTTTCATTAACAACTTTATTGCAAGGGAAATATGAAATATGAATAAACTCATGAACACAAGAAATGCTTATAAAATTATAATAAAATAGAACAATGAGCAAAGTAAATAAAAATAAAATTATTTTTTCAATTATAATAAAAATAATTAAGACTTAAAATGAATGCAAAATTAATTCAATTTCTTAATTTGGTGAAGATTCTCAACTGGATTCAAGTATTTTTTACTTCTGAAATGTTTCACCATTCATCCAAATTCTGTGGTAATACTGTCATGGTTTGCACCTCGGGGCAGAGAGAAAGGCCCACACGCTGGACTGTGAAGTTGTGAGATTTATTTGAAACAGAAGGTGTCTCTCTCTCTGGCTGTCCTTCGTTGCCGAAGATGACTGTCTTGTGTTTGAGTTGAGGTCTATCTCAAGCAGTGTGGGCAGTCAGACCCGCTCGGGAGCTGCAGAAACGCTGACAATTATTGCAACAGAAAATGCTTGGAGTAGCTGCCGAGTGCTGTCGGTCATGGGCACGTTGATATTCTTGCTGGCGTTGTTCTCCTACGGCTGACATGGCGTTCCTCAACAGTCCTTGCCAAGTGACTCTCCGGAGTGGCTCTTCCTCCTAGGTATCATGGGGGATGCCAGTTCTCTTCATCCGCCGCTTTAAGACATCTTTGAAATGCAGTTTTTGTCCTCCATGGCTCCTTTTTCCTTAGCTCAGTTCCGAGTAGAACAAAGCTTTTGGAAGTCTGCTGTTGGCCATCCAACGTACATGCCCTACCCAGCAAAGCTGTGACACGGTTATTAAGGCTTCAACACTGACTGTGTATGCATGGCGCAGTATCTCAACGTCTGGGATATGGTCTTGCCGCTTGATGTTGAGGATGGAGCGTAGGTGGCGAAGCTGGAGTCTTGTCAGAGCCCTGATGTGTCTGCGGTAAAGAGCGGTGCACTCGATGGAATAGAGCAGGCAAGGAAGAACTGCAGCTGAATAAACGTTCACTTTGGTTTTGGTACTGATGTCATGACAACTCCAAAGTCTCTTATGTAGCGAACCATAGGCCTTTGTGGTGGACTGGATCCTCCTTTCTACTTCCAAATCTGCAGAGTTGGTGTTTGTGACGGTGCTGCCCAGGTAAGTGAAAGACTCTGTTGTCTTCAAAGGTTCATCATGGATCATAATCATTTCTGGCAGTTCAGTGGACATTGGAGGAGGCTGGTAGAGCCGCTCGGTCTTGGATATGTTGATCTTTATGCTAAACATATGAGCTGCAAAGGAGAAATGATTAACAATCTGCAGCATATCAACTGCATTACTGGCCACAAGGGCAGAGTCATCAGCATAGAGCAGTTCTCTGATGCACATCTCCTGTGTTTTTGTGTGGGCACGAAGCCGGGCAAGGTTGAACAGTTTGTCATCTGTCCTTGTGTGCAGGAACACACCCTTGTTGAGGCCTTTGTTCATAGTGTCCAGCACAGCTGTGAGATAGAGGGAGAAAAGAATTGGTACCAGTACACACCCTTGCTTCATGCCATGGTTGACCACAAAGGCATCACTGGGTTCACCGCCGACTGAGACTTGTGCCTTCATTCCATAGTGGAACTGCTTGATGATGTTAACAAGCTTGTTAGGGCATCCATAGGTTTCGAGGACCTTCCAGAGGGTTGTGCGGTCAACGGTGTCAAGTGCCTTTGTGAAGTTAACAAAGACAACATACAATGGCTGGTGCTGCCCTACTGCCTTCTCTTGGAGCTGCCGTAGAGTGAATATCATGTCAACAGTGGAATGGCCAACCCAAAATCCACACTGACATTCATGGAGAACTTCTTCCGAAATGATTTTCAGTCTGTTCAAGACAATGTTGGCAATGACTTTGCCAGCTATGGCCAGTAGTGATATTCCCCGATGGTTTCCACACTCTGCACGGTCACCCTTCCTCTTATAGATGGTGACAATTAAAGCATCTCGAAAGTCTTGGGGCACAGTACCAGAGAGTAGACATCTGTTGAAAAGGTCTAGTAGAGCTTCGCACAACTTTTCGCCACCATTTTTCAGGATATCTGAGGAAATGCCATCCAGTCCCGGTGCTTTGCCATTTGCTGTTGACTTCAGAGTATTCTTGAGTTCCTCCATGCTGATTTCCCCACACAGCTCATTCCTTGTGGGTCTCCTCTTCAGCTGCTGACATGCATCTGGGTGTGCAGATCCTTCTTTGTTTAGCAGGCTGTTGAAGCGCTCTTTCCATCTGGCCTTGATGTCTTGAAGGTCTGTGAGCAGCTTACTACCATCCACTGACTTCACTGGGGCGAAAGTGTGGCTCTTGGGTCCATAGTTGGCTTTCAACCTGGAAAACAGTCCATGATAATTATGGTTATCCACCATACGCTGCAATTCTTCTGCTCTCCTCTGCCACCAGTCATTCTTAAGAGCTCTCACTTCCCTCTGCACCTTGGCCTTGATTTCAGCAAGTGCACTCTTGCTCCTCTTAGAGTTCTCCTGAAGATTCCGAAAATGCTTGCTCCTCTTCTCTTCTAAGAGCCTCTCCATTTCATTGCCATGCTCCCAGAACCAATTAGGAGTCTTTCTGTGGGGATAGCCTAGTGTTTCCTTGCTTGCAGAGTACATTGCTTCCTTCAGGGCTTTCCAATGCCAATCTACATCCTCTCCAGCCAGCTGAACACTCTCCAATGCGGCTTTTATCACTCTCATCAGTTCTCAACAGTGCTCAGTGTTTGTCAGCTTGCTAATGTCCAGTTTCTTAGGCTTGGCACTAGCAGTTTTCCTGCGAGGCATAGTGAGCTTCATTCTGAGTTGGCATCTCACAAGGTAGCGATCAGTAGAACACTCTGGCCCACGCATTGCTTTTATGCATAGTACATCTGCCAAGTCTGACTTTCTCGTAATGGCATAGTTAAGCGAGTGGTAGTGACTTGAGCGTGGGTGCTTCCAGGTGAAGAAGTTCTTGTCGGGCTGGTAGAAAAACATGTTGGTAATGCTGAGCTCTAGTTGTGCACAGAAGTTCAGCAGGAGCTCCCCATTAGAGTTCTTTTTCTTCTTGCCAAACTTGTCAATGATGCACGTGTAGGTTTCCCGGCTCGAGCGTTGAAGTCGCCTAATATTAGGAGCTTGTCTTCTCTGGGGACCTTGAACACTACTTGAGTGAGTTCTTGATAGAAGATCTCCTTCTCCTCAACAGTGTAAGTCATCATGGGGGCATACACATTCACTAGAGTCAAGTATCTTCCTTTCTCAATAGGCACTCTCACAGACATAAACCTAGGTGAGATTGCTGTAGGCAGTGATGTCAGCTTCTTGGCAATCGTGTTGTGAACCGCAAAGGCAACTCCAGCTTCTCTGGGTCCTGCAGTCTTGCCAACCCAGAAGAAGGTGTATTCCTCTTCTTGGAGTTTGGCCCTGTGCCTCTAAATGTGTTTCCTGGAGAGCTGCAATCTCAATGCCAAACAGCTGCAATTCTCTTGCAATCAACGCAGTCCTTCGTTCTGGTCGGTTGTCTCCGTCTAGCATAGTTTGCACATTCCATGTCACAACAGTTATCTTCTTCTTCTTACAGTTTCTACCACTAAAAGTGAAGTCCCGCTGACCGCGGTTAGCCAGCCAGGTGTGATCTGAACACGCTTTCTCTACCCCACCTTTTCTAGGGGCTTCCCATTCCAGGGCAGGCAGTGCTATCCCTAAAGAGGGCTGCCTGGACACTTGCATTGCTGCCTCAACAAGCTGATGCTCATGAGTCAGCTAGAGTTACGACCATCAATTGCAAGCCACCTGTGTGCAGAGCTCCTGATAGCAGCTCCCAGCTACTCAAATCTGCTGCCGACGCATTCACTCCATCACCACAGGGCTTCCCCAATCTCAAAACACGATGGCTTGCACAGTTCCAAAGCCAGTTGGTGTTGTGCCTCCACCAGACTGCCTCTCTGGGCCTCAATGCCTGATGCAATGTGGCGCACAAGCGTGCAACATACATTGTTGACAAGGAGGTCGCCCCTCAGTAGCAGCTCACTTGCTAGTTGATGCCATCCGTTTGTCTCGGTTGAGGCTAATCCGCATGCCATCTGGTGTTCACGCCATTGGCTCACAAGCTCTTCTGCTGCTTGCACCACCAGACATTCTGCAGCCAATGTCAGGACCTGTATCCCTAGGTAGGGAGGCAAGAGGGTACTATCACTTGCCCAAGGTGAACCCTCAGACTAGTGGAGGGAAGGAGTCGTCTTACTTCTCCATTCTAGACTGGCTCCAGAGCCAAGGTCTAGCCACTGCCCAAACTGTCATGGTTTGCCCCTTGGGGCAGAGAGAAAGACCCACACGCTGGACTGTGAAGCTGTGAGATTTATTGGAAACAGAAGGTGTACAAAACAACTCAAAAACATGAGAAGAACAACCCATTAACGAGACAAAAAACAGAGCACATATACACTTACGTTTAAGAGTGAAGACAGATGACACAAGCGTCAACAGAGTCAACAGGGTCAAGACAACGGCAAGGACAGAAAAGTGCAGTGGTCTTAAATAGGACATAACATAATATACCGCAGGTGTGGATACCAGAGCGGGCAGGAGAAAACACTGATTGATAATCTGGGGCAGCTGGGAGAAATGAGAGAGAAGCAGCTGGGTTTGACGGCTGACAGGACGACGCCCACACAGAACACAAACCTGGAAATGCCACCTGACAGCTGTCAGCCCCGGGAAAGAACACCACAGTAAGGATATAAAGAATAGACATTACCAAATACAGACTGATAAATAATTGCTAATGGTAAAAAACATGAGTGTAACAAAACTGAAACACAAACAGAAAAATAGAAAGCAGTATGAGAATACTGAAACTCAAAAAAGCCACAAAATAATACAACAAGTAAATATAGATACAGAGGAAAAAGCCACACAAGACTGAGCATGGCAGAAACTTCCAGTGCTCAGCTCGTGACAAATACCAAGCAGCATACAGTATATGTGCAATTTTTTTTCACCATGCAACATTTTTTTTTTAAATTTTATTATGTATTTATTTATTTTTACACTATTATTTTACAAACTTAAATAGTGCTTGTTTATTTTTCAAATTTTATGCTGCTTGGTACCACCGTAGAATTTGAATAAATGGTGTAACATTTCAGAAGTAATACTTCTGCTGCCCGCGATGCTGTTGAGCTCACTCTGCACGGGAGTGAGTGCTTGGCTGTGCAGTGTGCAGAGAGTCTTCTGCTCTGACCTCTGATAGGCTGCCATAATCATGTGACACAGCAGACCATCTGTAAAATATGCTTGGGCTGGTTTTTCACCTGTTTTCACATATAAATTTAATGCCTAAAACTCTCAGAAGTGAAAACAAATTGCACTTTTTGTATTAACATAGTGGTATCGTGATATTTTAAAAAGTATTGACCAGCTGGTATCAAAGTATCAATACGTGGGTAGTTAGAGAAGGCGATCCACAGTGACCATGCCTGGGAACAGCTGGCCAGCCGCCAGCGAGGAGACCGAGAGAGCCTGGGGGCCTATGCAGCGGACGTACGGCTGTGAACCAGAGGCGGTGAAGAAGCTCCCCTTTCAGAACTTCATCCCGGGGCTCTGCCCGGCCCTGCTTCAAGAACACATCCGGATTCACGCTGTGAGCAGCTGGGATACAGCTGTGCCAGAAGCGGAGCGAGTGGGACCAATGCTGGAGTATGCAGCTGACGTGTCATCACCAAGGCAGAGAGCTTGTTTTCAGTGACAATAAATCAATCTCTTTTAATGTTTTATTTAACCCAGAGCCTTCCTCTCAAGTATGTGTCAAACGTAGTTGTTTTATTGGTGATTCTGCTATTAGTAAGTTTTCTTCTCTATTTAAATTTTTAACCCCTTCTGAAGACAGTGTGGACCTTCTTGTGAATTCTTTTAAAGATCATTGTGAGATTCTCGATAAGGTGGCCCCTTACAAAATAAGACAACGCAGAATTACCTCTCGCATAGCTTGGTTAAATAATCAAACTTGTGACCTTCGACGTTCCTTTCAAAAAGCAGAACGATTATGGAAGAAAACTGGATTAGCTGTTCATCGAGAACATTTTAAAAAACTTCACATATAGAATGAAGCTAGATCTTCTTATTTTAATCAACTTATAAATAGTAATAAGAACAATCTCAAGGTTTTATTTAACACTATTAACAGCATTGTTTCTCCCCCACTTCAGCAAGCTCCAGTACTCTCTAACAATGACTGCAATGAATTCCTTCATCATTTTGTAAATAAGTTACAGGACTTGAGATCCAAAATCCCATAAGGTTCTCTCCTTATGAAGACTGCCCTCAGTGCCCTGAGCCATTTATTTCATTCTCCCCAGTTACACTTAATGACTTAGTTAAAAGAATATGCAAATTGAAACCGTCATCATCCTCATATGAGATTTTACCACTTTCTGTCCTAACTGGGTCTTTTAACCACCATTGGTCCCTCATTAATAAGGGATAAGGGATAAGGACCTGTACTTATATAGCGCTTTTCTAGTCTCAAAGACCACTCAAAGTGCTTCACTAGTACTAACCCTCTATTCTAAGGGCCTATAGGAGACATACCTAGGGACAATTTAGAACAACCAGTTAACCAAACATGCATGTCTTTGTTTTGGATTAATCACTATCATTAACAGTTCACTGAGACAAGGCTGTGTTCCTTCCCATTTCAAACTTGCTGAGGTAATTTGGTTACTTAAAAAAACAAATCTCGATTCTAGCTGAGTTGTTAATTATCGACCAATTTCTAAATTGCCGTTTATTAGTAAAACATTAGAAAAGGTTGTGGAATGTCAGCTCAAAACATTATTATTTACACTACCGTTCAAAAGTTTGGGGTCACTTAGAAATTTCCTTATTTTTGAAAGAAAAGCACTTTTTTGCAATGAAGATAACTTTAAACTAATCAGAAATACACTCTATACATTGCTAATGTGGTAAATGACTATTCTAGCTGCAAATGTCTGGTTTTTGGTGCAATATCTACATAGGTGTATAGAGGCCCATTTCCAGCAACTATCACTCCAGTGTTCTAATGGTACAATGTGTTTGCTCATTGCGTCAGAAGGCTAATGGATGATTAGAAAACCCTTGTGCAATCATGTTAGGTCTGCAATGCTGTAATTGCTGCAAATGGAGGATTTTTTGACGAAAGCAAAGTTTGAAGGAAAAAATTATTATTTCAAATACAAATCATTATTTCTAACCTTGTCAATGTCTTGACTATATTTTCTATACATTTTACAACACAACTCATGGTGGTAAATAAGTGTGACTTTTCATGGAAAACACAAAATAATTGTCTGGGTGACCCCAAACTTTTGAACGGTAGTGTAAAGATCAGCAATCCTTTTCAATCTGGCTTTCAGAAACTGCTCTCTACTGAGACTGCTCTTTTAAAGGTGTATAATGATCTTTTAATGGCATCTGATCGTGGGGATTGTTCTGTTCTTATAGTCCTTGATCTTAGTGCAGCATTTGATACTGCTGATCACAACATTTTAATTAATAGGCTAAAGCATCTGGCAGGTACAGTATATCTGGTTCTGCATTAGATTGGTTTTATTCATATCCTTCTGAGAGGACTTTTTCTGTAAGGGTGGGTGAGTTTTATTCTTCCACAGCCTCTCTGACGTGTGGGGTTCTGCATGGTTCAATCCTGGATCCATTATTATTTTCCTTTTATATAATTCCTTTAGCACATATTATTCAATCTTTTAATGATATTTCTTATCATTTTTATGTGGATGACCTCCAGTTATACATGTCTTTTCAACCTCACCAGCTTGACAGGCTCTCCACCCTGGTTAACTGTCTAAACCAGATCAGTGACTGGCTCTCCAACAACTACCTTATCTTAAATTCCAATTAAACCAAGACCATGATTGTAGCCACTTTTGATCTTCATCCAATGATCAGTCAGATACTTTCTTGGCTTTGCTCATCTCCTAAGTCCAATGATAGAAATTTGGGTGTTGTGTCTGTATCCTCCCTTGGTTTTAATTCCCATGTAAATTCTATTTCACATTCATGCTTTTTTCATTTAAGAAACATTTCCAAATTGGGAGCCATTGTTTCTTCAAGTGAGCTTGAAAAAATAATCCATGCATTTGTGTCTTCACGACTAGATTATTGCAATGCTTTGTTTACTGGTTTAGAGAAATCTTCTCTTACTCATCTCTAGTATATACAAAATGCTGCAGCCAGACTACTTACACATTCTAGAAAACAAGATCATATTACCCCCATATTATATATGTTACACTGGCTACCAGTGGAGTTCAGGATTCGTTTTAAAATTCTTACACTTACATATAGAGCACTACATGGACAAGCCCCATCTTATTTATCTGATCTCCTTCTCAAACACACTCTTGCTCACACTCTTAGATCTAAAGTTCAGGACTTGTTAGTTGTTCCTTGTATGAGGCTCAAGACCAGGGGGATAGAGCCTTTCAATCTGTAGCTCCGAGATTTTGGAAAAATCTCCCCCTCCAGCTATGTTTAGCTGACTCTGTGGACTCTTTTAAAAAGCAGCTGAAAATTTTTTTTGATTTCCGTTGAATTTCAGTTCAACTGGTTTTAATGGTAGGTCTTGTGGTCTATATTAATCATATATCCCATAACCTACATATGTTTAAGCATGTGAGAGTGTTTAGTGATTACATATGTAAAGCGACTTCACACCTCAGAATAGGACAAAGGGTCTCAACCGCCAGTGAAGATCAAAGAGCATCCCAGGCGCTGCGGTGGAGACCGGATGGGTTGCCCTGACCCCCCAGGGCCAGGTGGAGGAGTACGAAGACAAAAGAAGGGATTAAGATAGTGAGGGATGTCAGCTTTTGATATGCATGTCTTTTGTTATGTGCGAGTATAAGTTCGTAGAGCCGAAGGTGTTCGCTCTCTGACTTCTTCTGCTGCTGCACCTAGATGAGACTTGTTAGAGGAGCTGATAATAAACGTTGGTTTATGAATCTCATCGCCTCGTTATTTCAAGCTCCTCTACAGGTCTGATATTTTTTAAATCTTTTAATCTTGTGTTTTAATCTGTACTCTTTATTTTTCATTTCTTTTAAATGGTGTCTCTATTAAGTTGTTTTTTAAATTCTACTTTATTGTACAGCACTTTGTGACTATATGTCTGTGAAATGTGCTTTATAAATAAACTTTACATACTTTACTTACTTTTCAGGCCTCAGCTGAGAGCGAGGACGAGGAGGAACTGCGCCCGACCCACAGCTGCACAGCCGGCGAAAGTACAATGGCGGTGCCAGGAGGGATGTTCCTGCTGCTGGGAACCAGGTCACGTCACGTGCTACTGCTCTGCACCTACCCCACGACAACCTGCCCCCTCGCCAGTGTTAAACTAGAGCGAGGTGGCACAGACGGGAACCTGCCGCCTCTCATAGACATTTTCCCCAATGAACTATCACCACGTCTGGGCTGACTTGGACGCTCACCAGGGATGTACCTGCAGTGCAGCCTGGACAGCACGCCAATCCGGGCCCTGATCGACACCGGTTCCACCATCTCCCTGGTCTGACTCGGAGCGCTGCCCCATACAGATGAAGTCATACCGTAGGGGTGGGAATTTACCAGGCGCTGTGTCACCACAGCCACTGCTGAGCGTACCAGACTGGGAGGGTGACAAGTCCTTGTCGTGGGAGTGGCTGGTCAGAACGCAAACCACCTGTTCTGGCTGGCTGACATCCAAGACCCCTGCATCACTGGACTAGATCTGCTTGCAGCATGAGGTGCAAAGATCAACGCCACCAGCTCTTCTCTCCTTCTGGGGGCTAAGACCATCATGCTCTGTGACGAGAGCCAGATGAGGAACCGGGAGCTCGTGCGATTGAGGGCCCGTCAGCACAGACCGAACTGAGGAGAACGCCACCAGAGCTGACTGCCACAGCACCATCAGCGCGAGTGGAGGGATTGTCATCACCGTCAGAGACAGCAGGATGGGGGGGAAGCAGAACAAATCGCCACGTCATCAGAAACTCAGCAGGTGGTCGAGGAGCTGTTCCAGTGGAGCTGCAGAGGATTAGAGTCGGGACAGAGACGCCAGCTGTGGGAGCTGCTGGACTGCTACGTCGATGTCTTCACCGCCACGGATGAAGAGTGCATCCAAACCAGTTTGGTGCAGCACCTGATCAACACAGGTGAGACCAGGCCGATCCAGCTCCACCCACTGCTGTCTGCCTTTTTCAAGGCGGGCAACGGCAGAACAAAAGTTTCCAGAAAGGCTGGAGGCGGGTGTCATTGAACCCTCCAGCAGCCCCTGGGGGGCACCAGTGGTTCTGGTCAAGAAATAGGATGGTTCATGGCGGTTCTGGGTGGATTACCGGCGCTTGAATGACATCACACATAAGGACTCCTACCCTCCTCCCCGCATTGATGATGAGCTGGATTACATCACTGGCTCCAGCTGGTTCAGCTCGCTCGACCTCTGCAGCAGCTACTGGCAGGGAGAGCTGTCACCAGAGGCCTGCCAGAAAACAGCAGGGACTGTGGCAGTTCAAGGTGATGCCATTTGGACTTTGCAATGCCCCAGCCACCTCTGAATGCCTGATGCAGCTGTTGCTAGCTCATATCCCCCAGAATGCTGCATCGTTTATCTCAGTGACCTGCTGGCTCACGCAGCTGATTTTGGTGGCGCCCTGTCCAACCTCTGGGAAGTGTTGGACACCATCTGCCGGGCCGGGCTGCAGCTGCACCCTCAGAAATGGCACCTGTTTCGGTGAGAAACCACCTTCCTGGGCCACATCGTCAGTGCTGCGGGAGTTGCCACTGACCCAGACAAGGTGGCAGCGGTGAGAAACTGGCCGGTTCCATGGAACATAGGAGAGCTGCGGAGCTTCCTCAGACTGGTCTCCTGTTATAGGTTTGTGAAAGGATTTCACCACCATCGCCAGCCTGCTACATCAGCTGACACAGAAGGGTTGCACGTTCGATTGGCGCAAGGACTGCGCTGCTTCTTTTTTCCTGGCTCCGCTCGGCACTCATCAGAGCCCCCGTGCTGCATTATCCTGACCCAAACCACCCCTTCATCGTGGACACAGATGCTAGCACCCAGGGCATCGGGGCGGCGCTGTCTCAGGAGGGAGAACACAGACAGCAGGCGGTTGTTTTTTTCAGCCACACTCTCAGCAGAGCTGAAAGGAATTATTGTGTCACCTGTCAAGAGCTGCTGGCAGTCATCCAAGGGCTTCACCATTTCTGCCCATATGTTTTGGGGGGAGGTTTCAGCTCAGGATGGACCATGCCTCCCTGAATTGGCTACTGAACTTTAAAGAGTCGGATGGACATTTAGTGAGATGGCTGGAGGCACTGCAGGATTATGATTTTCAGATTGTGCATTAAGCAAGCTGCCTCCATGCTGATGCCGATGCGCTGTCCCAGCGCCCCTGTGCTGTGGAGGCCTGTCGGTACTGCCAGAGGATCGTGACACAGCAGTCTCACAGGCTGCTGCTCTCCAGACCGCTGCGGCTGGAGACAGCACAGTGGCTCTCAGCCCGCCATCAGATCATCAGCCAACTCTCCTCAGCGATGACATCACAGATGCCCTCGGCACACAGCAGCTTCGGATCAAGCAGGATGGGGATCCTGCTGTCTCCTGGGTCTGGCAGTGGCCGGACACGGATCAACGGCCCACCTGGGAGGCTGTATCTGCACTGGACCCAGAGATGAAGGCCCTACATTCCCAATGGTTCAACCTCTGCTGTTGTGACGGTGTCATCTACCAGCAGTGGCAGTCTCCAGCCAGGCAGGGTCATGTCTGACAGCTGCTGGTCACCCAACGGCTTCACCCCAAGGTGCTCCAGTTGGTCTGTGGGTCAGTGGGGGTGGGCCACTTCGGGGTGATGAAGACCCTGCAGCATCTTTGGGCCCGGTTCTACTGGCCGGGGTGTCATCAGGATGTGGAGCTCCATGTCTACCACTGTGACACCTGCATGGCTTAGAAAGGGCTGACTCAGCAATCCCACACCCCCTTGCAGCAGTACCAGGTAGGGGCACCCATAGAGCATGTGGGAGTGGAAATTGTGGGCAATTTTCTGACCATGGATCGGGGGAACCATTACAGTCTAGTCACAGTGAATAACTTCACCAAGTGGCCAGTGGCATTTGCAGTCCGTGATCAGAGCGCCGCCACCACGGCATCAAAGCTGGTAGATGAGCTGTTTTGTCGGTTTGGCACACTGGAGGAGCTGCACAGCAACCAGGGATGGAACTTCGAGGCAGAGGTCTCGGCGAGGTCTGCAGGCGGCTGGGTATCTGGAAGACCCGGACCACCCCACTGCACCCACAGAGCGATGGCCTGGTTGAACGCTTTAACCAAACCCTGACCACCCAGTTCACCATCCTAGTGGACCAGCAACAGCAAGACTGGGATCTGCACCTGCCACTGTTCCTGTGGGCATACTGGACAGCAGTTCTGGAATCCACCTGGCCCGCCCCTGCAGTGCTGATGTTCGGACATGAGCCGCACACCCCAGTGGACTTGGTGTTCGGCCCCCCTCTGGAGCTGGAGGTGGAGGGCAAACTGGGGTTGGATTATTTGTTTTGTTTGAGAGAACGTCTTGACATGGTACATGAGCTGGCTTGGGAGGCCCTGGTAGCGGTGGGGAGTCGACAGAAGCGAGCGTACAACTCCAGCTGCCAGGGGAGGGACTTTGCACCTGGGGATCAAGTCTGGGTTTTCTGCCTGGAGCGGAAAAAGGGACTGTCACCAAAGCTGGCGAGCCACTGGTTGGGACCGTGCGTGGCCCTACAGAGACTGTAGGATGTAGTATACAGAGTGAGGCTGCAGAAGAGGAACCGGGTGGTGGTGCTTCTTGGTGACCACCTTGCCCTGTACCAGCACGCTGCCCCACGGGTGACCGAGCCAGACGTCCCATCCCAACTGGGGAACCCGCTGATGTTCGGATGGACGCTAGTGGACCCGGCGTGCTAGCCACCAACAATGGTGGGCAGCCTTACGCCTGGATGGTTTTGTATTGGACTTTTGAGTTGGACTTATTATTCTGGGGACAGAAACCAGTCTGGGGGGGACAGTGTAATGTCGGGCTGTGATAAAGGGCGGGGAATTCTCCTGGCATGCTTTGCACCACGGGGTATTCAAAGACTGTTATAATTCTTGTGTTCTGAGCGTTATTGTTGTACTGTTTTAATTGTGTTATAAGTCTGGTTGTGATAGTGTTGTTTTTCCTGTGTGTGAGAGAGATTACATGCCTGTGTCACCCTGAGTGAGATGTCTGTGTGAATGACCTCCCCTCTGTTCTGTGTAATTTTTCAGGGAAGAAATAAATGCATGTAAATAAATGTGGACTGTCAAATCCTCTCTCATTATTGTACGAACACTTGAAATGTTACAATATAAAACTTTAGAATCTGTACATTTGTTATTTTTATTTCAAAGTGACAAGAGATGACTTTTCTTTTTGGTTCCTCTTACCGTTGGGGAGATTTTCATCACTTTAACACAGGAGCATATTAAAGTCATTTGTCATTCTCATCATTCTGTCAGATTCATAATGCGACAGGATTGAGGATACACAGATATTTTTTCCAGCTTTCTGAGCAGTGAAAAGATGTCCAAACAACAGCTGTTATTGCTACTTTGCTTGCTTTGAGATTTCAGATGTTCACTCGCAGAGCCGGTGACAGTAAACAAGCGATTCTGTGTGCAGATGACAAAAACAAATAGTTTCCAATCTCATCAAAGCCCAGCGAACAGAAGTGGATTTACAGCCAAGCTGCTGCCGCCGTCCAGAGTGTCAGAGTGTCAGAGAGAGAAAAATATTCCTTATTTCTTCTCCATTAATGGATATTGTGATGTGAGAAACACTTAACTGACTTATTTGTCTGTACTTGTTCAAATGTGGGTGTTGGGATGCTGTTAACCTTGATAATGGTCTCTAAGATGAAGAACAATTTAAAAAAGATTATGATAATTGACAATATAGACTGAAAATGACAGAGCGTGCTCAAATAAATTGTAGTTGAAAGAGAAGGTTTAAAGATAACGCTGATTTATCTCAACAGGAGGCCGTTGGAAGCTGGGGGAATCTGCAGTGCCTTCACTGCTATCAGCAAAATTTTAAAAATTGATTCTCAAACTCAAGGAGAGAAAGTGGGGAGGGCGTTGTGGGTGTTAAAAGAGGCCCGTCTCCTGTAATTAGATAAATGCCTCACAGCAGCATTTTTGGATGAGCTGGAGGCGGCTGATTGACTTGTGGCGGCACAAAATAAAAAGAATCACACAGGCCAAATTAAATTTTTCAAAGCAGGATGAAAGTTATTAGTTATTAGGTGTTATTAAGTATCATGGAGACAGAAATCCTAGCTCAGTAATTTTAAGGGTGTCATAAACTCCCTGTGCGCTGTGGAAAAGCACACGGAGGAGGAGAAGGAAGGATAACCTTAAATGCAGGGTTACACCAAACACACATTTATTGACATGAAACATGTTCACAAATAGAGACTAACAGGTAGGAAACAATGTACACAAAAAGGCTGACGCAAAACGAGCAGCAGGCAGACCACTGTGTACCGTGGCCACAGAAAAATAAGGCAATAACAAATGTGCTCGGGAGAGCAAGGAAGACTCTAGGAAGGTCAACTGACTCAGGGGAAGCAAACTGGGCAACAGCCTAAGCGTAGCAGTAGAACTGCGGAGAGAAACACTACCAGATAAGCGTAGCAGCAATACCGCACAGAGAAACACGAAACAATTTACTAACAAGCAGAAGCAGTCCAAAAAGTGCAATTCTCCCAGTGAGCACAAACCATAAGTCCTTCAACGACGTGACAGTCATACGACGGAGAATGATCGTGTGACTCATATAATGGTTCAGCGGTGTTTGACTAGCAAAGAGCTGCTTAAGTACAAACACCACTGGCCAAATAAATCTGGCACACCTGGGCGAGGCACAGGAAAGATAATTACAGGGACAAAAAGCTGACTGTCAGAGAGAAGGGGGCGTGGTCGGACTGGCAAATGTTAGACAGCGCCCACTAGAAAGTGGGCCAAATGGCTGCCTAACGATCGCTGGCCAGAGCAGCAGCCACAAGTATAGAAATAAACACAGGTGAGAAAACAAAACACAACATATGACCAAGAATGATCAGAACCAAGCCCGCAGGAGAACACAGGCTCGGTTCATGACAGTGCCCCCCCCGCCCCCTAGGGGTGGATACCAGACACCCATGGTAATATCATGGACCCCCCCCCCCCCCAACAGGAGCAACAGCAACCAACAACATGAACCCGTGTGGGAGGTAGGGGGAACAGGAAGGAGGGAACACAATGCCCCGCCCAGGGCTCACCATTAACCCCCCCAAGTCCATGGGCGTTGGGGCTCAGGAGGCCGCCCAGAGTCCCAGGCCCAGCAGAAGGTCCGGTGGTCTGCCAGAAAACAAAGGCCACCAGACCCGGGGAGTCAATCTGTCCAGCGGCCAGCCAGCGTTGTTCATCCACCAGGGCCAGCGGGATGAGGCGGGAGGCGGCTTGCCTACCAAGAAACTCGCTGGTGGGTGACGGGACCGAAGGGAGGGAACCCCCATGGCGTAGGACCGGGAGGAGAAAGGGACCATGGCGTCTTCAAGGCGACCTGCAGCGCCCTCGGTGACCCCGGCTTGGGGCCCAGCTGCACCCACGGTGGATCCCGACCGGGCCGGCTCCGCTGCACCCACGATGGACTCCCGCGGGAGCCTTGCTGCACCCACAGTGATCTTTGGATGAGGCTCTGCAGCATCCACGGTGACCTCTGGCTGAGGCTCTGCTGCACCCGTGGTGGGCTCCGGTTGGAGCATCGTTGCACCAGCAGTGACCCCCACTGGGGGCCTCATTGCTCCCGCGGTGGCCTCCCCAGAGAGGGAAGTGGTGCTCCTCGCGCCACCTGGCGCTGGACCCCTGTTCTCGGCGGCTTCCAGCGAGGTCAGCTGCTCTCCGGTGACCCTGGCAGGGGGTTCTGAACCCGGAGGGAGAGAAAAAGAGACCGGGTCAGGGTCGCTAGCAGCGGCAGAGCTCGGTGAGGTGGCCCCAAGGGCTACTACGAGCTGCCCTGGGCCCTCCTCGCCATGAGTTGGGCAGTGTGACATTGACATATTCAGTACTGACACAATGGAACACACTTGCCTGAACTTGAGCTCCACCGCCGTCCAGGACTCCGGCGATTTGGGGTGTGTCGACTCCGCCGTCTCGCCCGGTGCTGTGTCCCTGTCAACCTCCTCTGGGACCGCCAGCCTCCCGTCATCATCAGTAGACAACCCTGGTGGTGGCAGCTCCTCTCCGGCGACCCTAGTGAGGGGCTCGACAGGCATGGGAGAGAAGGAAGGGTTATGGTCACCGGCAGCGGCAGAGCCCAGAGAGGGGAGCCCAGGTGTGGCCAGAAGCCGCACCCGACTCTCCTCCCCAAGAGCCAGACAAGATATCTCAATCACAGGCAAATGAACTACAGGAGAGATAACTTGCCTGTGCTCGAGCTTTACCGCCGTCCAGGACTCTTGACGCTGCTGCCGCCGCCGCCGATCCGGGGAATGACTCTGCTGCGGCGATCCCCGCAACAGGCGTGATGGTGGTTGCAGTCTTGGTGATCTGACGTTCCTCTTCAACCCAGCTGTTGACTGAGGCGAGCAGGTTCGCCCACTCCTCATCCGATGGAGAGTCCAGGGTTTGAGCAGGCGTAGGGGGAGGAACCCTCACAGCCAGGGAAGCGCATCCTCGGACCTCCCTCTCACGGCACTCCTCCTCGACCCAGCTGTTGACTGCGGCGAGCAGGTTCACCCACTCCTCGTCCAATGGAGAGTCCGGGGATTGAGCAGGCATAGGGGGAGGAACCCTCACAGCCGGGGAAGAGCGTCCTCGGACCTCCCTCTCACGGCGCTCCTCTTCAACCCGGCGGTTGAGCGCGACGAGCAGAGCTGACCACTCCTCGTCCGCCAGCATGGCTGCAGGGAAACGCCTCCGTGCGGGCCCCTGGGCAGGATCATCCAGGGCCTTAACCTCCTCCATTGTCTGGCGGCCTGGTTCTTGGACCAGCAGGGCCTCAGGAATTAAAGGAGGAGACACAGAGAGGAGAAGGAAACAATCATTAGTTGCAGATGGAGGAGAGGTCCCAGTGGACTGCTGATACTGGGCCTCTCCCTCGGGAAACAGGCAAGATTAAATGTTAATAAATGATTTAGAATGAAAAAATACTTGCCTGTCATCCCGGTCGATTATATCCACAGCTGCAGGCGGCAGACACTCGTCCCTCTCTGTGCCAGCGGTGACATAGGTCCTCTCGAGGGCTTGTGGAGGAGCTGTCTCCATGACAACGGAGGTGGGCATTCCTGGGGTGACCTCAGCGGACCTCCCAGCAGCTGGAGGAATGATGGCAGCTGACGGAGGAGAGGGCTTCTCCCAGCGCTTCCACACAGGACGACGCTGTCCCTTGCTTGCTGGGGCCGGCTGGGTGAGAGCGGGAGCAGAGACCTGGCGGGGGACAGCTTCAGCGAAGTTCCAGGGGCACCCTCCCCGTGGCGCAAGCCCGGTCTTCTTCAGAGACCTCCTCTCCCTCTCGCCATACTCGCGTTGGAGCACTGCCAGCTGGGATATCCGCTCAACTCCCTCAGGATGTTTGGAGAGCTGAGGGCATTGCCGAACCTCTGCTTCTACCAGCTGGACGTACCACATAATGTCCGCTGAGGTGGAATAACCGCTTGCTGTGAGTATCAGGCCGTCGATGTCCATGAGAGCTTGGCAGGGTTCCCAGCCGAGACTCATTGGATAATGCCAGCCCAAAGACATCTCCAAACCAGATTAGCACCAACAAAAATGCACAAAAAGGGAAAAAGGGATGTGTGGGTGAACCCGCTAAATCCTTTTCACTGGCTGGACCATTCTGTCATAACTCACTGTGTGCTTTTCCACAGCGCATGGAGGAGGAGAAGGAAGGATGGACTTAAATGCGGGGTTACACCAAACACACATTTATTGACATGAAACAGTTCACAAACAGAGACTAACAGGTAGTTAACAATGTACACAAAAAGGCTGATGCAAAGCAAGCAGCGGGCAGACCACTGTGTACCTTGGCCACAGTAGAACTGCGGAGAGAAACGCTACCAGATAAGCACAGCAGCAATACCGCACAGAGAAACATGAAACAATTTACTCACGAGCAGGAGCAGTCTAAAAAGTCCAATTCTCCCAGCGGGCACAAACCATAAATCCTTCAACAATATGACGGTCATACGATGGAGAATGATCGTGTGACTTGTATAGTGGTCCGGCAGTGTTTGACTAGTAAAGAGCTGCTTAAGTACTAACACCACTGGCCAAACAAATCTGGCACACCTGGGCGAGGCGCGGGAAAGATAATTACCGGGGCAAACAGCTGTCAGAGAGAGGGGTGTGTGGTCGGACCGGCGAATGTTAGACAGCGCCTACCAGAAAGTGGGTCAAACGGCTGCCTAATGATCGCTGGCCAGAGCAGTGGCCACAAGCATAGAAATAAACACAGGTGAGAAAACAAAACACAACATATGACCAAGAACGATCAGAACTGAGCCCGCAGGAGAACACAGGCTCGGTTCATGACAAAGGGCTGTGGATCAAAATGAAATTACAGATATTGTTAGCAAATGTAAAAATAAAATATCTAAGGATTGGGATGATATTGATATGACTCTTGTGAAAAAAGTAATTGATTGTATTGTTGAACCATTAGAATGTCTCTTCAATTTGTCATTCAATACGGGTATATTTCCATGCAAAATTAAAACTGCAAAAGTTAATCCATTGTATAAAGCAGGAGACAATCATCACTTTACAAATTATAGGCCTGTATCCTTATTTTCCCAGTTCTCTAAAATACTGGAAAAACTCTTTGTTGCAAGAGTGGACAGTTTCATTGAAAAACACAATTTATTAATGGACAGTCAGTATGGGTTCCGGGCAGATAGAGCAACATCAATGGCATTGATAGAGATGATCGAGAAAATTACCAGTTCTATTGACAATAAGAAGCGTGCTGTGGGTGTATTTATAGACTTGAAAAAAAGCATTTGACACAATAGATCATGACATTTTACTTAAAAAATTGGAGGACTATGGTGTAAGAGGGATAGTCTTAAATTGGCTTAGAACTAATATTAAAAACAGACAACAGTTTGTGCAGTTGGGTGAATTTAGATCAAGTCAGTTAGAAATTACTTGTGGAGTTCCCCAAGGATCAGTATTAGGCCCCAAATTGTTTATTTTGTATATTAATGACATTTGCAAGGTATCAGATATTTTGAAACTAGTAGTTTTTGCGAATGACACTAATGTCTTTTGTGCTGGTGAGAATTTGCAGCAGTTGTTGAATGTGGTCACAAATGAATTGGGTAAATTAACATTATGGTTTGACAAAAATAAATTATCTTTAAATTTGGATAAAACTAAATTTATCTTGTTTGGAAACCGTATTATACATGTACAAGTGAAAGTGATGATTAATAATGTATTGATAGAAAGAGTATATGAAAATAAGTTCTTGGGGGTAATACTAGACCACAAACTCTGCTGGAAAGCTCACATAAAACACCTGAGCTCAAAGCTGGCTAAGAATATTGGACTTTTGAGTAAAGTTAGGCAGATACTAAACCACAGCACACTGTATACACTGTACTGTTCACTTGTTTTACCATATCTGCTTTATTGTGTTGAAGTCTGAGGTAACACAAAAGCACCCTACAGAAATTATATACATTACAAAAGACAGCAATAAGAATAGCAAACAATGTAGGCTACTACGATCACACTAATGTTTTGTTCTTAAAGTTAAAATTATTGAAATTTTTGGATCTGGTGAAATTAAAAACTTCACAAATAGTTTATAAAGCAAGAAATAATTTGCTTCCTAGCAGCATACAGAAATTGTTTCTGGCGAGAGAGGGAGAGCATGATTTGAGAGGAAGATTTAATTTAATTGTTTTTGCACTACGCAGAAAAGTTTGTGCATTTCAGTTTGTGAGGTGATTTTGTGGAATGGTTTGGATGAGGACATTAAACAGAGTAACAATGCCATAGAGTTTAAGAAAAAGTACAAAAATATTATTCTTGAGGAAGGGAATTGCTTTGCTCCTTAATGGGAAAGGAATAATGATATTGTGGTGATCCCAAGTGCGGGTCTGCTCCGTGCTCGAGTCACTTATTATTTTCTTCTTTCTGTCTCTTTATTTGGATGTATTATGTTATTGTTATTTGTGCTTTTATTTTGACAGTGCCGCGGCAGGACTTCCGCCTGTCAGACTGCTCGCAGGCTGTCATAGCTGCTGGCACTTAATTTTCATTATCTTTGCACACCTGTTTATGGTTTAGTTTATTCTCTACTTAAGATGGCAGTTGAGGGTCACTCCTCGCTGTGACCTCGCCTTATCCAGATTGGTTTCCTTACGTCCAAAGCCAGTCCTTTACAGTGTAAGGTTTCGCCCTCGCTGCTGTATATGTAAGTGACTGTGTTGATCCATTATTTGCTCAGTTACTTCACCCTCCGAGGTCGCTTGTGTTTAGTGTTTGTGTTGTGCCCCTCGTGGCACATTATTTTGTCGCTTTTTGTTAACAAAATAACAAACTCACTGCTGGCTTGTGGTGCCTCATCTTTGCCCTGCAAAGGGCAAACATAACTGATATACATGGTTTTTCTCTCATTCTGGATTGGTCTGTATAGGTGGCAGCTTGTTTTCATTTAAGTATTAAGTACTTACAATATTGAGGGGTAGGACTTGAAAAGCTTTTGCTTCTTCCTACTCTTTTTCGGGCACCCAAGGAAAGGGTTTCGTCACTTTGCATTGTGTTTTTGTATCTTTTGGTGTATTTGTTGGATGTTCTTTTTTGTTTCCTTTTGTCCAAAATAAATAAATAAATAAATAAATAGTAAAGGAAGAAAAAAATGTTTCTTTAAACCAGGTGCATTTGGGTTACACCGATTCCTGTGTTCTGTTTTTGTTTAACTTTTTGAATAAATATTTAACATTTTGTCTTTTCTACTTCTTACTTTTAGTGGTTATGAGGATTTTTTTTCTTAGTCGTGTAGATAATGAGCGATAAGTGACAACAGTACACATGTAAACACTTGTAACAATTCTTAGTGCTATACTTTTTTCAAGTTGCAAACGAAAACAAAGGGCACTCAGTGAGGGCATACCTCTGCCAAAGCTCCATCTTTAAACCCCTCCCTCCCTCTGTCTGTCCGTTCAACTGTCCCTCCTTACCTCCATCCTTCCATTCATCCGTACATTGCAAGATAGGGTCCTGGAGGAGGTATCCTCTCACAGATCACTTCCAAAATCTAATGTTTTCATCAAAATCCATCCAGTAGGTATGGCATAATCCTGCTAAGACACTGTGAAATGATATGGCCTTGTGAGAAAATTGGCAGAGGTATGCACCCTTGGATCACCTCTGAAATCTAATGGGTTCATCCATAGGTCAAAGGCTGCCTCTGGTGAAAATTTCATCAAAATCTGTTGCGTAGCTTCTGCATGATTCTGCTAAGAGACAAGCAAACAGCCCTAATCACATTACCTCTTTGGTGGGGGTTAAAAAAAAAAAAAAGCAATACTTCCATAAATGTGTAAAAACAGATTGTTTGTTCCTCACCTCATAATAGGACCATATGACAATATTATATATGAGGGGGAGCTGAAAACTTCATAGTGGCCAAATTTGACCAAATGTGGTTTATTTTTCAACATAGTCTCCGCTTCAGTCCACACACTTCTTCCATTGGTGGTGCAACGCTTGGATCCCTGCGGTTGAAAAATAAAGCACATTTGCTCAAATTTGACCACTATGAACTTTTCAGCCTATGAACTTTTCAGCTCCCTCTTGTATATTGCATTGCAACACTCAAAGCTATCATGATATTGCAGAATCATAGTATCATGGTAGTATGGCATCATGACTCAAGTGTCACGATAGTACCACATCGTGAGGTCTCTTGTGACCCCCCCCCAAAAAAAATATATACTATCTTGAAATTGTATTCCGGTTCCGGTTCCGCCGGACCGGTGGCGCCACACGAGTAGGCTGCCCGTTGCAACAGCCTTTTTTTAATCTTCCTTCTTCTTTCTACACCTTTCACTCTGTATATATATCACGGATGCACGGATCGCCCCGGGGGTCTCCCGGGTCGGCGGACGGAGCCACGGTTTGCAGCGGGAGATGCTACAGCGGGGAGGAGCTAGTGCTAGCTAGCACTTGGCTGCCGCCCGGTGCTAATGGGAAACTCGACATACCGGGAGCTGTAGCGAAAACGACGCGGGTGCCGGGCTGGAGTTTAGGCGGCGTGCAAGAAATATAAGACAGAATAATAAAGAGCGATGGCAAGAACCAAGCAGACCGCCCGTAAAATCTACTGGAGGAAGAAGCCCCCCAGGAGACAGCTAGCCACCAGGGCTGCTCGGAGAGGCGCTCCGGCCACCGGCAGAGTGAAGAGGCCTCGCCGTCACAGGCCCGTGGCTCTGAGAGAGATCTGTCGCTGCCAGAAATCCACGGAGCTGCTCATCCGTAAGCTGCCCGTCCAGCGCCTGGTGAGGGAGATCGCTCAGGACTTCAAGACCGTCCTGCGTTTCCTGAGCTTCGCCGTCATGGCTCTGCAGGAGACCAGCGAGGCCCACCTGGTGGTCTCTTCTTCGCTAAGGGGGTCACCATCATGCCCAAAGACTTCCAGCTGGCCCGTCGCATCCGCGGAGAGAGAGCTTAGACTTTCTGCTGCACATTCACCAGCCAACCATAATGCTCTGCACCGTGTCTATATATATACATTTATAGTAATATGGACATATGTTTACTAGATGTTGTTTTTTCGTGCCTTCTGATTGTTGCTCTGAGTGTTGCTATCCCTGTGCTGTTGCAATCCTGGAATTTCCCCATTGTGGGACTAATAAAGGCTTATCTTATCTTATTGATTTATTTTCAAGATTCAAAGATTTTATTTGTCAATACTACTATACATACAGGACATACAGGAGATTTGAAATGGCTTTTCTCTCTCTCTCTTCAGTGGTGTGTACAATATGAAAAAGAAAAAGGAATAAGGCTGGAAAAACAACAACAGCACTCTATATACAGTAATACAACCCATAGTGCAAATAGCGTCAAAAGATAGACCCAGACATCCCATAGTGCAAATAAAGATAAATGATTAATGATGATGAAACCAGCAATCCCATATACAGAAAAACAGAGATGTAATACACGTGGTTACAAGTTCAATGTTGTTCTGTAGGTGCAGACAATGACAGAATGGTCTGCACATGATCAGTATTGCAATGACAGACAGCAGCAGATATGGCATTGTAAGAAGATAGGGCCCTGGCAGGCATTTAGCAAAAGTAAAGACCATTCTTTCTAGACCACACCTGGAAACAGTAATCCATGCTTTTATTTCATCTTGGCTGGATTACTGTAACACACTTTACGCCGGTGTCAGCCAGTCACCTCTTTCGCGTCTGCAGCTAGTTCAAAATGCCACTGCTTGTCTTTGAACAGGTACACGTAAAAGAGATCACATCACACCCATTCTAGCTTCACTCCACTGGCTGCCCGTGCATTTTAGAGTTCATTTTAAAATTCTTTTGTTTTTATATCCTTGAACGGTCTTGCTGTGCCTTATCTGTCTGAGCTGAGCTTCTGCATCCCTACGCTCCCACCCGGTCCCTCAGGTCAACTGAACAGCTGCTTCTGGGGGTGCCAAAGGTGAAGCGGAAGCTCAGAGGGGACAGAGCCTTTTCGATCACAGCACCCAGGTTATGGAATGATTGTCCCCTGAACATCAGACAAGCACCTTCACTGTCCATTTTTAAAACCCATTTTAAAATGCACATTTACTCCCTGGCCTTTGACCCAGTGTGAGACACTGATTTTATTGAATGAAATTGATTTTTATTTATTTAAGATAAGATAAGATAGGCCTTTATTAGTCCCACAATGGGGAAATTCCAGGATTGCAACAGCACAGGAACAGCAACACTCACAGCAGTAATTTAGAAGATAAGAAAATAAGAGCAGTAAATATACATACTGTATGTACACATAAATACATAAATATATATACACAGTGCGGAGCATTGTAGCTCCGCACATTTATTTACTTCTTTTACCTTTTCTTTTACTGTTTCTATTGACTGTGGCTCTATATTGTTTTTGTGTTAGTGTTCTGCTTCTTACTTTTATGTTTTCATGTGAGTTTTCTTGCTGTACAGCATTTTGTGTAGTGAGTTTTGCTTTTTAAAGTGCTTTATAAATACAGCTAATTGACTGACTGATTCACTGATTTGTGCAAATGGTTGCAGTAAAGTGCAGAGACATGTAGAAGCAAATGTATTACTGTTGGTGTACCAGTCTTTCTGTGCTGACAGCTGAGGTAGTTATTGTGCAGATGAGTGCATTACAGTCGGCGGGTGTGGTTGTGGGGGGACAGAGTTCAGGGTCCTGATGCCCTGATGAACAAAGCTGTTTAGCAGTCTTGTCGGGTGGGTCCGGAGGCTCCCGTACCTTTTCCCCGAGGGCAGGGGGGCTGAAGAGGAAGTGTGAGGGGTGGGAGGTGTCACCTGTGATGTTGATGGCTCTGCGGGTGAGGTAGCTGTCCAAAAGGGGGGCAGAGGGGCACCGATGATCTTGCTGGCTGCTTTCACTGTGCGTTGTAGTGTCTTCCGGCAGGAGGTGGTGCCGCTTCCATACCACACCATGATGCAGCTGGTGAGGATGCTCTCAATGGTGCCTCGATAGAATGACCACATGATGGGGGGTGGGACGCATGCTCTCCTGAGTTTGCGGAGGAAATGGAAGCAAGTTTGAGCCTTTTTAGCCAGTGATGTGGTGTTGTTGGACCAGGAGGGGTCCTCAGAGATGTGCTGCCCAGGAACTTGGTGCTGCTCACCCTCTCCACAGCTGCACCATCGATGATCAGAGGGGATGCTGTGTGTGACCCCTCCTGAAGTCAACTACAATCTCCTTGGCTTTTCCCATGTTCAGGAAGAGGTTATTGTCTTTACACCACTGGACCAGTTGGCTCACCTCATTTCTGTAGTTGGCCTCCTCATTGTTGGTGAAGAGGCCCACCGCCATTGTGTCATCCGCAAACTTGATGATGTGGTTGGGTTTGTGGGTTGGTACATAGTCATGGGTCAGCAGGGTGAAGAGCAGTGGGCTGAGCACGCACCCTTATGGGGGCCCTGTGCTCAGTGTGATGGTCTGGGAGGTGTTGCTGCCTACCTGCACGTTCTGTGGGCTCCCTGTGAGAAAGTCCAGTACCCAGTTATACAGAGAGGTTTTGAGTCCCAAGTGTCTGAGTTTTTGTATCAGGTGCTGGGGGATGATTGTGTTGAATGCTGAGCTGAAGTCCAACAGCAGTATTCGCACGTAGGAGTTCTTTGAGTCCAGGTGGGTGAGGGCTGGATGGAGAGCAGCAGCAATGACATCTTCTGTTGATCTGTTTGACCTGTATGCAAACTGAGATGGGTTGTGGGAGGGAGGGAGGATGGACTTGATGTTCTGCATGACCAGCCGCTCGAAGCACTTCATTATGATAAGGGTCAGTGCTACGGGCTGGTAATCGTTGTAGCTGGATTGGACGGGCTTTTTTGGGATTGGTATTATGCTGGCAGTTTTGAAACATGTGGGGACAACAGCTTGACTCAGGGAGATGTTGAAGATGTCGGCCAGGACATTCTTAAGTTCCTCCGCACCAACCTACAGGACACGGCCAAGTATGTTGCCTTGCGTGGGTTGATCCTACAGAGGGTTCTCTTCACGCTAACTGTATCCGGACTTATGGCCTACTCATCTGGAGGAGGAGTGGTCTTCTGTGCTGATGTGCTATTTTGTGCTTCAAAGCAGCCGAAGAAGTCATTTAGGTTGTTGAGCAGTGTGGTGTCACTCGCACAGGTCTGAGGTGAAGGTTTGTAGTTAGTGAGGGTCTGTATGTCACGTCAGAGGGAACGTGCATCTCTGGTGTTGCTAAAGTGGACGGATATTTTCTTGTTGTACTGTCGTTTTGCCTCCTTGATGCCACGGGACAGGTTGGTCCAAGCTGCTGTTAGTCTTACAGTGTTGCCAGCCCTGAAGGCTGTGTCTCGAGCCCTCAGGAGCCTGTAGACCTCTGCTGTCATCCATGGCTTTTGGTTGGCATGAACAATAGGGCCTTTTCCACTAGCACGCTTTAGCGCGACACGGGACGGCTCAGCACGCTTTGTACGCTTTTCCACAAGCCCCAACACGGTTTAACAGCCGCGATTCTCAGCCCCGCTGAAGGGCAGGGTACAGCAGTGCTGAGCTGTGCTGTGTTGTGACGTTAACAGACTGGTCGCCGCTGATTGGTCAGGTCGTAACCGGCGCTGATTGGTCAGGTTGTAACCGCCCCTCTCCTCCTCCTCATCTACCAAATCTTCACGACCTTCTCAATAAAGTTTAAAAAAAAAAAAAAAGAATCTTCACGACCGCCTTTACTCAGCACGCAACCACTGTTGGCGGTTCCTTTTCAGTGTATTGCTGTGCTATTTTCATCTATCAAAAATGGCTTCGCGTAATAAGGGTGTTCCATGGACCAGTAAGGAGCTGCAGTGTCTGCTCACTGCATTGTCAGACGAACGTATTTAGCGCGAGTTAGACGGAGCCGCCCGGAATGAAAAAATATACCGGGAGGTCTCGACATCGGAGTCCTTTAACGGTGAGTTTTAATTTTTTTTTATTGTGCGTTTTTTCGCAAATATATTTGGTAAGACGCTCAGTTTATTTATGCAATAAAAAAGCTGTTCATTTGTGGATGAATCGCTGCTTTATTGCAGCACACTGCGGACTAAAGCTTTTATTGTAATTATTCATGTGAACAATACGCTGAAATAAGCTTATGTATTCTTGTTAAAAACTATTGTCTTTTCTGTATATATTTCGTGCTGTATTTTATTGTGTGCATTTTCCTTGTAGAATCATCCCACGCGTCCGCCGCGACAGCCCGCACGGATTATTCAACCGAGCCTTCCTGACCCACAGCTGGCAGAGACGGATTAATTCTACCGAGCCTCAGCACTCAGTGGTCGGCGTGTATAAAATGTCGATTAACCTTCATGTTGTGTTGCAAAGTTTTTTTTATTTTAATATTTTGTATATAATAAAATGGAATTGTTTTGGAAAATGTGGTTTGTCTGTTATAACACTGAATTATAAAACAGTATAATTACATAGAAATTCCATTGCCTAGTCTGATCAAAATGATACTGAGGGTCAACCATTGTAAAGGTAATGTAATTTTTAACTAGACCAAAAAAAAAACTTTTTGTAAGCTTTCTGTTCTTTTTATTGAAATATCATAAAAAATTAGCACCAAGTCAAAGGTACAAGTATATGTAAATTGAATGTTCTATCGGCATTCCAAATTCAGAGATTTACAATACTTTAGAAGGAGTGTAGCATCATCTAAACGGAAAATAATAATACTGTTGTTCCAAACGTTGACCTGAAGGCGAAAAACATGAATTTTTTTAATTCAGTACATCCAAAATGCCCTAGGATGTGGTGTTGGCCAGTGTGCCACCGTCTCATTATTTAATACGAATAAAAACAAGTTTCAGCTCATTATTTCTAGGTCATTTGGCAGTTAATTCAAAACAAAAGTGACTTGTGTTGTTGCAGCTTAATTATGAGATAAAATTAATTGTGAGATACAACCACAGCGCGAGCAAGGCAATAATCCTTGGATCCTCCATTTTTTGTCTCGTGTAAATAAGGACTCAGTCCGGTGCATAACATCAGGGGAGTGTGGCCCCGCCTCGCTGAGAATCTGCTGCTGCCCCACAACACTGTGCTAATGGAGACAGAAGCATTCCGAGCCGTACTGAAGTGAATCGAGCCATACTGAGGTGTGCTGGGCTAGTGGAAAACAGGCTAATGATGGTTTTGCAATGAGTGGCATCATGAATGCATTTTGCTATGTATGCTACAACAACCTCAGTGTACTCCCCTAGGTTTGTGTGTCCATTGTGAGTGGTTGCGTGCTTGAAAGTGTCCCAGTCTGTAGTGCTGAAGCAGTCTTTCAGAGCATGAGAGGCCTCCTCTGGCCACATACGTACCTGCTTTTTAGTTGGTCCGATTGTTTCCACTCTGGGTTTGTATGCCGGCCTTAACTGGATGGTGATGTGATCAGAGAGACCCAGGTGGGGAAGTGGGGAGGCTCTGTATGCTTTCTACAGACGTGGACAAAATTGTTGGTACCCCTCTGTTAATGAAAGAAAAACCCACAATGGTCACAGAAATAACTTGAATCTGACAAAAGTGATAATAAATAAAAATTCTATGAAAATTAACCAATGAAAATCAGACAGTGCTTTTGAATTGTGGTTCAACAGAATTATTTTAAAAAACAAACTCATGAAACAGGCCTGGACAAAAATGATGGTACCCCTAGAAAAGATTGAAAATAATGTGACCATAGGGACATGTTCAACCAAGATGTGTCCTCTAATTAACATCACAGGTGTCTACAAACTTGTAATCAGTCAGTCGGCCTATTTAAAGGGTGACAAGTAGTTACTGTGCTGTTTGTTGATATGGTGTGTATCACACTAAACATGGACCAGAGGAAGCAAAGGAGAGAGTTGTCTCAGGAGATTAGAAAGAAATTATAGACAAGCATGTTAAAGGTAAAGGCTATAAGACCATCTCCAAGCAGCTTGATGTTCCTGTAACAACAGTTGCACATATTATTCAGAAATTTAAGATCCACGGGACTGTAGCCAACCTCCCTGGACGTGGCCGCAGGAGGAGACGGATAATACGAATGGTAACAAAAGAGCCCAAAACAACCTCTAAACACATTCATGGTGAACTCCAAGGTCAAGGTACATCAATGTCAGATCACACCATCCGTCGTTGTTTGAGCCAAAGTGGACTTCATGGGAGACGACCAAGGAGGACACCACTGTTGAAAACAAATCATAAAAAAGCCAGACTGGAATTTGCCAAACTGCATGTTGACAAGCCACAAAGCTCCTGGGAGAATGTCCTATGGACAGACGAGACAAAATTGCAACTTTTTGGCAAGGCACATCAGCTCTATGTTCACAGACGTAATAATGAAACATACCAAGAAAAGAACACTGTCCCTACTGTGAAACATGGAGGAGGTTCTGTTATGTTCTGGGGCTGCTTTGCTGCATCTGGCACAGGGTGTCTTGAATCTGTGCAGAGTACAATGAAATCTCAAGACTATCAAGGTATTCTAGAGAGAAATGTGCTGCCCAGTGTCAGACAGCTTGGTCTCAGTCGCAGGTCATGAGTCTTGCAACAGGATAATGACCCAAAACACACAGCTAAAAACACCCAAGAATGGCTAAGAGTGAAACATTGGACTATTCTACAGTGGCCTTCTATGAGCCCTGATCTAAATCCTATTGGACATCTGTGGAAGGAGCTGAAACATGCCGTCTGGAGAAGGCACCCTTCAAACCTGAGACAACTGGAGCAGTTTGCTCATGAGGAGTGGGCCAAAATACCTGCTGAGAGGTGCAGAAGTCTCACTGACAGTTACAGAAATGGTTTGATTGCAGTGATTGCCTCAAAAGGTTGTGCAACAAAATATTAAGTTAAGGGTACCATCATTTTTGTCCAGGCCTGTTTCATGAGTTTGTTTTTTAAAATAATTCTGTTGAACCACAATTCAAAAGCATTGGCTGATTTTCAATGGTTAACTTTCATAGAATTTTTATTTATTACCACTTTTGTCAGATTCAAGTTATTTCTGTGACCATTGTGGGTTTTTCTTTCATTAACAGAGGGGTACCAACAATTTTGTCCACGTCTGTACGTTCTGTTTATTATTTTATTGTTTATCTGTTTTATATTCTGCTTTATTTGTATTTCATCTTACCTTCATCTATCCAGGCAAGTCATTCAGAAGATATTTTTATTTACAGTGACAATTTGGCTGTGGTCACTGTCTTTCACACTGTTTCCCCTACTTCAAAAGCACCTAAATGACAGTGTGGAGGTGGGAAGGGGTCTTCACAACCTACAGGCATGTGAAGTCAAAAATCATTCTTCTTTCTTTGTTTGCTGGCGGCAAGTCCCCGGAAAACCCCCATCAGTGCTTGGTATCATTGTAAAGCTTGGAACTCCTACTTTCTAAAAATACACGTTTCTGCGAAAGATGTAACTCAAGACCAATCGAACGTGAGTTTTCAAACCAGCCAAAATATAAACAAAATCAGTTTGTTGCTGGTCAGTTTTTGCCCAATTCCTCCATGTTAAATTTCATTTTGAAGGTCTTTCAATACAGAATATAAAAATAACGTTACCTCAGTTTTGAAAATTTCCTCATTGTGATTCATTTTTTCAGCACAGGTCACATTTATAGATGCTTAAGGTTACACTAATAGTTAAGATTTGGCACTAAATCTTCTGGGTTACATTTCGGGAAAAGGTTAGGGTTAGGGAAAGGTGAGGTACCATCTCACTGCATGCAGTTATTTTCCAAAACCACTAGAGGTCACTTTTTCCAGCATATAACCGTAAGATGTAATTCCTACTGGTAAAAGACTATATGGTCATTTTCTGGTTGAGGACAATTGCAGAAAAAAAAGGTCTCTTGTAGTCTATTTGGAATCCAGCCTCTGTTACAGACACAATTTGTGGTCCTACATTCGCAAGTGAACTCATCATTCAAGTTAAATAAGGAAATTTGCATTATTCATTAGTTAGCGTTTAGATTGGCTGGGGCTGATCCTCAGGCCATACTTCCAGCCTAGTGGAATAAGTCATCATGAATAATGCAAAACTAAATAGCTTTTCAAACAGCTGGCAGACAAAAGGCAATCACAGCTATGAGGAGAGATGGGTTGAGGCAAACCCAAACAACCTTTAGTAAATATCATGCTACAGTTATCAAAAGCTTATAAACATCGGTATATCCGAAAATGTCACAAACACAAAAAATCAAGCCCATAAACACAAACATGGAAAAAAACAAGAGGTAAAAGGGAAAAATGTTTGAGAAGTTGGGATTACCTAAAATCCTCTGCTGAAATTCCCTTAATTTTAAATAACATTAACAAATTACTATACATGCAAATAGGCAGAGAGGCATTTAAAGGAACAGCAATAAAACAGAAAGAAAGGTTCACCCTCCTCTGTACAGGTGACTGATGTCAAAGCAGTTAAACAAGTGAACACCAAAGTGCCTCCTCTCCATTTGCTTTAGATGTGCCAAAAGCAGTGACGACACCTCTGGGTTTGGCATGTTCACACAAATGGATTATTAATGTTTCTGATGAGGTAAAACAACAGTGAGAAGCGTTCACTCTGTTTTAACAAAAGGTGGTCGGTATGAACATAAATAGAATAATTTCATGAGAATTGTTTATGGAAAAATGTTTTTATTTGCAGACATGTTTCATTAAATTACTAATTTATTTTGTATGTTTGAGTCAGAAGTTTTTTTGTTGAAAAAAATTAATAAAATATGAATTTTTATAAAAAACTATTGCCATGTCAAATGAAAACCTTCAAACGCTTGCCAAAAGAGCTATCTGTTCACTTATTGGTCAGTTTGGAGCAAAATTGGATTACAGACAGTGTCTTTTTATGCATTATGGGTCACAGCATTCCTAATTTACAATAACTAGTTAGAAAAAGAAGAAACACCATTTCTGTAAGGTACAATGGTTAAAGCCTTGTCTGAATCATGAAAGGGATATAAACAAATCTCTCTCTAGATTAAGATGAACAGTCAAAGAGTTGTAAACCTTTGATTAGAATATTCTTGAAGTAAAAATTGTTAGGTCAAATGCAACAAATGGTTGAAGAGAAAGAAAGCCTCTATAGAATGACACCTGCAGGGGAAACACCACCAGTGTAGACTTCGCCATTTTTTCTTGACAATGGGTTTCTTTCATTTATTGCAAACTGGGTCCAGCACACATGTGAAAGATCACATGTAGGCTGCCCTCTCTGACTCAGTCTCTGCAACAGTCGGTAAAGATGACTGAGCACACACAAGCTTATGTAAGTATCTCATTTCCAACAGAATTAGCGTATCATTTTGCAGAATGAAGTTAGGCTTCTGCACAGGAACACATGGTGAGAAAGGTGGCAGGTTTTTGCAGATTAGACACATACTGTATTCACAGAATCTGAGGACTGACATTGGCCTAATAGAGTGGATGATTAGGTTGTAATCTGTGCCGAGTCTGCTGGTAGGGGTGGGGCAGAAAGATCGATATGGTGTAATATCACAATACTTGGCACTTGAAAGGATGCAACGATCCCTAAACTCATGTATCCTTTTATCAAATTATATATATATAAATGTTGCAACTTGTGGGTATCAATTAACCAATTGCGTTTTTAGTCCACTAGATGGTGCAAAGTAAGGGCACATTGTCAGGTGAAGTCATTGCTTGATTTACAGCCAGGGGTACAAATTAGGATGGCGGACTGAGTACCAATACCAGAGAAAGAAGTGAGAAATGTGCTGATAAAGATGAGCGTAAATGTCAGGACAGCTTTGGATTTTATATGACTATGACAATGACTGAACAAAAGACCTTGACAAGACACACTCACCCTGCAAGGGGCAGAGCAGGAAAAAAATACTCACAGAAGGCCGTGAACATGACAGCCGCTGTCCACCCCTCTCAGCACTATGCAGCCGCACCACAGGTAGCGGACAACAGTCAAGCCAAAACAGCAGCAGGTAAAAATCAACCAGTTAGAGATGTCAAGCAAATACATGTGATTGTTTTTTGTTTTTTAATAACTACTTACTGGACTGTAGTTTGCAAGAATGCGTTGTAGGAAAAATCTAAGTATTAAATTGTGACTCGGTAGCAAATCCTCAATCTTAAATGACTCGGCTCGGTATCGAGGACAAAAAATCTTGATTGGAACATCCCTATTTTAAATGTTTTTTTCTTGACAAAAAAACAAAACAAAACAAAAACAAAACAGTTGCTCTCCTTTTCAGTAACAAAAATTTTTTGTTCATGTGTTGGTTTTTTAAACCAAATCTTCTTCTTTCGGCTGCTCCCTTTAAGGGTCTCCTCAGCAGATCATCTGCCTACATCTCACCCCATCCCTTGCATCTTCCTCAGTAATACCAACCCTCTCCATGTCCTCCTTCACTACATCCATGAATCTTCTATGTGGTCTTCCTCTTTTTCTCCTGCCTGGCAACGCCACCTTCAACATCCTTTGTCCAGTATATCCACTATCCCTCCTCTGCACATTTCCAAACCATCTCAGCCTTGCCTCTCTTACTTTGTTTCCAAACCACTCAACCTGAGCTGTCCCTCTGATATACTCATTTCTAATCCTGTCCCTCCTAGTCACTCCCAATGAGAATCTTAGCATCTTCAACTCTGCCACCTCAAACATCCGCCTCCTGTTTTTTTTGTCAGCGCCACCGTCTCCAAACCATACATCATAGCAGGTCTTACTACCACCTTGTAAATCTTCCCTTTCACTCTAGCTGCTATCTTTCTGTCACAAATCACCCCTGAAACTCACCTCCACCCACTCCACCTACCCACACTCTTCACACACTCTTCCTTTAAGATTACTCCTATTCCATTTCTCTTCCTCTCTACACCATGGTAGAACAGTTTAAATCCACCTCCAATGCTCCTAGCCTTGCTTCCCTTACATCTGGTTTCTTGAACACACAGCATACAGTATCTACCTTTCTTCTCACCATCATATCAGCCAACTCTCTGCCTTTGCCAGTCATAGTCCATACATTTAAAGTCCCTACTCTCACCTCCACACTTCTACCTTTCCTTTTCTCTCTGCCTCCTATTGTGTCTTCCTTCTCTCCTCCTCCTCGATCTGTTATACGTTTTTTTAAACCATACAACAGTAACAAATAAAATGATGGTCTCATTTATATGCTGTTTAAAACAAGATCATATGATGCTGTAGTAAACTGTTAATAGACTCAATGATTTGAAAGAAAAGAACTTGGTGTCAAGAAGCTGTGTAACTGAATACATGCTAGGTACTAGTGCATCACAAAAATAAAAATATTGTTTCTTTTAAAAATTTCTTTTAAAAAATTATTCAAAATTAAACTTGCATATTTTCTATAATCCTTCACACATAAATTGAACTATTTCAAACCTGTTTTCCTTTTAAATTTCACTATGTCACTATGTGTCATGGACCTGGGAGAGTACAGCACATTTATTACCTCCGCCAAGGAGGAAATGCACTCAGGGTGGTTTGTCTGTCTGTCTGTCTGCCTGTTTGTTTTTTTGTTTGTCTGTTTCTTAGCAGGATTTCGCAAAAACTACCAGAAAGATTTTGATGAAATTTTCACCACAGGTAGCCCTTGGGCCAAGAATGAACCCATCAAATTTTGGTGATGATCTGACAATGCTTACCTCCACCAAGGACCTTGAAGCAGCCTTGGTGGAGGTATGCGCTGTCTGAGTGCTTTTCTAGTTAAATCTATATTTATTTACTTGTTGGGCAGTGTTTTCCAATGCCCTTCTCTTGCAGGAGTGGGGTGGAGTTAATTGCCAGCAGCCAGCTGATCCCCTACAGCTGCGGGTGTTTAGAGTCCACACCTATTTAAGCCTCAGTTGAAAGAAAAGGTGCTGTGGGATTGTTGCACCTATAACCTACCGCCGACATGTGAAGACTGCTGTCACATGAATCTGATCTGTAACCTCTGAGTGTGTCTGTATTCAAGTTTAACCTTGTCTTCGGGAAACCTACCTGTAAAGCTGCTGCCGCCTACTTCCTTCTCGGTCTCCTGCCTGCGCTTGCTCGAACCTGCCTGCCCACTTGCACCTCTCATTCCCTGGACTCAATCCTCTCTGGCCTCTCCTTACCCTCTCTGTGACGGAGCTGCACCAGAAAGAATCTCACTCCTCTTTCACTCACCTGGATCACTTCCCGGGACCTGTGAATAAGAAAGCCCAACTTACCACCCACACATCTGCTTCTTCAAGTAAGCCTACTCACTCAAAAAATTCTACACCTTCTAACAGAGCTGAATTCATCCCACGCCACTGACCTCTGCTTCTCCTCTCCTCCCCTCCAGACTCGCAGTCAGACACCTGTAAAACTAGAATGCACTCAACCGAGATGCATACCTATGCCTCTTGCAGCCCTATAGATTTAAAACTTTGACCTTTTGACCCCAAACCCATCGTCAGAGGTCAGGGTGAACTTGTGTACCAAGTTTGGCAATCCTAGCTTTTGTTGTTCTTGAGATATAGTTTATATGGCATTTTGACCTTGACCTTTGACTTTGCAATCCAAAACCCATAGTCACAGTTCAGGATCTCAAGGTGAACCTGTGTACCAAGTTTGGTGACCCTAGCTTTACTTGTTCTTTAGCAATAGGGCATAGGGAATGCAAACTTTGACCTTTTGATCCCAAAAGTGTAGCCGTAGGTCCCAAGGTCAGCCTGGGTACCAAGGTTAGAGTATGGCCGCAGATGGCACCGACCACCCTACTCATGCCACCTTGTTGGAGTGGGTAATAAGGAATAGAAAGAGAAAAATAAATACTTTTACCTGCTTTAATCAAATATGTGTACCTGTGTTGTGTCTGTTCCTTGGGTCCCCAGTCACTCCGTTGTCACACTATGCCCATACTTTACCTGCAAATATTTTGTTGAAGAATAAATATTTTGGTAAATCCTCAATTTTCAAGCAGCTTGAGGAGAGATACTGTGGTTTTCACCTGAACACTATCCAACCACACTTGAAACACCACACTATTCTGATCACTGCAAAATGACAACGCTCCGTTCACAGTGTGCAAATAACAGAGAAAGCAGTACAGAATTCCCAGCAGCACTGAGTCGACCTGACACCATTGGCATCGCAGCTGAAGTGCTGATGGTAGATTCTTCTCCTGAGTATGCTGTAATTTGTCTGAATGTGTAATTAATGGAGATGAAGGCAAGGATGTGCCAGCTTGATAGGAAAACTGCTATTCTTGCTTAAAGAAATCAGATAAGTATCCAGGATACAAAGAACTGAATGTAGTTGCAATGTACCACAAGCCTTGATATAAAACATATGAATGGGCTTTTATTTCATTAAAATGTGCTGCAAACATTTCAGCAGCACATTTCAATGAGTATGGCTGTAATTTTTTTCAAGGAGCCCTGAACGCACTCTCTGATCAGATGCTGTGATTCAGATGGTGTTTTGTTTCCTCTCAGTGTTACGGGGAGCAGCAGGGTTTCAGCTGCCATCGTGTAAATGCCGGCAGGCTTTTCTAGTCAGCAGTGGCTGACCGTGTGGACATGTGAGTGCCACTTGGCCTCCTGTTTCTTTTCAAAGCAGCAAAACTTACAGGACATAATCTTTTGCAAAGATATTCCCAACTGTGTGGTATTCCCCAGATATCAAGTATTGACAACCAGACTTGACTGAGGCACAGGAACGCTTCATCTCTGTGTTAACGTTTCTTGTATTTGATTTTCAATATTTAGGAATGATCCCTAAGTAGCTGAATTGAAATTAGAACCGAGAGGACTACTTTTACATTTTGAGACATACTCTTTCTGTCAGAGAAATCAATACTACCCTTCACGTCTGTGTGGTAAGTCTGTGGTTGGCTCCAGCAGTTAGTTCAGAATAAGTGAGATCCATCCATCTTCTCTGTGATTAAGATGTATGCAGGGAGTGATGCTGAAATATACAGCTAAGGAATTATTCAGTTTAACATCACATATAACCTAACCTTAAAATAAATAACAGTTGGCAGAGCTTGTTGAGTTGTGGAAACAATACATTATTAAGTAAATATTTAATATGAAATAAATAAAAAAAAACCTGCTTTTTTTCAAACCTCCTACTCTTAAAATGTACAGCAGTTTTATTTGACGTCTGAAACCCATTTTGGTGGATTGTTTTTATGTGTAAGAATAGATCTATAATAACCTGCTAAAATTACAAAAGTCAGTAAATAAACACTTCGTTTGCCCCCCACCCCTCAGCTGTTGCAGCTGTTATCTGTGAGCCGATATAATGGTGAAAATAATTTAGAAAGGACGTACTTTAAAGGTCCCATTCACTGAAAAATTGTGTTTTTGTAGGTTTTATCCTTCTGAAATTATACTAATCCCCAGTCGATACTATATCTTGCATCATTATGGCTTATTTTGTTGTATTTTTACCATGATGCTACATCGATCCGATAGCAACAGTTTAGTTAGGCTGTTGGCGTTAGTCAGTAACATGGCATTAGGAGTTTGTCACAGTGGGGAAGAGGTGACAGACCAGGCCACCTGGCTTTAGCTTAACTGCCCATCTGGCCAGTTTTGATTGCTATTTCTATCAGCTCTATCCAGCCCCACTGCAGTCTTGTTCATCTGTAACACTTGACCATATACAGTGGGGGAGATACATAAGTATTGAACATGTCAACATTTTTCTCATTAAACATATCTTTGATGGAGCCATTGACCTGAGGTTTTCACCAGATATCAGAAACTGTCACAATGGCCCTCACGGACCATCACAAGACGCCTCAGTCACCAGTGAGTTGCAGTGATATTTTATTACAGAGAGGGATGAACACACACAGGATACATACAATGGCAGGATGACGCCTGAGCCGGGGAGCACCCGATGCGCCAGACGGACAATAGTGAGGGTGAAGTCTTAAGGGAACGTACCTTACAAGACGACAACGTTAACAGGCGGTTACAGATTCCCAAGTCCGTTAACAATGATGAGCAAAGCAAACAGGAACATAACGAAGCATAACAGGAGCACAACAGAACGTAGCTGAACATAACAGAGACTGCCGCACTGGAGGACATTCACCACCGGCTTTTAACTCGGCCGCTAATGACCCCAATGCGGCGCAGCTGCTCGCCGTGACAGCAGCGCAGCAGCTGACTTTGACAGCAGGGAGCTCCCCCGGGCGCCTTCACAATAAAAGCCCGAGGAGCTGAAAGAATCCTCTGCTGCCAAAGCCAGGGAAATAAGATATGAGGCCCGAGTGTGGCCAGAACCGACACTCGGGTCATGACAGTACCTCCCCCTCGAGGCCGAGCTCTGAGCGGCCCGAGTAACACCCAAGCCCCCCCCCACCCCCCTAGGGTGGGTGGATGGGGCGCTGGCAGGAGGGAGAGAGACAAACAACGAGCAAGCAAATGATGAAACCAACAAGGCTATAAAGGTAGGGGAAAAAAAAACATAATCCCAAAAACGTGGGTAACCAGAATAAAGTCAAAATAGGCAATATACCTTTTGGCAAATACAAAGTGACATAAGGTGGAGGAAAAAAACACCGAACTCAGAAACAACATAGTGAGTAACAAAAACACAAATCAATCCCCCTCCCCCCCACACACCCCAACAGTCCCACAGACGAGATCAGAAACCCGGGAAGGGTGCAGTCCAGACCCGGAGGGATGGGGGCAAAAGGTTCGGGGGGTCGTCCAGCAACAAGAGGCCACAGAACAGGGAGGGGAAAAGAGGACAGTTCGGGCGGCCTACCCCAGTCCCATGCTCGGGAGTAGAGAGTTTCAGGCGGCCGGAGCAGGTTGCCGCACAGGAAGACAAATAGGTCGGGGGGCCGGCCCAGAGAACCAAACCGACGAGACAGTTCTTCAGGCGGCCGCCCCGCAACACCAGCCCACCAGAACCACTGGGAAGAAGCAGCCGGCGGTCCCGCCGAAAAGGGGAGAGATGAGGGGGAACCGGGCGGAGCATTCGGGACCCCAACGGCCCCAGGTGGAGATGGGTAGCGCTCCTCAGGGGAACGAGGAGGAAGACGGTGGAGATGAGGGTGACGAGGGGAACGAGCCTGTCCAGCATCCGGTGACCGGGGACCTGCAGCTCCCTCACCGAATCAAGGACCTGCTGGTGCAGCACCCACGGTGGACCCCGATTGGGCCTCCGGAACCGAACCCACGGTGGACCCCGATTGGGCCTCCGGAACCAAACCCACGGTGGACCCTGATTGGGCCGGCGAGGCACTCCCGGTGGACCCCAACTGGACCGGAACAGCACTCCCGGTGGACCCGGTCGGCGTGGCACCAGACTCGACCTCCAACCCCGAAACCGGAACCTCTGGCGCAGCTGGCGAGAGCAGCCCCTCGCCGGCGACCCTGGGAGAAGACTCACAAAAGAGAGAAAATCCGGGATCAGGATCACCGGCAGCGCCAGAACCCGGCGAGATAAGCTCGGACGCAGCGGGCAGCTGCACCCGGCTCATCTCCCCTTGAGACAGGCAAAAGTGCTCTAAAAGGTGAAGAAGAAAGATAAAACAGAGCACTTGCCTGAGCTCGGGTTCTGACGCCGTCCAGGACTGCGATGATCCGGGCTCAGAAGTCAGGAGGTCGTCCTCAGGCTCCCACTCAGCTGCGTCGGGCTCCGCAGCTGGCATGATGGTGCGCGCAGCTAGAGAGTCCTCCGGTACCAATGTCCACGCCGGTGGCCCGCACGGCGTGGTGGCAGGAGAATCTCGACCTGCTGGACCGGACCGCTCCTCCGTGGAACCCCGGGGACGCTTCTTCATCAGCGATGGCTCCACGCTGCAGTCCGCTCTCCTCCTCCGCCCATGGCGTGGCTGCGGAACCGGAACCAGGCTCTCCAGAACCGCAGGCCCCCTCCTCATCCAGCGACGTTGGCCTGACATCGAGGACCGCTCAGCGGAGGGAGACACAGAGGAAGCAGGGTTAATACTTTCATCCATAGCAGGTGGAGGGAGCTCGGGGGGGCTGCATACCCCGAGCTCCACCCCCAGGAGTCAGACAAGGCAAAACAATATCTAAAGGAGAGAAATTATCATGCACTTGCCTTTCCCCTGAGGGTAAGATGGTTCCCGCTGTGGGGGACGTCGTTCCTTCCTTTCCCCGCTGGATGGCGACAGAGGGCCCTCTGGGAAGACGAGATGAGGCCACTCGAGGCGGATCCGGGATGGGGCTCGCCGAAACGGAGCTCCCGCGACACACAGCAGCCAGGATAGGCGACGAGGAGGAGGGGGCGACAGCCGGGGTCAGTCGGGCATGGAGCGCTGACGGGACAGCAGGCGAGGGCCCGGGAGAAGACGAGGCTGCGGGAATTCCCCTCTGACGAGGCGCAGGAGTGACAGCTGTGTGGGGGGTTGAGCCCTTGCGGCGACCCGGAACAGCATCTAGACGGGATTCTAGTCGAAGTTGGAAGCCGGTGTGACGATGGTTCCTTGTAGGGGGTGAGGCGAAGGTGAAGTTCGGAAATCGCCGTTCCTGAGCAGAAACAGCGGCAAGCAAGTCGGCGAACTCAGGAAACTCACGCAGCGCTGGATTCCTCTCCACCAGTCTAACCGCCGCCACCACATGCTTCATACACGCTGGTGGATTCCCAGCGGAGCAAGCAGCAGCCACCCGGTCCCAGATCTTGTCTGCTGTCAGCTGCAGCTTCTCTGGGGGAATCCCGAGTGACGACATGCCCGCTGGGAAAAGACCTCCGGATGGTGCGAACTCCCGGGCCGGAACGGAGGCAGGAGCGGGATCCCGAAGCGAGGGGCGACGTCTCCTCCGCTTCGGCTTCCTGCCGGGATTTCCCTCCAGCCCTCGGAGTATCTCACGCTGGGCGGCGATGTCATCTCTCCTCACGCTTACCTCTGGATGATTAGTGAAGCGGGGAAGAGAATCCAGAATTTCCTCGGCTAGGTCCAGGTACCAGGGCACTTCGCTGTTGAAGTCAAGGAGGGAGGCGGCAACAAGGACTTCGTCCACGCGCTCGAGGGTGTCAGCGAGGACAGCGTCCTGCCTCCAAGCACGAGACCTCCACGATGGCATGCTTCAACACGGCACCCAGACAGGTAGGAACAAACAGTCCACTACTGCAAACTACACGGTGAATGACATCTCAAACAACGCCTCCTCTCCGGGCGTTAGGCGACAGTTTACTGTCACGATGGCCCTCACGGACCATCACAAGACGCCTCAGTCACCAGTGAGTTGCAGTGATATTTTATTACAGAGAGGGATGAACACACACAGGATACATACAATGGCAGGATGACGCCTGAGCCGGGGAGCACCCGATGCGCCAGACGGACAATAGTGAGGGTGAAGTCTTAAGGGAACGTACCTTACAAGACGACAATGTTAACAGGCGGGTTACAGATTCCCAAGTCCGTTAACAATGATGAGCAAGGCAAACAGGAACATAACGAAGCATAACAGGAGCACAACAGAACGTAGCTGAACATAACAGAGACTGCTGCACTGGAGGACATTCACCACTGGCTTTTAACTCGGCCGCTAATGACCCCAATGCGGCGCAGCTGCTCGCCGTGACAGCAGCGCAGCAGCTGACTTTGACAGCAGGGAGCTCCCCCGGGCGCCTTCACAATAAAAGCCCGAGGAGCTGAAAGAATCCTCTGCTGCCAAAGCCAGGGAAATAAGATATGAGGCCCGAGTGTGGCCAGAACCGACACTCGGGTCATGACAGAAACAACCCAAGTAATCCATACATACAAAGAAATCAAGGCAACTGTGTTCACAAAACAAGTTATATTTAACTAGAAAAGCAATTAGAGAGGTGCATACCTCTACCAAGGCTCCTTCCTTCCCTCCCTTTATCCATCCATCTGTGCGTGCTTCCCTGCCTCCATCCCACCACACATTGCAAGATAGGGCCTTGGTAGAGGTATGCACTCACAGATCAGCCCAAAAATCTAATGGGTTTGTCTGTAACCCAAGGACCTCCTCCAGTGAAAATTTCATCAAAATCCATCCATTAGTTTTTGCATAATACTGCTAAACCACTGCTAGAAGATTGAGCCTTGGTGAAAGTATGCACTCATGAATCACCTCCAAAATGTAATGGGTTCGTGTGTAGGCCAAGAGCCACCTCTGGTGAAAATTTCATCAAAATCCATCCATTAGTTTTTGAGTAATCTTGCTAAAATATTGTGAGAAGATAGAGCCTTGGCAGAGGTATGTGCTCTCAGATCATCAACAAAATGTAATGGGTTCTTCTGCAGCCCAAGGACCATCTCTGGTGAAAATTTCATCAAAATCCATTCTTTAGTTTTTGTGTAATCCTGCTAAACCACTGCTAGAAGATTGAGCCTTGGTAGAGGTATGCACTCATGGATCACCTCCAAAATGTAATGGGTTCATGTGTAGCTCAAGGAACTCCTTTGGTGAAAATTTCATCCAAATCCATCTAGTAGTTTTGGAGTATTCTTGCTAACACTCTGAGAAGATAAGAGCCTTGGCGGAGGTATGCATTCTCAGATTTTCACCAAAATGTAATGGGTTCCTCTGTAGCCCAAGAACCACCTCTGGTGAAAATTTCATCCAAATACATCCAGTAGTTTTTGTGTAATCCTGTGGCACAAATACAAACAAAGCCTTTGGTGGAGGTATGCACTGTCTGTGAATGCTTCTCCGCTGGACCATTGAGTATTGCCGCCTAAAAACAACTCATGTTAATGTTGTTTGGCATTATTCTTCCCAGTTGTCTTATCCTTGTGTGTCTTCTCCTCCTCAGGTTTGCTGCAATCTCAGCGTTTCTCCGGGGCTGCGCATGCTCACCTGAACCTTTCATCTCCAAGGCCAACGTCAACTCCACCCAGGTCTACCCACTTCTCCTTTCCACTCAGCCATCTTCCCCTACTTTGTCATCCCGCTGGTGTTTCCTCCACCAGCTCCAACCACCACACGCTGGAGTTCACAGCCAGACTCTCTGCTCAGGTCTCTTCTCCTCTCTCTCTCATCTCCTCCCTTACCTCCCGAGTCCCATTATTAATCATCTCCCCTTTTTCTTCTCTACAGGCTATGTTCTGCTATAGCGTGCCTCCTTATATTATTTGTGTTTATTAAGTTTGTGTTATTGTGCATTTTTGTGTTTAATAAACTGTACGAAACATTACCACCTGAGTCCAAGTGTTCATCTGGTGGTACTTGCTCTGTGTTTGAGCCTCTGCGTATTAAATCATGACAGAACGGTCCAGCCAGGATTGAGGCTCAGCGGGCTCTTCACCGGGTGAGCAGTCAGCACCCTCCTGTTTAGATGCCATGGTGCACCAAGTTATATTTTTGTCCGAACAACTGCAAACTATTACTCAACAACTGGCCACGGTTACCGACTATCTGTGCCGACTTCCTGGTGCGGCGTCTCCCCCTACACCTGCTGCTCCGACAGCTCCTCCCATCCGTCGGACCATTTTGTAGTATCAATCAATGAGGCTCCAATCTAGAAAATCACTCTTCACCTTAAAGAAATTGTTTCACCCAAAAGTCTGGTCAAGAATTGTTTCCTTCACCTAAGGACTACAGTTTGAAAACACATTCCATGGTAAAAGGGCCGATAAGGATCCCATTTTGTGCCAGGAACGGATTCTTTTATGAAAATCCTGAAGCTTCCTCCCCAACCAGGTAGTTTTATGCTTGAAGTACTCTGTGAGATATCACAGATCCCTTAACTGCATACCACCGGTCGCTAGGAATTATCCACAGCTCAACATTGCCCCCTTCTGTCAACTCAGGGACATGTTGGATTTAATCAACATTAGAATTTGGGGTTTTATCTGCTGAAATAATCCTTTCTCTTCCAGATTTTATTTTTCCAGGAATTTTTTTTTTTTGATTTTGTATACATTATTGATCCCCAGAGGGGAAATTGAGGGCATCCACCTGGATGGATGAAGCAGCCACGGTACAGCGCTATCCCTTAACCATTCACACACACATTCACACCTAGGGCCACTTTAGAGTCTCCAATTAACCTAACCTGCATGTTTTTGGCCTGTGGGAGGAAACCGGAGAAATCCCAGAGTAAACCCACGCAGATACGGGGAGAACATGCAAACTCCACACAGATCACTGTTGGTCAGGGGCTGGGATCGAACCAGGAATCCCATGGCCAAGGGTGAGTTGCTGTGCTGGCACAGTGCTAACCACTGCATCACCGCACTGCCCAAATACTGCTCAGAACACTGTTGAAGATGACCGCCTCTGTGTTGGACAATGATGGGTTCAAAATGTTTCATTAATCATTGATTTTAAATGTGTTGCATGTTTGAAAATGCTTAAATGAACGTTATTCTAATGCATGTTAATTATAGAAGGACAAGTTTATAAAAGTGCATGCTCACTGAAAGTTAGACATGAATCACTGAAGTTAGCTTGGATTTTATATTAAGTATATATTGAATTTCACAGTTAAAATGTGTATATGCCTTCTGAAACTTATGCCAGTCATCTGACTGGTACCAACCAATCACCAGGCCTTCTCTGTTGGATGATGCCCCTTTCATTCTATTGGTCGGTTACAGACAAAAGACTGCTTTCTTATTGGACCATAGCCCATTCGAACCTCCCACGATAGCCGATAATTGGTTCTTCCTGCTGCCAGTCATATTTTATGATCCATGGAGCGTGCTCTGTTAAACAGATAAAATGCCCTAGCAGTTCAGTTCAGTTTTAGTTTCAGTTCAGTTATTGTTTTAGTCTTTGTCAAGTTTTCTAAAGTTCTAAAGTAGTCTTTTGTTAAGTCTTTTTCTGGCATCTGAGAAGAGATCATCCTTTCTTGTTGAGCTCAAACCTTCTTACTTGGAGTAAAACTCCAAAACGCCTTTTCCCTCTCCTCAGAAGCCGTGTTTATTCTGCTGAACCTTTGCTATTGATTTTCTTTAACTAGCCATTAAAGTGGATTGAAAGTGATTTTTGGACTTTTTCCCTGCCTCACCCACATACCACGACATCAGGAGAACTAAGATTTCGTAGGTGGAACTGTTTACATCCATTTTCCTTCAGCCTATAGTTTTCTTATTGGCTGGTGGACATTCTAAATTTGTGGGCCAGGAAAGGATCTGTTGCCCAAGAAAGACGTCACACCTGCCCCGGGGCCAGCAGTCCACTCTCCTGCCGGCTACATTCTATGGTCGCCCCACTGCTGAGTCTGTAAAAGCTATAACAACTGGAAAGGACTGCAGCAGTCTTTCCTCCTTTTTGCCATCTGCTGGCATTCAAGATCACCGCTGGACTCTGAAGACACTGCTGTTTGTAAGCCAGACTCCCACTTTCTATCTGCTGGGCTAAATATGATGTCTAATTCTAATTGAATATGACAAATTTTCCATGTCAAAGTTAGTCCATAAGCTACAATAGGAGCTATAAGCTGAAGGAAAATTAATATTCCCTTTTCAATAACCTCCGTACTTTTTGTAGAGTAACTCAGAATTTTCTTTTTCATATAATCAGCTTTTATCATTTTCCCATAGAACTGTGTCCAATTTTATGTATATTTTTGTTACAGCTATTCCATAGACTCCCATTGCATTACAGTCACAAATTCAAAATCTGGTTTCTCTTGTTTCCACAAAGGTTTAACTATAGACTTTATGCTCAGCAATCCATTACCAGTTAATATGATATTTGACACTTGTTGATCATTTCACCTGTTTACAAATCATTTGAATGTAATGTCATTTAACCTGAGTCTGACTATTAAAACTGTTAATGGTATAGAGAAGTTTCTGCTTGATTTCTTTTGTGTGTGTGCTTTTCTGGTTCACGGCAGAAGAATTCATGAATATTGACTGGTTAATGACAGGTTCAAGGGTTATTTATTAATAAATTGTCCAAGTTGAACTGGTGCCCCTTTACGAGTGTTTCTTTCTTGTTTTGTGAGTGTTGGTGGTCACAAACTGAACCTCCGTCTCCACACACACAACTCTAAATATAAATTAAATTTTCCTTGTACCTTATCACACTTATAATCAATTGTTACACACTACAATTTCCATCCCCTCTCCTGCCCCATACGTGGAGGAGGTGGGGGACTGTAAAGGGTTCCTGCTCCACTGTCGGCTTTATTTCCAGCAGGTGGCGGGGGAATATAGGGACGATTCATCCAAAATTCAATTCATGACCCTGCGCTTAAATGGGCTCAGTCCATCTTAAGTAGTCCGGAAGGGCCCCATTACACATATGACCAGTTTGTGCAGGAATTCACCCGAGCATTTGACCATACAGAGAGTGAGGGTAATATCACTAGCCAGTTGATGGGATTCTGGCAGGGAAGTCGGTAGGTCACTGCTTTCTCAGTCGAGTTCTGGGTCATCGCGGCGGACTCTGGATGGAAGGAATGATGGTGCTCTACACAGTGCCTTCCTCTGAAGTCTCAATTCCACCCTCCGTGATGAATTGGCTATCCGCGCTAATCCCTCCTCTCTGGATGAATCAATTCAGCAGGCCATAGCCCTGGATAATCAGTACCATGAGCGCGCGAGAGAACAGAGGGCTTCCACTTCCTCGTCTGTGTCGCGTCCGGTTCCCCCGTCCTCTTGCACTGCAAGGTCGGCTTCCACACCAGAGCCGATGGTCCTTAGTCGGACTCATCTGACTTTGGAGGAGCCCCGGGGCTGGAAGAAGGTGGGGACTTGTATATATTGCGGTTCTACTGAACACTTACAGTCGAAATGCTCCATTCGGCCAAAAAGATCTGGCTTGTCAGTAGCTGTGGGGGGTCTGGCGGGCGGATCTTCTCCAAATCCTCCTAACAGTTTTACACTTCCGGCCCTCATTCAGTTACCGGGGGCCGAATGTAAAACCTCAGCTCTCACTGATTCCGGAGCTGAGCAAAATTTCATCCTACAGGGTCTGGTCCAAAAATTTAAGATTCTCACCAGGAACCTCCCATCACCTTTAAATGTCTCAGTCCTTTCTGGCTGTAGACTCACCACAGTTACCCTCCAAACCAAGCCCATCTCCATCATTTTGTCCAGTAATCACTGCAAAACTATCCAGTTTTTTGTCTTACCTAACTCATCGACACCTGTGATTTTGGGGCATCTGTGGCTCCGTAAACGTATTCCTATTATCAACTGGAATCAAGGCTCCATTTCTTACTGGAGTCCCTTTTATCTCTCATCGTGCCTCCGCTCAGCTGCATGCTTGCTCATTCTTCCTATCTCCTCCCCTCTGGGGATCTCAGCCTTGTGCCCAAGGTCTATCATGACCTTGGGGAGGTCTTTGGGGAGGTCAGGGGCCTCCTTGGGGAGGTCAGGGGCTGCACGGTGGCGCAGTGGTTAGCACTGCGGCAGCACAGTTTACCCTTGGCCGGGGGATTGTGGGGATCGTGGGATCGTGGGTTCGATCCCAGCCCCCGACCAACAGTGATCTGTGTGGAGTTTGCATGTTCTCCCCGTGTTGCGTGGGTTTACTCCGGGATTTCTCCGGTTTCCTCCCACATGCCAAAAACATGCATGTTAGGTTAATTGGCTGTTCTAAATTGTCCCTAGATATCTGTTTCCTATAGGCCCTTAGAATAGAGGGTTAGCATTAATGAAAGCGCTTTGAGTGGTCTTTGTGACTAGAAAAGCGCTATATAAGTGCAGGTTAGTTAGTTAGTAGTTAGTCTTTAGTAAGTCTAGGGCCCTCTCTTTACCACCTCATCGGTCCTATGACTGTACTATAGACCTGCTTCCGGGCGTGTGCCTGTCATCCAGTTGGCTCTACACTTCGTCGAGGCCGGAGAGGGAGGCAATGGAGAGTTATATTACAGACTCCGAGCGCCGGTCTTATTCATCCGTCATCCACTCCTGTCGGTGCTGGATTCTTTTTTGTGGGAAAGAAAGATGGGTCGCTGTGGCCGTGCATTGATTATGTCACGGGGTGGAAGAATTTTATTGTGTTTTTTGGATTTTATATAGTTTTAAATTTACTAGTGCATACCTGTGCATGCCTGTAGAAACCCGTGCATGCCAGTAGAGAGGATGCATTGGAACAGAATTCTTGCCAGTCACAGGACAGTTGGTATAGCAACACAGCACTAAGTGGCAATCACATGTCATGACTTTTGTATGCAGCAAAACATAAAAATCACACAAAATATGCCCTGCCATCTGGGGCTGTTTGCCCCTGCTTATTACTTCTTCTCCTGCCTGTCACTGTTCTGTGTTATGTTGCTTACCTGTGTCTATATACGTATATGTCTTGTAGGGAGTCATATGTCCTATGTATGTGCCGTCATATAGACATCATCTGGTGGGTCTTCTTCTTCTTCGTTCAGACCACTGAAGGTTCTCCTCCTGTCTCAGACGGCTGTGTTGTTCAGTCATTCCTGCAGCGTACTGATGGAACCTGAGGTGTTTGATGGTCACGGCATCCTTTCTGACATGCAGCAGTTCTCCTCATTCTATTGCTCTCCATCTGGTGGGTCTTCTTCTTCTTCGTTCAGACTACTGGTTGAGGGATAGGTGCGTCGTAATTCCAGTTCATGGGCACGATCCTGAAAAAGTGGCTTTCGACCCTGTTCAGGAAGGCCCGTGCATGCCCGTAGAAACCAAGAAACCAGCGCACCCGGAGAAAATCAGCGCTTTACTTGGCATTTTACACATTTGTAGTGCAGACTGGCATTCGTCAAGGTTACATGACCTTGACGCCATGGCGTCAAGGTCATGTAGGCATGACGGCATGCCTACATGACATGCCGTCATGTAGGCATGGCGAGTCGTCCTATGATACCTGAGTTCATAGGAACCGCTATGATGAGGCAGAGATCATAAGCCATCCTATGATGTCCTTGAAACATGCTTTAAAAGTCTGTCGTACCATATGCTGGTGAAGAGTGTCCTCCTGTCTCAGATGGGTGCGATGTACTGCTGGAACCTCAGGTGTTTCATCTTCATGGCATCTTTTCTGATGTGCAGCAGTTGTCATCATTCTATTGCTCTCCATTTGGTGGGTCTTCTTCTTCTTCGTTGAGACCACTGGTTGAGGGGTGGGTGCGTTGTAATTCTAGTTCATGGACAGGATCATGAAAATAGATCTGAGCAAAAAGAGCTCATAGGACGTCCTATGATGTTCAGGCAGAGATCATAGGCCATCCTATGAACGTGACAGACACACACACAGACAGACAGACACACACACACACAGATTTCTTGCTTTATAGAGTGTGACATCATGAAGACACATTTGTCTATGTGTCCTATGATGCCTGAGTTCATAGGGCGTCCTATGATGTTCAGGCAGAGATCATAGGCCATCCTATGATGTCCTATGAAACGTGACCACACAGACAGACACACACACAGATTTCTTGCTTTTATAGAGTGATGTTGCATGTTTTATAAGTTGCATGTTTTGATTTGATTCGATTTTGTATTGTAGTTCATATTTTAACTGTGTGCTTTTAGTTGGAAATGTTTGCTTCCACCCTGGTTCTCCTAATTATTGATTAGCAGCAGCAGCTGGGTGATTGAGGATGTGCAGCACTTGTGGCTGCACATGAGGTGCTCTGGCAGTCCACAGTAGCGCTTTGCCAGGAGGGAGGGGCCCTGCCTGAGGGAAGGCCCGGCTGGATGAGGGCCTGTTTGGAGGAGAGTCCTGCCTGAGGAGAGACCCTGGCTGGAGGAGAGGCCTACCAGGACAACCGGCCAGATGAGAGCTTGCTGGACAAAAGAAGGCTGCTCGTCCCAGAAAGATGGCTACAGGAGGGCATGACTGAGGAGGAGGAGCAGTAATGACCAGGACCACCATGATGCCGGCATTTGTGGGGAGACACTTGTGTGTGGAGCAGTTGGTGGTGCTGCAGGTGAAGGACAGCAAGAGGCAGAGTGAGGAGCTCTGCCTGGGCTGTAAGTATCTGGTTCCCAGATAGCAACACCCCATGACAATGACAATGATGATGTTTACGACAATAGATATCTGGATATTCTGCTGGCAAGTGTCTTCCCCTATACAAGTTTCCTGAGGGTGTCGGTGTTGTGGTGGCAGACGGACCTTGGCCTGGAAAAGTGGATCCTCCTCCTCAGCTTTTAAGGACTTTTATGCTTTTATGGACTTTGTTTGTTCTTTAGCCCACTTTTAGTTTTTTAGCTTAGGTTTTTAGCTTGTATTTTATCCTATTTTAGCTTAACTAGTACATACCCGTGCATACCCGTCCCCCTTAAGAAGTGCCCCTTAAGAAGACAAAATGAACCTACTTGAGCTATAAGCAAGTATTCCTACATGCCCGTTGCTGAAGGGTCTCCTCCTGTGTGAGACAGCTGTGTTGTTCACAGTCATGCCGCAGGCATCACTGACAGAGATTTCTTGAATTTATAGAGTGCCTTCTGCCTTACTGAGTGAAATTTCCCGATGTCCTGCTTCGAATAGGTGTGGTTCAAAGTAGAGTGTCCTATTCGGTCTCAGCTTCTCTGTGCCTTGCCTGGCGTGCAGCGTTGCTCACTTTGCGGGCATTTGGGGCTTCAAGTGACTCAGCACGTGCATGGTGCACTGCCACACGTTTCCTGTCTGTCGGTGCATCCCTTGTCTGTTGTACCCTATGCTGGTGAAGGGTCTCCTCCTGTGGCCGGCATCATAGGACACTACATCATAGGTAGGCAGGCATCGTGAGTGATGGTCTATATCAGTGGTCCCCAACCTTTTTTGCGCCACGGACCGGTTTAATGTCAGACAATATTTTCAGGGACCGGCCTTTAAGGTGTGGCGGATAAACACAACAAAAGAGCATGATACGACCGGCATAAAAACTGTGGTATTTTCTAAATATAATAATAAACATGAACGTCCTCTTAACATTCATGTTCCATCCCATGCTGGTAAGCGAACTGGAGTGGATCCATCGCTGGTCCCACCAGGGGGCGGAGGTGAGCAAGGAGCAGTCTCTCCAAGGAGCAGTCTCTCCAGGGTCTTCATCATGTGAGACGTTGGGGCCACTGGTCTGTAGCTGTTCAGGTCTTTGGGGTGGGAAGTCTTTGGTACAGGTACCACACAAGATGTTTTCCACAACTGTGGTACCCTCCCCAACTTCAGGCTCAGGTTGAAGATGTGCACCACAATCCCACACAGCTGGTCTGCTCAGGACTTGAGGAGCTTTGCGCTGATGCCGTCTGGTCCCGACGCCTTCCTCGCCTTGATCTTCCTCAGCTCCGTCCTCACCTGGGTCTTAGTGAGGGTCATGTTGGGGGGCTGTGTGTTGGGAGTGGGGGGTTGTTGGTGGAGTGGAGTGTGGGCAGCAGGACTCGATGTCTTTAAAGGCAGCAGTGGTTGTTGTGCAGTCGGGGGGGAGGGCGGTTGGTCAAACCTATTAAAAAACAGGTTCAGATTGTTCGCCCACTCCCTGCCCCCCGTGGCCTGGGGGGAGGTATTCTGGAGCCCAGAGATGGTTTTTAAGGTTTCTCCAGACCCCGCTGATGTCGCTCTGTTGCAGCTTGTCCTCCATCTTCTTCCTGAAGCTGTCCTTGCCTTCTCTGATCTTCCTCCTCAGCTCCCTCTGTATGGACTTCAGCATCTCCCTGTTCCCCAACCTGAAGATCCTCTTCTTCTCTCTCAGAAGTGTTTTTATCTCAGGGTTGATCCAGGGTTTGTTGTTCGAGCAACACCGTATGGTCTTGGTGGGTACGGTGTTGTCCACACAGAAGCTGATGTAGTCCGTGATGGTGTGAGTGAGGCCATCGATGTCCTCAATATGTGGATCGCAGAGCCTGCTCCCAGGCAGTGGTTTCAAAACAGTCCTTTAGAGCGTCCATTGCCTCCTCAGACCATAACTTCACAGTGCGCATGACCGGAGGTTGTCTGTGCTCTAGGGGTTTGTACACCGGCAGGAGATGAACCAAGCTGTGATCCGATCTCCTGAGTGGGGGGAGTGGTGATGAGGTGTACACCTCCTTAGTGTTTGCATAGAATAAGTCCAGAGTTTTATTGTCTCTAGTGTGGCATGTGACATACTGGGTGAACATGGGTAGAATGGGAGACAGTGAAATATGGTTGAAATCACCTGAGATGAGGAGAAGAGCGTCTGGGTGTCTGCAGCCTGCCAGTTACTGAGTGGATGACGTCACGCGCTGTCCCAGCGTTCGCCGTCAGATTTGCATAAATAACAATGCAGATCACGTGTGAGTATTCCTTCGGGAGATATGTAGGCCGCATGCTAACAGCTAGCAACTCCATGTCTTTGTTGCAGTGTTGTTGTTTAACCGTGATATGTCCCGGTCTGCACCAGTTGATATTGACATACATCATCACTCCTCCGCCCCTTGCTTTCCCACTGTCTGGTGTTCGGTCTGCCTGTATTGCGTGGAAACCCTCCAGTTCAATGTTAGCATCTGTTGCTAGTTGTTAGCCACGTAACCACGTAGCCACGTCTCAGTAAATAGCATCAAGCTACTCTCTCTGTATATGCTCTCGTAGCGGGAGATAGCCACTAGCTCATCTGTTTTACTGAGTAGCGATCGTACATTCCCCATTATAACGGATGGGAGGGCGGGTCTGTACCTTATATTCCTCACCCGCCGTCTTACTCCAGCTCGACACCCATGCAGTTTCTGTCTTATTTCTCCCGGTATGTCGAGTTTTTGCGTTAGCATTGTGGGCCAGTTAAGTGCTAACAGCTGGTCCCTATTGTACTGCCTCCTACAAGAAACAGTGGCTCCATCCGCTGGCTCAGGAGACATTTGGGCGATCTACGTGTCTGTGATGGATCAAGGTGTCGCCGAAAGAGAAAGATTAGCAAGAGAGCCAGATAGTAAATAGAAATAGGAAGAAATTGATCTGCTGTTGCAAAAAGGCAGCCTACTCATGTGGCACCGGAAGTTGACCAGAATGTCCTCACAAAGCTGCTCGAACAGGCGCGAGTTAAGGGCATGTGCTTTGATGTGGTTAATAACTTTAATTACATCATTCAATATGCTGTTAAGTTCCGGTGGCGTTTTTCGGGTAGCCAGCATTTTCCCTGTGAATAACACAATGCGTAGACTCAGACTCAGGTGCAACCTGCTTAATCCGAGCAGTTAAACCAGACAGCCTTCCGGTCATGGGACTCCTGCACGTGGGTTTTTGATTCACTAATTCCCGGCCTTGAATGTTAGCGGTAACGTATCACGTCACCGAGACAAGTGTCTTGACGTGCATCAAGAGTGAGCCATAGACGGATGTAATGAAGAGAATCCGGTAATTTTTCAAAACAAAGCATTCAGACAGATAATAAAACAGAAGTAATGTAAGTTTTTTATTCTTTCTGTGCGGCCCGGGACTAAATGACCCACGGACCGGTACTGGTCCACGGCCCGGGGGTTGGGAACCTCTGGTCTATATGACATCATAAAGACATCCAGGCTGGCATCATAGGACACTACATCACAGGTAGCCAGTCCTATTGTCTATATGACAGCATCGCCTACATGACGGCATCGCGAGTCCTATGTAGCCTGAGATCATAGGATCATCATAGGACATCAGGCAGACATCATAGACCGTCCTATGATGTCCTATGATCGTGACAGACAGACAGAGATTCCTTGAATTTATACAGTGATTTAACTTGATTTAAATTCTTAGGTTTTAGTTTAGGCTTTTTATTTACTAATGCATACCCGTGCATGCCCGTAGAAACCAAGTATAAGCCAGCATTTCTTCATGCCTGTAGAAAGCAAGTTTATAAAGCGAAAACGACGAAAACGACGCGGGTGCCGGGCTGGAGTTTAGGCGGCGTGCAAGAAATATAAGACAGAATAATAAAGAGCGATGGCAAGAACCAAGCAGACCGCCCGTAAAATCTACTGGAGGAAGAAGCCCCCCAGGAGACAGCTAGCCACCAGGGCTGCTCGGAGAGGCGCTCCGGCCACCGGCAGAGTGAAGAGGCCTCGCCGTCACAGGCCCGTGGCTCTGAGAGAGATCCGTCGCTACCAGAAATCCACGGAGCTGCTCATCCGTAAGCTGCCCGTCCAGCGCCTGGTGAGGGAGATCGCTCAGGACTTCAAGACCGTCCTGCGTTTCCTGAGCTTCGCCGTCATGGCTCTGCAGGAGACCAGCGAGGCCCACCTGGTGGTCTCTTCTTCGCTAAGGGGGTCACCATCATGCCCAAAGACTTCCAGTTGGCCCGCCGCATCCGCGGAGAGAGAGCTTAGACTTTCTGCTGCACATTCACCAACCAACCATAATGCTCCGCACTGTGTGTCTATATATATACATTTATAGTAATATGGACATATGTTTACTAGATGTTGTTTTTTCTTGCCTTCTGATTGTTGCTCTGAGTGTTGCTATCCCTGTGCTGTTGCAATCCTGGAATTTCCCCATTGTGGGACTAATAAAGGCTTATCTTATCTTATCTTATCTTATAAGCAAGCATTTCTGCATGCCTGTAGAAAGTTAGTGGTACCATGGCAACAGTGCCATGGTGATCCCTGCTTTTTGATATTTGACATGGTTAAGTATTAAGTGCCCGTAGAAAGCACTAAGCAAGCATTCCTGCATGCCTGTGAAGAGTGTTCTGACCTCACAGGGTGCCTATGAGGAGTTGTTCAGAACTCTTTACATGGTCATGTGACATCATAGGAACACAGTGTGCACCTGTGATGTCATAGCTATGAATGCCCACAGCTCCCCTATGGATCCCCTATGGACGTTCATTAAAGATTTCCCCTCCCAAACTTCCGCATATCTGGGGAGGCTGAAATTTGGGGATGTTGACATGGTACCCGTGCATGCCCGTATAACCCCTGCTGCATGCCTGCCTTTGACCTTTGACATGTACCATGGCAACACAAAGTCTTATGCTCGTGACACACACAGACAGACACACACACAGACAGACAGACACACACACACACAGACAGAGATTTCTTGAATTATAATATGACTTATTCACCTTGCCATTTTTGAGCCATATCATCAGCGGGGTCTGGAGAAACCTCAAAACCATCTCTGGGCTCCAGAATACCTCCTCCCAGGCCACGGGGGGCAGGGAGTGGGCGAACAACCTGAATCTGTTTTTCAATAGGTTTGACCAACCGCCCTCCCCCCTGACTGCACAACAACCACTGCTGCCTCTAAAGAAATCAAGTCCTGCTGCCCACTCCCCACTCCACCAACACCCCCCCACCCCCAACACACAGCCCCCCATCCTGACCCTGACCAGGACCCAGGTGAGGACGGAGCTGAGGAAGATCAAGGCGAGGAAGGCGTCGGGACCGGACGGCATCAGCGCAAAGCTCCTCAAGTCCTGTGCAGACCAGCTGTGTGGGATTGTGACGTACATCTTCAACCTGAGCCTGAAGCTGGGGAAGGTACCACAGCTGTGGAAAACATCTTGTGTGGTACCTGTACCAAAAACTTCCCACCCCAAAGACCTGAACAGCTACAGACCGGTGGCCTTGACGTCCCACTTGATGAAGACCCTGGAGAGACTGCTCCTTGCTCACCTCCGCCCCCTGGTGGAACCAGCGATGGATCCACTCCAGTTCGCCTACCAGCATGGCATTGGGGTGGAGGATGCGGTGATCTTCCTCCTTCACCGTTCTCTGTCCCACCTGGAGAAGCCCGGGAATATGGTGAGGATCATGTTCTTTGACTTCTCCAGTGCTTTCAACACCATCCAACCGATGATCCTGAAGGACAAGCTGCTGCGCGCAGGGGTGGACCAGCACCTGTCATCATGGATCCTGGACTACCTCACGAACCGGCCTCAGTTTGTGAGAACCCGGGACTGTGTGTCCGACACGATCATCAGTAGCACGGGGGGCCCCCAGGGAACGGTGCTGGCTCCCTTCCTGTTCACTCTTTATACTGCGGACTTCTCACACAACACAACACACTGCCATCTACAGAAGTTCTCTGATGACTCTGCGATCGTTGGCCTCATCTCCAATGGAGATGAAGCTGAGTACAGAGGGCTTATCCAGGACTTTGTAGACTGGTGCCATCGGAACTGCCTCCAGATCAACGCAAGGAAAACTAAGGAGCTGGTGGTGGACTGCCGCAGGCATGGGCAGCCCCTCACAGCACCAGTAAATATACAGGAAACAGACATCGAGATGGTGACATCCTATAAGTACCTGGGTGTTCATCTGAACAATAAACTAGACTGGTCACACAATACTGACGCACTCTACAAGAAGGGACAGCGCAGGCTGTTCCTGCTGAGGAGACTCAGGTCTTTTGGTGTACAAGGGGCGCTGCTGAAGACATTCTATGACACGGTGGTGGCATCAGCCATCACTTTTGGAGTGGTCTGCTGGGGCAGTGGCATTACAGCAGCCGATAGGAAGAGACTGAACAAACTGATTAAGAAAGCTAGCTCTGTCCTGGGGCAGCGCCTTGATCCGGTGGAGGAGATAGGAGAGAGAAGGACGGTGGCTAAACTGTCATCTCTGCTGGAGTCCGAGTTCCACCCTATGCAGGACGTACTGAATGCACTGAGGAGCTCATTTAGCAGCAGACTACATCATCCCAGGTGCACAACCGAGAGGTTTCGTAGGTCCTTCCTACCAACGGCTGTCAGACTGTACAACCTAAGCAGGGCTGCTCGCAGAGATAGCAAAAAGACGTAACAAACTAATAGTTTTTAAATGCAAAAGATGCAATAGACTTACACAATGGTCCCCTCCGGCATACAACTAGGAAAATACCGGTCGCTATGGAGGGTGAGAATATGTATGGGCACATAATCATACCATGTAGGATAACTAAGTAGAGGGTTATGCTGTTTCATCCCATCTAGCAACAATGCTCTGCACTGTGTGTGTTTATATATTTACATATTTATTCCATCTAGCTACAATGCTCAGCACTGGGTGTGTTCATATTTATATATCTATATATTTATTCCATCTAGCTACAATGCTCCGCACTGTGTGTTTATATACTTACATATTTATTCCACCTAGCTGCAATGCTCCGTACTGTGGGTGTTTATATATTTACATATTTATTCCATCTAGCTACAATGCTCTGCACTGTGTGTTTATATATTCATATATTTATTCCATCCAGCTACAATGCTCTGCACTGTGTGTCTCTGTGTGTGTATATATATATTTTATAGTAATATGTACATATGTATATTAGCTGCTCTTGCTTGCTTGTTTTTGTTTTCTTGCCTTCTGATTGTTGCTCTGAGTGTTGCTATCCCTGTGCTGTTGCAATCCTGGAATTTCCCCGTTGTGGGACTAATAAAGGCTTATCTTATCTTATCTTATCTTATATGACATCATAAAGACACATTAGTGAAGGCATCATGAGTGATGGTCTACATGACATCATAAAGACACATTTGTCTATATGACGGCATCGCGAGTTCTATGTTGCCTGATATAGGATCATCATAGGACATCATGCCTCATAGGACATCATGCCGACATCATAGGGTGTCCTATGATGTACTATGTGTATATGATGTCATATAAACATCATATCTTTATGACGGCATCACGAGTCCTATGATGCTCGAGATCATAGGATCATCATAGGACATCAGGCAGACATCATAGGCTGTCCTATGATATCCTATGATTGTGACAGAGATTTCTTGAATTATAAAGTGGGCATTTCTTGTACATATTTTATTGTAATAAAAATCCTTTAAACATCCTCTTTAAAGTTTCCCCTTTGATTGCTACCTGTGACTACCTGGTTTAAAAGAACCTTGCACCCTGTAAGCTATGTTTTTAATTACCCCTTGGTGCCCACGTTACAATTACCGTGAGCTGAATGCAATTATCATCAAAGATAAATATCCATTGCTGCTCATTAATTCGGCTTTCAAGCTGCTTCAACGTGCGCATGTGTTCACCAAACTCGATTTCCGCAACGCATACCATCTAGTTTGCATACGCGAGGGAGACGAGTGGAAGACGGCTTTTAAAAGTCATCTGGGGCAGATTGAATACCCGGTCATGCCCTTTGGGCTGACCAACACTGCCGCCGTCTTCCAAAGGACGATAAATGGCATCCGCCGGGACATGGTGAATCATTTTGTTTTTGTGTATCTTGATGACATTCTTTGCTGGAGGAGCACACGGTCTACGTCCGAGCAGTCCTGCAATGACTGCTGGAGAATCAACTTTTTGTGAAAGCCAAGAAGTATGAGTTTATTTCCAGCTCCACTTCTTTCCTGGGGTTTATTGTGGCCAAGGCCACATTAATGGTCGACCCAGCGAAGGTTAAGGCAGTGGTAGGTTGGCCAACCCCCTCAGACCAGGAAGCAGCTCCAACGCTTCCTGGGTTTTGCCAATTTCTATAGCCAGTTTATTCGAAATTACAGTAAGGTAGCTCTGCCGTTAACTCAACTCACATCCTCAAAAATCCCATTTAAATGGTCTGACGTGGCAGAGCAGGCCTTCACCCAATTAAAGGCCCTCTTTTCTGACACGCCCATCCTGGCCTAAGTTGATCCCCAATCTCAGTTTGTGGTAGAGATTGATGCATCTGATTCAGGGGTGGGTGCTGTTCTCTCCCAGCGCTCAGCGCTCTGGCTCTGATACGCTTCACCAGTGTGCGTATTTCTCTCAGCGGTTGACTCCAGCCAAGAGGAATTACGATGTAGGAGACTGTGAGCTGCTGGCCATTAAGATAGCCCTAGAAGAATGGAGACACTGGCTAGAGGGAGAAACCCATCTTGTAATAGTCTGGACAGATCACAAAAATTTAGAATATCTCAGATCTGCCAGACAGTTAAACTCTTGTCAAACTCAGTGGGCGTTGTTTTTTCTCAAGTTTGATCTCTCCGTTACTTACCATCCTTGGTCTCGTAATATCAAGCCCGATGCTCTCTGGCCAGTCTTCCCCCCAACTCCTCTCCTTCCTCTCTCTCTGCAGCTGCCACTTCTCCTCCAGAGACCATTCTGTCTTCCTCTTGTATTTTAGGACCCCTCTCTTGGGAAATTGAGCAGAGCGTCCGGCAGACCCAGTCCTCCAAACCCATCCCTAAGGGAGGCCCAGCGAACCTACTTTATGTCCCCTCTACCCTCTGCAGTGAAGTTATCCAGTGGGAGTACACCGGTTTCTTTGCCTGTCACCCTGGCATTTCTCGGACTACAGAAATGCTGCAAGGAGTTTTTTTGGTGGCCGGATGTAAAGAACCACCAATAAATCTGATTTTTCACCACCAGCCAGCTTCCTTCATCCCCTTCCTGTTCCTAGTCTTCCCTGGTCACACATTGTCATAGATTTTGTTACAGGTCTCCTTCCATCTCAAGGCAACACTGTCATATTCACCATCACTGACCGTTTTTCCAAAGCTATCCATTTAGTTCCCCTGTCCAAATTACCCTCTGCTGCCGAGACCGAAAACCTCCTCAAGCTGTCTATATGGGATTCAATTGGACATTGTTTCAGACCGAGGGTCACAGTTTACCTCACAGGTCTGGAGAGCATTTTGCCGTTCCCTGAGTACCACTGTCAGCCTCACGTCCGGGTATCATCTGAAAATTTAACGGTCAGGTCGAGCGTGCCAACCAGTCTTTGGAGGCCACCCTGAGGTGTGTAGCATCCTGCACCCCAACCACCTAGAGCTCCCACCTGACCTGGGTTGATTATGCACATAATACTACCGTCTCCTCTGCCACCGGCCTGACGCGCTTTGAGGCTTCTGCGGGGTACACTCCACCATTTTTACCTATGGCAGAGAGGGAGATTGCTGTGCCATCCGTGGAGGCCCACGCTCATCGCTGTTGCCATCTGTGGAGGTCCACTCGGGCTGCTCTTCTCTGTTCATTTGAGCGGAATCACCTCTACGCCAACTGCAGACTTGCGCCGACGCCCAAGTACACCGTGAGTCAGAAGGTCTGGTTGTCTGCTGAATAGGTGCCATTGAAGACGGAGTCACGGAAGCCCTTTCTGGGTCTGTATCCCATCTCACACATCATCAACAATTTCACTGTTTGGATCAAGCTACCTCCAACTCTCTGCATCCACCCAACCTTCCACGTGTCACGGATTAAACCCCTCTCCACCAGCCCCCTCTGTCCTCCCCTGGAGCCTTCTCCTCCTCCCCGGGTCCTCTACGGCCATACCACCTACACCGTCCCAAAGGATTCTGGACGTTCGTCATCGGGGCTGGGGTCTTTAATAGCTGATTCACTGGAAAGGACAGGATTAGAAATGAGTATATCAGAGGAACAGCTCAGGTTGAGTGGTTTGGAAACAAGGTAAGAGAGGCAAGGCTGAGATGGTTTGGACATGTGCACAGGAGGGATAGTGGATATATTGGACAAAGGATGTTGAAGATGGAGCTGCCAGGCAGGAGGAAAAGAGCAAGACCACAGAGAAGATTCATAGATGTAGTGAAGGAGGACATGGAGAGGGTTGGTGTTACAGAGGAAGATGCAAGGGATAGGGTGAGATGGAAGCAGGTGATCCAAGGTGGCGACTGCTAAAGGAAGCAGCTGAAAGAAGACTTTCTGGGCTCATAAACTGTGGTACCTTTGGTACTTTTCCCACACTTTGACAGCTACACATGTCCAAACCATCTCAGTCTTGCCTCTTACTTTGTCTCCAAATCGCTTAACCTGAGCTGTCCCTCTGATATACTCATTTATAATCTTGTCTCTCCTAGTCACCCCCAATGAGGATCTTCAATTCTGCCACCTCCAGCTCTGCCTCCTGTCTTTTTGTCAGTGCCACCTTCTCCAAACCATACATCATAGCAGGTTTCACTGAGTGTCTCCGGAATCACCGTGCAGTGCCCCCTTGCCATACAGACATTGTTCTAGCATGATAAACCATCCCTGACTCTGTGGAAGGGTGCCAGTTCCTCTGGCACCATAGCTGGCCAGCCCTCGCAAATGAATGTGCGCAACTGGGTCAGTGTCAGGCCCTGTTCAGACACTTCCTAGAGCTCTTGTAGAGAGATGGCATTTTGGAGTAGCCTATGTAGCACGTGAATCAGTTCTGGCTCCAGGGGGTCTCTGTCGTCGTTCGGAGTGGGGTTAGGTGTGGTCTGGGACAGGAGGTCCACCACCATATTTACTCTGCCCGGTGTGAGCTAAGTATCAAAGTTGTATGCCTGTAGTCTTTCTGTCCACCTGTAGATGCGCAGGGGTCTGTGTCCTGACCTCGATATTTCTAGCAGTACTGTAAGGGCTCTGTGGTCTGTTTGCAGCGTGAAGTGTCGCCCATATAGGTACACTACCGTTCAAAGGTTTGGGGTCACTTACAAATTTCCTTATTTTTGAAAGAAAAGCACTGTTTTTTTCAATGAAGATAACTTTAAACTAATCAGAAATACACTCTAATATCTAATATACATTGCTAATGTGCTAAATGACTATTCTAGCTGCAAATGTCTGGTTTTTGGTGCAATATCTACATAGGTGTATAGAGGCCCATTTCCAGCAACTATCACTCCAGTGTTCTAATGGTACAATGTGTTTGCTCATTGCGTCAGAAGGCTAATGGATGAGAAAACCCTTGTGTAATCATGTTAGCACAGCTGAAAACAGTTTAGCTGGTTAGAGAAGCTATAAAACTGACCTTCCTTTGAGCAGGTTGAGTATAAGATAAGATAAGCCTTTATTAGTCCCACAATGGGGAAATTCCAGGATTGCAACAGCACAGGGACAGCAACACTCAGAGCAACAATCAGAAGGCAAGAAAAAACAACATCTAGCAAACATATGTCCATATTACTATAAATGTATATATATAGACACACAGTGCAGAGCATTATGGCTGGTGGATGTGCAGCAGAAAGTCTAAGCTCTCTCTCCGCGGATGCAGCGGGCCAGCTGGAAGTCTTTGGGCATGATGGTGACCCCCTTAGCGAAGAAGAGACCACCAGGTGGGTCTCGCTGGTCTCCTGCAGAGCCATGACGGCGAAACTCAGGAAACGCAGGACGGTCTTGAAGTCCTGAGCGATCTCCCTCACCAGGCGCTGGACGGGCAGCTTACGGATGAGCAGCTCCGTGGATTTCTGGTAGCGACGGATCTCTCTCAGAGCCACGGACCTGTGACGGCGAGGCCTCTTCACTCTGCCGGTGGCCAGAGCGCCTCTCCGAGCAGCCCTGGTGGCTAGCTGTCTCCTGGGGGGCTTCTTCCTCCAGTAGATTTTACGGGCGGTCTGCTTGGTTCTTGCCATCGCTCTTTATTATTCTGTCTTATATTTCTTTCACGCCGCCTAAACTCCAGCCCGGCACCCGCTTCGTTTTCGCTACAGCTCTCGGTATGTCGAGTTTCCCATTAGCACCGGGCGGCGGCCAAGTGCTAGCTAGCACTAGCTCCTCCCCGCTGTAACGTCTCCCGCTGCAAACCGTGGCTCCGTCCGCCGACCCGGGAGACCCCCGGGGCGATCCGTGCGTCCGTGATATATATACAGAGTGAAAGGTGTAGAAAGAAGAAGGAAGATAAAAAAAAGGCTGTTGCAACAGGCAGCCGACTCGTGTGGCGCCGCCGGTCCGCGGAAACTGGAAAAAAATTATTATTTCAAATACAAATCATTATTTCTAACCTTGTCGATGTCTTGACTATATTTTCTATTCATTTTACAACTCATGGTGGTAAATAAGTGTGACTTTTCATGGAAAACACAAAATAATTGTCTGAGTGACCCCAACCTTTTGAACGGTTGGGGTCACATGTGCAGGCGTTCGCAAGCCCAAACGCATGCCAGCGCCTCCCTTTCTCCCGCTGAGTACTTGTGCTCGGCCGAGGTGAGTGACCTTGAGGCAAACGCCACTGGGTGCTCGGTTCCTTCTTGCAGTTGAGAGAAGACAGCTCCCACTGCTGTGTTGGAAGCGTCACACGTCACGAATGTGGGGTTTAGTAGGTCGAAGTGGGCGAGCATTGGTGGGAAGGTGAGGCGCATCTTTAATTCCCTGACGGCGGTAGAGCATGCCAGGGTCCATACCCAGGATGCATTCTGCTTCAAGAGGGCACGTAGCAGGGCTATCGTCTCTGAGTACAGAAGGATAAAATGCCCATAAAAGTTCACCATACCTAAGAAGGACAAGTGCTGCATGGGGCATGATGGTTCAGGCAGCTGCAATGTCGCCTCAACGCTCGAGTGCAGGGGACTCAGACCATCGGCAGACAGGCGGAACCCCATGAACTCGATGATCGTTGCTCCAAAGATGCACTTCTTCCCATTGAGTGTGAGGCCATGATTTTCTAGTACCTCCATGAGTTTATCGAGACAGGCGTCATGGGAGGCCACTGTTGCGCCGTGCACCACAATGTCGTCCAAGTACACCACCACCCCAGGGAGCCCGACGAAGGTGGTGGCCATGATCTTTTGAAAACAATTTGGGGGGAGCTAAGGCCAAAGGGCATGCGGGTGTACCTGAATACTGCCATGTGGGTGATGAAGGCTGTCAGGTTGCAGCTGTCCTGGTGGAGGGGAACCAGTAGGTAGCTTTGGTGAAGGTCTAGCTTGGAAAAAGCCTTCAAGCCATAGAACACTGCCATCAGCTCCTCTGTTGTGGGCAGGGGATATTTGTTGTGGATCACTGCTTTGTTTACCATTCTGAGATTGATACATGGTCGTAGGCCACCGTTGTCTTCTTTGCTACCACCAGGTTTGAGATCCAGGGGGATGCGTTGATCCGCTCGATGATGCCGGTGTTCAACAGCTTCTGCAACTGTGTCGTGACATCGTCCCATAGTGCAAGGGATAGCCGGCGCAGAGGCTGAACTTTTGGAGGCACCGTTGTGTCAATGAGTGGTTGGTGGTTGGTGGTTGAAAAAGGTGAGGCAGCCCAGCCCTGTAAAAAGCGTTGACCAGCGGTGCTGCCAGGATGAGGTGTGCTGTTGCCCCTTGGGTCAGTGATGGTGAAACTCAGTTTGCTGAGCGGGTCGATGCCCATCAGATGCCCCTGACGCGTCACCTGGAAGGTAAACAATGGAGCGGCCTTGGGACCATACTGCATAGAAAAACTGACCGTCCCTACCATACCAATTCTGGCGTGGCCAAAACTGAATAAGTCCTCCACCTCAGCTGCAACAGTTTTCAGAGGAAACAGCTTCCAGACTGTAGATACACTAAGATGGGACCTCAAGGCCGCCGTGTCCAGCATCAGTGGCATGTCGATGCCATCCAGTTCCACCATGCATCACCTGAGCGGCGAGTATTTGGCGCCAATTGAGTGGCCGGTGGCTGAGCCTGGTGAGCTGGTCGTTCAGTCCATGCAGGTTGAGCGACAGACCCTGGCAAAATGGTTTCGCTTCCTGCAGCGGTAGCATTTTGCCCCTCTGGCTCAGCAGGCGGGCGATTGAGTCTGATGTTTAAATGAACCACAGCCACTGCAATGTGGGCGCTCACCTGCGTTGTCCCATTTCCTACCCTTCTTCTTTTGATTGCAGTAGGAAGGGGAGGGGGCAGAGTGTTGGGCAGTGATGGCGGCAACCTGTGTTTGCAGGGTAGGATGAGGCACTTGCTGGTTAGGCGGCATTAGCCGTGATAATAGCTTGTCCTCTGCCTCTATCTGGGCCTCCCATTTCACAATCTCGTCCAGTGTTAGCTTGTCTGCTGTTGAAAACAGTCTACTCCATAGTCTCCTGTTGTTAGTACCCACCGCTAGCCAATCACGTACCAAGTCTCCTTTCAACTCTCCGAAATCACAGGTGTTCGCAAGCTCCTCGGAGGTCTGTTGTATAATGCCGGAGTGACTCACCCTCCCGCTGGTGGTGCAGGAAGAACATCGCTTTCCATGCTGTCACATTTCTCTTGTTAGCGTAAAGCGTGTTCATTGCGGCCACATACTCTTAATATGTCCCAGACAGTAAAGCATCCACTGTCCTTCTGCGCCAAGATAGCAAGCTAAGATCCCCATTAGCTTCTCGTCACTAGCATCGTTTAAGCTGGTAGCGGCGATATAATTCTGAAACATCTTATGCCAGTGGGGGCCAGGGGATCAGCAGCTCACCTGGTAGAGCGAGGAACGGCTGCAGGGAATCTGCACACGCTTTCATGATGGAGTTATCAGGGTTTGTCCTCGTCGCCATTGTTATGGCTAAGTAATAGGCGCGGGCAGCAGACACGAACTACACTCTCCTTTATTTAATACACAACTCCCTGTATATACAGAATATTGGCATTGTATCCCCAAGGCAAGCTCCCCCCATGTCATCACGCCATCTACGGCAAGTCCCCAAGTCCAAACACCACAGGAAGGTCGGAAGGAAGGAAGGAAGGAAGGAAGGAAGGAAGATTCAACAAGGATTGGCTGACTTCTGTTTGGGGGGGTCAGTGGTTTAATTCCTGCTCTCTTTGCAGTCTGCATGTTGAAGTGTCCTTGAGCAAGTCACTGAGCCCCAAGTTGCTCTAGGTGGGTCAGGCCAGTGCCTTGCATGGCTGCTCCAATGCCATTAGTGTGTGAATGGGTGGCTTTGGTCATCCAGAGATGAGAAAAAGTACTATATAAGTGAATGCCATTTACCATGTTTGAAATTTTGACTTTGTCAACTTATAAAACAAAAATATTTTTTTGACTGTCACTAATTTAAAGAGCAGCTTTTAAAACTATTTTTGTACCCATGTTTTGCACTTTATTTTATTTGTAGCAAGAATTGTCTCTTTAATGACCGATCATACTGAAATACATTTTTTTTAAATTTATTCTTCATTTGATTAAGTTATATTGTGAATATATACATACATGAATAAATTTAAAATTCAAATAACACTCAAGGTCCTGCTCTAATCGTTAAATTAACATACCAACAGAAGGGACTGGGATGTGGGGGGCCAGTCCACATTAACACTGTCAGCAGGCCTGGTCCCGGGTTACAAATGATGGCTTTGAGCTGCATCATTGCCAGAGAAAGATTATGCACTGGGCATGGGTCTGCATCTTAATTTGGGTGTGTCCTAGTTTTTTTTAATAAATTCCCTGAGTTTATATTTTTATATTTTGTGAAATGTTGAACCAAATCACCTTTATTTATAACCACTTTTAAAAACAACCAATGGGGAAAAAGTGCTGTTTCATAACAAAGAGAATAAAAGCAGTCATAACAGCTGGGACAGAAAAAATAAAAGCAATGAAACATAAAAGCACTAGAAATAAAACAGTACAGATTTTTTTAAACCTAGATCTCATACTGGTTTAAAATATAATGCAAAGATGTCATTGTTGAGAGGCATTTTTTGAGACTCAACATGTCATTTACAGCAGACTATAATGAACAGAGGCAGCATTTTAAACTAAATAAAAAGCTTTGTATTTGTAAGAGGAAGTCTTGATTTAAATGTTTAAATGTGTGCATATCAACACAGTTGTTCTCACATAAAGCCTTTTGTTCACAAAAAGCAGTGACTGGAGGCAAGAGAAGAGGAATGAAATGAAGGAAGCAATAATCAGAAAACCAGAGAAGAACACACTCATGAAATTATCAGACACAATCAACATGATTTTGTTCTTAAAAAGACAATGGAGCAAACAAAAGAGGCGCTGTAGGAGTGAGTAGTCTTCTACCAAAGCTAATGGAAAATTTAAAGACAGTGATCCATTGTGGAGAGGTGGAAGTGAGGAAATCACTGTCAGCTCACAGCAGGACAGTTCTCCGTTTAAACCTCACTCGAGGTTTTCCTGGATGCAGTTTGTATGTTTCCATGCTTGTTTGGTCAACCTTTGATCCTAAGTTGTTCTCATGTGTAGATTTGAAAGTGTATGGTGATGGATTAGTAGGATGTACCTTTCCTCTTGCTCTCTGACAACTGGGATTGATTCCTTATCTTTCTTAAGCATGGGTTGGGAGGTAGCTTAATTCTGTCTGTCCATCTGTCCATGCTCTAAAGCCTGATTTATGCTTCTCTGTGGAACTCACGGTGTACCCTTTGTGCATTGCCCACAATTGTCAGCAATTTCTACTTGTGCGCTGGTTTGAATACATTGTTGCATTGCCAAAATGGGTTTCTGCTGATGTGTGGAGTGATTTGTGTTTGTCGTGTGTTTTAATTTATTAAATATTGACAGAAAAGACTGGAAGGTGGAGTTGGAGCTAATAAACATAAAAAAACAACTTTTCATACAATCACTGCAACAGAGAAAACTATATGTACAACCACCACTGCCGCTGTCATTTGTCAATCTGTGTAAGTAATGGGGACAGGAAGGGTCATACAGAAGTTCTGTATGATTCAAGATTCAAAGATTCAAGATTCAAAGATGTTATTTGTCAGTACTACTACAGTATATGTACAGGACATACAGGAGAATGGCATTTCTCTCTCTCTTCAGTGGTGTGCACAATATAAAAAAGATAAAAGAATAAGGCTGGAAAAACAACAACAGCAGTCTATGTACAGTAAAGCTACCTGTAGTACAAATGGCGACAAAAGATAGACCCAGACCTCCCATGGTGCAAATAAAGATAAACAATAAAACAATGAGACCCAGCAATCTTATATACAGAAAAGCAGAGCAGTAATACTCATAGCTGCAAGTTCAATGCGGTAGTGTAGGTGCAGACAGTGACAGATAGGACTGCACATGATCAATATTGCAATGACAGACAGCAGCAGATACAGCATTTATGCAAATGGCTGCAGCAAGGTGCAGAGACATACAGCAGCAAATGCATTACTGTTGGTGTGCCAGTCTTTCTGTGGCAACTGCTGAGGTAGTTATTGTGCAGGTGAGTGTGTTACGGTCCGAGGGGTGGAAGGGGGGAAGTGGACAGAGTTCAGGGTTCTGATGGCCTGATGAACAAAGCTGTTTAGCAGTCTTGTGGGGCAGGCCCGGAGGCTCCAGTACCTTTTCCCCGAGGGCAGGGGGCTGAAGAGAGAGTGTAAGGGGTGGGAGGTGTTGCCTGCAATGTTGATGGCTCTGTGGGTGAGGCAAGTGAGGTAGATGTCTGGTGGGGGGGGGGGGGGCTGAGGGGCACCGATGATCTTTCTGGCTGCTTTCACTGTGCGTTGTAGTGTCTTCCGGCAGGAGGTGGTGCAGCTTCCATACCACACCATGATGCAGCTGGTGAGGATGCTCTCAGTGGTGCCATGGTAGAATGAGCACATGATGGGGGGTGGGACTCATGCTGTCCTGTTTGTGGAGGACACAGAGGTGAGTTGGAGCCGTCTTGGCCAGTGATGTGGTGTTGTTGGACCAGGTGAGGTCCTCAGAGATGTGCACCTCCAAGAACTTGGTGCTGTTCACCCTCTCCACAGCTGCTCCATTGATGATCAGAGGGGGATGCTGTTGTAACGGATGCCAACTAGTACTGTACGGCGTAGAACGTTAGTAAACCTCCCTCCCAAAGCCTCATACAGTATCGGTAGCGCTGAGCTACCGGTCGGACCTTTAGCTCAGCACGATCGTGCTGTGTGTGTCTCTGACTAGTTAACTGTGAGGTCGCGGGTTCGTGTCCTGTGTAGGGCGAACTGCGCTGATGACCTCAGTTACAAAGTGGTGCTGTGAGCCCCAGATGGTAGCGCTGAGCTACCGGTCGGACCTTTAGCTCAGCGCGATCGTGCTGTGTCTCCCATGCTCGAACTGTGTGTTAGTTGACTGAGAGGTCGCGGGTTCGTGTCCCGTGTGGGGCGAACTGCGCAGGATGATCTCTGTCACACTGTGCGTCCCTTCCTGAAGTCGACCACAATCTTCTTGGTTTTTCCCACGTTCAGGAAGAGGTTATTGTCTTTACACCACTGGACCAGTTGGCTCACCTCATTTCTGTAGTTGGCCTCCTCGTTGTTGGTGATGAAGCCCACCACCATCGTGTCATCCGCAATCTTGATGATGTGGTTGGTGTTGTAGGCTGGTACACAGTCATAGTTCAGCAGGGTGAAGAGCAGCGGGCTGAGCACACACCCTTGTGGGGCCCCTGTGCTCAGTGTGATGGTCTTGGATGTGTTGCTGCTGACCCGCACATTCTGTGGGCTCCCTGTGAGAAAGTCCAGCACCCAGTTAAAGAGAAAGGGTTTGAGTCTTAAGTACTGAGTTTTTGTATCAGGTGCTGGGGGATGATTGTGTTGAATGATGAACTGAAGTCCAAGAGCAGCATTTGCACGTAGGAGTTCTTTGAGTCCAGGCGGATGAGGGCTGGATGGAGAGCAGCAGCAATGGCATCTTCTGTGGATCTGTTTGACTTGTATGCAAACTGAGATGGGTTGTGGGAGGCAGGGCAGATGGACTTGATGTTCTGCATAACCAGCTGCTCAAAGCACTTCAATATGATGGGGGTCAGTGCTACGGGCCGGTAATCATTGTAGCTGGATGGGACAGGCTTCTTTGGAAATGGTATTATGGTGGCAGTTTTGAAACATGTGGGGACAACAGCTTGAGTCAGGGAGATGTTGAAGATGTCGGCCAGGACATTCTTGAGCTCCTCTGCACAGTCTTTCAGAACGCGACCCGGTATGTTGTCTGGACCAGCTGCCTTGTGTGGGTTCATCCTGCAGATGGTCCTCTTAACACTAGCCAGATCCAGACTCATGGCCTGCTCGTCTGGATGAGGAGTGGTCTTATGTGCTTCAAAGCGGCCGAAGAAGTCGTTTTGGTTGTTAAGCAATGTGATGTCACTCACACAGGTCTGAGCTGGAGGTTTGTAGTTGGTGAGGGTCTGTATGTCACGCCAGAGGGAACGTGCATCTCTGGTGTTGCTGAATTGGCCAGATATTTTCTTGCTATACTGTCGTTTTGCCTCCTTGATGCCACGGGACAGGTTGGCCCTAGCTGTTGTTAGTCCTGCAGTGTCGCCAGCCCTGAAGGCTGCATCCCAAGCCCTCGAGAGCCTGTGGACCTCTGCTGTCATCCATGGCTTTTGGTTGGTACGAACAGTGATGATTTTGCAGTGAGTGACATCATCAATGCATTTAGCTATGTATGCTATAACTACCTCAGTGTACTCCTCTAGGTTTGTGTGTCCATTGTGAGTGGCTGCGTGCTTGAAAGTGTCCCAGTCTGTAGTGCTGAAGCAGTCTTTCAGAGCTTCAGAGGTCCCCTCTGGCCACACACTTACCTGCTTTTTTGTTGGTCTGATTGTTTTCACTCTGGGTTTGTATGCCGGCCTTAACAAGATGGTGATGTGATCAGAGAGACCCAGATGGGGAAGTGGGGAGGCTCTGTATGCTTTCTTGTGAGTTGTGTACACCAGGTCCATCAAATTGTCTCCTCTTGTTGGGAAGTCTACATGTTGGTGTAGATTGGTAGGAGGGCCTTTAAATCTGCGTGGTTAAAGTCTCCTGCTGTGATGAGGAATCCGTCTGGATGCGCCGTTTGTGTCTCACTGATGGCCTGATAGAGTTCTTTTAGTGGTTTACTTCTCTCGCCAATGCTGCTGGGCAGGGCATACATGGTGGCTAGTAGGACAGATGAAAATTCTCTCGGAATGTAAAAGGGTCGGCACTTGATGATCATAAACTCCACCAATGGAGAACAGTGTTTGTGTACAACAGTTGCATCATGGCACCAGGCATCACTCATGGAAACACACACCCCACCGTCTAGCGTTTTCCCTCCTTCCACGAACACTCTGTCGCTATAATAGCATGTTAGCCCTGCTAACTGAATGGCAGAGTCTGGTAAATTGTCATTTAACCACGTTTCCGTAAAGATAAAAACACAGCAGTGCCGCGCATCACGTTGCGTAGTTCTCAGGAGCTGTATGTGGTCTATTTTGTTGTCTAGTGAGTGTATATTGGCCAGAATGAGGGAAGGAATCGGGAGTCTGTGTGGGCTAGCGGTTAGCTTCATTTGGGTACCTCCATGTTTGCCTCTCTTTTGTCGCCGCTCACACCGTCTACAGCATCTCCATTTGGGATGAGGCACAGCAGTCCTCAATATTCTTTTGAATTCAGACTGTTGTTGATCCCACTCACTTTGAAAGTGGCGCTGCAGTGAATGAGCAAATGTGAAGGGGATCAATCACAGCTCTTGAGGTCTGTGTTGCCGTTGCCTGTAGTTAAATTTCTGGAGCAGTGCACGTCAGGTGATGCAGTGAGGTACGAGGTCACGATTGTGTTGGGTCCGTGGTAACACCATTGCAAAGGTGTTATTCTGATGCAGGCATAAATTAGGCTTAACTCAAGAACGGATTAAGCTAGGATCACCAAACAGTGCACAAGTTGACCTTGTGACCTTCACCTTTGGTTATGATTTTTGGGTTTAAAGTCATAAGCACTCTAATTTGAGAACAAATGAAGCTAGGGTACACAGGTTGATCAAGGGCCCTCACCTGTGGATATGGTTTTGGGGTCAAACGCTCAAAGGTCATTGTCACAAGGTCATGAGCGCAAAGCCAAAATGAATATGCAGTTCAAACAGACAAAGAATGCTACTTAAAAACTAAACAGTTTTGGTTTTTCAGTGACATGTGATTGAGTCAAGGACACAGTTCACATTACAATGCACTAAAGTGTGTGTCGTACAAAAAGAAATGTGTGCAGACATTTTGAGGGGCTGTTGCTCTAACCTGAAACAAGGTCAAAATTACAAGGAAAACAAATGATTTCATAAAACCAAAGTTCAAAATTCAGGAGAGAAATTGCAAATTTATCAGGAAAAGTCACATATTTACAATCATTAATACAATCACTGAAAATGGTAAATGGCGTTCACTTATATTTCGCTTTTTACTCATCTCTGGATGACCAAAGCACTTTACAGATCCTGCTATCCACCCATTCACAAACAAATTCACACGCTGATTGTTATGAAGCTGAGCACGGTGCGTCACCAGGCTCAGACTCTTAAGTCATATCTAAGTATTTTCTGTAATCTCCCAGCGTTGTATTAGTTTTCTGTGTAGTGATTCTAGATGTGTTTGTGGCTGTCAGTATTTTGATATGGTTTTCTTTTCCTTATTGTTATGTCATGATTCTGTTGTTAGTATTTTTTCCTCTTATTTTTGCTCTCAGTGTTTATATTTCATTTTCTCATGGCATGAGCCTCACACCTGTTCCAGACACTCCCACTTTGTCATTATCTCCTCCGTGTGTTCTGTGTTAATAATTAGATCACTTGCCCTCTCATGTGAATCCACACCTGCCATCAATTACGTTTTCAGTATTTATAGACTATTGTTTTTGCTGCTCACTGCTGCAGTCTCAATTATTCATCCTCACCCAGAGCCCTTTCTCCGCTCTGTAATAAATTCCACTAACTGCAGTTCAGCGCGTGGGTCTATCTCTCTTTGCCCTGAAGGGCGATTCATGACAGTAGACTGCGGCCAGTTGAGACCCAGCTGCTGTAGTTAGTGGATTTGCCTTTTTGCTTTTGCGTGTGTGTTTTCACTCACCTGTTTTGTGAGGCAATCATGTCCATCCCCCCAGACTTTTCTACCCTGGCACTGAGCGAAGCAGAGCGGTGGTCTGTGTGCGTATTGGAGGACATCACCATGCAGACTCATGCCTCCTGTACCCTCAAAGGAGCCCGAGAGTGTCTGGAGGGCGTGGCGCAGGTACTCGAGGCATGCCCCAGCCTGTGGGACTGCCCGGAGCTCAATGACCTACTTCTCTCCATATTCCTCTCACCATCTATGGCTCATGGGGTGGGGGAATCCGCTCAGATGTCCGTGCCTGTGCCGACAAAGAGCAAGCGCCCGTGGACATGGAAACCTCCAGTCTCTCGTCGCTCTCCAGCGGCAGCTCCACCTCCTCCTCCCGATCACTGCTCCGCTCCATCGGCCGAAGAGCAGGAGGAGCGCAGACAGACCATTGTAACAGAGACAGAGCTCATCCTAGAATATAAGCCATGGCTTCTAACGGATCTTGTCCATCAGCTGAAGGAGGTTTCTTTCGCTGAACCTCTTCCGCCTCTACAGGAGCCGACATCTCCACCCCCCGTCTCCCACGGTCGCTTAAGGAAATCCCGCCGAAAGAATGCCTCTATCTTCCAGTCGGCAGTCTCTCCCACGGTAAGTCAGACAACTTCCGCAGCAGTTTCCTCCTCGTGTTTCTCCTTGCTGGCTGTTCTGTCAGCCCACTCATTTTCCTTTGCTGCTGCAACTCCCATCTCCTCGACGTCTCCTCCCATTGATGAGAGTCAGACTGTTTTCTCCCCGGCTCCGCCCGTCACCGTGTCAGTAGATGCGGCTCCTCCACGTTCCGCTGAGGGGTCTACGACCATTGAAGTCACGGAGTGGGCTGATTTCCAACCAGCTGCAGCAGATGACATTGCATCCTGGGTAACCAGGGAAGTGTTTTTTTCACTCTCACTCACCTACACATGAATTATCTTGCCTGATTCCCGGTGGTGAGGCTCAGACTAGGCAGTCGTCTGAGCCCTCACTGCCTGTTGCAGCTATAGACTGTTCACCTCTCTGTGTCTCCTTCTATTTTCCCCAAGTGCCCGCCGGTCCCAGGGTTGAGCCACTGGGCGATGAAGGAGCCTGCGGGTCTGGAGGACCAGGTCCCAGCCCTGCAGCCGAGATCCGTAGAGAGGGAGAACGCTGCCTCCGACCCGAAGCCTGCACTGATGATAGAGCGTCCCCTAGTTTCAGCTACACAGGGTCCTGTGCCAGCAGAACACCAACCTCCAGAATCCACGCCGGACAAGCCACCTGTGTGGATCACCTCGCTGGAGGGTTTCAGGACTGCACCTACCACCATGCCTGCTGCAGCAGAGCCGGAGCTGAACCTCCAGAGGGCCGAACCCGAAACATTGTTGCCCGGATCGACGGAGTCCTGGACAGTGGTGGAGCTTGAGTTCAGGACAAGTGCACTCCTTTGTCTCTGTCTCTCTTTTGGAGAAATCTTGCCTGGCTTTTGGTGAGGAGAGTTGGGTGCAGCCGTCAGCTACCCCTGAGCTCACCTCGCCGGGCTCTGCCGCTGCCGGTTACCCTGACCCTGTTTCTCCGCTTGTTTTGTCTGAGCTCTTCCCCAGGGTCGCCGAGGTACTGTTAGTTCTGCCAAATGTCTCTGTGGGTCCAGGTTCACCGCCCCAGATCATCGTGGGTGCAGCTCCTTCCCTCTGAGGTCGCTGTGGGTGCTCCGTCCCAGCACAGGACCTTCGTGGGTGCTGCGCCCCTGGCTGTCAGTATTTTTACGTGGTTTTCTTGTTCTTATTGTTATGTCATGATTCTGTTAGTATTTTTTCCTGTCTTATTTTTGCTGTCAGTGTTTATATTTCATTTATTCGTAGCATGAGCCTCACACTTGTTCCAGACACTCCCACTTTGTCATTATCTCCTCCATGTGTTCTGTGTTAATAATTACATCACCTGCCCACTCGTGAATCCGCACCTGCCATCAATTACGTTTTCAGTATCTATAGACTGTTGTTTTTGCTGCTCACTGCCGCAGTCTCAATTATTCCTCCTCGCCCAGAGCCCTTTTTCCGCTCCGGTGAAATCATTCCTGTATGTAAGTTTACTTATTTTCTGTGTTTAGGTTTTTGTTTTGGTGCACTCTGGCTCGTTGTGTGTTTTTATTAATAAATTCCACTATCTGCAGTTCAGCACGTGGGTCTATCTCTCTCTGCCCTGAAGGGCGATTCATGACAGTTGATGGCACCAGAGCTACCATGCACCGGTGCTGGCCTGACCCACCAGGAGCAACTGGGGGTTCAGTGTCTTGCTCAAGGACACTTCGACATGCAAACTGCAGGCAGAACAAGAATCGAACCCCTCACTCTCTGATTAGTAGATGGCTACACCACACCTGCACCACAGCCACCCCTACATGTATAAAAAGAAACGAAACGCACTGTTTGTGAGAAAAAAGTTACAGCCGTGGACAAAATTGTTGGTACCCCTCTGTTAATGAAAGAAAAACCCACAATGGTCACAGAAATAACTTGAATCTGACAAAAGTGGTAATAAATAAAAATTCTATGAAAATTAACCAGTGAAAATCAGACAATGCTTTTGAATTGTGGTTCAACAGAATTATTTTAAAAAACAAACTCATGAAACAGGCCTGAACAAAAATGATGGTACCTCTAGAAAAGATTGAAAATAATGTGACCATAGGGACATGTTCAACCAAGATGTGTCCTCTAATTAACATCACAGGTGTCTACAAACTTGTAATCAGTCAGTCGGCCTATTTAAAGGGTGACAATTAGTTACTGTGCTGTTTGGTGGCATGGTGTGTACCACACTAAACATGGACCAGAGGAAGCAAAGGAGAGAGTTGTCTCAGGAGATTAGAAAGAAAATTATAGACAAGCATGTTAAAGGTAAAGGCTATAAGACCATCTCCAAGCAACCTGATGTTCCTGTGACTACAGTTGCACATATTATTCAGAAATTTAAGATCCACGGGACTGTAGCCAACCTCCCTGGACGTGGCCACAGGAGGAGACGGATAATACGAATGGTAACAAAGAGCCCAGAACAACCTCTAAACACACTGATAGTGAACTCCAAGGTCAAGGTACATCAGTGTCAGATCGCACCATCCGTCGTTGTTTGAGCCAAAGTGGACTTCATGGGAGACGACCAAGGAGGACACCACTGTTGAAAACAAATCATAAAAAAGCCAGACTGGAATTTGCCAAACTGCATGTTGACAAGCCACAAAGCTTCTGGGAGAATGTCCTATGGACAGACGAGACAAAACTGCAACTTTTTGGCAAGGCACATCAGCTCTATGTTCACAGATGCAAAAATGAAGCATACCAAGAAAAGAACACTGTCCCTGCTGTGAAACATGGAGGAGGTTCTGTTATGTTCTGGGGCTGCTTTGCTGCATCTGGCACAGGGTGTCTTGAATCTGTGCAGGGTACAATGAAATCTCAAGACTATCAAGGTATTCTAGAGAGAAATGTGCTGCCCAGTGTCAGACAGCTTGGTCTCAGTCGCAGGTCATGGGTCTTGCAACAGGATAATGACCCAAAACACACAGCTAAAAACACCCAAGAATGGCCAAGAGCGAAACACTGGAGTATTCTAAAGTGGCCTTCTATGAGCCCTGATCTAAATCCTATTGAACATCTGTGGAAGGAGCTGAAACATGCTGTCTGGAGAAGGCACCCTTCAAACCTGAGACAACTGGAGCAGTTTGCTCATGAGGAGTGGGCCAAAATACCTGCTGAGAGGTGCAGAAGTCTCATTGACAGTTACAGAAATCGTTTGATTGCAGTGATTGCCTCAAAAGGTTGTGCAAGAAAATATTAAGTTAAGGGTACCATCATTTTTGTCCAGGCCTGCTTCATGAGTTTGTTTTTTAAAATAATTCTGTTGAACCACAATTCAAAAGCATTGTGATTTTCATTGGTTAATTTTCATAGAATTTTTATTTATTACCACTTTTGTCAGATTCAAGTTATTTCTGTGACCATTGTGGGTTTTTCTTTCATTAACAGAGGGGTACCAACAATTTTGTCCACGTGTATATGTTTGTGGAAAACTGTCACAAAATGACATGAAAAAACTGTCATGATCCTGGGTACGGGTGGGTGCCATGCCCAGTCTTCAGTTAAGTTTTGTCCTTCTCTGTCTGTTTGTTTATCCTGTCCAGTTATTGTGTTATTCTGTATTTGTAGCTATGTTTACATTTTGGGGTTGTGCTGTTGTTGTTGTTTCATTATGGTTTCCGGTTGTTTTATTTTGACAGAGCTAAGCAGCTTCCGGCTGTCAAATTATTCGGAGCTGCACACCTGTCATTCATTCCGTTATTTTCTCCACTCATGTATCCACACTTGCTGCCTATCAAGAAATGGTATTTAAAGGGCATGACAACAGGAAAGGTTGTGACGTCCTCAGATGTCAGGGAAGAGTCTGAGTGTGTTGTCCTCTGTAGCCGTTGAGGAGAGTGCATTGAGCTCCGACCAGGTAACCGTCCTTTTTCCCCAATTCCCTTAGCCGTTAGCCCCACTGCTTCTTGAGTGTGCTCCGGCTGAAACAGTCTCCGTTTCCCGGCGTCTTCGAGTGCCTTAGCTGCGGAATCCCCAGGCTGTTCTGCCTCCCCTGGCTGTGAGCTCCATTCTCCTCCGATATGTGTATTTTCCCCTTTTGTTTATTTGTATGTATAGTATGTCACGTTCACGTTTTCCTTTAATAAATGTTGCAACTCACAGACGGCGCTTGGTGTCTTGTTTCGCCTGTGAAATGGGCGCCTTATGACAAAAACACATTTAAAAGGAAAAAAAAAAAGCTTTTTAAGGAAAAAAATAATGGAAAGACATGAGAGGGAAAATGTTGAGGACAAGATGCAAAGTTGGAAGAAAAAAAATTGAATTTATGACAGTCACAAATTCAAGAAAAACATGTAAATTCATAAGTGAAAAAAGCCTCCAATTTTCCTGAAGTCTTCAGATTTTGTGGGAAAAAAATTTTAAAAGGAAAATTATTTCAAACATGACAAAAAGTAACCAATTTATCAGAATCTTTCAAAATCACATAAAATTCTAACTTTGCAAAGAATTTTTAATACAGTAGAACTATAAGAATAAAGTCTTAATGCTACATGAAAAAAGTTATGACAGAAGCAAGAAAAAAACTATAAAATTATGAATGAAATAACATTTTTACGACTAAAAAGTCACAACGGGTTTTCTTTTTTCCCTCTAGAGGGGCAGCCTAGAAAACGTGGCAAATAGGGTGTTGACCGGGCAACAAAAGCCTGTACCTGTGCATGTCCTTTGCCCACATAAGTGAATTTCAGGATCGAAACATCAACATATGAACATGGAAAAGTATGAGTTTGCAGTGCCATATCCGTCATATAGATCTTGCATGGAATGTCTATATGAAGGATTCAGACTCCACAAAGTATCATTCTCAAAAGGGCAAAGAAAAGCAGTGACTGAAAGTGTTTTCAGCACTCCTAGTCTGGGCTAGCCAGAAGAGAGGAAGAGTTGAGTGGAGGGGAGGAGCAGCAGTCAAGGCCTGTGCCAGCTGCTCTGTTGTCACGTGGGACGGCTGTAATTAATTTGGACACTTGGCTGCTGGGTGGCATCAGCAATAATGTGAGCGCACGTGTATGCATTTGTGGGTGTGTACGTGCGTGTGCGTGCAGGGGCAGGAACTTTTTATCAGAGAAGACGTATCCCCCCATCCTCCTACTCTATGTTGCCCTTGAGGTGGCTATTTGCATTAGTGTCAGGGCAGGGCCACATAAGAAAGCTGACACACAGGCTTACACACACCGACGCTCACGGAGAGTTTGAAGAATTATAGATGGGGGGAAGTGGGTTTTAATCATTTAGGCAGCTTGCAGATTCATAATTTAGCACAGAGCAACAATATTTGGCATCATTATTAATGAAAATGAGCATAATTTCATTTTGTATGAAAACCACTGTAGGAGCAAGCCGTCATTGATCTCTGCAGGCCTGTACTCTGAATTTAAAACATACTTATTAAAAATAGATTCATGCCTTTTTAGGGCCACGGGGGCTTGTAGACTAAAGTCAAATGCCAGCATACAGTGGGTGGAAGACAAAGAAACCTCCTGCACAGGTCGCAAGTCCATCAAAGGTTTCACAGAAACATACAATAACTCACATGCATAAATGTCAATGAATGCACATTTCACCCGACCTGCACAACTTTAGACATTGCAGTTAGTATAAATGGAAAAGAATACAGAGAAAGAATTCAGGAAAAGAAAGGTCTCTTATTCCTTTGTCATTTTTTTCTATACTTCAGCTCAGACTGAGTGGGAAAAATGTACTTTAATCAAGTATCAAGGACAGGTCATCAGCCACCTCAAATCATTTAAAAGATAAAAAGGATTAAAAAATAATACTGCCTGATATGCAACAGAAGGTGCATTTGTTTGACAAATTTCTGTTTTATAGCTCATAGCTTTTTTTTTTTTGTAATTCACTTGCATAGACAAAGTTCAGAAACAAGGACACAGTGACACTGACAGGCTGTCATTTAATAAAGTAGTTATGGTGATTAATGTTCACCTCTGGACAGGAACAAACTGCATTTTAGCTGAGATGCTTTAAGAGGCAGGAGAAAAGCTAGTCAAAGTAATAGAAATTAAGGAAAATGGGAGCATTCTATAACAGGAAAATTGGTGGTAAATGACTTTCTCTGGCAAATGATAAAAAGGCTTTTAAACCTCATTATCAGTCAGGAAACTCTTCAAGCAGTTTTTATCATATTTGAATGGTGACAATCCATATTTTTATTTCAAGTGGTTTATATTAAATTGGCATTCAAAATTACTGCCCACTTAACAGCATGACTAACATGAGTTCTGAGTGGTGAGATTTGCTTCGAGGAGGATTTAGTATGTTGTTCTGCACAAGTCAAAAGAGCAACAAGAAAATTAGTCAGCATCACTTTTTATACTATATAAAGTAATTAGCATGTTTGTTAATAGTCACACAGCTTCATTGTTGCCATGTTCATTTCTAAAATATATGTATACACAGCAGGAAAAATAAATATTGAACACATCAACATGTTTCTGATGGAGCCATTGATCTGAGATTTTCACCAGATATTAGTAATCATAATAACCAAGTAATCCATACATACAAAAAATCAAAGCAACTGTGTTCACAAAACAAGTTATATTTAATAAAGTGGAATCACACAGGGAATAAGTATTGAACACGCTTGGTGAAATTAATTTAATATTTAGTAGAAAAGCCTTTGTTGGTAATAACAGTTTCCAGACGCCTCCTATATGGAGAAACTAGGCACAGGCATCGCTCAGGAGTGATTTTAGCCCATTGTTCCACACAAACTGTCTTCAAATCTTGAAGGTTCCCTAAGTGTCTTCTATGAACTTTGATCTTCAGTTCGTTCCATAGATTTTCAATTGGATTCAGGTCTGGTGACTGACTGGGCCATTCTATCAGCTTTATTTTCCTTCTCTAGAGCCAGTTGAGAGTTTCCTTGGCTGTGTGTTTGGGATAATTGTCTTGCTGAAATGTCCACCAGGTTTCATCTTCAGCATCTTGGCAGATGGCAACAGGTTCTTATCAGAGATGTCTCTGTACACTTGTCCATTCATCTTTTCTTCAGTTATATGAAGTCTGCCTGTCTCATATGTTGAAAAACACCCCCACACCATGATGGGATGTGCAGTGCCATTTCTCCTCCAAACATGCTGTGTGTTGTGGCATCCAAACAGTTCAGTTTTGGTCTCATCTGACCAGACGATATTCTCCCAGTATTTTACTGGCTTGCCCAAATGTTTTGGAGCAAACTTTAAACGAGTTTCAACATGTCTTTTCTTCAGCAATGGAGTCTTACGAGGTGAGGAGGCATATAGCCCATGTCGGTTGAGTGCAATACTTATTTTCTTTGAAACAGCAGCACCTGTTAAATTCAGGTCTTTCTGGAGCTCTCCACAAGTGGTCTTTGGCTCTTGGATAACTCTTCTGGCAATTCTTTTTGACTCCTCTGTCAGAAATCTTGCAAGGAGCTCCTGGTTGTGGCTAGTTTATGGTAAAATGATGTTCTTTCCACTTCCAAATGATGGCTCCAACAGTGCTCAGTTGAACATTCAGCAGTTTAGAAATGTGCCTGTAACCAATGCCATCATAATGTTTTGCAACAATAAGGTTGCAAAGGTCTAGAGAGAGCTCTTTGCTTCTACCCATCAGGAGTTCTTTGTGGTGTGACAATCTGATATTTACAGACCTTAGGCTATCAGTTAGGACTTAACTAGCTGAAATTAATTTGCACTGACAGGGGATGGGATGGCTTCCTAAATTCTAATGGATTTCAGCTGGCTTCTTGACTTTCTATGCTTTTTTGCACCTCTTTTTCTTCATGTGTTCAGTACTTATTCCCTGTGCCATTCCACTTTATTAAATAGAACTTTGTGAACACAGTTGTCTTGATTTCTTTGTATGTACGGATTACTTAGGTTGTTGCTGATATCTGGTGAAAATCTCAGGTCAATGGCTCCATCAGAAATATGTTTAATGAGAAAAATGTTGATGTTTTCAATACCTTCTTCTTCTTTTAGATTTGATTGGCAGTTGGCAACCATCTTACAGGTGCATTACCGCCACTGACTTTATATCTTCTTCTTCTTTTAGATTTGATTGGCAGTTGGTCATTGTTTCATAAGGCCTCAGTTTCAACATCACTAGCTCAGGTATATTTTAGAGATGGTCTGCCATGTCACATGATTATGGCAGCCTATCAGATGTCAGAGCCGAAGACTCACTGTGTAGCCTCAGTCGAGCATTCACTTGACTCCTGCGCAAAGTGAGCTCAGCAGCGTCATGGGTGGCAGAAGTATTACTTCTGAAATGTTACACCATTCATCCAAATTCTATGGTGATGCCAAACAGCGTAATTTTGGAAAATAAACAAAATAAGCACTATTTAAGTTTGTAAAAATAATACTGTAAAAATAATAAAATCAAATAAAAAAATTGCATTGTGAAAAAATTACACATATGCTACTTAGTATTACCATAGAATTTGGATGAATAGTGAAACATTTCAGAAATAAAAAATACTTGAATTCAGTTGACTTCACTGAGTTTCATATAGCATACTTACCCAGATGGATGACTGAGAATCTTCGCCAAATCAAGAATTTGAATTAATTTTGCACTCATTTTAAGTCTTAATTATTTTTACTATAATTGAAAAAAACTCATTTTATTTTTATTTTTATTTGCTTTGCTCATTGTTCTATTTTATAAGCATTTCTTTCAAGAATTTATGTTGATGAGTTTTATTCATATTTCATATTGCCCTTGTAATAAAGTTGTTAATGAAACTGCAATCATGTGATTGTCCTTTAAGGGGCAAAAAGTATCGGTATCGGAATCGAAGAAAAAGTCCCATAAATTAATGGTATTGTATTGACAGGAAAAATGCTGGTATCACCCATCCCTAGATGCAGCCTTATAGAGAAAAATAACCATCAAATTTATAAGGGAGGATTTACAGACTGGAATAAATCCCTAAAATGTTGCTTACCTTTGCTGAATGATGAAAAAAATCGCTGTGGAGCAGCCAATGTTTTAAATCCAGTTTTGCGCAGCTACTCAGCCAGCCGACATCACATCATAAAACTATTTGTTCTTACTTATCAAACTTTTGTATAAATGACTGAAGACTCCTTACCAGATATTCAAACCAGTTGTCAGTAAGTCAGGTTTTTTTTTATTGCCCACAGTTACACAGGTTATTTATTTATTTACAACTCCCTCATTCTTTCAACTTAAAACAAATATAAATACTGGCATTTATAGTTGTGGTTTTATAATCCAAGGTAAAACTTCCACTTGTCATCCATTAGTTACAACAGCAGTTTTTTCACACCTTCGGTGGATCCGTGTACACACGTGGTTGCTTCTGTGACAGGTCACGTGCACGCAAATGTTTCTGTCTGAATCTAAATGAAAATGCTGTTGTGTACACCAGGCCATAGAATGTGGCTACTGGACAACCTGATGCTTTTAACACGTTTCTGTTTATTGTAACTTTTGGCATAATTTGAAAGCTCGGCTAAAACAAGTCATCACAGTAAATTTTCAGCAATCCAAGGAGGCAGCTAGTAAACTTAAAAAAAAAAAAATGCCCTTCTGAGCCATGACTGTTTCAGCTGCTTGGAATGATTGCCCTCAACAATTTCGCACTTTCTTCACCCCATTTCTTCAGGTTGGAAGTAATTTTAATGCAGATCATCAAAGAGCAGCAAAGCCAGGAAGGACATTTCACCTCTGCCCCTCTGGGAATTACTGTCACCCAAGATAGCATGTTGAGTAAGCACTACATGAATGCAGTTGATGATTTCCACAGTGGGATCAGAGGCTGTCTCTTGGTGCCCACCATGACACTGTAAGACTCCATTGCAGAGTGTCGAAGCTTGTTTTTTTTCGTGTGTCACACTTAAATTCAATAGTAGGTGATCCCCAGAGTTTAGGAAGACTACATGTGAAATCTGGATTTGGCAAAATTATTGAGCCATTCATTCATTCATTCCATTGCAGGGCCAACACAGAGAGACAGACAACCTTTCACTCTCATATTCATACTTAAGGACAATTTAGAATCCCCAGTTGATGCCAGTTAACCTAACCTGCATGTCCTTGGCTTGTTGGAGGAAACTGGAGTACCTGGAGAAAACTCCCGCAGACAGGGGCGAACATACAAACTCCACACATAAGGGTCACCAATGGTCAAGAGTGGGATTGAACATATGATCTTCTTGCTGTGCTGCCACAGTCAAGGCCACCTTAATGAACAGGCTAGGCTGGGCTGAAGCCCAGGGGCCTACCAAAATCAGGGACCTATCATGAGCCAATGAAAAAGATCACATTGTTGTTAATTGGTCAGATTTTATGTCCATCATTTGATGTTCGTGTGTGGCTGCTGATTGGTCTAATTTATAAGTGCCCCACATGGGTACCACGTAACAATAGTCTGTCAGAGGAATTGTTTTGACATGTGACTATGCAAGCACCAGTGAGAGGTAAGAAGTAATTAGCTCTGTCAAAATGTCCGGAAAAAAGCTTGAAAGTGGTGCTCATAAAATTATTGAGAGGAAAAGAGCTTAGGGAAAACAAATTGCTCAAAAAATTCCAAAGCATAAAAGATTTTTCTAAGCTGGAGCATCCAGTGGAGGAGGCTGCACTGAGGCGACAGGTGGGCCGTTAAAGCACTCACCTAGAGGAGAAGGGCAAAGGGAAAAGAAAGGCCATGATTGCTTACATCAGACAGCTGTGAGTGGGACAGTGGTCTCCAAACTTGGTCAAAAGTAGACTGGATCAAACATGCATCCATAGAGTATGACAATATTCATTGTCATAAACCCATCCGTGCGCTTTTCCACAATGCACGGTGAGCGGTGGAATTATGAGGATTTACGCACAGGGATACATCAACACACATTTATTAACATAAAGACTCATGATAAACAGTTTCAAAAGGTGAAGACTTACAAAAAAGGTACGAAAATACACTTACAGTGGGCGTTCGGGGGCCAGCATCGCCCCACGAACGCATGAGGAGAGACTTGTATCCACGTTGGCGTCCCACAGTCGGAATCGCTATGAGAGTGCAAGAGAACCACGGACTGCGCGGAGTGGATACACGTCGTAATGGAGCTGACAGTTCACTGATTCAACACACAATCCGTCAGTTGATCAGTTAGTCAAAGACCCAGCAGTGCATGACTGGCAAAAGGCTGCTTAAGTACATGCACTGCTCGTGGTGTAATGAGGAGCACCTGGGCGACGACTGGGAAAGATGATCAACAGGGCTGGGAACAGCTGATGGTAATAAGTGAGGGGGCGTGGTCGGACCGGCAGGCTGTCAGCAGTATTCACAGCTGCTGGCCCGAGAGCAGTGGCTAGGGATACAGAGGCACACTGAAATACATAATAAACATACATAAACAGCGGCACCTAAACCCACAGGGAGGTCAGGACCGAGCCGGGGAAACCAAACCGGCTCGGCTCCTGACATTTGTGAGCTGGACTAAAAGGACATAATGAAGGATTTTTCTTTAACCATTTGCACTCCGGGCAATTTTCCTAAAAATGCCAAAAAATAACGTGCCCAAAGTAAATCGAAAGCTGTTCTTCAACCCTTTGCAGCATCTTCATGGGGTTGCTCTCATTTAAAAGAAAACACTTTGAATTTTTTGGCAAAAAAAACAATCTCTCTACGTGCTCCGGCCACTGAGTTACAGTCATCTAAACATACTGAACTTGAAGAAAAAAAATTTGGACACAGTGTTTTTTTTGATACAAATGCTTGTAAATAACACACAGCTGTCCGATCCAGCTGGAAAATGCAACAGAAATGTAGAACCAAGTGTTATCCAGCTGAGATCCAAATTTGGTAACAATACCACAAAAAATGAATATTTTACACAGCTTTGTTCTCAGGCTGTTCCCAGGCATTTTGGAACTGTGCCAAACTGTGCCAAATGGCACAGTTTGGAAAAACGTCTGTAACTTTTGAATGATTCAATGTAGAAGCTTCATTTTAGGCTCAAAGGAAAGGTCACACTCAGGGCTGTGTCTGTGTGTGTGGGGGGGGGGGGGGGTCGTCCCCCCCCCGCTACCAAGGACAGAGTTCAGCCCTCGCTACATGACAGATTACACTCGTTGCATGTTTCCACAGCAACGCTGTCACAGCGGCTCCCGCCCCCCCGCTACTGTGTGTGTGTGGGGGGGGGGTTGTCCCCCCCCTCGCTACAGAGGATGGACTTTAGCCATCGCTACACAACAGATTAGCCTTATGTGGTGATGTAGGACAGCAGTGCAGTCACCGCGGCTCCCCCCCCCCCCCTCGCTGCAGAAGAATAGCGGGGGGGGGGTGTTCACAGCCTGTACACTGCGAGCAACCCCTTGTACCGCGGCGCACGAACTTCAGACTTCGTGAACCGCACAGCTGTAATTTACTGATCGGTCAAAAGTCATTTTGGATTACAATTTTCAGGGATAGAGAATAATTTAGCTTATAACACCTTACCTCTTCACAGCGGAGTTTTGGTGAACTTGTCTTCCTCATTGTCAGACGAACGCGACGCTGGTCTGCTCTGGTTCTGGTCTCGCGACTCGATCAAAACATAATTCCATTATTGCGGTTTTGTGCTTCCATGATTGCGGTTTTTGGCGAACGATTTTTCAAAACAAATAACAGTAGTAATTAAAAAAAGACTGGCGAAGGCGTGTGTGTCACTCAGCCTTCGTCGTCAGCCTCCGTCGGTCTATAATGACCATGGAAGAAATCATAGCGTCTACTCTGCTGGAACCAATACAAAATAAGCACCGCCTGTGGCCGAACATGCCGATCCACGAATGGCACTCCCTGTCACACAGGTTGCATTTGTGGATGGTCTCCATGCTGCTGGGTCTGTGGAGCTCTTCCTGTGTCCTTTTTTGATCCGCTGCAGCAGCCAGTCTTCACCCAGCCTTAAAAAAAAACAGCTCACGAACTTCTCTGCTTCAATTGGCTCACTGCATTCAAAGCGTTGGGAGGCGGGTCCTCCTTCCTAGGTTTTCATTCATTGGTTCTTCAAGGTTTCAGAAACCCAATTCAAGGCTCTTATTAGTCGAATGAGAGGTCAATCAGATGAACTAATCTTTTCGCGGCTGTGTTTACAGATTTTTTTTTTCAGTGGCGCTTGGAGGCCACACCACCTACACCACCACCATCAATATCCTTATCATGCGTCATGCGCACGAGGGCGCACGAGTGCGCTCTCATGCACCCTCGTGCGCCCTAGGACGCAGAGACTTGCCCGCCCGCGGAACAACGGAGTGCAAGTGGTTAAAGAAGTTGGAAGAAAAAACTTCTAAAAAGGTAAGACGTGCTATTTGCAGTGCCTTCCAGTCACCTGTGCAGGTTTTAGATTGCTGCTAGTGTGCATTGTTTGAATCAGGAATACTTCACTGTTGTAACACTATGCTTAAGGCAGTATCTGTCACACTGTAAAAATGGAAATCTCAGTGAGATAAAATATCTTAAATCAAGTTTTTATGCTTGTTTTTCTCTCACAAGATAATTTTGACAAGAATTTCTTTTTGTTGTGCAGTTTTCTGTAAGATTTTACTTGCCTTATGAAGGTTTTTACTTGTTTTGAACTATTTAATCTTACTTTATTGGCAGATATTTTTTCTAATTTTAACTAGAATTATCTATTACCAGAATTTTTTCGCTTATTTTAAGTAAAATTATCTGCTAACAGAGCAAGAAAATTTGACTTATCAAATTGCTTAAAACAAGTTAAAACTGTCTGAAAGCATGTGAAATTTTCTTACACACACTGTGCAGCAAGAATAAATATGTTGTCAGACAAAAAACAAGCATATACAGCCTTAAATTATTTCATTTGACTTGTATTTAACTTTTTGCAGTGTAGCTGTGTTTTCTGGTTTACAGTAGCATTATCTCTCCAACAGCAACAAAAATGAGGCCATAGTGGCTCAGGAGGTGGAACAGGTTGCCCAACAACTGGAGGATTGGCAGTTTGAATGCCACTCCTCCCACCTTGTGCCCTTGGGCAAGCACACTTTACCCGCCTTGCCTCCAGTGTGTTTGTGGTTCATGACATTGATGTATGAATGTGAATAAATGTTCGGTAGTGGTTGGAGAGGCCATTGGCATGGATTGGCAACCATGTTTCCGTCAGTCTGCCCCAGGGCAGATGTGGCTACGGCGGTAGCTTACCACTATTATTGTCTGTGGAATGAATTAATAATGGACTCATTGTAAAGTGTCTTTTGGTGTCATGAAAAGTGCTATATAACTGCATTTCATTATTAAAAACATAACTATTACACATTTTTAAACTGAGACTGTTTTTTGGGGGGGGCGGGGGAGCTACAAAACCTCTCAGCACCAGGGCCTAATGGCAAGTTAAGGTGGCCCTGGCCACAGTGCTAACCACTGCGTCACCGAGCTGCCCAATTATTGAGCCATATAACAATTAAATGTTAATCAACTTTCACCTTAATGGCACTGTATATGAAAATTCTGGGTTTGTGACACCTATTGATCCTTGATTGGTCCCAAAGTGAACTGCAGCCTTTGTTCACTCCATTCATCTCTGAGAAGGTTTGTTTGATTATCTGCTAAACTAGATGAGGGTGTGATGTGTCAAAGCTTTCTAATGCAGGCTAATACTGTTGTTCTTCTGCATAACTGCATAGGACCCCTAACCTTTTTTGGAATGTAATACAGTCCAATACAAACCTGGAACCAATGATGCCACAGTTTTTTGGGGATTTTTTTTATGTTCAATGCTCGTGCTAGGATGTAGTTTGGGGGTAGTGGATGGATATAACAGCGGTTTCTCATGCAGGAAACAAGAATTGGCTCCCCATTGTTTCCTTTTTCCACTTGTGTATCACTTGCTTGTTACTATAGACATTTAATACAAATATGTTTACCGTTAGAGACTAAAACTAATTGGTAAGGTTTACAGTAATGACTTGGGTTATGGTTTAAAAAAAGATGAAGGTCTGCCACAGACTGTAAGAAAGATGGACTATAAAAACGGGGATGTCGCTCCACTTTACACTCACTCCTGCACAGATTCTGACTCAAAGATGTCAGTGCCCTAAGTCTAGGAAGAAGAGCTTCACTGTTGGACAATGAATGTAAATGATGATGTGTTATCTATGTACAGTCTATTTGATCTACTTCAAAAATGTTGCAGCTGTAACCCACTGTCTTGTTACATGACACCTCTCTCCTGTTAACACCACAGCCCAGAGCTTCACATTTTAAGCAAAACAGCTCCCTCCACATCAGTGCCTTGACAGAGAAGTGCCCTGACTGAACAGCAATATATAAAATGTCCCGGTTAAGGCTGGACTGGATGTTTATAAAGTCAGTGAATAGGACAAGGGTTCACTTTGTGACATGTCACTAAGGTCCATACATCTGGACAAACATATTAGTCAGCATACTGTACACCTGCCAGCCATACTATAACTAATGTAGTTCTCAACAATTTAGTCTGCTCTAATACTAGCAAGTGCAGACCCCCAAGGCTGGCGGCTGACTGATAGGACAGAGAGTTTAAAAAGAATAGTAAAAATGATTTTTATGAACCCCTCCATGGAGTGCCACCTTCACATGGTGGAGGGGTTTACATGCCCTAATTTTTATTTAGCGAATGCAAAGTCCTTAAGCCAAGCAGTTGCCTCCTGGTTTGCTGTATGGAGGGTGTGTAATCCTCCTTCCAGTCTTTGGAGCGGGCAAACCTCTATGATGTGTTCCATTGTTTGCTCCTCTCCACATGCGCACAGTGGGCTAGGGCTACTGCCAAATCTGTGAAGGCTGGCCAAGCAGGGGCCATGTCCAGTCCTGAAGCGATTGAGTGTAGACCACTGTCTCCTTGGGAGGTTGGTGCCCGGGACCTGTTGGTTGGGGTTTATCACCAGCTGTTTGTTTGGGACCTCCTTGGTCTCCCATTCCTCTTGCCAAGCTGTCTGGATGGTAAAGTCAGCTGGGGGAGGGTTTTTCCAAATCGGCCGTCTGGATGAAAGTCGGGCAAAGTCGGGCATGCCCTAATGATCCCAGGAGCTACAGTACAACTGGAAAGTATTCACAACGCTTCACTTTTTCCACATTTTGTTATGTTACAGCCTTATTCCAAAAGGGATTAAATTCATTTTTTTCCTCAAAATTCTACACACAGTACCCCATAATGACAACGTGAAAAAAGCTTTTTTGAAATTTTTGCAAATTTATTAAAAATAAAAAACTAAGAAATCACATGTCACTTCCGGTTATGGCGGCCGCCTAGAAGGACACGTATCACTCTGCTCTGCCCTTGGAAATAAAAATTCGGCAAATAACTCTCTCATTTGGAACAGAACTTTTCCCAGCGTTTGGGTGAGGATATGCCGGTGAAGACTAAGGCTGGGAAATCAGGAGGGGGAAAAATTGAATCGCCGAAGCAGTCCAAATTAACGGACTTTAAAGTTTGTGGCGCAGTAGAAAAAGCTGCGGATATGGCGGATGAAACTAGCGGTGGTGCGGTAACTGCTGCTGCTGACGATGGCGACACAGGTGCAGTGCTGGCTGCCATTAGCTCAATGAGAGCAGACTTTTCCGCTAAACTTGATGGGATTATGGCAGCGTTGGATGCAATGAGAAAGGAGTTGGGTGACTGCGTGGAACGAGTGACGCAGGCGGAGCTTCGTGTTTCAAGTGCGGAGGATGAAATTAGCGGACTTCAAATAAAGGTGCGCACTTTGGAAAAAAAAAATAAAGATCTGGAAAATAGCGTTCTGGACTTGGAATCTCGGTCCAGAAGGAACAACCTGAGGCTGGTGGGTTTACCGGAGGGAGCCGAAGGTCGTGATTCATGCTCCTTTTTGGAGGGGTGGATCCCGGAGGCGCTGAACAACGCGGAGCTAAAATCATCAGTCGTCTTGGAAAGCTCCCACCGAATTGGCCCACCGAGAGGTAACAAGGCAACACCGAGGACGCTAATTATGAAGTTTCTCAGCTACAGAGACAGGATGACGATCTCCAACGCGGTGCGGGCCAAAGGAGAAATTAAATACCAAGATCAGCAGGTGCGGTTCTACCCAGATCTGGCCTCAGGAATCCAACAATTAAGGAAGCAGTTTGACCCCATCCGCAAAGAACTGCGCAACCTTGAGATTCGTCATGGAGTGATTCACCCTGCAAGACTTCTGGTCACATATGAGGGCAGAACACGCATCTTCAAGACCCCCGAGGAGGCGCAGGAGCTCATCAAGAAGATCCAGGAAGAGACTGGTGGGAGCTAAGCATGAACAGAATATAGGGTAGAATATTTGAGCATTTAACTGATTAGAAGCATATAACAAGATTACAAAATATAGAATGTATTACATATTAAAAAAAAAAAAAAAAAAGTACAAAATTGCTAAAAAAAAATTGGAGTTAAATTGGAAAATTACAGAAGAGAGTTAATGTTACGTTATTAAAAGCAGTAGAGTTAGGGTGATTGGGAGGATGAAGAAGGAGTGGCTTTGGCTGTTCCTCGTGGGTGTGGAACGGTCGATGGCTATATCGGGAGACGGAATTTTTCTTTTGCTTTTGGGGGGATTGCCACAAATGTGGGAAGGGGGAATTTGTTTGTGTGTAGTTTGTAGGGTGAATGTTCAACCACTCATTTTTTTGCTTTTCTGTTTGAGCATGCTTACACTGCAAGGTAATCCCAAACTCCCTATTGATTATAAATCAAAGCGTTAATCTTAATTTAACTTCATGGAATTGCAGAGGTCTACAAAATTTAAAAAAACGTAAACAAGTTATGAATAAAATAAAAGACATGGGTTCAAAAATTGTGTTTTTACAAGAAACTCATCTAATAGAGCAAGATGTAAAAAGAATTAGGAGTAGATGGCAAGGAAATGTTTTCACCTCATCATTTTCATCCCGAGCCAGGGGAGTTATGACTCTCATACATAAATCAGTCCCATTTCAAGTGAAAAATGTAATTGGAGACAAATTTGGAAGATATGTAATCATTCAAGGATCTTTGCTATTAGAAAACATAAATTTGGTGAACTTATATGGTCCCAATATAGATGATCAAAAGTTCTTTGCCAATTTATTTCTTATCTTATCATCACTTACAGGGCAACATATAATAGCAGGGGATTTTAATTGTACATTGAATCCCAGTATAGATAGATCAACAGGACTGGACTGTACGCACAATGGATGTAGGATGACCATTAATCATTTTATGAAAGAATTGAAATTGATAGATATATGGAGAGAAATGAAACCACAAGTTAAAGCATACTCTTGTTATTCCAATACCTACAAGACATTCTCACGTATAGATTATTTTTTGATCTCCACAGAATTAAGGTCCAAGATTCAAAACTGTTTTTATGATAACATCGTGATCTCTGATCATGCACCCTGCTGTCTAATGTATGTAGATAAGAAATTGACAAAGGAACCAGGTAGATGGCAATTTCAGCATAAATGGCTTCAGGATGAGGAATTTGTTAAGTATATAGAAAAACAGATAGATGAGTTCTTTGATATCAATACTACACAAACATCAGCATGTGTAAAGTGGGAGGCTTTCAAAGCTTTTATTAGGGGACATATTATTAGTTATACAGGTTCAAAATCTAAGAAGACTCGAGAGGAGAGAGTTCAATTGGAACATAAAATAAAAATTCTTCAAGAAAGAGTATATGCAGGAAGAGATCCAAGGTTGGAGAACGAATTACTGATTTTGAGAGCTGAATATGACAAAAAATCAGCGAATAGAGCTGCCTCGAGTCTTCTAAGATTGAAACAATCTTTTTATGAACAAGGTGAAAAATCAGGAAAGTTATTGGCATGGCAGATTAAACAATTAGAATCTAAAACACCAATTACCAGTATTATAAGTAACGGACAGGTAGTTATAGATCCTTCAGAAATTAATAGAGCCTTTAGAGATTACTATGAAAAATTATATGATACCAAAAATGAATCTGACTTAACAAAACTACATGGGTTTTTGAATGATCTATTTATACCGTGTATTCCAAATGAAAATAGGGAGATACTGGAGTCTAAAATTAGTCAAGAAGAAGTTGGACTAGCCATTGATAATATGAAATCAGGAAAAAGTGCAGGACCAGATGGTCTTCCAGTTGACCTTTATAAAAAATTTAAGAATAAATTAACAAAACCTTTTTTGGAAATGGTTTTAGAAGCATTTCAAAATAGTAATTTACCATCATATATGAATAATGCCTTAATTATACTGTTGCCAAAACCAGGTAAGCCCTCTAATAAATGTGAAAATATGAGACCAATAAGCCTATTAAATGCCGACCTTAAGATAATTTGTAAAATTTTAGCAAGACGAATACAAGAAATTTTACCAAATATTATTAATCGAGATCAGAATGGCTTTATAAAGGGAAGACGAGGCTTCCATAATGTAAGAAGACTATTTAATATTATTTATTCTAATAAAGAAGCACCGGATACAGCTCTCTTATCACTGGATGCCGAAAAAGCCTTTGATAGAGTTGAATGGCCCTTTCTTTTTGAAGTCTTACAAAGGTTTGGACTTGGAAATAATTTTATAAAATGGGTTCAGATAATATATAATAATGCTACTGCAGAAATTCTAACAAATAACAATATTTCAAAATCAAAAAAAATCAATAGAGGATGTCGACAAGGCTGTCCACTTTCACCTTTACTGTTTACTATGGCAATTGAACCTTTAGCGATGGCGATACGTCTACAGTCACAAATATATGGAATTAAAGTTGGACCAACAGAACATAAAATCTCCCTGTATGCCGATGACATAATTTTGTTTATGTCGAATCTTAAAAAATCAATTCCGACCTTGTTGAATTTAATAAAGAATTTCGGGGAAATATCAGGATATAAAATAAATAAAACTAAATCTTCAATATTAATGCTAAATGAGACCCAGAGAAATTACCCAGCCCCTGAGGTAAATCAATTCAATGTTGTAAATCAGTTCAAATATTTAGGAATCCAAATTGTGCCTAAGCTAGAATCAGTCGCCAGTGTTAATTATGAAGCCTTAATGACAGATATTGATGAGTTACTTCAGAGATGGATGTCACTACCAATGTCGATGATCGGGAGAATCAATATACTTAAAAGTAATATTTTACCTAAAATACTTTATTTATTTCAATACATTCCCTTATCACCACCTTTAGATTTATTCTCAAGAATTAAAAAAAAGTTAGTGGAATTTATATGGAACAACAGGAGGGCTAGATTACGTCTGTCTTTATTATATTTACCATTTGATCGTGGAGGTCTGAAATGTCCAAATTTTATGTTGTATTATTGGTCGGCACAACTGAGGTCTATGACATATTATTTTTCATCAAATGATCTCCCTCACTGGACTGAAATGGAATCATACAATTTACCTTTACCTCTTCCCATATTCATATACTCAGATTCGGCAAAAAAATTACAAAAACAAGTTAAAAATCCATTTGTAAAGCATATGATCAAAATATGGTGTGAAGCTAAAAACTATTTAAAAGAACCACAGTTATTGTCACAATTTAGTCCAATATGGGGTAATCAATATTTTAAACCAGGGAGAGCGGACGCTGTATTTAAAGTATGGAATTTAAAAGGGATACAAAAGATTCAGGATTTATATTTGCCATGTGCAGAAAACATAATGTCTTTTGAAGAGTTGAGGATCAAATTTAATCTCAATAGAACACATTTTTTTAAATATCTTCAACTTAGAAACTTTATTCGATCAAATCAAAATAAAGCTCTCACTCGACCTATCTATTCATCCTTGGAAAAAATGGTGATGAAAGATAGTAAAAGAAAGGGTATTATTTCAGAGTTTTATAACTCATTGACACTATTTTCAAGTGAAATTTCACTGAAAAGATTAAACTACTGGAAAGAAGATCTGCAAACTGAAATTCCAGAGGAACAATGGGAATTGGCTTGTACAGAAGCTCAAACCAAATCAATAAATGTACGCCTTAAATTGATACACTTCAAATGGTTAATGCGGATGTATGTTACACCGGAGGAGTTAAATAGATATAACAAAAATATACCAGATACGTGCACAAAATGTATGGAAAGTAAAGGAACTCTATTTCATTGTGTATGGGAATGTAGATTAATAAGAATGTTTTGGGAAGAGGTGAGGGTAACAATTGAAAAAATAATCTCAAAACAAATCATATTGAATCCTAAACTGTTTTTGTTGGGTCTGTACCCAGAAAAGCATAATTTTAATAAAAGTGAAAGAACATTCATAGACCTCAGTTTGCTTAATGCCAAAAAATGTATTGCACTATTATGGAAAAAGACTTATAGACCAGATGTGACTCAGTGGTTAAGACAGATGTTAACAAACCTTCCATTAGAAAGAATAACATATATACTGAAATCAAAGGAAATTGTGTTTGAGAATATATGGAGACCTTTTATTGATTATGTAAAAAATTTAAACATAACTCTTGAAGAAGAAGATGAATGATATGTGCGGACCTTGTAAATTCCAAACTGGTGAATATAATATGTATACTTATGTGTTGGATTGTCTAGACTAAACAGAGGAGCATTGTTGAAGATTTGATTTTGTTGGTGGTTGTTGGTGTTTTTTTAGTGCATTTTTTTTTTTGTAGTACTTTAGTGTTAGTGTTTGATTGTTTGTATCATGTTTGTTTAAAAAAAAAAAGGTTCAATAAAGATATTGTGGAAAAAAAAAGAAATCACATGTACATAAGTATTCACAGCCTTTGCTCAATACATTGTTGATACACCTTTGGCAGCAATTGCAGCCTCAAGTGTTTTTGAATATGATGCCACAAGCTTGGCACACCTATCTTTGGCCAGTTTTTCCCCATTCCTCTTGGCAGCACCTCTCAAGCTCCATCAGGTTGGATGGGAAGCGTCGGTGCACAGCCATTTCAAGAGATTTCCAGAGATATTCAATTGGATTCAAGTCTGGGCTCTGGCTGGGCCACTCAAGGACATTCACAGAGTTGTCCTGAAGCCACTCCTTTGATATCTTGGCTGTGTGCTTAGGGTTGCTGTCCTGCTGAAAGATGAACTGTCGCCCCAGTCTGAGGTCAAGAGCACTCTGGAGCAGGTTTTAAGATAAGATAAGATAAGATAAGCCTTTATTAGTCCCACAATAGGGAAATTCCAGGATTGCAACAGCACAGGGATAGCAACACTCAGAGCAACAATCAAGAAGACAAGAAAACAAGAGCAGCGAATATACATATGTACATATAAATATATAAACACACAGTGCGGAGCATTATAGCTAGATGGACTAAACAGCATAACCATCTATTTAGTTACCCTTCATGGTATGAATATGTACCCATACATATTGTCACCCTCCATAGCGACTGATATTGTCCTAGTTGTATACTGGAGGGAACCATTTGTGTAAGTCTGTTGCATCTTTTGCATTCAATACTATTAGGTCATCACGTTTTTTTTGCAATCTCTGCGAGCAGCCCTGCTTAGGTTATACAGTCTGACAGCCGTAGGTAGGAAGGACCTGCGAAACCTCTCGGTCACGCATCTAGTCTGATGTAGTCTACTGCTAAATGAGCTCCTCAGTGCGTCCAGTATGTCCTGCATAGGGTGGGACTCGGACTCCAGCAGAGATGACAGTTTGGCCACCATCCTTCTCTCTCCTATCTCCTCCACTGGGTCAAGGCGCTGCCCCAGGACAGAGCTAGCTTTCATGATTAGTTTGTTCAGTCTCTTCCTATCAGCTGCTGTAATGCCACTGCCCCAGCAGACCACTCCAGAAGTGATGGCTGATGCCACCCCCATGTCATAGAATGTCTTCAAGAGCACCCCTTGTACACCAAAAGACCTGAGCCTCCTCAGTAGGAAAAGCCTGCGCTGTCCCTTCTTGTAGAGTGCATCGGTATTGCGTGACCAGTCTAGTTTATTGTTCAGATGAACACCCAGGTACTTGTAGGATGTCACCATCTCAATGTCTGTTCCCTGGATGTTTACTGGTGCTGTGAGGGGTTGTCCTTGCCTGCGGCAGTCCACCACCAGCTCCTTAGTTTTCCTCGCGTTGATCTGGAGGCAGTTCCGATGGCACCAATCCACAAAGTCCTGGATAAGTCTTCTGTACTCAGCTTCATCTCCATTGGAGATGAGGCTAACGATCGCAGAGTTATCAGAGAACTTCTGTAGATGGCAGCGTGTTGTGTTGTGCGAGAAGTCCGCAGTATAAAGGGTGAACAGGAAGGGAGCCAAAACCGTTCCCTGGGGGGCCTCCGTGCTGCCGATGATCGTGTCGGACACACAGTCCCGGGTTCTCACAAACTGTGGCCGATTAGTGAGGTAGTCCAGGATCCATGATGACAGGTGCTGGTCCACCCCTGCGCACAGCAGCTTGTCCTTCAGAATCATCAGTTGGATGGTGTTGAAAGCACTGGAGAAGTCAAAGAACATGATCCTCACCGCATTCCCGGGCTTCTCCAGGTGGGACAGGGAACAGTGAAGGAGGAAGAAGGAAGATTTTTTTTCATCCATGATGTCTCTGTACATTGCTGCATTCATCTTTCCCTCTGTCCTGACTAGACTCCCAGTTCCTGCCGCTGAAAAACATCCCCACAGCATGATGCTGCCACCACCATTGGCGTGATTATGAACAGTGCCTGGTTTCCTCCAAACATGACACCTGGCATTCATGCCAAAGAGTTAAATCTTTGTCTCATCAGACCAGAGAATTTTGTTTCTCATGGTCTGAGAGTCCTTCAGGTGCCTTTTGGCAAATTCCAGGCGGACTGCCATGTGCCTTTTAATAAGGAGTGGCTTCCGTCTGGTCACTCTACCATACAGGCCTGATTGGTGGATTGCTGCAGAGATGATTGTCCTTCTGGAAGGTTCTCCTCTCTTCAGAGGATCACTGGAGCTCTGACAGAGTGACCATCGGGTCCTTGGTCACCTCCCTGACTTGGGCCCTTTTCCCCTGATCACTCAGTTTAGATGGCCGGCCAGCTCTAGGAAGAGTCTTGGTGGTTCAGAACTTCTTCCATTTATGGATGAAGGAAGCCACTGTGCTAATTGGGACCTTCAAAGCAGCAGAAATTTTTCTGTAGCCTTCCCCAGATTTGTGCCTCAAGACAATCCTGTCTCGGAAGTCGACAGACAATTCCTTTGACTTCATGCTTGGTTTGTGCTCTGACATGCACCATCAACTATGGGACCTTATGTAGACAGGTGTGTGCCTTTCCAAATTATGTCCTATCAACTGAATTTACCACAGGTGGACTCCAATTAAGCTGTAGAAACATTTCAAGGATGATCAGTAGAAACAGAATGCATCTGAGTTCAGTTTTGAGCTTCATGGCAAAGGCTGTGAATACTTACTGTATGTATGGTACATGTGATTTCTTAGTTTTGTTGTTGTTGTTTTTTTAAATAAATTTGCAAAAGTCTAAAAAAAAATTTTCACATTGTCATTATGGGGTATTGTGTGTAGAATTTTGAGGAAAAAAAATGAATTTAATCCCTTTTGGAATAAGGCTGTAACATAACAAAATGTGGAAAAAGTGAAGTGCTGTGAATACTTTCCGGATGCACTGTATGCTGTTGGGGTAGGATCTCCCAAGACAAACTGGTCCTGGGTGAAGGGCCAGACATGGAGCGGTCCAGACTGGACCGTCCAGGGGATACCTATGGAAAGTTACAAGGATCCAGTGTACCCTATCCATTTTTGGAATTATTTTGGTAAAAAATGGATGGATGGCTAGATGGATCTTTATTATGAAATCATATTGCAGTTTTCCTGATGCAACATTACAGAACTTAATGCAATTTATTTCCCTGCTACTGTCTCATGATGAAGCCATAAAGCTGTCAAAAATATAGACAGTGTATCTTAAAATAAGTTACCAGCCATGCATTCCAACAGTTGTTTCCAGGTAAAATGATTACCCAAACCAATAAAGGTGCTGTTTATTTTTCCCCAAGAATCGTTTGTTAATGAGACCTCACTTAGTCTGAGCATGCAATGGTCCTCCAGATGACTGCATGTTTTAAGACGTATAAAACAGGTTCAGGTTACTTTATTTGTACCCGTAGGTAGATTTGTTTTGCAGTCTGGTGACATCCATATTTACAAGCCACAAATTACATTCAACATAGACACAAACACAGGCACACATGAAGCTGACTATAAACATTATAAAAATACTCAAGGCTCCATCAATCAGGGTATAAAAAGACAAAGAGATGGGAGAAAAACCAGAGGTAAGAGAGAAGGGTCATATTAAAAGTTAAAAACTAGTCAAAGAGGTTAAAAACTCAAAGGTCTAAAACCCAATAAAATATTTAGAACCCAAGTAACAGCCTACAAAAATAAGTAAATATAAAATGGAGTTAATAAATAGGTACCTAAATTATGTACAATATATTGTTACAGCTTGTTCAACTCTTTGACAGCAGCAGGAACAAAGCTGTTTTTGTAGCGCTGGGTTTTACTTTTTGGGACAGCAAACCTCCGTCTTGAGGGAAGAAGCTGAAAGTTGCAGTGCAAAGGGTGGGAGTCATCATTTAAAATGGAGGTAGCCATCCTCTGTACTTGTCTGGTGTACAGGGATGTCAGGCTCAGCTGTGACTCACCAAGCAAACGACTGGACCATCTAACTACCTGATCCAAGGATTTCCTCTGTTTCAGTTTTATCTGACCAAACCATGACACTAAAGAAAAGGATAAAACAGATTCAATAAAAGCCAGATAAAACATTGTCATTATGGTTCGGTCAATTTGGAAGCGTGCAAGTTTTCTCAAGCAATGCAAATGTTGCTGACCCTTTTTGCACACCCTTTCACAGTTCTCTTCAAAGTTTAAATTACTATCAATAATCGTCCCAAGATATTTGTAGGATTGTACACATTCGGTGGTCTGGCCTTTTAGTACGGTGACTTTGTGCCTGGGAGTTTTCCTCCTAAAGTCAATAATCATGTCTTTAGTTTTTGTCGTATTCAGCTGCAGGTAGGAATCCTCACACCAGTGAACATAATCATCAACTACTGGGCCGTGGCCACTCTCACCATCCTGGAGGAGACTGACAATAAATGAGTCATCAGCATACTTTATAATGTGTCTGTTGTCATGTCTGCTCGGACACGTTTGTGTACAGGATGAAGAGTAGTGGTGACAACACACACCCCTGAGGAGAGCCAGTAGAAGAGCACTTTAGGTCAGACAATGTACCATTGACCCTTACTCTCTGCGTCCTGTTGGTTAAGAAATCCAGAATCCAACCCACCAGATTATTGCTCAAATCAAATTGTTGCAGGAGCCTTTCAACTAAGATATGAGGTTGGATTGTATTAAAGGCGGAGGAAAAGTCCACAAATAAAAGCCTGGCGTGTGTCCCACTAAAATCCAGATGTTTAAAAAGCATGTTAAACAGTGTGACAGTGGCATCCTCCACTCCTCTGTGAGGCCTATAGGCAAACTGCAGAGGATCCAATGCATGCTCAGTCTGCTTTAGGACCTCACATCTGACCAGTTTTTCAAAAATTTTCATTAAAATTGAAGTCAAAGAAACTGGTCTAAAGTCGTTTACCGTTTTAGGACAGCTGGATTTTGGAACGGGAACAACCACGGCTTCTTTCCAGATCTTAGGCACATGTTGTGTCTGTAAGGACTTATTGAAAATGTAATGAAATATAGGACTCAGTTCATGTGCACAGGACTTTACCAAGCACCCACATATATTATCAGGGCCCTGACTTTTGTTCACTTTTACAGCGCAGAACTCCCTTTTAACATCCTGCACCTCAATATTAAAGTGCTGATTGTCTTTGAGTTTCTGTTTCAAATCTTGGGTTTCTGTGCTAAAATCAAAGGAGTCAAAACGACCATAAAAACAATTAAGAGCATTAGCCAGCTCTGTGTCTGAATTAAAACCATCTAACAGCACACGATTACCGTGCTCTGTGCTCTGAAGGCCTGCAATAGTTTTCATACTGGCCCAGGCTGAACCAAGTTTCTTTGTTGCCATCTTGCTTTCCAATTCTGATTTATAATTCTGTTTTGCGCTTAAAATTTCGGCCTTCAGCTCTTTTTGTGGCAACCTGTAGCTCAGAAACAGACCCCTGTTTAAAGGCAAGTGCTTTCCTCTGTAAGCAGGATTTAACTGATTTTGTAACCCATGGCTTGTTGTTGGGATATATTTTGACACGTTTACGTGGAACGATCTTATTTTTACAGAAAGCCATGTATGAGCATGTGACGTCCACCAAAGAGTCCAAATCATCCCCGCAGGCCAGTGTGAACATCTCCCAGTCTGTACAGTTAAAGCATTCCTGGAGGCTGTGCACTGAATCCTCTGTCCATACATCAATGTCTCTCATCTCCACCTTGCCTCTTCTGAGAGCAGTTTTATATGTGGGCAGCAAATGTACACAGTTGTGATCTGAGGATCCTACAGGAGGAAGGGGGAGTGATTTATAGGCCCTCTCTATGGATCCATAGCACAGGTCCAATGTCTTTTTTCGCCTGGTTGGGCAGGAGACATGCTGATAAAAGTTTTTAAGTGTCTTCTTTAAAGAAACATGGTTAAAATCCCCAAGAATGAAGTTTGGCGCCTCTGGAGAAATTGATTGCAGCCGCTGGACCACATCAAAGACGGTGCTGGAGGCGGAGTCAGCGTCTGCCCTCGGGTGGATGTACACAGTCGTGATGAAAAGCTGGAGGAACTCGCGAGGCAAATAAAAGGGGCGTAGTGACACAGACAGCAGCTCCACATTGGGTGTACAGATGCGCTCTCTGACCGTGACAGATGTGCAGTACTGCTTATTAATGTATAAACATACGCCGCCCCCCTGACGTTTCCCCGTTACCTCTTCCTGCCGATCCGAGTGCAGTGGGGCTCCAAAGCCGTCAATCCACAGGTCTGCGTCTCGGTCATGCGCATTAAGCCAAGACTCGGTGAAAGCCATGACACAGCAGTTCTTAAAGTCCTTCTGGTAGCGTACATTCCCTTGAATTTTATCCACCTGGTTTCTCAGGTGCTCATCAAGAAGACTGTTCATAGGTTATTCAGGCTATTTACACTTTTTCTACGAAGGAAATTTATTCTCTTTCTCATTCTCTCTTTCTTTTAGGATTCAATTCAAGGATTCAAAGATTTTATTTGTCAATACTACTATACGTACAGGACATACAGGAGAACTGAAAAGGTGTTTCTCTCTCTTCAGTGGTGTGCGCAATATAAAAAAAGAATAAAGCTGGAAAAACAACAACAGCAGTCCATGTACAGTAATGCTACCCGTAGTGCAAATAACGACAAAACATAAAACCCACACATCCTGTAGTACAAATAAAGAAACGATAAAACCCAGCAATCCTATATACAGAAAAGGGTAGAGCAATATAAGCTGCGGCTTCAGCCATCACCCATTTCGGATAACTTATGTTGAACTGTATAATCAGAGGAGTTATTGTCTAATTTGACCTTGTTGGATTTTCTTTCCCCCTTTGTTATATTATTCTGTTTCTTTTGATCTGTACTTTTAATCTATCCGAAATAAAGATTGATTGATTGATTGATTAATACTCGTAGTTGCAAGTTTGATACTGTAGTGTAGGTGCAGACAGTGATAGATTGGAATGCACATGATCAATATTGCAATAACAGGCAGCAGCAGGTATGGCCTTTGTGCAAATGGTTGCAGTAAGGTGCAGAAACATACAGCAGCAGATGTATTACTGTTGGCACAGAAAGACTAGCACACCAACAGCTGAGGTAGTTATTGTGCGGATGAGTGTGTTATGGTCCAGGGGTGGGGAGTGGCAGGTGGACAGAGTTCAGGGTCCTGATGGCCTGGCGAACAAACTTGTTTAGCAGTCTTGTGGAGCGGGCCCAGAGGCTCCGGTACCTTTTGCCAAGGACAGGGGGCTGAAGAGGGAGTGTGAGGGGTGAGAGGTGTCGCCTTCAATGTTGATGGCCCTGCGGGTGAGGTAAATGTCTGAGAGGGGGGGCAGAGGGGCACCAATGATCTTGCTAGGAGCTTTCACTGTGCATTGTAGCGTCTGCCGGCAGGAGGCGGTGCAGCTTCCAGACCACACCGTGATGCAGCTGGTGAGGATGCTTTCAATGGTGCCCTGGTAGAATGAGCACATGATGGGGGGTGGGACTCGTGCTCTCCTCAGTTTGTGGAGGAAAACTTTTAGTCTGTTAATTTATCACAAATTGGCCTTTGTATGACTTGTGCTGCCATAAAAGAATGTTCTGCCAATGCCAAGTTTAGGGCATCCAAAAAACAGCAACATTATTGCTCAAAATCTTTAGTTGCCCCACCAAATACAGGGTGCAATATATGGCTCTGTGGCCTGAAGGATAAAATTTAGATATTCTGAATGCCCTGCAATGGTCCAGTGGGACTTGTGAAAATGTGTGATAATAATTGAGAGTGACTGCTGTCCTTATATAGTAAATTATGAAAAAATGGGACGACCACAGTTAATGTGTAAAAAGAAAAGACGAGGAGTGAGCAGATGTAGGGAAATGACAGTGGGATAGACAGGAAAAAGCCGGGAAAATGATGGAATACGCATGTGCCGTAACACGTGTTGGTCAACCTTGGGTTGCCTGATGAAGGACAAAACATCGACAGAGGCAGGACTGTGCCTGGAGGCGGCCAGAAAGGGGTGCACACGCAGACACAATAACACACACACATACACAGAGAGAGAGTGAGAGAGCTCTAATTAAATTTACAGATGTCAATGCTCTAATCAGGAAAGCAAATCCCCTCCACACTGCTGTCAATCATCTGTCCATCTTTCCCTGCATCGTCCCACTTTTCTGCCCATCCGCGGACACAGAGACATCAGTGAGCGGTGTGACAGTTAAGAGACAAGTTGTTCAAAGTGAAACTCTTTCTGTCTCCCTGGCCCTAACACACACACACACACACCCAGTGGTATAAGTATAAATAGTCTTTCTGTCACCCACGCATGCTCCAACAGAGAAAGTGATTTCAGACAGCTATTGATCTCTCATGTAGCAGAGAGGACAGTAATGAACTCCGTGTAGAACAAATGACAGCCAGTAGAAAGAGATCTCTGCCCCACATGTCGCTGGTACATTGAGGTTTTCCGGTTGATGTTTTGTAGTTTTCCCACAGTGAGCAGTGACTTTGTAATGTTGAAAACTTTTTTTTTTTAAATTTCCAAGTGTCTCTAATAGCCCGAAAAAGATTGCGAAAGACGTTACATTTCTCATTAAAAAGGTTATCAGGTACTACTGTGCAAATCATTTGGTGCTGACTGCAAAAAAAAAAAAAAAAATTAAAAACATTAGAAATATTTCACAGGTACTCATTTTTAATAGAAATAATTCATGGAATTCATGAAATGTGTAGTGTAATAATAACTGAAATAATTCATGAAATGTGTAGTGTTTTTAGTAATTACACTTTTTAAAATTCCTTTTTTTTCTCTGAAAAGCTGTAGGCATTACAGAAAACAATAAAACCAATTTCTTCTCATAATTTCCAGCATAATATAAACGTATGATATAAATCCCATCTGTTTATGGTAAAATTGAATAAAAATCTTGCTGATTTATAAAAATATGTTTCTTTGTTTTTTCTTTGAACATCACAATCTAATTATTATACCAACCCCAACTGAATATATTCATATATGCAATATATTATGTTTTTAGTGCCTTTAATGTGTCTGTCCGTCTCTCTTGGCAGGATTAAAGAGTGGATCCAAGATTTTTTTCTTCACCTTTCATAACACTGTCAGATAGGGTATCTTTTGAAATTTTCAAGAATTTCATCAAGAATTTTGCATGGATTAGTTTTAATGGGTGTACAGTGTTGTGAAAAAGTATTTGCCCCCTTCCTGATTTCTTATATTTTTGAATATTTGTCACACTTAAATGTTTCAGCTCACTAAACAAACTTTAATATTAGACAAGTAAATGCAAAATGCAGTGTTTAAATGATGATTTCATTTATTAAGGTAAAAATGCTATCAAAACCTACCTGGCCCTGTGTGAAAACGCAATTGCCCCTGAAGCCTACTAACTGGTTCTGCCACCCTTAACAACAACAACTGCAATGAAGTGGCAATGAGTCTTTTACATCCCTGTTGGAAGAATTTTGGCCCACTCTTCTTTGCAGAATTGTTTTAATTCAGCCTCATTGGAGGGCTTGAGCTTGAGGTCACAAACCTTCTCCTTCAGGACTTTGGTTGACAGCAGAATTCAGGGTTCCATTAAGTACGGCGAGTCGTCCAGTCACGTTGTCTTGAAGCAGCAAAGCAGCCCCAGACCATCACACAACACCACCATATTTGACTATGATGTTTTGTTTAGTTTTTTTTGGGGGGGGGGGATTTTTTGCATATAGGGCTAGGTAGTTTTGGATAGCTTTTTTTTTTTTGCTTAATACATGAAATCATCATTTAAAACTGCATTTTGTATTTACTCGGGTTATCTTTGACTAATATTAAAATTTGTTTGATGATCTGAACATTTAAGTGTGGCAAATATTCAAAAACATAAGAAATCAGGAAGGGGGGATACTTTTCACAGCACTGGGTATGTATAGAAAGTCTCTCGTCGACCTCCGTCGGTCTATGATGACCATGGAAGAGAATTCTAAACGTCTACTCTGCTGGAACAGCACCGCCTGTGGCTGAACAGGCCGATGTGCACCGGTGTTCTACCTTCCAGCGTTGGGCGTTGGTAGGATTCAAGCCTGGGCAGGAAGATATGAAGGACAAGATGTTACCCATGCAGCATGTCCCCCCTCTCCACGTCACTGATGAATCCAAAGGAACAGCAGGGCTGCTATAGTTTGGCACCAGCGCCGTCGCAGGAGCTGCCAGAACGATGTTGAGCACAGCAGAGAACTGCCTTAGGGGCTCCGACTCCGGATTTTTCCTCAGGGTTGACTCCCGAAGCCTATCCCGTGACTGGGTGTGCCGCAAGGCAGCGGAGGTTTGAAATCAGGGTTTACCTTCCCCTAGATGGGCTACCTTCCCAGGTTGACGAGCCACCATCTACCCGAAGCATCTGGTTTTAAGGCGCCAGAGATCCGCCCTCGCCCCTTCTCCTATTAGTAAAAGCAGTTCCGCCGGGCTTAGAGACTAAACCACACGGGCAGGCTAGGAGTTGGACTTGGTTGTCAGAGGCTTTTCAAGACGCACGCCGTAAGGAGCATTTTATGAGCACTGGGAGCTTAACCCCAGTGCCGCTCCTGGCTATGACAACCTTGGAACCAAGGTTTAGAAAGTATTGAAGGCCAAATAAACAAACTGTTGCGATCAATGAAAGTGTTCTGGGAAAGTATTGCCTCCCCAATCAGGTAAGCAATCCCTGATCTCAGGTGGATATTCAACACTACATTAAAGACATTTCCTGCTGCCGCACGGGTACAACCCTTATCTGCTGGCTACTAAATTGTCCATCTTTTCCATAAGAGGGACAGTGACTAAGTGCATATATCACTCACCCTTGTTCTGTGAGGAACCACAGCTGCATTACTTCCATGTACACTCTATAATAATGCAAACCTACGTCAACCTAAAATGTTAGCAGTATTATTAAATTCTCTAAAAAAAAGATTAAAAGAGCAAGGACTGACCTTGGCTATCCTCTCAACTGCCAAAGAAGTACTTCTCTATGTTTCACTCCCTCTGTTCTCTTCTTTCCTCACCATTAAAGTAACAGAACTGCAAGAGCAAAGTCTGGCTGTACACGTGACAGAGGAGCTGAAAGAGTATGTTTTCCCTAAATACCCCTGGCACCTCCCCTGAATGTAGAAAGGACCCCATCAATCTTCACGTCCAGCACCAGTGGTGCTACAGTAACAGCATCCACTGGATTTTTGAGTGCCAGAGTGCGCCAGTGTGGATGAGTGTCCTGAAGGGACCCTCTGCTAAAGATAATGGGATGAAATGGAGATGAGGAAGACACACTGTCATTTTCATCTCCACGCCTTCCTCATGCTCCCCGTCTTCCTCTCACATTTTCTACTGAAAACCCTGTGATGTTTCACTTTCTGACTGATAGACTTCATAGTTAATACTTTGCCCTGGGCAGCGTCTCAACTTAAATCTTAGATATTCCTGTAGGATGCAACACAGCCAAAGACAGGGTTTAAAAGTGAGAGACAGACTACCCCCCCCCACAACCTATCTTCGTGGGGAAGCTGAATCCAGGCAAAATTTTAAGATGTATTAATTTAGCCTGTGTGCTCTCTCCTCCTTCACGATAACAAGCTCTTAATCCACTTAGCGGTTTTTTGTCAGTTAAAACCCCCAAAAGAAGTTTTCAGCTTGACATGGATCATTCACTCCACCCCCAACAATGTGCATAACTTAAAATTAAACCAACAAAAAACCATGTCTCTTATCAAAAAAAAAAAAATGTCTGCCCCTCTAGTGATAGTGTAGAGAAAATAAACTAAGCTTACATAGTCTCAGCTCACAGCTGCACTCAGTGTATTACACATGAACATGTATGTAAATCTAATGTGTAGGGGCCTGAAAATGTGTCTCCTTCAGCATGCCTTAAACTCTCTCACACACACACACACACGCAAGGTTTCACAGGAAGCATTAGAGCCGGCTTAATAGACAAGAATTTACCTTCAGGATTTACTGTATCATAAGAGTCCTGTAATAAGAGAGATGGAGAGAGAGTAACAAATAGTAAACTGTGAGCAGCATTAAGCTCGAGGCTTCATGTGTGGGGAGAGCTGAATTAGAATTTTTCATTTTCCCCCTCCTCCTCTCTCACAGTAATATTCAAAGTGTCCCCCCTCCACCTCTTCTCCACTCTAGCCTCTTCAGTCTGAACTTCATATGTGTGCTGCAAGGATTACATCTCAGGTGTGGGAAAGATTGGTGCAACTCCGATACACCAAAACCGGCAGCCACTTTGTGACTTTGTCGATGTGACTATAAGGGCTCCTTGGAGTTATTTTTTTTTTTTAAGTTGTGATGTTTTGTATAGTCAATGTACCTTTTTCTAATTAGTATTTCCTGAAAACAATATAGTGAAATTAAAATACTGAATAATATGTCGTCTCTTAAAGCTGGGGTGATGAATGTGTGACTACACACATAATGTATGCTGCTCTTTATCACACAAGCTATGTGAGCAATTTAAATATGTAAATATAAATATATAATGTGTAAATGTAAAGAATATTACAGTATGTCACATCATCCATCAGTGTCCATTTCATTTATACAACAGTTGGTTCTGACCGAGCAATCTGATTGGACAATATGCATTCCAGGAGTTACTATATTCCCTGATAATCACACTTGGACGTTTCACTGAATATGTATCATTACACTTCAGTGGTTTTCTGATAATCTTTAAATTATAGTTAATATCGTCAAAGAATATCTGAGAATTGCAATACTATGTTGGATACTATAATTTCACACTGAGGTGCTGTTTGAAAAGAGACAGACCTAAAAATCCAGACCTCTGTGACTCGGAAGTGAACATCTGGCTAAATACAGTATATTACATTTTTACAACAAAATAGATAGCTAGAGTTTATTTATTGTCTTGACTATCCAATCATAATACCTTTGTGGTAATGGACTCTTTATTTCTTCAAACTGCCAAGAAAAAGCAAGTAAAATGTGCAGAAACTAAAGGAAAGAAGCAGCTAAATTGCTAACAAGCTAACTAGCTGTTGATGCAAGTCATGTGACCCACAGAGCCTACTCAACAGGTGACTGGCACTGGACAGTATTTAATTTGATTACGTGTATCAAGTGACAATAGACCTATTGTTTTCTACATTATGCTCATTGAGGTGCTTAGCAACAGTTAACTGGGTACATTTGGAAGGGACTATTCTTCTAGGCGGAGCAAAATAACTGGTTAAACAAACAAAAATCAATTTACCCTCTATTGCTGTCATTTAATAAATTGTACTTGTGAAACTGTTCTTTGGCACTCTCCTTCGCATTGGGGCCCGCGACTCAATCATCGCAGTGATATATTCATTGATACCGTACTCCCTCTTGTGTAATATTGCTTAACTATCACATACAGTTGTGGTCGTATGTTTACATACCCTGGCGGAATTTGTGATTTTTTTTTGGCCATTTTTCAGAGAATATGAATGATAACACAAAAAATTTTCTTTCATAGTTAGTGGTTGGGTGAAGCCATTTATTATCAAACAATTGCATTTGCTCTTTTTACATCATAATGACAACAGAAACTACCCAAATGACCCTGATCAAAAGTTTACATACCCTGGAAGTTTTGGCCTGATAACATGCACACAGGTTGACACACCGGTTTAAATGACTACTAAAGGTAACCATCCTCATCTGTGACCTGTTTACTTGTAACTAGTGTGTGTGTGTATAAAAAGTCAGTGAGCTTCTGGGCTCCTGACAGACCCCTGAATGTTTCATCCAGTGCTGCACTGACGTTGCTGGATTCCGAGCCATGGGGAAAACAAAAGAAATATCAAAGGACCTGTGGGAGAAGATAGTTGAACTTTATAAAACAGGAAAAGCATATAAAAAGATTTCCAAGGAACTGAAAATGCCAATCAGCAGTGTTCAAACTCTAATTAAGAAGTGGAAAATGAGGGATTCTGCTGAAACCAAGCCACGGTCAGGTAGACCAACAAAAATTTCAGCCACAACTGCCAGGAAAATTGTTTCATGATGCAAAGAAAAACCCTCAGATAACTTCAGCCGACATACAGGACTCAAAGAAAAAAAGTGGTGTGGCTGTTTCAAGATGCACAATAAGGAAGCACTTCAAGAAAAATGGGCTGCATGGTCGAGTCGCTAGAAGAAAGCCATTACTACGTCAATGCCACAAAGCAGTCTGCTTACAATACGCCAAACAGCACAGAGACAAGACTCAAAACTTCTGGAACAAAGTTATTTGGATTGATGAGACCAAAATTGAACTTTTTGGCCACAACCATAAATGCTACATTTGGAGAGAAGTCAGCAAAGCCTATGATGAAAAGTACACCACCCCTACTGTGAAACACGGAGGTGGATCGCTGATGTTTTGGGGATGTGTGAGTTACAAAGGCACAGGGAACTTGGTCAAAATTGATGGCAAGGTGAATGCAGCATGTTATCAGAAAGTATTGGAAGAAAATTTGCACTCATCAGCCCGGAAGCTGTGCATGGGACGCATTTGGACATTCTACCATGACAATGATCCAAAACACAAGGCCAAGTCAACCTGTCGTTAGCTACAGCAGAAAAAAGTGAAGGTTCTGGAGTGGCCATCTCAGTCTTCTCACCTCAATATCATTGAGCCACTTTGGGGAGATCTCAAACGTGCAGTTCATGAAAGACAGCCCAAGAATTTACAGGAACTGGAGGCTTTTTGCCAAGAAGAATGGGCAGCTTTACCATCTGAGAAAATAAAGAGCCTCATCTACAACTACCACAAAAGACTTCAAGCTGTCATGGATGTTAAAGGCGGCAATACACGGTGTTAAGAACTAGGGTATGTAAACTTTTGATCAGGGTCATTTGGGTAGCTTCTATTGTTGTTATGATGTCAAAAGAGCAAACACATTTGTTTGATAATAAATGGCTTCACCCAACCACTAACTATGAGTGACTTACTTACTTAACTTAATCCTCGCCTGGCCACTTAAGTGACCGTTGTGGCCAATCGTCTGAAGGCGGGGCGATCTTGGGCTAGGGCGACGAGGTCAGCCAGAGGTCTTATCATTGCAACCTGGATCGTCCAGGACAATCTGGTCCGGCCTCGGGGGCGATGCCAGCTGTGGGGGGTGGATGAGCGCTGGCGGAGAGGGCCTGCTTGGCCGGTGTCCCGTCTTCCAGCCTGGCCACATGGCTGAGGAGCTACAGCCTCCCTCTTCTGATGACGGTGGAGATGGGGATAGGACTGCCAGCCTTCCTGTAGACCTCATTGTTTGTGGTGTGGTGGAACCATCGGATGCCGAGGATGTTACGGAGGCAGGTGCGATGGAATGGGTGAAGGAAAAGTGAAATGAGTGAAAGAAAAGTTTTTGTATCATCATTCATATTCTCTGAAAAATGGCCAAAAAAAATCACAAATTCTACCAGGGTGTGTAAACTTATGAGCACAACCGTATATATGCACAGAAAAAAAAAATCACAATGGGAACTGATAACGGCAGCTAGCTGCCTTTAGGCCTGGTCAGAGTACAACTATAGTAAAATAAGCTAAGATACCATCTGAGAACTACATATTTGGCTAAGTGTTGGTAAATGAACAAGGATTCCAGTGGAGGTGGATAGAATTTATGGAAAATAGCGATCAAAACAGCCATGATCAGCCAGTTAAGCTAATGCTAGGCAGTCTGTCTGTCAGCCTCTCCACAAAGAGGGGAGCTCTAATGCAATTAGACGGACTGTCTCCAATTGCCTAGCCAAGCTAATGCTAATGGTTCAATCTACTAATTATCAGGGCAAAAATATTAAAAAAAAAAGTCACAATGATGCAAGAAACTGTGGACCAGGTGGGACAGGGAATGTCTAGTGGGGTGACTGGAATTTAAAGAAAATCATATTAAAAACCACTCTCAGTCAACTAACTCTGTAGTCATATGACCCAAGAAAAAAATTTAGAAGGTTAAATCTCACCATGTTTTAGTGAATGGAACCATTAAACCAAAATGCAGCTCAGTGTTGCATTTTCCTCTGAGACAGGTGTGTTGGAATCCACCGTTATGCCAACAAGGTCAGCAAGGTTCAATGATAATCATTTTTGAGTGCTTATCAAACACCATTACACACACCATATATCCTTTTATATGATCTGTGAATGGACTTCACAGAGGAAGATGTGCACTTTGTCCTTGCTTTAATGGCACTGGAAGTTGATGGAGTTGCAGCAACAGACACTATAATGTACCTGATGTATCATAGTCTCGTCTCTCATTCTCCACGCAGTGGGATGGCAGTCCCTGTGCTGTAAAGTCATCACCATGGCTTCACTGCAGGTTCATTTCAAGAAGGAGACCCATGGACCTTAAAACAGTGTGATTTGAGAGCAAATAATATTCAGGCAATGACATGATCTTCAAACATTCAAACCATGGTATACAGACAGAGAAAATGGACAACTTTAACGACATATTTTGCCAGTAGTATTTTTTCTCCATTTGTCTTTGAAATTTCTTTTACTTTAACATACAGTGATATTATCTAGAAGTGCCATTTTCAAACACCGCTAATATAACCCTCTTCATTTGGAAGTTGTGTTTGACTTTGAAGCAGTCCCATCATCTCCTGGCCTCAGTGATGAAAATAAGAATATAGCAATATCATTAGAATGATGCTAGAAGTACAATCTAGCATGCACAGCATGTATTTAAGTGACTACAATGGGACAGGAAGATAACCATGCCGCTCTCTTCACCGTTATACTCAGCAGTGGTATTTAGCCTGACAGCCCCATCTTTAAAAGTAAATGATACTTTATACATATTCATGATTCCCATAGCATATCCTTCTTATGACCTCTGAATCACCAGCTCATCTAAAGAGAACGTGGTCTTTTTCTTCCACACAGAGCTCCCTAATTTGAATAACATGTGCCTCCTTGGTGCACTGGAGCCCACAAACGTCTATTTTTTTTTCCAAAGAAATCCAATTGCTAATTTTTTTGTGGTGGAATAGTAGACATATGGGAGAAAGACATGCATAAGATATTCAAAGATAGAAGGAAAAAATATCTTAACCAACGGTAAATGGTGTTCACTTATACAGCACTTTTTCCTCATCTCTGGATGACCAAAGCACTTTACAGATCCTGCTATCCACCCATTCACGGATGGCAGCAGAGCTGCCATACACGCACAGGCGCTAGCTTGGCTACCAGGAGCAATTGGGGGTTCAGTGTCTTGCAAACTGCAGACAGAGTGGTAATCGAACCCACAACCCTCTGATCAGTGGTTGGTCACACTACACCTGCGCCACAGCCGCCCAAAGGAACTGAGACTGGTATTTGGGTCAGGGGCAGAACAAGAGAGGTGCACTGGCATTAATACAATTAATTAGGAAGAGAGAAAGAAGAGGATGTTTAGCTGTACAAAGAGAGTAGCTTACAGCTGTGTTATCTGGGTGAATGTAAAACAGGCAAGAGGCTAGGGGTGTGGAGTACTACAATCCCAAAAACTAAGAATGCGTGCAATTTCAGTGCTGTAATCTTTTATCAAAGCTTTACTTAAATGCAATTACTTTAGCTTTACGTAAAGTGGATCAATGGAAAGAAGAGTCAGAAAGGACAAAGCATATAACAGAGGTCAGAGAAGATAGCACTTCTGTGGTCAGTCGATGGTATTGGATGAATGCTTCAACTGTCTAAAAACCCAATATCATCTCAGCAATGTACTGTCATCTAATACATAATTCAGGGGGGAAAAGACATGTGATTGATTGAATAAAAAAAGCTGTTCCCTGTAAAATGATTGCAATCTACAGATACAGAGATAGTCTTAAATGGTCAAAGGCTCTCTACATTTGCTTCAGAATAGTACAGTTTTCATGATACTGTACATACATGACATGTATGCTAGATACAATAATGTCAAAATCGTCCACTGTATATAAAGTTGAACGATGTGCCACCACTTTGTCCATTGTAGACAAGTAAAGCTCCATTTCCAGGATTTAGGGTACTGCTATTTTATGTTTTGGAGCCAAAATCTCGAGAGTAGTTTCTGTGAAGCACGTGGACAAAATTGTTGGTACCCCTCTGTTAATGAAAGAAAAACCCACAATGGTCACAGAAATAACCTGAATCTGACAAAAGTGGTAATAAATAAAAATTCTATGAAAATTAACCAATGAAAATCAGACAATGCTTTTGAATTGTGGTTCAACAGAATTAATTTAAAAAACAAACTCATGAAACAGGCCTGGACAAAAATGATGGTACCCTTAACTTAATATTTTGTTGCACAACTTTTTGAGGCAAACACTGCAATCAAACGATTTCTGTAACTGTCAATGAGACTTCTGCACCTCTCAGCAGGTATTTTGGCCCACTCCTCATGAGCAAACTGCTCCAGTTGTCTCGGGTTTGAAGGGTGCCTTCTCCAGACGGCATGTTTCAGCTCCTTTCACAGATGTTCAGTAGGATTTAGATCAGGGCTCATAGAAGGCCACTGTAGAATAGTCCAATGTTTCGCTCTTAGCCATTCTTGGGTGTTTTTAGCTGTGTTTGGGTCATTATCCTGTTGCAAGACCCATGGCCTGCGACTGAGATCAAGCTGTCTGACACTAGGTAGCACATTTCTCTCTAGAATACCTTGATAGTCTTGAGATTTCATTGTACCCTGCACAGATTCAAGACACCCTGTGCCAGATGCAGCAAAGCAGCCCAGAACATAACAGAACCTCCTCCATGTTTCACAGTAGGGACAGTGTTCTTTTCTTGGTATGCTTTATTTTTGCGTCTGTGAACATAGATCTGATGTGCCTTGCCAAAAAGTTGCAGTTTTGTCTCGTCTGTGCATAGGACATTCTCCCAGAAGCTTTGTGGCTTGTCAACATGCAGTTTGGCAAATTCCAGTCTGGCTTTTTTATCATTTGTTTTCAACAGTGGTGTCCTCCTTGGTCGTCCCCCATGAAGTCCACTTTGGCTCAAACAACGACAGATGGTGCAATCTGACACTGATGTACCTTGACCTTGGAGTTCACCATGAATGTGTTTAGAGGTTGTTCTGGGCTCTTTTGTTACCATTTGTATTATCCGTCTCCACCTGCAGCCACGTCCAGGGAGGTTGGCTACAGTCCCGTGGATCTTAAATTTCTGAATAATATGTGCAACTGTAGTCACAGGAACATCAAGCTGCTTGGAGATGGTCTTATAGCCTTTACCTTTAACATGCTTGTCTATAATTTTCTTTCTAATCTCCTGAGACAACTCTCTCCTTTGCTTCCTCTGGTCCATGTTTAGTGTGGTACTCACCATGTCAACAACCAGCGCAGTGACTACTTGTCACCCTTTAAATAGGCTGACTGACTGATAACAAATTTGTAGACACCTGTGATGTTAATTAGAGGACACATCTTGGTTGAACATGTCCCTATGGTCACATTATTTTCAATCTTTTCTAGGAGTACCATCATTTTTGTCCAGGCCTGTTTCATGAGTTTGTTTTTTAAAATAATTCTGTTGAACCACAATTCAAAAGCATTGTCTGATTTTCATTGGTTAATTTTCATAGAATTTTTATTTATTACCACTTTTGTCAGATTCAAGTTATTTCTGCGACCATTGTGGATTTTTCTTTCATTAACAGAGGGGTACCAACAATTTTGTCCACATCTGTAAGTTTGGACTCATAGGCAGCAACCTCAATCCTGACCAGTCATAAGCATGCTTAATTTTTACAGCATCCCTGTTTTATAGTATCAAATAGGTAGGACCAAACCAGAAACCAGAAAAGTGCCAATCTGAACATAAAACAGCGTGATTAAAAACTACATACAGGACAGAAGCTATCTTTTCTAAAAAAAAATAAAAAAAAAATAAAAAAATAAATTGACAAGTATTTCTAGTCTTCACTTGTACAGAATGCACAGATTTCACTTTAGAGCACTCCGATGCTGTCCATCTACAATGCTCTGCACTGTGTGTTCATACTGTATATTCATATATTTATTCCATCCAGCTACAATGCTCTGCACTGTGTGTCTGTGTGTGTGTGTATATATATATATTTTATAGTAATACGTACATATGTATATTAGCTGCTCTTGCTTGCTTGTTTTTTTCTTGCCTTCTGATTGTTGCTCTGAGTGTTGCTATCCCTGTGCTGTTGCAATCCTGGAATTTCCCCGTTGTGGGACTAATAAAGGCTTATCTTATCTTATCTTATCTTATCTTTACTCAGTTTGTATGTAAAATCAGAAAAGTAAATCCACTTTAAACGGAGTACAGCTCTTCAAGTGACAAAAATCATGACTGTTGATGATAAAAATTCAGGTTATCCCCAATTCTTCTTCTTCCAATCTCCTGTCACCATGAATTCTTTGGAAATCTATTAAGTTAATACTCTCTTCAGTTAAAGCCAACTCAATATCACAGAAATAGACAAAAAAAAAGACCTGTATCTCACCAATTGTGTTGCTGGCATATATTAAAATTAACCACCAGCAATTTAACAGGGAACGAAGTAAATACATCAGAATATGCCCTTACATAAAAGGGTGACATCATCACCTTCTAAAAGCAATCAAGTCTGAGTATAAAGGAGGTGAAGGGATGATGAGCCATACCAAAAATAGCACCTCCGTGCAGGCTCAGTTCCCTTCACTTCCAGGTTACTGAGTCATTTCTTTTACTCATTAAATACACATTTACAGCTGCTTCAAGTTAGAGACATAGGTAGTTATAAAACTTCTTAGAATTAAGAGGACTTGTGCCTACCTGTGCATGCCCGTAGAAACCAAGTATAAGCATGTATTTCTGCATGCCTGTAGAAAGCAGGTGTAAGCAAGGGTGTAAGCAAGCACGTCAGCACTCATTCAGTGATGCCTGCCTTTGATCTTTGATGGTGTCATAGCAAGTCCTATATCTTTGATGATGTCATAGCGAGTCCTATGATCTTTGATGTCATAGCGAATCCTATGATCGTGAGTGATGCCTGCCTTTGATCTTTGATGATGTCATAGCAAGTCCTATGATGACTGCCTTTGATCTTTGATGATGTCATAGTGAGTCCTATGATCTTTTAGCGAGTCCTATGATCGTGACAGACAGATTTCTTGAATTACACTGGTCAACACCAAATTTATTGTCTACATTTTTTTTTAGCTGATTTAGGACAATTTTGATGTACTGAATCCAAAATTCACACTGCTTTTGTGCAATCAGGTCAACTTTTTGAACTATGGCCACGTGTTTTTTACGTTTTTGTTTACATGTATGGGTATTTTCGCTTTATATGATGCAAAATTCTTTTTTATTTCTTGAAATTCTCTGAATTTTGAACAATGATGACGTAACATTCAATTTACATGGACTTACCTTTATCAATGTCTACTATTCAGTTTACAGTACAACTGTACAACTGCTTACAACTTAGCATAAAAACCTGACCTGATTTAGATCAGGTCACCTACGCCAGACTCCTGTACATTGATTTCAGTTCAGCATTCAACACCATTATTCCCCAGAGACTGATGGAGAAATTACTCCTTCTAGGTCTGAACACTGCCACATGTCTCTGGATCCTGGACTTCCTGACTGAGAGACCTCAGTCTGTCCGTGTTGGAAATAACATCTCCAACTCTATCACGCTGAGCACCGGATCCCCTCAAGGCTGCGTACTCAGTCCACTGTTGTTCACACTTCTAACACATGACTGTGTATCCAGACACAAGGGGAACCAGATTATTAAGTTTGCAGACGACACCACAGTGGTGGGACTTATTCAGAGGGATGAGGAATCAATGTACAGGGAAGAAGTTAGAGACCTGGAGGGCTGGTGCAGGGAGAACAATCTGGTGCTCAACATGGACAAAACGAAGGAGATGATTATCAACTTCGGGCGGTCACGGCCTGAACACGTCCCTCTCAACATCGTCAGCCGTTTGGTGGAGAGAGTGGAAAACATCAAGTTCCTCGGAGTGCAGATCTCGCAGGACCTGACCTGGAGCAAGAATTCCTTGAGGATCAGGAAGTGGGCCCAGCAGAGACTGCACTTCTTGAGGAAACTCAAACAGGCCTCTTTCCCTATCTGCATCCGCAGGACCTTCTACAGAGGTGTGGTGGAGAGTGTTCTGATGTACTGCATTGCAACATGGTACTCCAGCTGCAGTATGTCAGACAAAAAAGCCCTGCAGAGGATAGTTAAGGGAGCTGAGAGGGTAATTGGAGTTTCCCTCCCCTCTGTCCAAGAACTTTTTCAGAACTGTTGTAGGAGCAGGGCACTGAACATTGTCAAGGACCACTCTCACCCTCTGCATAAACACTTTGAACTGCTGCCATCTGGCAAACGATTCCGGAGCATCAGAGGCAGAACCACCAGACTGATTAACAGCTGTCCCTTCTTGTAGAGTGGGTCGGTATTGTGTGACCAGTCTAGTTTATTGTTCAGATGAACACCCAGGTACTTGTAGGATGTCACCATCTCAATGTCTGTTCCCTGGATGTTTACTGGTGCTGTGAGGGGTTGTCCTTGCCTGCGGCAGTCCACCACCAGCTCCTTAGTTTTCCTCACGTTGATCTGGAGGCAATTCCGATGGCACCAGTCCATGAAGTCCTGGATAAGTCCTCTGTACTCAGCTTCATCTCCGTTGGAGATGAGGCCGATGATCGCAGAGTCGTCAGAAAACTTCTGTAGATGGCAGTGTGTTGTGTTGTGTGAGAAGTCCGCAGTATAAAGGGTGAACAGGAAGGGAGCCAAAGCTGTTCCCTGGGGGGCCGCCGTGCTACCGATGATCGTGTCGGACAGACAATCCCGGGTTCTCACAAATTGTAGCCGGTTAGTGAGGTAGTCCAGGATCCATGATGACAGGTGCTGGTCCATCCCTGCGCACAGCAGCTTGTCCTTCAGGATCATCGGTTGGATGGTGTTGAAAGCACTGGAGAAGTCAAAGAACATGATCCTCACCACGTTCCCGGACTTCTCCAGGTGGGACAGGGAACGGTGAAGGAGGAAGATTACTGCATCCTCCACCCCAACGCCATGCTGGTAGGCGAACTGGAGTGGATTCATCACTGGTCCCACCAGGGGGCGGAGGTGAGCAAGAAGCAGTTTCTCCAGGGTCTTCATCATGTGAGACGTCAGGGCCACTGGTCTGTAGCTGCTCAGGTCTTTGGGGTGGGAAGTCTTTGGTACAGGTACCACACAAGATGTTTTCCACAACTGTGGTACCCTCCCCAGCTTCAGGCTCAGGTTGAAGATGTGCTCCACAATCCCACACAGCTGGTCTGCGCAGGACTTGAGGAGCTTCGCGCGGATGCCGTCCGGTCCCGAGGCCTTCCTCGCCTTGATCTTCCTCAGCTCCATCCTCACCTGGGTCTTAGTGAGGGTCAGGTTGGGGGGCTGTGTGCTGGGAGTGGGGAGGGGTGTTGGTGGAGTGGGGTGTGGACAGGTCTCGATGACTTTAGAGACAGCAGTGGTTAGTGTGCAGTGATGAGTGATGCCTGCCTTTGATCTCTGATGATGTCATAGCGAGTCCTATCATCGTGAGTGATGCCTATATAGACATCATGTAGAGATCATAGGAACATCATAGGCGATCATGTAGAGCTCATAGGAACATCACAGGTGGTCCTATGATCTTTTCGCGAGTCCAATGATCGTGACAGACACAAATTTCTTGAATATATAGAGTGATAATGGTCTAGTTTCAACAGATTACACCTCTCACCCTCCACCATTTCACTGCATTTGTCATGTTTGCTCCTACGGGGCAGAGAGACAAACCCACGCGCTGAATGGGGTTTGTGACATTTATGAACAAAAATAAAGTTCAAAAAGGTGCCAACAATACAAAAAATGCAAAGCAAGAATGACTTACAGAATTTGCCTCAGAGCTGGGTGCGCTCTGGAGAAGTGGAATACTTCAGAGGCTGGGAGTAGAGGAATGAAGAGTAGTTAAACCAATATAGCCGCAAAGACTAACTGAACAGACAGAGCTTAAATAGTGAGGAATGGAATGCCACAATGAGCCACACGTGTGGGGAACAGGAGCGAACTGGTGACCCAATTACAGATTATCCGCAGCCGAGGTGGCTAGGGGAGCAGGAAGAGAGCAAATAACCAGATGGAGATGTCTGGGAGAGGAGGAATAATGGCCCTGTCACGGGAAAAGACAAAATAGTCTTAAACCACACAAATAGACAATAATTATAACAATACTGAAGTATAAATAATAAATAGGACGATAAATCATCAGAAACCAAAACACAGAAAGCCACCACAGGGCTTGGAAAACATACAGAAAATATTCATAAATAAATCAAGAGACTGAGCCTGGTACAACCCGTGCTCAGTCCTGTGACAGCATTACATGTTTTTCAAGATAAGATAAGATAATCATTTATTGATCCCCATGGGTGTTATAGCAGCAGGAAGTCAGGAACAAAACAGGGAGAAAAATAGGTATGTCAAATATATGAAAGACTTGTTAAGACAGCACTTGCGGTGTGTGATAATGAAAAAGCAAGTCAAACTTGACAAGTCAGCAAGTCAACATGGGTAGAGGTATAAGGTGACAAATTGTGTATTAGTGCAACACGTTCCCAAAATATAACATTCAAGGCACAAACACAAGATGAGGGTGTGAAGTGTGCGAGTGTCTGGGGGTTGTGGGGGTCAGTGCTGTCAGTTTGTGGCTCTGGCTATTATGCAGTCTAATGACAGTGGGTACAAGAGTGCAGTAATGCAAAAAATCTTTTTTCCCTAAGAAAAGTTCAACCAGTTTGGGAGAACATTTAAGTGAAACCATACTTTATAATCATCCATTACAGTCATTGTTGTGGAGGATGATAACTACAGGGCTGGCAGTCTAATCACCTTCCCCTCCCCACCCATGTGCTCAGGGTAAGATGCTAAACCACAGCATGCTGTTATCGGCAGCTTCAGTCTAACTGGTGACTCTGATTGGATTCTGTGAATTATAATTATTTTTGTCCTTCTGTCATAGTTGTAGTACTGTATGTAGTTGCATGAGTTAATTATATGATTGATGTACAGCAGCACAAAGTGTCCAAAACAAATTTCCCTTTGAGACAAGAAAGTATTATCTCTCTATCTCTAAATTATAAAATGCTGTCTTTGTGATTTCCCTGGCACTGATGCTGCCTTCCAATCTTAGAAAAGTGCTGTCCAACCTATTATTTTTGCTGTGTGTTTACATGTATAAGAATATACAGTGGTGTGAAAGTGTTTGCCCCCTTCCTGAATTCTCAGTTTTTTGTACGTTTGTCACACTTAAATGTTTCAGCTCATCAAACTAATTTAAATATTAGACAAAGATAACACAAGTAAAGACAAAACGCAGTTTTTAAATTAAAGTGTTTATTAGTAAGGGTAAAAAAAAAAATCCAAATCTACATGGCCCTGTGTGGAAAAAGTGATTGTCCCCCCCCATTAAAACATAAATTAACTGTGGTTTATAACATCTTTGGAAAGCTGAGTTCAATTTCTCTAGCCACACCCAGGCCTGATTATGGCCACACCTGTTCTCAATCAAGAAATCACTTAAACAGGACCTGCCTGACAAAGTGAAGTAGACCAAAAAATCCTCAAAAGCTAGACATCATGCTGCAATCCAGAGAAATTCAGGAACAAATGAGAAACAAAGTAATTGAGATCTATCAGTCTGGAAAAGGTTATAAAGCCCTTTCTAAAGCTTTGGGACTCCAGCGAACCAAAGTGAGAGCCATTGTTCACAAATGGCGAAAACATGGAACAGTGGTGAATCTTCCCAGGAGTGGCCGGCCCACCAAAATTAGCCCAAGAACGCAGCGACGACTCATCCAAGAGGTCATAAAAGATCCCACAACAACATCCAAAGAACTGCAGGCCTCACTTGCCTCAGTTAAGGTCAGTGTTCATGACTCCACCATGAGAAAGAGACTGGGCAAAAAAGGCCTGCATGGCAGAGTTCCAAGACAAAAACCACTGCTGAGCAAAAAGAACTTAAAGGCTTGTCCCAGTTTTGCCAGAAAACATCTTGATGATCCCCACGACTTCTGGGAAAATACTCTATGGACTGATGAGACAAAAGTTGAACTTTTTGGAAGGTGTGTGTCCCCCATTACATCCGGCGTAAAAGTAACAGCATTTCAGAAAAGCAACATCATACCAACTGTAAAATATGGTGGTGGTAGTGTGATGGTCTGGGGCTGTTTTGCTGCTCCAGGACCTGGAAGACTTGCTGTGGTAAACTGAACCATGAATTCTGCTGTCTACCAAAAAATCCTGAAGGACAATGTTTGGCCATCTGTTCGTGACCTCAAGCTGAAGTGCACGACAATGATCCAAAACACACCAGCAAGTCCACCTCTGAATGGCTTAAGAAAAACAAACTGAAGAGTTTGGAAGGGCCTAATCAAAGTCCTGACCTGAATCCGATTAAGATGCTGTGGCATGAGAAGGCGGTTCATGCTCAGAAACCCTCCAATGTGGATGAATTACAACAATTCTGTAAAGAAGAGTGGGCCAAAATTCCTCCACAGCACTGTAAAAGACTCATTGCCAGTTATCACAAATGCTTGATTGCAGTTGTTGCTGCTAAGGCTGGCCCAACTAGTTATTAGGTTTAGGGGGCAATCATTTTTTCCAAACACAGGGCCATGCAGGTTTGGATTGTTTTTACCCTTAATAATAAACACCTTCATTTAAGATTCAAAATTCAAAGGCTTTATTATCATGTGCACAGTTAAGAAATGCTACATTTCCTGAGCAATGAAATTCTTACTTTGCTCTCCGAATGAATGCCAAGGTAACAGGTACAGAAACAATTCTAATAAGGTCATGTGTGACGACGGAGTGTCGGCACTGCTACAGTTTCTGTAACTGAGGATTATATTATACGTGTAGAATTTGTAAATGTTAACATGATTGTATTGATAAAGTGCACATACAGTGGGGCAAAAAAGTATTCAGTCAGCCACCAATTGTGCAAGTTCTCCCACTTAAAAGATGAGAGAGGTCTCCAATTTTCATCATAGGTATACCTCAACTATGAGAGACAAAATGAGGGGGAAAAAAATCCAGAAAATCACATTGAAGGATTTTTAATGAATTAATTGGTAAATTCCTCGGTAAAATAAGTATTTGGTCACTTACAAACAAGCAAGATTTCTGGCTCTCACAGACCTGTAACTTCTTCTTTAAGAGGCTCTTCTGTCCTCCACTTGTTACCTGTATTAATGGCACCTGTTTGAACTTGTTATCAGTATAAAAGACACCTGTCCACAACCTCAGTCAGCCTCCAAACTTCACTATGGCCAAGACCAAAGAACTGTCAAAGGACACCAGAAACAAAACTGTAGACCTGCACCAGGCTGGGAAGACTGAATCTGCAATAGGTAAGCAGCTTGGTGTGAAGAAATCAACTGTGGGAGCAATTATTAGAAAATGGAAGACATACAAGACCACTGATAATCTCCCTTGATCTGGGGCTCCACGCAAGATCTCACCCCGTGGGATCAAAATGATCACGAGAACGGTGAGCAAAAATCCCAGAACCTCACGGGGGGACCTAGTGAATGACCTGCAGAGAGCTGGGACTAAAGTAACAAAGGCCACCATCAGTAATACACTACGCCGCCAGGGACTCAAATCCTGCAGTGCCTGACCTGTCCCCCTGCTTAAGCCAGTACATGTCCAGGCCCGTCTGAAGTTTGCTAGAGAGCATTTGGATGATCCAGAAGAGGATTGGGAGAATGCCATATGGTCAGATGAAACCAAAATAGAACTTTTTGGTAAAAACTCAACTTGTCGTGTTTGGAGGAGAAAGAATGCTGAGTTGCATCCAAAGAACACCATACCTACTGTGAAGCATGGGGGTGGAAACATCATGCTTTGGGGCTGTTTTTCTGCAAAGCGACCAAGACGACTGAACTGTGTAAAGGAAAGAATGAATGGGGCCATGTATCGTGAGATTTTTGAGTGAAAACCTCCTTCCATCAGCAAGGGCATTGAAGATGAAACGTGGCTGGGTCTTTCAGCATGACAATGATCCCAAACACACCGTCCGGGCAATGAAGGAGTGGCTTCGTAAGAAGCATTTCAAGGTCCTGGAGTGGCCTAGCCAGTCTCCAGATCTCAACCCCATAGAAAATCTTTGGAGGGAGTTGAAAGTCCGTGTTGCTGTAAAGCCCCTTAAAAGGGGAAAAATGACAAGGGTGAACACAGTGTGTGCGTCTCCTCACTCGCTTGTATTAAAAGTGAGGAAGTTGCGCACGTACTCCCCTTGCTGGAGCTCTAAGGCGTAACTAATAGAGTGACGGTTTCATGATCGCAGTCTCTAAATCGAACACCGATAGCATTGCTGAATAATCAATAACTCTCACTCAATCAAATACAAGAATGACCAAATAAACAGCTAAATCCATTACAAGTAACAGTATCCTAAGTAACAAATATTTATCTTGAATGCTTGAGTAACAAATACAAATATAGTAACAGTATCTTATATGACAAATGTCTTTCCATCTATCACATACTCCCCCTCAATGTTAAATGTTGTCCTCAACATCAAAACCCTCGACCCCTAGCGCAAATCAGGTATTCAAACTTCTCACGACCAAAATACTTGAATCACATATTAGTTCAATGCTTCTATTGCAACATCTGACACTTAGAATGTATTGTTACAGACTGGAACTCTTTTCATACACTCTATTATGCAAGAAACAAATACTCATTGTCCAGTGTTTCTTGTGTATGCATTTTGTTACAGACTGGAACTCTTTTGATACATTCAGTTTTGAGTCCAAATAACACATATGCATGACAGGTTGGAACTCTTGATACATTCCATTTTGAGTCCAAGTAACAGATTTGACAGGCTGGGACTCTTTTGATACGTTCAGTTTTGAGTCCAAGTAGTGCATGTATGACAGGCTGGAACTCTTCTGATACATTCAATTTTGAGTCCAAATAACACGTTTGACAGACGGGAACTCTTTTGATACAATCAATTTTTATCAGAATGCAACTTACCAGTCTACATCCCGTATACACATATGGGCTGGCAGTGATGTGGCTGCGCTGAGTAATGAACCCTTGGATAAAGGCGCGATGCAGCGGCACTGTAACAGGATGGAGTTCCTATTTGATCATACTTGAAGATCTTCGGTGGCCTACGGTTCCTCTGAGGCCGCTGCTGTTCCTGATTCTGGTTCTCGTTCCTTTCAACTGACAGGAAAGGGGTGTCTTCGGCAGGCTGGTCTTCTGTCAAGTCTTCTCCTGTGTCTGATGGAATGTCACTGTGTGGCTCCTGGCTTACTGAGGGATCATCATTGTTGCTTTCTAGCTGGGGAGCAAGTTCTCTCCAGTCAAATTCAGCTGCTCTTTCTGTACTGGCAGGAGTCGCTGTCCATGGTCCTGACGACTGAGGTGGGTACTGAGGTGGTATGGGAAAATAATCATCATCATCGTCATCTTCCTCTTCCTCAGGGCTGTCCCCAGCTTTTGCAGTCTGTGCTGTTGATTTTTTTTGTTTTACAGGTGAATGCGTTCTTGTCTCCAGCGGCAGGTGATCACATGGCATAAGAAGGTTCCGATGCAGGGTCCTGGGCTCTCCTTTCCCTTGCTTCGGTCTCAGTTCATAGATGGGACTATCCTGCCCAACTTGCCTTACCACAGTATGAATTGTGTCTTCCCAGTGATTTTGCAGCCTACCAGTTCCTCCACGGGGAGGGCCTCTCCTCCTGGGGTAGCGCCTATAGCGGCTCCTGTCAGCGGCATACCTGCTTCCTTGAACTGCAGTGCCTCCTGGGCCGGTAACATTTGCCGCCTCTGCTCCCTTTTCTCCCTCAACTACATCAAACTCCACAGTTTCGCCATCTCCAACACTGCGAAGGTATTTCCTCGGGTTGTTCTTTATGATGGCTGTCTGGTGTACAAAAACGTCTTCTTTGGTGTCATTCCTATTGATGAAACCATATCCATTTCTGACGTTGAACCATTTGACTGTACCCAAGACTTTTGTTACGATGACCTTCTTATTCCCCGCTGGGGCTGTGGCTGCTGGGCTGGATGGGCTACTGTCTTTCGGGCTCTCCACTTTCCTCTCTCTTCTCCCCCAGCTAGCATGACTTTGGGACTTCCTAACAAAGCCGGTCACTCCCTGTCCCTCGGGGGCAACCGCTCTCCGTTTAAAGAGCTCTCTCTTGCAGCATTATGCCCCATATATGCTCTACAGCCTGCCTGGAAATGCTCCCTATATGCTCTACAGCCTGCCTGGAAATGCTCACTACTCCCACACCTATAGCAATGTTGGCAGTATTCCTCACCCTTCTGCTGGCATGCAGAGCACCTCGGCCGCACACGTGGCATTGGATATCTTTGGGGTGCAAATCTCTGTTGAAACTGCGCTGTTCCTCTGTGTAACACTGGACCCCTGGGGAACCACGATTCCTGAACTGGTCCACCCGAAGGTTGGGGGGGGGGCACTTTGGTCATTCAGGGAGGGGTTGTGACGACGAAGTGTCCCCACTGTTATGATTTATTGTATTGTGTGATTATGTTATATTTGTAATATTGTAAATGTTATTATGATTATTTGTTAAAGTACACACATTATTTCTAGGATCTGTCTTTGTCTAATTTGAATGCCTTTGAGATAATTGCTATGGTTAATTATTTGGGTAAACAACTGGTAATTATTCAATCCACATACCTTTGCCAACATGCTTCCTGAGGGTGTCCGGGCAAAAGACTCTGTTAGGGGTTGAATGCCTTTTAAAGGACACCAGCAGGAAGGAAGCATGTTATGGCGCGTTAGAGGGGTGATTTAAATTTGTAAATAGGGGTTAAATTATTTATTGAATTATTTATGGTTATTTATTGGGTGTTAGCTGTATTTATTCTGTATATAGGTGGGGAATTATTTATGGCCTTTTAGATGTTAGTGGGTATATGTGGAAAATGGAAAAATGTTTTTGTTTTACCTGGGACATATGGTATGTTCTAACTGATGTAATTATCTCAAATAGTATATAACAGCTGTTGATGGTTAGTAGTAAGTTGTCAAGTTGTTGAGAGTTGTTGAGAGTTGTCAAGTGTTGTCGAGAGGATCGATGATAATGATTGATGGACACATTCGAGTCATGATAAATCGTGTCGGATGTTTTGGAGTTAATACCTGTAAGTTTCCATCCATCCATCCATCTTCTACCGCTTTTCCGGAGGTCCGGGTCGCGGAGGCAGCAGTTCAAGCAGAGAAGCCCAGACTTCCCTCTCCCCAGCCACCTGCTCCAGCTCTTCAGAGGGGATACCAAGGCGTTCCCAGACCAGATGGGAGACATAGTCTCTCCACAGAGTCCTGGGTCTGCCCCGGGGTCTCCTCCCAGTGGGACGTGCCTGAAACACCTCAAGTGGGAGGCGTCCAGGAGGCATCCTAATCAGATGCCCATACCACCTCAACTGACTCCTTTCAATGTGGAGGAGCAGCGGTTCTACTCTGAGCCTCTCCCGGATGACTGAGCTCCTCACCCTATCTCTGAGGGTGAGTCCAGCAATCCTACGGAGAAAGCTCATTTCAGCCGCTTGTATCCGCGATCTCGTTCTTTCGGTCATTACCCAAAGCTCGTGACCATAGGTGAGAGTAGGAACGTAGATTGACTGGTAAATTGACAGCTTTGCCTTAGAACTAAGCTCCCTCTTCACCACAACAGACCGGTACAACGTCCGCATCACTGCAGATGCTGCTCCAATCCGTCTGTCGATCTCTCGCTCCATTTTCCCCTCACTCGTGAACAAGACCCCAAGATACTTAAACTCCTCCACTTGGGGCAGGAGCCTGTCCCCAACCCGGAGAGGACAATCCACCTTTTTCCGGCTGAGGACCATGGACTCGGACTTGGAGGTGCTGATTCTCATCCCAGCCGCTTCACACTCAGCGGCAAACCGTCCCAGTAAGAACTGTAGGTCATTGCTGGATGAAGCCAACAGAACAACATCATCTGCAAACAACAGAGATGAGATCCTGTGGTCACCAAGCATGACACCCTCCATTCCCTGGCTGCGCCTAGAAATCCTGTCCATAAAAATTATGAACAGGATCGGTGACAAAGGGCAGCCCTGGCGGAGTCCAACTCTCACTGGGAATGACTCCGACCGAGTGTTGGCAATACGAACCAAACTCTCACAACGGTCGTACAGAGACCGAATAGCTCGTAACAACAAGTGTGGGACCTGTAAGTTTATGGAATAAATTGAAAAACTGTTAATTGAAAAATTGATTGAAAGCCTCTTGCCTCAAGCCACACAACGTTTACATTTGGTGGCAGCGGTGCTCCGTTCCCAGGAGGACGCTATATTTTGTGGCGAAAGCGGTGGGCCGCCCCTGATGAGGTAACGTTTGATGGAAGTGGTGGATAGAGCACGGGACGGAAGGAGCGATGGCGAGAAGGAAAGTGACGAGACAAGAGGAGCAGTCTGACCTGGATGCAGGTATGGCAGCCGAGGAGCCGGGAGTCAGCGTACTGGGCGAGCTCGAGGAGCTAACATGCTTAGTGAAGTCTTTGGTTCATTCGCTGACTATCCGGGATCGTCGGATGGAGGAAGAAGCCGCTCTTCAGGACCAAAGGTGGCGGACTGTAGATGATCAAATTCGTCGGATGGAGTCGCGGGTTACGGAACTGAGAGAGGAGTATGGGAGCCGGGCTGAACGTAGAGGTGACGACGGCGCTTCAGGGGAGGACCCCGGGGTGACGGCCAGTCGGGTCGGCCTGCAGGAGGATGATTTGCCGCTGCAGGTGCAGCAGAGGCACAAACGCACCACGAGCCCAGGCTGAATCCTCTCTCTCCCGAGGATGACATCGAGCACCACTTGGCGACGTTCGAGAGGATCGCTACAGTCTGCCGCTGGCGTGAAGAAGAGTGGGCTATCCAGCTAGCTCCTCTGCTTACAGGTAAAGCGCGGAGCGCGTATGTACTGATGGACATTGCAGACACGACTGATTATGGAAAAGTGAAGGAAGCAATTTTAAACAAATACGAAATAACGTCCGACACATATAGGAGGAGGTTTCGTGCTTTGGACATTCATCAGGACGAAACCCCCCGTGAACTATATGTTCGTCTAAAAGATTTGTGCAATAAATGGATTAGACCAGAGACCTTAACGGTGAAAGACATTATGGAACATATAATTTTGGAACAGTTTCTGTGGATGGTGAACCCGGAACTGGGAATCTGGATACAAGAGCGGGACCCGAAGACTGCAGAGGACACTGCTCGTCTGGCGGAGGTTTTTCTGTCGGCCAGGTCTGGGAGCAGGAGAACTACTCTCGGCCCGTGACAGCCCTTTCACCGCATGGAGTAAGTTTGATGGGGGTGAAAGGGGTGGTCAAGCGCAGAAAAGACTGTATTCCAGCTCCAGTCAGGTCACTGTTAGCAAACATAGTGGGAGTAGAAAGTCACGTTTTGTTCCAAGTCACGATATACAGTATGCTGTTACCAGTGTAACAAAATTGGCCACACACAATATTCATGTCCTGCCACAAGAAATAGCAAACCATCACTATTATGTTCAGTTCCTAGACCCACTTTTTCAGCCCCAATGCACAGTGGAGTGTATAAAACGAAGGTGTTGCTTAATGGTCAGTGTGAAGAGGCCCTGTTAGACTCAGGTTGTTTTCAAACGGTTGTGCTGCCCAGTTTGGTCCCTAGGGATTTGTGGAATGAGTCTGAAATAAATATTAGTTGTGTTCATGGGGATAAGAAATTGTACCCGACCGCTGAGGTTTATTTAACAGTGGGAGGTCAAACTTATCTCCTTTCTGTAGCTCTTGTGCCTGATTTGCCTTATCCAATTATTCTTGGCAATGATGTTCCAACTTTGTTGGACATCATACAACAGGTTAGAGATGAACAAACTGAGGGACAGGCAGGTGGCGCTATTGAGCAGAGGCTTGATGCACCTGTTGAAAAAATTTGTAATATGGTGACAACCAGGGGCGCAGAGGGCTGCCAAGCTCTTCAGAAGCTGCCTTTTTATGATTCTGAGATAGAGGCAGGCCCTAGTAAATAACCTAAATCCAAGGCTCAGAGGAGAAGAGATAAGGTGTTAGCTTCTGTAAAGAACTTGGGTGAAGAAACACCACAACTAAGTCAGTCAGTAGAGTTTGACATCCCTCCTGACATAGCTGAATTACAGAAAGCTGACCCAACACTTACACCATGGTTTAATAAAGGCTCGGAGATTGAGGGTGTGAAACAGGGTAGAACTGATTGTTTGGCTGAGGCCATGTATGTCATTAAAAAGGGCATTTTATACCAGCAACAAGGTGAAGTTATGGCCATAGCTTTGCCACAGGACCTCACACCAAAGATTATGGAACTGGGACATGTTTTCCCTTGGGCAGGTCATTTAGCATTTCAGAAGACTCTACAGAGAATTGCTAGAAGGTTTGTGTGGCCGGGAATGTATATCCAGATAAAGGACTTCTGCACATCGTGCCCAATATGTCAGATTACATCACCTAGGGGAGTAGCCCGTGCCCAACTGCAACCATTACCAATCATTGGAACACCTTTTGACAGAATAGGGATGGATGTAGTTGGCCCCCTAGAGAGAAGCTCCTCTGGTAATAGATACATTTTGGTAATTTGTGACTATGCTACTCGGTACCCAGAAGCCTTTCCCCTGAAATCTATCAAGGCTAGGCAGGTTGCTAACTGCCTTATCCAGTTGTTTTCAAGGGTAGGCATACCTAGAGAAATTCAGACAGACTGTGGAACAAATTTCTTGTCCAAACTGTTGCAGCAGGTATATAAGCTGTTGGGTATTAAGGGTATTAAGACCACCCCATATCACCCTCAGACTGATGGACTAGTGGAGCGATTTAATCAGACTCTAAAAAAACATGCTGTGGAAATTTGTTTCTGAAACGGGCTCGGATTGGGACCAATGGGTACCATACTTATTGTTTGCTTATTGGGAGGTGCCCCAGGCTTCAACAGGGTTCTCACCTTTTGAACTGCTGTATGGTCGTCAGGTGAGGGGCCCACTGGACTTATTAAAGGAGCACTGGGAGAGTCCACCGAGTGATCAGGACAATGTGGTCTCATATGTTATTAAGATGAGAGAGAAACTGGATCGAATGACTGCTTTGGCTCAGGAGCACATGAGGATGGCGCAGGCCAAACAAAAAACTTGGTATGATAAGAAGGCCAGAAAAAGGGTTTTTCACCCAGGACAGCAGGTTTTGTTATTGCTGCCCTCGTGTGACAGTAAGCTGTTGGCTCAATGGCAGGGGCCGTATGAAATCTCTAAAAAACTAAGTGCAGTGACATATGAACTATATATGCCTGACAGGAAGGTAAAACATCAGACGTTCCACATTAACTTATTAAAAGAGTTTCAGCGGCCTGGTCATCAGCAGCAGCAACCTGTTCTTCAGGAGACACATCAGCTCTTCATTTGTGCAACGGAAGTGGATGAGGAGAGAGAACAGTCTTTTCCCACAAATGTGTCAGAGCCTTGCTTGTTTCAAGTGTTTCATTTGCAGGTGGATCAGCAGAGAGAATTAGAGGCACTGTTAGATCCAGAATTGTTTCAGGAGAGACCTGGTTTCACCACATTGGTACGTCATAGAGTTTATTTGAAAGAAGAAGCTGTTCCACGTAGGAAATCTTATAGGATCCCGGAGCAATTGGTTCCAAAGATGAAGCAGGAGACTGATTTGATGTTGCAGCTGGGAGTGATCGAGGAGTCAGTCAGTGAGTGGTGTAGCCCGATTGTGCTGGTACCCAAAAAGGACGGCTCTTTGAGATTCTGTACTGACTTCAGATATCTCAATTCAGTGTCCAAGTTTGAGTCATACCCCATGCCCTGGATTGATGAACTGTTAGAGAAAGTGGGCAGGGCTAGGTTTATTTCTACACTGGACCTATGCAAGGGGTATTGGCAGGTGGCATTGGCACTGGAAACAAAAGAACTTACAGCCTTTAAAACACCTTATGGCAGTTTCCAATTTAGGGTCATGCCATTTGGCCTTCAGGGGGCACCTGCAACTTTTCAGCGGCTTATGGGCCAAGTGTTAAGAAGGGTATCAAATTTTGCAGCTGCCTATTTGGATGACGTGGTCATCTATAGTCAGACCTGGGAAGAACATTTGGTACACCTTGGGCAGGTCCTTCAGTTAATTAAGAGGGCAGGACTGACAATCAATCCACGCAAATGTGCGTTTGGACAGCAGCAGGTGGAGTACCTGGGACATGTGGTTGGTCAGGGGGTCAATAGACCACGAGTAGGTAAAGTGGATGTCATCCGGACCTACCCTGTGCCCACTACTAAGAAGAAGGTACGATCGTTCATGGGAATGGTAGGATGGTATAGTAAGTTCATCCCCCACTTTGCCAAAAAAGCTGCAGTTTTGACTGACCTCACTAAGGCTTCAGCACCTAATAGGGTAAAATGGACAGAGGAGTGTAATAGAGCTTTTGAAGATCTGAAGAGGGCTATTTCTGGTGAGAAGGTTCTCTACAGTCCAGACTTTGCTCGCCCGTTCATTTTACAGACAGATGCTTCAGGAGTTGGCATTGGAGCAGTACTTCTCCAGGAGGAGAGGGGAGAGAGACACCCAGTACTGTTCTTGAGCCGTAAGTTGTTGGACCGGGAGACAAGATACTCTACGGTAGAAAAGGAATGTCTTGCCATGAAATGGGCAATAGGGTCTCTCAAATACTATTTACTGGGGCGTCATTTTGTGTTGGAGACAGATCATCGGGCCCTACAGTGGCTGGACAGGATGAAGGACGTAAACAGTTGTCTCACAGGGTGGTATGTGTCCCTTCAACCATATGATTTTACTGTTCGGTATGTGGCAGGGAAGACCAACCTTGTGGCAGATAGCCTCTCAAGAGTACATGACTCTTAGAGTACTGTACTCTTGGGAAAAGGGGGGAGGAAATGTAACGACGAAGTGTCCCCACCATTATGATTTATTGTATTGTGTGATTATATTATATTTGTAATATTGTAAATGTTATTATGATTATTTGTTAAAGTACACACATTATTTCTAGGATCTGTCTTTGTCTAATTTGAATGCCTTTGAGATAATTGCTATGGTTAATTATTTGGGTAAACAATTGGTAATTATTCAATCCACATACCTTTGCCAACATGCTTCCTGAGGGTGTCCGGGCACAAGACTCTGTTAGGGGTTGAATGCCTTTTAAAGGACACCAGCAGGAAGGAAGCATGTTATGGTGAGTTAGAGGGGTGATTTAAATTTGTAAATAGGGGTTAAATTATTTATTGAATTATTTATTGTGTGTTAGCTGTATTTATTCTGTATATAGGTGGGGAATTATTTATGGTCTTTTAGATGCTAGTGGGTATATGTGGAAAATGGAAAAATGTTATTGTTTTACCTGGGACATATGGTATGTTCTAATTGATGTAATTATCTCAAATAGTATATAACAGCTGTTGTTGGTTAGTAGTAAGTTGTCAAGTTGTCGAGAGTTGTTGAGAGTTGTCAAGTGTTGTCGAGAGGATCGATAATGATTGATGGACACATTCGAGTCATGATAAATTGTGTCGGATGTTTTGGAGTTAATACCTGTACGTTTATGGAATAAATTGAAAAACTGTTAATTGAAAAATTGATTGAAAGCCTCTTGCCTCAAGCCACAACGTTACAGGGGTACTGTGGCTGGACATATAGCGGAGGGTAAGTGACTCCATAGCTGGATTCTCTGGTTATGTCAGGATACATCTTTGGTATGTTTTCTGTCTTACTCATGGACTCTGTTATTTGTGACACCTGTGCCTTAAGGTCTTTTAACAGTGTCATGTCTGCTTTCATTTCTTTCAGGTCAGACAACACATTTGGGGGAAGTGTAGCTACACTTTGCTGGGCTACACATTTATCTTTGCTGTTATCACTAGACTGGATAGTGTGTACACTAATTGGTTGCTATGGCATGGATTGTCTCCTTTTATCCTGCCTCTCTTTTTCATGTGCACATGCTATGTTCAATCTTTCTAGCAGCAGTTCATCTGAGGTTGTTGTCTGCAAAAGGAGGGGCTGAAGGTCGCTCCTGATACTATCATTTTGCAGCCCTGTTAATACTGTGTGCATGAACATGCTTTGCACGAGAGCTGGGTCATATTTGAGACTAGACTCGGCTTCCTGTGATGCAAACAATATTTTCTGCCTTAAATCCATTGTTCGAATTAAAAAGTTCTGTGGGGTCTCCCTATTGCTCTGGACCTCTGCAGTCAACTGCTTGTAAAGCTCTGTGGCACTTCTCTCTTGATAATGTGACCCAAGAATTCTCCTAAGGGTAGGGAGAGACAGGTCGCTTTTACCTTCGAGGTAACTCCTAAATTGCAAACCTGGCACAATAGCTCTGATGACCGCATCCACTATCTCTGACTCAGGATATCCTTTGCTGAGGCCGTTCTCAATTTGGCGGGCTAAACTAGAGAAAGTGAGTCTGTCTTTCTGTCCAGGTTCACCAATCTGACCAGAAATCTTATAGTCTTTATGCCAGAGTGGATTGGTTACAACAACCGGGGCTGTGTGGCGTGGGGCAGTCTCATTATTTGCTAAAACTTGCATTTCAGCTTCTTTTCGCTGCACTGCCAATTTCAGCTGCTCCAACTCTTTCATTACATTCTCCTTTGCATGCGTTGTTTGTGACACATCATTTATATTACTCTGGTTCACACTTTTTATTGTATCTTGTATGCTCAACAGTTCTGACATGCCTTCATCTTCCCGTTGTTTTAATTCGTCACGTTTGATGTGCTGACTAATATAAGACACCAACGCACAGCGAGTTTTTCTTGTTATTTTCTCTCGATTGTCTCCTGAGATCTCAATCAAATCACATATTTTCACTAGCTGGTCCGTAGTAAGCTGGAATAGAGCTCCTTTCATTTCAAACAACAGATTTTCAATTTCCAACTCCATTTTGGGCAAGTGAGTAACAGACAGTGTGGACACGTGGTGCTGAGACCTGATGCTGAAGGCTTTGCAGCTCCTCGGTGGCCTGTTCTACACCTCAGGATGCGCGTTGCTCCTCGCTGGCCTCGTAACTACCGCCGATCTGTTCTGCTGAAACACTCCCCTGCCTGGGTTGTTTTTCGGGATGAAGAACGTAAGATGGCTCCCTTCATGTTGCGGTGTCGGCCTCACGTTTTTCATCCCAGCGGTGCCTCCAAATGTAAAGCCCCTTAAAAAGGGAAAAATGACAAGGGTGAACACAGTGTGTGCGTCTCCTCACTCGCTTGTATTAAAAGTGAGGAAGTTGCGCGCGCACTCCCCTTGCTGGAGCTCTAAGGCGTAACTAATAGAGTGACGGTTTCATGATCGCAGTCTCTAAATCGAACACCGATAGCATTGCTGAATAATCAATAATAACTCTCAATCAAATACAAGAATGACCAAATAAACAGCTAAATCCATTACAAATAACAGTATCCTAAGTAACAAATATTTACCTTGAATGCTTGAGTAACAAATACAAATATAGTAACAGTATCTTATATGACAAATGTTTTTCCATATATCACAATGCCTAGCGACAGCCCCAAAACATCACTGCCCTAGAGGAGATCTGCATGGAGGAATGGGCCAAAATACCAGCAATAGTGTGTGAAAACTTTGTGAAGACTTACAGAAAACGTTTGACCTCTGTCATTGCCAACAAAGGGTATATAACAAAGTAACCAAATACTTATTTTACTGAAGAATTTACCAATTAATTCATTAAAAATCCTCCAGTGTGATTTTCTGGATTTTTTTTTTTCTCATTTTGTCTCTCATAGTTGAGGTATACCTATGATGAAAATTGGAGACCTCTCTCATCTTTTAAGTGGGAGAACTTGCACAATTGGTGGCTGACTAAATACTTTTTTGCCCCACTGTATATTTGGAGATCTGTTTTGACTGATTTGAATTCCTTTTGTGAGAAAAATGTTAAGGTTAATTATATTAATTGGGTGAGGCAATTGAATACTAAGACCACGTACCTTTGCCAGCATGCTTCCTGGTGGTATCCAGGCAAAAGACTACTCCTTCTTCTTCTTCTTCTATTTTTGGCGGGGGCACCCAACTTAAAGGCGCATTACCGCCATCCAGCATTGGAGTGTGGACCAGACATTGTACCCCAAACACCCTCAAAAAACCAAACAAAAAAACCCCTATATCCTATTAATTAAACCCGTATCTTTGAGGTAAGCAAACAACTTCCTTACCCCAACCCCCACCATCATGCTTAAAGCGTACCTGTGGTGGTCGTGAAGATGCATTTAACTTGAAAACATTAGGAAAAGGTATTTGTTATTTGGGTAAATAACTGTTGCCAGCCATATACCACCTGAGATATATTGAAATAGGACCGCGGGCATGGCCAGCCAATGAAAACTATGGGCGCCGCCATGACATATGCGGAAGTGACGTCATACCGTTGCTACTGAAAAGACAATACTCAGCGTTTCCCCGCTACTACGGTGCTGTTGTCCGTTGTTTTTGTTCTATTATGGCTGAATTTTCTGACTCTGAGGAAGAATTCGGGCGACATGGCTACATGTTTGAGCCATGTTTGTTTATCTACAGCATGATACGACGATTTGTGCAGGGCCCCGCACCTGCTCATCTGTCAACTCGGTAAGCCTACCATGCATGTATCTAATATACAATGCAACCTGTATTTAAATATAAATATATAAATATCTAATATTATAAATATACTGTATATTACCTGTATTTAGGACCTACGCTATAGTAACCACAGTGTGTGTCAAGGTGCTGTTTTTTTGGGGGGGGGGGGGTACGGTGATACTTTCTGAGTGGCCTTCACGCCAGGGTTACGACCGTTACGAGCTCAGATCAGATGAGACGACCCGCTGAATTTAAGCATTTATTTATTTATTTATTTTCTACTCGTTTTAGTTCTGCATTTAATATGAACCCTGAGTTTGAAATAAACGTTTGAATTTTGGTCCTCACACACAACGCAACGCGCTGAGTGTCTGCTGCTCTGTATATAGTTTTAGCGGCGAGGGAGGAGCCCAGCCGGTCTCGCGGCCGTTACGAGCTCAGATCAGACGAGACGACCCGCTGAATTTAAGCATTTATTTATTTATTTTCTACTCGTTTTAGTTCTGCATTTAATATGAACCCTGAGTTTGAAATAAAAGTTTGGATTTGAATTTGAATATCCCGAAAGCCACTGCTCATCCGGGCACTCCAGGCTCAGCCAATATTGATCCAGATCGCGGTGCCCACTTTATTACATCACAGGAAGCGTCCTGGCAGGCCATGTAGCCGCTAGTATGGCTGCACCCATGTTTTGCTGACATAGCTGAACCAGCACATCAGCAATGGATTTATATCAAATTGTTTTGAACATGAATTTCAACTTAAACTTGAACTAGAACGTGAGACAGGGGCTCAATATAATATCTTTTTTTTCACGACCACCACAGGTACCCTTTAAGTTAGCATCACCCACCCCTAATATCTCTAATTTCCTCCACTAATCTGTCTCTCTCCTGGGTATACTTCTGGCAGTGGAGAATGACATGCTCCACATTTTCTTCCTCTCTCTCACAATAATCGCACATCCCTGTCGGATGCTTACCTACCAAATGCAAAGTTCTGTTTAACCTAGTGTGCGCCTTCCTTAGCCTAGATAAAATATTCTCTTCCTTTGTATTTCTTGTCCCCATCCTGCCCTTCACTCCAACCGCACTCTGGATAGCATACAAATGTCGCCCTGTTCCCCCTGTGTCCCACCTACGCTGCCACTCCTGCCTAGTATACTCTTTAATCAGTGTTTTTGCCTCATATTTACTCAATGAAATATCCCACACCTCCCAGTGCCCCAGAGCCTGTTTAGCCAATTTATCTGCGGCCTTGTTGCCCTTTACCCCCCTGTGAGCTGGAATCCACATAAACACCACAGCCACCCTTTTGTTTCTGAGTCTATACAGAGTCTCATATATCTCATAGACCAAGTCCTGTCTGCTGTCAGATGACCCTGATTTTATTGACAGCAAGGCTGCACTGGAATCCGAACAAAGGACAAAATCCTTGATTGTCAGCTCCTCAATCCTCTGCAATGCAGTCACCAAAGCCAACATTTCGATTGTATACACAGACAGATGGGAAGATTGTGATATCCTACCGTGTAGCAATGATCACACTTGAGTTATTTCTTTGGCTAACTCTGCCGTTTATTCTGCAACACACATAATAGACTGAACATGGATTCTGGGCGGGGTTTTCACACTCTTGTTCTAATGTGTCCCCTTAATAGTAGTGCTGAACAATACAGGTAGTTCCCCCTAGAGGCATGTGCCAGTAATGTTTTAAATTAGACTTGCAGTCTACCACATCCCTCCCCTCTAGATTAAACTACTTTTAATTACACTAGCCAATTATGCTAGACATCCTGGAACTCCCATTTAATCCTAAACAATCACAGTTACTTTTAACTTCTTAAACACATGTGCCATACATATAATTTCTTTCTCTTTTCTTTTTTTTTTTTTTCACATGTATAACACACATAACAGTCTAACTGGGGAATTGGTTTGACTACCGCATCCCAGTGAGGTTCCAGGACGCATTCTTGTCCTGTGGCTGGGGAACTCACTACTGACTAAGTATAGTCCTTCAAGTAGTCTGGAGCTTTCCTAGCTCGCTGAGATCTTCTCACGGCGGGTGAGCCAACTGCAGGTGAAGACTCAGACTGCTCCACTATTTCGGCTGCTGCAGTGCTGCCCGTAGAATCTGCAGAGACGGTTACCTCAGGTTTCACCTGAAGTGGTGGTTCGTTGATGCTCTCCTCAGAATGGTTGTTAGACAACACCTCTGGTGCCATCGGCAGGGGAATGGAGCTCCTACCATGAACTTGGTCGATGTGTCGCCTCACCACTTGTCCATGGCCTAATGTCACCTTGAATGACACAGGGCCTGTCTTTTCTGTTATTTCTCCTGGTACCCAGGCTGGTCCTGAGCCAAAGTTGCGGGTTTAGACCACGTCTCCTTCTCTCAGTATTCTCTCTCTAGCATGCATGTCATGATAACCTTTTTGTTTCTCTTGTTTGTCATGCACTTTGTTTCTGAAGTCTGGATGTATTAAGTCAAATGTTGACCTCAACTTTCTTCCCATCCATGGACCTGCGTAGTCAATGTGAATTCTTCTCCATGGTTTATCTGGAACTTCCCAGGGATGTAGTGGGGCTGCTGGAGGACTGTTCCTGTTCTCCTGGCATGCCGCACATGACTTCACAAGCGCCTCCACCTCTGCATCCATGTTGGGCCACCACATGTAACTCCTCGCCAACGCTTTCATGCGAGTGATGCCAGGGTGTGCTTGGTGTAGTTGTTGCAGTAAGGCATTCCTACCAGGTGGTGGAACAACCACGCGTCCTCCCCACAGGATACAACCTTCCTGGGTGCTGAGCTCATCCTGTCGTCGGGCATAGGGAATGAACTCAGGACTGTTCATCTTCGGCCATCCTCGCAAGATGTATTCTCGCACTCTTGCTAGAACAGGGTCTTTGTCTGTCCACTTCTTTATTTGTTGTGCGTTCACCAGGGGCACGCCGATATCTTCAAACAATAGCACTCTCTCCTCCTCCTCAGGCGTGCTGTCTCTTCCTCCATCCAAGGGTAGCCTACTCATCGCGTCAGCATTCGTATGGTCCCGTCCGGCTTTGTAAACGATGGTGTACTCATACGCTGCTAATGTAACGGCCCATCTCTGAATTCTCTGAGATGTCATCTGGGGTATGGCTCTCATTTCACTGAACAGTGAAATTAGTGGCTTGTGGTCAGTCACTATAGCGAACTGTCTCCCGTACAGGTATTTGTGGAATTTTTTTTACACCAAATACTACTGCAAGGCCCTCCTTGTCTAGCTGGGAGTAGTTTTTCTCAGCTGCACTAAGAGTTCTTGAGACGAACCCTATGGGTCTCTCTGAGCCATCCTCCATACGATGAGAGAGTACAGCACCCACACCGTAGGGTGATGCGTCACACGCCAGGATGAGTGGTTTGTTTGAATCATAGTGCACTAACACACTACAGGACTGAAGTAGCGCTTTGGACTCTTCAAACGCCTTCTGCTGCTTGACCCCCCATGACCATTTTTCTTCCTTCTTAAGTAAGGTATGTAGTGGTGCCAGCAGCGTGGAGAGCTTTGGGAGGAACCTATGGTAATAGTTCAACAAGCCCAGGTAGGCTTTTAACTCAGTAACATTTTGTGGCTCAGGTGCCTCCGCAATGGCTTCCACTTTGTCTGTTAGAGGGTGTAGACCACTGGCGTTGATCTTGTGGCCTAGGAACACCACCTCTTTTCCCATGAACTCACACTTGCTTCTTTTCAACCTCAGACCGCTTTTCTCCAACCGTTGAAGCACTTCCTCCAGCGTTTTCAGATGTTCTTGTTCATTTGGTCCTGTACAAAGGATGTCATCCAAATAAATGGCAACATTCGGAATTCCACCTAGGATGCCCTCCATAGTTCTCTGGAATATAGCAGGACTGGAAGCTACTCCAAATGGTAAGCGTGTGTAGGTATATAAGCCTTTGTGTGTATTGATGGTTACATACTTTCTTGATTCTTCTTCCAGGACTACTTGTTGGTAGGCGTGACTCATGTCTAATTTCGTGAAGTGTCGGCCGCCATTCAGCTGTGCGAAGAGGTCCTCCACTTTAGGAATTGGATACTGATCCACCCGTGATGCTCGATTGACAGTGAGTTTGTAATCTCCACATATTCTAATGGAGCCATCCGGCTTTCTCACTGGGACTATGGGCGCCGCCCATTCTGCAACCTGCACTGGCTCAATGATCTTGTCATCCAGCAGCCTCTGTAGCTCGCTTTCAACCAGTGGCTTGACTGCATAGGGTACCGGTCGGGGTTTGCAGAATCGTGGTTGGGCCTCCTTGTCCACATTAATCTTTGCAGTGACACCTTTTAGCTGTCCTAAGCCTTCTTTGAACACCTCAGCGTGTCTTTCGAGGATCTCCTCCAGCTACAATTTGGGCTGAGATTCCACTTTATTCACCAACTGATCAATCATGGCCAGTTCTTGTAGCCAACTTCGCCCTAGTAGATTTGGTCCTTCGCTCCCAACTACTACTACAGGTAAGTCCTTTTCTTTGTTTTCGTGTTGCACCTTCACTTGTGCCATGCCTAGCACGTCTAGCTTCTCTCCTGTGTATGTTTTTAATTTTAATGAACAGGGATTTAATTCTGCTGTGTCTGTTTTCTTCCACAGTTGTGTATATTGCTGTTTACTTAATATGGTTACTCCATAGCCTGTATCAACTTCAAGTGTTACTTTCATTCCATTAACATTCATGGTACGCGTGATGGGCGCTACCTTGGTCAGCTCCTCTGACGTGTTGTAAATTGTGTGAAAACCCATGTCTTCTGTATCACTTTCTCCCTCCCCTCTCAGTTGATTTGCTCGCTGTTCCTTTCCTGGGCCCTTGTTTTCATACTTTTGCCCATTAACTGTCGCTTTCAGCACCTGTGCGCTGTCCACCTTTATTCTACATGCTTTCTTAATGTGCCCTCGCTTGCCACAATTATGACACAGCTCTGTGGCAAATTTGCACTCGGCGGCATTGTGCTGGCCTTTGCAGCGATAACAACTGGGGAATTTGTGCTGATTTTTATCAGTTGACACTTTGTGGACACCTACTTGGGTCTTAGGCACACGAACATGCGTTGCTGTGTCCTCTGTTAGCTTCCCTTGCATCTCTCTCACATCTTTAGATGCTGTTTCCATCGCTTGGCATAATTCCAAAGCCTTCGCAAAAGTGAGTTTTGTTTCAGATAAAAGTCGCCGTTGCATTCGGTCATCATTCACTCCACACACAAGTCTGTCTCTTAACATTTCTTCCAATGAGTCTTTGTAATCACAGTGCAGTGTTAATTTCTTCAATTCTGCCACATACTCTGCTATGGACTCAGTGTTCCTCCTTATGCGTGAATTAAATTTGAATCGTTGCACGATTTCACTTGGTTTGGGGCTGAAGTGCTTCTGAAGCTCAGCAGTAAGCTGGTCGTACGTTTTATCTTTCGGTAATGCAGGGCTTATTAAATTTCTCAACAAGCTGTAAGTAGTTGCACCAACTCCACTCAACAGTACAGCCTTCCTTTTGTCTGGCTCCTCAATATCATTAGCTTGGAAGAAAAAGTCCAACATTTCACTATATTCTTCCCATGACTGAGTCGAGTTATCAAAAGGGGTTACCGTTCCGATTACAGCCGCCATTGCTCGTCGTGGTGGGGAAACCTCGTTTTTCCTCCTCTGAACTTGCACTCGAACTACTGGAGTCACTTGAGTTCGCCACACTTGCAATGTTCTCTGTTTCTCGCCGCTGATTTTTTTCTTTTAATCCTCGTCGCCAATTGTGTGATATCCTACCGTGTAGCAATGATCACACTTGAGTTATTTCTTTGGCTAACTCTGCCGTTTATTCTGCAACACACATAATAGACTGAACATGGATTCTGGGCGGGGTTTTCACACTCTTGTTCTAATGTGTCCCCTTAATAGTAGTGCTGAACAATACAGGTAGTTCCCCCTAGAGGCATGTGCCAGTAATGTTTTAAATTAGACTTGCAGTCTACCACAAAGATGTTCTTCTGTTAACAGACATTTTCAAGGCAGGAATATGGAAAGCAAACCCAGTGCAGCCAGTGTCAGGATCCTTTGATCCATCCGTGAATACTGGGGTAAGGGAGTGATATATTGTTCCCAAACGATCCTCTACTAAAACTGCGGTGTTTCCAAATTCTCTACCCCCTCGCATCTTTTCCAAAAAATACAAATCAACAGACACTGGATAGAAAAACCATGGAGGAGTGACTGGCAAAGGAACTGATGGAATATATGTTCTGTCACATAGTTTCATATCCCTGGCTACTCTCCCAGCGTAAAATGCAAAACTCTCCTTTTTAACTCTTTCCCCTTCCCAACAAGGCATCAACACTCTAACTGTAGGGTGTTTATCTTGAGTGTGCCCTTGCAGATTGACCCAACAGTTCATCATCATCTGTTTACGCCTGATATTTAATGGCATTTCCCCCATTTCCACCTGGAGAGCAGCAACAGGAGTTGTTTTAAGTGCCCCACAGCAGATCCTCAGTGCTTGGGCCTGGATGACATCTAACTTGTTCAACATGGTTTTGGAAGCAGATCCATATACAGTACACCCATAATCCAGTACAGACCTAATTAATGCAATATAAATGTTTTTCATAGCCGCTCTACTAGCACCCCACTCAGTCCCTGTCAAACACCTCATTACATTCAGTGCCTTTTTGCACTTAACTGACATCTTTTGAATATGTTCCCTCCAAGTTAGATTAACATCAATCCAGACACCCAGAAACCTGAAAACTTCGACTTGTTCTAATTCCTGAGCGTACATTGTTAACTGGGCATCAGCTACCGTTTTCCTTGTGAATACTACAACCTTTGTTTTCTCAACAGAGAATTTAAATCCCCAAGAATATGACCACCCCTCCACTGCACGTATCGCTTCTTGTATTTTCTCTCTTATATAATTAAAATTACTCCCTCTTTTCCATAATGCCCCATCATCAGCAAATAAAGAACGGCCAATGTCATTGTTCACAACAGAAAAAACATCATTTATCATAATAGAAAAAAGTACTGGGCTTATAACACTACCCTGGGGGCTGCCATTTTCCACCAAGTACCTATCTGACATGGCTCTGCCCACTCTAACTTGAATGTGCCTACTAAACAAAAAATCTTTTATCCAGTTGAAAGTTCTCCCAGAAATTCCTATCATACTTAGTTTAATCATTAGCCCCTCCTTCCACAACATGTCATATGCCTTTTCCACGTCAAAAAACACTGCAATTACCAACTCTCTATTTACTTGAGCCTTCCGTACCTCTGTCTCCAAACACACAACAGGATCCATAGTTTCCCTTCCTTTTCTAAATCCACTCTGATGTGGTGACAAAATTCCCCTACTTTCAAGATAAAAAGCAATTCTGTCTGTAATCATTCTCTCCATTATTTTTCCCAAATGCGATGTTAGAGCTATAGGCCTGTAGCTCGCTGGGTCTGAGGGATCCTTTCCAGGTTTTCTTATAGGAACAATCACTGCCTCTTTCCATGCAGTTGGGAGCTTTCCCTTTTCCCACACTTTGTTGTAGACTTCCAATAGCTTCCTCCTTGCCAAAGTCTCTAAGTGTTTCACCATGATGTAACAGACATTGTCTTTCCCAGGGGATGTTAATCCTGATTTGTTTACTGCTCTTTCCATTTCATCTAGAGTGAAAGGAGAATCCAAAGAACTACTAAAGTCACACCTTTCCTCCAAAGTCCCAGGGTGTGCTAAATGCGTCCTACTTCTTCCTCTTTTACCTTCTTCAGTCAAATTGCTTGAGCTATGAATTTGAGTCAGGCTCTTTGCTATCATTATTGCTTTTTCCTCATCAGTTATTATAGTCACTCCCCCACTTTTTAGTATTGGATACTGTCATTCCCTCCTGACTCCCCTCATGGCCTTGATCATACTCCACACATCTCCCACGGCTGTTGATCTACCTACAGTGCTACAGTATCTCTGCCAGCTTTCTCTCTTGGCCCTCCGAATAGTTTTCCTGGCTTTTGCTAGTGCTCTCTTATAATTAACCAAGTTTTTCCAATTATGAGTTCTCCTTAAGACCTTAAGTGTCTTATTCCTCTCTTTAACAGCTCTAGTGCACTCCTCTGTCCACCAAAGCACTGCTTTCTTTAACCTTTTTCCCTTTACTTTTAGAGACTGACTGATTGGCTGCTTCAAGAAAAATAGTTTTAATATTTTTCTCCATACTCTCAATGTCTTCACTGATCTCTACTAGGGAAAGGTCTCTCTCACAAATAAACTTAAATAACTTCCAATTAGCAGTGCTAAAAACCCATCTCCCTTTTTTATGTCCACTTACCCTATTTGCTGAAATGAAAAAATTACAATACACTGGGAAATGATCACTTCCCACCGAGGACTCCTCTAAAACCTCCCACTCGCACACACTTGCAATATTACTAGTCATCAACGTTAAGTCAAGAACTGAACCACTCCCCGTACATCAATTCTAGTTGCTCTACCATCGTTTAAACATACTAGATTCTTCTCTTCCAAAAGTTCTTCAATAGTCTCACCATTTATGTCTGTATGATTTGCCCCCCATAACACATTATGGGCATTAAAGTCCCCACAAATTACCACCCTGCTCCCATCTATCCCCTCCATCTGAGATAACTGACTCAATATCAACCTCTTACAAGGATTATACAAATTAACAACTACTAATTCCCCCTCTTTTGTCCAAATTTCAACTACCACGTACTCCAGTTCAGCCCCTTTACCTATCTCTCTGAACTGAATTCCCTCCCTCACAAATGTTGCACACCCACCTCCCATTCCCTCCTTTCTATCATTCCAAATAAAAACATATCCCACTATTTTAAAATCCAGATTGGGTTTCAACCATGTCTCCTGAACACAGATAACATCTGGTTTGTCTGAAAGTTCCTCAATATACCTTTTGAATTTCTGTCCATTTGCCAACAAGCTTCTTGCATTCCATTGAATCAAAATGACCATTATCACAATTCCTATCCAGTCGATGCTTGGTCCTGACTTGTCTGGCTACTATGCCCACTCCTCACCTCCTCCCAAGTTAAACCACTGAAGCCAAGATGATTATCTGCTGCTTTCACTATTATTTGAATTCTTTCAGTTTTAGACTTGACTTCCATTGTGGCATTCACAACTCCTGCTATAAAAATAACCAGTTTCTTCAGATCAACCTGAATTTCCCCATTCCGTCCCAGTTCTCTTTCCCCTACAGGCAGCTTCCCCCCAGTCTTTTGCCCATTCCCTCCTCTCTGGTCCATCCTTTTCACTGCTTCGGCATAAGAAACTTTATTCTGCACTGTGACTCGCTGAATTTCCCTTTCTCTCATCATTCTTTCACAGCCTCCATAGGCCACACTATGACTCCTGCCACAATTACAACACTTTGGCGTTTCTTGATCACATTCTCCATACTGATGGTTGCCCCCACACCTTGCACACCTTCTTCTCCATCTACAAGTATTAGCTGTGTGTCCAAACCTTTGGCAATTATAACACCGAACGGGATTAGGAACAAATTCTCTTACCTCATACCTCAAAAAACCCAAATTTACACTTTTGGGGAGCACTTCTCCTTAAAAGACTCCTTAGGGGTTTGAATGCCTTTTAAAGGATGCCAGGAGGAAGGAAGCATGTGATGGTTGAGTAAGGGGTAATTTATTATGTAAATATGGGTTTAAAACTATTTATTGTATTATTTATGGTGTGATATTTATTCTGTAAATAGAGGGAAAATTATTTATGTATTTATGTCTCTTTTAGATATTATTGGGTATGTGGAAATATGAAAATGTTCATTGTTCAGGGACAAGAGTTGCAAATTAGCTAATAGCTATACACTCTATGTGCAACACATCAGATTGTTTTGCATGGGATTTTGGTATGGTCCAATTAAGTCTAATTATCTCACTTAATATACAACAGGTGTTGTCATTTGGTTTGTGGTGGGTGTCGGATGTTCATGTGAGTTGTTGCCTGCAAAGTATTTTTGTAATACTTCCGACGGCGAACGCTGGGACAGCACGTGACGTCATCCATTCAGTAACCAGCAGGCTGCAGACAGAACACCCAGATGCTCTTCTCCTCATCTCAGGCGATTTCAACCATGTTTCACTGTCTCCCATTCTACCCACGTTCACCCAGTATGTCACATGCCACACTAGAGACAATAAAACACTGGATTTATTCTACGCAAACACTAAGGAGGCGTACACCTCATCACAACTCCCCCCACTCGGGAGATCGGATCACAACTTGGTTCATCTCCGGCCGGTGTACAAACCCCTAGTGCACAGACAACCTCCGGCCATGCACACTGTGGAGTTATGGTCTGAGGAGACAATGGACACCCTAAAGGGCTGTTTTGAAGCCACCGCCTGGAAGCAGCTCTGCGATCCACATGGTGAGGACATCGATGGCCTCATTCACACCTTAACGGGCTACCTCAGCTTCTGTGTGGACAAATCCGTTCCCACCAAGACCATACGGCGTCACTCAAACAACAAACCCTGGATCAACCCTGAGATAAAAACACTTCTGAGAGAGAAGAAGAGGATCTTCAGGTCAGGGAACAGGGAGATGCTGAAGTCCGTACAGAGGGAGCTGAGGAGAAAGATCAGAGAAGGCAAGGACAGCTTCAGGAAGAAGATGGAGGACAAGCTGCAACAGAGCGACATCAGCGGGGTCTGGAGAAACCTCAAAACCATCTCGGGGCTCCAGAATACCTCCCTCCAGGCCACAGGGGGCAGGGAGTGGGCGAACAACCTGAATCTGTTTTTCAATAGATTTGACCAACCGCCCTCCCCCCTGACTGCACAACAACCACTGCTGCCTCTAAAGAAATCAAGTCCTGCTGCCCACTCCCCACTCCACCAACACCCCCCCACTCCCAACACACAGCCCCCCATCCTGACCCTGACCAAGACCCAGGTGAGGACGGAGCTGAGGAAGATCAAGGCGAGGAAGGCGCCGGGACCGGACGGCATCAGCGCAAAGCTCCTCAAGTCCTGTGCAGACCAGCTGTGTGGGATTGTGACGTATATCTTCAACATGAGCCTGAAACTGGGGAGGGTACCACAGCTGTGGAAAACATCTTGTGTGGTACCTGTACCAAAAACTTCCCACCCCAAAGACCTGAACAGCTACAGACCGGTGGCCTTGACGTCCCACTTGATGAAGACCCTGGAGAGACTGCTCCTTGCTCACCTCCGCCCCCTGGTGGAACCAGCGATGGATCCACTCCAGTTCGCCTACCAGCATGGCATTGGGGTGGAGGATGCGGTGATCTTCCTCCTTCACCGTTCTCTGTCCCACCTGGAGAAGCCCGGGAATATGGTGAGGATCATGTTCTTTGACTTCTCCAGTGCTTTCAACACCATCCAACCGATGATCCTGAAGGACAAGCTGCTGCGCGCAGGGGTGGACCAGCACCTGTCATCATGGATCCTGGACTACCTCACGAACCGGCCTCAGTTTGTGAGAACCCGGGACTGTGTGTCCGACACGATCATCAGTAGCACGGGGGCCCCCCAGGGAACGGTGCTGGCTCCCTTCCTGTTCACTCTTTATACTGCGGACTTCTCACACAACACAACACACTGCCATCTACAGAAGTTCTCTGATGACTCTGCGATCGTTGGCCTCATCTCCAATGGAGATGAAGCTGAGTACAGAGGGCTTATCCAGGACTTCGTGGACTGGTGCCATCGGAACTGCCTCCAGATCAACGCGAGGAAAACTAAGGAGCTGGTGGTGGACTGCCGCAGGCATGGGCAGCCCCTCACAGTACCAGTAAATATACAGGGAACAGACATCGAGATGGTGACATCCTATAAGTACCTGGGTATTCATCTGAACAATAAACTAGACTGGTCACACAATACTGATGCACTCTACAAGAAGGGACAGCGCAGGCTGTTCCTGCTGAGGAGACTCAGGTCTTTTGGTGTACAAGGGGCGCTGCTGAAGTCATTCTATGACACGGTGGTGGCATCAGCCATCACTTTTGGAGTGGTCTGCTGGGGCAGTGGCATTACTGCAGCCGATAGGAAGAGACTGAACAAACTGATTAAGAAAGCTAGCTCTGTCCTGGGGCAGCGCCTTGATCCGATGGAGGAGATAGGAGAGAGAAGGACGGTGGCTAAACTGTCATCTCTGCTGGAGTCCGAGTTCCACCCTATGCAGGACATACTGAATGCACTGAGGAGCTCATTTAGCAGCAGACTACATCATCCCAGGTGCACAACCGAGAGGTTTCGTAGGTCCTTCCTACCAACGGCTGTCAGACTGTACAACCTAAGCAGGGCTGCTCGCAGAGATAGCAAAAAGACGTAACAAACTAATAGTTTTTTGAATGCAAAAGATGCAATAGACTTACACAATGGTCCCCTCCGGCATACAACTAGGAACTTACCGGTCGCTATGGAGGGTGAGAATATGTATGGGCACATAATCATACCATGTAGGATAACTAAGTAGACGGTTATGCTGTTTCATTCCATCTAGCAACAATGCTCTGCACTGTGTGTGTTTATATATTTACATATTTATTCCATCTAGCTACAATGCTCAGCACTGGGTGTGTTTATATATTTATATATCTACATATTATTCCATCTAGCTACATTGCTCCGCACTGTGTGTGTTTATATACTTGCATATTTATTCCACCTAGCTGCAATGCTCCGTACTGTGGGTGTTTATATATTTACATATTTATTCCATCTAGCTACAATGCTCTGCACTGTGTGTTCATATATTCATATATTTATTCCATCCAGCTACAATGCTCTGCACTGTGTGTCTGTGTGTGTGTGTATATATATATATTTTATAGTAATACGTACATATGTATATTAGCTGCTCTTGCTTGCTTGTTTTTTTTTTTTTCTTGCCTTCTGATTGTTGCTCTGAGTGTTGCTATCCCTGTGCTGTTGCAATCCTGGAATTTCCCCGTTGTGGGACTAATAAAGGCTTATCTTATCTTAATAAATGGAAAATTGCTGATTGCAAAACTGTTTGGAAGCCTCCGTTCCTTCTCTGGTGTGCCTTGACCGCTCGGGATCGTGACAATTGGTGTCAGAAGTGGTTTGTTCCCTGACAAATGGTGACATTTGGTCGAGGAAGTGTTGTCAAATTAATAAGTGATAACACAGGACGCAAGGAGCGATGTCCAAAAGGAAAATAAAGAAACAAGAAGAGCAATTAGAGAACTTTGACGCAAGTATGGCAACTAAGGAGCAGGGGGCCAGTGGACTAGACAAGCTGGGAGAACTGACGAGCTTGGTGAAGTCCATGGTATATTCACTGACAGTCAGAGACCGTCAGAGGGAGGAAGAAGCCTCTCTTCAAGCACAAAGGTGGCAGACTATGCAGTATCAAGTTCACCACATGCAGTCACAAGTGGTGGAGCTGAGAGAGGAGTGTGGGAGCCGGGCTGAACGCAGCGGTGATGACGGCGCTTCGGGGGGAGACCCCAGGGTGACGGCCAGTCGGGTCGGCCCGCAGGAGGATAATCTACCGCTGCAGGTGCAGCCGAGGACAACGCAAATGCACCACGAGCCCAGGCTGAATCCGCTCTCTCCCGAGGACGACATCGAGCACTACCTGGTGACGTTTGAGAGGATCGCTACGGTCTGCCACTGGCGTAAAGAAGAGTGGGCTATTCAGTTGGCTCCTCTGCTCACAGGTAAAACACGGAGTGCGTATGTGCTTATGGACATTGCAGACACGGACGATTATGACAAAGTGAAGGAAGCAATTTTAATTAAATATGAAATAACACCCAACACCTATAAGAGAAGGTGTCCCTTCTGATGAATGTCCATGGACATCAGGACGAAACCCCCCGTGAACTTTATGTACGTTTAAAGGACCTGTTTTATAAATGGATTAAACCAGAGACCTCAACTATAAAGGACATTTCGGAACTGATGATTTTGGAGCAGTTTCTGCAGATGGTGGACCCGGAACTTTTTATGACTTCCGGCGCCACACGAGTAGGGTGCCTTTTGCAACAGCGGATCAATTTCTGCCTATTTTTATTTACTATCTGGCTCTCTTGCTAATCTTTCTGATCCAGTGTCACTTCTATTCCATCCAAACACGTAGATCGCCCAAATGTCTCCTGAGCTAGTGGATGGAGCCACTGTTTTGTGCAGGAGGCAGTATAATAGAGACCAGCTGTTAGCACTTAACCGGCCCACGATGCTAACGAAAAAAACTCGACATACCGGGAGAGATAAGACAGAAACGGCGTGGTTGTTGAACTGGGGCAAGACAGCGGGCAAGGAATATAAAGTACAGACCCACCCTCCCATCCGTTGTTATGAAGAATGTACAATCGATACAAGGAAAAACAGATGAGCTAGCGGCTATCTCCCGCTACGACAGCATATACCGGGAGTGCTGTCTTATGCTGTTCACGGAGACGTGGCAAACTGAACTAGCAGCAGATGCTAACATTGAACTGGAGGGTTTCCACGCAATACGGGCAGACCGAACACCAGAAACTGGGAAGGCAAGGGGCGGTGGTGTGATAATGTATGTCAAACAACAACACTGCAACAAAGACATGAAGTTGCTAGCTGTTAGCATGCGGCCTACATACAGTTAGGCCCAAAAATATTTGGACAGTGACACAAGTTTTGTTATTTTAGCTGTTTACGAAAACATATTCAGGATACAATTATATAATCAATATAGGCTTAAAGTGCAGACTCTCAACTGTAATTTGAGAGTATTCACATCCAAATTGGAACAAGGGTTTAGGAATTTCAGCTCTTTAATACGTAGCCGCCTCTTTTTCAAGGGACCAAAGGTAATTGGACAATTGATTCAGAAGGCTGCAAAAAAAAAAAAAAAAAAATAACAAGGCTGCATGGGCTCTTCCCTCGTTAACCTGTCATCAATTAAGCAGTTAAAAGGTCTGGAGTTGATTCCAGGTGTGGCGTTTGCATTTGGAAGCTGTTGCTGTGAACACACAACATGCAGTCAAAGGAGCTCTCAATGGAGGTGAAACAGACCCTCCTGAGGCTGAAAAAAAAGAAGAAATCCATCAGAGTGATAGCAGAAATGTTAGGAGTGGCCAAATCAACAGTTTGGTACATTCTGAGAAAAAAAGAGTGCACTGGTGAGCTTGGGAACTCAAAAAGGCTTGGACGTCCATGGAAGACAACAGTGGTGGATGATCACAGAATCCTTTCCTGTGAAGAACAGCCCCTTCACAACAGCCACTCAAGTGAAGAACACTCTCCAGGAAGTAGGTGTATCAGTATCTAAGTCTACCATAAAGATAAGACTTCATGAGAGTAAATACAAAGGATTCACCACAAGGTGCAAACCATGAATCAGCCTCAAAAATAGAAAGGCCAGAATTGACTTTGCCAAAAAACACCTGAAGAAGCCAGCCCAGTTCTGGAACAGCATTCTTTGGACAGATAAGACTAAGATCAACCTGTATCAGAATGATGGGAAGAAGAAAGTTTGGAGAAGAATTGGAACAGCTCATGATCCAAAGCACTACATCTTCTGTAAAATATGGTGGAGGGAGAGTGATGGCATGGGCATGCATGGCTTCCAATGGCACTGGGTCACTTGTGTTTATTGATGATGTGACAAAAGACAGAAGCAGCCGGATGAATTCTGAAGTGTATAGGGATATACTTTCGGCTAAGATTCAGCCAAATGCAACAAAGTTGATTGGACGGCGCTTCACCAATGATCCAAAACATACTGCAAAAGCAACCCAGGAGTTTTTTAAAGCAACAAAGTGGAATATTCTGCAATGGCTGAGTCAATCACCAGATCTCAAACCAATCGAGCATGCTCATGACAAAATTGACAATTGAGCACTTGCTCAAGCACTTGCTCAAGACAAAACTTAAGGCAGAAAGACCCACAAACAAGCAACAACTGAAGACAGCTGCAGTAAAGGCCTGGCAAAGCATCACAAAGGAGGAAACCCAGCGTTTGGTGATGTCCATGGGTTCCAGACTTCAGGCAGTCATTGCCTGCAAAAGATTCTCAACAAAATATTGAAAAGTAACATTTTACTTAGGGTTATGTTTATTTGTCCAATTACTTTTGAGCCCCTGAAATGAGGAGCGTTTGTATAAAAACAGCTACAATTCCTACATGTTTAATCATATATTTTTGTTCAACCCCTTGAATTAAACCTTAAAGTCTGCACTTCAATTCCGTTGTAGTTGTTTCATTTCAAATCCAATGTGGTGGCATGCAGAGCCCAAATCATGAAGATTGTGTCCCTGTCCAAATATTTCTGGGCCTAACTGTATCTCCCGAGGGAATACTCCCACGTGATCTGCAATGTTATTTATGCAAATCCGACGGCGAACGCTGGGACAGCGCGTGACATCATCCACTCAGTAACTGGCAGGCTGCAGACAGAACACCCAGATGCTCTTCTCCTCATCTCAGGCGACTTCAACCATGTTTCACTGTCTCCCATTCTACCCACGTTCACCCAGTATGTCACATGCCACACTAGAGACAATAGAACACTGGACTTATTCTACGCAAACACTAAGGAGGTGTACACCTTATCTCCACTCCCCCCACTCGGGAGATCGGATCACAACTTGGTTCATCTCCGGCAGGTGTACAAACCCCTAGTGCACAGACAACCTCCGGTCATGCGCACAGTGAAGTTATGGTCTGGGGAGGCAATGGACGCTCTAAACAACTGCTTTGAAACCACTGCCTGGGAGCAGCTCTGCGATCCACATGGTGAGGACATAAATGGCCTCGCTCACACCATCACAGACTATATCAGCTTCTGTGTGGACAACACCGTACCCACCAAGACCATACGGTGTTGCTCGAACAACAAACCCTGGATCAACCCTGAGATAAAAACACTTCTGAGAGAGAAGAAGAGGATCTTCAGGTCGGGGAACAGAGAGATGCTGAAGTCCGTACAGAGGGAGCTGAGGAGGAAGATCAGAGAAGGCAAGGACAGCTTCAGGAAGAAGATGGAGGACAAGCTGCAACAGAGCGACATCGGTGGGGTCTGGAGAAACCTTAAAACAATCTCTGGGCTCCAGAATACCTCCCCCCAGGCCACGGGGGGCAGAGAGTGGGCGAACAATCTGAACCTGTTTTTTAATAGGTTTGACCAACCGCCCTCCCCCCCAACTGCACAACAACCACTGCTGCCTCTGAAGACATCGAGTCCTGCTGCCCACACCCCACTCCACCATCACCCCCCACCCCCACTCCCAACACACAGCCCCCCAACCTGACCCTCCCTAAGACCCAGGTGAGGACGGAGCTGAGGAAGATCAAGGCAAGGAAGGTGTCGGGACCGGACGGCATCAGCGCAAAGCTCCTCAAGTCCTGTGCAGACCAGCTGTGTGGGATTGTGGAGCATATCTTCAACCTAAGCCTGAAGCTGGGGAGGGTACCACAGCTGTGGAGAACATCTTGTGTGGTACCTGTACCAAAGACTTCCCACCCCAAAGATCTGAACAGCTACAGACCAGTGGCCCTGACTTCCCACATGATGAAGACCCTGGAGAGACTGCTCCTTGCACACCTCCGCCCCCTGGTGGGACCAGCGATGGATCCACTCCAGTTCACCTACCAGCATGGCATTGGGGTGGAGGATGCGGTGATCTTCCTCCTTCACCGTTCTCTGTCCCACCTGGAGAAGCCCGGGAATGCGGTGAGGATCATGTTCTTTGACTTCTCCAGTGCTTTCAACACCATCCAACCGATGATCCTGAAGGACAAGCTGCTGTGCGCAGGGGTGGACCAGCACCTGTCATCATGGATCCTGGACTACCTCATTAACCGGCCACAGTTTGTGAGAACCCAGGACTGTGTGTCCGACACGATCATCGGTAGCACGGGGGCCCCCCAGGAAACGGTTTTGGCTCCCTTCCTGTTCACCCTTTATACTGCGGACTTCTCACACAACACAACACACTGCCATCTACAGAAGTTCTCTGACGACTCTGCGACCGTTGGCCTCATCTCCAACGGAGATGAAGCTGAGTACAGAGGATTTATCTAGGACTTTGTGGACTGGTGCCATCGGAACTGCCTCCAGATCAACGCGAGGAAAACTAAGGAGCTGGTGGTGGACTGCCGCAGGCAAGGACAACCCCTCACAGCACCAGTAAACATACAGGGAACAGACATCGAGATGGTGACATCCTACAAGTACCTGGGTGTTCATCTGAACAATAAACTAGACTGGTCACACAATACTGACGCACTCTACAAGAAGGGACAGCGCAGGCTGTTCCTACTGAGGAGACTCAGGTCTTTTGGTGTACAAGGGGCGCTGCTGAAGACATTCTACGACATGGTGGTGGCATCAGCCATCACTTTTGGAATGGTCTGCTGGGGCAGTGGCGTTACAGCAGCCGATAGGAAGAGACTGAACAAACTGATCAAGAAAGCTAGCTCTGTCCTGGGGCAACGCCTTGACCCAGTGGAGGAGATGGGAGAGAGAAGGATGGTGGCTAAACTGTCATCTCTGCTGGAGTCCAAGTCCCACCCTATGCAGGACATACTGAACGCACTGAGGAGCTCATTTAGCAGCAGACTGCATCATCCTAGGTGCGCAACCGAGAGGTTTCGCAGGTCCTTCCTACCTACGGCTGTCAGACTGTATAACCTAAGCAGGGCTGCTTGCAGAGATAGCAAAAAAATGTGACAACCTAATAGTATTGAATGCAAAAGACGCAATAGACTTACACAGTGGTCCCCTCCGGTACACAACTAGGAAAATACCGGTCGCTACGGAGGGTGACAATATGTACGGGTACATAATCATACCATGTAGGATAACTAAGTAGACGGTTATGCTGTTCATTCCATCTAGCTACAGTGCTCTGCACTGTGTGTGTTTATATATTTACTCCATCTAGCTATAATGCTCCGCACTGTGTGTTTATATATTTATTCCATCTAGCTACAATGCTCCGCACTGTGTGTTTATATCTTTATATGTACATATGTATATTCGCTGCTCTTGTTTTTTCTTGTCTTCTGATTGTTGCTCTGTGTGTTGCTATCCCTGTGCTGTTGCAATCCTGGAATTTCCCCATTGTGGGACTAATAAAGGCTTATCTTATCTTATCTTATCTTAACTGGGAATCTGGATACAAGAGCGGGACCCAAAGACTGCAGAGGGCGCTACTCGTCTTGTGGAGGTCTTTCTGTCAGCCAGGTCTGGGAGCAGGAGACCTACTCTCAGCCGTGACAGCTCTTTCACCACATGGAGTAAGTCTAATGGGGGTGAAAGGGGTGGTCAAGCTCAAAATAGACTGTATTCCATTTCCAGTCAGATCACAAATGGCAAATACTGTATAATGGTAGTAAAAAGTCACGTTTTGTCTCTAAAGATATACGGTGTTATCAGTGTAATAAAATCGGTCATACTCAATATTCCTGTCCTGCCACAAAAAATGGTAAGCCTTCATTGTTACGCTCAGTTCCAAGACCCATTCTTTCAGCACCAGTGTACAGTGAAATATATAAAACAACTGTTCTGCTTAATGGTCAGTGTGAAGAGGCCTTGTTAGACTCTGGTTGTTTTCAGACTGTTGTTCTGCCCAGTTTGGTCCCTAGGGATTCGTGGAGTGAGTCTACAGTGAATATTAGTTGTGTTCATGGGGATAAGAAGTTGTACCCGACCGCTGAGGTCTATTTAACAGTGGGGGGTCAAACTTATTTCCTTCCTGTAGCTCTTGTGCCTGATTTGCCTTATCCGGTTATTCTTGGCAATGATGTTCCAACTTTGTTGGACATCATACAACAGGTTAGGGACGAACAACAAACTGAGGATGGACAGGCAGGTGGCGCTACTGAACAGAGGCTTAATGCACCTGCTGGGAAAAATTGTAATATGGTGACAACCAGGGCGCAGAGGGCTGCCAATGTTCTCCAGGAGTTGCCTTTTTATGATTCTGGGGTAGAGGCAGGCCCTATTAAGCAGCCAAAATCCAAGGCTCAGAGAAGAAGAGACAAGGTTTTAGCTTCAGTGAAGAACTTGGGTGAAGAAACACCACAGCTAAGCCAGTCAGTAGACTTTGACATCCCTCCTGACATAGCTGCACTGCAGAAAGCTGACCCAGCGCTAGAACCTTGGTTTGATAAAGTCTCAGAGATTGAGGGTGTGAAACAGGGCAGAGTGGATTGTTTGGCTGAGGCCGTGTATGTCATTAAAAAAGGCATTCTGTACCAACAGCAAGGTGAAGTTATGGCCATAGCTTTGCCACAAGGCCTCACACCAAAGGTTATGGAACTGGGACATGTTTTTCCTTGGGCAGGTCATCTAGCATTCCAGAAGACATTACAAAGAATTGCTAGAAGGTTTGTGTGGCCGGGAATGTATACCCAGATTAAGGAGTTCTGCGCAACATGTGAAACATGTCAGATTACATCACCTAGGGGGTAGCCGGTGCCCAACTACAGCCATTACCAGTCATTGGAACACCATTTGACAGAATAGGGATGGATATAGTTGGCCCCCTAGAGAGAGAAGCTCCTTGGGTAATAGATACATTCTGGTGATATGTGACTACGCTACTCGGTACCCAGAAGCCTTCACATTAAAATCTATTAAGGCTAGGCAGGTTGCCAACCGCCTCATTCAGTTATTTTCGAGGGTAGGCATACCCAGAGAGATCCTGACGGATTGTGGAACAAATTTCTTATCAAAACTGTTGCAGCAGGTATATAAGCTGTTGGGTATTAAGGGAATTAAGAGCACCCCATATCACCCTCAGACAGATGGACTGGTTGAGCGAATAAACCAGACTTTGAAGAACATACTGCGAAAAATTTGTTTCCGATATGGGCTCGGATTGGGACCAATGGGTGCCGTACTTGTTATTTGCTTATCAGGAGGTGCCCCAGGCCTCAACAGGATTCTCACCTTTTGAACTGCTGTATGGTCGTCAGGTGAGGGGCCCACTGGACTTATTAAAGGAGCATAGCGTGAGTCCACCGAGTGATCAGGACAATGTGGTCTCATATGTTATTAAAATGAGAGAAAAACTGGATCGAATGACTGCTTTGGCTCAGGAGCACATGAGGACGGCGCAGGCCAAACAAAAGACTTGGTATGATAAGAGGGCCAGAAAGAGGGTTTTTCACCCAGGTCAGCAGGTGTTGTTACTGCTGCCCTCTTGTGACAGTAAGCTGTTGGCTCGATGGCAGGGGCCTTATGAAATTCCTAAGAAACTAAGTGCGGTGACATATGAACTATATATGCCTGACAGGGAGACAAAACATCAGTGCTTCCATGTTAACTTGTTAAAGGAGTTTCAGCAGCCTAGTCATTAGCAGCAGCAGCCTGTTCTTCAGCAGACGCATCATCAGCTCCTCATTTGTGCGACAGAAGTGGATGAGGAGAGAGAACAGTCCTTTCCCACAAATGTGACAGAGCCTTGTTCATTTCAGGTGTCTCATTTGCAGGTTGATCAGCAGAGAGAATTGGAGGCACTATTAGATCCAGAACTGTTTCAGGAGAGACCTGGTTTCACCACATTTGTTCACTATAAGGTTCATTTAAAGGAAGAGGCTGTTCCCCGTAGAAAGTCTTATAGGATCCCTGGGCGGTTGGTCCCGAAACTGAAGCAAGAAATTGACCTGATGTTGCAGCTGGGAGTGATTGAGGAGTCAGTCAGTGAGTGGTGTAGCCCGATTGTGCTGGTCCCCAAAAAGGATGGCTTTTTGAGGTTCTGCATCGACTTCAGATACCTTAATGCAGTCTCTAAGTTTGAGTCGTACCCCCTGCGCCGTATTGACAAGTTATTAGAGAAAGTGGGCAGGGCTAGGTTTATTTCCACGCTAGACCTAAGTAAGGGGTATTGGCAGGTGGCCTTGGCACCTGAAACGAAACAACTTACAGCCTTTAAAACACCTTATGGTAATTTCCAGTTCAAGGTCATACCATTTGGCCTCCAGGGGGCGCCTGCAACTTTCCAGTGGCTCATGGACCAGGTATTAAGAGTGGTATCAGACTTTGCGGCTGCCTATTTGGATGACGTAGACATCTATAGTCAGACCTGGAAGGAACATTTGCTACATCTTAGGCAGGTCCTTCATTTGATTAAGAGGGCAGGACTGACGATCAATCCACGCAAATGTGTGTTTGGACAGCAGCAGGTGGAGTACCTGGGACATGTGGTTGGTCAGGGGGTTATTAGACCAAGAGTGGGTCAAGTGGATGCCATTCGGACCTATCCTGTGCTTACTACCAAGAAGAAGGTACAGTCGTTTATGGGAATGGTAGGATGGTATACTAAGTTCATTCCCCATTTTGCTGAACGAGCAGCAATCCTGACTGACCTCACTAAGGCTTCAGCACCGAATAGGGTAAAATGGACAGAGGAGTGTGGTAGAGCCTTTGAAGATCTGAAGGGTGCTATTTCTGGTGAGAAGGTTCCCTACAGTCCGGATTTCGTCCATCCATTTATTCTACAGACAGATGCTTCAGGAGTTGGCATCGGAGCAGTACTTCTCCAGGAGGTGAAGGGAGAGAGACACCCGGTACTGTTCTTGAGCCATAAGTTGTCGGACAGGGAGACGATACTCTATGGTAGAGAAGGAATGTCTTGCCATGAAATGGGCAATAGGGTCTCTGAAATACTATTTACTGGGGTGTCATTTCACGTTGGAGACAGATCATCGGGCCCTACAGTGGCTGAACAGGATGAAGGACACGAATAGTCGTCTTACAGGGTGGTATCTATCCCTTCAGCCTTATAACTTTACTGTTGGTATGTGGCAGGGAAAACCAACCTTGTGGCAGATAGCCTCTCCAGAGTACATGACTCGTAGAGTACTGTATTCTTGGGAGAAGGGGGGAGGAATGTGACGACGGAGTGTCGCCACTGCTACAGTTTCTGTAACTGAGGATTATATGTGTAGAATTTGTAAATGTTAACATGACTGTATTGATAAAGTGCACATATATTTGGAGATCTGTTTTGACTGATTTGAATTCCTTTTGTGAGAAGAATGTTAAGGTTAATTATATTAATTGGGTGAGGCAATTGAATATTAAGACCACGTACCTTTGCCAGCATGCTTCCTGGTGGTATCCAGGCAAAAGACTCCTTAGGGGTTTGAGTGCCTTTGAAAGGATGCCAAGAGGAAGGAGGCATGTGATGGTTGAGTAAGGGGTAATTTAATATGTAAATATGAGTTTAAAACTATTTATTGTATTATTTATGGTGTGACATTTATTCTGTAAATAGGGGGAAAATTATTTATGTATTTATGTCTCTTTTAGATATTATTGGGTATGTGGAAATATGAAAATGTTCATTATTTTGCTTGGGATTTTGGTATGGTCCAATTAAGTCTAATTATCTCAATTAGAATATAACAGGTGTTATTTGGTTTGTGGTGGGTGTCGGATGTTCACGTGAGTTGTTGCCTGCAAAGTATTTTTGTAATAAATGGAAAATTGCTGATTGCAAAACTGTTTGGGAGCCTCCGTTCCTTCTCTGGTGTGCCTTGACTGCTCGGGATCGTGACAACAATTCTGTAAAGAAGAGTGGGCCAAAATTCCTCCACAGCACTGTAAAAGACTCATTGCCAGTTATCACAAATGCTTGATTGCAGTTGTTGCTGCCAAGGCTGGCCCAACCAGTTATTAGGTTTAGGGGGCAATCATTTTTTCCAAACACAGGGCCATGTAGGTTTGGATTGTTTTTACCCTTAATAATAAACACCTTCATTTAAGATTCAAAATTCAAAGGCTTTATTATCATGTGCACAGTTAAGAAATGCTACATTTCCTGAGCAATGAAATTCTTACTTTGCTCTCCGAATGAATGCCAAGGTAACAGGTACAGAAACAATTCTAATAAGGTCATGACACACTAACACAGTAACTCAATCCTAATACTAATGGATGCTAATAACACACACACCAACACACAGTTAGGACTCCTTAAGCACACCTTGATACTAAATACTAAAACTAATGAGTACTAATAGCACTATGTACAGTGTGCAAATGAGCATTGTGCGACGAGCAGTGTATAATTACAAATTAGTACCCGGTGCTAATTTCTGTAACGGTAGTACCAGTAGACTGTGCATGGTAAGTAGCAGCAAAGATGATAATTAGCAGTAGAGATGATATGGACATCAGACGGGTGAGACTATATCTACTGTACAGGTGAGCAGTGTGCAAATTTAGCAACTGGTGTGTGAGTTCCTATGTGCAAAGCTGTGTTACGGAGTTTTGGGAGTTGTTATCTGTTCAGGAGTCTGATGGCAGTGGGAAAGAAGGAGTTCTTCAGTCCAATTGTCCTGCATTTCACACTTCTGTACTTCTGGCCTGAGGGTAGAAGTGTAAACAGTCTGTGCTGGGGGTGGGTGGGATCCCGTAGGATGGCATCAGCTCTCCTTTGGTCTCTGCGGTGGTAGATGCTCTGCAGAGGGGGGAGTGGAGTCCTGATGATCTTCTCCGCTGTCTTCACCACTCTCTGCAGGTGTTTGTGGTCCAGGGAAGTGGTGCTGCTGTACCACGCAGTGATGAAGTTGGTCAGATGCTTTCGATGATGCAGCTGTAGAAATTGTTGAGGATCCTGGAGGATACGCCAAACTTCTTCAGCCTCCTCAGAAAGTACAGTCACTGCTGAGCTCTCTTCACCAGTTCCGTGGTGTTGTGTGTCCACTTAAGGTCCTCGCTGATGTGGATGCCCAGGTATTTAAAGCTGCTCACCCTCTCCACCTCAAGCTTCTGGATGACCAGTGGCCGATAGGGTCTCATCCTCCCTTTCCTCATGTCCACTATCATCTCCTTTGTCTTGTCCATGTTGAGAGTGAGGTTGTTGTCCTCACACCATGACACCAGATTGGCCACCTCCTTCCTGTAGGATGCTTTGTCATAAGCAGTGATGCGTCCTATCACTGCTGTGTCATCCGCGAACTTTAGGATGATATTGTCCTTGTGGGAGGCTACACAGTCATGGGTGAAGAGGCTGTAGAAGATGGGGCTGAGAACACAACCCTGTGGGACAATTGTGTTTGTGATGATGCTGGCTGAGATCCTGTTACCCATCCTGACAGACTGGGGCCTGCCAGTTAGAAAATCCAGTAGCCAGTCGCAGAGGGTGGGGTGCAGGCCAAGTGAAGACAGTTTGTCGGTGAGTTTGTGGGGGATGACCGTGTTGAAGGCAGAGCTGTAGTCGACAAAAAGCATCCTAATGTAGGAGTCTTTATCTTCCAGGTGGGAGAGAGAATAATGGAGTGCTGCAGTGATGGCATCTGAGGTGGACCTGTTGGGCCAGTAGGTATACTGCAGGAGGTCCAGGGTGCCCAGTATGCTGTCCTGAATGAGGGGCAGCACCACTCTCTCGAAGCACTTCATGATGATTGGAGTGAGTGCTACTGGTCTGTAATCATTCAGACAGGTCGGCGGGCTCCTTTTGGGGAGGGGGATGATAGTTGTCGTTTTGAAGCAGGAAGGGACTATGTTCTGCTTGAGGGAGAGGTTGAAGATTGCTGTGAGAACATAGGTCAACTTGGCAGTGCATGCTCTGAGGGCTCGCCCAGGTATGTTGTCTGGTCCTGCTGCCTTGTGGGAGTTGATATTCCTCAGTGCTTTGTTTACCTGGCCTGGTGAGACTGTTAGTGGAGAAGGTGGGAAGGGGGTGGGGGTGCGTAAGTGTGTGTCTCTTCTCTGTGCTGCGGCTGGGGGTCTCGAAGCGGGTGTAAAAGATGTTGAAATCATCCGACAGGCTGTCTGTAGAGCTAGTGGTGCTGATGTTGGTCCTCTTGTAGTCTGTGATGTGTTGCAGGCCTTGCCACATGCGCCCCGGGTCAGGAGTGGAGTAGAGGCTGTCCAGCTTTTCTCTGTACTGCCTCTTGGCTGTTGTTATAGCCTTTCTCAGTCCATACTTTGCAGCTTGGTACTCAACCTCACAGCCTGATTTAAATGCACGAGAGCAAGCATGCAGCATTTGACGTACCTGACTGTTGATCCAGGGCTTCTGGTTGGGGAACTTCCTGACCTGTATGGTGGGTACAATGGTATCAACGCACGTGCTGATATACCAAGTCACGTATTCAGCATAATCCTGTATGTTTACAGAAGAGTCCTCTCAGGTGGCTGCCCCTTTAAAAACTGCATTTTGTGTTTACTTGTGTTATCATTATCTAATATTTAAATTTGTTTGATGATCTGAAACATTTAAGTGTGACAAGCATATAAGAAATGAGAAATCAGGAACGGGGCATACACTTTTTCACACCACTGTATTTCTATATAGTTTATCTCCTTTTGATAATAATAACAATCACAGTTACAAACATCCATGTAACAATTCCTGGAGAGACCTAGCACACAACCTTATTGTTATGTCCACAAACCTGGTGAAGAATGAGACTGACAGAGACTTATCACTGAACGTGTGTTTCATAGGGATTTAGAATCACCGTACATGAACTGCACTTAGCGGAGTCATCCGGCCCAAGAGGAAGTCCTAATGGCAGCTGCCCCCTAATATAGGGTGGTGTGATGACAACAGGAAGGCAGCGTCGTCACACTGCACTTCACAATAAATCTCCACACAACATCAAACCCCCGCCTTACAAGGTCCAAAACCACTCACCCAAATCGAACCCACCCTAATTTAGAACCCCAATCACTCACTAAACTAAAACAAAAGTGAGGCCTAACACACTTACACACAAAAACCCTAAAATAGGACCGGTGGGTGGACTACCACACGGCCCGCACGCACAGTGGGTTATTCTGCCTCTGATATCGCTAAGAGCTTTTATTGAACAACTTAAAAAAAAAAAAAATGCTGTGCTCCGAAACTAAACAGTAAACCAAACCAGAACTATACACATATTGAGTCTGTCAGCACAGTCACTCAGGAGAATAGTGGGACAGGCAGGGGGGGCCCTGGGCAGCCCCGCAGCAGGCGCGCCCCTGGAGGCAACAGGCCCCCGGAGCAAGGGCTGATATTCAGAACACTGGAGCTCAAATCCCAAACCACCTTCACTGACCCCTGTCTAGCCTCGCCACCTGGAGCACCCTCCCGGATACGCCGCAGCTGGTTAGCGTGCCTCAACAAGCCGTCAGACAACCAGAAGCACGCCACTTCCAACTTCGCCACTATCCTCAGGTGTGCCCGATGTTTCGGCGGCTGTCGTCTGGCCCAACTTCGTCATGGTCGTTCGACACCCCGAACCCAGTCCATAACCCGAAGTGGAACCTTACTCGGCCTGACATGCTGCTGCCAAGCATGCAGTTACTCCATGCTCGTTGGTCATGCCCTGCCCAGTGGTCACCGTCGTAGCAGCAGACCCCTCACCCAACTGCGGCCGAGTACTGAAGGCGTCTGGTGCTAGCATGGTGCCACTCGTCAGCACGGGTGTCCCATCATCATGCCCCCCCCCCAACTACCTCCTGCCAAGAGCAGGCACTGAAACTTTCCCGTACCGACACTGAGCGAGAACTGGCCAACTTGAAAGCGATGGTGTCCGCTAGCCCTTCATCCCAAACCATGTCCTCTTCAATTACCGGAGCCCACGAGCCCCAGCGACCACAATCAGACCATTTGTTCCCAGCGCTGTCCTTGATGGCAAAACCCAGTCTGTAGAATAAGTCACACCCCATGATGTTATCGCCGCGCTCTACCACCTGGAACATGAAGTCGTACATCGCCTCAGACTTGTAACGAACACCCAACTCCACAGTCCCAACAGTGTGCAGTCTGCTACCACTGTAGCCATACAATGGCACCGGGTTACTCCTAGTCCTGTGGTGGGGGAAAAACTTCTTCACCATGGCCCAATTCCGCATTGACCACACCGCCACTGTGTCGAGCAACAGAGGCACCTCCACGCCGTCTAACTCCACCGTACAATGCGAATATTGGACTCACCGAGTGAATGGTTATCGGGGGCGGGCGGGGAGATTTCTTCCGTGGGCTCACCGGGTCAGACAAACGGCACACCCTGGCATAGTGATTCAAGCGTCCACATCTGCTGCATCAAAACCGCTTTATGGCAGTGTGTTGCGGACCCACAACCCCTGCAAATGAGGTTTCCCTGGGCAGATCTTCGGCTGGCAGCATTGGTTTCACAATCATCGTCCAAGCTATCTTCACTATCAGGGTCCGCAACATTAGCTGAGGTGGGCGGCTCTGGCAGTTTCAGTGACTGGCACCAGTTTAGCTCCGGAGCTAGCTTATTGGTGGTCTCCAACTGGAGAACTAGCTCGACAGCCCTAGCTAATGTCAAGTCAATTGGCGCCGTCAATAGCCTAGCACGCAGTCCAGCGTTGCACATGTGCTCAGCCAGTTGGTCACGGACGACCTCGTCTTCCAGCGGCCCAAAATGGAACTCGCTAGCTAGTTGCCTCAAATCAGCGACATACTGGTGGATAGGCTCACTGACACGGTGTCTCTGGCGAAAGCAAATTCTCCGAACAGTCACGCTGTCTGGGGTGGTGAAATTATTAGCTAGTAGCTCCACGACGTCCTTGTATGAGTCTGATGCGCCGAGCGTCCTCAGGACCCTCTGGCCTTCAATACCCTGGTTGTGGACAAGGAGCGCACATGCCTTCACCTTATCGAGCTTCCCGAAGTCCAGCACCATGATGTGCGTTTGAAAGGCCTCGAGCCAACGAGGCCATGGCACCGGTGGCTCGCCCGGGGGCTCAAGGAAGGAACGGAGTGGTATGACGTCCGCCTCCATACATTAATCCTCAGTCGCCAAATGCTATGCCTACAAACCTGGTGAAGAATGAGACTGACAGAGACGTATCACTGAATGTGTTTAATAGGGATTTAGAAACACCGTACATGAACTGCACCTAGCGGAGTCATCCGGCCCAAGAGGAAGTCCTCATGGCAGCTGCCCCCTAATATAGGGCAGTATGATGACACAACAGGAAGGTGACATCATCACACCGCACTTCACAGTAAATCCCCACACAACGCTTATGTGCACATAAATGTCTCTGTCTTAGCTATTCTGGATTTTCAGTCACTTCTGATTTCCTACAAGTGCATGTGCTTCTAAGTGATGAGGTCATTAACAATTTGGGGGGAGGGGGTGATTAAACCTCTGGATTAAAAAAAATGGCACTCAATAATGGGAGAGGAACAGGAAGGTCAAAGTTGCAAACATGAACCACTTCCAACCTCTGCTTCATATAGAAAATAAACGATGAAGGAAAGTTTAGGATTCTAACTCTAATGTAAACCCTGTCCCTCTTCTCCATTTCACTTCTTCCCAGATTGTATTAGCATGCATGTCACTGAGTGTTAGAGGTTGTCATATAATGAATAAGTCAAAAAATGATTCTTTCAGTATCTCTAATGCAGCCTATTTTCTCTATCAGCACATTTTCTTATCTGTTAGTGTCTGACGGTTTTATCCCTCCTGAGGAGCGCAACAGGCAAAGGGAAGCTGAATGAATGCAGTATGCTGGAGCTCCTGTATGTTGATATTATCTGTCAGGCATCATTAGTTTTACATTGGAAACGTGGAACTGAAGGCGATCGACTGAGCAGCCATCCGTGTGAGCTTCCGACATTCAGCTTGTTGCCTCAATATGAAACACAAAACTTAAAGTATGCAGTCTGATTAAATGTTTCCATTACAAGTTGGAAGTCTTTCCCGAGGCTCAAATTGATTTGATAAGGCATAAAATAATCAGTTATCACCTGACAGCAGCGTGACTACACACTGTTGTGGGCCATTAATACTTACTGCTGCGTTGTTAGTATTTAATGTGCTACTGCAGTTACTGGAGGTGAAATCTGATAAGAGCTCATATATTTAGGTGCAAGCATCTCTCCTGTAAACAATACCGTTGACAAGCTGACACATACACAGACACTAAGCATGTGAATGGAAATTCAGAATGAGCATCAGTGTGGGTATTTGGGTCCCTCTCCCATCAAATTTATGCTCATCTCCGACTAAGATCTAACACATCTCCCAACGAAGGGAGAAAACTTTTTCGACACAGTTGACATACAACTCCGTCTCTGCTGTTTTTGGACTGACAATGCGGCACTGCTGTGACACACAGACAACGAGACTGCTAATACGAGCCAGTCAGCAGGCTGGATAGCAGGAGACGAGTGATTGCGCTGTTGACGGGGTAATTTAACACAGATGGGGGCAGAGGGAGCTGGTGATGATAAATAACAGAATAGAAATGCTTTGTGATTGATAAATACTCTGTGACAGCAGCCTCCCTTCTCTGTGAAAGTGTGTGTCAAAAAAGAGGCCATTCGAAATCAATGCCAATGAAAATCACTGCCATGAAACTTTTGCGACGGGGTTCTACTCAGAAAGAAAAAAATCTGTGAGGATCAAAAAACATAGGAATGTGATTTGCAGATTTGTATGAGTTAGACTTGTGCACACCAGCCGCTGAGATTCTGCCGGTGCTACTCACTGTCACTCATTTTCACAACTTCTATTCAAAGAATTTTCTAGATACCACAGGAGTCAATCGGGGTACATCTGACTGGTCATCTACGTAGATGAGCCATATAAAATGTTTAGGTCCTGAAACCCCAACACGAACCCAGGACAATCAAGGGCAGATACAGAAAACCTGGAAAGAGAACGCATTAGTGTTGGTTAGGATGTAAAGTCCTCAACCTCTTCTTGTCCTGGAAATACTGCAGTTTTTTTTTAATGGTACATCATCCTTGGACTGGGCAAACTTCACTTCTACCATCCCCTGAGTGGGCCCACATTATCTGCTACAACATACTGTTTGTAAGTGTGCTGTTCAGGTAGGAAAACTGAAACAAGAGCACCGCACACAGTACATTATAGGACTGTCCATTATCAACAGTGCATAACGAGCACACCTTCAACCAGAAAAAAAAAAAAAATGATTGCAAATTCAAGATTCAATATACTCTAGATAGGTTATAAAAATAATACAGGGCAAACCATGTACCCTCTATTGAAATTTAATTCAAAAAATGACAAAGTTCTAAAACATGTAATTTTCCCAAAAATGATCTTCCTCTTTTTTTCTTCCTTCGGCCAATCCATGAATCTTCTATGTGGTCTTCCTCTTCTCCTCCTGCCTGGCAGCTCCATCTTCAAAATCTTTTGTCATGTATCCACTATCCCTCCTCTGCACATGTCCAAACCATCTCAGTCTTGCCTCCAAACCGCTAAACTTGAGCTGTTCCTCTGATATGTTCATTTCCTGTCCCTCCTAGTCACTCCCAATGAGATTCTTAGCATCTTCAACTCTGCCACCTCCAGTCTTTTCTTCATCAGTGCCATCGTCTCCAAACCATACATCATAGCAGGTCTCACTACAGTATAGTAAATCTTTCCTTTCACTAGCTGCTATTCTTCTGTCACAAATCACCCCTGACACTTGTCTCCACCCGCTGCTCCCTGCCTGCACTCTCTTCTTCACCTCTCTTGTGCATTTTCCATTGCTTTGGATGGGTGACTCCAGGTATTTAAACTGATCTACCTTCACTGCATCTTTACTGTTACAGCTGAGTCCTTCTCATTCACACTCATGTATTCTCTCTTGCCTCTACTGACTTTTAATTGTCTTCTCTGCAGTGCAGATCTCCACTTCTCCAGGTTCTCTTCCACCTGCTCCCTACTCTCACTACAGATCACAATGTCATCTGCAAACCACAGTCCACGTAGACTCCTGCCTGACCTCATCTATCAGCCTGTCCATCACCATGGCAAACAAGAAGCGGCTCAGAGCCAATCCTTGATGTATCCCACCCTCACCTTGAATCTATCTGTCACTCCTACACAGGCCCGGAGCGGCCCATAGGGAGAGCCAGGAGGCTTCCCGGTGGGCCGGTCCCCTACTGGGCCGATGTTCTGGTGAGGGAAAAAAAAAAGTGACTATCAATTTAATCTGATAATGTGCGGTAAAAGTACACGACGTTTCACATTCTACAGTGGAGACACTGCACCAGTCTCTGGATGCATGGAAACAGATTAAATAGATGTTCCTCCCCCTGTAGGAATTCCCCCCTCCCTACCGTAGCCGGTCAGTCCCTACAGCTCAGCAGCAGCGCTGCCTGTCTTGCGTGAACTGATAAACATGGAAAGGAGAAAAGACCCGGAGGAGCAGAAAAGGCCAGAATTTTTAAAAAAAAAGGGGAAAAAAGAAAGAAGACTTTAGATAATGACGCTGCAAAATGTGCTAAACAGATGTATTTTCAAAAGGCATGAAGGTGGCGACTAAAAGTAGAGACAGAGGACGGATGATGAAGCTTGTAAACCTAATTATTATGAGGCCAGCTATTACCAAGAAAAATGCCGAGTGAAATGAAATAATATTTGGCCCAGCAAAACATATCACAGAATTTTACTTAGAATTTTAATTTAAAATCAGAAGAAATATTAATTTATGGCCTGTGTTTGCAGTAAAATAACAGCTTTACTAAATGTTTTTGTAGTATCTGGGCAGCAAAAAAACCAACCTCCTGGTTACTCAGATGAAGAGCCAGCAATTAGCCAGGACCAGGAGGCCAGCTGGAAAGAGAGGACAGGTAGAGAACATACAGCATAAATTATACATGCTTTGTTAATTAAAGCAAAGTAGTTTACAGTAATATCTCTTTAATTAACGTATTACTGCAGTAGAAAACAGACTAAGTGATAGATGTTCTACTGTACATAAAAACCAGATGTTCTGAACTATACTAGTGCATCTTAAAAATAGAATACTGTGAAAGAGTTATATTTTAATAATTTAACCCCATCATGAATTCAAGATATTACTCCTAACTTATAAAGCCCTTAATGGTATGGCTCCTTCCTACCTGCAAGAACTCATAGTTCCCCATTATCCAACCATAGCTCTGCGCTCCCAAAAATCCAAACTACTGGTGGTCCCCAAGGTCTCCAGAAGTAGATTGGGAGGTAGAGCTTTAGTTATCAAGCTCCCCTCCTGTGGAACCATCTTCCCAGTTCAGTTTGGGAGGTAGACCCTCTCTCTTTATTCAAGAGTAAGTTGAAATCTTTTTTCTTTGATAAGGCCTATAGTTAAAAATGTTGCCGCTGCCAGGCCTTCACACACATGTGGAGCCTAACACGGCTTGATACTGGAAGGTCTGGCTGTGATTGTTAATGTTGAATTGTATTTGTTATGTTTGTTTTGAATGTAACTACTTCCAGACCTCCTACTTTTTAACTCTTTTTCAACCCAGCCGGTCGAGGCGGATGGCCGTCCTCTATGAGCTATGGTTCCACTCGAGGTTTCTGCCCGTTAAAGGAAAGTTTTTCCTCGCCTGTGTTGCCACAGTGCTTGCTCTTAGAGGTCTCTGCTGGGTTCTATAAATTTGACAGCATGGCCTAAACCAACTCTTTTTTTTGTAAAGTGCCTTGAGATAACCTATGCTGTGATTTGCCACTATGTGGTGGTTTGGTGTAAACCCCCACAAACAGACTGGACAGACACAGCGCTCGGCTAGAGCAATTAACAGAACAGTGAAATGTGTATTAATGTCTACAGGCAGCCCCACTTCTTCTGGCTCACTTCTGTGATGTTAATGTTGCCTTTCATGCATTGTGTTCATACGTCCAGTCCTTACTGTGACCTAGGGACCGAGATCAATATGTCTCTCAAATGCAAATGTCTCATGCCTGTTTTGTTATCTCTTTGATCATACCAACTGCTGGGGAATGCTCTTTGATGTATTGTTGTAGTTGGGTATATATGCTGCAACTCTGTAACTCAAACTCTTTCTCATTCTGATTCTGCAACTGCTACTGCTGGACACACACACCGTGTGTCTCCTCTTCTCTGAGAGCCGCTTGGGCTCGCTCCCAGCGCGCATGCACGGCGCCGGGAGCGGAGCTCGTGATGGCGGTATGATTCAATAAACCAACTAAAAACTCCATCGCTGCCTTTATTTTATCATGCCGCTACAACTATATAAATAAAACTGAACTGAATTGAAATAAACTAGCATATGCTTTCTCTAGATCCACAAAGACACAGTGCAACTCCTTTTGACCTTCTCTAAACTTCTCCAACAACACTCTAAAGCAAACATCTGTAGTACTCTTTCTTGACATGAAACCGTCCTGAGGCTGACTGATTGTCACCTCTCCTCTTAACCTGGCTGCAACAACTCTTAGCCATATCTTCAGTGTGGCTGATCAACTTTATGCCTCTGTAGTTACGACAGCTCTGAGCATCACCCTTGCTCTAGAAAACTGGTACCAGTACACTTCTTCTCCACTCCTCAGGCATCCTCTCACTCTCCAAGATTGTGCTAAACAATCTGCCTTCTCCTAAACATCTCTATACCTCCACAGGTATGTCATCTGGTTCGACCACCTTTCCACTCTTCATCTTCTTCATAGCTGCCCTCACTTCCATCTTGCTAATACTCAGAACTTCCAAGTTCACTCTCTTTCCTTCATCCATCCTCCCCTCACCCTCATTTCCTTCATTCGTCAGCTCCACAAAGTACTCCTTCCATCTTCTCAACACTCTCTTCACACATTAATACATTCCTATCTCTACCCTTTCATCAACCTAACCTGCTGCACATCCTTTCCAGCTCCATCTACCCAATCAATAGAACTGCTTTTCTCTTTCTTCATTGTCCAGCCTCTCATACAACTCACTTTTCCTTTGCTATGCACTTAGACTCCAGGTACTCCTGTCTAATTTCTTCATCTCCCTGACTATCCCACCTTTTCTTTGCCAAATTCCTCCTTTGAATACTTTCCTGTATCTCCTCCTTCCACCTAGTGTCCTTGTCTTCTTTTCTCTGTCCAGGCAATACACCACATACCTTTCTAGCTATTTTGCTGAATAACAAGGACCCTCTGAGGTGAGTGTAATATCCCCCACCTCCCTTCTCTTTGAAGATCCCAATACTTACTGACAGAGAACAGTTGTCAACTTTTCAATATAATTACTGTGGCAGAACCAAATGATGATAAGCCCATCATCCATGCATACACAACAAAGTATACAACTCATAGTTGTAGGGTAGGCTTCAAAGGTGAACCTGTGTACCAAGTCTGGTGACCCTAGCTTTACTCGTTGTACAGTAAAAAGGCATAAGGAATGTTAACCTTGACCTTTTGACCCCAAACCCATTGTCAGAGGTCAGGATCCCAAGATGAAGCTGTGTATCAGGTTTGGTGGCCCTAACCTTACTCATTTTATAGTAATAGTGCAAATGGAATGTTGACCTTGACCTTTGAACTTTTGACCCCAAACCAATAGTCAGAGGTCTGGGTCCCAAGTTGAAGCTACGTACCAGGTTTGGTGGCCCTAGCTTTACTCGTTGTACAGTAATAAGGCATAAGGAATGTTAACCTTGACCTTTGAACCCCACACCCATAGTTAGAGGTCAAGATCCCAAGATGAACCTGTGTAGCAAGTTTGGTGACCCTAGCATTCTTTGTTGATGAGATATAGTAGTTTATAAGCCATTATGATGTTGACCTTTGACCTTGTGATCCCAAAACCATAGTCACACAAACCTGGTACACAAGCTGTGTACCAGGTTTGGTGGCCCTAGCTTTACTTGTTTTATAGTAAAAGTGCAAATGGAATGCTTTTGATACCTTGGAACCTTTTGATCCCAAACCCATAGTCAGAGGTTAGGATCCCAAGGTGAACCTGTATACCAAGTTTGGTGGCCCTATACCTGTTATATAGTAATAGTACATTTAGCATGTACCATTTACCAAATGCAATGTTAACTCTGACCCCAAACCCATAGTTAGGTCAGGGTGTAAGTCAAGTCAAGATGTGTATTAGATACAACTATTGTATCGATTTGAAAAGCCTACATCATTTCTTTCTGTAGTTATTGTATTTAGAAGATTTAGGGAAAATCTGACCTCTGACCTCAAGGTCATTCGATGAGAGCACTTTAAAAACAACCACAGCTGACACAAAGTGGTGTACATCAACAATAAATAAAATATAAAAACATAAGACATAAAACAATAAAATAAAACTAAAAAAATACAATACAGCACAAATAAACAATAGTCATCCAATAAAAGCAACAAAAACAAGTAAAATCAATGTCTCAAACTGGGTTAAAAGCCAAAGAATAAAAATGGGTTTTAAGACGAGTTTTAAATTGGACAGTGAAGGGGCCTGTCTGATGGACAAAGGCAGATTGTTCCAGTTTAGAAGCAGCAACAGAAAAAGCTCCGTCCCCTCTCAGCTTCCTCTTCGATTTTGGTATCTCCAGGAGCAGCTGATTAGCTGACCTGAGAGACCAAGCAGGAGTGTAAGGGTGAAGGAGCTCAGAGAGGTAAGGCGGGGCAAGGCCATTTAATGATTTAAAAACAAGAAAGAATTTTAAAATGAACCCTGAAGTGTACAGACAGCCAGTGGAGGGAAGCTAAAATGGGTGTAATGTGGTCCGTCTTACGTGTTCCAGTTAGAAGACATGCAGCACCATTTTGAACCAAGTGGAGACGTGAGAGGGAAGACTGGCTAACTCCAAAATAAAGTGTGTTACAGTAATCCAGCCGAGATGTAATGAAGGCATGGATTACTGTTTCAAAGTGCTGCCTTAAAAAAATGGGTTTAACCTTTGCCAGCTGCCTGAAATGAAAAAAGCTGGATTTGATTACTGCACCAATTTGACAATTTAATCTAAAATCACTGTCCATCTTAAGACCCAGATTAGTAACAGTTGTCTTAACAAACTGTGCCAAGGGGCCCAAGTCAACGGGGGGGGGGGGGGGGAAGGCTCACAGGAGCCACTGGGTCCGGACACCATCACTTCAGTCTTCTTTTCATTAAAATTTAAATTTAAAAAGTTTAAAGCCATCTAAGCTTTAATGTCATCAAGACATGCAAGAAGTGGTTTGAGAAGGCCTCCTTCTGCTCTAATGGTACATAAATCTGACTGTCATCAGCGTAACAACAGAAGGAGATAAAATTCTTTCTAAGGATTGAACCCAGTGGAAGTAAGTACAGGAAAAAAAGAAAGGGCCCTAAAATTGAGACCCTTAAAGCTGACTCTGTGCTATGGAGGGTTTTAAACCCAGACTGAAACACCCCCAGGACACCATTCTCATCCAAAAATGCCTTTAACTGAAGATAAACAATTTTCTCCAATATGTTTGAGAGAAAAGGTAGTTTTGAAATAGGCCCAAAATTAGCCAACACAGTTTGACCAAGACCAATTTCTTTAACAAAGGTTTCACTACTACATGTTTAAAATTTGCAGGAACCACACCAGAAGACAAATTGTTGTTTAAAATCATTAACACTAACTGACCTATGCTAGATAAAACCTCTTTAAAAAAAATCGAGGAGCGAGAGCATCAACAAGGGGAACCTGAAGGCTTAACATGACCAGCCACATCCTCTAATTGCAACAGGGTCACAGGCTCAAACTGAATGACGACAGCAGAGCAAGGGACAGAGATAGAGGGGTCAGAGGCAGGAGTTGGGAGGACAGCCCTAATAGTGGTGACCTTATCAATAAAAAATGCAAAAAGTCATTGCACGATTCAGTGGATACCTCTATACTGACAGTCGGTGAGGCATTAAGAACAGAGTCAATGGTCTTGAATAACACACGTGGGTTATGACGATTGGACACAATAATATTGGACAAATGTTTCCTTTTAGCCTCTTTAACAGCACTCTGTTAACGATGCCAACAGTCCTTTAAAATTTGATAAGATACCTGCAGCTTGTCCTTCTTCCACCTGCGCTCAACTTTGTGGCATTCCCTTCTAACCGCCCGAGTTCCATCACTGAACCATGGCTCGAGTTTGGCTCTGGACTGCTTAATTTTTGACGGAGTCACAGAGTCCAGGATGATTTGGCAAGAGAAGTAAAACCAGGAATTAAGGCGAAATAGGAGGTCATAGGTCTGGGACTACAACTCCTGCAAAAATCATCCGATCAGAACCTAATTGCAATATGCGCATTACCAGTGTATACCAAACCATGGTACAGGGATGGCAACAGGAAATTCTGATTTCAGCTGAAATCTAATTTGGTCGATTGACTTAAGGGGGGGGTGCAGTCCCCCTGAAGCTGAGAGGTTTTCAGTAAAACAGAAGTAATTTAGACTGAAAAAAATGATTAAAAAAAAATGAAATACTAGACTTAGATAAATCATTAAATTTAATGAAAAGTTAACTTACTTTTTCTTCAATGTTGTTTCACTGTCTTTAGTCCAACATATTTAACAGTTCTATAAGAGTTTATTACACTATTTACACTGGTCACCAAGTCACTTCTAATGTGAAACTTTCTTCCTTTTGGCAGCAAGCTGTGTCAGTCTCTGAACTTTGAACTTCATCTCCTTTTCTGTTTTCTTCAGAAATTGTCCGAGTGTTTCCGTTACCTCGTCGAACTTTGAGCCAATTTTCACCTTTACCGTCACTTTTCTCTCAAGTCAATTCCATCGGAACTTATTTTTGACACTTTTGTCTATTTCTAGCACTGATGACTCCTGATCCTTCGATAAAAATCTCATAATTCCGCTGAAAATGACACCGAAAGCTCAGAATTCCAACACGAACCAGGGATGTGATTTGGGGTTGGGGAAATTATCTGAAAATTTAGCAGGGGGTCAGGGGGACACAGTCCCCCAGTGGGGTCCGGGGCAGTGCTCCGGTGGGGGGGCAAGGGGGGCAAAGCCCCCCGAAGCTCCTGGGTTTTTATGATTTTTAAGTACCAGAACTGTGCTTAAATGGCACAAAACAAACAGCTGAATGCCACTTATTACTGTATAATATTGACTTATGTTCCAAGAAGATAGCATTTCTAAAATATTCCAACAAGTATTATCCATCACATGCTTTAACACTTGATCAAATAAAAATCAGTTAATTTTATCTATTCCATAATAGAAATAAAATTCATTCATACCATTACTTTTTATAATTTCAGCATTCATTTCAGATCACCAGTTTCAATCTCCATTGAGTCTTGAGCAGTTCATTTTGCACAATCACTGATGTAGCCAAGTCTTAGAAATATTCAAAAGTTATGAGCCAATGTCCACTGTGCACTGTCAATTTCAAACTGTTTGGAATCATAAAAGTAATCTAACTAAATTGTTTTGCTATTTTTTTCTCCTCAACATCAATGTCAGGGCGCTGCATGAGTTTTTGGGGATGGTTAACTTTTATAATCGTTTCCTCCCCCACGCAGCCCAGCTCATACAGCCGTTGTACGCCACACTCAAGAAACGGAAACCGGCGGACAGAGTCGACTGGACTCCTGAGTGGGAGCAGGCGTTCTCTGAGGTTAAAACAGCTCTGGCGAATGCTGCACTACTGGCGCACCCAGACCCGGTGGCTCGGATAGTGCTCACTACCGACGCCTCGGACATGGGCATAGGGGCCGTCGTGGAGCAATGCGTTGCCGGTTCTTGGCAGCCGCTCACCTTTTTTAGCAGGTCTTTGCACAACAGTGAGCATAAATACAGCGTGTTCGACAGAGAGCTACTGGCTGTCCACCTGGCCATACGCCACTTCCAGTTCTGGCTGAAAGGGCACACCTTCACTGCGTTCGTGGACCACAAGCCGCCAACGTACTTAACGTACTTTATCTTCCTGGAAGATTAAAAAAAAGCAGAATTCCGCGAATTAGCAGAAAAATCACATCCCTGACGAACACGCTGCCATGAATTTTTGACAAAGCATACAACAAGCCATTTGATTGGTCCAATCGTTTGCAACTATCCAATCGCAGGGCTGCTTACAATACAGCAGTAGCTTGAGTACAAAACATCCGGGTTATCACGGCATACTTGACCTGGGGAAGCGCCGAGCGCTTATGTAATCGTGTTGATTTTCGCTAAAATCGGTAACAATAACGTACCTTACCCCCCCCTAAAATTTTCTCAACGGATTTAGACGATTCACAGAAATGATCAATTTGAAAATAAATCGGCGGAAATCCGCGGATCGGCGGAAAATTGCCATCCCTGATAGTACCAAGTTTCAAAACAATCGGAAGTAAACTGTAGAAGGAGTTGATTTCACAAAAGTGGGACAGACAGACAGACAGACGGACGGATAGATGGACTGCCCCATAACATAATCTCCCTTTGGTCTTCGACCAGCGGGGGATAAAAATGATCCAATATCAAAATCCTTTAATACATGTACAGTGTGTGAAACAAAAAATTCCTAGTGGGAGGAGTTAAGTGGGATTTATGCACCCGCATCACATCAACGCCATTACCGAAGTCCGTCGCAGATGCAGTGATCGGCAATTTTTTCTTGTGTGTCGGGTGAAATGCGATGCCCCGTGGCCAAAATGGGTTTCAGCCAATGTGTAGTAATTTGTGTTCATCGTATGTTTTTGTTCATGAAATAGCGACAGACAAGAGCAGATTGTGATGGAGTTGGAGCTAATAAATGTTAACAAAAAAACAATTTCTTTTTCTCTTTCACGGAGAAAAAGAAAAGAAGTTGGAGAAAGTGGTGTGTGCGACCATCGCTACTGCTGTTATTTGACAATCTGTGCAATTACTGGGGTTATGACAGGCCACAAAATGATCTGTATGTGCTTCGTTCCTCAATATTCGTTTGAATTTGGACTGTTGTTAAGTCAACTCGCTTTAGAAGCTGTGCCGCCATGAACAGGCAGAGCGCAGCAGTGGCAAGAACCAGGAAATGTGGAGGTGGAGACAAAGCGAACCAATAACAGCTCTTACGGCCTGTGTCGCCGATGTGCACCTCTCCTTCTCTGGAGAGATGCACATCAGGCAACACAATAGGAACGCATGTCGCTGCTGCATCAACGTCATTACAGCTGTGTTGCATCGACACGGGTGCATAACTTGCGCTTTAGCCAGGCAATTCGTATGGACGGTCAGACAAACATCATCATACCATAATATGTTCCCTGCATTAGCGATGGGTGCATAAACACTGTAATTTGCACTGATTTTGGCCACGGTGGTGTTTGGCTGCTGAGTATACAGTATATAATTTAACTTGATATTTTTTCAGAACAGACATCATTGCAGAGCCAACAAAGAAACCAAAGAGGATCTTGCTGGAGGAAATGAAGGCGAGGGAGTGAGTGAGCAACAGCCTGAACAAGAGTGAATATTGAACTGGCTTATTAGCGACAGCCAAAAAATAAAGGGATGGAAGACTGCTGGTAACAATTACCTTTCACAACTGAACCTCAAGTGCAATTCTTTCTTACTGTTGCTTTAAGAGCACTGTCCCTTTGACCCTGACTCTAATGAGAGTTGATCCATGAATAGACGGATGGCTGCGTAAGTACTAGACTAGAGAATGGTTTGTTTGGTTTATTTTCTGTGTAATAAATACAAAACCAATGGATTGCAGAGTTGCTGTACTACTGAGGAGAGACCTAAGCACAAAGGCAAAGTGCATTTGGACAGACAGCCAAGTAATTTTGTCTGGGAATTGGTAAACTAGAAAATGCCATTTGGTCCAGGTGGATTCCTATTCTATCTGTCTGGGTTATGGCATTTATTAGCCATCTGAGTTTCTGTGTGGGGAAGTTTTTCAAATCTTATGTGATATGAAAATCATAAAAGCAAAATAGTTGTACGGTGGCTCTAGCTGCTTGTGGCCATGCTCCCTCCTTTCCAATCTCACTTGTTATATCTTACTTCTTCCCGTAATGATCCCTCTCTCTGCTTCAAGCTGTTAAGGAAAAAAATGAACACAAATAAAGGCGCCGAGAACTTGCTGAGTAAATTTTCAGTGCTAAATAAATATTATTTTCACCTTGATGGTGCCAGCATGGCAAATAGTTATTTTCTCTACGGTGCAATCCCAATAACATGTCTGCTTCAAAACATTACATCAATCTGTTCTTCTGCCAGCAGGATGCAGGTGAGTTTAACTGGCAACCACAAAAAGACCAACTCTTCAAATCATCACACTCAGAGAAGGCAGATGGTGTGAGAGTTGTTCAAGCAGATAGCATTAGGGAGGAAAAAAAAAGAAAAACAAGAAAAATATCAATGCAGTGATGTCCTTGTGTCATAGCAAATGACAGTGTGCATGAATTTTGCAAGCGTCAGCACTTTGCTCTGACAAGGGCATCTCAGCTATAATACTCATACGCTCTTTGGGGCGCAGCTTTGAGAGATCCGCAAGACCAGGCAGTCTCACCCTGCTGAGAATACACTGGTTCACAGGAGGAGGACATGGAGAGAGAGGGAAGAAAGCTATATGAAGGAAGCCTGGTTTCACTCAGCAGGCTGGTTCAGGTAGCCTGCTGCAGCATTAATAATAGTTACCATAGTAATTGAGCTCCAGGGATGACTGCAGTGGTGCTCGCTGAGAAATTAAGTCAGCATCTGCGGCACAAGGGTGACACCAGGTGGTTTTCTTGTGATTGACAGGGCAAACACACACAAAAAAAATCCTGAACTGAAACAATTACTATCAGGACTGCTCTGTCTAAAATAAATAAAGTTCTAGAATATTAATTATACTGAATACCTCTATAATTTTCTGTTCTTTATATTTAACAGCAACATAGTGAAAAAGAATAAGGAAATTAATTCCAATGTTTATGACCATAAATATTCCCATTTTGCCAATTTCACTGAACACTCTCTTATTTTGGACTAAAAGGGTAAACAACCGCTGCTACGCTAACAGTCATGTTGAGAAATATTTGGGAAAAAAAATCTGCATAGCGCAGCAAAATATAAACAAGGGTTACAATGAAGGTACAACATCCAAGTTACAAATATAAGTCAACATTAGTATTTTGTTCCCTTAAATATGAAACTTCTCTCAGGGTGCGCTCACACTGTAGCGCCCGTTCCATGCTGACCGTGTTCGACCCCTAAAGTCTGGAATGCTTGATAAGTGTGATCGCTCCCTACTGTTCTGCAGAACGGAACCCTTCCCCAGCTTTGGAAGGGCTGGCAAAGTAGTCCTAAAGAATGGAATGAATTCACATGTTGTTGGTGTAAGGGGAAGAAACTGTGCTTCTATCATCACCGACTCTTTAAGGAAGCCTGGGAACCACACTAAACAAAAACGATACGAGCGCAGGCCCCGCACTGATAGAGGAACAGAGGTCCATTTCACTTGGCATGGAACAAGTCACCTGGCACCAGCAACAACATGCCCTTGCACGGTAAAATTAAGACTTTTTCCTGTTGTAAATTTGCCATTTTTTTGGATACATTTGACTTTTTTTTTTTAATGGAAACTAATTTCACGTTTTTTTCTTCCAGATAAATGAGCATTTTTTCCCCCTCCACACGTTTGTACTTTTTCATGTAAATTATGTTTTTGTTCACTTTTCCATTTTTTAAATAGTTTTTCTGTAGATTGTGCAATGAAGTTGACTCTTTCTTCAAAGAAAATGCAACTTTATTCTTGTAAAAAATGTTTTAAAATGACAAAAAAAATTACAATTTCAAATGTGTGACTTTGCTTTTAATCATTAACTTTTTCAGTGTAGACCCATGAGTCTCCAGAGGTTCAGGTTGCAGACTGCTGGTTTAGATTCTTAACAAAAACTAATGAAAAACCTGAACTGCCAAATGTACTATAGACAGCAATTCACAGTAAGTCTTACATAAACTCCTAACATCAAATGTCTGATTCACCCAACTGCTGTGCTCACCCACTGCGACCTCATCTGCTGCTCCATCAGTACCTCAATGAAGTATGGCGGGCTGCAGCTCAGCAGAGGAGCCTCTTTCAGTTGACTTCTCTAATCGCAGGCCATGTATAGATCTGCCAACCATGAGAAGGTCTGATCCACTGAGCAGCCTTGGCAGCTTTTCCCTGAGAGAGCAGCTAAAGAAGTTTCTCAAACCCCCCAAAAACCTGATGGGCCTTGAAGCAAAGCTTGAGCACAGGCACGCACATACACAAGGAGAGAGAGAGCAAGGATAAACATGTAGGTGGGGGGGGGGGGCGTTCAGTCAGGGTTCCTGATCAAAGTGGGAACTCTGAGCTCAGATACACCCCTACAATTTAAATTCAAGAATCGTTAAGTAACAGAAAAAGCCAGCAGTTCAATTATAGCAAACACAGCTGCAGCACTTGGGGCTGCAGGAGGTTGCCTGACATGCTCTTGTTAACTCTAGTACGTGCTACAAAATACAAGACAGGGTAAAGACGTTAGACTGTCAAAACTGTTGTTAAGCACATTGACTTTTGTGTATCTGTAAAAATCTGCAACTGCCAAAAAGACCAAATACCAGGGACTTTCCATATTGTATATCATCAAGTTGAGTTCTTCTCCTCCTCTTGTTAGGGGTCACCACAGTTGATCATCTGCCTTCATCTCACCCTAACCCTTTCTTCAGCGGTCATAACGACCCCATGCTTGTCCTCCTTCACTACATCCATAAATCACACCTTCACCCTCCTGCCCAATTTCTACCAGCACCCTGTTGGACAACAGTGGCTGCTGCTGTTAACCCAGGCTTCAACAGCCGAGGCCTGGGTATAACAGAGGCTCGACTGATCCGGTACAGAAATCTCACTCGCAATGGCCCCCGCGTTTGATTTTTGCAAAGACTTTACAATGGATGCCCTTCCTGATGCAACCCTCCTCGTTTACCCGCCTTGGGGCCGGCACTAGGAGTACACTGGCTTGTGCTCCCCCTGTGGCTGGGTTGAGTATGATTTACAGTACTTTCAACAGTTTAAAAGTTTCTAAATAATATCACAGCAAACAAGTGGAGACTAACAATGGCTAATTCAAAATGTATAATTCATTTGTTTTTGGATGTGTGACACCATAGTTGCCTCCGCCAAGGAGGTTATGTTTCCATCGGCGTTGGTTTGTCTGTCTGTCTGTCTGTCTGTCTGTTTGTTAGCAAGATAACTCAAAAACTTATGGACGGATTTTCATGAAATTTTCACAGATTGTCAGAAATGGGGTATCCTACAGATGATTACATTTTGGTGGTGAGCCGGATCACTGTCTGGATCCAGGAATTTTTTTAAAGGATTCTTTAACATTGCGAGATAGGGCCATTTCCAATATTTGTGCATGCAAGTCTGCCAAAAATCGTCAAATGAAGCTAAAATCACTCAACAAACACCATTATGTAGCCAAGACACTGTGGAATCTGTAGTGTGTCAGCGGATTTGTTGTATCTTTAAAAGCTATGGAGCTACATCCAGAAGAAAACCGCCATTATGCAAAATGCGATTTTCCTGAATAACTACTGAACCACTAATCCTATCCATGTGAATCCAATTGCTACTCATATGTTTTCATGGTCAAGGAATCTGAAAACGTACACACAATAAATGTAGGATTAATATTTATGATGTAAAACACTGTATGGGGAGAACTGTGGCGCTTGGCGGAGGTCTGCGCTCTCCGAGTGCTTTTCTAGTTTGACATCCGACAGTCAAAGCAAAAGTCACTAATCTTTTTAAAGGGGTAAACTATTAAAAATTAATATTAAACAACAGTCTGAATTTGCATCACCAGATTATACATAGAGTTTTTACCAATAAAAATAAAAAACATCCAATGTGGTGGTGGCACACAAATAAGTAAAGAAACGAGATCAGTGTGTTGCAGTTTTAGGAGAACTCTGAGAATATCATGATTACCGTTTTTCAACTCTTCAGTGATCACACTTTTTCAAGCTATTATTACACAAAATAGCTTTTAATGTTGGGTTTTTTTTGTTGTTTTTTTTAAACATTAGTGCCACAAGAATCTTAACTTGTGTTTTGGGGAAAATAACCCAGACAAGAAATACCTCAATCTACTGTACCTCAGCACTGTCAGCTAACCATTTCTCCAACCAGTTCAACATTTTGCTATCAAGACTAAAAAGAACATAAGAAATAAAAGAACACGTGATCTTGTTAAGAGCTTTGTACACTAAAGGGCCGTCCACACCAAGAACTATAAAGATAACTATAAAATAATAGTTTTAAAAATCATTCTAACTCAACTGGCTGGCAGAGTCCATACTACAGCAGCGCGGACACTGCCATCCACTTGAGTTAGAATGACTTTTAAAACTATAATTTTATATAAATATCTTTATATTGTTTGGTGTGGACAGCCCTTTGAAATGATGAATTGTTTTTTCTTTGTACAGGCTTGTTTTGAGAATTTTTCCTATCAATTTTGACATTCAGTTTAAAGATCGAACATCACTTTTCTCTTTTTTGGTCTTACTGAGATTCTTCGACTGTACCCCTTTGTTTCTTCTTCTGGGTGAAAAGCATGGTCACCGTCACCTCTTGGTCTTTTCTGCGAGTTCTTTGTCTCCTCCTCCTCCTCTACCTCCTTCTCTTCCTCTACCTCCTTCTCTTCCTCCTCCTTCTCTACCTCCTTCTCTTCCTCCTCTACCTCCTTCTCTTCCTCTACCTCCTTCTCTTCCTCCTCCTCCTCCTCCTCTACCTCCTTCTCTTCCTCTACCTCCTCTACCTCCTTCTCTTCCTCCTCTACCTCCTTCTCTTCCTCTACCTCATTCTCTTCCTCCTCCTCCTCCTCCTCTACCTCCTTCTCTTCCTCCTCTACCTCCTTCTCTTCCTCCTTCTCCTTTTCCTCTGCCGAGTTAAATGATAACTGACCCTCCGACTGTTCATCCTCACTTGTCTCACTACTTGAATCTTTTTTCTTCTTTTTTGCTTTTGATTTTGTAGTTTTTGAACCCTGGCTTTGCACATCCTTTGCTTGAGCCAGGTTTCCCGCTGCATTTCGCTTTGGCCTTCCAATCGGCCTGCCTGTCTTCCGACGCCGCTTGTTTGGCCCTTTCCTGCTCTCTTTCTGCACCTCCTCTTCTCCCTCTTTATCATCTGTGTGAGGTAACATGGAGTCTGTGTCCGTTTGGATCCCATTTGCCCTGGCATCACCAGGATCCCCATCTGCTCCTTCATCCACCTTACCATTCTTTTGTCCACATTCAGTCCTCGATGTGTGGTAACGCTGGACGTGACTCTTCAAACTCACATTGTGGTTAAAACATTTGTCACAGTGTTGACACTGGTAGGGCTTCTCCCCTGTGTGAAGTCGCATGTGGGATTTCAGGTGGCCACTCTGCTTGAAGCCACGTTTGCACACTGAACACTTGTACCGTTTCAGTCCCGTGTGTACAGCTTCGTGTCTCTGAAGACTGGCCTTTTTTGGAAAATCTACTCCACATACTTCACATTTGTAACCCTTGTGGCATCCATGCGTCTTTTTCATGTGATTTTTCCGCTGTGCACCAGAGGGAAATGTCACTGGACAGAGCGTACAGTTAAAGCGATCTCTGTTTTTTTGATGGACCTGCTCATGTTTAAGTTTGTTCACTCTGGTTTTAAAAACGGCATGACAGTATGTGCAGGTATGTTTGTAGGTTTCTTCATGAATTTTGCTGTGTAGTTGTAGAGAAAATTCAGTAACGCATCTTTTCCCACAAATGTTGCAACAGTAAGGCTTTATCTTGTACTCGCAGGTGTGAGGCTTCAGGACGCTGACAAAGCTACCACAGTCTGTGCAGAGCTCTCTCATGTTGGCACCACCTTCGTCTTCACCTTCACTTTCCAAGTCGGAGTCCTCTGCGAGCTCCTCAGCAAGCAAGATCTCCTCTGTTGGATTCCATTCTTCATCCGAGCTATTCACACCATCGTCATAGTCCTCTTCCTCATCTTCAGGGTCAGTTTCATCGTCAGTGTGTGCAACAGCATCAGGCAAATCTGCTTTGCTGGGGTTGTCATCCGCCTGAGAAAGATGCAAACACATAGATAACCCTGCATAAGTAAAGATTTCCCAAAGTCTTAGGGCCTACTCTCACTGAAGTGGTGGTTCTGTGCTGACCGAGGTTTGACCCCTAAAGTATGGAACCTCTGTCAGTGTGATCGCTCCCTGCTGTTCTGCATCTTCCCCCAGCTTTGGAACGGTTGAGAGATGTGATCTGTGCAACACAACAAATGCAAATGTTTGCTCATGTACGAGCACGTGCACACACATGTACAGGGCTGTCACTATAACCTGCTGCTGACAAGCTGCCCGGAGGTTGCCAAGCAACCACAATAGCTGCAGCTGGCTTGTCATATTTTTTTTTTTTTTTTCGTGTGAATGTGCATCTTTACCCCCCATACACACACACAAAATTTTTTCCCCCCACAAATCTAGAGCTCTTTGGCCGGCTGTTCCTGGTGCGGTGGCCTCAACCGGTATGAGACTGGGTTGAGTTTCTGTGCCTGTTATTATTAACTAAAAAAGATGGCAGATTTTTTTTCCCCCGACTGCTCTCCCGCCAGCAGAGGCTGTTTGTCTGTTCATTAAATGTAGGATATTTTCCTACAGAAGAGTTGAAAACAATAGATCTCCATGCTGGAACTCTGCAGGTGGGCTGTTTTCTCCAAACAACCCGGGTGATGAACTCCAGCGGCCACATGAAAGCAGCAGAGGCATCTGTCCTGGCTTCACAGAGCCTCGTCACTATAGTGTGGGTAAGCGGTTTCAACTATTCAACTGCAGGCTACATTAATTTGAGGATACTTTCCAAACTATTGATTATTTTGTTGCCACTTTTCACCAATTAACTACAAACCTTTAATTTAATAAATTTAAATCAGACTTACCACTGCTGCCAAAAAAAAAATAGTATTTTTTTTTTTTTTTTGTTACTTATTTGTACCCATAGGTAGACTTGGTTTGCAGTCTGGTGACAAGCCACCGGCTGCTGGTCGCTGCGTGCGCGAGCGCCCTAAGCCTACATGTTTTTGGTATGCGGGAGGAAACCGGAGAAATCCCGGAGTAAACCCGCGCAACACGGGGAGAACATGCAAACTCCACACAGCTCACTGTTGGTCGGGGGCTGGGATCGAACCCACGATCTCATGATCCCTGCGATCCCCCGGCCAAGGGTAAAACTGTGCTGCCACAGTGCTAAACCACTGCGCCACCATGCAGCCAGTATGTGCTGTTTTTAAACTGCAGCTCTCTTCTACGCCATTTTTTCTTGTGAATGTGACCCCTCACACGCACACACACACAAACTTAATATGTTTTCCACAAATTTATAGCTTTCTTTCTGGTAAATTCCTGACTTTTTTCCACTTATAGCTATAATAGACTTTTTTCATGTAAATGTGAGACTGTTTCATGTAAATTTGAGGCTTTTTTTCTCATCAATGTTATTTTTCTTCCTGGCGGAAAGTCGTCTATTTACCTTGAGGCCAAAATGTAACGCAGCCCTGAAGGGGAATATTTTTATGTTGCTTGTGAACTACAAACACCAAATTTTTATTAATTCTTAAAATGAGCGCTGTGTGCTCAGTTGAATGTCAGTACACCCTGTAGTGAAAACATAAAGCCTTTCCCATAAAGCATTTCCCCTCTGGTCCGCGTGCGCTTTGGATGAGCCCGGCGCGCACGCAGCGTTATACATGGTCACTTTTTTTCCATCTACCAGGCCAAGCAACTGACATGTGCACAACTGTTATTTGTAGTTTCGCCCCAGACCTATGGGTAGCGCAAATACGCCAACATGCCAGTTTGTTCACCGGCTATAAAAACGAGAGTGACGCACAGTTTTTGTAGCAACAACAATGGCGTCATTTCAAGGAAAAGGAGGAATTGCCATTTCCCAGTGCTCTCTCTGCTCAAGCTGCTGCAAAACGATTCATGTATGTTTATTCTCGTCTTCCGCCTCCTCGTTGTCTTCCTCGTCTATTTTGTCTTTGTATGCTGTGTTGGTAGCACCACCTTGTGAATGGGACGCTCAGTCTTGCGCATGTTCCGTCAATGCATTCAGATCATGGGCAGGCCGCGCCGTCATAAAATTTGGGCTGCACGCGGTCATCCGCAGTAGAGCCCTGCATACACTAACGGACTGGAGACAATGACGTAAATTTCGTTACACAAGGTTTCCAGTTGCACGTATGCGGACAGCGGAGGTGCAGCATGAATCCAGCTTAAGCCACTTCAAGTCTGTGTTCTGCCTGCGTGTGTGATACACACTGCCTGCACATGGCATGAACAGGGAGAACCGTGCTAAAAAAAATGCAATGCGAGTACGACCGGTGCTGACTGGCGCTGATCCCCTGCTGAGAGTGCCATGTCACCTCAGCATGGAACAAGGCAAACGGCATCAGTAAGAGTACGACCTTGATCTTGTTCTAGCTATTCCCACGTTCTGGTGGGGTCGCTGCGGCAGACACCACGATGTTTATCTGCCATATCTACTTATATAGGTTGAAGCTGAGTTTTTAACGCTGGACGCGTAAAAGAATACAACCTTAATGACCTGTGGAAAAAAGTGAGATTCAAGTTCTAATTTGTTTAAAAAAAAAAAAAAAAATCTTAGTTAGGGTAGTATCTCACCGGGCTGTGACAGCTGGCAACAAGTTGGAGAATGGCATTCGTGAGGCAGTTTCCAAAAGCTCTCCAAATGATTGCAGGAGTTCAGAGTTTTACTCTCGTGAGTCAGAGGTCCTCGTGCTCATGTCACAGGAATTTTCAACATTTTCAAAGAGTTTGTGCAACAATTTTTATCTCAAAATAGTCTCAGAGTGGTCGCAGATGTCTAGATCCAGTCTCAACCTCATCTCGAACCCTTCTCTATTTAGTTTGTAGTTAATAGTTAAAGAGTTGCAACAAAATATGTACAGAAATGGTTTGTAAATTAAATTGAAGCTATTTTCCCAATGAATATTTGAAACCGCTTAACCCCCCAATGATGGGGCTCCATTACTTACAGGCGAGGCACAGGTCGCTATTCAGCCTCCCGCTGCTGTTTGCCTTTTTATTTATTCACCTTCCCAAGCAGGGCTGTGCGAGATGATGATATAAAAACTATCGTTTCATAGAATACGCTATCGTTTATACTGTATTTAAAATGCACATACTCCCGTTTATTCAGTACTACTTGTTAGTGCCCCGTCTCTCCCCCACAGTGGGCTCATTTCCACCAAAATAACAGCCAGTGCTAGTTTGGTTCTGGGGCTGGTGCCAGTGCTTAACAAGTTCAGCTGTAATGCCTCATAAGAACCAGTTGGTTTTACCACCAATATGGAGCTAGTTGGGGGTTACGTCAGGGCTACATCATTACGTAGTGTGAAGCGCCTTTACGCAACCCCACAGAACACCACAGAAGAAGTAGCAGCGCTAGCTTGTCAACAGCTTGTCAACATGTAGGATTTTGTTGTCTCTTTGGGAGCGCTGCTTTTATTATTCCAAACCTGTAATACCATCCCAAAACAGTTTTATTCTTAATGGCAGAGAATGGCAGCTACGTGTGTGACTGTGTGCAACGGAACTGGTGTATGGTGGGTGGCCAGGCTTCAGTCCGGTGGTTGCTAATGCTAACTCCAAACTACCGGTTCAGATAGCTGCTACTCCTGTTTGCCAGGGATGTGGGACTGTTTTCCATCGTACTGCATCAGAGAGGATAGTTTGCTAACCTCGTTTTAATAGGAGGTAAGTAACGTTAACACCATGTCTAATTATAAAATGCTAAATGGCGATACTAAGTTGTGCTAACTGGAAACCTGTAGCAAACCATTGTCTCTTTGGTTTAAAGAGACGATGGTCTGCTACATGTTTCTTTGGTTTAAATTAATGCTGAGTTTCTTAGTTTTGTCTGAAAATTTTTTTACTAAAGCTGTAAAAGTGCATGATGGTGGCACATATATGCAAAATAAATAATAAATAAATTAAAAATGGGTCAGAGGAGCAAGTTGGCTCTTAATGTAATTTATTTGATTTCTAATTTTAATTTGTCAAGCAGTGATAATTAGGGATGGGCGTATCGATACTTCAATACCAGCTGGTCGATACTTTGGAGTCAGTACTTTTTAAAATATTGCAATACCACTATGTTAATAGAAAACGTGCAATTTGTTTTCACTTCTGAGCATTTCAGACATTATATTTAAGTGTGAAAACCGGTGAAAAACCAGCCCAAGAATATTTTAGAGATGGTCTGCCGTGTCACATGATTATAGCAGCCTATCAGATGTCAGAGCCGAAGACTCACTGCAGCCAAGTACTCACTCCTGTGCAGAGTGAGCTCAGCAGCGTCGGGGGTGACAGAGTAAGTATTACTTCTGAAATGTTACACCATTCATCCAAATTCTATGATGATACAAAGCAGCATAAAATTTGAAAATAAACAAAATAAGCACTATTTAAGTTTGTAAAATAATAGTGTAAAAATAAAATTTAAAAAACATTGCATTATGAAAAAAAAATTACACATATATCCTGCTTGGTATTACCATAGAATTTGAATGAATGGTGAAACATTTCAGAAGTAAATAAAAAATACTTGAATCCAGCTGAGAATCTTCACCATCCATCCATCCATCTTCTTCCACTTAATCCTTTTCGGGTCGCGGGGGGGCTGGAGCCTATCCCAGCATCTTTGGGCGAGAGGCAGGGTACACCCTGGACAGATCGCCAGTCCATCGCAGGGCCAACACAGAGTGACAGACAACCATTCACTCTCACAGTCATACCTAAGGACAATTTAGAATCCCCAGTTTTGGTGCCAATTAACCTAACTTGCATGTTTTTGGCATGTGGGAGGAAACCGGAGAAATCCCGGAGTAAACCTACGCAGGCATGGGGAGAACATGCAAACTCCGCACAGATCACTGTTGGTCGGGGGCTGGGATCGAACCCAGGATCCTCCAGCCAAGGGTGAGTTGCTGTGCTGCCGCAGTGCTAACCACTCCACCACCGCGCCCGTCTTAATTACCTCCGCCAAGGAGGTTATGTGATCATCGGCGTTGGTTTGTCTGTCTGTTTGTTTGTTTGTTAGCAAGATAACTCAAAAAGTTATGGACGGATTTTCATGAAATTTTCACAGATTGTCAGAAATGGGGTATCCTACAGATGATTAGATTTTGGTGGTGATCCGGATCACCATCCACAAGAAAACCGCCATTACGCAAAATGCCATTTTCGTGAATAACTACTGAACCACTAATCCTATCAGTGTCAATCCAATTGCTTGTCATATGTTTTCATGGTCAAGGAATCTGAAAACGTACACACAAACACTACATGGGGGGAACTGTGGCGCTTGGCGGAGGTCTGCGCTCTCCGAGTGCTTTTCTAGTTATTTTTATTATAATTGAAAAAAAAACACTTTTTTTATTTAATTTGCTCATTGTTCCATTTTATTATCATTTTATAAGCATTCATTTCAAGTGTTTATGTTCATGAGTTTTATTCATACAGTGCATCTGAAAAACATTCACAGTGCTTCACTTTTTCCATATTTTATGTTACAGCCTTATTCTAAGATAGAATAAATTCATTTTTTTCCTCAAAATTCTACACACAATACCCCATAATGACAATGTGAATTTTTTTTTTTTTTAGATTTTTGCAAATGTATTAAAAATAGCAAATGAAGAACTCACATGTACATAAGTATTCACAGCCTTTGCAATGAAGCTCAAAATTGAGCTCAGGTGCATCCTGTTTCCACTGATCATCCTTGAGATGTTTCTACAGCTTAATTGGAGTCCACCTGTGGTAAATTCAGTTGATAGGACATAATCTGGAAAGGCACACACCTGTCTATATAAGGTCCCACAGTTGACAGTGCATGTCAGAGCACAAACCAAGCATGAAGTCAAAGGAATTGTCTGTAGACCTCCGAGACAGGATTGTCTCGAGGTACAAATCTGGGGAAGGGTACAGAAAAATATCTGCTGCTTTGAAGGTCCCAATGAGCACAGTGGCCTCCATCATCCGTAAATGGAAGAAGATCAGAACCACCAGGACTCTTCCTAGAGCTGGCTGGCCGTCTAAACTGAGCGATCAAGGGAGAAGAGCCTTAGTCAGGGAGGTGACCAAGAGCCCGATGGTCACTCTGTCAGAGCTCCAGTGTTACTCTGTGGAGAGAGGAGAACCTTCCAGAAGGACAACCATCTCTGCAGCAATCCACCAATCAGGCCTGTATGGTACAGTGGCCAGATGGAAGCCACTCCTTATTAAAAGGCACATGGCAGCCCACCTGGAGTTTGCCAAAAGGCACCTGAAGGACTCTCAGACCAAGAGGAACAAAATTCTCTGGTCTGATGAGACAAAGATTGAACTCTTTGCAGTGTTTCCTCTGACTTAAAGCCTTTGGTGTGGTGGTGTGGCGCATATATTGAGTTCATATTTCCCCACAAATGTATGACTGTATGTGTATTGGGGACTCCACGTCTCGTGGGACAAAAGAGGTCTGGACCTGCAGAGATCTACAGGAGATGACGAGTAGGTGTGAGTTTTGGCCCTTGTCTCGGAGAGGACGTCCCAGGAGGATTCCCGGACCATCGAGGGATAAGAGACAATAGTGAGACATGAAAGAGTGCATTGTGACTGAGACTATGTACCATGTGATTATATGTTTGCTTAAGCAACATGTGACCGAGGGTCGTGGCTCCAGCAGAGTATAAGAATGTGGTATTTGATTGCTCAGTCTCTTTTCCTGCCTAGAGATTGATAGAGCATGTGTTCACTCAATAAAGTTGACTCTGAGAAATAAACTCAGCCTCATCCTTGAACGCATTCTCTACACTGGTGACCCTACGACAAAGTATGGACGACCTTCATACACCAGACTCATCAGGAGCCAACCAGGCTAGCGCAGCTACCGCAGTCCAGCTGCCCAATTTCTGGCAGCACAGCCCACATGCCTGGTTCAACATTGTCGAGGCGCAGTTTCACCTCCGGAGAATTTCAGCAGATGCAACGAAATTCTACCATGTAGTAGCAATGCTGGACAGCCTCACAGCACAGCGGGTGGAGAACCTGACTAACCATCCACCAGAAGTCGACAAGTACGGTGCATTGAAAGCTGCACTCATCCGTGCTTTCACCCCCTCGCTGGGAGAGCGAGCAGAGAAGCTCCTGATGTTGACTGAAGGCGAAGCAGACAGGCCCGCTGACCTGATGGCGAGGATGCTGAGTCTGAGAGGCGAGGACGATGACGGCTTCATCTTCGCCCATCTTTTCCTCAGGACACTACCGTCAGCGGTGAGAGTCACCCTGGCCAGCTCGCAGCTGCTGACCAACCGAGATTACCACGAGCTGGGCCAGAAGGCACAGCGACTCGTCGACGCCCATAGACGGCACACGGCCACGACGGCGGCAGCGGAGCTGAGCGCAACGCCCGGAGACGGCAGGGGGCCAGAGGCTGCAACACCAGATGCGCTGACGTCGGCAGCAGCGGAGACGCGGGGCGCACGACGCCCTCTGCTTTTATCATCGACGCTTCGCCGAGAGGGCACACAAATGCATCCCCCCGTGCCAGTTCAAGCGCTCGGGAAACGCCAGGCCTGAGAGTCGGTAGCAGCTGCTGCTCTCGGCGCGAAGAATAAGCTGCTCTACCTCACGGACGGGAAATCAGGGAGGCAGTTCCTGGTGGACACAGGCTCCCAGCTGAGTTTCATCACACCTCTCCACGCTGATCGGCTGGCGCCTTCCAGCGGACCCCTGGTGTTGGCGGTGAACGGTTCGACAATCAAGACCTTCAGGGAGAAGACCCTCCCCTGTCTTTTCATGGTCGGACATTTGAGTGGACCTTCGTCGTGGCAGCAGTCAGTCATAACATGTTAGGTGCTGATTTTTTTGTGCTCGAATGGTTTATTGGTTGATCTTGCTAATAGACGTCTGGTTAATGCACTGTCTTTTCACAGCATTTCCTGTACAGCCCGGGTGGTCCCGCCTACTGCACAGCCCAACGTCACAGCTGCGGGTGGTAAGTTTCAAGCACTACTCACTCAGTTTCCAGCACTCACAGTCCCAACGTTTTCGGCGTCAGTGGCTAAACATGGGGTGGAGCACTTTATAACTACTACCGGTCCCCCCGTTTTTGCAAAAGCTCAGCGCTTGGACCCAGCTAAACTGGCCATAGCGCGCGAGGAATTTGCCAACCTGGAAAAACTGGGCATCATTAGACGCTCTAACAGCCCCTGGGCATCACCACTACATATGGTCCCCAAGGCTGATGGCTCGTGGCGGCCTTGCGGTGATTTCCGCAGGTTGAATAACGCTTCAGCTCACGACCGCTACCCGATTCCGCACATCCAGGATTTTTCGGTACATTTAGCGGGGGTGTGTATTTTTTCTAAAATAGATTTGGTGCGCGGGTACCATCAAGTCCCAGTCCGCGCTCAGGACATACCCAAAACAGCGGTAATAACTCCTTTTGGGCTTTTCGAGTTTTTGCGTATGCCGTTTGGACTCAAGGGGGCTGCGCAAACTTTCCAGCGCATGATGGATGCAGTTTTACGCGACCTCCCTTTCGTGTTCGTCTACTTGGATGATATTTTGGTAGCCAGCACGTCCGAAGATGAACATGAAAGCCACCTCACAGCGGTTTTTCGGAGGCTGGCAGAGCACGGGTTAATAATTAATCCAGCGAAGTGCCAGTTTGGGGTTGCGCAAATCGATTTTTTGGGGCACCGCGTTTCACCAGAAGGAGCGGTTCCTCTGCCTGATAAAGTACGCGCAATAACGGATTTTCCCCAACCTCAGACGGTCAAGGCATTGCAGGAATTTTTGGGAATGGTTAATTTTTATAACCGCTTCCTCCCAGGCGCAGCGCAGCTCATGCAACCATTGTACGCGGCACTTAAAAAGCAAAAACCTGCGAATAAGATCGAGTGGTCCCGGGGTTGCGCAAATCGATTTTTTGGGGCACCGCGTTTCACCAGAAGGAGCGGGTTCCTCTGCCCGATAAAGTACGCGCAATAACGGATTTTCCCCAACCTCAGACGGTCAAGGCATTGCAGGAATTTTTGGGAATGGTTAATTTTTATAACCGCTTCCTCCCAGGTGCAGCGCAGCTCATGCAACCATTGTACGCGGCACTTAAAAAACAAAAACCTGCGAATAAGATCGAGTGGTCCCCGGAGTGGGAGCGTGCATTCTCCCAGGTCAAATCAGCCCTGGCGAACGCCGTTTTGTTGGCACACCTGGTGCCAACGGCATGTATGGCGCTCACCACGGACGCTTATGATTTAGTGGTGGGGGCAGTCGTTGAACAGTTTGTGGCGGGGAGCTGGCAACCCCTCGCGTTTTTCAGCAAAACCTTGCACGATAACGAGCGGAAGTACAGCGCGTTCGACAGGGAGCTTTTGGCCTTGCATTTGGCCACCCGCCATTTCCAGTTCTGGCTCGAGGGGCGCCGTTTTACCGCGTTCGTGGACCATAAGCCGTTAACGTTTGCGATAGCCAAGATTTCAGAGCCTTGGTCAGGCCGGCAACAAACACAGCTGGCCACGATATCGGAGTTCACCACCGATATTCAGCATGTCGCGGGCAAACATAATGTGGTGGTAGACTGTCTTTCGCGTGCAGTAGCAGCGCCAAGCCCCGTGGGGGCAGGCTTGGCAGCCGTGGCCGCAGGCCAAGTCTGTGGCGCGGAAGCGCTCGCAGCCCCGGTCCACGTGGGTTTAGATCACGCAGCCATGGCCGCGGAGCAGGCTGACGACGCGGATGTGCGCGCGCTCCAGTCCGGACCAACAGGGTTAAGGCTGGAGCACAGGGTGCTGCAGATAGGTATGCCCCCTCTAATCTGCGATGTCTCCACCGGGCGGCCTCGCCCCGTAGTTCCGGCTGCATGGCGCCGCCGCATTTTTGATTCAATCTATTCTCTGGCGCACCCTGGGGTGCGCGCATCGATTAAAATGGTGGGAGAGAAATTTGTTTGGCCGGGGTTGCGTAAACAGGTCAAAGAATGGGCAGCGGCCTGCGTAGCGTGTCAACGAGCCAAAATACACGAACGCACTAGGGCTCCTTTGGAACCTTTTCACATCCCGGCTAAACGTTTCGATCATGTGCATGTCGACTTGGTGGGCCCCCTTCCGTTGTCGCAGGGGTGCACACACCTTTTGACGATGGTAGATCGCACCACGCGTTGGCCTGAAGTGGTACCTCTAGTGTCAACTACGGCAGCAGACGTTGCACGCGCGTTTTTAATGGCTTGGGTCGCGCGTTTTGGAGTCCCGTCGGACATAACGTCCGACAGAGGTCCCCCAATTCGTTTCTGAACTCTGGTCATCCATGGCCCACAGCCTGGGGGTGAAGATCCACCGCACTACCGCGTATAGCCCTCAGGCTAACGGTTTGTGTGAACGCTTTCATAGGTCATTGAAAGCAGCCCTCAGAGCGTCTCTCACGGATACAAATTGGGTGGATAAACTTCCATGGGTTTTATTGGGGTTGCGTTCTGCACCTAAGGAGGATTTGCAAGCCTCCCCGGCTGAATTAGTTTTTGCTCAACCCCTCCGTTTGCCGGGGGATTTCCTCCCTGACAACCCCGCACCAAATTGCCCCCCCGCTCAGCTGTTGCAGAGCGGCACAGGATCAAACGCCCTCCCTGGCCCAGTGCATCACAGTTTTCCACGCGTTTTTGTGCCAAGAGCTTTAAAGAATGCAGAGTTTGTTTTTGTTAGACATGATGCTCAACGACCAGGTTTGCGACCACCTTATGACGGGCCTTTCAGAGTGTTGGAAACAAGAGAGAAACAATTTTTGCTTGATTTGGGAGACAGAAAAGAGTTGATTTGCATTAACAGACTCAAACCCGCCTTTGTTCTGGCTGATGAACACATGCAGTTGGCCAGGGCCCCCCGCCGTGGCAGGCCACCGAAAAAGCATTGTTCGGTGCCACCACAGAGATGTGCTAACAAGTCTGATTCACAGATGCAGGGAGCCGCTGCAGAAGGAACAAAGCCGGCTTACAGCAGATTTGGCAGGAGATTTAAACCCAAGCAATTGGTGGATTGATTTGTGTTATGTTGTGATGTTTCTGCCATACAGCTCTGATTAGATTTTGTCCCTGAATAGACGTTTGGGGGGGGGGGGGGTTATGTGGCGCATATATTGAGTTCATATTTCCCCACAAATGTATGACTGTATGTGTATTGGGAACTCCACGTCTCGTGGGACAAAAGAGGTCTGGACCTGCAGAGATCTACAGGAGATGACGAGTAGGTGTGAGTTTTGGCCCTTGTCTTGGAGAGGACGTCCCAGGAGGATTCCCGGACCATCGAGGGATAAGAGACAATAGTGAGACATGAAAGAGTGCATTGTGACTGAGACTATGTACCATGTGATTATATGTTTGCTTAACCACTCGCGCTCCGTTGTTCCGCGGGCGGGCAAGTCTCTGCGTCCTATGACGCACGAGGGCGCACGAGCTCGTGCGCATGACGCATGATAAGGATATTGATGGTGATGGTGTAGGTGGTGTGCCCTCCAAGCGCCACTGAAAAAAAAATCTGCAAACACAGCCGCGAACAGATTAGTTCATCTGATTGACCTCTCATTCGACTAATAAGAGCCTTGAATTGGGTTTCTGAAACCTTGAGGAGCCAATGAATGAAAATCTAGGAAGGAGGACCCGCCTACTGTGAACGCAGGAGCCAATTGAAGCACAGAAATTCAGGCTGGGTGAAGCGATATTTACTGCTGCAGAAGGACTCTGTACGAATCTACTACAGACCCAGGCTCACCCAGCAGCATGGAGAACACCCACAAGTGGGACCTGCACTCATTCCAGCAGAATAGACGGAGGCCGACGACAAAAGTCGTAAATCGTTCGCCAAAACGGCAATAATGGCATTATGTTGATCGGGATCCACGAGCGGAGTAGCGTCGCGTTCGTCTGACAATGGGAGAAGAGCTGTTCGCCGCGACTCTGCTGCTTTGAAGAGGTAAGGTGTTATAAGCTAAATTATTATTTATCCCTGAAAACTGTAATCCAAAAATGACTTTTGACCGATCGGTAAATTACAACTGTACTGCGCACGAAGTACGTGCGCCGCGATAAACGGTTCATTTGCCGTGTTTGGACCGTGAACGCCCCCCCCTCCCCCGCTGCAGAAGAGGAGCGAGGGGGGGCCACGGTCCGAACGCCCCCCGGTCCGCGGGAGGAAGCATATCAGTCTATTCCATCATGTAGCGATGGCCCTCTTCTGTAGCGAGGGGGGGGTGGCGTTCACGGTCCGTTCACGGTTCTCCCCCCCCCCCCCCCCCACACACACACACAGTAGCGAGGGGGGGGGGGGGGCCGCTGTGAAAGCATGCAAGGAGTGTAATCCGTCATGTAGAGGGCCGAATTTGGTCCTTGGTAGCGGGGGGGGGGGGGACGACCCCCCGCCTACACACACACACACACACACACAGACACAGCCCTGAGTGTGACCTTTCATTAGAGCCTAAAATGAAGATTCTACATTGAATTATTCAAAAGTTACAGACGTTTTTCCAAACTGTGCCATTTGGCACAATTTGGCACAGTTCCAAAACGCCTGGGAACAGCCTGAGAACAAAGCTGTGTAAAATATTCATTTTTTGTGGTATTGTTACCAAATTTGGATCTCAGCTGGATAACACTTGGTTCTACATTTCTGTTGCATTTTCCAGCCAGATCGGACAGCTGTGTGTTATTTACAAGCATTTGTATCCAAAAAAACAGTGTCCAATTTTTTTTTCTTCAAGTTCAGTATGTTTAGATGACTGTAACTCAGTGGCCGGAGCACGTAGAGAGATTATGTTTTTTTGCCAAAAAATTCAAAGTGTTTTCTTTTAAATGAGACCAACCCCATGAAGATGCTGCAAAGGGTTGAATAACAGCTTTCGATTTACTTTGGGCACGTTATTTTTTGGCATTTTTAGGAAAATTGCCCGGAGTGCAAGTGGTTAAGCAACGTGACCGAGGGTCGTGGCTCCAGCAGAGTATAAGAATGTGGTATTTGATTGCTCAGTCTCTTTTCCTGCCTAGAGATTGATAGAGCATGTGTTCACTCAATAAACTTGACTCTGAGAAATAAACTCAGCCTCATCCTTGAACGCATTCTCTACAGTGGTAACATATTCCCCCGGAATATGTTAATTTTATACTATTTATTTCTTTTTAAAATTTTACACAGTAATGTTGCATATGGAACTTACCATTTGAAGTATTGTACAACCGAGGCTTGAATATTGGGCCAGTTGGGGTCCCACCCAGACATCCTGTGTTTAGACGTTTTAGTGGTGTTATCCTTCTCTCCTTCCTCTGCCTGAACACTTTCCTCTCCTTGGCTCCTCTCTTCTGTCTCATCTTGCCCTCTCTGAGCTCTGTCTAATTCAAGTTCTCTCTCTGTCTATGGTGGTATACAAACAGGTTAGAAAATATCAAGTGTCCTGTTTTGTCCTGTAGGATTTTTTTTGTCATGGTTTATGTAAATGATAAAAATATGTGTATTTTTTTGTATTTTTATTCTAGTGTTTCTTTTTTTTCATTGAGAGAGTAGGGAAGGGAAAGAAGCATTCATAATAGTAATGTACTCATGCATACTTAAATTATATGATCAGGTGGGTAAAGTAACCAGAAATTCTAGTGGACAACCAAAAATTTCTAGTTGAGTTAAGGGTACAAAGAGCACCCACTTCAAAACTTGAGTAATGACTTCAGTCTTGAAGATTTGAGGTTTTTCTCAAAAATGTATAACAATTTTCTTATAGTTTTCTACTTTTCTCTGTAAATCTAAAGTTGACACCATGTTCCTCAAATTTGTAATTTCCTCTTGTAAAATTAACTTTTCTTGTACATTTGAAACTTTATTATAAATTTGTGGATTATTTTATGACTAAATTTTGTCTGTTCTTTTAAAATAAAATTACTGGGGTTTTTTACGATAAATTTGAAACAGACTGTGGTAATTTTTTTTTTTTTTTTACTTTTTCCTTATAACAATTTACATTTTTGACCATCATTTTGCAGTCAGAACAGAACAATAATTTAACTCTGATTACAAAGAAAAAAATATTAATAAAATTGTATTTAATGAAATAAATTCACATAAATGACCAAGGATGCCGTTATTTCTGTTACAATAGTGGTACCTCTACTTACGAAATTAATTCGTTCCGGAAGTACTCTCGTAACGTGAAAATTCCGTAAGTAGAGGCTCATTTTACATGTAAATGCCGTAATCCGTTCCAAGCCCCCCAAAATTCGGGCATAAATTTTTTATAAATCATAAAAACGCATCAAAACATGTAACAAATACATGTTACAATTAGATTACTGCACAATAAACATAAAATGAGAGTTTAAAATGAGAGAAAGATTAATAAAAGAGAATAATAAAAGGGAAACAATAATAAAAATTATGTTCATTTACCTTTTAACTGCTATCGTCGTCGACGTCGTCACCTTTTGCCTTCTTTGGTTCATGTTCTGATCCAAGGACGTTTGCTTTTGTCGGCTTGTAAGTGCTTCCTTTTGTTTTAATACCGTGCTGATCGTTGATGTATTACGGCCATATTCTTTGGCGAGATCAACCAAACGCATCCCCTTTTCATACCTTTCGATTATCTCCTTCTTTGTTTGTATGGACAAAAAAAACTCTCTTCTTCTTTTCTCCTTTTCCACTTATCTCCGTCACTTTCTTGGGGCCCATAGCGAATAAATGTTAATTCTGTACTGTACACACACGTAAAACTTTCACCTTGTTCTTAATAAAGTTTTGGAAAAAAAAAAAAAAACTTCGTGGCCAATGGGATACCAGGAAGATGCTAGGCGATAGCCAATGGCAGAGCAGCTACAGGTATGTTTACGTTCGGTAAACTACGGGAGCTGCGAGGAGCGCGTACTTTTTTGCCTTTCGTATCCTGAAATTTCGTTCGTAACAAGAGGCAATATTTTCCCGTTGAGGCGTGTCGTAACCTGAAAATTCCGTATGTAGAGACGTTCGTAAGTAGAGGTACCACTGTATTTATAGGGGTTTTTTTTTGGTTTTGTTTTGTTTTTTTTAGAATTCTCCTCACCACCCAGACAGCAGGAAAAACCTCCCTTATTTTGAAATCCAATGTTGGCACGTTTAGTTTGTCTGAAGGCTGCTGACAGATTAAAGTCACTGACTTCGTGAATTTCGGTCATCTTAACCTGCCAGGCACATAATAGGGAACTGTAGCGGACTCTAAAGACATAATTCACCACAATATGTATTCATGTACAGAATGATCTGTTTAGGCAATTATAGTTGTGCTCTCAGGCTTTGCTCATCAGGCACCTCTCTAGGCAGTCGGTGAAGGACCTCAGTTTAGAGTGAAGAGAGCTAGCGTTTTTAGCTGTTGCTTTTTGTCACTGCCGCTGGAGAATAAAAACGGCACGCCTGCTCGTGCGAGAAACAGAAATTGCCACTCTCTTCATTCCTGCAATTCCTACAGAACATAACTTAATATTGTAGTGGCTGGTGAAATATATCCTCAGCAATTCATCAGTCCCCCTTGCCTTTCCCTTCATATGAAGCTGGCTGCATATGAATTCTAACCACATCTCTTAGCTAAGCGACTCTTCCATTATTGCTCCCGTTTCCAGCGGGTTAAAACCATGATAAACGCCTCCAGTGCTTACATACCTCTAATGATTTTTTCCGCGTTTAAAGTACTTTAACAAACTCATGTTTCTGTCGGACAGTCATGCTTAGCGAGACACTGCCTGCTGACTGACTGGAAAACTCGCGTGGGTGGGGCGCTTCTAAACTCCGCGTGGATGACGGCCATGCGCGTTGTTCGTGTGCGCACTTGCAGAAAGTCATTGCTTCATATATTTTTCTTAATAAATTCATATCGCCATGGTGAGGCGGTAAAATTTCTGGCGCAGTGGGCCGCCACCAAGAAATGTTTCCAGAGGAAATCCTGCTCTTTGGCATGAATGCCAGGCATCATGTTTGGAGGATACCAGGCACCATTCATAACTATGCCAATGGTGGTGGCAGCATCATGCTGTGGGGATGTTTTTCAGTGACAGGAACTGGGAGACTAGTCAAGATAGAGGGAAAGATGAATGCAGCAATGTACAGAGACATCCTGGATGAAAACCTGCTCCAGAGCGCTCTTGACCTCAGACTGGGGCGACGGTTCATCTTTCAGCAGGACAACGACCCTAAGCACACAGCCAAGATATCAAAGGAGTGGCTTCAGGACAACTCTGTGAATGTCCTTGAGTGGCCCAGCCAGAGCCCAGACTTGAATCCAATTGAGCATCTCTGGAGAGATCTGAAAATGGCTGTGCACCGACGCTTCCCATCCAACCTGATGGAGCTTGAAAGGTGCTGCAAAGAGGAATGGGTGAAACTGCCCAAAGATAGGTGTGCCAAGCTTATGGCATCATATTCAAAAAGACTTGAGGCTGTAATTGCTGCTAAAGGTGCATCAATAAAGTATTGAACAAAGGCTGTGAATACTTATGTACATGTGGTTTCTTAGCTTTTTAATTTTTAATAAATTTGCAAAAATGTCAAAAAAGCTTTTTTCACATTGTCATTATGGGGCATTGTGTGTAGAATTTTGAGGAAATAAAATGAATTTAATCCCTTTTGGAATAAGGCTGTAACATAAAATGGGGAAAAAGTGAAGTGTTGTGAATATTTTCCGGATGTACTGTATATCTGTAGATGGCAGCCATGGGTAATTTTCTCATTTTCAGACATTTTTTAATGGTTTTGTTTTTGGTTTTTTTTGTTATTTTGCTATTCTCCTCTGGCTCAGGAAATATTTAACTTATTGGTGTTTACTTTTTATTCATATGATTTGATTTAGAAGAAAAACCTGAAATTTATGAGAATCAAGTCTCAAATGCACATTACAAAACTATTTCATAACACTGCAAAATTATGAGGGAAAACAGTACATGTAAAAAAAGGAAAAAAAAAGGGATGGTCCTTTTTATGTGATTATCTGAACTGTAGAATTTACAGAAAATGCATATTGTGATATACAGTATATTGTTATAGTGATATAAGATGGCTTCTATTGTGATGTGAATTTTTTGCCATATCGCACAGCCCTGTTCCCAAGTTTATATAGCATTTATATTGTATTGGTAGAATGTTTTTTCCCCAAGTGAGCGGAGACAGTTTCTGGATCATAACACCGGCTTTCCCCGACAACCCAAATCGGTCTCTCGGAGTGACTCTGCTGGCTTTCATGTGGACGCCGGAACAAAATATGTGTAGAAATATATTTTGTATACAGTAAATTGAGGATATTTTCCTATGGAAAAGCTGAAACTGCTGAGCCCACACACTGTTGCTGGAAGCCGGGACAGATTGGCTGTTTCACTTGCAAATGTACGGTGTTACATCAGTAAGAACAGGGATGGCAACAGGAAATTCTGATTTCAGCTGAAATCTAATCTGGTTGATGGGGGGGTCGGGGGGCGCAGCCCCCCTGAAGCTGGGAGGTTTTCAGTAAAACATAAGTAATTTAGACTGAAAAAAATGATTAAAAAAAAATGAAATACTAGACTTAGATAAATCATTAAATTTAATGAAAAGTTAATTTACTTTTTCTTCAATGTTGTCTCACTGTCTTTAGTCCAACATATTTAACAGTTCTATAAGAGTTTATTACACTATTTACACTGGTCACCAAGTCACTTCTAATGTGAAACTTTCTTCCTTTTGGCAGCAAGCTGTGTCAGTCTCTGAACTTTGAACTTCATCTCCTTTTCTGGTTTCTTCAGAAATTGTCCGAGTGTTTCTGTTACCTCGTCAAACTTTGAGCCAATTTTCACCTTTACCGTCACTTTTCTCTCAAGCCAATTCCATCGGAACTTATTTTTGACACTTTTGTCTATTTCTAACACTGATGACTCCTGATCCTTCGATAAAAACCTCAGAATTCCAACACGAACCAGGGATGTGATTTGGGGTTGGGGAAATTATCTGAAAATTCAGCAGGGGGTCTGGGGGACATAGTCCCCCAGTGAGGCAGAGCCCTGGTGGGGGGGGGGGGGGGGCAAAGCCCCCCGAAGCTCCTGGGTTTTTATGATTTTTAAGTACCAGAACTGTGCTTAAATGACATAAAACAAACAGATGAATGCCACTTATTACTGTATAATATTGACTTATGTTCCAAGAAGATAGCATTCCTAAAATATTCCAACAAGCATTATCCATCACATGCTTTAACACTTGATCAAATCAAAATCAGTTAATTTTATCTATTCCATAACAGAAATAAAATTCCAACATACCATTACTTTTTATAATTTCAGCATTCATTTCAGATCACCAGTTTCAATCTCCATTCAGACTTGAGCAGTTCATTTTGCACAATCACTGATGTAGCCAAGTCTTAGAAATATTCAAAAGTTATGAGTCAATGTCCACTGTGCACTGTCAATTTCAAACTGTTTGGAATCATAAAAGGGGATGGTTAACTTTTATTACCGTTTCCTCCCTCGCGCAGCCCAGCTCATACAGCCGTTGTACGCCGCCAGTAACAGAGTTAATGGCTCTCCACCTGGCCATACGCCACTTCCAGTCCTGTGTGAAAGGGCGCACCTTCACTGCGTTTGTGGACCACAAGCCGCTAACGTACTTAACGTACTTTATCTTCCTGGAAGATAAAATAAAGCGGAATTCAGCGAATTAGCAGAAAATCACATCCCTGAGAACATGCTGCCATGAATTTTTGAAAAAGCATACAACAAGCCATTTGATTGGTCCAATCGTTTGCAACTAGCCGATCGCAGGGCTGTCAAGCTACTGCAATACAGCAGTAGCTTGAACACAACACATCCGGGTTATCGCGGGAGACGACTTCTGGGGAAGCGCCGAGCGCTTATGTAATCGTGTTGATTTTCGCTAAAATCGGTAACAATAAGGTACCTTACCCCCCCCTAAAATTTTCTCAACGGATTTAAACGATTCACAGAAATGATCAATTTGAAAATAAATCAGCGGAAATCTGTAGACCGGCGGAAAATTGCCATCCCTGGTAGAAGTAGAAGCAGAAAGAAAAATAAAATTGATGAGAAAAAGTGTCATATTTACCAGAAAAAGTATGAAATTTACATAAACAAGTCTAATTTACAAGTGGAAAAAGTTAGAAATTTACTAGGAAGAAAGTTGTAGCTTTATGGAGAAAAAAAAACATTAAATTTATGTGAAAAAAATGCACATTCAGAAGAAAAATAAATCCAGGAGTAGTTTATCTGTTACATATTTAAATGGCTTATTTCCAATAATGAAATGTCAAAAAAATAATTGATTGCAAGGGGCCTTCACCAGACATAACAGAGACAATTTTGGCTGCAGTGGTGAATTTGATCTGCTTTAAATTTCTTTCTGATATTAAGTATTGCTATCACAGACCCCCCCCCCCACACACACACACACACACAGCAATAGAGGCACTCTGACAGCATAGCAGCCGACCATCGGAGTGCCTCTTTGGGGCTTTCATGCAGCTGGGGCCGGTCAGTCAGCAGGAGGCGGAGAACCAGTTGGAAAAATATTCTGTCAACTTTTTGGGGGGGTTATTTATACGTAGAGGCACATAAATATAATTTTAAGAAGATGAAAAAAGTGAACGAAGACAGATGGAAACTCCTCGCCCGGCACTCCCGCGACACAGGCAGTCTCAGCCAGTTACTGTGTTAAAGTCATTTTACGTGTGCGTTTCTGTGCAATACTCCGCGTGGAGAGAAGCTGCAGTGGGAAAGAAGATAAAACATTATTCTGTTGTTTGTTGTGGTTCCAGCACATGTGTAATTGCTATTGTATATATGAGTTTGCAAGTTATTTTACGCGGACCCTTTTGTACAATGCACCAGTGGGACAGGTGCACTATAAGGTCCCGGCTGCACAATTGGCACGGATATCTGTCATGTGATTCAGTGTGATTCCAGGGGAAAATGGTTGCAAATTTGCATATTTGTGGCACTTTTATTTTTTTTTTTAAATCTTCAACTGGTCACGAGCTGTCGCAGTCCCAGTGAGATACTACTCTTAGGGCTGGGCAAATAACCACTGGTCAGTGGAACCAACCTAATTTTGTCAGTGTCTGTTATTTTGGGTGAACTCAGTGATGGTTTTCAGCATCAACGGCCGACTTCATGTGAGCAACTAAACCTACTTGCTGGGTCTCTGGGATTAGCTCTTCTTTTGTGGGCTGCTCTTCTTGAGCAGCTTTAACACTTGACTTGGCCTTACTTTTCCAATGACGTGGAACTCTGAAACACAGAAATACAGATTTACAGGAACCATTTCATTAAAAACTAAAGATGAAAACACTGCGAAAAAGCACAATTTACTTTTTGACAACTCACTTTGCGGCCTGGCCAGATCCAAAGCGAACCACATCTGAAAAGAATAATAAAATGCACTTTTCTTTAAAAGGGGACAAAGTGTTTCATATAAGCTTGAAAAAATTAAAAACAGAAATGTCCAGATGACACTAAAGCACCGTTTGAAACAATAAGAAAAAAGAAACCTAATGAAAATTATATGTGAAGCGTCTTACAGGTGTGATCTGAAGTCCGAGGGTACAAAGTTGGGGTAGGCGTTAGTGGGTCTTCAGGCTTACAAGGGGGATCTGTGTTTTCCTCAGTCTTCTACAAAATATTACAGGACAACAGAAGCAGTATTTGAACACAACGTCAAAATTCTGTAGATATGATTTTATTCACACTCTATATTGTTCAAGCTAAAACTACTAATAAATAGGGCCGCACAGTTAGTCTTTCAATTACATGATTGCTGCACAATGTAATTGCGCTGTGAGTGGACCCCTCAAACACAAATGAATTTTACATTCCAAGGTTTAAGATGGGCCATTTCCATTAAAAGCCTTGGTTAGTAAGCTCCACTGTTATGGACAATTTGATGCTAGTATATGACTTCTTTATCTGTCTTTGAGAATATATTTACTCTCATCAATATTTCAATTGATGACAGTAAATATAACCACTCCGGCGCGGTGGCGGAGTGGTTAGCACTGCAGCAGCACAGCAACTCACCCTTGGCCGGGGGATCCTGGGTTTGATCCCAGCCCCCGACCAACAGTGATCTGTGTGGAGTTTGCATGTTCTCCCCGTGTCTGCGTGGGTTTACTCCGGGATTTCTCCGGTTTCCTCCCACATGCCAAAAACATGCAAGTTAGGTTAATTGGCATCAAACTGGGGATTCTAAATTGTCCTTAGGTATGATTGTGAGAGTGAATGGTTGTCTGTCTCTCTGTGTTGGCCCTGCGATGGACTGGCGATCTGTCCAGGGTGTACCCTGCCTCTCTCCCAAAGATGCTGGGATAGGCTCCAGCCCCCCACCCCCCACCCCCTGCGACCCAAACAGGATTAAGTGGAAGAAGATGAACGAATGAATGAATGAATATTTCACACCTCTTTGTCAATAATGCACTTTTGAGAACAGACCTGTAGTATTTTTCATTTACACATTCATTCATTCATTCATTCATGTTTTCTATTCCATTGGTCTTATTCTTTTGTATTCTTCCCAGTTTGGGCTAGTAAAGCATCTTTAACAAATCCAGTTTCCAATTGAGATCAATATACAGTGATGTGCACAGACATTTTGGGGGGAGGTGCCCCCCCCCCAAAAAAAAGCACTCCTAAATAATGAAAAAAGGAAATTTACATACAGTAGTGAAAATTTTTACTGTACTTGTTTGGTAGATCTAGTTTAATACCTATACGCCATAGATTTTCACAAAATTTCCAAGAAAAATGTTTACAACAAAAACCTCAGTAATTGGTGAGAAAAAAGTTTATATGCATGCCGCGGGAATGTTCAGTTTAACTGTTCCAGTGAAGAAGAAGAGGAGCGTATCATGGCGACACGGAGAGAAAATCACGGAGAAGCCATAAAGTTTCCAAAGTATGGGAGGATTTTACCGAAAATTAACAAATGAAACAAGTTAAATGTAGACTGTAAAGCAGTGTTGTCATATCACAGCTGCACTACAGCGATGCGTCCATTCCCTCCTCCTCTCCGTTCCTCCGTCTCTGGCCACCTGTCAGCGGACTTTACCGGTAAGGTTAGCAAGTATTAGTGCTTCTTATTTTCAATGAACGATTCTCTCAGCTTTAGGAAACTGACCACACTATTAGCGTGTGCTGTTTAAATAGTTTACCTGCTGTCAGACAGTCATCTCTCTTATGACTGTTGCTGACAGCTGAGCTGCTGTGGTTATGCTGGCTATATGTTAACTGCAGTAAATGGGTGAATTACATGAGCAACTTAATTCTTTTTCGTGTTCTCTATTATTATCACCGTAATGTCAGCCTTCATTCTGAATATTAGTGCATCTTGGTAAATTACAATGTCATGATTTGTAATTTCATTAAAAAAAGAACCATAATCATCACAAATAAATTTAAAACGGCTTGATAAATATTTCACTGTGTGTGTAGTGGAGGCTCACATTCCTGCACTGATATTTAAAGTGTTTTGGGTTTTTTTATTATTATTTTGGACTGGAAGAAGTTCTTTTAATTTCCATCTGAAGCCTAACTAAACTTTTAAACTTCTAGACCCATTAAGGTTTCAAACAGGATGGACTAGCTTGTTTTTTTTTTTTTACTTTAATGATGTTGAATATTACTCTAGTTTGTTTTGAACACGCAGCATTACAGCAGCCTTTATGGAGCAGCAGAGCTGCTATTTGAGTTTTTACACTTAAACATCTATTATTTGTGTTGCTACAAACACTTCTGATTAAGCTGTCAAGTTCAAGTTTCCAACTCATGTTTGATGGGTCATTATTTCATTTAGCTGTGGGAAGTTTTTATAAAAGGCTACATCATATTAAGGCAGAGACTGACAACAAAGTGATTTTCACAGGTGTGCAGGCTTAAACAGGTGAGGTAAAACATGACCTGGAGCCCCGAACAGGAGCTGTGCCAACGGAAAGCTGAGCTGGCGGACATGATAGAAATAACTGATTAGTCGACTAATCGAAAAAAGAGCCATTAGATTAATCGACTACCAGAATAACCGTTAGTTGCAGACCTAGTTGACATAGATGAACTGCTGATCCTGACTTATTCAGATGCACCATTGTCGAGCCAAGATGAGAAGGTGCAGCTATGTCAAGCCAGGTGTAGATAGTCGGGATAAGTGCACATTCACAGCAGACTTAAATAGACCACACAATTGATCACAGAATCACTGATCCTACTGCAGATAAGACAGTAGACAAACACGAGCAGCATATTTCTCACCAGCAGAACCAGAACAGAAAGTTCTCATGGAAACCTATGAGGAGGTGAAGCATATGCTATCTAAAGAATGGCTGTAAATAAAGAAAAAGAGAAATATTGTACATTCTGGGGGAATGAAGCTGCAAAGGCTCATGGGAAATGTTTAATGTCTAAAAGTGAGCATGTTCTCTTGAAGCAAATTGAGAAAACAAGTTACGTGGTCAGTTACTGTGATCAAGTTTCTTGGCGGAGATGTTTTTTTGTTGCAGTTTTTATGTCAGCACCATCAGTGTGAGCGCTGTTGTGAGGAGACCCCCCCACCCCACCCGCCTTCCCTTTGTTGTACTACTGAAAAGAGAGAATAAAGTTAGATTAAGATGGATGCTGTTTTAGTATTTTAGTATTAAGGTTGTATTTTTTTTAATCTGTCTTTCATAAAGAACAAACACGTGTCCATAAAAGGAAGTGGCATATGTGCTGACTGACTTTTTCTTACCTGCAGTGTCTCTAAACAGTCAAACTTCATGAGCCACAAGATGAGGATGATGCTGTGAGCTGTCTAATTAAAATCATACTCACAGGATGTCTTGTCAGAACTGTTAATATAAGCTCTATTGAATATGGGGGGGGGGGAGGCACATCTGCGGATGAAGAGACTGCAGATGGAGTCAAGAAGGTTTGAGATGTCATAAAAGGTCTCTACCAAATTAAAGACACAAATCTGACAGAAGCTAGAATAAGACTGAAAGGGAGAAAGTTTTTAGATCTGGGTTGAGAAATGGAAATAAAATGCAAGATACTGAGAAAACTGGACCTGTGAGATCCAGAAACTGGAAATGTAACTGAGTATCTCATTACACACTGTAACCATGTCTGTAAAACTATACTGTATAGTCATCTTATTTTTCCTCTCCAGCTTCAAGATGACAAGTACACTATACAATACATTATTTTATAGAGCCAGTTTAAGTGAAACTAACCTGTAATCTGGAAAGATAATGTGCTGTGACAGTAATGTCATAAAATGCACTTACACAGGGACATCACCAGACAGTCATGATATCAGTGACAGCAGTAATACAGGCTGTGTATCATCACACCTCAGACAGTAATATAAATGTATATAAATATTAAAAGTGTAACGCTGGGCCTGGACAGTAATAATCACTACTACATGGATGATTATAAAAAACAATTCAAAGAACAGCAGGCACACTTGAATGACAATGTATCTGTATTATCTTAATACAAGATTAATTTTTCTTCATATCTTTGAGTTTCATTCAATGCAGGATAATTAAAATGTTGCAACATATTTACAGTAGACCATTTAATGGCAGTGAAAAGTGTAAGATAGGAATATCATATATTAGTATGGCAGTGCCCTAGGCTGGGAGGAGTGAGGCCCCACCTATAGGAGGCGGCGCCACCTTACTATAAAAGCCTGAGGCAGGAGACCTCTGGTCTCCTTGCCACACTCCCGTACTCGCGGTAGGGTCTCCCTATACGTGTTATAGTTCTTGTCTAATAAACATTATAAATGTCACCTCGCCTCCTCATTATTTGGGACATAACGTTAGCGACGAGGATAACTGGAGATGGAGAGTGCTGCAGCCGCCCTTCGACCTTTTTTGGAGGCTCCGGGAGAGCCGTTGGTCCCGTGAACCAGGTGGTTTGCGGCCTTCCAAAATTATCTACTCGCATTGGACCTTGGCGACCTGACAAAAGCACGTGCAAGGGCTCTCCTTGTCCATAACCTGGGCATGGAGGGCCAGAAGATCCTCAACACTCTTGGAGGAGGTGACATGTTTGACAATGTGGTGAGGCTCATGGCTGGCTACTTTCCAGCGCCCGACAACATCATCATGCGGTGCATCCAGTTCCGGCAACGGCGCCAATGGCCTGGTGAATCAGTCCAGCAATTCGTGGCAGACCTCCGGCAGTTGGCGGGTGAGTGCAGGTTTGGACCCTTGGGGGAGGAGATGGTTCGTGACCAACTGGCTGAGCATGTGGCCTACTCCTCGGCGAAGGTTCGCCTGCTAACGCACACTGGTGAGCTAACCCTGTTAGCGGCCATTGAGCTAGCACAGCAACACGAGGCAGCGGAGAGGCTAGCGAAACACATTAGCCGCGAAAAAGCCCCTCAGAAGAGCGGAGCACATGGGATGACCCTGGCTTTGGATTCAGACGAGGGCAGCGACGACAAGTACGTGGCCATTGTCAAAATAAGGTCCACCCCGGGGACACCACGATACTACGGCTGCGGATCCGCTAAGCACCGGTATCGAGCCAGGGAGTGCACGGTGAGGGGCAAGCGTTGTGGACGGTGCGGGCTGCTCCATCACTTCGTCAGAGTTTTCCACAACTTTGCCAAGGAGGAACTCGACCTGGCTAAGGTAACACCGAAGAAGAAGGCCCTAACAGTGGTTCACACAGTCTCGCCTGACACTGACGGATGTATGGTTTGTGACATCGTGCTGGATGGGACGACGTGCCACTGTTGGTGGATACGGGTTCAGTGGTCTCCATCCTGAACTTGGCGACGGTAAGACGGTGTTTTCCCCACTATAGAGTTAGCGGTACCAGCATCACCTGTTATGGTTATGGTAGCCACCCGCTGGATGCCGAGGGCTCGGTTTGGCTGTTGGTGAGGTACGGAGGAGCCTCTATCTACACCAACAAGTTCTTGGTGTTGTGGGAAGGAAATAACCAAATGGGGTGTGACGTCTTCTACGGGCTCGGGTTCGCCATTACCTGCAGAGAGTTGGAGGAGTGGGCAGGTGGTGGTTTGCAGGACCAGCCCTTTTATGTGGGATGTGACGACGAAGTGTGGGACTTAGGGTGGCCCATTCCGGGTGAAGAGGGACACCGCCGACACCATAGTATGCCGACTAGGCAGGGATCCCGTGCCAGTGTTTGTGGTCCAGCGAAGGACGGACCTGCACGGTATGGTTTGATCTCTGTGGAGGCAGAAAGATCCAGAGAGCAAGCGGTGCCGGGTTCTGGTAGTCAATGGGATACCACTGTTGAGCCAGCAGTAACTGATGCCACTCCAATGCACCATCATCTGGCGTCCGGGGCAACACCAGACGGCACAGACCCCAACCATGCCGTTAACCAAGGCGAGGGACATGGACGGAGTCATAAAAGAGCCAGAACGTGGCGCAGTCAATGAAGGAAGCCAGTGGATGCTCCCCTAAGTGAGGGCGATAAAGTGCACCCTAGGGTTGAACCTCGGCTTGGTCGGGTGCGCAGTTCCAGAATCGGGACAGCAGGACAGGATGATCTGCGGGTGATCCAGTCTGGTGGCGATGGCTACTTAAAATTGACTGATGGGTCTGACAGGCATCCCAACGAGCTGCGACATTGGAGTGCAGTGGGGCGTTGGTGCAGTCCGTCTCCAATTGCAACAAAGCGGAGACGCTCTGGAAGTGGGCTGTGCGACGGACACTCTGTGGGGGGGGGGGAAACCTTTGAAAGGCCCGGGTTGAATGCATGGGGCTAACAGTGGGTCTATTGTGCAATCTATAATGTTCTGGTTTGTAGTTAATTGTTCTGTTTAAAAAAAGAATAGAAGAAATACAACTGTTCTGAGATGTGTGTTTGCTGTAGGGTGACCTGTGAGTACGTGTTACTGTTTGGTCAGGGGATGTAGGTACAGTGATCACCATCTTGTAAAGTGTTGTATTTTACTTTTTTCCCAGCACATGTTGCTGAGGTGATTCCCCTTTCACAGGCTGGTCTTTATGGGTGGTCTCATTAGGGACGTAATTACCTTTGTGTTTGGGTGAGTCATTGCTCCGCACTGTGTGTTGCTCCGCACTGTGTGTGTTTATATACGGGTGTTTTTATTTATTAGGGGTCCAATGTGTGACATTGGTGGCAAAATTTAAAATTGATCAAATCTGCACATGAAATTGACTAATCACTATCCAATTGTGTCAGGTTTATGAAACTATTAACTATTTTCGTAACGGCATTCGCGTTCAGGAACTCTTGAGGATGAGCGCTCACTTCAACTACTTGTAAATGGAGACGTAAATGGGACACTCGGGCTTTTGTTTCCCCGTGTGCCAATGCACTTTGCAATGGCACAAGTTTTACACGAAACAACTTCAACACTTCCAGTATTTTTCACGCATCAAAACTCATCAACAGCTACATTTTCATGACATATTAAAGTCCTCGGACGGTGACATTTTTTTATTGAACCAATAAACTGATTGTATGAAAATATTCCATTCTGGCCATTCCCGTGATTTAAAATGTGTCACCAGCCTCCATAAATGACTTTATTTGTTAATAGCCCATATTTCACTTAGTGATGCTGCAGTACCGCCATCTCTCGATAGGGGCGTGCAGCAGTGACGTCAGGTCAGGGAGAAACAGGAAGTGGCTGCAGGAAATGGATGATCACCTGCCTGCAGAAATGGCTGAACGACAGCAGAGTGATTCGGACAGCGATTATTTTATCGAGTATGACGACCGCAATATAAGTGATGATATTGAAACTGACGAATCTGATGATGAAGTAGTTTTGGGTGGTGCTGATGGGGTTATTCAGCAGTATTTGTTCGAGCCCGCGGGTGCGGCGTAAGACGCGGACGAAACAGCGACCGGAGCAGAACGAGAGGACGAGAGGCAAGAACGAGAGGCTCGCCGATTTATATTGGTAAAACATGCTTTGAATTTTTTTTTTTTTTTAGGCGATATGCATGGTCACACACTTAATTATCAAAATAAATCTGCCAATTTTTCCCTCGCTGCCTTACTTGGCGACTTATAAACATTAGAAACATTTAGAAACATTATCATTGGAAATAAAAGGATAATGTATGTGAGGGATGTGTACTTTACGAGTTTGTTAGGAGATGTTAATCATCATCATGTTAATCCTAGTCTCAAAAGCTACATAATTCTCTTAAGAGATTGATGGATCAACATGATCCATCATGGATCATGATTACTGTGATTCATTATTGTTTTCCTATAACTTCTCTTTCTGCTCAAAATTTTTTACATGTTTTAAATATTTTCTAATCAAACTTCATAGACCAATTTATATAGCACTCCCACGAGCCATTAGTTTATTATAAGCATCTGATTATACCATTTTTTTTAACAGGTGCACTTGTGAGAAATGCAACATTATGCCAACATCAACTGAATCTCGGTGCTGCCAGGAGGTATTGAAGGTGAAGAAGTGAGGGTGATGTTGCCTGCCTGTGCTGTGAGCCTCATCAGAGAAACATTCCCATCTGATCACTACAAGGGATTTTGCCTACCAAGATTAGATTTGTGATCAATGTTATTTAAATGAAGTTTTTTAAAATCATATATTGAGTTTATTAATGTGCAAGTCAATTTTATAATTCTAATATTTCAGCATTCATCAAAGTCGGATCTCATATACAGTACATTAGAGTAATTTTTCTACCATTTTATGGTGTAAAATTCGTGTGCAATTTTTAAAAGCACATTTCTCTAAAAATCTTAGGCTTATATTTTTTTGTCTTAGCAAAATATGTTGCTTCCCTAACAATTGAAAGCTGAACTTTCATTGCTAATTGGAAATTTATTCTACTTTTACATGTTTGATTTTGAAAATCTAGATACATGTTGCTCAACAGCATCAGCTTTGATGGGACGCTGAAATTTGGCACTCAATGTTGCTGGAACTCTGGCTTGTACAGAGTGCCACTGCTCCAATAAGTGGGTTGGATCAACCAAGGTTTTGTCGAAAAGAGTATTCATCAGATCATCCACATATTCTGAAATAAAATTAATTTAATAAAAATTAGAAATCGAAAGCTCCTTGTAAGTGGTCGTGGAAATTCCAACGATACCGGCTGCATTTAGAACTCTGAGGACCTTGACATATGACGCACCAATGAAGAGAATGGCAGATGAAAGCTGTATGTTACCAGCTGGCATGTCCCTGATCATCGGCTGGCTGTGCCAGGATCGATCCTCAACACAATGTGGACAATGTTGTTTGATCACCAACAGAGAGCCTTTAGTGTGACTTGTTACCTCACATGGATGACTGCAATGAGGACAATTGCTGAATAATCAAATTCAAAAAAAAAAAATCCACAGTATTTGAAGGTTGAGTGACAGTGGATAACATCTGCAAAAACAGTAGATCAACATAATTTCATTCCAGAGGTGTCAAATTGGATTACATATATAGAAATATAACTTGAGCAAACAGGCACAACCACCTCCCTACACAGCACTGAATATTTCATATTTGATTAGTATGAATACCCTAAAATTCTAATATTTGATAAGTTGTTAAGGCAATGAAATTCATTGCTTGTAAATAATTTTAGTAAATATTGGCAGTGAATATTTAAAAAAGAAAAATTACCCTGTTTGCTTCTCTTTCTGACAGCAGATTGCTGTCAGAAAGATAAGGTTGATCAGAAAGATAAGGATATCCCAGGTTGGCCTAGGATAGCCGGCCCCGGCCGCTGCTGGAAGGGCTCTCGCGACCGGGCCGGGGGACGGCCGGAAGGCGGCCGCCCCTCCCCGCTCACTGACGCGTGTTCGTGGAGAACCCGGTGCTAAATAACTCGTAAACGACCTGATGCCGGGTGTGACCCGCTCCGGGGACAGTGGCAGGTGGGGAGTTTGACTGGGGCGGTACACCTGTCAAACTGTAACGCAGGTGTCCTAAGGCGAGCTCAGGGAGGACAGAAACCTCCCGTGGAGCAGAAGGGCAAAAGCTCGCTTGATCTTGATTTTCAGTATGAATACAGACCGTGAAAGCGGGACCTCACGATCCTTCTGACTTTTTGGGTTTTAAGCAGGAGGTGTCAGAAAGTGTCAGAAAGATCGCATCGGTAGATCACCCTTGCTTTTCACGTCACTTCACTGACACTTGTCTGAGAGTGGGACTTTGAAATGAACGGATATATAGTTGGAACAGCTGATTTTTTTATCAGCAATCTTTTTGCTAATTTCATTTCAAATTGCATCTTATTCTCAAAATCGCTGTCAACAAAATGTCTAATGCACATGTTGGGTGATTTTGCAACATAATTCCAATTTTTTAGCGTTTTCTGAACGAAATTCACCCATGCGGTACTGATTTTCCCAGGCAGGGGAAGTTCCTAAACACTCACCGCGTGCTCCTCAGCGTGCTCCTCCTCCTACTCAGGTCGCTCCCTGACCTGACGTCACACAGTCAGTGGCCATTTTAGCCGCTGATCGCTTGGCAGACAGACAGCTCTCAAGGAAATCATACTTCAATAGCGCATTGTCACCTTATGCGACATTTGTTGACACCAAAACATGTGCGGTTCAAATTAGCTCATCTCACACACAAATTTAAGATATGATTTAGCGATATTGTAATTTCGTCCGGCCGAGGCCTTTAAGATGTGATAACGTGTATACGTACCTTCAAATTCTCCCTGTTTGTTGGATAAGACGTAAAATCACAAAAGGCGTAAATGTGGGACACGGAAGTTTGGACCTTCGATAACTTCAATATAAAGTGACCACGGTTAATCCTCTCCACATGGGTTGAGCACATCCGGGGTAGAGAAAATAAAAGTGCTTTCCCAGGGCGGTCACCTCGCCAGACGGGGCTGCGCACGGCCGACCAAGACCGAAGACGTAAATTTTTTAAAGGACACCATATTCGATGTGTCATAAATGTTTGAGATTTTATTGAAATATTCTACATCTGAGCTTCACAAAGACTGATCTCCTTTTTACGTGTATGGTTTGGGATTTGAAACGTGCAAAGTGAAAAGCATCAGCACTTCCTGTTTTCTGGTTACTTTACCAAATAACTTGCATGTTGCTGCGTAAATTCAGGGACACGGAAATTTACGTCGTACGAGTAAATTTGCTGTTGTGGTGGCTCTGTTGTGGCTCTGTTGTGGTGAAGAGGGAGCTTAGTTCTAAGGCAAAGCTGTCGATTTACCAGTCAATCTACATTCCTACTCTCACCTATGGTCACGAGCTTTGGGTAATGACCGAAAGAACGAGATCGCGGATACAAGCGGCTGAAATGAGCTTCCTCCGTAGGATTGCTGGACTCACCCTCAGAGATAGGGTGAGGAGCTCAGTCATCCGGGAGAGGCTCAGAGTAGAACCACTGCTCCTCCACATTGAAAGGAGTCAGTTGAGGTGGTATGGGCATCTGATTAGGATGCCTCCTGGACGCCTCCCACTTGAGGTGTTTCAGGCACGTCCCACTGGGAGGAGACCCCGGGGCAGACCCAGGACTCGGTGGAGAGACTATGTCTCCCAGCTGGTCTGGGAACGCCTTGGTATCCCCTCTGAAGGGCTGGAGCAGGTGGCTGGGGAGAGGGAAGTCTGGGCTTCTCTGCTTGAACTGCTGCCTCCGCGACCCGGACCTCCGGAAAAGCGGTAGAAGATGGATGGATGGATGGAGTAAATTTGCAGGGGTCGCCGTACAAAAACCATAGATCCGATCACATTGGGGAATGTTTTATTTTGAATTTGCATTACAACTCTGTTATCTCTTGCATTTTGAGTAGAAAGAGTTACTCAGAGATCACTTTACAGTACTTTGAAATTGATGCGATTTTCATGTCACACAAAAACTGGGAAAAATGAGGGGACACGACCAATAGTTTCGATTCTAACGGCAAAATCAATGATTTTTTTTTTAAAATTGCAATGCAAGTCTGAAACTCTTTTATGTTCCCTTGCATATTATAAAAACGAAACCGACATCTGCAAATTACAGAAAAAGCGAGAGCGCTTGAAAGTCGGATACCCCTGATATAGTGCACTGGACCCCCCCCCCCCCAAAAAAAACACCCATATCTACATATTATTCCATCTAGCTACAATGCTCCGCACTGTGTGTTTATATATTTACATATTTATTCCATCTAGCTACAATGCTCCGCACTGTCTATATATATATATATATATATATATATATATATATATACTGTATATTAGTGCTGTCCAGCGATTAAAATATTTAATCATAATTAATCACACGATCTCATAGTTAACTCATGATTAATCACATTTTAGTTGCGTATTTTTGTCTCATGAAAAACCATTGTAATTCTCTTAACAGCACAAAAAGTGAGTGGGCTTGCTTTGTACAAATGTTTTTTATTATTATTATCATTGCAAAGCATCCATATCTTCCGTATTAGACCGAGAAAACAAAACAGGACATATTACTCTGAAAATAAAAAAATGTTTTCTTTTTTTCCTTTTCATTAGTTTAGTAACCCTGCCACTGATATCTGCGATAAAAAAAGATACATACAAATAAAAAATATATAGGCACAAAAGCAGCCCCTTAAATACAAAATGAAAACAAGAGGAGAGTGTCCCCTGAGAGGAGTAGTACAGTCTAATGACTGTATAGTAGCCCAACTGCTGCAGTTTTAAACTTACCAACACAGCCTCTTGAACATGAACATAATGTAACTGCTAGCACGTAACAGGTGAGTCAACCTAAAGGCCTACTTTCTGTCTTTGAGCCAGTTGCTCAAACAGACAAGCCTATTGACATTTTCAGACAACAGGGAAGATCGTTTTTTCTGAACGACATGTCCAGACAGTGAAAACAATCGTTCACATGGTACTGACGTGGCAGGCGTTGCTAAGTATTTGCATGCAAGGGAGGCCATCTCACTGTGTGACGCTTTATGTGTGGACCACCATTCCTGTGGAGAGTCTTCAATGCCAATCATAGGTTCTGCCTTGTAGCGCTCAATGCAGCGTTCCACGGTGTCCTCCTCTTCATCTGAGGAAGATTCTTGTGCAAACATGAGAGCTGGCTTCTTCTTCTCTGGCTCAGGCATGCTTTGGTCATCCAGTGCTGCTGGTCTCCCCTTCTCCTGCTGCTGGAGTAAGGCACGGATGGAATCCCACACGACAACCCGGTCAGGTTTGCTCAGACACTTGAGGTCCTTAAACCTTGAAATGAAATAATAAAAAATATCAACGTTATTGCCATACAAGCAAAGGCACTAGTAAAACAAAACATTGACCTAATCTCTATTCCAGATTCAGAAGAAAAAAATGGATATTGAAGAGAACCAACCCACAAAACAAAGTGGTGCTTAAGACAAACAAAATACTGAGAAGAATGTAGAATGAATATCTTACCTTGGGTCGAGTGCTGTAGCAACCCTGAGCCATGCGATGTTCAACTTCTCTTTGCGACCTTCCATATCCGCTGAAAAGGTTTCCTTGAACTTGATCAAGTACGCTGGGTCGTCCTCAGTGACTTCCATTACTCGGGACAGGTGGCATAATGCTGGCATCACCACAGAGCAAGAAACAAACTTCTTTCCACCCAGAAGATCTGTCACATATCTGCAACAATATACAAAAGCTCTTTCACAAAACTCTGTCACACACATATGGACACCTGATAGATAACCTACAGTTACAGTGATGGGAGGGGATATGAGGAATCACATGTGTTCCTGCGCGCACACACACACACACACATTACCCATTTACAGTGCTGTGCGGGACAAACACACACAGTTGAAGGGAGAGAGGTGATACCGACAGACAGACATTAGGGCCTGTGTCCACCAAATGCGTTTTTAGGGCGGAAAGTGCTGAAAACCTAGCCTCTTGGGCGCTTCCTGGCCTTCTCTGTTGTTAAGTTACACAGGGAATCATAGCTATTGAAACAGTCACTGATTATGTCAAAATACAGAAAAAATATACAGATAATCACGAGCTACACTTTGAGTAAAATGAAGCAAATAAACAGTCTACACATAGAGATGGCCCATCTAAAACATGCCACAGGGTGGTATTTTACGTTGGGTGAGACAGGTGCTAATGTTTCTGTCTTGACACAGATCTACTTTAATTGTTAAAGAATCAGATATAGGCTACAAGACATAATTAGGCCTACCTGCAATGCTCCAACGCAGCTTCGAGCTTCTTTGTTTTCTCCAGCTCCGTTGCTGTTGGCATGGTGACTTTGGTTGAGTGTAGGGCCAGGGCAGCTGTCAGAGGTTCAATATTCCGGTTGACACGCTTTATCATTTCAAGGGTGCTATTCCATCTTGTTGCTACCTCCTGCGTGAGCGCTTCTTCTTTCTGGTTGTGTGCGATTTGCTGCCACTCGAGTTCCAGGGCATTCGTTGGGCTGTGTTTAAAGTGTCCCACAAGTTTTCTGCATTTTGCCAATGCGCTGTCGAATGGGCTATTGTGCAGAGAAACCGTGACTGCTCGGTGCACGCTGTGTGCGATGCACGGCAGGTGTTCAAAGGGGAGCTCTCTGGCTGCAGCCATCATATTGCGTGCACTATCCGTGGTCAGTGAAACAACTTTCTTTTCGATGCCCCACTCTCTGGCTACATTCATGAAGTGCTCTGCAACATTATCAGCGAAGTGCCTCTCTTCTGTCTTCATAACAGTCAAAGCATGGGACTGAAGTTTCCACTGTGGGGTGAAATAATGTGCTGTGACCCCGAGGTAGTTGTCATTGCCAAGTGACGTCCAGTAATCTCCCGTTAGCGCGACTATTTCTGTCTGCCCCAATGCCTGTTGTAACTGGGACTTCTCCGTTTCAAACAACGTTTCTATCCGGCGTGTGATAGTAGCTCTGGAAGGAGTTTCGTAGGTCCAGTCGTTGGATGCGATGCGAATTATCTCGGCCAGACCTTCATCCTCCACAATACTAACGGGCCTGCATGCCGTAGCCACCCACTTAGCTATGGCAGCTGTTAGCTTCATTTTAGTAGCAGCATCCATGGGCCGCTGTCGGAAGCCATCCAAACTTGTTTGGTTCTGACGCGGAGGAGGCGAAGCTACATCACTGGTGTGTTTGGCCATCAAATGGTATTTTAAACTGGATGTGCTTCGATGGTAGCTAAGTTCACATCGACAATAAGTGCAAATAACTTTAGTTTTATCGATCGAACCATCCTTTCCTATTTTAAATGTAAACTTTCCGTTCAGAAGTGTCCCTGGTGCGTCCATTACTGTGGCTGACTAGTGCCGCCAGTGCCGCGCGCTTTAGTCGTTGGGTTCTTCTTTGTTTGATATTTGAAATCGTATCCTTCGTTCCGCCACCATGTGTACGTGCGTGGTATTACAGCCAGTACACTGTGCTTATGAAAAACTACGGTCACAGCATTAATCTCGCGTTAAAAAAAATCTCGCCATTAAAAAGGCGCTTGAGTTAACGCGATAATAACGCGATATTTTGACAGCACTAATATATATATATTTATATTTATATGTACATATGTATACTTGCTGCTCTTGTTTTTTTCTCTTGCCTTCTGATTGTTGCTCTGAGTGTTGCTATCCCTGTGCTGTTGCAATCCTGGAATTTCCCCATTGTGGGACTAATAAAGGCTTATCTTATTTGATAGGCACGAGACCACTGTTGTGAGTGAGGGTGTGACTGTTGTGTGTGTAAGGTGCTATAATGCCTGAGTGTGAATGGAATGGTTATTGCCCATTGTGTGAAACTGGTTTTTTGTGTGTCTTTATTTTGGGGAGTTCCCTGTTTACATGTTTATGTATATTCTGTGGGTTTATGGGATGGGTACCACCATTTTCTGTGTTTAGTTTCTGTGTGTTTAGCTTAGGAGGGATTGTTTTAGTTTGGTGAGTGGCTCATTTTTCTTTCAGATACCCTTATGTTTAAACAGCGGAGGGTTCCACTGAGCCAGTGTTGTGTGAATGGATAGGCCTGTTTCCCTGTATTAGAGTCTGATTCGGGTATAAATTTATTGGTTGGGTAATTAGTGTGGTCGCAGTTTTTCAAGGGGGGGGGGGGCGATGTAGGATAGGAATATCATATAATATAGTAGTATGGCGGTGCCCTAGGCTGGGAGGGGTGAGGCCCCGCCTATAGGAGGCGGCGCCACCTTACTATAAAAGCCTGAGGCATGCCACACTCCCATACTCGCGGTAGGGTCTCCCTATATGTGTTATAGTTCTTGTCTAATAAACATTATAAACGTCACCTCGCCTCCTCATTATTTGGGACATAAAAAGCACCGATTTCTCATAGCATTGACCCCTGCACTGACAGACAAGTCACTAGGATTAATCTTAGCCTGATTCTCAGCGTGGTCTGGACCAGGTGAGCGTCAGAGAAAAAATGTCCACAGCAGTTTAGCTGGGTGTCATTTATCCTACTTTTATGCAACCAAGTCAAGTATAAATTAAGACAGGATTACTTGAAAATCCCAGTTTAATCCCTTATGTTTTATGCAATCCCCCTCAGGAGTTTTTGTTGTTGTTGTTAGAGGAAGAAAACAGCTGAGCACCCCAAGTGGACCCCGGGGTCCAATCTGTACGTGCACAAGTACATATTCAATCCAGTGATTTACAAAGTGATTCAGAGCTTTTTTTAAAGCGTCATTCAGAACATTACAGTCCCACGTACCTATTCTGTGAATTTTCATCTGGGGGCTGCCAGCGGTGGAGAAGAAAACTCTTTTGAAAGCAGAAAAAGAGCCAGAACCTTCCCCGGGTCAGCTTCGTTGTCGTCTTACATATTTTACACTTCTTGGTGACCAGGAAGTCTTTCCAACAGTTTTACACAAATTCTTGTTGTTGTTCTCCCTATCTGTGTTTACAAGTCACTGGATTGAGAATGTACTTATACCTGCACAGACTGGATCCCGGGGTCCACTTTGGGTGCGCACTTTAAGTGCTCAGGTGGTCAGGGGTCCACTTGACCTGTACCCAAACAGACTGGTAAATGGACAGCGGGTTGCGCAATACTCCCTCCGGGATGGCGGGAGTTACCTGGCGCATGCGCAATTCACTGCAACCGCTGCATTCTTGTACCGTTCACTTTTTGGGGGCTTCGTGCGCTGTATGCCCCCCCCCCCCTCCCGCTCTTGTGGAGAGGTCTTCTCTCTCTAGATTGTTCTCCAGCTGTAGTGGACACTTACCACGAGATGGGGCCCCTCCTCCACAGGTCCCCCCTCTTCCGGGTCCTTCGGCATCTTTAACCGCTGCTCAGGACTCACAGAACACGTCCCGGATGTCTGCGCCGAGCCTCTGCGTCAGGCTGTGAGCAAAGTGCGTTAAATATCGGTGTTTATATGAACTCAGAGAGACCTGGAAGATAAACTAATCCCCAATGTTTCACCAAAGTATGGAGCTTTCTTCTTCTGCCTCTTCGTTTCTTCTTTTTCGGTTGTTTTCACGGTGGTCGGCAAACAGCTTTAAATTAGATGAATTACCGCCACCTTCTGGAATGGAGTGTGGCTCAGAACGGCATCGCCCCACAACCCTAAATAAAGGGAAAATGCATATTTTTTTTTCTTGATCTTGTCAAATCCATCACTTCTAGGTTGAAAATGTGTTTGCTCACATAAAAAAGAAGGCGTAACCATGCTTTTCTCTGTGTCATCACCATCGCGAATAGAGGGCGCTCCAAATCATCTTTCCTGAATGGCTTTGCTCCAGCGCAGGAGTGGTACAGAAATTTTGTTTCCTACAGTCTGACACGAGCAAATTCAGTCCGAAGTCTCACACTGCTGCAAAGCAAAAATGTGACCCGTCCTGTAAAATACAGCATCGTCCTGTTTGTTTGTTTTTTTGTTTTGTTTTTTTTTCCACTAAAATAATGCGTCCTGTCGGTTTGTCCTGTATTTACTTGGCGCCATGAACGCAGCATCGTCTCATCAGCATTCTGCATGGTGCCTTTCTACGAGCAGTTGTGGGTTGATTTGTTTACCTTCACACACCGCATGTGAAGTCATCGCTCGAGAGTAAGAGATAGCCGGGCGGGTGTGGCAAGCTGTTTAACATTTAATAGAATGGATATGTATTGTAGATATCAATCATTCAGTTTATCCTGGTAAAAATGAACATTTCAGATATCCCCAATGAAATTCTTCCTCTCCATAATGATCTTTTCAGATATCTACGACATCATTCTTCCTAGGAGAAAGACGTCACTTTTCCCCATTCGTGTGTATTGGGTTTTCACTTCCAGATATCTACATTTACATTCTTCCTATTTAGAACGAACATTCTGGATATCTGAAATATAAATATTACTAGGAGAAACTCTGATTTCAGATATCTACAGTCCAGTTGTTACTAATTAATTTGAGAGAGTCAGTATCTCTCAGTAGATATCCAAAATATTTTGACAGATATCTGTAAGTATATTAGTCACAATTTCAATTACAGATATCTGAAATTGAATTTTAGATAGTCATAATATGAATAGTGGATATCTATACTATTATTTCTACTAGTAAAAATGTATTTTGGATGTCCAAAATTACATTATAGATATCTGGAATGTATCCAAAATGAAAATTATGGCTGGTGGATTGTAGATATCTGAAATAACAGTTTCTCCTAGTCCCATTAACCCATCAACCTTAGCCGTATTTTGGTGTTTCACGGACCTGCAACCCTTGCGGGGTTTTCCCGGGGCAGACCTGCGGCTGGCAGCATTGGCTTCCATAGTGTCATCTGGAGAAAGGAAGCAGGCGAAGAAACGAGCTAGGCAACACACAAACTTTATTCCTTCTCCAACATTCAGTACAGTAAAATCTGCTGGGTCTCTGTGCATCCTCTTTTTATAATCTTTAATTCCATGCATTGAGACCCAGGAATCCCGACCATAATCATTGTGTGGAACAAAGACATGCATGGCACATTAGCATAACATAACGCCAGTTCCGCATTCTCACACCCTTTCCTCCTCCAGCGGTTCTGGAATTTCCTTCTCTCCCCGGGGGGCGAATAGTCTTTACTGTCCTGTCTAAGACCCCCCCCCCAGTGACACTTCCTCCTTCAGCACATTGTTCCCTCTTTCCCCCAGCTGCTGTCTCTGGGTGGAAAATCCCCCACCCATACCATCACACAGCCCCGCCCCCTGAACACCCAGAAAGGGCACTAAACCACCCCTCCCCCATCCTTTGGGCTTGAGCCAGCGCCCATAGCGACTGTAGCGGGGGGTTGCCGATCCAGTCAAAACACCTTGCTGGCGAGGTGTACAGGAAGGCACGTCAGTCTGTGGAGGGAAAAAGGCTGGGGAGAATACACATTAGCTTCAGGAGCACCGGTCCCTACCGAGGGAACGCCAACTTGCGGAGCCCCCAACGATGGTTGTCCGCGCCGGGGAGCTTGGGTCAACACCACCTGCTCGTCTGCCAATACAAAGCGGGCTTCAGCCTGTCGATGCAGACGGTCTCCCTACACCCCCCCAAGTCTAACACAAAATGCTTCGCCCCAGGACAGAACAGTCCGTCGTACAGTGGCGCAGCGGGGTCTGGTGCACATCGTGCCTTACAAAAACAAAACCGGCGTTCTGTAAACTCTTGGGGATGAAAGTGCGGGGAAAACAATGGTGGGCCAGGTCCAGCACGTTAAAAGCCTCCGTACTGTGCAAAAATTGCGTGGTAGGCTCAGCCCCGGGCGCAGGGTTTTCTGGTAAAAACTCTCCGGGGAGCCGTAGCAGCTGAGAAAAAATAAATTCTGCCAGGGAGGCTGCCAGATCCTCATTAGGCACGGAGCACAACCCTAAAGGAACCCAGGGCAGGCAGTCCACCCAATTTGTATCCGTGAGCAAAGCTCTGAGTGCTGCCTTAAGTAACCTTTGAAAACGCTTGCATAACCCATTAGCCTGGGGGTTGTACACGGTATTACGGTAAATTTTGACCCCCAGGCTCTGGGCCATCGTGGACAAGAGTTCCAAAACGAATTATGGACCCCTGTCGGAAGTGATGTATGATGGGGCTCCGAAACGTGCAACCCAAGCTGACAAAAAAGCACAAGCCACTTCCGCAGACGTGGAAAAAGCCAGCGGAACCACTTCAGGCCAGCGTGTGGTGCGGTCCACGACTGTCAAAAGGTACGTGAAACCTTGCAATGACGGGAGGAGTCCCACCAAATCCACATGGACCTCCTAGTCGGGATTTGGAACGGCTCGAGGAGGACTCTGGTGTGCTTGTGCACTTTGGCCTGCTGGCACGCGATGCAAGCTGCAGCCCACTCTTTCACATCCTTGCGCAAGTGCAGCCAGATGAATTTCACCCCCACTAGCTTCACCAAAGCGCGCACACCTGGATATGAAAGGGAGTGGACTGACTCAAAAATGCGGCGGCACCAAGAGCTCGGAACCACCGGGCCCGAGCAACCCGTGGAGACGTCGCAGATCGGGGGGGAGTACCCTTCTTGCACCCTGCTCTCCAGCCTTAGCCCAGTAGGTGCCGACTGGAGCGCACAAATGTCCGCATCCCTGGCTTGCTCCATGGCCATGGCAGGGAAATCTATTCCCATGTAGACCGGGGAGACTAATACGCGTGACAGGCAATCGGCCACGACGTTGAGCTTACTGGCAATGTGTTGAATGTTGGTAGTAAACTCTGAAATCACGGCCAAATGCTGTTGCTGCTGGGCCGACCACGGTTCTGAGACCTTGGACATTGCGTACGTCAGCAGCTTATGGTCCACAAACACGGTGAACTTGCGCCCCTCTAGACAAAAACTGGAAATGGCGCGTCACCAGGTGGACAGCCAGCAATTGTCTGTCGAATGTGCTGTATTTGCGTTCGTTGTCGTGCAGAGTGCGACTGAAAACTCTGAGCAGCTGCCATGAATCAGAGATGTATTGCTCCACCACTTCCCTTATGGCAACATCAGACGCATCCGTAGTGAACGCTATCCGTGCCGATGGATCCTGGTGGGCTAGCAATGTTGCATCCGCCAGCGCTGTTTTGGCATTTGTGAAAGCTTGGACTCGCTCAGGAGTCCAGTCGATGGCTTCCGCGGGCTTCTTTTTTTTAAGCGTGGCATACAATGGCTGCAACAGCTGGGCTGCCCAGGGAAGGAAATGGTTATAATGTGGAGAATGTGGAAATGATGAGGCGGAGTTTATCTCACGAGTCAGGTTTATTCACATTCTCCAACATCATCAAAAACAGAAAAGAGAATGAAACCCCCAGACATTCGTCCTTTTATACCCCAGGACATCAAAGCACACAGTCACATTGTATTTAATCCCAAGTCACAATGCGTCTTCTTCCAGGTCTTATCCTCTCCATCTAAAGTCACTGTCGGCCAGGAAATCCCCCAAGGTCATCTCTTTGCATACCAAAGACCACATTTCACATCCTCCTGTTATCTCCTAGGAGGCTGAGTCCTTTTGTTCATCTGAGACGTGAAGCATACAGTAAGCATACAGTGATATACATATGAAGCATATGAAACCCACATATGTGTCCCACATGACACCCCCCCCCAAACGTCTAAGATGGAACAACGTAATAACAGTCTGCATGTCATGATAAAATCACACACATCAGTCCACATGTTGCTTGGGCCTCAGCCTTCTCCCATATCTGCTGTAAGAGGGCTTTACCACCTCCGCGGCGCCCTCCTGCTGGGGAGCTGCTGTCTGAGGATGAGAACTGTTAGTCAATCCCTCTGGGTGCTCTGGGGAATGCTCCCTAGGGGGTCTGCCGCGCCAAGGAGCCCTGGCCAACTGCACACCTTCATCAGCCAGCACAAAAGCGGGTTTGAGCCTGTTTATGCCAATCATTTCTTTTCTGCCACCCAAATCTAGCAAAAAATGCTTATCCCCTGTTTCCAGCACTCTATATGGTCCATCATAAGGTGGTCGCAACGGCGGGCGATGGGCATCGTGTCTGACAAAAACAAACTCCGCATTTTTTAAAGCCTTAGGCACAAAAACGCGCGGAAAACTGTGGTGAACGGGGCCAGGCAGCGTGCTAGATTCCGTACTACTCTGCAACCGCTGAGCTGGGGAGCACTCTGGCGCAGGATTATCTGGGAGAAATTCCCCGGGCAGCCGAAGTGGCTGTGCGAAAACTAGCTCAGCCGGGGAGGCTTCTAAATCCTCTTTAGGTGCAGAACGCAACCCCAATAAAACCCATGGTAGCCTGTCCACCCAATTTGCATCCGTAAGCGACGCTCTGAGAGCCGCTTTCAATGACCTGTGAAAACGTTCGCATAACCCGTTAGCCTGTGGATTGTACGCGGTTGTGCGGTGGATCGTTACCCCCAGGCTGTGGGCCATTGCTGACCAAAGTTCAGAAACGAATTGAGGGCCTCTGTCGGACGTAACGTCCGACGGGACTCCAAAGCGCGCTACCCATGCTGTTAAAAACGCGTGCGCCACCTCTTCGGCTGTGGTTGACGCCAGTGGGACAACTTCCGGCCAGCGCGTGGTGCAGTCCACCATTGTCATAAGGTGTGTGCACCCCTGTGATGGCGGAAGGGGGCCTACGAGGTCGACGTGAACATGATCGAACCTCTTAGCTGGGATGTAAAACGGCTCCAAAGGAGCTCTCGTGTGCCTGTGTACCTTGGCTCGTTGACAGGCCATGCAGGCTGCCACCCACTCCCTAACTTGTTTGCGCAGGCTCGGCCATACAAATTTCTCTCACACCATTTTGACCGACGCACGCACTCCTGGGTGCGCCAGAGGATGAATCGAGTCGAAAACGCAGCGGCGCTACGCGGCGGGTACTACCGGACGCGGTCGCCCAGTGGAGACATCGCAGATTGGGGGGGCATACCATCTTGCAGCACCCTGTTCTCCAGTCTGGACCCTGTTGGAGTGCGTGCACGTCCGCGTCGCTAACCTGATCCGCGGCCATGGCTGCATAATCTATCCCTACGCGGACTGGGGCCGCGCGCATTTCTGCGTCGCTAACCCGATCCGCGGCCATGGCTGCAAAATATACCCCTACACGGGCTGGAGCCACCACGGCGCGCGAGAGGCAGTCTGCCACTACATTAAGTTTACCCGCCACATGCTGGATATCGGTAGTAAACTCTGAGATCGCGGCCAGCTGTCTCTGCTGCAGGTCCGACCACGGTTCTGAAACCTTGGCCATCGCGAAAGTCAGCGGCTTGTGGTCAACGAACGCGGTGAAACGGCGTCCGTCCAGCCAGAACTGGAAGTGGCGAATGGCCAAGTGGAGAGCTAGCAACTCCCTGTCGAATGCGCTGTATTTTCGTTCACTATCGCGCAAGGTCCTGCTGAAAAAGGCGAGCGGTTGCCAAGCTCCGGCTACATACTGTTCCACGACCGCCCCTATGGCCACATCTGACGCGTCAGTAGTGAGCGCTATGCGGGCCGTTGGGACTGGATGTGCTAACAACGCAGCGTTTGCCAGGGCTGTTTTGACTTCCGAGAATGCGCGCTCTCGCTCCGGAGACCATTCGATTTTATTTGTGGGTTTTTGTTTTTTTAGTGCAGCATACAATGGTTGCATGAGCTGCGCTGCGTGGGGGAGGAAACGGTTATAAAAATTCACCATTCCCAAAAACTCCTGTAACGCTTTGACCGTTTGTGGCTGGGGAAAATTTGTTACTGCGCGCACTTTGTCAGGCAGAGGAACCGCTCCTTCTGGAGAGACGCGATGCCCCAAAAAATCAATCTGCATCACCCCGAACTGACACTTCGCTGGGTTGATTATTACCCCGTGCTCTCCCAACCTCCGGAAAACTGCTGTGAGGTGGTTTTCGTGTTCGTCTTCGGACGCGCTGGCTACCAATATGTTGTCCAGGTAGACGAACATGAAGGGGAGATCGCGCAACACCGCGTCCATCATGCGTTGGAACGTCTGCGCCGTGCCTTTAAGCCCAAACGGCATGCGCAAAAACTCGAATAGCCCGAACGGAGTTACTACTGCTGTTTTGGGTATGTCCTCAGCGCGCACTGGGACCTGGTGGTAACCGCGTACCAAGTCTATCTTAGAAAAAATGCGCGCCCCCGCCAACTGAACTGAAAAATCTTGGATATGCGGGATCGGGTAGCGGTCGTGCGCTGTAGCGTTGTTCAACCTGCGGAAATCTCCGCAAGGTCGCCACGAGCCATCAGCTTTCAGGACCATGTGAAGCGGTGAAGCCCATGGGCTTTTCGAACGCCTGATGATGCCCAACTTCTCCAGGTTGGCGAACTCCTCGCGCGCTATGGTCAGTTTAGCTGAATCCAAGCGCCGAGCTTTTGCAAAAACGGGCGGTCTGGTGGTAGTAATAAAATGTTCCACCCCGTGTTTAGCCACGGTCGCCGAAAATGTTGGGACCGTGAGTGCTGGGAACTGAGTGAGGAGTGTGTGGAACTTACCACTTGCAGCTGTGACGTTGGCTTGTGCTGTTGGCGGGGCCACTCGAGCTGTACAGGGAATGGAATAAAAAGAGAGTGCATTAACCAGGTGCCTGTTAGCAAGATCAACCAACAAACCATGTGAGCACAGAAAATCAGCCCCTAACATATTGAAATTGACTGCAGCTATGACAAAAGTCCACTCAAATGTACGGCCGTGTAGGGACAGAAGCAGAGTCCTCTCACCAAAGGTCTTAATCGCCGAGTCGTTCGCTGCTGACACCCCGGGACCACTGGAAGGCGCCAGCCGGTCAGCGAAGGAAGGTGCAATGAAACTCAACTGGGAGCCTGTGTCCACGAGGAAATGCCTCCCCGAGCGTGCATCCTTCAAGTAGAGCAGCTTGTTCTCCTCCCCGAGGGCCGCAGCTGCTACCGACCGCCGGTCTTGGCGTTTCCCGAGCGCTTGAAATGGCATGGTGGTATACATTTGCGTGCCCTCTCTGCGAAGCGGCGATGATAGAAACAAAGGACGTCGTCTGTTCCATGTTTCTTGGCCCCTGCCGCCGCCGTCGTCGGTGAGTCTGGTACTGCTGCCTCTGGCCCTCTGCCATCTCCGGATGTTGCTCCGAGCTCTGCTGCCGCGGCCGTGGCCACACGCCGTTTGGTGGCATTGATGATTCGTTGCGCCTCCTGGCCCAGCTCACGGTAGTCTCATTGGGCCAACAGTGGCGAACTGGCCAGGGTCGCTCTCACCGCTGATGGTAGGGTCCTGAGGAAGAGGTGGGTGAAGATGAAGTGATCATCGTCAGAGTCTTTCAACCTCAACAGCTTCTCCATCAGGTCCGCGGGTCTGTTGCTTTCAAATTCAGTCAGCGCCAGGAGCCCCCCTGCTCGCTCCTCTGCCGAGGGGGTGAAGTACCGGATGAGTGCAGCCTTCAATGCGCCGTACTTGTCGCTGTCCGGCAGCTGGTTGATCAGGCTCTCCACATGCTGGGCTGTGTGGTTGTCCAGTTTTGCAACCACATGGTAGAACTTTGTGGCATCTACTGAAATCCTCCGGAGGTTGAACTGCGCTTCAACTGCGTTAAACCAGGCGCGCGGGTTGTTCTGCCAGAAGTCCGGTAGCTGGGCTGTGGCTGCATTCGCTTGGCTGGCTCCTGACGAGTCTGGCTCGGAGGAATTTGTTTCACTCATGATACATCTTAGGGTCACCAGTGTGGAGAATGTGGAAATGATGAGGCGGAGTTTATCTCACGAGTCAGGTTTATTCACATTCTCCAACATCATCAAAAACAGAAAAGAGAATGAAACCCCCAGACATTTGTCCTTTTATACCCCAGGACATCAAAGCACACAGTCACATTGTATTTAATCCCAAGTCACAATGCGTCTTCTTCCAGGTCTTATCCTCTCCACCTAAAGTCACTGTCGGCCAGGAAATCCCCCAAGGTAATCTCTTTGCATACCAAAGACCACATTTCACATCCTCCTGTTATCTCCTAGGAGGCTGAGTCCTTTTGTTCATCTGAGACGTGAAGCATACAGTAAGCATACAGTGATATACATATGAAGCATATGAAACCCACATATGTGTCCCAAATAAAAATTAACCATTCTCAAAAACTCCTGTAGGGCACTCACGGCCTGCGGACGCCGAAAGTCCAACCTAGCGCACACCTTATCAGGTAATGGCATCGTGCGCTCTGGCGAAATGCTGTGGCCCAAAAAATCAATCACTGGCACACTGAACTGGCACTTTGTCGGGTTAACTATCAGTCGTGCGCTTCCAACCTCTGGAAAACCGTCATGAGATGGGCGATGTGTTCCTCCTTGGACGCACTAGCTACCAGAATGTCATCTAAGTAGACAAAAACAAAGGATAAGTCATGAAGCACTGTGTCCATCATTCTCTGGAAAGTCTGCACCATGCCTTTTAATCTGAACAGCATGCGTAAAAACTTGAAAAGGCCGAAAGGAGTTATTACCGCTGTTTTCGGAACATCTTCCAAATGTACCAGGACCTGGTGGTAACCGTGGACCAGATCCACTTTAGAAAAAACGTGCCCCAGCCAGGTGCATGGAAAAATCCTGGCTGTGCGGGATAGGATACCGATCATGTTCCGTGGTGTTGTTCAAGCACCAGAAATCGCCGCATGGTTGCTACGACCCGTTGGCCTTAGGCACCATGTGTAGCAGGGATGCCCATGGGCTGTTGGAGCGCCTGACAATGCCCACCTGCTCTAAGTTGGCAAACTCCTCGCGCGCACTGGCCAGTTTAGCAGCGTCCAAGCGCCAAGGTCGCGTGAACACCGGTGGGCCTTTTGTAGTTATGAAATGTTCAACCCCGTGTTTTGTTATTGTAGCCAAAAAAGTCGGGACCATGAGTGCTGGGAATTGTGTGAGTAAATGTTGGTACTTACCCCCTGGAGCTATAACGTTAGCCAATGTTGTTGACCCAGCTCCCCGAGCTGTGCAGGGCAGTGAGGCAAAAGAGACAGCATCCACGAATCGCCTATTAGCAACATCGACAAATGACCCATAAGCACACAATAAATCTGCGCCTAAAATGGGGGCAGAACATGCAGCTACCACAAAGTCCCACTGAAAATTGCATCCATGCAAGTATATTGTCAGTGTCCGTTTGCCAAACGTCCTGATGGTGGATCCGTTGGCAGCCAGGAGCTCGGGACTTCTGCCTCCTGCCACCCTGTCTGCATTGACCGGCAGGATGGGGCTCTTCTGGGAGCCGGAGTCCACCAAAAACTGTCTCCCCGAATGTGTGTCCGTGACATAAAGCAGCTTGTTCCTGTCTCCAGCGGTTGCAGCTGCTACTGAATGCTGAACGTGCCATCTTCCCGGCTTCTTGAATTGGCATGGTGACAGGCAGCGTTGGGCATTCAAGCCAAAACAGCGATGATAGAAACTGATCGCCCCGTTCCTTCATCTCTTGGTGTCTGCTCCGGCTACCACCAACGGCTCCTTGACCTTGTTGGAGTCCTCATGGACGCCGGTGCTGCTGCATTCATGCTAAGATTTCTGGTCGCTAAAATGATGCAATCCGCTTCCTGCGCCAGTGCGCAGTAGTCCTTGGTCACCAGCAGCGGCGAGTTGGTCAGGATCACCCTCGCTGCGGCTGGTAGGTTCCTGATGAACAAGTGGGCGAACAGGAAAGACTTGTCATTCTTCCCCATCAGCGCCAACATGCTCTCCATGAGTTCCACAGCTGCTCTGTCACCTAACTCCAAACGTGTTAGGAGTCTCTCTGCTCTCTCACTGTCAGAAAGGGTATAGCGTTGGAGCAGCATCCTCTTGAGTGCTTCATATTTCCCCTGGGCCGGTGGCTCCTGGAGCAGGCTCGTCACCTGTTGTGTGGCACACACATCCAGAGCAGCGACCACGGAGTAACACTTTGTGTCATCTGTTGTTATCCTGCGAAGTGCAAACTGGGCTTCTATGTGCAGGAACCACGCAATGATGCACGCACGCAGTCAGGCTGTGAAGCCAGAAGTCTGGGAGCTTGACTGAGACGGCGCACATGTTGCAGGTGCTCTCCCTCCAGGTAGTCTCCGGGGTGGTGCTCGGCTTGCTCTCCATGGCACGTCTTGGGGTCACCAATGTGGAGAAAGGAAGCAGGACAGGCAACGAGCTGGACAACACACAAACTTTATTCCTTCTCCAACATTCAGTACAGTAAAATCTGCTTGGTCTCTGTGCATTCTCTTTTTATAATCTTTAATTCCATGCATTGAGACCCAGGAATCCCGACCATAATCATTGTGTGGAACAAAGACATGCATGGCAAATTAACATAACATAGTGCCAGTACTGCATTCTCACACCCTTTCCTCCTCCAGCGGTTCTGGCACTTCTTCCTCTCCCTGGGGTGCGAATAGTCTTTACTGTCCTGTCTAAGACCCCTTGGTGACACTTCCTCCTTCAGCACATTGTTCCCTCTTTCCCCCAGCTGCTGTCTCTGTGTGGAGAATCCCCCACCCGTACCACCACAGTGCAAGCTATCTAGAGGCATCTGTCAGGTTGTAATGGTTTTGCTGCATCCTGTTGGGTCATGGACTCTTCATCCTGCGTCACTGCAGCGATTCCTGGAGGCCAATGCTGGCTGTGGATTCGGAAGACATCCAGTGACTCCACTGTATTTTGCATGATCGTGGACTCTTCATCCAGCGGTTCAGCTGCAGCTCCTGAAGACTGGTGCTGTGCATGGATTCAGAAGCAGTTCAGAACCTTCTCCCCCTCTCCTGGGGACTCTGGTCGTGGCATTGTGTCATTGTAATTGTTCTTAGGGTCTTCACTGGGTTGTTGTGTCCCGGGATTATTGGTAAACGTGGGCTTCTTCTCCTGCAACTCCACAACAGCTCCTGTGGGCTCGTGCTGAGCGCGGATCTGAGGCGAGTCCGGTCACTGCCCCCTCTCTGGGCAGTGTTCCTCCTGTGTGCACGAGACGGCCATACCCTCGTCATCATCACCGGGGTGTGTTGCGTCCCACTCATCGATGTCGGTCAAACTGAGTCCGTTACTGTCGCGGATGGAGAAGCCCAGTTGATAAAACAAGTCACAACCCAGTATGTTGTCTCCATGCATGACCACTTGGAAAAACGAAGTCAGTAATGACTCTTGACACATAGCGGACAGTCAGCGTGATGGTCCCTACGTTGCTTACTCGGTAGCCACCATATCCATACAGCACCGCTGGGTTCTTGCCAGTGTGTAGTTGTGGAAGAACTTCTTCACCGTGGCCCAATTCAACATTGACCTCACTGCAGTGGTGTTGAGTAGGAGTGGAAAGTTAACGTCGTCCAGCTCCACCATGCAGAATGCATACACCACGCTTCTGGATCTCACCGTGTGGATGGTCATCGTGGGTGGGTGACTTTGTTTGGACAGTGGACTCAGAACTTCACAAACTTTGGAGAAGTGGTTAAATTTTCCGCATCTTTTGCATCGTTGCCCCCTTGTTGGGCAGAAATGCGCTCTCTCTCGGTGCATTGGAGAACTACAGCTGCCACATGTGGAGTGTTTCGTAGTGGCCCTCCAGTCCACTATGTTTACTTCAATCTCCTCTCCCGTGTCACCGGGTTCCTCCATGCTCACTGCGTATGCCAGCTGTGTGTGGCTTGGCTGCCCCCGCTATTGCTGCACACCTTGCTCTGATGCTAACCTGTCGGCGGACTCTAGCTCAAATGCTAGCTTGATGGCACTAGCTAATGTCATGTCATTTGGCACCGTTAGCATCTTCGTCCGCAACCACAGGTTGCTAGTGTGCTTGGCCATCTGGTCCTGCACCACTTTGTCCTCCAATAAACCAAACCTGCACATGCTAGCTAGGTGGTGAAGGTCTACGATGAATTGTTGTGTTGTCTCTCCAACTTTCTGTTGCCGTTGGTGGAACCTAATACGCCACACCAACACGTTAGGCATGGCAAAGTAGCTTGCTAGCAGCTCAACCGAATCAGCGAACAAGTCCGTTCATCCTAGCGTGTGGAAAATACATTGGCCTTCTATGCCCAGGTTGTGATTTAATATATCCTGCTTCCATACCTTGTCCAATTTGCCCAGGTCCAACGCCGACACATCTCGAAAGCATCGAGCCAGCGCGGCCACGGTACGGGCGGCTCACCAGGGTATTCCAGAAACGGTCGTAGTGGCCTCAGGCACCCTTCCATGGTTTTACTGTCGTTGCCAAATGTTGTGTCCAGAAACCTGGAATGACCAACGGAGAGTGATGCTGGTCTAGAACATAAACTTTTTTGAACAAACTACTGTATTCACAGTGCTTGTTTGTTATGGGCTGAGCGCTATGTTGCCAAGAGCCGAGAGAGAGCCTAAGATGGCTGACTCTCTCTTTATAACAGTCTGGCGTGATGATGTCACCGCATGGCTGCATCATCACACCAGTGCCAGTTAACCCATTGCAGTTTCACATACTACATTCACTACTGAGCGGAGGAAAAGATGAAGCTACTTTGTTTTTGTGTAAATAGATTCTTTTTCCTTTGTCGTGGCTAAGTACAAAAGCATATTGGTGGGTTGCAAGCTAAGTGCTGGTTGAGACCTACTGCAGTCTTCAGAAGCGCCTGAGAACAGCAACAAAGCTCTGACAAAGCTAGTGCTATACTACGCTAACAACACCGTGTTAGTGGATCTATGCTATCTGAACAGCCACGGTTGGATGTCAAGTAGAAATACTCGTCTCAACAGCCACGGCTGGATTTCAAGTACAGGTATTTATCTGGACAGTTTGTGACCCAGACCCTAGACTGTGATCCACAGAAATTAAAATGCATTTACTTGCTACCTGGATAAAGATTATTCAAAAATGGATTTTGATCTCCAAAAGGAATTTGAGGGACTGGATCATGTCTCTGTCACAGCAGACATTTGGACTCTGGATAGTGAACATTTTTTTTGGATCACTGCACATTGGATTAATTCCATATCATAAAGGTAAGATAAACATGGATAGCTCTATGCAGTGTTGCCAACTCACTCTTTTGGGGTGAGTCTCACTCTTTTTCCTTCTCCCTCATGCCACAAACCTTATTTCTCGCTCCAAAATGAGGAGATTACTGGTAATATGTTGATTTTGTTCAGATTTTTTTCCACAATAAGAGCTCTCAAGGCAGAATAAAACCGGAATGGTTGCCTAGTTGGTAGAGCATCTGCCCCACAACCTGCCGGTTGTGGGTTCAAATCCTGGTCGGGTCATATCAAAGACCATATAAAAATGGTACTTTCCACCTTCTAGCTTGGTGCTCAGCATAAAAGAATGGGGAAAGGAAAGTTAAAGCACAGAGCTACCAGAGGACTGACCCCCCGCCCTCCCCCCCCCCCCCACACACACACACTGTAGCGTTCACTACTTACAGTAGCTGGGTGGCCTAGGGTCATTGAAATGGAGCTGGGCACCCATACACCACATGGTGTCTCACATGCTGTGGAAGGGAAGGCAGGATAAAACGGACTGAACATGTTCTAAAAGCTCTGTCTGAAACAATGTTTTCAGCCTGACATTAATAAGCCCATAATGTGATCCATTAATTAAATTATCTTGCTATGTGTGCAAGATGATTTAAGTATGCATTTAAAAGTAATATGAAAGTTACTTTTCCAAGTAACTAATTACTTTAATTATGCAGTAATTGGTAAAGTAACTCAATTATATTTGAAAAGAAGTAAACTGTAATTAGTTACTGTTTTTTAGTATCTTGCCTAACACTGCTTATAATATTGCTAAAATATAAGCAGATACAATACAGTGGGTCTCAAATATTTGTAAACGTTTCCTCTTATAGTACTGCATGAGTTTATTGACAATACACTATAAATTACACATATAAACTAAACCAATTGTAATGGTGACTGAACAATTCCCATTCCCCAAAGTGCAAGATACAACACTTAGTCAAAAGATCACACAAATAAGTGACCTGACAAACAAATAAACAAGGTGTCATGTGTCTGAGCTCGGGTTTTCTCTGAGCTCAGATCCTCACCTTATTTCTAGTTTTGTTTATCTGTTAGTCTATTTTGTAATTTGCTGTTTATGTTTGGTGTGTTTCAGTTCCATGCACATCTCCCTCCTCATATCCCAGACACACCCACCAGCTGCTCACTGTTGCCTTCCAGCCTTCCCAGCTACGAGCAGTTGATAATTAGGTCACCTGCCATTTGCACCTGATGCTCGTTACCTTCCCCATTATTTATAGACTGCCGTTCCCCTCCATCAGTGCAGCAGCCACAGTTGTGTTTAGACTGTTCTCCAGCTCCTTGGACAGTCTCCCCCTCCTTTCCTCCTGGGATTACTTTGCCCAGGAGAAGCTCAGTTATGTAAGTTATTCTTGTTGCCTTTTTGCATTTGTCTACACAGTTATTTCTTTTGGACTGGTTATGTTTTTTTCTGTTAATAAATGTTCCACTGCAGTCAAGCCCCTGGGTTTGTTTTTGTCTTGGTGGGGCGTTCATGACAGTTGGCTGCTGCCAGTAATTAAAACCGAGCTCTGCAGTTGGACATTTTTTCACCTTTTGTGTTTTTTGCTTACCTGTCTTGGAGCTAGTATGGATGCAGCAGGAGGACGTGGCTACCCAATGTGTCTTGGGTGGGAGTGCTGCCGTGCGCTCATGGAGAGAGACAGTCTGATCTCCGCGGCACGCACATATTCCACCCCGAGAGACGCATTGTGGTATTTGGAACTCGCTGAGGCAGCAGCTTATCGGTGCCCTCAGCTCTTGTAGCACGCAGAGGGACGGGAAAGGATCTCCCTGGTAGCAGTGCTTCAACGCGAGAATGGCGGAGGAGTGAAGAATTCCCCGGAGAAGCTTGGGCTCACGTGAAGGGGAGGCGCCCCCGGGGCCCCACAGCTTCAACTCCTCACCAGCCTCCGGCACCCGTTCCTGTTCATCCAGCTTCACAGTGACAACATCATCCTGTCCCCGACCGCCAGAGGAAAAATCTCGCCTCCTTGACAGCCTCTCCCTGAACACTGAGCCCAGCTATTCCCACAGCAGTCTCTCGCTCTTCTTTTTCCTCGGCGGCTGTGTTGTCAGCTCAACATCCCTCCACTACTGCTGCGATGCCCATCCCCTCGGTGTCTCTTCCTGCTGCCAAGAGGTGCTTCATTTTTCCACTGGCTACTCCCGTTCCAGTGGCTACAGAGGCGGCTCCTCAACGATCCACAGAGGGGCCCAAGATCACCTTAGCCACACAGAGGGACGACGCTCAATGTACAGCAGCAGATAACAACAAGATCCGAGAAAACAGGCAGGTTTTATTTCATTCTACTTCTATTCATGATGAAATGTCTTGCCTGATTCCCGGTAGGGAGACTCAGGGAAAGCAGTCCCCTGAGCTCTCCCCACCTGCTGCTGTTGTGTATTGCCCACCTATCCTCTCTGTGTCTCCTCCTTCTTTTGAGTGTCCGCCGGCCCTGGAACAGGACCGCCGGATGACGGAGAAGGCCATGGCCCTGGAGGACCTAGTTCTAGTGCCAAAGGTGGGCTGAACCCCAGTTGCCACGCTGGGAGAGCTACCAGTGTGGTCCACTTCACCTGGGGTCTCTAAAACTGCTATCACCATCATGCCTGCTGCGGAAGCCACCGCAGTAGAGTGGGAACCAGAACTGGACCTCCTAGAGGCCGGGCCCGAGGCATCATCGTCGTTTGAATCGACGCAGTCTTAGATGGTGGTGGAGCTCGAGCTCAGGCAAGTGATCTCCTTTGTTTTTCTTATGTCTGTGTTGGAGAGATCTTGTCTGGCTCTTGGTGAGGAGAGTCGGGTGCAGAAACCAGCTGCACCTGAACTCACCATGCTGGGCTCTGCCGTTGATGGCGACCCTAACCATGTTTCTCTTTCTGTCGTTCCTGAGCCTTCTCCCAGGGTTGCCAGAAAGGATCTACCATCACCTGAGGTCTCTGTGGATCCGGTCTCACCACCCAATGACATCGTGGTTCCAGCTTCCCCCACTGAGGTCATCGTGGACTTTCCTCCTTTGCCCTCACCCGGGGTCCCTTTGATTAACCGCATCCTTGGCTTGGTGTTCTCATGGGTTGGCCTGCTCACCGTAGGAGCAGCTCTGGTCTGGTCCGGGTCCGCCGTGGGTGCAGCACTGGCCCAGCTGGGGCGCACCGAGGGTGCAGCTGTGCTCCAGCCCCGAGCCACCACGGGTGCAGCTGTGCTCCAGGCCGGAGCCATCGCGGGTGCAACCGGGTCCCAAGCCAGGACCATTGAGGGTGCTGCCGGCCAGCCTGAGGACACCAGGGCCTCTTCTTCTCTGCCAGACATCGTCGTGGTCCCCCTTCCTCCGCCGCCAGACGCCGTTGGGGTCCCCCTCCTCTGGTCCGGCTTCCTGCCATTGAGCCTCCCGGTGGGAAAGCCGCCTCCTGGTTCACCCCTCCGGTCCTGGTGGCTCAAGAATGTTGGCCGGCTGCCCAAAAGACAGAGTCTCATGTTGGGTGGCCCATTTTCTCCGGCAGGCCGCCTACTCTTTTCACTGGGCCATCTGACTGGCCTGGGACTTCGGCCGGCCAACCGAACCTTGGAGCTCTGGGACCTTGGGGGCCTAGGGGTTTGACTGGGCGCAGGTGCAGGTTATGTTCTGAGTTGTGTTTTCCCTCCTTAGCCTGTTCCCCCACCTCCCACCTGGGGTAGTTTTTTACTGTACTCCTTCTCTCGGGGGGGTCTTCTTGGTTTTGCCTTGGGGTGTCTGGGTTCCACCCCATGGGGGGGGGGCTGTCATGTATCTGAGCTTGGGTTTTCTCTGAGCGCAGATCCTCACCTTATTTCTAGTTTTGTTTATCTGTTAGTCTATTTTGTAATCTGTTGTTTATGTTTTGTATGTTTCTGTTCCATGCACATCTCCCTCCTCATATCTCAGACACACCCACCAGCTGTTCGCTGTTGCCCTCCAGCCTTCCCAGCTACGAGCAGTTGATAATTAGATCACCTGCCATTTGCACCTGCTGCTCATTACCTTCCCCATTATTTATATAGACTGCCGTTCCCCTCCATCAGTGCGGCAGCCACAATTGTGTTTAGACTGTTCTCCAACTTCTTGGACAGTCTCCCCCTCCTTTCCTTCTGGGATTACTCTGCCCAGGAGAAGCTCAGCTATGTAAGTTATTCTTGTTGCCTTTTTGTATTTGTCTACACAGTTATTTCTTTTGGACTGGTTATGTTTTTTCTGTTAATAAATGTTCCACTGCAGTCAAGCACCTGGGGTTTTTTTTGTCTTGGGGGGGTGTTCATGACTCAAGGGTTCTTAAACAGTCACTAGTATTGATGTCCCATTCATTTTCAATAATTCTGTAATTAATAATCACACAATCAAATCAATCTTTATGATCAGTCCCTTTCATATTTGTCAAAGTCTAACATGTGTGATTGCCTACATATAGGCTACACCTCTTTGTATTGCACTTTCAAACACAGCCGACATTTGGGCCTGCAAAGCCTAATTGGCCTACCTGTTTTTAGACAATACTTGCTTTCTACAGGCATGAACTATTTTATCAAAATATCAGGAATTAAAGCTGTGTGATCACTATTGAAAGTGGGAGATGGATCATATTTTTCAAATTTAAACTATGAATGTGCTATACAAAACAATTTTTGGTCATATATTCATTATATTATTATTATCTTCACATTATTTTTCAGCACAGAACAGTTTGTAATATATTGTAGCATCATCTTGCTTTGGCTCATCAATGAAATTATTCTTCATCTTGAAGGCATTGTTTCACCCAGGAAAAGGCCAGTCAAGAACTGCTTTTTCATCCCAGGACCACAGCTGAACCAGCATTCCTTTGTTAAGCAAAGCTAAGGAATGCTCTCAACGTATTAACTCACATCATAAATAAACTGGAAACACTCTTTCTCCTCACCGTTTTATGGGTAATAAAATGAGGACAAAGAACAGGCATCTCAAACTTTAACCACTTGCACTCCGTTGTTCCGCGGGCGGGCAAGTCTCTGCGTCCTAGGACGCATGAGGGTGCACAAGAGTGCACTCGTGCGCACTCGTGCGCACTCAGACGCATAACGCATGATATACTGATGATGGTGCAGATGGAGATGGTGCTGGCCTCCAAGTGCCACTGGGAAAAAAATGCTGCAGACACAGAACAGATTAGTTCATCTGATTGACCTCTCATTCGACTAATAAGAGCTTTGAATTGGGTTTCTGAAACCATGAAGAGCCAATGAAAGAAAACCTAGGAAGGAGGACCCGCCTCCCAACGCTTTGAATGCAGTGAGCCAATTGAAGCAGAGAAGTTCGTGAGCTGTTTTTTTTTAAGGCTGGGTGAAGACTGGCTGCTGGAGCGGATCAAAAAAGGACACAGGAAGAGCCCCACAGACCCAGCAGCATGGAGACCATCCACAAATGCAACCTGTGTGACAGGGAATGCCATTCGTGGATCGGCATGTTCGGCCACAGGCGGTGCTTATTTTGTATTGGTTCCAGCAGAGTAGACGTTGTGATTTCTTCCATGGTCATTATAGACCGACGGAGGCTGACCACGAAGGCTGAGTGACACACACGCCTTTGCCAGTCTTTTTTTTAATTACTACTGTTATTTGTTTTGAAAAATCGTTCGCCAAAAACCGCAATCATGGAAGCACAAAACCGCAATAATGGAATTATGTTTTGATCGTGTCGCGAGACCAGAACCAGAGCGGACCAGCGTCGCGTTCGTCTGACAATGAGGAAGAGAAGTTCACTAAGACTCTGCTGTGAAGAGGTAAGGTGTTATAAGCTAAATTATTATTTATCCCTGAAAATTGTAATCAAAAATGACTTTTGACCGATCGGTAAATTACAGCTGTGCGGTTCACGAAGTCTGAAGTTCGTGCGCCGTGGTACAAGGGGTTGCTCGCAGTGTACAGGCTGTGAACGCCCCCCCACCCCCGCTATTCTTCTGCAGCGAGGGGTGGGGGCCGCGATGATTGCACTGCTGTCCCACATCACCACATGAGGCTAATCCGTTGTGTAGCGATGGCCGAAGTCCATCCTCTGTAGCGAGCGAGGGGGGGGGGCAACCCCCCCACACACACACAGTAGCGAGGGGGGGGAAGCCGCTGTGACAGCGTTGCTGTGGAAACATGCAACGAGTGTAATCCGTCATGTAGCGAGGGCAGAACTCCGTCCTTGGTAGCGGGGGGCCCCCCCACACACACACACAGACACAGCCCTGAGTGTGGCCTTTCCTTTGAGCCTAAAATGAAGCTTCTACATTGAATTATTCAAAAGTTACAGACGTTTTTCCAAACTGTGCCATTTGGCACAATTTCGCACAGTTCCAAAATGCCTGGGAACAGCCTGAGAACAAAGCTGTGTAAAATATTCATTTTTTGTGGTATTGTTACCAAATTTGGATCTCAGCTGGATAACACTTGGTTCTACATTTCTGTTGCATTTTCCAGCCGAATCGGACAGCTGTGTGTTATTTGCAAGCATTTGTATCCAAAAAAACACCGTGTCCAAATTTTTTTTCTTCAAGTTCAGTATGTTTAGATGACTGTAACTCAGTGGCCGGAGCACGTAGAGAGATTATGTTTTTTTTGCCAAAAAATTCAAAGTGTTTTCTTTTAAATGAGATCAACCCCATGAAGATGCTGCAAAGGGTTGAAGAACAGCTTTCAATTTAGTTTGGGCACATTATTTTTTGGCATTTTTAGGAAAATTGCCCGGAGTGCAAGTGGTTAAAGGCATCTTCTAAGGCCTAGGATTGGCCACAGCTCGACACTACCCCTGGTGGACGTCTCTGGAGTAGACGCTCACTTTTGACTTACACTGATTAACTGAAATCAACTCTTTCTTCAAGTTTCATTTCTCAAGACAATTCTAAGGACACTATTTGTTGAAGATCACTGCCTCTGTGGGACTCTGATATTCTGTGGACAATCAATAATGGGTTTGAAAGAATATATTAATCCTTGATTTTAAATATGTGCATGTTAAAATGTTTAAATGAATGTTAATTCTTGCTTGTTAATTTAAAAGCACTAGTTATAAAGTTGCACGAATTACTGAAGTAGGTTAGATTTTATACATGAGTATATTGATGAATCTTCAGTATTAAAATATGTCACTCTGGAGGAAAGTTTCCTCAAGTCATGTGACTGGTCGCCACCAGTCTCTGCTTAGCAACGGCTCTCTCAATATTATTGGTTGTTACAGACAAAAGACTGTTTGTTCATTGGAGTAACGTTCATAAAACCCACCCACGAAGGAAGACTATTGGCTTGGGCTTCTGTCAATCCCCGGAAGCCCACGAAACTCATCTGCAGTTATAAAGAGGGAGACGCCTTCCTGCAAAAAAAAGTTTCAGAAGACTGCAGACCAGAGCACTTCAGAGCAGAGAACATGGAATATTGTGTTTATGTAAACTTCTGTGTATTTTAATGTTTTTCTTTAAATGTCTAGGAATTAATTCTTTTCTTTCCTGAGCTCAAATCTTGATTCGGAGTTAAAAACTCCTGTTCCTAGGCTTTTCTCTATTTTTCTTCTTTTAAACTTTCTTTAAATCCACCATGTGTTTTTCAAGGACTGACCATCTCCATACTGGAAGCTATTTTCAATTTCACGAAGTCAGAAAAATATCTTTTAGTTTTGCAATTGGGATCAGATTTTGTAATTATTCTCCAATTCCCTGGGAAAGCCGCTTGCCAACAAAGAAGGAGAAGAAGCAGCCTCGTTGCCACTGCACTGAAGAAACCATCATGACCATCTTTGCTTCAACCTAAGCTCCAACTGTGATTTATACAGTCAAAATCCAGCCTTGTGACTGCTTGACTGTAAAGGTTGAACTGTGGACTCTGGAAATCTGCGGGCAGATATTTCCCAGTGGAGGAGATAGGAGAGAGAAGGACGGTGGCTAAACTGTCATCTCTGCTGGAGTCCGAGTTCCACCCTATGCAGGACATACTGAATGCACTGAGGAGCTCATTTAGCAGCAGACTACATCATCCCAGGTGCACAACCGAGAGGTTTCGCAGGTCCTTCCTACCAACGGCTGTCAGACTGTACACCCTAAGCAGGGCTGCTCGCAGAGATAGCAAAAAGACGTAACAACCTAATAGTTTTGAATGCAAAAGATGCAATAGACTTACACAATGGTCCCCTCCGGCATACAACTAGGAAAATACCGGTCGCTATGGAGGGTGAGAATATGTATGGGTACATAATCATACCATGTAGGATAACTAAGTAGACGGTTGTGCTGTTTCATCCCATCTAGCAACAATGCTCTGCACCGTGTGTGTTTATATATTTACATATTTATTCCATCTAGCTACAATGCTCTGCACTGGGTGTGTTTATATATCTATATATTTATTCCATCTAGCTACAATGCTCCGCACTGTGTGTTTATATATCTACATATTATTCCATCTAGCTACAATGCTCCGCACTGTGTGTGTTTATATATTTACATATTTATTCCACCTAGCTGCAATGCTCCGTACTGTGGGTGTTTATATATCTACATATTTATTCCATCTAGCTACAATGCTCCGCACTGTGTGTTTATATACTCATATATTTATTCCATCCAGCTACAATGCTCTGCACTGTGTGTCTGTGTATACTATATATACTGTATATATTTATAGTAATATGTACATATGTATATTAGCTGCTCTTGTTTTTGTTTTGTTTTTTATCTTGCCTTCTGATTGTTGCTCTGAGTGTTGCTATCCCTGTGCTGTTGCAATCCTGGAATTTCCCCATTGTGGGACTAATAAAGGCTTATCTTATCTCTTAAAATCCACAAAATCTTCAGCTGAGGAAGCCGCCAAAAGGGACCACCATGCAGGGAGTCACGTGAGCTGTATTCTGTTCCATCTGCTGAAAGTAAATAAATGTCTGAGATTTGAGAATAGTTCAGCATCTGATCAGATACAAAATTAAAAGAGAAACAATATAATTTTTCTTATTAAAATTCCGTTTTTAACTTTCTTAACAGTAATCCAGAATTTTCCATATAATTAGTTTAATTTTCACCATAAATTTGCATTCAGTTTTTCATAATTCGTCAACTTCAAACTGATATAAATTCAGTTTACATCTTCACCCTGGTTCTGTAAATGCTCACATTGTTACTCTATCCTCAGTTCCAAGTTTAATGTGATGGTTAGTGCAGATCATTTCAATGTCCTTTAATCATCATTTCATTTAAATAAATCTGTAAAAATGAGAGAAGTTGTTGGGAATTTATTCTATTCTGAGTCTGGTTTCGAAGCCCCAGTATCGAATTCACTAATATTTTGAGACTGATTATTAATTAATTTATTGAGTGATTAAACAGGTATGAAGTGAAATTAATGGCTAAATTGTTCACCAAAGAGGTGATCTGGTGCCCCAACGAGTGTTTATTAACTTTTTCTGTTTGTGTGGACCCGGAGTAAATCTCAGGTCCCAATACATTAATACAAATTAAATAATCTTTATACCTGATCATAATTATAAATCACATATCGCTATAATATTTATAAGCAGCAGCGCGGTGGTGGAGTGGTTAGCACTGTGGCAACACAGCAACTCACCCTTGGCCGGGGGATCCTGGGTTCGATCCCAGCCCCCTACCAACAGTGATCTGTGTGGAGTTTGCATGTTCTCCCCGTGTCTGCGTGGGTTTACTCTGGGATTTCTCTGGTTTCCTCCCACATGCCAAAAAACATGCAGGTTAGGTTAATTGGCATCAACTGGGGATTCTAAATTGTCCTTAGGTATGACTGTGAGAGTGAATGGTTGTCTGTCTCTCTGTGTTGGCCCTGCGATAGACTGGCAATCTGTCCAGGGTGTACCCTGCCTCTCGCCCAAAGATGCTGGGATAGGCTCCAGCTCCCCCGCAACCCGAAAGGATTAAGCGGAAGAAGATGGATGGATGGATGGATGGATGGATGGATATCGCTATAATATTTATAATACTTTTATTTCATTAATGAAGCTATATATAAAGCTTGACAGTTTTTTCAGTTGTAATATGAATTCATTCATGCCACATAATATTCACAGTTTATGTATATAAAAACATTATAAGCAGCATAATCTGTAGTTTAAAGGTCAAATTGCCGTTGCAGCCCTCAGCCACTTCTATTTTAGTCAGAGATGGGCAAAATGGCTCTTCAGTTGGCAAAGGTTGCAGACCCCTGACCTACACCAAAGTTTATCCAAAAATAATGAAAAATAGAATTTTTAGAGAGGCATTAGTGAAGAAATATTTAGGCAGACTGTGCCATCTGTGCCATTGGGCACAGTTGGCACCATTTGTGCCATTTTAGACTTCTCAGGTACCGAACATTAAAAATAATTAATTTCCCTTATGAATAACTACAAATATTCATTCCTAAGTCCAGCTGTTTGGTTTTGTTCTGAATATCCACTAGAACCATCTGTGCCAAGCATGTCTTATGTGATATTAGATTTTTTTAATGAGCAGTGACACCAGGCCCCAAATTTGGGGGCTCTGGGGCTTAACAGGTCTTGGTTTTTGTATTTTTGCAAACTTTATTTTTGTCTCGAGTTCTTTTTTTAATTCTATTTTGTTATACAGTGCTTTGTGAATATGTCTATGAAAGGCATCTGCATTAAATGAGCTGCATCTTACTCCACCCTCCCTCTTCAGGTTTAAACTTTACTTACTTGTTTGCTGATGTATCCCATGAATCAAAAAAATATTCATAACTCAATCCACACAGCAATTGAATATTTTTCCTTTCAAAATTTACAGTAATAAATGCTAAAATCTAAAAAAAAAATTGCATAGAATTTTTTTAAAAATGAGGATGCAACACAGAGATGCATCAAGATGCATCGTGAATCCTTTTACATTTGAATCATTAATACCTCAATTGTAATTGAATCGTGAGACCACTGAAGATTCACACCTCTAGAACCTGAAGGAATTGAGGGTCAACACCCATGTGGACAGAACAGAGCTGGATTCAAAATGAATAAAAACTGATATTTGACTAAAATAACAATAATAAATATGAGTTGATGAATTATTTTATTATTTGTAGGGTTGTTTTTTACAGTTTACTTTGCAAGTTGTAACAAGCTAAATAGGAATATTGCATGTTTACAGTTAATAGAAAAATCATTAGCTTATCATTAGCTAATTATTATTACTAGCTATTTATTAGCTAAAGCAACTTTTTGAAGAATGTCTGTTTTGCAAGATAATTCAATAGGTGTTCTCAATATTCATTACAGGCAGAGTGAAACATTTCAAACTGTTCTGATTTGATATTGATGATTGTGATTATAGTTTTTAAAATGAAATTATAAATCACAATATTGATTGATTGATGAAGAACCTCATTACTGGTCTTGCAGTTATCAGTATTAACCACATTGCTGAGCAACTTTAATATGATGATGTAATTGATGACTGCAACAAAAAAACAAAAAACAAGAAAGGTCAATTCTTTAGATTGCGGGGGGGTGGGGGGCATCATACAAGCCAGGACTGCCACTGACTATACGGCCCCTCGACTTCTGCATATGGAGGATACAGTCTAACTTTCCCAACTTCCTGCATGCTGAGGAAGAACTTTTGAAGATAAATAGCACCACATGGTGGTTCATCAATGTGCTGATCTGTGCACATTTAACCATGAAATATATCTTTGAAGTTATTCACTGACACAGAAAGTGTGAAATTTTCTTTATATTTGACCAGTTTGTGTTATTGAGGGCTTATTGTGCATGCTTGGATTTCCTACTGTTCTAAATCTGTTAATGTATTATGCCTGCCTTATCTGTCATAGATGTTTCTTGCAGACATACAGTGGTGTGAAAAAGTGCTTGCCCCCTTCCTGATTTCTCATTTTTTTGTACATATGTTTGTTACACTTAAATGTTTCACATCATCAAACCAATTTAAATATTAAACAAAGATAACACAAGTAAACACAAAATGTAGTTTTTTTGTGTGTGTTTTTTTGAAGGTGTCATGAACCAAGCCGGTTTGTCCTCCAAGCTCGGTTCCATGACGTTCCTCTGTGTGCCATATCTGTGTATTGTGTATTTGGTACTGAGCCAGGGTTCTCTCAGGCTCAGTCTTATGGGTTTTCTGTTTTCATATGTATTTGTGTATTGCTTTGCCTTTTGTGTTGTCTTCATGTTCCTTGTTACTGTCTAGTTTGCTATCGTCATGTTCTATTTGCAAGTTATTTCTAGTCTGGTTCTGCCTTGGTTTATTTTGGTTCTCTGGCTGGCAGTTGCCAGGCAGCTCTCTTGGGCCTGCACATTGTGTGGGCATTGCCTTTCAGTCTGCCATCCTGACCACACCCCCTCTCTTGACACTCAGCTGAGTCCATCTTCCTTGATTTCACTCCCCGCTCCTCACTCAGGTGCAGCCTATCACCCTGTCAAGCTTGTGTATTTAGTCAGCTCATTGTCTATGATTCTTTGCTGGATTATTGTGTGTTTGTCATGTGTTCGTTTGTCACCGCCACGTTACATTGTGGTTTCTCTTTTGGTGATTCTCCGCCACGTTACGTCGTGGCTGCTCTTGACGTTATGTCGTGTACTTGTAAGTTATTTCATGTTACATTTTTGTATGTCAACACAATTTTTGGGGGGACTTTAATAAATCTGTCTGTGGCGAAACTCTACACATGAATCTGTCTCTCTGTCTCTCTGTCTATCTGCACATAAATCTGTCTATCTGTCTCTCTCCTCACCTCTAACGTGGCAAGGAGAGAGACAGATTCCTTCATGACAGAAGGTGTTTTTATTAAGGGAAAAAAATCCAAACCTACATGTCCCTGTGTGAAAAAGTGATTGCCCCCTATACCTAATAACTGGTTGGGCCATCCTTAGCAGTAACAACTGCAATCAAGCCTTTGCAATAACTGGAAATTGAGTCTTGGACAGTGCTGTGGAGGAATTTTGGCCCTCTCATCTTTGTAGAATTGTTGTAATTCAGCCACATTGGAGGGTTTTCGAGGATGAACCACCTTTTTAAAGTCATGCCACAGCATCTCAGTCGGATTCAGGTCAGGACTTTGACTAGGCCCCTCCAAAATGTTCATTTTGTTTTTCTTAAGCCATTCAGAGGTGGACTTGCTGGTGTGTTTTGAACCATTGTCTTGCTGCAGAACCCAAGTGCGCTTCATCTTGAGGTCATGAACAGATGGCCGAACATTCTCCTTCAGGAATTTTTGGTAGACAGCAGAATTCATGGTTCCATTTACCACAGCAAGTCTTCCAGATCCTGAAGCAGCAAAACTGCTCCAGACCACTACCACCACCATATTTTACTGTTGGTATTATGTTCCTTGTCTGAAATGCCATGTTATTTTTACGCTGGATATAATGGGACACACACCTTCCAAAAAATTCAACTTTTGTCTTGTCAGTCCACATAGTATTTTCCCAAATGTCTTGGGGATCATCAAGATGCTTTCTGGCAAAACTGAGATGAGCCTTTATGCTCTTTTTGCTCAGTAGAGGTTTTCGTCTTGGAACTCTGCCATGCAGGCCATTTTTGCCCAGTCGCTTTCTTATGGTGGAGTCATGAACACTGACCTTAACTGAAGCAAGTGAGGCCTGCAGTTCTTTGGAGGTTGTTGTGGGGTCTTTTGTGACCTCTTGGATGAGTCGTTGCTGCACTCTTGGGGTAATTTTGGCCGGCCGGCCACTCCTGGGAAGGTTCACCACTGCTCCATTTTTTCGCCATTTGTGAATATTGGCTCTCACTGTGGTTCACTGGAGTCCCAAAGCTTTAGAATTGGCTTTATAACATTTTCCAGACTGATAGATCTCAGTTATTTCGTTTCTCATTTGTTCCTGAATTTCTTTGGATCATAGCATGATATCTAGCTTTTGAGGATCTTTTGGTCTACTTCACTTTGTCAGGCAGGTCCTATTTAAGTGATTTCTTAATTGAGAACAGGTGTGGCAGTAATCAGGCCTGGGTGTGGCTAGAGAAATTGAACTCAGCTTTCCAAAGATGTGATAAACCACAGTTAATTTATGTTTTAACGGGGGGGGGGGTGTCACTTTTTCACATAGGGCCATGTAGGTTTGGATTTTGTTTTTACCCTTAATAATAAACACCTTCATTTAAAAATGGCATTTTGTGTTTACTTGTGTTATCTTTTTCTAATATTGTGGAGAATGTGGAAGGACGAGGCTGAGTTTATTTCACAAGTCAGGTTTATTCACATTCTCCAACATCATCAAAAACAGAAAAGAGAAAGCATCCCCCAACATCTGTCCCTTTTATACCCCAGGACATCAAAGCACACAGTCACATTGTCTTTTAATCCCAAATCACAATGCGTCTTCTTCCAGGTCTTCTCACCTCCACCTAAAATCACTGGTGGTCAGGAAATCCCTCAAGGTCATCTCTTTGCATACAAAAGGCCGCATTTGACATCCTCCTGTTATCTCCTAGGAGGTTCAGTCCTTTTGCTCCTCTGAGACGTGAAGCATACAGTAAGCATACAGTAATATACATGTGAAGCATATGAAACCCACATATGTGTCCCACATGACCCCCCCCAAACATCTAAGATGGAACAACGTAATAACAGTTTGCATGTCATAATAAAATCACTACACATCAGTCCACATGCTGCTTGGGCCTCAGTCTTCTCCCGTATTTGCTGTAAGCAGGCTTTACCACCTCCGAGGCACCCTCCTGCTGGGGAGCTGCTGTCTGAGGATGAGAACTGTTAGTCAATCTCTGTGGGTGTTCTGGAGAATGCTCTCTAGGGGGTCTGCTGCGCCGAGGAGCCTTAGCCAACTGCACAACTTCGTCAGCCAGCACAAAAGCGGGTTTGAGCCTGTTTATGCCAATCATTTCTTTTCTGCCCCCCAAATCTAGCAAAAAATGCTTATCCCCTGTTTCCAGCACTCTATATGGTCCATCATAAGGTGGTCATAATGGTGGGCGATGGGCATCATGTCTGACAAAAACAAACTCCGCATCTTTTAAAGCCTTAGGCACAAAAACGCGCGGAAAACTGTGGTGAACGAGGCCAGGTAGCGCGCTCGAGTCCGTGCTACTCTGTAACCGCTGAGCTGGGGAGCACTCTGGCACAACATTATCTGGGAGAAATTCCCCGGGCAGCCGAAGTGGCTGTGCAAAAACTAGCTCAGCTGGGGAGGCTTCTAAATCCTCTTTAGGTGCAGCACGCAACCCCAATAAAACCCATGGTAGCCTGTCCACCCAATTTGCATCCGTAAGCGACGCTCTGAGGGCCGCCTTCAATGACCTGTGAAAACGTTCGCATAACCCGTTAGCCTGCGGGTTGTACGCGGTCGTGCGGTGGATCTTTGCCCCCAGGCTGCGGGCCATTGCTGACCAAAGTTCAGAAACAAATTGAGGGCCTCTGTCGGACGTAATGTCCGACGGGACTCCAAAATGCGCTACCCATGCCGTTAAAAACGCGCGTGCCACCTCCTCGGCTGTGGTTGACGACAGTGGGACCACTTCCGGCCAGCGCGTGGTGCGGTCAACCATTGTCAGAAGATGTGTGCACCCCTGTGAGGGCGGGAGGGGGCCTACGAGGTCCACGTGAACATGATCAAACCTCTTAGCCGGAATGTGAAACGGCTCCAAGGGAGCTCTCGTGTGTCTATGTACCTTGGCTCGTTGACAAGCCATGCAGGCTGCCGCCCACTCTCTGACTTGTTTGTGCAGGCTCAGCCATACAAATTTCTCTCCCACCATTTTGACCGACGCGCGCACTCCCGGGTGCGCCAGAGAATGGATCGAGTCAAAAACGCGGCGGCGCCACACGGCCGGTACCACAGGGCGCGGTCGCCCAGTGGAGACATCGCAGGTTAGGGGGGGCATACTGTCTTGCAGCACCCTGTTCTCCAGCCTTAACCCTGTTGGTCCAGACTGGAGCACGCGCACGTCCGGGTCGCTAACCTGATCCGCGGCCATGGCTGCATAATCTATCCCTACGCGGACTGGGGCCGCGCACACTTCTGCGTCGCTAACCCGATCCGCGGCCATGGCTGCAAAATCTACCCCTACACGGGCTTGAGCTGCCACGGCGCGCGAGAGGCAGTCTGCCACTACATTAAATCCTGTTTTCCACTAGCCCAGCACACCTCGGTATGGCTCGATTCACTTCAGTACGGCTCGGAATGCTTCTGTCTCCATTAGCACAGTGTTGCGGGGCAGCAGCAGATTCTCAGCGAGGCAGGGCCACACTCCCGTGATGTTATGCACCGGACTGAGTCCTTATTTACACGAGACAAAAAATGGAGGATCCAAGGATTATTGCCTTGCTCGCTCTGTGGTTTTATCTCACAATTAATTTTATCTCATAATTAAGCTGCAACAACACAAGTCACTTTTGTTTTGAATTAACTGCCAAATGACCTAGAAATAATGAGCTGAAACTTGTTTTTATTCGTATTAAATAATGAGACGGTGGCACACTGTCCAACACCACATCCTAGGGCATTTTGGATGTACTGAATTTAAAAAATTCATGTTTTTCACCTTCAGGTCAACGTTTGGAACAACAGTATTATTATTTTCCGTTTAGATGATGCTACACTCCTTCTAAAGTATTGTAAATCTCTGAATTTGGAATGCCGATAGAACATTCAATTTACATATACTTGTACCTTTGACTTGGTGCTAATTTTTTATGATATTTCAATAAAAAGAACAGAAAGCTTACAAAAAGATTTCTTTTTTGGTCTAGTTAAAAATTACATTACCTTTACAATGGTTGACCCTCAGCATCATTTTGATCAGACTAGGCAATGGAATTTCTATGTAATTATACTGTTTTATAATTCAGTGTTATAACAGACAAACCACACTTTCCAAAACAATTCCATTTTATTATATACAAAATATTAAAATAAAAAAAAACTTTGCAACACAACATGGAGGTTAATCGACATTTTATACACGCCGACCACTGAGTGCTGAGGCTCGGTAGAATTAATCCGTCTCTGCCAGCTGTGGGTCAGGAAGGCTCGGTTAAATAATCCGTGCGGGCTCTCGCGGCGGACGCGTGGGATGATTCTACAAGGAAAATGCACACAATAAAATACAGCACGAAATATATACAGAAAAGACAATAGTTTTTAACAAGAATACATAAGCTTATTTCAGCGTATTGTTCACATGAATAATTACAATAAAAGCTTTAGTCCGCAGTGTGCTGCAATAAAGCAGCGATCCATCCACAAATGAACAGCTTTTTTATTGCATAAATAAACTGAGCGTCTTACCAAATATATTTGCGAAAAAACGCACAATAAAAAAAAATTAAAACTCACCGTTAAAGGACTCCGATGTCGAGACCTCCCGGTATATTTTTTCATTCCGGGCGGCTCCGTCTAACTCGCGCTGAATACGTTCGTCTGACAATGCAGTGAGCAGACACTGCACCTCCTTATTGGTCTATGGAACACCCTTATTACGCGAAGCCATTTTTGATAGAGAATAAATGAAAATAGCACAGCAATACACTGAAAAGGAACCGCCAACAGTGGTTGCGTGCTGAGTAAAGGCGGTCGTGAAGATTCTTTTTTTTTTTTTTTTTTCAAAAACTTTATTGAGAAGGTCGTGAAGATTTGGTAGATGAGGAGGAGGAGAGGGGCGGTTACAACCTGACCAATCAGCAGCGGTTACGACCTGACCAATCAGCGGCGACCAGTCTGTTAACGTCACAACACGGCACAGCTCAGCACTGCTGTACCCTGCCCTGCAGCGGGGCTGAGAATCGCGGCTGTTAAACCGTGTTGGGGCTTGTGGAAAAGCGTACAAAGCGTCCTGAGCCGTCCCGTGTCGCGCTAAAGCGTGCTAGTGGAAAAGGCCCTTTATGTGTGGAGCAGTTGGTGGTGCTGCAGGTGAAGAGGCAGAGTGAGGAGCTCTGCCTGGGCTGTAAGTATCTGGTTCCCAGATAGCAGCACCCCATGACGATGATGATGACGATGATAACGATGATGATAAAAATCTGGGCATACTGCTGGCAAGTGTCTTGACCTGTACAGGTTTCCTGAGGGCGTCGGTGTCGTGGTGGCAGACAGAACCTGGCCTGAAGAGTGAATCTGCCTCCTCAGCTTTTATGGACTGTTTGTTGTTTTGTTTTTTTGCCCACTTTGTTTTTTAGCTTAGATTTTTTTTAGTTAGTATTTTATTCTATTTTAGCTTAATTTAACTTAATTTTAATTATTAGGTTTTAGATTAGGCCTTTTATTTAAGTGGGCATTTATTTGTATACATATATTATTGTAATAAAAATTATTTAAAACATCCTCATAAGTTTCCCTTTTGATTGCTACCTGTAACTCCTCACCTGGTTTTTAAAGAACTCGCAGGTTATGTTTTTAACTGCCCTCGGCCAACATGTTACATTTACATTACTTACTGTTGGGTATGAGACTGTGTGTGTATGTGATGCAGCAGGACATGGTGACGGCGCAGTGGAGCACTGTTATCGTGAGTGCTGGAGGCAGCGGCGAGGAGCCGGGGTCAGAGGACGAGACCGGTAAGGGTGATGACGTGAGCCCCGGAGGTGAGCAGCAACAGCCATGCGCCATGGAAGTCGGGCAGTGCCTCAGTGCCGGATCTCCATGCGCTTTGGATGAGGGTGCTGGGTGGTGCAGCGAGGCGCCTGAGGCGGTGGATGAAGCCGCCGAACAGGCTTCGTTTTTCCCCAAAGTGCGGCCACTGGGGGCTGGAGCATCTGGAGTCATGATGGCCGTGCGTAAGGCAGTCGGGAACGGCTCGTCGGGCACGGAGAATCGGTGCACCGAACAGCAGCACAGAGGGCCCAGAAGGGAAAAAGGACCAATTGGCGGGTAGAGACATTTTTGCCAGGGAGGGAGGCTTTGACCCTGGGGGTAGATGGCGACTAGGTACACTGATGCTGTGGGGCTGCCCAGGTCTTCCGTGGCAGATTAGAAGATGGTGGCTGCCCAGAGACATTGGGGTTACCTAAAATAATTTTCTTCTGGTGTAAATATCTATATATATATCTATATATATCTATATATATATATATATATATATATATGTGTGTGTGTGTGTGTGTGTGTGTGTGTGTGTGTATTTTGTATATATTGTTTTCTGGTGTGCATGTGAGTGAATGTGAGTAATGCGGAATTATTTTATACATTTTAAAGAGACGTAGTCCATTTTAGTTGTTCTTTGAGTGAATGTGATAGGCCGTGTTATTACTGTTCATTATTCCTTGTTTAGTGCGTGATTCGGGTTTCAAATTTGGGAGGATCAACTGTGTGTGTGGTTTTGCATTTTTCCAAAGGGGGGGGATGTTGGGTATGAGGGTGTGTGTATGTGATGCCGTGTCCACCCACATGGTGACGTCAGGCGGGCACGGCCCACTGTGTATACAGTATATACCCAAGTTCACTGTAATAAAGTTGAGAGAGTTGGCTGCATGAAGACTTGCCTCCTGCTCAGTCATTTCTCAGATGTAACACTTTCCTCCTATTAAAATGAGGTTAGCGGACTATCCTCTCTGACACAGTACAATGGAAAACAGTCCCACATCCCTGCCAAACAGAAGTAGCAGCTGTTTGACCAAACCGGTCGTTTGGAGTTAGTAACCATCGGAGAACCTGACTACCCATGACACACCTGTTCCACTGCACACTGCGGGGAGAGGCTGGGCGCTGGCAAGTAGTGTAAGGAGCTTTGCTCATGAAACCGGAGTATGTGTATTTAAAATCACGATATAAACGATTGTATTCTATGAAACAATAGACGTTTTAATCTCGTCATCTGATATATATCGTCATATCGCACAGCCTTAGTAAGAGTAAATGAAGATAGAACACAGCAGAAAATTAAATATTTCATTCTCGTCTAAAAGAAATTGACATCTTTACGCTAAATATCCCTTTATAATAATGCTGCAGTAGCCCAGGACCTCTAGCAAATCAAAATAGTGCATGCAAACCTCAGTGTTGCCAACTCGGTGACTTTCTCGCTAACTGTGGTGACTTTTCAAACCCTCTTGGTGACTTTTTTTTGTCAAAAGCGACTAGCGACAAATCTAGCGACTTTTTCTGGTGTTATCAAAGACTTTTCTGGTGTTTTGGAGACTCTGACGTGCAGGGCTCGGCGGGTTGTAGTTTCCTTAGACGGCATCTAAAATGAAACCTATCTGTAATGTGAGACTACGAAACTACAACTCCCAGAAGCACTATCTGCACACAGTGCATGCTCATTGGTCCACTGTCACCTGGACCCCTGTAAAGCCACAAACAGTCTACTCTCCTGCCCCAGTTCACACCCCAACCCGGTGGGAAGAAATGCTGTGGTGGTGGCAGCTTCTTGTATCGAGTCCAGAGCAGAGCTGGACTCCGTTTCCATTTCTTCAGACTAGCTCCAAAGTGAACTTACATCAGCTGGCAGAACACACCTGTCCCCGCTCTCAGTGATCACATCATCGGGACAAGTTGCTGACCCTGATCCCCCATTCTCTGAGCGGTGAGTAGCCCCCAACATCAGCTCCTACCTCTGTGGTTAAACATGAGTATTTTTAGAGCAACAAGCTCACATTTAATGTCCACAGTTGTGCAAATGTAAGTTTTCTTACCGCACAGAGAAAACGTGACTGAGAAAAAGTGACCTTTCATTGATTTGTGCTTTCAGTTTTATTTTATTTTATTCATTTACATGCTGTTGTAATATGCAACTATTTCATGGAAGTAAATCCTCTAAAAATGCATTTTTTTGTAACTTAGATTTTTATTCATTTTTCATCATATATAATGCATTCAGATCACATTCTACATTTAAAAAACAAAGGGGTTAGGGTAGGGAAAAAGAAAAAATAAAAAAAAAATAAAAAAAAAAAGAAAAGGGGGACTTCCGGTTATGGCTGCCACGTAAGACGGACGTGTTTCACTCTGCTCTGCTCCTGGAGAAAAAAATCGGCAAATAACTCTCTCATTTGGGACAGAACGTATCCCAGCGTTTGGGCGAGGATATGTCGGCGAAGCCTAAGGCTGGAAAACCAGGTAAAGGAAAAAGCGAGCCGCCGAAACAGTCCAAATTAACGGACTTTCAGGTCTGTGACGCAGCAAACAAAACTCCATATATGGCGGAGGAGGCTGGCAACGGTGCGATATCTGCGGGGAATGGCGCAGATGCGCTGATGGCAGCCATGAGTTCAATGAGAGCGGACTTTTCCTCTAGATTTGATGGGATTATGACAGCGTTGGAAGGAATAAGAAAGGAATTGGGTGACTGTGTAGAACGAACGGTGCAGATGGAGCTCCGTCTCGCTAGTGCTGAAGATGACGTCACCCGTCTTCAATTAAAGGTGCGCACTTTGGAAAAAAAAAATAAATGTCTAGAAGATAATATTTTGGATTTGGAATCTCGGTCGAGACAGAATAACTTGAGGCTGGTGGGTCTTCCAGAGGAATCAGAAGGTCGGGACGTATATTCCTTTCTGGAAAAGTTGATTCCGGAGGTGCTGGGCAGCGAGGAGTTGCAATCAGCAGTGGTTCTGGAAAAAGCACATCGTATTGGCCCACGGAGAGATAAGGGACCGCCGAGGACCTTAATTATGAAGTTTCTTAGCAACAGAGACAGGATGAAGATCTTCAACGCTGCACGAGCTAAAGGAGAGATTAAACACCAGGATCAGCAGGTGCGGTTCTACCCAGATTTGGCCACAGGAATCCAACAATTGAGGAAGCAGTTTGATCCCATACGTAAGGAGCTGCGCAACCTTGGGATTCGTCATGGTGTAATCTATCCTGCGAGACTGCTGACCACGTATGAGGGCAGAACCCACATCTTCAAGACCCCAGAGGAGGCGCAGGAGTTCATCAAGAAGATCAAAGAAGAAGAAGAGACTGGTGGGAGCTAAGCATGAACAAAATATAAGGTAGAATAATTAAGCATTTGCACAGGCATCTGACTGATTTGAAGTAAACAGCAAGTTTACAAAATATAGATTGTATTATATATTTTAAAAAAAACAAAAACAAAACAAACAAAAAAAACTATGATGTACAAAGTTGTTAAAAATTTTGGAGTTAAGTTGGAAAACTACAGAGGAGAGTTAATGTTACGTCATTAAAAGCAGTAGAGTTAGGGTGATTGGGAGGATGAAGAAGGAGTGGCTTAGGCTGTTCCCCGTGGATGTGGAACGGTCGATGGCTATATCGGGAGACAGAATTTTTCTTTTGATTTTGGGGGGTTCGCCACAAGTGTGGGAAGGGGGAATTTGTTTGTGTGTAGTTTGTAGGATGAATGTTCAACCACTCATGTTTTTGCTTCTCTGTATGAGCATGTTTACACTGCAAGGTAATCCCAAACTCTCTATTGATCATAAACCAAAGTGTTAATCTTAATTTAACTTCATGGAATTGCAGAGGTCTACAAAATTTAAAAAAAACTTAAACAAGTTATGAATAAAATAAAAGACATGGGTTCAAAAATTGTGTTTTTACAAGAAACTCATCTAATAGAGGAGGATATAAAAAGAATTAGGAGTAGATGGCAAGGAAGTGTATTCACCTCATCATTTTCATCCCGGGCCAGGGGAGTTATGACTCTCATACATAAATCAGTCCCTTTTCAAGTGAAAAATGTAATTGGAGACAAATTTGGAAGATATGTAATCATTCAAGGTTCTTTGCTATTAGAAAATATAAATCTTGTGAACTTATATGGTCCCAATATAGATGATCAAAAGTTCTTTGCTAATTTATTTCTTATTTTATCATCACTTACAGGGCAACATATAATAGCAGGGGATTTTAATTGTACATTGAATCCAGGTATAGATAGATCAACAGGACTGGATTGTACGCACAATGGATGTAGGATGACTATTAATCATTTTATGAAAGAATTGAGATTGTTAGATATATGGAGAGAAATGAAACCACAAGTTAAAGCCTATTCTTGTTATTCCAGTACCTACAAGACATTCTCACGTATTGATTATTTTTTGATTTCCACAGAATTAAGATCCAAGATTCAAAACTGCTTTTATGATAACATCGTGATCTCTGATCATACACCCTGTTGTCTAATATATGTAGATAAAAAATTGACAAAGGAATCAGGTAGATGGCAATTTCAGCATAAATGGCTTCAGGATGAGGAATTTGTCAAGTATATAGAAAAACAGATAGACGAGTACTTTGACATCAATACTACACAAACATCAGCATGTGTAAAGTGGGAAGCTTTCAAAGCTTTTATTAGGGGACATATTATTAGTTATACAGGATCAAAATCTAAGAAGACTCGAGAGGAGAGAGCTAAATTGGAACATAAAATGAAAAGTCTTCAGGAAAAAGTGTATGCAGGAAGTGATCCAAGGTTGGAGAATGAATTACTGATTTTGAGAGCTGAATACAACAAAAAATCAGCGAATAGAGCTGCCTCGAGTCTTCTAAGATTGAAACAATCTTTTTATGAACAAGGTGAAAAATCAGGAAAATTATTGGCATGGCAGATTAAACAATTAGAAATTAAAACACCAATTACTAGTATTATAAGTAAAGGACAGGTAGTTATAGATCCTTTAGAAATTAACAGAGCCTTTAGAGATTACTATGAAAAATTATATGATACTAAAAATGAATTTGATTTAACAAAACTAAATGGGTTTTTGAACGAACTATCTATACCGTGTATTCCAAATGAAAACAGGGAGATATTGGAGTCTAAAATTAGTCAAGAAGAAGTTGGGCTAGCCATTGATAATATGAAATCAGGAAAAAGTGCAGGACCAGATGGTCTTCCAGTTGACCTTTATAAGAAATTTAAGAATAAATTAATAAAACCTTTTTTGGAAATGGTTTTAGAAGCATTTCAAAATAATAATTTACCATCATACATAAATAATGCCTTAATTATACTGCTGCCAAAACCAGGTAAGCCCTCTAATAAATGTGAAAATATGAGACCAATAAGCCTATTAAACGCCGACCTTAAGATAATCTGTAAAATTTTAGCAAGACGAATACAAGAAATTTTACCAAATATTATTAATCGAGATCAGAATGGCTTTATAAAGGGAAGACAAGGCTTCCATAATGTAAGAAGACTATTTAATATTATTTATTTTAATAAAGAAGCACTGGATACAGCTCTCCTATCACTGGACGCCGAAAAGGCCTTTGATAGAGTTGAATGGCCCTTTCTTTTTGAAGTCCTACAAAGGTTTGGACTTGGAAATAATTTCATAAAATGGGTTCAAATAATATACAATAATGCTACAGCAGAAATCCTAACAAATAACAATATTTCAAAACCAATAAAAATCAATAGAGGATGTCGACAAGGCTGTCCACTTTCACCTTTACTGTTTACTATGGCAATTGAACCTTTAGCGATAGCGATACGTTTACATTCACAAATATATGGAATTAAAGTTGGACCAACAGAACATAAAATCTCCCTGTACGCCGATGACATAATTTTGTTTATGTCGAATCTAAAAAAATCAATTCCAACCTTGTTGAATTTAATAAAGAATTTTGGGGAAATATCAGGATATAAAATAAATAAAACTAAATCTTCAATATTAATGCTAAATGAGACCCAGAGAAATTACCCAGCCCCTGAGGTAAATCAATTCAATGTTGTAAATCAGTTTAAATATTTAGGAATCCAAATTGTGCCTAAGCTAGAATCAGTCGCCAGTGTCAACTATGAAGCCTTAATGACAGATATCAATGAGTTAACTCAGAGAGTTAACTCAGAGAGAGTGATTCTCCCGATCACCAATGTCGATGATCGGGAGAATCAATATACTTAAAAGTAATATTTTACCTAAAATACTTTATCTATTTCAATACATTCCCTTATCACCACCTTTAGATTTATTCTCAAGAATAAAAAAAAAGTTAGTGGAGTTTATATGGAACAACAGGAGGGCTAGATTACGTCTGTCTTTATTATATTTACCATTTGATCGTGGAGGTCTGAAATGTCCAAATTTTATGTTGTATTATTGGTCGGCACAACTGAGGTCTATGACATATTATTTTTCATCAAATGATCTCCCTCACTGGACTGAATTGGAATCATACAATTTACCTTTACCTCTTCCCATATTCATATACTCAGATTCGGCAAAAAAATTACAAAAACAAGTTAAAAATCCATTTGTAAAGCATATGATCAAAATATGGTGTGAAGCTAAAAACTATTTAAAAGAACCACAGTTACGGTCACAATTTAGTCCAATATGGGGTAATCAATATTTTAAACCAGGGAGAGCGGATGCTGTATTTAAAGTATGGAATTTAAAAGGGATACAAAAGATTCAGGATTTATATTTGCCATGTGCAGATAACATAATGTCTTTTGAAGAGCTGAGGATCAAGTTTAATCTCAATAGAACACATTTTTTTAAATATCTTCAACTTAGAAACTTTATTCGATCAAATCAAAATAAAGCTCTCACTCGACCTATTTATTCATCCTTGGAAAAAATGATGATGAAAGATAGTAAAAGAAAGGGTATTATTTCAGAGTTTTATAACTCATTGACACTATCTTCAAGTGAAAATTCACTGAAAAGATTAAACTACTGGAAAGAAGATCTGCAAACTGAAATTTCAGAGGAACAATGGGAATTGGCTTGTACAGAAGCTCAAACCAAATCAATAAATGTACACCTTAAATTGATACATTTCAAATGGTTAATGCGGATGTATGTTACACCGGAGGAGTTAAATAAATATAACAAAAATATACCAGATACATGCACAAAATGCATGGAAAGTAAAGGAACTCTATTTCATTGTGTATGGGAATGTAGATTAATAAGAATGTTTTGGGAAGAGGTGAGGGTAACAATTGAAAAAATAATCTCAAAACAAATCATATTGAATCCTAAATTGTTTTTGTTGGGTCTGTACCCAGAAAAGCATAATTTTAATAAAAGTGAAAGAACATTCATAGACCTCAGTTTGCTTAATGCCAAAAAATGTATTGCACTATTATGGAAAAAGACTCATAGACCAGATGTGACTCAGTGGTTAAGACAGATGTTAACAAACCTTCCATTAGAAAGAATAACATATATACTGAAATCAAAGGAAAGTGTGTTTGAGAATATATGGAGACCTTTTATTGATTATGTAAAAAATTTAAACATAACTTTTGAAGAAGAAGGTGAATGATGTGTGTGGACCTTGTAAATTCCAAACTGGTGAACATAATATGTATACTTATGTATTGGATTGTCTAGACTAAACAGAGGAGCATTGTTGAAGATTTGATTTTGCTGGTGGTTGTTGGTGTTTTTAGTGCATCCTTTTTTTTTTTTTTTTTTTTGTAGTACTTTAGTGTTAGTGTTTGATTGTTTGTATCATGTTTGTTAAAAAAAAAAAAAAGGTTCAATAAAGATATTGTGGAAAAAAAAAATAAAAATAAAAGGGGGGGGGGACAAATGTTGGAGCATCAAGTTTTTAGTTTCCATCTCTTAATTCTTCTGGTTTTTTCAGTGTCTTTGGTTATTCTTTCAATTTCTGCCTCGTTGTTGCACTTTGTAGTGTGTCCATTTCCGCCATTTTTTCTCCCATAGTCCTTCTTGCATTCTTCGTCGATATGTTAGTTTTTCCATCATACGTATGTCCTCAACAATGTCAGTCCATTGTTCTTGGTCAGGAAGAACTTCTGATCGCCATTTTTTTGTGATAGTTTTTTTACATGCAATCAACAAGATTTTAACTAGATATCTGTCCTCAGCCTGTATAACATTGTCTTTTTTAAGATCACATAAGTACATCAGGTTACAGTTCATTGGTATATTATATCCTAATATCCTCTGTATTGTCACATGCATAGATTTCCAAAATGATGATATTTTGTAGCATTTCCAAAACATATGTGAGTGGTCTGCATTTTGAGCCCCACATCCCCTCCAGCATAAAGATTGGGTATTTGTATATTTTCCTTGAATCTGTGGTGTAATGAAAAAGCGAATCAGGTTTTTCCATCCAAATTCCCTCCATGCCCTTGAATTTGTTGATGTGTGTTGTGTTTTCCATATTTCCTGCCAGCTTTCTTCTGTTATGTTTAAATTGAGCTCTTTCTCCCATTTCTCCTTTATATAGTTACTTGTATGATTGTTTGTCATAAGTTTCTGATATAGTTTTGAAATACTTCTTATTTTATTTCCTGCATATGAGCTTAAAATAAGTTGTATAATCTCGTTCACATCTGTTTGGAGGTTATGCCTAATCTTCTTCATATAGTAATCTCTCATCTGCAGATACCTGAAAAATTCCGATCTTTCTAATTTAAATTTTCTCCTGATATTTACAAAGCTCCCGAGATCTTTTTTTCCGATATTGCCCCATGCTGTGATTCCCTTGTTCACCAGATTTTTGTATCCCCTATCTTGTTTTGCCGGTTCAAACTGACTGTCAAATGCTACCCATTTCAATAGTTTTATGTCTTCCCTTATATTATATTTTTGCACTATTTTATACCACAGTTCTAAAGTAAATTTAGTGATTGGGTCTATTTGTTTGATTTGCTTATATGCATCTTTATCCCCTATTATGCTTTGTACTGGGAGTCCCTCAATTTCCTTTTCCATTTCTTTGCATTTTGCCTCATATCCCTCGTCGCACCAACATATGATATATCTTATTTGTGCTGAGTAGTAATATTCCTTTAGACTCGGTAGGCCCATGCCTCCTTTCTCTTTTGGTAATTGGAGGGTTTTATATTTCACTCTTGGTTTTTTACCTCCCCAAACAAATCTCGATATCATCCTGTCCCACTTTGAGAATTGGGCATCTGGAATCTCTGTTGGTATAGCCTGGAAGAGGTAAAGTAATCTAGGTTGTATGCTGATTTTGACTGTCTCAATTTTTGAATTCAGATCCATATTTAAGATTGACCATCTATCAATATCTTTTTTTATTTCTTGTTCCAACCTATCATAGTTTGCTTTATATATTTTGCTTAGGTCTTTAGGTATGTTCACTCCAAGGTATTTTATTTCTTTTTGGTTCCAGTTTAGTTTGATCTTATCAGTTATCTGGTTTAGAGGGTTATAGTGGAATGTCAGTATTTGTGTTTTTGTTATGTTTATCTTGTATCCTGATAATTTTCCAAAATTTTCTATCAAGTTCATCATTTCCATTATTGATTTATCTGGTTGTTCAAGGTAAACTATAATATCGTCTGCAAATAGCCCAATCTTGTGTTCCACCCCCTTTATTGTTACACCTTTTAATTTCTTATTTTGTCGTATCGCTTGAGCCAATGGTTCTATGAACAGAGCAAACAAGGTGGGCGATAAGCAGCATCCCTGCCTAGTTGATCTTTGTATATTTACTTTGTCTGTTAAGCTACCGTTTATCTTGATTCTTGCCACAGGTTCTTGATATAGCGTCCTTATGCATTGTACTGATTTTTCGTTAAATCCAAACCGCTCCAGTACACTATATAGGAATTTCCAGTTAACCCTGTCAAATGCTTTTTCTGCGTCTAAACTCATTATTACTGCGCTTTTCTTTTCTTTATGTATTTGGTTAATTATATGTATTGTTCTCCTGATATTGTCATGTGTTTGGCGTCCCTCTATGAATCCACTTTGATCATCTTCTATCAATTCCGTCAAGAATGTCTTTATTCGTTTACATATAATTGTTGTGTATATTTTATAATCTACATTTAATAAAGAGATTGGTCTATAGTTTCCGCATTGTTCTTTATCTTTCCCTGGTTTTAAAATAACTGAAATGATTGCTTCGTTCCATGATGGAGGTATTTTGTTGTTGTTCAGCGTCCAATTAAATGACTTTAGGAGTTGTGGCGTGAGTTCTTCTATAAACAGTTTATAAAACTCAGACGGGTATCCATCACTACCTGGTGATTTACCGTTTTTAAGTGACTTAATCACATCTCTGATCTCTTGTGTTGTTATTTCTGCTGTTAGTTTTTCATTTTGTTGATTTCCTATTGATGGCAAGTCCAATGTGTCTAGAAATTTTTTGATATCTTTAGTATTTGTTTCTTCAGGTTGCGAGTATAGTTCTTGGTAGAAATTATGGAAAATTTCTTCGATGTTTTCTGGGTTAACTGTGGTTTTATTTGTGGTGGGGTCTTTAATCTTGTATACATTATTCATTGTTTGTTGTTTTCTTAACCGTTTTGCCAGCAGTTTTGTGGCTTTTGGCCCCGTTTCATAATATTTTTGCTTTAGATATCTATTTTTCCTTTCAATTTCATCCATTTGTGTTTCTTTTATCTTTGTTTTTTCTTCTTTAATTTCTTGATATATTTTTGGATCATTTGTGCTTTGATGTTTACGTTCTAATTCCCTCAGTCTCTCACATCTTTGTTCATACGCTTCCAGTTTAGTCTTATTTGCTTTTCCTGTTTCAACAATTAATTTACCCCTTAACACGGCTTTTAGTGCGTCCCATAGTATTGTTGGGTCCACTTCTTCATTGTCATTCTCTTGGATATATTCGTTTATGTTTATTTTTATTCTTTCTTTCATTTTCTCATCATTTAACAGTCCTACGTTAAGTTTCCATGTTGTTTGTCGTTTTCTATTGTTTAAATACGTATATTTCCATGTATATAGGATTATGATCTGATATTTCTGCCCCTCCAATCCAACAATTTCTCACCCTGTGTCTGTCACCTTCATTCATAAGGAAGTAATCTATTCTAGAGTGTACTTTATGGGCTGCTGAATAATGTGTATAGTCTTTTTCGAGTGGGTGTAGGTCCCTCCATATGTCTACCATACCCATTTCTGCCAGTGAGGTTCTTATGAACTTTGTTACATGTTTTTTTGTCTTCTTAACACTTGTTGTGTCAACTTCATGATCCATGACAGCATTTAAGTCTCCTCCACAAATTAGGATTCCTTCACTGTGTGTTGCTATGAGATCAAACAGATGTTGAAAAAAACCCTTGTCACTTTCTGGTGGGGCATAGATGTTCACTAATGTAATCTGCATACCATCTATTCTTCCCTTTATTATTACATACCTGCCTTCTTTATCCTGGATTTCCTGTTCACTTTCAAATTGTATTTTGTTTGAGATTAGTATCATAACCCCCCTTTTTGCTCCTCCCTTAAATGAACTGTAGTAGGAGTTCTTATAGCCAAATCTCTTTAGTTTCACATGTTCTGCCTTGCTCAAATGTGTCTCTTGCATAAATATAATTTCAGCTTTTTCCTTCTTGAATTTTCTTATTATTCTTCCCTTTTAACAGGTGAGTTCAGACCATTCACGTTTAGTGTCATTATCTTAAGATTTTTACCCATATTCATGTTTTTCCATTTTTTTAACTTGTGCTCCTAGCCCCTTTAACAACAAAAATAACACATATTTATATAAAAACACATTAAAAAAACTCGACCTCCGTACTTTGGGCCTTTCTTCTGCCCACTGGTCCCTGTTGGTGGGTGGGGGGTTTGTCTTCACAGAGTGAAGGGCCCTCCCTAGACTTCTAATTACTATCAAAGTAATAGTCATAAGTCTAGAAATGTCCAACAAATATCACTTAAACCTCTCCTAGCCGTCTGTTTCTCTTTTACCTTGTCTTCTTGGCCTTCATTTCTTCTGTGCCTTTCTTAATCTTTGTTATGATCTAGGCTTTCAGTTGAAAGCCTTGTAGCTTGTCCTGGGCCCGCTGCTCTACGTCTCTCCCCCTTCTTCCGCCGTTCACTCGTCTCCACTCCGTCTGTCGTGGTGCGTTCAGGGCCGCCGCTGCTCCAGCCGTCTCCTTCGGCACGCTCACCTCAAGGCCCCGCTCCATCATATCCCGCGCTGCCTCTTCGGCCGTGTTGTAGGTTCTTGTGCCTTCCTCCCAATGAATCCTCATTTTCGTTAGCGGCGTTTGGAATCTAATTTTTTTCTCTTTCAGCATTTTTTTAATGTTGGCATATTTCTTCCGCTGCTGCACGATTTCTGTCGGGTAGTCATGGTCAAAAAATACCTGTTTGTCGCCGATTCGTACCTTTTTTTTCCATGCTTGCGTCAGGATTCTTTCCTTTATGTCATATTTCACAAAGTTTACCACAACTGACCTGGGTGGAGAGTTTGTTTTCGGGTTCTGTGCCGGTATTCTGTGCGCCCGTTGAATCTGCAGATCCGTTTCTCCGGGTATTTCCAGTTCTTTTTTTAAGAACTGATCTATGAATTTTGTCATCGAGTTGCCTTCAATGCCCTCCGGAATTCCAAAGATGCGCATATTGCTTCGTCGGGATCTGCTCTCCAAGTCGTTTATTTTCTCCTGCATCCTCTGCGTTTGCGTCGTCAGGGTCTGTAGTTGTTCGTTTGCCTCGCTTTTCCAATCTTCTAGTTCCGAAATTCGGGTCTGCGCTTCTGTCATACACACCCGCTGGGAGCGCAGCTCCTCCATGTTTTCTGTTAATTTACGTTCCATTTCTCTTCGGAGGTCCATGATTTCCTCCTTAATTTCTTTTTTCAGTTCCTCCTTAAGAGCCGCTAAATCCTGTTGTAGCTGTCGCTTGAATTCTCTTAACTCTTCACCCAAACTGGCGATGCCAGCGTTCATGTTGTCGAGTCTGGTGTCCTCCATTTTCTCTGCTGTAGACATCTCGTTTTTTTGGGCTTTGCGTACAGCGGTTTTTCCTGCGTTGTTGGAGAGGAATTCTTCAATTTTACCCTGTTTTTGTCCTTGTGCCCGGTTCCTTCGTGTTTTCATCCCTTAGTTTATTGATTCGTTTATGTCGAGTTGGCCATTTACCGATGATTTTTAATCCGGCTAGGGAGAGCTCTTTGTTTAAGTGTTATGTCTCTCCGCCATCTTCCCGGAAGTCCTAAAAATGCATTTTTAATGGTCTGGTCTAGGAGTGTCAAACATATGGCCCGTGGGCCAAAAACGGCCCCTGGGGGGTCAAAAATTTTCTCTGTGAATTTAAAGCGTTATTTCTAGCAAATTTCTAACTTTCTACGGCTGAGAATAGTTTGTGTAAATTTGAGACATTTTTCTCTGTAAGATGAGACTTTTTTCTCATCAGTTTTCCTTTTCTTCTTTTTTTCTGATGAGAATAAGGGGTCCTTGATTTCAAGGAGTAGACAAGGGGAAAGGGTAGAAATTAGAATTGGGATGGATCCCAAATCTACCTGTACTTCACTCTCACATTGCAAATATTTTTCTCGACTGTTTTACAGTATTTACTCCTGTTAATAACTACTTAAACAGACGGTGTTTCTCGTGCTATTTTTACATATGTATAAGGGTTATTGCATTTATAAAGGTTGCGCATTTAATTCAACTACATTTTAGCATGCGAAAATCAAATTTGATCATATTAACATCAACAACAGACCATGGGTCACCAGTGACCTGAAAGCACTTCTGAACAAAAAGAAGAGAGCTTTTAGAGCTAGAGACAAGGAGAAGCTGAGGGGAGTGCAGCATGAGCTGAGAGAGATGCTGAGGAGGTGCAAGGACAATTATAGGAGGAAGTTGGAAGAGAAACTCGGGCAAAACAACACTAAAGATGTGTGGGAGGGAATAAAACAAATAACTGGGTACAAGGGGAGAGTCGGGCAGCCATCTGGGAGCCAGGAGAGAGCTGAGGAACTGAATCTGTTTTTTAATAGGTTCAACTCAGAGTCTGTCACCCGAGCAACACAACCAGACCCCCACGCACCCCTCCCCACCCACGGTCCCATGCAGAACCTCTCTCCATCTCCCTCCTCCTCCTCCTCAGGGGGCACCAGGACCCTCCCTCACTTCACGGTGACTACAGATCAGGTGGAGAAACAGCTGGAGAGACTCCGTCAGCGGAAGGCTTCGGGCCCTGATGGCATCTCCGCTAGGACCCTGAGGACCTGTGCCAACCAACTAGCTCCGGTACTGAAACACCTGTACAACCTGAGCCTGAGTCTGGAGAGAGTACCGGTGCTGTGGAAGACATCTTGCCTGGTTCCTGTCCCCAAGAAGTCATCTCCATCGGATCTGAATGACTACCGACCAGTTGCCCTCACATCTCATGTGATGAAGGTCCTGGAGAGACTGGTTTTAGCCGACCTGAGGCCACAGGTGGAGATGTGACTGAACCCTCTGCAGTTTGCATATCAGCCCCATTTAGGGGTTGAAGATGCTGTCATCTACCTGCTGCAACGAGCCCATCTGCACCTGGATGGTGGAGGAGACACTGTGAGAATCACTTTTTTTGATTTCTCCAGTGCCTTTAACACCATCCAGCCACTGCTGCTGGGCGAGAAGCTGCGGGTGATGGGGGTTGACAGCTCTGTGATCTCCTGGATTACCGACTACCTGACAGGCAGACCACAGTTTGTCAGGCTGGGCAATGTCTTGTCTGGAGTGGTGGCTAGTGATACGGGAGCGCCACAGGGGACTGTGCTCTCTCCTTTTCTTTTTACCTTATACACCACGGACTTTCAGTACAACACTGAGTCATGCCACCAGCAAAAATTCTCTGATGACTCAGCTGTTGTGGGGTGTATAAGAGGAGGAGAGGAGGGGGAGTACAGGGCACTGGTAGACAGATTTGTGGAGTGGACGGAGCAGAATCACCTGAGGTTGAATGTCAGCAAGACCAGGGAGATGGTGATTGACTTCAGGAAAGGAAGGCTCCTTTTCAGCCACTGCAGATTAGGGGGGAGGATGTGAGAGTGGTTGAGGACTACAAATATCTGGGTGTCAGGATCAGCAGCGAGTTGGACTGGAGATCCAACGCCGATGCTGCGCACAAGAAAGGGAGGAGCAGACTCTACTTCCTGAGAAAGCTGAGATCCTTCAACGTGTGTAGCAGGATGCTGGAGCTTTTCTACCAGACTGTTGTCGCCAGCGCCATCTTCTTTGCTGCGGTCTGTTGGGGTAGCAGTATCAGGGCCAGAGATACCAACAGACTTGACAAGATTATCAAGAGGGCTGGCTCTGTAATTGGTCTCAGACGGGAGACCTTTGAGACAGTGGTGGAGAGGAGAACACTAAATAAACTGCGATCCATCATGGACAATCCTGATCACCCCCTCCACCACACACTAGATAGACAGTGAAGCACTTTCTCCAGTAGACTACTATAGCTTCGTTGTCGAACGGCCAGGTACAGGAAATCTTTCCTGCCATATGCAATTTCACTGTACAATAACTCACTATGATGTTGTATTCTGGTCATAGCTATGCTGCCACACTGCACCTTACAGACTAACTGATACATCACTTTTCACTCTGCTCCTGATAGTCCTTCTTTGTGCAATGGGATGATTCATGTGTTTATACGGGTCATCATATATTAAGCTGTGATGTATATACACTACCGTTCAAAAGTTTGGGGTCACTTAGAAATTTCCTTATTTTTGAAAGAAAAGCACTTTTTTCAATGAAGATAACTTTAAACTAATCAGAAATACACTCTATACATTGCTAATGTGGTAAATGACTATTCTAGCTGCAAATGTCTGGTTTTTGGTGCAATATCTACATAGGTGTATAGAGGCCCATTTCCAGCAACTATCACTCCAGTGTTCTAATGGTACAATGTGTTTGCTCATTGCATCAGAAGGCTAATGGATGATTAGAAAACCCTTGTGCAATCATGTTAGGTTTGCAATGCTGTAATTGCTACAAATGGAGGATTCTTTGACGAAAGCAAAGTTTGAAGGAAAAAATTATTATTTCAAATACAAATCATTATTTCTAACCTTGTCAATGTCTTGACTACATTTTCTCTTCATTTTACAACTCATGGTGGTAAATAAAAGTGTGACTTTTCATGGAAAACACAAAAATTGTCTGGGTGACCCCAAACTTTTGAACGGTAGTGTAGATTCTATAGTCGTGTTAGTTTTTTACTTTCCATGGGTAATCCCTTTGTCTGTCGTGTGTGTTTCTGTTGTTTGGCTGTCAACTGTCGTGCTGCTGTTACACTGTAATTTCCCAGTTTGGGATCAATAAAGTACATCTATCTATCTATCTATCTATTGCTCTGTAGTTACTATCCTCAGCAAGCAGCGGGTGCTACTGTGAGCTTCTCCCCACCCCAAAGCACTCACAAGCAGTCAGTTTCACAGTAGCCTCATGCAGCAGTTCGTTTCAGAGTCACGCCCATGCCGCTCACGTCCAAACTGCAAATGAATTGCGCCTACACAATGCCCCCCCCCTCGCCATTCGATGTAAATGTTTCTTCACTGTCAGTGTCACACTAATAAATCACTGCATTTGACGAACAGCCTCAGTCACGTATTCACTTCGTCCACTGTGTGTGTGTGTGTGTGTGTGTGTGTGTGTGTGTGTGTGTGTGTATGTAACATAAGCTAAACATCTAGCAGCGAGCCTGTCATGTCACAGTCTAAACTGTACACTCAAAACTACAGAAAGGAGTGGGAATCAAACCCTGAATTCAAAGGCTGGTTGAAGCCTTTTATTGGAGATGATACAGAAGTGATGGCCTATTTAAATGCCAAATTAAAACAAACTAAGAATCAACAGAAGAAAGTTAATTTGTAGTTCTAAACATATTTAGGGTGTTTTTTACTCACTTTTTGTCTCTCCCACGACATCATTATTCTCTCCTACAGCGTCCACTACAATTACATGCAAATGACCAATTATGCAAATTAGGTGATGATGTCATTGAGCGACTTCCTAGTGACTTTAGGACAGCCAATAGCTACTTTCCTTACTGAGTAGTTGGCAACAGTGGCAAACCTACACCAGGCGTCGGCAACCCGCGACTCCAGAGCTGCATGAGGCCCTTTAGCCCCCATGCTGGCTCCCTGCAGTTATATCTCAAAACACGTGAAAATTAACGAAGTTCATTTGAATTATTTTATTTTTCAGATTATTGTTTATTGGATACATTTCTCAACAAAAACACATACAGTACTTTCATGAACATAACATATAAAGTGGTGTGAAAAAGTGTTTGCCCCCTTTCTGATTTCTTTTTTTTTTGTATGTTTGTCACACTTAAATGTTTCAGATCATCAAATAAATTTAAATATTGTGGGACACATATGTGGGTTTCATATGCTTCACATGTATATTACTGTATGCTTATTGTATGCTTCACGTCTCAGAGGAACAAAAGGACTGAACCTCCTAGGAGATAACAGGAGGATGTGAAATGCGGCCTTTTGTATGCAAAGAGATGACCTTGAGGGATTTCTTGACCACCAGTGATCTTAGGTGGAGGTGAGAAGACCTGGAAGAAGACGCATTGTGATTTGGGATTAAAAGACAATGTGACTGTGTGCTTTGATGTCCTGGGGTATAAAAGGGACAGATGTTGGGGGATGCTTTCTCTTTTCTGTTTTTGATGATGTTGGAGAATGTGAATAAACCTGACTTGTGAAATAAACTCAGCCTTGTCCTTCCACATTCTCCACACTGGTGACCCTAAGACGTATCATGGTTGGAAGAAATTCTCCCGAGCCAGACTCGTCGGGAGCCAGCCAAACGAACGCAGCCACAGTTCAGCTACCAGACTTCTGGCAGAACAATCCGCGCTCCTGGTTTAACGCAGTCAAGGCGCAGTTCAACCTCCGGAGGATTTCGGTAGACGACACAAAGTTCTACCATGTGGTTGCAAAGCTGGACAACCACACAGCCCAGCGGGTGGAGAGCCTGATCAACCTGCCGCCGGACAGCGACAAGTACAGGGCGTTGAAGGCTGCACTCCTCCGTTACTTCACCCCCTCGGTGGAGGAGCGAGCAGAGGGGCTCCTGGCGCTGACTGAATTTGAAAGTGACAGGCCTGCGGACCTGATGGAGGAGCTGTTGAGGTTGAAAGACTCTGACGATGACCACTTCATCTTCACTCACCTTTTCCTCAGGACCCTACTGTCAGCGGTGAGAGTGACCCTGGCCAGTTCACCACTGTTGGCCCGACGAGACTACCGCGAGCTGGGCCAGGAGGCGCAGTGACTCGTCAATGCCAATAAACGGCACGCGGCCACGGCCGCAGCAGCGGAGCTCGGCGCAACGTCCGGAGATGGCAGGGGGCCAGAGGCTGCAGTACCAGACTCACCAACGGCGGCGGCGGCAGGGGCCAGGAAACACGGAGCAGACGACATCCTTTGTTTCTACCATCGCCGCTTCGCAGAGAGGGCACGCAAATGTATACCACCATGCCATTTCAAGCACTCGGGAAAACGCTAAGACCGGGGGTCGGTAGCAGCTGCGGCCCTCGGAGAGGAGAACAAGCTGCTCTACTTGAGGGATGCGCGCTCGGGGAGGCATTTCCTCGTGGACACAGGCTCCCAGCTGAGTTTCATCACACCTTCCTCCGCTGACCGGCTGGCGCCTTCCAGTGGTCCCGGGGTGTCAGCAGCGAACGGCTCGGCGATTAAGACCTTCGGTGAGAGGACATTGCTTCTGTCCCTACACGGCCGTACATTCGAGTGGACTTTCGTCATAGCTGCAGTCAATTTCAATATGTTAGGGGCTGATTTTTTGTGCTCACGTGGTTTGTTGGTTGATCTGGCTAACAGACGCTTGGTTAATGCACTCTCTTTTTATTCCATTCCCTGTACAGCTCGAGTGGCCCCGCCAACAGCACAAGCCAACGTCACAGCTGCAAGTGGTAAGTTCCACACACTCCTCACTCAGTTCCCAGCACTCACGGTCCCAACATTTTCGGCGACCGTGGCTAAACACAGGGTGGAACATTTTATTACTACCGCCGGACCACCTGTTTTTGCAAAAGCTCGGCGCTTGGATTCAGCTAAACTGACCATAGCGCACGAGGAGTTCGCCAACCTGAAAAAGTTGGGCATCATCAGGCGTTCGAAAAGCCCATTGGCTTCACCGCTTCACATGGTCCCGAAAGCTGATGGCTCGTGGCGACCTTGTGGTGATTTCCGCAGGTTGAACAACGCTACAGCGCACGACTGCTACCTGATCCCGCACATCCAAGATTTTTCAGTTCATTTGGCAGGGGTGCGCGTTTTTTCTAAAATAGACTTGGTACGCGGTTACCACCAGGTCCCAGTGCGCGCTGAGGACATACCCAAAACAGCGGTAATAACTCCGTTCGGGCTATTCGAGTTTTTGCGCATGCCGTTTGGGCTTAAAGGCGCGGCGCAGACGTTCCAACGCATGATGGATGCAGTGTTGCGCGATCTCCCCTTCGTGTTCGTCTACCTGGACGACATATTGGTAGCCAGCGCGTCCGAAGACGAACACGAAAACCACCTCACGGCAGTTTTCCGGAGGTTGGCAGAGCACGGGTTAATAATCAACCCAGCGAAGTGTCAGTTCAGGGTGACGCAGATTGATTTTTTGGGGCATTGCGTCTCTCCAGGAAGAGCGATTCCTCTGCCTGACAAAGTGCGGGCAGTAACAAATTTTCCCCAGCCACAAACGGTCAAAGTGTTACAGGAGTTTTTGGGAATGGTGAATTTTTATAACCGTTTCCTCCCCCGCGCAGCGCAGCTCATGCAACCATTGTATGCTGCACTAAAAAAACAAAAACCCACAAATAAAATCGAATGGTCTCCGGAGCGAGAGCACGCATTCTCTGAAGTCAAAACAGCCCTGGCAAACGCTGCGTTGTTTGCACATCCAGTCCCAACGGCCCGCATAGCGCTCACTACTGACGCGTCAGATGTGGCCATAGGGGCGGTCGTGGAACAGTATGTAGCCGGAGCCTGGCAACCGCTCGCCTTTTTCAGTAGGACCTTGCGCGATAGTAAACGAAAATACAGCGCATTCGACAGGGAGTTGTTAGCTCTCCACTTGGCCATTCGCCACTTCCAGTTCTGGCTGGAGGGACGCCGTTTCACCGCGTTCGTTGACCACAAGCTGCTGACTTTCGCGATGGCCAAGATTTCAGAACCTTGGTCGGGCCGGCAGCAGAGACAGCTGGCCGCGATCTCGGAGTTTACTACCGATATCCAGCATGTGGCGGGTAAACTTATAGTGTACTTCAGTTTTGAGGGTAATCACTGACTTTACAACTGGTGTCACTTGTCTAACAACTATGTGGTGACTTACTGTATACCAAAGGCATCACCATAATCTAAGTGTGGATTCCCTTGACCAGTGATACTATATTCAAGGTCTGTATGCTGTGTGTAAGACTGATTTTCTTTGCCAGATACAACCTCTCTTGGGAGTAAGGCTTGTGAGCAATTGTAGCCAATGAGTAGACCCACTTCACAGTCCTGCAAAGGTGCAATCTCTTGTTTATGGTGCTCTAAATGAGACCAAGCTTTTGCAGTTTTACAGACGTGGACAGAATTGTTGGTACCCCTCTGTTAATGAAAGAAAAAACCACAATGGTCACAGAAATAACTTGAATCTGACAAAAGTGGTAATAAATAAAAATTCTATGAAAATTAACCAATGAAAATCAGACAATGCTTTTGAATTGTGGTTCAACAGAATTATTTTAAAAACAAACTCGTGAAACAGGCCTGGACAAAAATGATGGTACGCTTAACTTAATATTTTGTTGCACAACATTTTGAGGCAATCACTGCAATCAAACGATTTCTGTAACTGTCAATGAGACTTCCGCATCTCTCAGCAGGTATTTTGGCCCGCTCCTCATGAGCAAACTGCTCCAGTTGTCTCAGGTTTGAAGGGTGCCTTCTCCAGACGGCATGTTTCAGCTCCTTCCACAGATGTTCAATAGGATTTAGATCAGGACTCATAGAAGGCTACTTTAGAATAGTCCAATGTTTCGCTCTTAGCCATTCTTGGGTGTTTTTAGCTGTGTGTTCTGGGTCATTATCTTATGAGATAAGATAAGATAAGCCTTTATTAGTCCCACAACGGGGAAATTCCAGGATTGCAACAGCACAGGGATAGCAACACTCAGAGCAACAATCAGAAGGCAAGAAAAAAAAAAAAAAAAAAAAAACAAGCAAGCAAGAGCAGCTAATAAACATATGTACGTATTACTATAAAATATATATATATACACATATATGTATATATATATACAATATATGTATATATATTGTGGTGGTTCTAGCCAGTCCAGCGTCCAGTCCATCTTGTTGCAAGACCCATGACCTGCGACTGAGACCAAGCTGTCTGACACTGGGCAGCACATTTCTCTCTAGAATACCTTGATAGTCTTGAGATTTCATTGTACCCTGCACAGATTCAAGACACCCTGTGCCACATGCAGCAAAGCAGCCCCAGAACGTAACAGAACCTCCTCCATGTTTCACAGTAGGGACAGTGTTCTTTTCTTGGTATGCTTCATTTTTGCATCTGTGAATGTAGCGCTGATGTGCTGTAGCATCATCTCACTTTGGCTCAGCAACAATTATTCTTCTGCTTAAAGACATTTTTGTTTCATCCAGGAATAACGCAAATAAACGGATTTTCTTCCCCCAGGCCACAGCTGAAATCCCCTTTGTTTTGTTAAAACCAGCCTAAGGAATTTCCCCAATGTCCGGCTTCACTTTTATTGCCCCCATAAAACCTACACAGATCCACGACTCAGCTAATTTCCTTAAACTGTGGACATGCTGGATTTAAACAACTTTAAAGTACATTATTACAAACTCAATTCTAAACCTTCATTCTTTTCAGAACTATGAAAATGCAGATGGACTCTGATGTTTTTGATGTGGAAAATATGTGTGAAATGCATTAATCTGTGATTTTATATACAGTATATGCATGCTAATGTTTATATGAATGTTTATTCCTGCATGTTGATTTAGAAGCACTGCTTATAATTTATACTAATCACTAAAGTTATCTTAGTTTAATACATAAAGGGAAATATTAACTTCCAGTATGTATCAAAGTTTTGCCTCTAAAACCATGTGACTCCCACAGCCAATCTCTGCATGACAACTCTTCATTCCAAAGGACTCCGAACAATAGACTGTTTGTTCATTGGACTAAAAGTTCATCGAGCCCGCCCACGAAGGACGCTCATTGGCTGAGATTCCGGTCAGGCCGGGAGCCCGCGAAACTCAACAGAGCTTATAAAAGCAGAGAGACCCCTGCCCCTTTTTGCTCTTTTCGCCTCTCTCTTTTCGGCTGCTCTCGTTGTCTACACACAGCAAGGAAGAACAAAGGACCGTCTTACCACATGTCGCTTTTCTGAACACAGAGCAGATAACTCGTAATTTATGTAACTTTGTATTTTCTTTTCCTCTTAAATACCTAGGAATTCCTATTTCTTTGAGCTCAATTCTTAATCGGAGTCAAACTCCAATTTTTATTCATCACTTTTTCTTTGTTAAACTTTCTGTAAAACCACCGTTTGTTTGATGTTAATGTAAACTTAATCTTGACTTTATTTTTATATTTTTCTTGACCAAGCACTCACCAGAAGCTATTTTTATCTAAAGTCCGAAAGTTTTTTTTTTTAATTTGAGATCGGATTAGATACCTTTAATTATTCCCGAAAACCTCTGCAGCTGCTTGTCTACCAGGAAGAAAAGACGCAGCTGAGGAATCAACGCACAGCTGTCCCACATCGCGCTGAAGAAGCGTCGGCATCATCTGGCTAGGACCCGTTTCAACTGTGGGTCATACGGCCAAGATCCAGCCCCGTTCGACCGTTTGAATTTAAAGGTCGAACTGTGGACCCTGAAATATCTGCGGGCAGATATTTCCCCTAACATCCACGAAATCTTGGGCTGAGGACGACGACCGAACCATCGACCGAGGAGCACGTGAGCTGCAAACTTTAATTCCACTGCTGAATGAACTTCTGAGGTTCGATAATAATTTGTATATCTAATCAGATGCAAATTAAGAAGCCCTTAACATAACTCTTCTTTTCATTAAAATTCCGTTTTTATTTTCTTAAGATTAATTTAGGACTTCTTCATATAAGTAATAAACTTTCTCCATAAATTTGCGTTGTTTTTAATAATCCGTTAACTCAAACTGATAGAAATTCATCTCTCAGTTTACAATTTACAAGATTGATTTTATAATTATTAATGAAATTACTGCAATGTCTGTTAATCATTTCGTTTAATAAATATTTAAAAATGAGAGAAGTTGTTGGAAATTTATTTCATTCTGAGTCTGTTTCAAGCCCAGGTATCGAATTCACGGAAAATTTGAGACTGATTATTGATTAATTTATTGAGTGATCAAACAGGTATAAAGTGAAATTAAAGATCAAATTGCTTCTTAAAGATAGAAGCTGGTGCCCCTTACGAGTGTTATTAACTTTTCTGATGTATATGACATGAGATTTGAGCTCAGATTCCAATACATCAATATAAATTAAATAATTCATACCTGATCATATTTATTATTTATTAATATTCCCATTTTACGTTACAGTGCCTTGCCAAAAAGTTCCAGTTTTGTCTCGTCTGTCCATAGGACATTCTCCCAGAAGCTTTGTGGCTTGTCAACATGCAGTTTGATAAATTCCAGTCTGTTTTTTTTATGATTTGTTTTCAACAGTGGTGTCCTCCTTGGTCATTTCCCATGAAGTCCACTTTGGCTCAAACATTGACGGATGGTGCGATCTGACACTGATGTACCTTGCTTGACCTTGGAGTTCACCATGAATGTGTTTAGAGACTGTTCTGGGCTCTTTTGTTACCATTCATATTATAAGATAAGATAAGATAAGATAAGATAAGCCTTTATTAGTCCCACAACGGGGAAATTCCAGGATTGCAACAGCACAGGGATAGCAACACTCAGAGCAACAATCAGAAGGCAAGAAAAAAAAAAGCAAGCAAGCAAGAGCAGCTAATATACATATGTACATATTACTATAAATATATGTATATATATACACACAGACACACAGTGTAGAGCATTGTAGCTGGATGGGATAAATATATGAGTATATAAACACACAGTACGGAGCATTGCAGCTAGATGGAATAAATATGTAAATATATAAACACACAGTACGGAGCATTGCAGCTAGGTTATTATTGTTATAGTATGGGGTACCCCCCCACAGCAGCCATGGACAAACACAGCGCTCGACTAGAGCAATTAACAGGACAGTGAGATGTGTGTGTTGAGATCAATAGGCAGCCTTCCTGTGCTTAGTTCAGGCACCAGCATCCTGTGGATATGTATGACGCAAATGCAAACATTCATGCTTCCTGCTCGCATTGTGGTACAAATGTCACATGTCTGAATGCATTTCCTTGGATGATAAAATGCCTTTGATGTATTGTCCGTTGCTGGGTATTTAAGTGGCTGAATTCATATGTTCACCCTCTGTTCTTCTTCTGACTGCTTCTGACTACAGCTCATGAGAGCCTGAGAGCGATCCCCAGCATGCTTATACAGCAGCTGGGGTGAGCTCCGTGATGGCGATGATTTGATCAATAAACTTCATTAAAACTCCAGACGCCGTGTCTTATTTTAACATCGCCACACTGGTGACCCCGACGTGATGCACACGCTTTGTGCGACGCAACCTTCTGGTCTGGACAACCACGCTGGCGACCCGACGCTGAAAAGAACACGCTGCCAGCAAACGCAGCACCCGGCAGTGATTCTCCGACGACGAGCGAACGCAGCAGCCCGACTGATCTGCCCTTCCTTTCTGCTTCAGGGAGACTTTGACGCTCTTCGGAGACCACCCACGACCGGGAAAGCTAAGGAAATTTCATGGTGAGGTCTGCACGCCTAGATCGGCACATCCACGCTGGACCGGCCGCTCTCACGGCTCCTGACACACGATTCTGTGTCTCCATACGAGAGCGCACACACCTTGCCCTCTCTCCACGACGGCGGCCCATGGCCGACGGAGAACGCGTGGACCTGAACGCACCATGACCCGGCACGAGCGACGACCAACAGCCCGAACAGGGGAGACAATCGGCGCCGACTGCGCAGATCTCCATCAAGCCCCCTGACCCTGATTCGCCTCGCGACAGCGGACCGGCCATGCACAGAAGCCTCGCATCAGAACAGCGCAGCTGGAAGGCACGTGGCCGCAGCGCGTGCCACGCACCAGAGACAAGCTGGCTCTACAGACTTATACATCATCCTCCGCCGCTGCACACGGCTCTTCAGGACTGCTCACACACCTGAAGCACACACGCAGCCCGCACACAGGATTTGGTGTAAGTCTCAGCCACGGCGCACGACGGGAATCCAGCCGTCAGCTGTCCCCGAGGGCTTTAGGGCCGCGAACGCACCTAAAGCCTAAACGCCAAGTCCCTCACATAGCTTCAGCTCCTGTTTTTCTTCATTGCCGGACTGAATCGCGAGAGGAATCAGAGACTAACTTTTCTTCCCACAGCCATGGACATCCCCGCCACTTGCTACCCCCACCCTCCTCCCTTCCCCGGCACAGACTTTCCCCGCAGTTCGCCACCAAAGCGGGACTACCGAGGTCTCAGCTCCCCGCTAAGCCCTCTGGGGGGGGAGTGTATGGGGTACCCCCCCACAGCAGCCATGGACAAACACAGCGCTCGACTAGAGCAATTAACAGGACAGTGAGATGTGTGTGTTGAGATCAATAGGCAGCCTTCCTGTGCTTAGTTCAGGCACCAGCATCCTGTGGATATGTATGACGCAAATGCAAACATTCATGCTTCCTGCTCGCATTGTGGTACAAATGTCACATGTCTGAATGCATTTCCTTGGATGATAAAATGCCTTTGATGTATTGTCCGTTGCTGGGTATTTAAGTGGCTGAATTCATATGTTCACCCTCTGTTCTTCTTCTGACTGCTTCTGACTACAGCTCATGAGAGCCTGAGAGCGATCCCCAGCATGCTTATACAGCAGCTGGGGTGAGCTCCGTGATGGCGATGATTTGATCAATAAACTTCATTAAAACTCCAGACGCCGTGTCTTATTTTAACATCGCCACAATAGGTTATTATTATCCGTCTCCTCCTGCAGCCACGTCCAGGGAGGTCGGCTACGGATCTTAAATTTCTGAATAATATGTGCAACTGAGTCACAGGAACATCAAGCTGCTTGGAGATGGTCTTATTGCCTTTACCTTTAACATTCTTGTCTATAATTTTCTTTCTAATCTCCTGAGACAACTCTCTCCTTTGCTTCCTCTGGTCCATGTTTAGTGTGGTACACACCATGTCACCAAACAGCACAGTGACTACTTGTCACCCTTTAAATAGGCTGACTGACTGATTACAAGTTTGTAGACACCTGTGATGTTAATTAGAGGACACATCTTGATTGAACATGTCCCTATGGTCACATTATTTTCAATCTTTTCTAGGGGTATCATTTTTGTCCAGGCCTGTTTCATGAGTTTGTTTTTTAAAATAATTCTGTTGAACCACAATTCAAAAGCATTGTCTGATTTTCATTGGTTAATTTTCATAGAATTTTTATTTATTACCACTTTTGTAAGATTCAAGTTATTTCTGTGACCATTGTGGGTTTTTCTTTTATTAACAGAGGGGTACCAACAATTTTGTCCATATCTGTAAGAGTCCACAGCAGGTAGAATACACTCAAAATGGCTGACGATAAAAGACCCCTCAGAGAAGATTGACATAGATTCCAGTTTTTTGAATGGCTCACATGTGTGTTCCTCGTCCTTGTCCTTGTCATAGTCCTCCTGATATGGTTGTTGTGCAGCTCAGTAGCTATTTTAAAAGTAACTGGCAGATCAATAAACAACATTAAGGATAAAGGAACACCACCCACCATAACATGCACTGAAGATAAAGCTTTTGGAGTCCAGTTTGACTATTGTGATATATATAATTATGACCACCCCATGCACTATGAATCTGAGTCTGAGGTATGAAAAGAGTCATAAGTACACTACCGTTCAAAAGTTTGGGGTCACTTAGAAATTTCCTTATTTTTGAAAGAAAAGCACTTTTTTTCAATGAAGATAACTTTAAACTAATCAGAAATACACTCTATACATTGCTAATGTGGTAAATGACTATTCTAGCTGCAAATGTCTGGTTTTTGGTGCAATATCTAGATATTTGTATAGAAGCCCATTTCCAGCAACTATCACTCCAGTGTTCTAATGGTACAATGTGTTTGCTCATTGCGTCAGAAGGCTAATGGATGATTAGAAAACCCTTGTGCAATCATGTTAGGTCTGCAATGCTGTAATTGCTGCAAATGGAGGATTCTTTGACAAAAGCAAAGTTTGAAGGAAAAAAATATTATTTCAAATACAAATCATTATTTCTAACCTTGTCAATGTCTTGACTATATTTTCTATTCATTTTACAACTCATGGTGGTAAATAAGTGTGACTTTTCATGGAGAACACAAAATAATTGTCTGGGTGACCCCAAACTTTTGAACGGTAGTGTACATGTGTACTCCTCCATGTAACTGGACTGATGTGTTCAGTCACACAGGACCCAATGACTCTTAATACTCTAACACCCATCATAAATTAAGAAAACACATATACATTATACAGTCACCCTACCATGGGGCATGTGCTGCAAACATGAGCTTCACATATGGCTGTAAGGAATGCACAATTTGTAACCCTATTAGAATATCTATAACATCTCCAGAGTTGTCTGACGCTGGACAATATTGTGTTGGAGTAAATGTACTTGGAAAAGACCCCTTAGAGAGCATAGGCACGGTCTACTATTCATCCTAATTCTAATTGTGACACTCTTACTATAGTTATTTTTTAAGCAATAACATTATATTCAAACGCATACCGAGATATGTAGAACATTTGGAACATGACTGGTTACCTGATCCACATCATCACAGCCATGTAGTCACAACTAACTATTGGTGGGGATATGCAGAGTTCCTTGCTAGTAGGACAAATAAAACAAATTTCTCCTGCTCAGGACTTAGGAACATTTCAAACAATTCCTCCAAACCATCATCTGCAGTCGTAATCCCAGTGTCAATGGTGCCAGGGCAGAACAACACCTGTGAACTAAATGAAGGATGGTGGCTCTGTGGGCATAGGGTCTACTCACACCTGCCCTCTAACTGGGAGGTGTCTGCGCCCCTGTATGACTGACTGACCACGTTATCATGATGTATCTGGATCAAGTCAGTCAGGGCGTTGAAAGAGGGACCTGGAATACAAACCACATGATGCAGTCTGGGCAATGAATATACTAATTGAATTTAAACATTGGAGCATTGGCCAAAAGGTCACACTCGCACTATTTCCTTAGACAGGGGTTGGGAAGAATATTCTTAGGACTGAGTTTGGCCAAGATACTGTGTATGAACCCGGTGTCTTCACTGCTTGGCTACAATCCTTCTTTGGACAGTGGGCAGGAGTGATAAAAAAAACAATATTATCCCTTATGATTAGAATTGCTATCTTTATGTATGTAGGATGTTGCTGCATTCCTGGTTGTAGAGGCCTTATTGAAAAAAGAGTACATGCTGCTGGTGCACGTCAGTATCTCACATTAGCTCAGCAGGAGGAGAGCAGCAATGATTCAAGTGATGAGGACAGTCAGGTTTAAATCATGTCTATCAGTGCCTGCAAGAAAAAATGTTGGTATTGACAATATGCCTATAATGACTAAAGCATGATGTAACAGCTGAAAATTGTGTAAATGCATTTCTTGGAGGTTTTTCAGTTTTCATTTTTGAAATTGAAATTGTAATACTGAATGTTTGTAAATGATGACTCATTTTTATGGGTGCCAAAGATAGTAGAAACGAGGTGAGAATTTTTCCTGTATAAATGCTCAAAGAATGAAGACTGAAAAGAAATTGCATTACAATGATTACTCATGAAAGTATATACTGCTTATAGGTTTTTCACTCATCACACATGAAAATAACATCAGGCGTCTGATACCTGTTTACTATAGTTATTGACTCCATGAAAATGGAGTCAAGAGAGGAAACTGTCATAATAAATAGTAAAGATTAGTTAATTAGATATTACACAAAGTGCTTGCGTACACATCGTTTAGATCCACACATGCACACACACATACAAGCTCCACAGGAAAGTCTCTGTTCCTGTTTCCATATATGGGCATGGGGAAAGATGAGACATCTGGAGAAACAGGAACCAACAGGATGGAAGTCAAAAAGAGCTGGGATGAAATCTGAAGCCATTTGGACACTGAGAGGACCGGTTCTAACTAGTTTGGACAATGGCCAGCGTATTGTTGGAAAGTTACTGGGAAACGCCCACTAACTGGAAGCCTTTTTGTAGCTGTGCTGTTCTTTGTTCTGGGTCTTTTTCACCAGAGGGGGCCGGGAAGGACCCACGGCCGTGTTCACTGACTCCCTGCATGGTTCAGTAAAAGTTAAGCTGAGAAATAGTATTTGTTCTGTGATTATTGCTTGGTTAACCTGTTGCACTTTGGTGTACCGCGGGCGGACACATCTCTGCGTCCTAGAGCGCACGAGGGCGCTGCGTCCTAGAGCGCACTGAAAAAAAAAGCTGCATTTCCGTTATTCCACTACAGACACAGTCGCGAACAGAAAGCCAAAGGAGTGCTTTGATTGGTTTAGATGTGATTGACCTCTCATTTGACGAATAAGAGCCTTGAATTGGGTTTCTGAAACCTTGAAGAACCAATGACTGAAAACCTAGCAAGAAGGACCCGCCTACCAACGGCTGCGAATACAGCCAGCCAATTGAAACACAGAAATTCGAAAGCTGTTTTGTGTAAGGCTGGGTGACACACAGGCATTCACCAGTCTTTTTTTCTAACTACTGTTCTTATTTGTTTTGAAAAATCATTCACCAAAACCGCAATTATGGAAGCACAAAACCACAATCATGGAAGCGCAAAACCGCAATAATAAATTATGGTTTGACCGGGTCGCGTGACCAGAACCACGAGTCCGTAACAAGCGGACCAGCGTCATGTTCATCTGACAATGAGGAAGAGAAGTTCGCCAGCGACATTGCTGTTGTGGACAGGTAAGTGTTATAAGCTAAATTATTCTTTATCCCTGAAAATTGTAATCCAGATGACTTTTGACCGATCGGTAAATTACAACTGTGCGTTATCGCAACATGACGGACCCGGACCGCTCCGGTCCCCCCGTCATGTTGTGAACACCCCCCCCCCCCCCGCTACTCTTCTGTAGCGGATTGCAGATATATTGCAGATATTTTAGTGCAACTGTGCGTAGTAGACCGCGGCGCACCGTCACTGCTTTCCGTCATGTAGCGATGGGCGATGTCTGTCCTCTGTAACGGGGGGGGGGGGGGAGTTGTTATCTTCTACATTACAGATATTCTAGTATAATTTTTAGTGCACTGTAGGTTATTTTTTTCTTGTAAAAAAAAAAAGCCACATATTTTTTACGTGGCATGCTTCTTTGTGTGTGGGGGCTTGTTTGTTCATTCATTCACTCATGAATGAATAAACAACCCCCCCACACACACACACACACACACACAGCCCTTCACCTTTCATTAGAGCCCAAGATGAAGCTTCTATATTGAATCATTCAAAAGTTACAGACGTTTTTCCAAACTGTGCCATTTGGCACAATTTGGCACAGTTCAAAAACGCCTGGGAACAACCTAAGAAAAAAACTGTGTAATATATTCATTTTTTGTGGTATTGTTACAAAATTTTGACCTCAGCTGGATAACACTTGGTTCTACATTTCTGTTGCATTTTCCAGCCAGTATCTGAAGCTATGTGTTATTTGCAAGCATTTGTATCCAAAAAAAACACCCAGACGAAATTTATTTTCTTCAAGTTCAGTATGTTTAGATAACTGTTACTCAGTGGCAGGAGCACTTAGAGAGATTATGACTGTTTTGCCAAAAAATTCAAAGTGTTTTCTTTTAAATGAGACCAACCCCATGAAGATGCTGCAAAGGGTTGAAGAACAGCTTTTGATTTACTTTGGGTACGTTATTTTTAGGGAAATTGACCAGAGTGCAAGGGGTTAACTGAAAAGATTCTGCCAATTGTCCAAAATTAATTTTTAAAGTAGTTCAGCCTTTGCTGAAATGATTCAGTTTTTTTCCCAGTTGCATTTCTCTTCCTTTCCCTGTTGGAGTTCTAGTTCTTTGATTTCACCTTAGTTGCTGAGCTTCCTCCACTTGGGCTTCATCCTCAATCATTTGGTCTTCCTCATTTTGACTATGAATGCTTGTTTTATCACAAAACAGGTGAGGGCTCACTTTGTGATGACGTTTTGCTTTAAAAGTAAACCAGTTTAATAAACAGCAAGGGTGTTCTAGATAAAACTGCTACAACTTTTGGCACTTTAAAGCTCCAAAAGAACACAATTTACCCTTTAAAATGCTCTCAAAACAAAACAGTACAAACATGAAGAAACTCTTAATGTCCAATGGCAAATAAGCACACTTTTTTTCTTTTCTTAAACCCACTTTGCAAATAACCACCTCTTTAAACTTAAAACACAGAAGTTCAGCTTAGAAATGTATTGATTTCTTAACTAATGGAGATTTGAGTGCAACAACTTCAAATAAACAGTCTTTGCAAATAGGCAGTAATGCACACATTAATTATCACTCAGTTGTCCAAGACCTTTATGGCTTTGCTTGAAAATGCTCTTTAAACCGTGTGTATCTTCATATTTCTTCATGTGTGCAGTGCATGGTTTGCTTATCTGGGAGTCCTCAATGAGGCACCGCTCCTGGACATGTTGAAACAAGCTTGCTGATCCTTTGAAGTTCCCGCATCCTCAATTAATGGCCACTTGTGTTGATTAACAGTCTGAGTTTTCACTATAGCTCCCTCGAAGCACAGGCAAACACAAGTGGTTTCCTTTCACTGATTTTATTCGAAGACTTTCCTCCAAATTAACCATGAAAACTAAAACACACAGTTTAATAAAATAAAGGTGTTAATTTGGTCTATATTAATCATATATCCCATAACCTACATATGTTTAAGCATGTGAGAGTGTTTAATGATTACATATGTAAAGCGACTTCACACCTCAGAATAGGACAAAGGGTCTCAACCGCCAGTGAAGATCAAAGGGCATCCGAGGCACTGCGGTGGAGACCGGATGGGTTGCCCTGACCTCCCAGGGCCAGGTGGAGGAGTACGGAGACAAAAGAGGAGATTAAGATAGTGAGGGATGTCAGTTTTTGATATGCATGTCTTTTGTTATGTGCGAGTATAAGTTCGTAGAGCCGAAGGTGTTCGCTCTCTTACTTCTTCTGCTGCTGCACCTAGATGAGACTTGTTAGAGGAGCTGATAATAAACTTTGGTTTATGAATCACATCGCCTCGTTATTTCAAGCTCCTCTACACTGGTGACCCTGACGTGAGAATGGACCAGAGGCGTTCCCCCGCGATCGACTCATCTGTGGCGACCCAGGCAGACGCTGGCGCCCATGCAGACAGGGAAACAGATGGACGACATTCCCCCACGGCAGAAGTGATAGAGAGGGCTCAACTGAGCACCAGCACCACGGAGAGAGCCGAAGCAAGGCACTCTCACCCTGCCGACACATCAGTGACGGTCCACACAAACGCCGTCACCGTCAAGCTGCCGGACTTCTGGCAGGAAGACCCCGCCTCGTGGTTTCAGCAAGCTGAAGCCCAGTTTGCACTTGCGGGCATCACGGCTGACGATACAAAGTTTTATCACATCGTCGCCAAACTCGACGCCGCCACTTCGAGATGTGCGCGGAGCATAATCCAGCGGCCGCCGGCCCAGGACAAATATAAAGAACTGAAAGCGACAAGCGTCAAGCAGCAAGACTTCTGCACGCTGGCTCACGAAGCTCAACGGCTCGTCAACGCCTGCAAGGAGCAGACACCCACAGCAGCATCCGCAGACCTCAACATTGATGTCCGGAGCCAAGAGGAGCCACAAATCACCGAGCAGAATCAGCCCGCGGTGACAGCGACACGGCCAGGACGCAACAGACGGAGCGACATTTGTTATTACCACCACCGCTTCGCCGAGAAGGCTTACAAATGCGTTCCCCCCTGCAAATTAACGATTTCGGGAAAACGCCGAAGCCGAGAGCCGTTAACAGCGGCGGTTCTCGGCAAAAAAAGCAAGCTTTTATATGTGACGGACGGACACACCGGCAAGCAGTTCCTTATCGACACGGGAGCTCAACTAAGTTTTGTCATGCCCTCCCAAGTAGACCGGGCCATGGGCCCCCAGGGCAATGGAGCGGTGGCAGCCAACGGCTCCATCATCGACACTTTTGGCGAAAAGAGCCTGCCCCTCTCCATCCACGGCTGCAACTACAGATGGACATTTGTTGTAGCGGCGGTGAGTTTTAACTTGTTGGGCGCAGATTTTTTGTGTGCACATGGGTTATTAGTTGATCTAGCAAACAGACGCTTGGTTAATGCACTGTCCTTTGCTTGTATTCCCTGCTCAGCTTGACTTTCTCCACCACCCGTGCAGGCTAGCGTCACCACAGCAGGAGGTAAGTTTGATCAACTCCTCACCCAATTTCCAGCACTCACAATTCCCAAATTCTCAGCCACAGTGGCTAAACACGGGGTCGAACACTTCATTCCCACAACGGGCCCACCCGTATTCGCCAAAGCTTGGCGCTTAGACGCGACCAAGCTCGCCATAGCTCGAGACGAGTTTACCACCCTTGAAAAATTAGGCATTATCAGACGCTCGAAAAGCCCCTGGGCGTCACCACTTCACATGGTCCCGAAATCCGACGGTTCTTGGAGGCCGTGCGGCGATTACTGCAGATTAAACAATGCGACAGCGCATGACCGCTACCCAATTCCTCACATTCAAGACTTTTCACTACATCTGGCGGGTGCGCGCATTTTTTCAAAAATAGACCTAGTCCGCGGTTATCATCAAGTCCCAGTTAGAGCAGAGGACATTCCTAAAACAGCTGTAATAACCCCCTTCGGTCTTTTTGAATTTTTGCGGATGCCTTTCGGCCTCAAAGGTGCTGCTCAAACCTTTCAGCGGATGATGGACGCGGTATTACGCGACCTCCCTTTCGTGTTCATCTACCTCGACGATATGCTGGTAGCCAGCTCGTCTGAGGAAGAACACGAGCAGCATCTCACTATGGTTTTTCAGAGACAAGAAGAGCACGGGTTAATAATCAATCCAGCCAAATGCAAATTCGGCGTGTCACAAATTGATTTTTTAGGACACAGAGTTTCTCCGAAGGGGGCAGTCCCACTGCCAGACAAAGTTCATGCAGTAAAATGTTTCCCACAGCCACAAACGGTCAAATCGCTGCAAGAATTTTTGGGAATGGTTAATTTTTACAACCGTTTCCTCCCCCACGCAGCTCAGCTCATGCAGCCCCTATATGACGCGCTCAGAAAACAAAAACCTTCCAACGCGGTCGAATGGACCCCGGAGCGCGAACGCGCCTTCGCGGAAGTAAAAAGTGCCCTAGCTAATGCCACATTGTTGGTTCACCCCGATCCCTCGGCCCGCATTGCGCTAACCACAGACGCTTCAGACCTGGCCATAGGGGCAGTTGTAGAACAACATGTCAGCGGAACCTGGCAACCTTTGGCATTCTTCAGCAAATCGCTAAATCAAACTGAGTGTAAATACAACACTTTTGACAGAGAGCTGCTAGCGCTTCATTTATCCATCCGCCTCTTCCAGTTCTGGTTGGAAGTGCGGTGTTTCACGGCTTTTGTAGACCACAAACCGCTCACCTTTGCGATGGCTAAAATTTCCGAACCGTGGTCAGGCAGGCAACAAAGACAGCTGGCTGCGATTTCAGAGTTCACCACAGACATTCGACATGTGGCAGGCAAACTTAACGTGGTAGCAGACTGCCTCTCTCGCGCTGTGACATCGCCAGAGCGCGAGGAGACAGATTATACTACCTCAGCCGCTGAACTCTTCGCCAACGCGGACACATACGCAGCACCAATCCACACAGGGATAGATTATGCAGCCATGGCAGAGGAGCAAAGTAGTGATGCGGACGTGCACGCACTCCTGTCTGGACCAACAGGGCTAAGGCTGGAGGAAAGGGTTTTACGCGATGGTGTGCTCCCCCTAATATGTGACATCTCAACCTGCCGACCTTGCCCGTTAGTCCCAGCTGCATGGCGCCGCCATATTTTCGACTCGATTCACTCCCTCGCGCGCCCAGGTGTGCGCGCTTCGGTTAAAATGGTCGCCGAAAAGTTTGTGTGGCCTGGCCTGCGCAAAAACGTAAAAGAATGGGCAAAGACTTGCATTTCTTGTCAGCGCGCCAAAGTACACAAACACACAAAAGCCCCTCTGGAGCCTTTTCGAATCCCTGCTAGAAGGTTCGACCACATTCATGTCGACCTCGTGGGGCCACTACCTTCCTCCCAAGGTTTCACACACCTGTAAACAATGATAGACCACACCACGCGCTGGCCAGAGGCAGTCCCTCTGGCGTCAACCACAGCGGAGGAAGTCGCTCGCGTTTTTTTGACAAACTGGGTGGCACGTTTCGGCGTCCCATCGGACATCACTTCCGATAGGGGGCCTCAATTTGTCTCGGGGCGACAATTCACCGCACCACCACTTATCACCCTCAGGCTAATGGGTTATGCGAGCGTTTTCACAGATCTTTAAAGGCCGCCCTCAGAGCCTCACTAACGGATACAAATTGGGTAAATAAACTTCCCTGGGTTTTATTGGGGTTGCGTGCTGCGCCCAAAGAGGATCTAGACGCCTCCCCAGCAGAATTAGTTTTTGCACAACCTCTCAGGCTCCCAGGTGAATTTTTACCAGAGAACCCAGAGCCAGGGCATCTTCCAGCCCCGAGGTTTTTAGGCAGCAACGGACCGGACTCTCTCCCCGGACCGGCACATCACTCTTTTCCACCGGTTTTTGTTCCCCAAGCTTTAAAAAACGCTGAATTCGTTTTTGTTAGGCATGAAGCTTTAAAACCAACTTTCCGCCCACCATACAATGGGCCATTCAGAGTGCTGGAACCTGGTGATAAGCATTTTGTGCTTGATTTAGGGGACAGAAAAGAAACAGTCAGCATTGACAGACTTAAACCTGCCTTCTTGTTGAGAGACGAGGCTGCACGGTTGGCGAGAGCACCTCGGCGGGGTAGACCCCCCAAGAGAAAAGACTCAGCCCCCCTGCAGGGAACAATTAACCACTCTCCTCCCCAAGCTGCAGATTCCTTACAGGAAGGTCCCACCAGGACGCCCAAGCAGACCCACAGCAGATTCGGGAGAAGATTAAAACCCAGACGGCACAGAGACTGATGCAAACTACTCAACAGTTGTTCACTAATTGTGCTGTAACAGTTTAGGACTGACTTGTGATATTACTATGCTGTTATGATTACCACTGAACTCTCTTAGGAGCATGGCTGCTGGAAAGTTTCTTCTGTGTCAAGAGGTGTAGCAGTTAGTATGTCATAATAATTATCTTAAACTGTGAATTTTTCTATTGTCCTTTTCTTAGTCGTTTGGGGGGGGCTGTGGTCTATATTAATCATATATCTCATAACCTACATATGTTTAAGCATGTGAGAGTGTTTAGTGATTACATATGTAAAGCGACTTCACACCTCAGAACAGGACAAAGGGTCTCAACCGCCAGTGAAGATCAAAGAGCATCCGAGGCACTGCGGTGGAGACCAGATGGGTTGCCCTGACCCCCCAGGGCCATGTGGAGGAGTACGGAGACAAAAGAGGGGATTAAGATAGTGAGGGATGTCAGCTTTTGAGATGCATGTCTTTTGTTATGTGCGAGTATAAGTTCGTAGAGCCGAAGGTGTTCGCTCTCTTCTTCTTCTACTGCTGCACCTAGATGAGACTTGTTAGAGGAGCTGATAATAAACTTTGGTTTATGAATCACATCGCCTCGTTATTTCAAGCTCCTCTACAGTTAACATAAAATGGCATGTAAAATCAACTTCTTAAAATCAACTGAATAAATAAAATACAAAAGGACAAATAAAAAGATCAAATACCTTGTTGGCTTCATGCTACAAATGAGGGAACAAGAGCCTTCAGTCCTCCCAGGATTTCCAAATGTCCAAACTCTCCTCAACATCCATGCTGTGTGACCTTCCCTTCTGCATACAGGCTAAACCTTTTTCTACTGAAAGGCACAACCAACCTTTAAAATAAAAGCACCAAAACTTGATAAAATAAAACTATAGACAAATAGTCAATGAAACAGAAACATTCCCCAAATCAAAACAAATATTGCCAATCTTGTAAACACAATGATAAAAGTACAACTATGATGACAGTTACACGGGCCTTCCCTCTGGCAGGGCTCCTTCCTTCTGGCACAAGCTCTTTCCTCAAGCAGGACCTCTCTGGACTGCCAAAGCACCTCTTATATCTTGTGCAGCCCAGGTGCTGCACATCCCCAATCAGTACAGATGCTGCTGATTATTAATTAGGGGAAGCAGGGTGGAAGAAAACAACATCTCCAATTAAAAGCACAGGCTAAAATATAAAAAACTACAAAATATGCAACTTATAAATAAACATGCAACACAAATTTAAAAGCTCTAAAATCCAAAAAACACAATGATACCTGTAAGACTCTTTTCTCTGTAAAAGTGTGTTCAAAATTGGACAGCAAGCACAAAATCATTTAAAATTACATCAGAGGATTAAAAATCACATAAGATGAGCTATTCCACAACTTATCTTTTATTGAATCATGCAGAGAGTAACACAACTGCGGGTCCTCGTCCTCAGCATGACCCGACAGAAGACCCCAAAAAAGAATAGAAAATGGTAAATATAGTCTTCTGGTTCTGGTCAGTCCCAGCAACCTCTCACAATGGCTATCTTCTTGTTGAGCTGGTCTGAATCAGTTTCTTCATCAGATGTCTCCATGCCCTGGAGCGGCCCCTGGCAGATGTATCCTGTTGATGCCAAACTGTCTTCTTTAACTTCCTGTCGCAACCCCATGACCCAAAAACACTTCTTTATTTCTCTATGTGTCAGCAAAAGCAGTTCTTCGTTGTTAAGCAATAGTCGGTGCATGTGTGTGAGCTAGAAACCACATCCTGTTATTTGATCATGTAGCAGTGCAGAGACTTCACACAGCAGAAAGCACATTGTATTTGTATTGTATACTTTATTGATCCCCAGAGGGGAAATTGACGGCATCCACCTGGATGGATGAAGCAGCCACGGTACGGCGCTATCCCTTTACCATTCACACACACATTCACACCTAGGGCCAATTTAGAGTCTCTAATTAACCTAACCTGCATGTTTTTGGCCTGTGGGAGGAAACCAGAGAAATCCCGGCGTAAACCCACGCAGACACGGGGACAACATGCAAACTCCACACAGATCACTGTTGGTCAGGGACTGGGATCGAACCAGGGATCCCATGGCCAAGGGTGAGTTGCTGTGCTGCCGCAGTGCTAACCACTGTGCCACCGCACCGCCCAGTGTGACCCCTTTTATCTAATTAGCACATTCTGAAGTAAAACATTCTTATCTATCTAAAATATTCTATCACAGAATCCCTCTTTTGGCTCCGAGCCAACACCTTAGGCAGACACATCAACAAGCAGACCCTGGATATGTTTTATTGATTGATCATGACATGAGTGACAAACCTGTTGGCAGTATATTTTTATTAAGCAATCATATTTATGCATTTCCTTTATTCATTGATGTATATTTACAGGCAAAAACTTTCATGCTGGCCCCACTGCCTGGCGACCTTTTCAGAGACTTTTATCAATGAAATAAACAGCAAAATGGATAAATGATAAATGAGCAAAGCAAAACATTTCAAGTCAGAAGATATTTCTGTCCTTGTATGCTGTATCTGGGCCTCAAGGCCTGCCGTACAACAGAGCTTTAAACCTTCACATCTATTCTGACTACATGACCGCAACTACCACAATATTTGAAGATACCTGTAAAAAAGCACAAGAAGTAAGAAGGGACCAGAGGTTAGTAAGTAAGTAAAAGTAAGTAAAATTTATTACCTCCGCCAAAGAGGTTATGTTTTTGCCTGGGTTTGTTTGTTTGTCTGTCTGTTTGTGACCAACATAACTCAAAAAGTTATGGACAGATTTTGATGAAATTTTCAGGAAATGTCCAAACTGGGACAAGGAAGAAATGATTAGATTTTGAGAGTGATCCCAATCATCGTCTGGATCCAGGAATTTTATAAAGGATTCTTTATCATAGGGAGATAGGGCTAGTTGAGCATATGCACATATAGCTCCACAATAACTAGTCAGGGTGATTGGAAAAAATATACAGAATAATAAGTTCCCAAGTCCAGCAATTAAATGCAATTAAATTTTTGAATAGATCACAGCATGGGGGACTGAGCTGCCTTGGCGGAGGTCTGCGCTCTCCAAGTGCTTTTCTAGTTTATATAGCTCATCTCACAGAAAGAATCAGAGTGCTTCACAATAAAATAAAACACCCAATCACAAATACAACAATAAAGGCATTGAAAAAAGTAAAATCATGAAAAACATAAAAACCATAATCCATAATCAAACTAAAAAGCGTGTTTAAACAGCAGTGTCTTCAGCTGCTTTTTAAAAGTGTCAACAGAGTCTACTGAGCGCAAAGACAATGGTAGAGCATTCTACAATTTTGGTGCCACTGCCTGAAAGGCTCTATCACCTTGAGTTTTAAAATGAGTTCAAGGGACAGCCAATAAAAGTTGATCCAACGTTACTAGTACATGGCCCACCGCAGGAGGGTGCCTTCAGCGCACTCCCTTTTCATGTAAGTTTATATGTATGAGTGTGGTGTTGGATGTGTGTACAGTGGACAGAACAGTGGATAGCAGAAAGACACAACATATATACATTTCAAACAATGGCCTCTCCTTCATCACTGTCATTCCCAGATACACAATGGTCATTGTCATGAAGGAGAGACCTACACTCCTCTTGGGAGTGGACTTGAGCCATCATCCTTTGGGCTGGCTCTTTAGACAGTGTGGTGACTATACATCTTTCCAACAGTATTTTTAGGCATGGGATGCAGCAACAGCCCACCACAAGAATCATTGCCAGTGAGATGACTATGATCAGAATTACTGAGCGTACCACACCTGCCCAACGTCCAAATATTGACTGCAACCATGCAGTAAAAGCATCAGGCTCATACCCAGTATTTTGTCACCAGGTTCCAGTGGGGTGGCGTCTCCTTGTGTGTCCTTGTTGAGAATGTCCGGAACCTGTTGAGAGAGCTTCAGATATTTTCTTTAGACTCTTGATGTACTGTAACATTTCTACAGCTTGGCTGTTTGTAGGAGTTAAAGGTGAATCAACAAATGGTCCTGGCATTTTTCTCCCTGTTAGCAGCTCATGGGGAGTCAAGCGAAGCGTTGTGTTGGGGGTAGATCGCAGTTCCATCAGCATTAATGGCAGTGCATCAACCCATGTCATGCCTGTCCCCATGCATTGTTTGGCTAGCATTCTTTTCAGTGTACCATTTGCTCTCTCAACTAGCCCTTGGGAGGATGGATGCACCACAGAAACAAACTTATGCCTTAAGCCTAAGGCACATTCAGCTTCCTTCAAATGTTTATTTGCAAAATGGCTTCCATTGTCTGACCTGATCACTCTTGGAAAACCATGCCTAGGAATCACTTCCTCTGTCAGCCATTTAATCACTTCCTTTGCACTTTTTGCTTTACATGCTTCAGCCTCAACCCATTTTGAAAATGTATTCACACATACCAACAGGTATCTGTAGCCTCTGCATCTGTTTTCTGTGCTCATATCTGTACAGTCAATCACAATGTCTTTTCATGGCCCTTCAGAGGCTGGAAACGCTCCCATAGAGGCCTTTAATGTGTGTTAAGGATTAAACTTCTGGCATGCTTCACATTCAGAGACAACTAGTTCTTCAACCTCAACCAAATGTGGATGCCACCAATGTACTTCAGTCAAAGCAGAGATTTTTGTTTTTGAGACATGGCCTATTAAGTGTGCTTCTCTACACAACAACAACAACACCTTAGCCGAGGTTATTAGCCTTCCATCAATTGATCTCCACAAACCTTCTTCATCCTTCTTTGCTCCTTTCTCTATCCACCTACTCTTTTCCTCAGGACTTGCCTTCTCTTGTAGCTGCCTGATGTCCTCTATGCCTAGTTTCATGTACTCCTGATCCTCTTTCTGCACCATCATGTTTACTTGCACAACAAAACCACCTGCTTGCTTAGCAGCTAAATCAGCAGCTTCATTTCCTTTGGCTACAATTGGCATTTCCTCTTTGGTGTCCTTTGCACTTCAAAACTGCCACCCTCTTTGGTTGACCCATGACCTCCAGCAGCTCAACCATTTCTGGTAGGTTAGCTGAAGTGAGAAAACCCTTCCTTTTCCAATGTGGCAAATCAACATGTGGAGCCTGGTGAGCATAAGCTGAATCAGTGTATATGTTTGCCTCTTGTTGTTTAGCATATTGACATGCTTTAGTGAGAGCTACAATTTCAGCTTTTTGGGCAGAGGCAGGCTGGTCTACCATTCCTGCCTCTACAGTTTGAAATGCACCTGTCTCCTCATCATATTTTACAATGCATTTGAAGCACTCAAAGATCCATCTGTTTTCCTGTAGCAACATCCATCACAAAAAAGATTCAAATTTGGATGTTCAGTTTCATTAGCTTGGAGATTTGGAACAGCTTTCATGTCTGATTTGTTATAATACATAAATAGTGAAGATTAGTTAGATATTACACAAAGTCCTCGCACACACAAGCTACACACATACATTCACACACGCACACACACACACACACACACACACACACACACACACACACACACACACACACACAAAGTGCTTTAGCTCCACACACACACATGCACACGCATACATGCACACCCACAAAAACTCTAGTCTGTTTCCTGCTTCCATATATGGGCAAGGGGTTGCATGGGCTAAAACAACAGAATGCCATAAAGGACTAAAGAGGAGACATCTGGCCAGAGAGGAGCCATAAAAGTCATAAAAGCAAAAAGACATCTGGAGTCATTGGAGTCATTGAAACGCTGAGAGGAAGGACGTGGAAGCTATTTGGACCTGAGAAGACCGGTTTGGACCAGTTTGGACAATGGACATGTATTGTTGGAGAGTTGCTGGGAAACACCCATCAACTCAGAAGCTATATATAGGCGGGGATTCCTTTATTCAGGGTCTTGGACCAAGTTGAGCTGCTGAGACCCATGGCCGTGTTTGACTACCTGCGTGATTCAATAAAAGTTAAGCTGAGAAATAGTATTTCTTCTGTAATTATTGGTTGGTTAACTGAAAAGATTCTGCTAACTGTCCAAAATTAATTTTTACAGATTCCACAATTGCAGAACAGTCATGAGGTTCACCTGTGAACATGTCCTCTGCCATGTTTGTGCCTTCATTTGTGTAAATGACATTTGGTGCTTACAATATTCTTTTCAACCTTTTGTGTTCTTTTGGCTGAGAGTGTGAACAACACACTTTGTAGGTATGATGCTACCCCATGCATTGTGTGCCCAATCACAGTGTATTGCATGGTAATGTGAGAGGTTTTCTGCAGTGCTTTGGCTATCGCGGCAACATGACGTGTGCATGGTGGGTGTCCTTTCTCTATGTTGTCTAATGTTGAGCTGTAATACATTAGGACTGACCTTGACCCTGTACCTTCCTTCTTCTGATACAGAATGGCGTTCATAATGCCATGCTGTTCAGAAACATCAAGATGAAATGGGGAAGCATAATCAGATGGTTTGAGTGTGCATGCATGTGACATCAGTTGTTTTAGTTCACTGAAAGCACCCTCAGCTGAAGTAGTCCATTGCAATGGTGATGTGAGATTTTTGTGTCCTGCTTCCTTAAGAAGGTTGCGTAGTGGTTGAATAAGCACAGTATAATGTGGTTGTAAAGGTCATATGGTCAAACAGAGTCTATCCATGGGGCCCATGAAATGTATTTATCTACCAGTTGATTTTTGTCAGGGCTCACATCATTCAGTTGTAGCCACCACACAGTTGCAGAAGAGGTTTGATCTTCCTTTGTGTCTGTTTCCTGTACTTGCAACTGTGGAGCATGATGAGAAGCGAGCTCCTGTGTCCACCATAACTTCATAAGTTTTATCTCCCACCTTGAGGGACAGCATTGGATCCGAAAGTGCTCCCTCTTCAGTGTGGCTCCCTGGGCCCCATCATTGTTGACTGGGCATCATGCTCTGGTTGAGAGCCATGTGTGATTGCTGAGGCTGCTGTGTCTGCTGTGGCTGATCTGGCCACACCCCAGGGCCTGGGGGTGGGGTTGGTGTGTATGGGTACCAGTTATGTCCTCTTTCAGGGGCTGAATATAGTCACAAGCCCAATGGCCTGACCTTCCACATTGATAACATGTTCGGTGGACCATTTGATCTCATGCCACCTCTGTATGCACCTCTTCCACACCCTCTTTGTGGTGGACGGGAATACCATTGTTGTTGGGGTGCCAACACAAAAGGTTCAGCAAGGACCGGGCCAATAATGGCCTGAGGGGGTTGCCACTGTAATGGCTGGAACCTGTACGGTAGTTTTTTGTTTTTTGTCTTTATTCACTACATCCCTAGCTGCTTTCAGCTGGGCTTTTACCAGCTGATTTGATAAATATGCTGTTTCTGTCTCTTTGTCATTTTGTTTTTTTATTGTATTATTTCACATAATGATGCACATGTGACAGCCATTCTGCCCAGGGGTGGTATTCAATCCCACTACCCCTTCCAGTGTGGCTCTGACAGGCGGTGGTACTGATGTCTGAATGACATTGCGGAATACCACCTGTGTGGTGGCATTATTATTTGGGTTTTCTCCAGTCATGTCAGTCCAAAGTGCCAAACACCTATCCACATAGGTTCCTGCCTCCTCTCCTTTTTTCACGGGAATATCTGTTAGTTCAGCACTGGTGAGATCTACAGGGAGCATCCCTCTCATTACTGCAAAAATGTTATCACTGTGTTCTCTGAATTGAGCCTCATCAGGCTCATTAGTGGTGCCAGCCTCTTCCTCTATGTTCTTAAGCATAGAGGCTGATATATGAGTAGCCAATATCCTTCTAACATCTGCCAAGCACAAACGGCAACCAACTGTGGCCTTCTGCATAGCTCTAATCCACGGAGAGGCACCTGAAGTTAGTGGAGGAAATGTGTCACAAATGCCTTTAAGGTCCTTAAATGACCATTCTGAATATTGTGCTGCCCCAGTTTCAGTAGCTATCATGGGCATGTGTCTATAGTTTACTTTAGGCATGTCTCCTGCTTGTAAACGCATGTGCTGAGGTGTCTTTTCAGTCAGATTTTCCATCGTGGATCCATAATCATCAAATTTCCACTGTTTTTGTGTGCCTGTAGGTGCATTTTTGTCTGTGTAATCAGTTAATTTCTTAGGGGTGGCTTCCCCAGTAACAGATAAATTATGCAGACTGGTTCTAGGTGTTGTTAAACGTTTTTCTAATATTTTCAGTCCACTTAATGCAGCCTCCCAGTCTTCTCCCTCATCCCGTTTCCTGTTTTGCTGAAGGGGTTGAGGTGAGAGGCAATCCTGATCTATCAGGGCCCTTCTCCTCTCCCTCCTATCCCTCACAGTCATGATCATGCTGACTCATAGGCTTGTTAGACGTTGGTTGGTTAATGATTTGTTGTACTGTGTCTGCAGCTGTCTTACTATCTTTTGTGGTCAACATTGGCCTCATGTGTAGTACTCCTGTTACTGCATTTATCATATCATGGTTTCTTTCAACAAATGTAGTAAGGGAAATTTGTTTGGAGAGCATGTTTACACACAGAGTGTGTTTTCTGACCCTGGTAGAAATCATTGATCCTACATATCACACACCCCAGTGTTGAAACTTTTTGACTTCCTTTTTTCTGTCTTTGACCTCTGTCTGTCTCTCAATTGCCTTTCCTGTCCTCTTATATATTTCCTTCACAATAAAAAATGGTTTTGATGCTGCCATGCTAGTCAAATAATCTATACAAACTATGGGAAGAAAAAGTTAATAGATATTTACAGCCCTAGGGTCCAAACTCCAGATCCTGCACCCTTTCTACAATTCTGGCCACATCAGGCTTTTACTTAGATCCTGTTGACCCAAGCAGGTGTGGCCAACTCAGAATTATAGTGGAAAAGAGGATCTTTTGTTTCTGGTGGACCAAAAAATATTTACATTTCCCGGGGCTTTCGCCTTTATTTCCAAACCCACAAAATGCACTTCCTCTTGTTCCAGACAACCAGAAATGGGAATTTGGGTATTAGAGCTAGCCTCTTTCACTCTACACCACTCTTCGTGTCTTAAATTGGGATATTAAGAGGTTAACCACCCACACATGTATCCCCACAAGACTGTCAGAATCAATACATTGTCAACATGCACAATATGCACAATCTGCAGTTTGTTGTGTATTTGAGTGTGTGTCTTTCCCTGCTGCTCTAAATCACTTTTTAACCTTAACCAGTTTAACTATATGTAGCAGGTCCTTACATAAATCCGCGTCCGGTATCTATACCAGAGGGACCTTATCATATAGATTAATCCCAGATTAATTTTAACAAACTGGCGATACAGTTATTCACTATTTGCTGTTATTGTAAAGTCTCATACTGTGTCACTTCATTTTCATTATTCTTGTATTTTTATGTTACTCACTCATTGATGAAATTTGAGAGTCTTGTAGTGATTCCTATATTACTCACTCACTGATGAAATTTGAGAGTCTTTTAATTATTAGAGTTCCTTATTTATATGCTCACTTGATGTAAAATAAGATCTCGCTCTATATTATTATTTTATTATCATTCATATATTACTCAATCAGTTGATTAAAATAGATTTTCTTGTAATATATAGTACTTCCTTGTATATATTACTCACTCGATTGAAATTGAGGTTCTTGTAATATATAGTACTTCCTTATCTGTATTAATGCTTCTTATTTCTCTATAAAAAAGTGGCTCAGTGATCTGACCCTAAAATGTACCATTGACTAGGTGGCTCATTAATGTTAACCTAAAATATAATGATCAAAATACTTTTTGCATGTTCTTAGTTTTTTCAAAAAATGACATCCATCCATCTTCTTCCGCTTAATCCTTTTTGGGTCACGGGGGGGGGGGGGGGGCTGGAGCCTATCCCAGCATCTTTGGGCAAGAGGCAGGGTACACCCTGGACAGATCGCCAGTCCATCGCAGGGCCAACACAGAGAGACAAACAACCATTCACTCTCACAGTCATACCTAAGGACAATTTAGAATCCCCAGTTGATGCCAATTAACCTAACGCATGTTTTTGGCATGTGGGAGGAAACTGGAGAAATCCTGGAGTAAAGCCATGCAGACACGAGGAGAACATGCAAACTCCACACAGTTCACTGTTGGTCGGGGGCTGGGATCGAACCCAGGATCCCCCGGCCAAGGGTTAGCTGCTGTGCTGCCGCAGTGCTAACCACTGCGCCACCGCGCTGCCCTAAAAGAAAAAAAAAATGACATTAAATTCTCAATTTTTTTTGTAATTTTTGTGAAAATTATAATTATGACGAAAAGACTTTGACTGAGTATTATAGACAATTCTACAGGAATTTAGAAGAGATTTCCTGCTTACCTTGTGAAATTGGGCGCCCCGAATTGTCTGTAATAAACAGGCAAAAACTTTTTGTTCGGTCACCTCCGATGTCCGTTCAATGGAATCGGCCAACTGGCCAATCGTGTTGGCGGTCACCAAGTTTTAAGACTCTTTTCTCTGTAAAAGTGTGTTCAAAATTGGACAGTTAGCACAAAACCATTTAAAATTACATCAGAGGATTAAAAATCACATGAAATGAGCTATTCCACAACTTATCTTTTATTGAATGATGCAGAGAGTAACACAGCTGCGGGTCCTCATCCTCAGCACGACCTGACAGAAGAAGACCCCAAAAAAGAATAGAAAAGGGTAAATATAGTCTTCTGGTTCTGGGTGGTCCCAGCAACCTCTCACAATGGCTATCTTCTTGTTGAGCTGTTCTGAACTGGTTTCTTCATCAGATGTCTCCATGCCCTGGAGCAGCCCCTGGCAGATGTATTGTGTTGATGCCAAACTCTTCTTTCACTTCCTGTCGCAACCCCATGACCCAAGAACACTTCTCCGTTTCTCTATATGTCAGCAAAAGCAGTTCTTCGTTGCTAAGCAATAGTGGGTGCATGTATGTGAGCTAGAAACCATATCCTGTTATTTGAGCATGTAGCAGTGCAGAGACTACAGCATACATACAGCAGACATACAGCAGAAAGGACATTGTGTGACCCTTTCCTCTAATTAACACATTCTGAAGTAAAACATTCTTATCTAACTAAAATATTCTATCACACGCTTCCACCCTATGACATTAACCTTTTGAATATGTTGTGAATGCCCCTTGCAGAGCATTAGTGAGATGCCAGATGCCAAACAGTAAGTTTGCTCGTTTATTTACAAGAAGACAAAATGACAAAATAAACAGCCACGTGGGGCAAAACACGAACATATACTGAGGTACAAAATAATAAACTCTAGATAAACTAGGAGGGACAGCGAGGACAGAGCCTGTGCTGTACAAAGACACTTACTAAGGCATGCAGCGAAAAGTCCAAGACACAGGGAAAGACTGGAGTCGGGAACAGGAGCTTCAGTCCATCATCACGAAGGTGTATCACAGTGAGGAGTGACCCTCAGCTGCTTCCTTAAATACAGCGCACAAACAAATCAGAAAAGAGGTAAAGTAATTAACAAAAATGACAAGCAGCTGTCATGTCGCCGGCTCGGCTTTGACAGCCAGAAGTGTGGCCGTGACGCTGTCCTAAAAGCAAACCCTGGACTCAATGGTGGAAAAGGAGAAATACTGAGCAACCTGAGTGCGGACAGAATCAGCGCTCAGATCACCACAGAATGTGTCTGTCACCGAATTGTGACATAACCCCTAGTGGTCAAGAGTGGCAAATATTTTTGTCAGTAAAATTGTTCAGATTTCCAAGGCTATAACTTGAAAGTGGTAAGAGATAATGGCTTACTGTCAACTAGAAAGATGTAAAATATGAGCCAAAGTTTCAGAAAGGAATAAATTTACACATCTAATTTGCATAATGTCACGGCACCTCTTTAAATTCCATAACTCAGTCAAAACTGGACTTTGGACGTATTTACACAAAGAATGGTTCAGTCTTTTAACACCTTCTTTTGTACAGAGGTACCTCATCATCTTATCTTCAAAGTATATGAACAAGAAATCAGTACATTAAAAAAAACAACAGAAATTCCTCACTTACTTTTGACAAAGGGGGTCTGACTGGCTGGCATGGTCGCTGCGTTTTCATCCATCGAGGTCGTTATTTTGCGTTCTGTCGGTCATGTACCATCTCTACCACATTTAAAAGTCTTATGATTATCCCACATAAATTTCACTTGTATCCCGCAGCTATTTTCGGCATACAAAGCCGACAAAGTGACGGTGACCAATCGCGGCCATATTAGTTTTCTGGGCTAAAATGCTAAAAACAGGAAAAGGAAATGAGGAGTTCTTCTTCTTTGGTGTATTACGTGCCATCCATTGAGTCCTCCAACGGATGTCTGCCGCCTTCTGAAACTGGCAGATCAGTACAGATCAGCACAAATCCTGAATGGAGCCGATCATGTCAGAGTGAGATGACAGGTGCAGCGCCGCACTCTGCCACTAGGAGCACGCAAATTCACACACTCAGAGGGTTAACACCATGTCTAATTATAAATGGCAAATGCTAAATGACGATGCTAAGTTGTGCTAATTGGAAACATAGTGTCATGGCGGCCTCTGGGCCGTCATTGGCATCATTAACTCCAGCTGCGCACAGACCAACAGGTGGTAATCAACAGCTGTTAAAAGCCAGCATCGCTGACAGCCCGGCACGGAGTCGTCTGTCCTCCTCGTCAGAGAATGAGCCTGAACTCCGCTCTCTGGCCTCGTCAGGATTCTCTCTCGTCTCGTCTGGAACTTCTCTTGCCTCGTCGAGAACTTCTCTTGCTTCCTCAAGGACCTCTCATCAGAGTCAGCCAAGTAAGAGAACAATCTGTTACTCAACTCCAAATTTATACCCCTGTGCACAGGTGGACCTCCTTGGCGGCGGACCTGCGTCCCCAGCTGACGGGGTAACGCCAACACGCACACGTAGCGCTTCGCTACCACCACGTCTACCGGTACGTCTTGCTCCTCAAATCCCAGAACTGTTATTGTATCAGTTGCAGGAGTATTGGCCACCGCTATCAGTGGAGTCACTGTCATCAGCATCAGTTATATCATCGTCACCACGTTCTGTGGAATCACTCACCTTGTCATCGTCAGGATTGTCATCGTCCCGGTCTGTGGTGTCACAGCCGGTGTCTCGAGAAGAACTTTCCTTGTCACAGCCACGGGTGGAAGCCCCAGCACATTCACGGACATCTTCACCTCCACGTTGCATGGCCGCTGGATCTCTGCAGGACGAAACCTGTGCTGCACCCAAGTAAGCCTCGCTACTTATAGCTTGTCACTAGTGTGGGACAAAAGTAATTGTTTCTGCTTGTATGTTCCAGGGTTGCCGGGTCTCCGTCCAGGGCGCTCAGCTCCAGTGACCAGAACTCAATCCACGCACTCACACTCGCACTACACACCCTCACTCTTTAATAAAGATTATTGTCACTATCTGCCCATGTCAGTGTCTGTCTCCTGGGTCCTAAACCATGTCAGTACGACTCCGTCACGTTGACCCAGCGGACAGCTCACTGTCGCGCCTAATCAACACTCTTAGCGCCCGGGTAGATTTACTAGCTCACCAGCAGACAGTAATCTTAAATCAGCTTACCTTAATTAATGGTCGGCTGGATCGTCTGGAAGGACACCAGACGTTTCCCCCGACCGCAAATATCTCAGCCCCTGCAGGCTTAGCGTCAGGACAAGCTAACACCTCCTCGTCCTCTCGCCTCACCCCTATTCCTACACCTGCCCGGTTCAGCGGAAAACTCGGGGAAGCCCGAGGATTCCTGTTACAATGTGAGTCAGTTTTTCTGCGTGTTCCGGGGGATTTCACTCACGACTCTAGTCGGATTGGCTATGTCATAAATTTGCTGGCAGGAAGAGCCTTAGACTGGGCGTATTCGATCATGGCTAAACCAAGCTATCCCCTGCTTTCTTACCAGGAGTTTGTGTCAGAGTTTTTGTCTGTATTTGATCATACTGATAGGGGTGAGGTGTTGACAGAACGGTTTTTGAGCTTACAGCAGGGAAAGAGATCAGCTGCTGATTACGCTATTGACTTCTGGGTCCTGGCTGCAGAGATTGGGTGGGGGAAGCCATCGCTATGTGGCATTTTCCTACGTAGTCTCAACGACGAGCTAAAGGATGAGTTAGCGGCACGGGACAAACCAGACAATTTGCGAGATTTGATTGCCCTAGCGGTTAGTCTGGATAGCAGATTAAGGGAGCGGGCGGCTGAACGGCGAACTACTTCCCGTTCGGTTAAACCCCGCCCTCGCGTCCCTAACTCCCCTCTTCTCGCTTTACCCGCGTCAGAGGAATCCCCGGATCAGGAAGCCATGATCATTGGCTGGTCTAAAGTGTCAGCAGCTGAGAAACAACGCCGCAGGGATCAGGGCCTTTGTTTCTATTGTGGGAAAGAGTCACATGGGGTGTTCGAATGTCCCAATAAGTTAAAAGGGAAGGCCCGTGGATCGCAGTAGGGGGATTCACGGGCAAGAACTCAGAAGAACCCCTTACTTGTTGTCGTTTACCTCTCAGACTTATCCATACACATACAGAACACTCCACACTAGCGTTAGTAGATTCTGGAGCTGAGCAAAATTTCATTTCTAGAGACCTGGCAACCAGAATGGGCCTTAGCTGTCAGACTCTAGAACCCCCTGTCAAACTGATCACCCTGTCTAAAGCATCTTTGACCACCATTGACCTTCAGACGGCCCCCGTGTCAATTATTGTTTCAGGGAATCACAGGGAGGAAATTCAGTTTCTAGTGCTGCCCGTTTCTTCTTCGCCCGTTATTCTGGGGTACCCCTGGCTGCGCCTACATAACCCCACCATTGACTGGCACGCTGGGAGAGTAACGGCATGGAGTACGTTTTGCCTTAGCGCCTGCCTCCAATCAGCGGCGTGCGCCCCATCCGTTAAGATGCCTCTGCCTGATTCATCCCCACCGGATTTGTCTAAGGTGCCAGAGGTTTATCACGATTTGGGGCAAGTGTTTAGCAAGTCTCGGGCGTTGTCCTTACCCTCCCATCGTCCGTATGACTGCGCCATCAATCTGAAGGCTGGGGCCCCTCTTCCTGCTAGCCGCCTTTACAGCCTATCAGCCCCGGAGCGCGAGGCCATGGACACGTACATCAAGGAGTCCTTGGCCTCTGGTATCATCCGTCCGTCGTCTTCGGCAGTGGGAGCTGGATTTTTTTTTGTTGGAAAAAAGGACGGTTCACTACGCCCCTGCATCGACTTCCGGGGACTGAAAGAAATAACAGTTAAAGACAAATATACTCTGCCCTTGATGAACACTGCTTTTGACTCCCTCCAGGGGGCATCCTGGTTTACTAAACTGGACCTTAGGAATGCCTACCATCTAGTGCGCATTAGGGAAGGAGATGAGTGGAAGACGGCTTTTCGGACCCCCAGCGGTCATTTTGAGTACCTGGTAATGCCGTTTGGGTTAACTAACGCTCCAGCCGTCTTCCAGCGTTTGATAAATGATGTACTACGGGATTTTCTGAACTCGTTTGTTTTTGTTTATCTTGATGATATTCTCATCTTCTCCCGCACACTAGAGGAACATCGGGTGCATGTCCGCAGGGTACTACAGCGCCTCCTGGAGAACCAGCTGTTCATCAAGGCCGAAAAATGTGAGTTCCACACTGATCAAACCTCCTTCCTTGGATTTATTATTGCTCGGAACCAGGTGCTCCCTGACCCTGCCAAGGTCAAGGCGGTTGTGGATTGGCCTGCACCCACCTCCAGAAAGCAGCTTCAAGGTTTCCTGGGGTTTGCTAACTTTTATAAGAGGTTCGTGCCCAATTTTGGTAATATTGCCCGTCCTTTGACTGCTCTCACCTCCCCTAAGACCCCGTTTTGCTGGAGTAAGGAGGCAGCCGGAGCGTTTGAGAAGCTCAAGAGGGAGTTCGCCTCGGCCCGAGTCCTTACTCAGGTGGACCCGAAGCTGCAGTGCTTGGTGGAGGTGGACGCTTCTGATTCGGGAGTTGGAGCAGTACTCTCCCAACGATCTCCTGAGGATGGTAAGATTCGCCCTTGTGCTTTTTTCTCTCACCGTCTCACTCCTGCAGAGAGGAACTACAGCATCGGAGACAGGGAGTTACTGGCAGTGAAACTCGCCTTGGAGGAATGGAGACATTGGCTGGAGGGGGCTGCTCAGCCGTTCGTGGTTTGGACTGATCACCGTAACCTGGAGTACCTCAGGACGGCTAAGCGCCTGAATGCACGCCAGGCTCGCTGGTCCCTCTTCTTCGGCCGTTTTAACTTTACCATCACGTACCGGCCGGGAAGCAAGAACAGTAAGCCGGATGCCCTCTCACGGCAGTTTGACACACCATCCTCTGAGGACCAGGAGACCCCTATCCTGCCGCCTTCCTGCATCATGGGCGCCCTGTCCTGGGGAATCTGCAAGACGGTTCGCCAGGCTCAGAAGACCGAGCCGGACCCCGGGGGGGGGACCCCCGGGCCGCTTGTTTGTTCCACGCGCTGTCCGAGGCAAGGTGATTGAGTGGGGTCACGCTTCCAAGTTGGCTTGTCATCCTGGAGTGGGTCAGACCGTGGATCTTCTCCAAAGGACCTTCTGGTGGCCAGGGTTACGGAAGGACGTTGTAGGCTACATCCGGGCCTGCGCTCAGTGCGCCACCGGGAAGACGACATCATCCCCCCCGGCGGGCCTGCTACATCCGTTGCCGGTTCCTTCACGCCCCTGGTCTCACGTAGCGATGGACTTTGTGACCGGTTTACCCATTTCAGATGACTACACCACGGTTTTAACCATCGTGGACCGGTTCTCGAAGGCGGCCCATTTTGTGCCACTTCGGGGTCTGCCTTCGGCCCAGGAAACTGCGGACCTCCTGGTGCAACATGTGGTCCGTCTTCATGGCATCCCTGCTGATTTTGTGTCAGATCGAGAACCCCAGTTTGTATCACAAGTTTGGAAGGCTTTCTGCGCGGCACTAGGAGCCACAGCCAGCCTCTCCTCTGGTTATCATCCTCAGAGCAATGGCCAGTGCGAGCGGGCTAATCAGGAGCTGGAGGCCACCCTTCGCTGTCATCTCCTCCTGCTCATCCTCCTGGAGCAAGTTCCTGCCTTGGATTGAGTACGCTCACAACGCCACGATCTCCACGGCTACGGGCGTCTCCCCGTTTAAGGCATCATGCGGGTTTGATCCTCCGCTGTTCCCGGAGGAGGAAAAGGAGGTAGCGGTTCCTTCAGTCCAGGCACATATCAAGCGCTGCCGGCGAGTTTGGCTCCTCGCTCGTCAAGCCTTGCTGAAAACTACTAAACGCAATATCCAGGTGGCCAACCGGCATAGGAGACCCGCCCCGGACTATAAGGTGGGTCAGAAGGTCTGGTTGTCAACCCGGAATATTGGTGTACCGGCCGAAAAACGTAAGCTCACTAAGCGCTTCATTGGCCCCTACACCATTAATCGTGTTATTAATCCTGTGTCTGTGTGCTTGTCTCTCCCCTCTTCGATGCGTATCTGCCCCACCTTTCATGTCTCCCAGGTCAAACCGTACATCTCTGATCCCCTGTGCCCTGCTCCCGCAGCTCCCGCACCCCCGAGGATGATCGATGGCCATCCGGCCTGGGGGGTGACTGCCATCCTGGATGTCCGCAGGCGGGGTCGTGGTCTTCAGTATTTGGTGGACTGGGAGGGCTTTGGACCGGAGGATCGTTCTTGGATTCGCCCAGCGTTGATCCTGGATAAACAGCTGATTCGCGATTTCCATCGGGCGAATCCAGGTAGGATTGGGCAGGTGCCTGGAGGCACTGCTAGAGGGGGGAGTACTGTCATGGCGGCCTCTGGGCCGTCATTGGCATCATTAACTCCAGCTGCGCACAGACCAACAGGTGGTAATCAACAGCTGTTAAAAGCCAGCGTCGCTGACAGCACGGCATGGAGTCGTCTGTCCTCCTCATCGGAGAATGAGCCTGAACTCCGCTCTCTGGCCTCGTCAGGATTCTCTCTCGTCTCGTCTGGAACTTCTCTTGCCTCGTCGAGAACTTCTCTTGCTTCCTCAAGGACCTCTCATCAGAGTCAGCCAAGTAAGAGAACAATCTGTTACTCAACTCCAAATTTATACCCCTGTGCACAGGTGGACCTCCTTGGCGGCGGACCTGCGTCCCCAGCTGACGGGGTAACGCCAACACGCACACGTAGCGCTTCGCTACCACCACGTCTACCGGTACGTCTTGCTCCTCAAATCCCAGAACTGTTATTGTATCAGTTGCAGGAGTATTGGCCACCGCTATCAGTGGAGTCACTGTCATCAGCATCAGTTATATCATCGTCACCACGTTCTGTGGAATCACTCACCTCGTCATCGTCAGGATTGTCATCGTCCCGGTCTGTGGTGTCACAGCCGGTGTCTCGAGAAGAACTGTCCTTGTCACAGCCACGGGTGGAAGCCCCAGCACGTTCACAGACACCTTCACCTCCACGTTGCATGGCCGCTGGATCTCTGCAGGACGAAACCTGTGCTGCACCCAAGTAAGCCTCGCTACTTATAGCTTGTCACTAGTGTGGGACAAAAGTAATTGTTTCTGCTTGTATGTTCCAGGGTTGCCAGGTCTCCGTCCAGGGCGCTCAGCTCCAGTGACCAGAACTCAATCCACGCACTCACACTCGCACTACACACCCTCACTCTTTAATAAAGATTATTGTCACTATCTGCCCGTGTCAGTGTCTGTCTCCTGGGTCCTAAACCATGTCACATAGTATATCAGACCATCATTTCTTTGGTTTAAATTACTGTTGAGTTTCTTAGTTTTGTCTGTAAAAAAAATTATTAAAGCTGCAAAAGTGCATGATGGTGGCACATACATGCAAAATAAATAATAAATAAATTAAAAAGGGTCGGAGGAACGAGTTGGCTCTTAATGTAATTTATTTGATTTCTAATGATTTTAACTAGTCAAGTAGTGATAATGAATAAAGTTAAAGTCATCACATGTATTTTATTACATTACCTTTTGTGTTTTTGACTTTCAGATCATGACCAATCTGAAATATTTTTACTAAGAAGCAAACATGTTAAATCAGGTCAGAATGGCATCTTGAGGCTGTGGATCTACACTTAAATTTTCACTGATTTAAACTAACAGCTAATTTACATCGGTAGACAGCAGTGGTGGGTGATTTTCTCATTTTCAGACTTTTTTTATATGTGTTTTTTGTTTATTTGTTTGTTTGTTTTGCAATTTTCCTCTGGCTCAGGAAATATTTAACTTATTGATGCTTACGTTTTATTCATATGATATGATTTAGCAGAAAAAAACTGAAATTTATGAGACTCAAGTCTCAAATGCACATTAAAAACCTCATTCATTGCAAAATTATGAGGGAAAAGGTGCATGTAAAAAAGTAAAAATAAAAGAGATGGTCCTTTTTATGTGATTATCTAAATGGTAGAATTTACAAAAAATGTATATTGTGATATATATCATTATTGTGATATAAGATGACTTCTATCATGATATGAATTTTTTTGTCATATCGCACAGCCCTAACGCTGACCCAGTAACATATACAGTGATTCTTACACCACTGAAATAATCTCACAAGTGTTACCTTTATTATGATACCAATATTATACAAAAACAACCTTGTGGTTGCTGGGATATACTCAATTAATTTTGGACATGCTATTTTTGAGCAGGCGCTACAAAAATTGGCCTGGGGCTTAACCCAGGGTTTACATTGACTCCAGATGTAGTCCGTTGCAGATGTAGTGCAGATGTTTCCTTGCATCCATCCCTACCAGCTCTGTTTGTGTTTTGCAGCGGCATGGATACGAACAAGGTTCGAAATACAAGATTGTGTTACAAATTAACGTGAGATCTTGAGAAAGACCTGAGAGTAACCAAGAAGAACCGATCGTGATCACATGATAACAACAAGGAAGTGTGATGTAGCGGCTCTCCACCTGGATTTTTGGGCTGTTAATAAAGCATAAGTAGCCCATTTATTTTAATTCTATGAAGCGCTTGTATGTTAAGTCAAGTAGTGAAAACACAGTCGTAGAGGAGTAGACCTCAGAAAATAACTGCTGATCCTTAAATCATTTTTAATGATAAAATGGTTATTAAATACCACGAGATACCGCAGCAGCTCGGTGGCGCAGTGGTTAGCACTGTAGCGGGCACAGTAAGCAGGTCACAGGATCGATTCCACCCCTGACAATGGTGGGTCCGATTCCACCCTCTGATCATCATGACCCTTCTGTGTGGAGTTTGCATGTTCTCCCCGTGTCTGCGTGGGTTTACCCCGGGTACTCCGGTTCCCTCCCACAGGCCAAAAACATGCAAGTTAGGTTAATTGGAGACTCTGAAGTAGCCCTAGGTGTGAATGTGTGTGTGAAGGGTGAAGGGATTGGTGCTATATCATGGCTGCCTCATCCATCCAGGTGGGTGCCCTGAATTTCCCTCTGGGATTAATCAAGTATCCAAAATACGAAAAAAAAAAAAAATTCCTTGCAGTGTGGATCTGGCATCTGTCAAAAATAAACTATTGCATTTCATTAGCGAACTGAATTTGGCAAGCCGGTTTTGTTCTGCAGTGGTCTGGACCCAGTGGGGATTAGAAAATTGACGAGAATGGGAACTATATACTGCAGAGGCTGGATTGCAGTCGTAACGTACTGTATCTGTGGTCAGTGTAAATCCAGGGTAACAGGTTAAAACAAAAGATTCAAATAATTTGAAAATATGACACCATTAAAAAGCAACTGACTTGGAGCAATAGAAATCCTGATTAAACACAAATTTTTTCAGCTGTTTTTTAAAATACATGTAGCTGAAACAGCTGTATACAGTTACAGTATGTAATTCAAATTTATACAGTAGATAGCACACATATCTCTTTCTCACATTCGGACCCTAGGAAGAATAGCAGCAGGTATTAGCTGCAGCTAACAGGGATCCTTATAAACAAACAAAAAACACATTAATAGGTCTGATAGTTTATGGAACTAACTTAGTTTCAGCAGTGGTCACTGCATAAGATTACACATTTCTACTTATTTCATACATGACTTGATTACATACAAGTCAGCATTGATATTCCACAGTTACCTGGAGAATAGAGCTGTCTATGCTTACTGTTATATCTAGAAATAAGGGAGTCGGAGCCGAGACTTCATGCAACATGGAACTCCCTTTATTATACTGAACTTGGGGTTTATATACAGAGGGGCTGTGCCCACCTCATGCCACCCTAGGGGCGGGCACTACTACACGCACACACATACACATCCAACATTCCCTCCCCCGCTAGAAAAATGGACAAACACACCATTGAAAACCACCCAAATTTAAAACCTGAATCACATGCTAAGAACAAGGGAAATAACATATTGCAATAAAACAAACCTATCACATTCACACAAAATAATTCAAATCGGACCATGTCCCTGTACAACACAAAATAATCCCATATTTATCACATTCACTCCCATGCACCCCAGCAAACTATATATATATATATATATATATATATATATATATATATATATAGTTTGCTGGGGTGCATGGGAGTGAATGTGATAAACTATATATACAAACTATATATATATATATATATATATATATATATATACCCCCTCATGGATCGTCACCTTATCGTGGTGGGGGGGTTTGCGTGCCCCAGTGATCCCAGGAGCTATGTTGTCCGGGGCAATTTGCCTCTGATAGGGTCTCCCAAGACAAACTGGTCCTGGGTGAAGGGCCAGACGAAGAACGATCCAACAGACTCTCATGATAAATTGTATATCAAGGATTCAGTGTACCCCGCCCGGTATGGGGTTACCGGGGCCCCACCCTGGAGCCAGGCCTGGGGGAGGGGCTCGAAGGCTAGCGTCTGGTGGCCGGGTTTCCACCCATGGGACCCGGCCGGGCTCAGCCCGAAGGAGTTACATGGGTCCGCCCTCCAGTAGGTTCACCACCTGCAGGAGGGATCATGGAAGTCCGGTGCTATGTGGATTAGGTGGCAGTCAAAGGCGGAGACCTTGGCGGACTGATCCCAAGCTTTCTAAACTGGCTTTTGGTACGTGGAATGTCACCTCTCTGGTGGGGAAGGAGCCTGAGCTGGTGTACGAGATTGAGCGATACCGGCTAGATATAGTTGGCCTCACCTCAACACACAGCTCCGGTTCCGGAACCAGTCTCCTGGAGAGGGGCTGGAGCTTGGCCTTTTCTGGAGTTGCCCCGGGCGAGAGGCGACGAGCAGGGGTAGGTATTCTTGTATCGCCCCACCTTGCTGCCTCTATATTGGAGTTTTCCCCGGTGGACGAAAGGGTTGCTTCCCTGCGCCTTCGGGTTGGGAAACGGGTCCTGACCATCATTTGTGCCTATGCACCAAATGATGTTTCAGAGTACCCACCCTTTTTGGAGTCTGTGACTGGGGTGCTGGAGGGTGCTCCTCCTGGAGACTCCATTGTCCTACTGGGGGACTTCAATGCGCACGTGGGCAACGACAGTGAAACCTGGAGGGGGGTGATTGGGAGGAACGGCCTGCCCGATCTGAACCCGAGTGGTGTTCAGTTATTGGACTTCTGTGCTAACCACAGTCTGTCTATAACGAACACCATGTTCAAGCATAAGGGTGTCCATATGTGCACCTGGCACCAGGACACCCTAGGCCGCAGGTCGATGATCGATTTTGTTATCGTATCATCAGACCTGCGACCGTATGTCTTGGACACCCGAGTAAAGAGAGGTGCAGAGCTGTCAACTGATCACCACCTGGTGGTGAGTTGGATCCGATGGCAGGGGAGGAAGCCATTCAGACCTGGTAGACCCAAACGTATAGTGAGGGTGTGCTGGGAGCGTCTGGCTGAGGCCCCTGTCCGGGAGGTCTTCAACTCCCACCTCCGGAAGAACTTCAACCACATTCCGAGGGAGTCTGGAGACATGGAGTCTGAATGGGCCATGTTCTCCACCTCTGTTGTTGAAGCGGCAGCCCAGAGCTGCGGCCGCAAGGTGGTCGGTGCATCTCGTGGTGGCAACCCCCGAACCAAGTGGTGGACACCAGTGGTGAGGGGGGCCATTAAGCTGAAGAAGGAGTCCTATCAAGCTTGGTTGGCTTGTGGGACTCCCGAAGCAGCTGAGGTGTACCGGCAGGCCAAGCGGAGTGCAGCTCGGGTGGTTGCTGAAGCAAAAACCCGGGTATGGGAGGAGTTCGGTGAGGCCATGGAACAAGACTTTCGGTCGGCTTCAAAGAGATTCTGGCAAACTGTTCGGCGGCTCAGGAGGGGAAAGCAGCTCCCCGTCCACACTGTGTATGGTGCGGATGGGACACTGTTGACTTCAACTGGGGATATCGTCGGGCGGTGGAAGGAATACTTCGAGGATCTCCTCAATCCCACTGATACGCCTTCCACAGAGGAAGCAGGGTTTGGGGACGAGGGGGATGACTCGCCTATCACAGGGGCTGAGGTCGCCAAGGTGGTTAAAAATCTCCTTGGTGGCCGGGCCCCGGGGGTGGACGAGATTCGCCCCGAGTACCTCAAGGCCCTGGATGTTGTTGGGTTGTCATGGTTGACACGCCTCTGCAACATTGCGTGGAGGTCGGGGGCAGTGCCTTTGGCATGGCAAACCGGGGTGGTGGTTCCTCTCTTCAAAAAAGGGGACCGGAGGGTGTGCTCCAACTTTAGAGGGATCACACTCCTCAGCCTCCCTGGGAAGGTCTATGCCAAGGTATTGGAGAGGAGAGTCCGGCCGTTGGTCGAACCTCGGATTCAGGAGGAGCAATGTGGTTTTCGTCCTGGCCGTGGCACATCGGACCAGCTCTTTACCCTCTCGAGAATTCTTGAGGGTTCGTGGGAGTTTGCCCAACCAGTTTACATGTGTTTTGTGGACTTGGAGAAGGCATTTGACCGCGTCCCTCGTGGATTTTTGTGGGGGGTGCTTCGGGAGTATGGGGTATCGGGCTTGTTGTTACGAGCTATTCGGTCTCTGTACGACCGTTGTGAGAGTTTAGTTCGCATTGCCAACACTCGGTCGGAGTCATTCCCAGTGAGAGTTGGACTCCGCCAGGGCTGCCCTTTGTCACCGGTCCTGTTCATAATTTTTATGGACAGGATTTCTAGGCGCAGCCAGGGAATGGAGGGTGTCATGCTTGGTGACCACAGGATCTCATCTCTGTTGTTTGCAGATGATGTTGTCCTGTTGGCTTCATCCAGCAATGACCTACAGCTCTTGCTGGGACGGTTTGCCGCTGAGTGTGAAGCGGCTGGGATGAGAATCAGCACCTCCAAGTCCGAGTCCATGGTCCTCAGCCGGAAAAAGGTGGATTGTCCTCTCCGGGTTGGGGACAGGCTCCTGCCCCAAGTGGAGGAGTTTAAGTATCTTGGGGTCTTGTTCACGAGTGAGGGGAAAATGGAGCGAGAGATCGACAGACGGATTGGAGCAGCATCTGCAGTGATGCGGACGTTGTACCGGTCTGTTGTGGTGAAGAGGGAGCTTAGTTCTAAGGCAAAGCTGTCGATTTACCAGTCAATCTACGTTCCTACTCTCACCTATGGTCACGAGCTTTGGGTAATGACCGAAAGAACGAGATCGCGGATACAAGCGGCTGAAATGAGCTTTCTCCGTAGGATTGCTGGACTCACCCTCAGAGATAGGGTGAGGAGCTCAGTCATCCGGGAGAGGCTCAGAGTAGAACCGCTGCTCCTCCACATTGAAAGGAGTCAGTTGAGGTGGTATGGGCATCTGATTAGGATGCCTCCTGGACGCCTCCCACTTGAGGTGTTTCAGGCACGTCCCACTGGGAGGAGACCCCGGGGCAGACCCAGGACTCGGTGGAGAGACTATGTCTCCCAGCTAGTCTGGGAACGCCTTGGTATCCCCTCTGAAGAGCTGGAGCAGGTGGCTGGGGAGAGGGAAGTCTGGGCTTCTCTGCTTGAACTGCTGCCTCCGCGACCCGGACCTCCGGAAAAGCGGTAGAAGATGGATGGATGGATGGATATATATATATATATATATATATATATATATATATATATATATATATATATATATATATATATATATATATATATTATATATTATATAATATATGATATTATATATATATATATATATATATATATATATATAATATGATATATATTATATATATATTATATATATATTATATATATGATATTATATATATTATATATGATATTATATATATATATATATATATATATATATATATATATATATATATACGTATATATATATATATATATATATATATATATACTGCTCAAAAAATTAAAGAGAACACTTTTTAATCTGTGTAAGCTGGACTAGCCTGCCACAATTTCTTCACTTTAAGTTTTGGAGTGTTTTCATTTCCATCAAAAGATGTGGCATCTTTTTGTTCTTAACACATTATCCAGTCCATATCAGTGTAGATATCCAGCTTATTTTTTCCCATTAAAATCTGATGTGTTTTCGAAGTGTTCCCTTTATTTTTTTGAGCAGTATATATATATAAAAAACACTTTATCAAATATGTACACAGGTATTTACACAAGGAATGTCTTCTCAGGTAACCCCAATGTCCCTGGGCAGCCACCACCTTTTAATTAGCCACGGAGGACCTGGGCAACCCCACGGCATCAGTGCCCCTAGCCGTTGTCTCCCTCCAGGGTTGATGCCCCCCTCCCTGGCAAAAATGTCTTTAATCGGAGGCCCAGGACAGCCCCATGGCGTCTGCACACCCGGCCGCTGTCTGCCCCCATGGTCAAAGTTCCTCTTCTTGGCAAAAATGTCTTTAACCGCCATAAGAAGCTTCTTCCTTCTCGGCTCGCCATGCCATTCGGTTCGCCGTTTCTCCGACGAGCCGTTCCCAACTGCCTCACACACCGCCATCATGGCCCGAGACACTCCGGTTCCCAGTGGTCACACCTTGGGAAGAAATGAAGCTGTTCGGCGGCGCCATCCACTGCCTCGGGTGCCTCGCCGTACCATCCAGCATCCTCGTCACTCCCGGATGTCACTCCTGCTGCCTCGATGCTCACGGTCTTGGTCTCGTGCTGTTCAACTTCCAGCAGTGGGGTTGGATCCTGCTCTACCTCCTCTCTGCCGTCTTCGCACACCATGGCATCCGAACTGTCAGCCTCGTGGTCCCACACCAGACTGGGCTCCACAGCTTGCCCGCTGTCTTCAGCAACCTGGAACATTTCTACAACCTGTCCCGGCCTCCTGGCAGCTCTACCCCTGAGAGCGCGGAGTGGGTGCTCCAGTATCGGTGCTTTGATACGTCATCACCATACCCAGCTGCTGTCCCTCGGGGACCTCGGTGACGCTCCCCTCGGCCCTATCCTCCGACCCGGGCATCTCGTCCCCATTCTCGGCACCCTCCTCCAGGCCGCACCGCTACGTTATCACCAAGTTCAGCTGCGGCTGCTCTCCCTCTGGGTTCTCAGCACCGCTCTCGTCGGCTATATCCTCCGACACGGACACCTCGTCGCTGTTGTTGGTACCCTTGTTACAGGTGTCCCGCTGCACCGTTTCCGCGTCCTGCGATTGTCGCTCTTCCCCAGGGTCTTCAGCCTACATGGTCTCACTCTCCTGTTGTGTAGCTTCCACAACTGGCTGTTGCTGTTGCTCACCTAGCATGCAAACCTCTGCTCTTGGTGGGAAATTGCATGCGGTCGGCCCCTTGCTAGCTTTAGCCGGTATCTCCCATATGGCTCCGGTCTCCCAGTGTTCCACCAACTACAGCACTTCTTCCAGCGATGGCGGCACCCTAGCCAACATCAGCGTCATACTTAGCCAAATATCATTGGTGGCATGGGCTAACTTGTCCCTCACTAGGCCGTCCTCCAGCTCTCCAAACTCATACTTCCTAGCTAGGTTACAAAACTTCGACAAAAATGACTTCAGGGACTCGCCGGTCTGCTGTTAAAGGCCGTAAAACTTGACCCTGCTCTTGGAGCGAGTGTAAGAGTGTGGCCGGATTGGATGGCCATGCTTGGGGGATACATCACTGGGATGGGATGGGTACACTCGACGGAGACCGAGGACAGGTGCTCCTGGTCCGTCGTCTCTGCGTGGAGGGTCAGAGAATTCTCAGCATGTTGGGAGAGACGGAGCTTTATGCGGATGCTGTCGGGTGGCTGGCTGGAGATTTTGCTGAATGTACAAAGGACACGAAGTGGAGGGTAGTGAGGCTGTTGGCGCCAAGGGAAGATGCCCACCAAAACCAAGCTACAAGCTGCCAGATAGGTTTCAAGAATGGGACTGGAGCCACAAGTGGGGGAGCTCCTGGTCACCGATGACAGCAAGCCAGCCAAGGAGCTCAGCACGGTGCGTGACCGTAGCGCTGGTGGTGATGACGGTGCAGTGAGCAATGGCAGCATGGAGGGAGAGCAGCGACTGGACTCAACTGAGTTTTCCCCGCAGCTGGAGTTCGGGCAGTGGGAGAGCGGGTGTGGGCATGCTGAGAGACCCGGGAAGCAGCAGTGACAGCCGTACGCAGAGGCACCACAGCGGAGTGCCTTGGACGAAGGTGCTGTGCGCAGCGGCGAGGTGCTTGGGTCAACAGGTGACACCGACGACAGTGATGCTGAGAGACCCGGGAGGGAGCAACGACAGCCAGACGCAGAGGCAGCGCAGCGGAGCACCTTCGACAAGGGTGCTGGGTATAACGGCGAGGCACCCGAGTCAACGAGTGACGCTGACGAACGAACTTCAGTTTTTCCCGGAGCTTGGCCACAGGGGGCCGGGGTGTCTGGGGATACAACGGCGGCAGCTGCAGTGGTTCCAAAGATGGTCGGTGGCGGACAACAGGCATGGAGGGACTGCGTGCCGAGCAGTAGCACCACAGGTGGAGTGGGACCCCCCTCAGAGTTGTGGACTGGGTTTGAGTCCGTGAGGAGGTGTCGGATGGCGGGTTCAGATGAGAGAAGCAGTCGAGGGTGAGCAGAAGAGACATTCTCGCCAGGGAGGTCAGCTTCGACCTCATGGGCAGGCGGCTTCCAGGGGCACACATGCTGTGGGGCTGTCCTGGGCCTCTGAGCTGGTTTTATCCTTGGCTGCCCATGGACTGTGGTATAACGTAGAAATACAAGTGTAACTGTTTATGCAGTGTAAATAATATATTCATACAGTATGTGCATGTGTTCTAAATAAGTGGTTGATGTGAGTGTGATGCGCATGTGAAGGTGATGTGTGTTGTTTGGGGATTATTTTTTTTTATGTGTTTAAGATAAGCCTTTATTAGTCCCACAACGGGGAAATTCCAGGTTTGCAACAGCACAGGGATAGCAACACTCAGAGCAACAATCAGAAGGCAAGAAAAAAAAAAAAAAAAAAAAAAAACAAGCAAGCAAGAGCAGCTAATATACATATGTACATATTACTATAAAATATATATATATACACACACACACACACACACACACACAGTGCAGAGCATTGTAGCTGGATGGAATAAATATATGAATATATGAACACACAGTGCAGAGCATTGTAGCTAGATGGAATAAATATGTAAATATATAAACACCCACAGTACGGAGCATTGCAGCTAGGTGGAATAAATATGCAAGTATATAAACACACACAGTGCGGAGCAATGTAGCTAGATGGAATAATATGTAGATATATAAAAACACAGTGCGGAGCATTGTAGCTAGATGGAATAAATATATAGATATATAAATATAAACACACCCAGTGCTGAGCATTGTAGCTAGATGGAATAAATATATAGATATATAAATATAAACACACCCAGTGCAGAGCATTGTAGCTAGATGGAATAAATATGTAAATATATAAACACACACAGTGCAGAGCATTGTTGCTAGGTGGGATGAAACAGCATAACCGTCTATTTAGTTATCCTACATGGTATGATTATGTGCCCATACATATTCTCACCCTCCATAGCGACCGGTATGTTCCTAGTTGTATGCCGGAGAGGACCATTGTGTAAGTCTATTGCATCTTTTGCATTCAAAAAAAAAACTATTAGTTTGTTACGTCTTTTTGCTATCTCTGCGAGCAGCCCTGCTTAGGTTGTACAGTCTGACAGCCGTTGGTAGGAAGGACCTACGAAACCTCTCGGTTGTGCACCTGGGATGATGTAGTCTGCTGCTAAATGAGCTCCTCAGTGCATCCAGTATGTCCTGCATAGGGTGGAACTCGGACTCCAGCAGAGATGACAGTTTAGCCACCGTCCTTCTCTCTCCTATCTCCTCCATCGGATCAAGGCGCTGCCCCAGGACAGAGCTAGCTTTCTTAATCAGTTTGTTCAGTCTCTTCCTATCGGCTGCAGTAATGCCACTGCCCCAGCAGACCACTCCAAAAGTGATGGCTGATGCCACCACCGTGTCATAGAATGACTTCAGCAGCGCCCCTTGTACACCAAAAGACCTGAGTCTCCTCAGCAGGAACAGCCTGCGCTGTCCCTTCTTGTAGAGTGCGTCAGTATTGTGTGACCAGTCTAGTTTATTGTTCAGATGAATACCCAGGTACTTGTAGGATGTCACCATCTCGATGTCTGTTCCCTGTATATTTACTGGTGCTGTGAGGGGCTGCCCATGCCTGCGGCAGTCCACCACCAGCTCCTTAGTTTTCCTCGCGTTGATCTGGAGGCAGTTCCGATGGCACCAGTCCACAAAGTCCTGGATAAGCCCTCTGTACTCAGCTTCATCTCCGCTGGAGATGAGACCAACGATCGCAGAGTCATCAGAGAACTTCTGTAGATGGCAATGTGTTGTGTTGTGTGAGAAGTCCGCAGTATAAAGAGTGAACAGGAAGGGAGCCAGCACCGTTCCCTGGGGGGCCCCCGTGCTACTGATGATCGTGTCGGAAACACAGTCCCGGGTTCTCACAAACTGAGGCCGGTTCGTGAGGTAGTCCAGGATCCATGATGACAGGTGCTGGTCCACCCCTGCGCGCAGCAGCTTGTCCTTCAGGATCATCGGTTGGATGGTGTTGAAAGCACTGGAGAAGTCAAAGAACATGATCCTCACCATATTCCCGGGCTTCTCCAGGTGGGACAGAGAACGGTGAAGGAGGAAGATCACCGCATCCTCCACCCCAATGCCATGCTGGTAGGCGAACTGGAGTGGATCCATCGCTGGTTCCACCAGGGGGCGGAGATGAGCAAGGAGCAGTCTCTCCAGGGTCTTCATCAAGTGGGACGTCAAGGCCACCGGTCTGAAGCTGTTCAGGTCTTTGGGGTGGGAAGTTTTTGGTACAGGTACCACACAAGATGTTTTCCACAGCTGTGGTACCCTCCCCAGTTTCAGGCTCATGTTGAAGATATACGTCACAATCCCACACAGCTGGTCTGCACAGGACTTGAGGAGCTTTGCGCTGATGCCGTCTGGTCCCGACGCCTTCCTCGCCTTGATCTTCCTCAGCTCCGTCCTCACCTGGGTCTTGGTCAGGGTCAGGATGGGGGGCTGTGTGTTGGGAGTGGGGGGGGGTGTCGGTGGAGTGGGGAGTGGGCAGCAGGACTTGATTTCTTAGTGGCAGCAGTGGTTGTTGTGCAGACAGGGGGGAGGGCGGTTGGTCAAATCTATTGAAAAACAGATTCAGGTTGTTCGCCCACTCCCTGCCCCCCGTGGCCTGGGGGGAGGTATTCTGGAGCCCCGAGATGGTTTTGAGGTTTCTCCAGACCCCGCTGATGTCGCTCTGTTGCAGCTTGTCCTCCATCTTCTTCCTGAAGCTGTCCTTGCCTTCTCTGATCTTTCTCCTCAGCTCCCTCTGTACGGACTTCAGCATCTCCCTGTTCCCCGACCTGAAGATCCTCTTCTTCTCTCTCAGAAGTGTTTTTATCTCAGGGTTGATCCAGGGTTTGTTGTTTGAGTGACGCCGTATGGTCTTGGTGGGAACGGATTTGTCCACACAGAAGCTGAGGTAGCCCGTGAAGGTGTGAATGAGGCCATCGATGTCCTCACCATGTGGATCGCAGAGCTGCTTCCAGGCAGTGGCTTCAAAACAGTCCTTTAGAGTGTCCATCGTCTCCTCAGACCATAACTCCACAGTGTGCATGGCCAGAGGTTGTCTGTGCACTAGGGGTTTGTACACCGGTCGGAGATGAACCAAGTTGTGATCCGATCTCCCAAGTGGGGGGAGTTGTGATGAGGTGTACGCCTCCTTAGTGTTTGCGTAGAACAAATCCAGTGTTTTATTGTCTCTAGTGTGGCATGTGACATACTGGGTGAAAGTGGGCAGAATGGGAGACAGTGAAACGTGGTTGAAATCGCCTGAGATGAGGAGAAGAGCATCTGGGTGTTCTGTCTGCAGCCTGCTGGTTACTGAATGGATGACGTCACGCGCTGTCCCAGCGTTCGCCGTCGGATTTGCATAAACAACAATGCAGATCACGTGTGAGTGTTCTCTCGGGAGATATGTAGGCCTCATGCTAACAGCTAGCAACTCAATGTCTTTGCTGCAGTGTCGTTGTTTAACAGTGATATGTCCCGGTCTACACCAGTTGTTGTTAACATACATTATCACTCCACCGCCCCTAGTTTTGCCACTCTCTGGTGTTCGGTCAGCTCGTATCATGTGAAAACCCTCCAGCTCAATGTTAGCATCTGCTGCTAGTTCAGTTAGCCACGTCTCAGTAAACAAAAGGAGAGAGCACTCCCGGTAAGTGCTATCATAACGGGAGATAGCCGCTAGCTCATCTAACTTTCCCAGTATCGACCGTACATTTCCCATGACAACAGATGGAAGGGAGGGTCTGTACCTTATATTTTTTGTCCTCCGCCTTACTCCAGCCTGGCAGCCGCGGCGTTTTCGCCTCAGTTCTCTCGGTATGTCGAGTTTTTCCAGTGGGACCGGGTGGCGGTTAAATGCTAGCAGCTCTTCCCTGTTGTATCGAATCCTGCTATAAACAGTGGCTCCGTCCACCGGCTCAGGAGACATTTGGGACGATCTGTGTGTCCGTGATATAAATGGGGTGAAAAAAAAAGTGATCAAAAGAGAGAGGAAGGGAAAAAAAAAACTCGGAATCGAGCCGCTGTTGCAAAAGGCAGCCGACTGGTGTGGCGCCGAGAGAATATATGTTATATATTTGTTTGTTTAGTATATCAACATAGCAATATTCTAGTTATAAATAGACTTCCTTTAAGTTTAATATGTGGCAGAATAATCCACTGTGCCGTATGGGTTGTGTGGCAGTCCACCCACAAACTCAATTTTAGCTATGTTTTGCGTGAATGTGTTTGGCCATCACAGTTCAATGTTCCCCGTTGTTTTCTTAGTGCATGATTCGGGTCCTAAATTGGGGTGAGTCTGAATTGTGTGTATGTGTTTTGGACTTTGGTAAGGGGGAGGGTATTGTTGTGTGGAGAGTGTGATGTGTGTGTGTGTGTGTATGTGTGGCCCGAGGGCTTGCCGTACCCGCCCTGGGTGTGATGTCAGGCGGGCTGCGGCACCTGTATATATATTCTGTGTGTGTTCAATAAATTGTGTTCGCTGCATCTCATAAGACTGACTCCAGTCTCTGTTTACCGACATAACAGTTGTTGTGGGCTAATCACTGGCAAAGGCGAATGTGTTTTAGCAATGAGATGCGAAGGCCGAGGGATGATGTGACCCACATTTACATCCATTCTGGCCACTTTATACCAGGTATGTCAACTTACCAAAACGGTCCACCTTATTCCTAGGCCCCATGATGCCTTGCGTGAATTATGGTAGCAACTTCTAGTACTGGTTTAGAACGTATGGTTGTCACTGAAGTGGAACACTTTTCCTTCATAAAAAACAATGACTTCAGCATCACAAATGCGGGAACACAGCCCTTTGCACCTCAAAAACAGTAATATAATCATACCACTTCCCACGACTATCTAAGGATGGGAAGATGACCTTTAAAAGTGGCCTGGCAGACAGTTGCTCCATTTGTTAGCGTCGCTGCTAAGATGCTAACGTTGTAAACGAATAAAAGCTCTGACATATATCAATGTTTCCACCGCAATAAAGTCAGTTGCATTTTGTTAAAATATATCGGCCATAATCAAATTTACCTCAGAGCAGACGTAGAGTCTAGTCAGAGCCACAAAGAACCACAACACTGTGCTTGGGTATTTTAAATTTGGGGTAAAACGTCAGATCTGTAACATTCATACAAGTGAAAACATACCTGGTGCTGCTGTGTCTGTACCACCGATCACATGAACAATCCTTTAGTTTTCAGTGCATGATCTACTCATTAGTGTTGAAGCCAAAGATTTGGCTGTACTTATCTGTGAGGAGCCTCACACCACAAACAGCAACAAGTACCAGAACTACACAAAAACATTCAAAAATACAAAAACTACAAGTCCTGAAATTAGCTGCCACTTAAGTGCAAAACACGTATGTAGCCTATACATTAAAACGAATTTGAAAAACCTTTAAAAACGCTATTTTAAATGCCCCTGCTACTCCACTCTTACTGAGTGATTTATCACTACGTCAGCCGAAACCGGAAGCTCTGCCCATAATCGTTCCTACAGCGGCACCCACAGGAATAAGGTGGATAGACTCTACTTTAGGCTTGTGTCATTTGTTTATACGTAAAATTAATGTAAACATGCAGAAAACACACAAATTTGCATCCAAGGGAGTTGGTAATGACAGCTAAGTATCAATACTGGAATCAGGGGCGGTCCTGGTTTGTATGGCGCACTGGGCGGACTGCCTCCCTGCCCCCCCCCCCCCAATCTGCCTCCCCACATACATTTTTTTCCAAAACTTTTTTTTTTTTACTTTTTATTTCTCTCTTATATATCCAAATGCTAAGTGTTCTCAACAATTAGTGAGGTTTTTCTTGCAATTTTTTCCTGGCAAGTTTATTACTTTTTTAAACTTTTGCCATGTTTCACCTTTTATTTCTCATATTTTCATGATTTTCTTGTACATCTGCACCTATCTTCTCACTGATAGGTGCATCTCAATAAATTAGAATGTCATCAAGAAGTTGATTTGTTTCAGTAATTCAATTCAAAAAATAAAACTCCTAAATTATATAGATTCATTGCGCACAGTGTGATATACAGTATTTCAAGTGTTTATTTCTTTTAATTAAGATGATTATTGCTTACAACTAATAAAACTCCAAATTCAATTTCTCAAAAAACAGACTATTACATAAAATTAATTAAAAATACAAATTTAAATTCAAAGTCAGCACAGCCATCTACCGGGAAATTTTTAGAGCACTTCACGCTTCCCTCTACTGACAAGCTTTATGGAGATGCTGATTTCATTTTCCAGCAGGACTTGGCACTTGCCCACACTGCCAAAAGTACCAAAATCTGGTTTAATGACTATGGTATCTCTGTGCTTGATTTGCCAGCAAACTTTCCTGACCTAAAAACCATAGAGAATCTATGGAGTATTGTCAAAAGAATGATGAGAGACACCAGACCCAACAATGCAGACGAGCTGAAGGCCGCTATCAAAGCAACCTGGGCCTCCATAACACCTCAGCAGTGCCACAGGCTGATCACCTTCATGCCACACCGCATTGTTGTAATTCATGCAAAGGGAGCCCCAACCAAGTCCTGAGTGCGTACATGGACATACTTTTCAGTCGGTCAATATTTCTATTAAAAATCCATTTTTTTTATTAATTATATATAATCTTCTAAATTTTTTGAGAAACTAAATTTGGGGTTTTCATTAGCTGTAAGCCATAACCATCAACATTAAAAGAGATAAACAATTGAAATATATCACTCTGTGTGTAATGACTCTATATAATATATGACTTTCATTTTTTTTTAACTGAATTACTGAAATAAATCAACTTTTCAATAACATTCTAATTTATTGAGATGCACCTGTACGTTGTCCTGTATAAACTATCCTTGCAGTCTTTGTGGGGATGGGGGGGGGGCAGGTTGATAGAGAGGATGGTTTTGGCTCATTTTGCTGACTAGGCAAATGGCCTTTTTAATTTTTTGCAATGATTTATTCATGTGAATGAAGTTTTAATAATTTATTTATTGAAAGAAAAGATTTTTTCAGATTTTTGCAAAGATACATACTGTATAAAGTTGACATATTTTTAACAAGTCTCATTCCATGTGCTCTTTTCTATTATTAATTTGTGCCCCTGCCTCTCAAATGGTCTCTGCACAGCCCTGAAATTAATTCATGTGGACACTAAACTGAAGCCAAGTACAACACATTAGAGAAAAATTATGTTACATAACATAAGCTGTAATAACCAAATGTTGCCGTTTTAGGGCTCAATGTTTTAAAATTCAAACCACTGCATAATTTAAGGAAAAAAAACTTTCTTTTAACATTTCCTTTGCTGTGCTGTGAATGTCCGCCATACTGGAGTTTGATCTGCTGGAGTCTGCCAGCTGCAGCCAGAGGGCACCGGCATCCCGCCTGCAGGGTGCCCATTTGCTACAAATACATGCTCAGCACACACAACTATGAATCTTTTATTATAATTTTTATTTTTCTGATTCTTGTGGCACTCCCAAAAGAATGGCACCCTGGGCGCCCGCCCACATCACCCATATCTGAAACCGCCACTGGGAACTGGGAACTGTCAACGTGGATAACGTGTCCCCTGTACAGAAAGAGAGAACTGCACTTCCTGAGTTTTGTGACATCACAAACCAACAAACCATGATTTGATTTCCTGACTGTTTTATTGCTTGTGATTGGCCCACTCAGAAAACTTTACCCTGTCAGATTAGGGACTCATTGATATCAGTGAGCAGGCTGAAAGACAACTGTTCACAATGGAACTTTACAGACAGCTCTTTTGATGAACAACAGTGGACTTTAAAACAACATGCAGTACACACCGATCAGGCATAATATTTTGGCCACCTGCCTAAAATGTTGGTCCCCCTTTTGCTGCCAAAACAACTCTGACCCATTGAGGCATGGACTCCTCTAGACCCCTAAAGGAGTGCTGTGGTATCTGGCAACTAAGATGTTAGCAGCAAATCCTTTAAGTCCTATAAGATGTGAAGTGGGGCCTCAATGGATAGGACTTGTTTGTCCAGTACATCCCACAGATCCTTGATTGGACTGGGATCTAGAGAATTTAGAGAAGCACAACAGTTTTGAGATGTTGACTTATCCTCCAAATTCCCCAGATCTCAGTCCAATCAAGGATCTGTGGGATGTGCTGAACAAACAAGTCTGATCCATTGACGATCCACTTCACATCTTACAGGACATAAAGGATCTGTTTCTAATATCTTGGTGATACCACAGCACACCTTCAGGGGTCTAGTGGAGTGCATGCATCGATGGGTCCACGGGGGACCAACACAATATTAGGTTGATGGTCATAATGTTATGCCTGATCGATATTTGTCCTTGAGGATGTCAAAACTTAAAATTAATCCCCAGAAAATGCACAATATTTGACCTTTAAGAAGATATGGATAGTTTCACATCCTAATGCCTACAAGTATGAGTAACTTATTTTCAAAAGATGACCTGTTACTGCAGATCAATAACTTAAATGAAAGCAAACAGTGTGTGAGAGAGTGTGTCTATATCTCTAAAGCAGCTAAGATATCTCCTCATGTCAAAGAACATTTGGTTTAGAGACAAGCATTACAGCTGGCGTACAAACCTCAGAATCTGTATCAGGGGATCTGTAGTGTAAAGATTCCTTTTACCATTCCATGTCTGTTGCACAACATTTTTGTTGAATAATTAACTTAAATAACCTCTAAACTGTATGCAGAGTTGCCTTCATGTGCTGTGAGTATGCTTATATGCTTGAGTATGCTTGGGCTGCACGGTGGCGCAGTGGTTAGCACTGCGGCAGCACAGTTTACCCTTGGCCGGGGGATTGTGGGGATCGTGGGATCGTGGGTTCGATCCCAGCCCCCGACCAACAGTGATCTGTGTGGAGTTTGCATGTTCTCCCCGTGTTGCGTGGGTTTACCCCGGGATTTCTCCGGTTTCCTCCCACATGCCAAAAACATGCATGTTAGGTTAATTGGCTGTTCTAAATTGTCCCTAGATATCTGTTTCCTATAGGCCCTTAGAATAGAAGGTTAGTATTAATGAAAGTGCTTTGAGTGGTCTTTGTGACTAGAAAAGCGCTATATAAGTGCAGGTTAGTTAGTTAGTTAGTTAGTTATACAAAAAATAAACATAACATGTCATTTGCAAAACTTATTCTCAAATCCTAAGAAGTTTCGTCTGGTTTTAGTTTTAAAATAAGCTGGCTAAGTGAGAGGGGAAAATGTCATTCCATTCCTAATGTTGTTGCACCAAACAGCAGAGAAGCGTGGCTGAAATGGGCAAACGCGTGGCCCCTGAACAAACAGAAACACTGGCAACTGGAGCCTCGTAGAGCAGGCGGTGACATGTTGCTCTCCTATGGTCATGACACATGTATAACTAATGTCCAAAAATATGCCAAGGTCTTTACAGCAGGAGGAATGGATTTACTCCCCCACTGGGGGCGGGGGCGGGGGGGGTGGCTTTAAAGATTCATCCATCCATCCATCCATCTTCTTCCGCTTAATCCTTTTCGGGTCGCGGGGGGGCTGGAGCCTATCCCATCATGATCTCTGCTTCTAAGTCCACGTGTCCATTAATCAGTGGAGCATAAACCTGCCCTCAGGACGTCAGTCAATCAATCTCTCATCATGCTGCCTCAACATTAATTTGGGCGTGTTTGTATGTGTGTTAATGGCTGTGATGTGCATGCCACTGATAGGATGCAACCAACTAATGCAAGCCAAGGACAATCTGCTTTCCAAAACTTCATTTTTACTATCTCAGTTTTGTGTCTGGCATTTACACCATCATGAATTTGTTCAGTGTGCTGAAACTTGATAAGTGTTTTGCTTGCAAGGAATGTGCCATGAAACTGTAAACATTGTGGCTGGGTAATAAAGCTGCCAGTGAAGATCATTTTCATGGTTTACATAACAGATATGTTCCTTTTATGGTGATTAGAAGTTCACAATAAAGGTCTCGTGTGGTTGCGCTAGCATGAAAGAAGAGTGAAACTGGTCCAAAGAGTGCACAAAAATGTATTTTTTGTTGGCTGTGTGAGGGAAAAAAGGAATTTCACTCATGCCACTATCCTCCTCCATCATAGGAGTTCTGGGAAAATGAGGGAGAGCTGCAGTCGAAACATGTCAACTGCCTCTCACATTCATAGAGGAATGTTGGCAAGTCTTCACAATGTTTTCAGTTAGTACGCCAGATAAGAGCCCTCAGTTCATAAATAAGATTGATGGTATGGCATGCCACCACTTCCAGCTCTGTGTTTTCCCATACAAGCCTCTCTGTCTAAAGCATCTGTGCTATCTGACTAGCTCATATCCTCTCTGTCCAAGTTCAGGCTTGCTCAGGTGTTATAACACGACCCATTGGGATACATTCTGACTTTGCCTTCTTAGTTGTGTACAAGAGCCCTCAGAAAAAAAAAAAAAGTCTGATTAGAAATGAAACGTTAATGACCCATCCATTCAGAATCTTTATTGTGGAGTGGTGTCCTAGTGGTAGAGAATCCACCCCACAGCCGGGAGGTTGTGGGTTCAAACCCTGGCAGGGTCATACCAAAGACTATATAAAATGGTACTTCCTGCCTTCTGTCTTGGGGCTCAGCATAATAGAATAGGGCAAGGAAAAAGTTGTTTGTGGTAGCGCCTTGCATGACAGCGGTCCCTCTGATTCTAGATGTGATTAACATTGTAAATAGGAAAAATGTAATTTCGTTGTACTGTGCATGATCGATTGTATGGATTGAATGACAATAAAGCTGACTTCTCCTTTAACAGGAAAATCACAATATACTGAGCTTACTAGTGGCTTATGATACCTTTTATACACGTGGACAAAATTGTTGGTACCCCTCTGTTAATGAAAGAAAAACCCACAATGGTCACAGAACCGGAATGGTGGCTCAGTTGGTAGAGCATCCGCCCCACAGCCAGGAGGCAGGGGTTCAAATCCCGGCCGGGGCATGCCGAAGACCGTATAAAAGCGGAACTTCCTGCCGTCCAGCTTGGTGCTCAGCAATAATGGAATGGAGGAGGGAAATCTGTGGCGGCGCCTTGCATGGCAGCGGCCCTCTGATTCTACATATGGGGTGTGTGTGATTAACACTGTAGATAGGAAAAATACAATTTCGTTCTACTGTACGTGTATGGTTGAATGACAATAAAGGGTGATTTAAGAAATAACTTGAATCTGACAAAAGTGGTAATAAATAAAAATTCTATGAAAATTAACCATTGAAAATCAGACAATGCTTTTGACTTGTGGTTCAGTAGAATTATTTAAAAAAAAAAACCAACTCATGAAACAGGCCTGGACAAAAATGATGGTACCCTTAACTTAATATTTTGTTGCACAACCTTTTGAGGCAATCACTGCAATCAAACAATTTCTGTAACTGTCAGTGAGACTTCTGCACCTCTCAGCAGGTATTCTGGCCCACTCCTCATGAGCAAACTGCTCCGTTTGTCTCAGGTTTGAAGGGTGCCTTCTCCAGACGGCATGTTTCAGCTCCTTCCACAGATGTTCAATAGGATTTAGATCAGGGCTCATTGAAGGCCACTTTAGAATAGTCCAATATTTCGCTCTTAGCCATTCTTGGGTGTTTTTAGCTGTGTGTTTTGGGTCATTATCTTGTTGCAAGACCCATGACCTGCGACTGAGACCAAGCTGTCTGACACTGGGTAGCACATTTCTCTCTAGAATACCTTGATAGTCTTGAGATTTCATTGTACCCTGCACAGATTCAAGACACCCTGTGCCACATGCAGCAAAGCAGCCCCAGAACATAACAGAACCTCCTCAATGTTTCACAGTAGGGACAGTGTTCTTTTCTTGATATGCTTCATTTTTTCATCTGTGAACATAGAGCTGATGTGCCTTGCCAAAAAGTTGCAGTTTTGTCTCGTCTGTCCATAGGACATTCTCCCAGAAGCTTTGTGACTTGTCAACATGCAGTTTGGCAAATTCCAGTCTGGCTTTTTTATGATTTGTTTTCAACAGTGGTGTCCTCCTTGGTCGTCTCCCATGAAGTCCACTTTGGCTCAAACAACGACGGATGGTGCGATCTGACACTGATGTACCTTGACCTTGGAGTTCACCATGAATGTGTTTAGAGGTTGTTCTGGGCTCTTTTGTTACCATTCGTATTATCCATCTCCTCCTGCGGCCACGTCCAGAGAGGTTGGCTACAGTCCTGTGGATCTTAAATTTCTGAATAATATGTGCAGCTGTAGTCACAGGAACATCAAGCTGCTTGGAGATGGTCTTATAGTCTTTACCTTTAACATGCTTGTCTATAATTTTCTTTCTAATCTCCTGAGACAACTCTCTCCTTTGCTTCCTCTGGTCCATGTTTAGTGTGGTACACACCATGTCACCAAACAGCACAGTGACTACTTGTCACCCTTTAAATAGGCTGACTGACTGATTACAAGTTTGTAGACACCTGTGATGTTAATTAGAGGACCCATCTCGGTTGAACATGTCCCTATGGTCACATTATTTTCAATCTTTTCTAGGGGTACCATCATTTTTGTCCAGGCCTGTTTCATGAGTTTGTTTTTTAAAGTAATTCTGCTGAACCACAATTCAAAAGCATTGTCTGATTTTCATTGGTTAATTTTAATAGAATTTTTATTTATTACCACTTTTGTAAGATTCAAGTTATTTCTGTGACCATTGTGGGTTTTTCTTTCATTAACAGAGGGATACCAACAATTTTGTCCACGGCTGTACATGCATCATGCAGTACACACACACACACACATGCACGCACTCACACATTGTCGCATCACTCAGCACATGCACACCTGTCTGCACTCACGCATACCGGTAATTACTTGGGTCATTATGTTTGACATTACTTATACTCTGTCAGTTCTCCTGTTATTCGCCAGTTCATTGGCTGTCATGCCCACTCCAGAGTTGGCATCTGTTGAGTCTCCAATTGTAAGTACTCTTCCCACCATTCTGCCGGGGGCTTTTCCTTATTACTGCTGCCCTTTCTCTCCACTGCCCAGTCCCACCTGGGAGCACGTGGGGCTAATCCTTCCTTCCTCCTCAATTATCCAATGAACAGGAGAGAACAGTTGAGTTTATCCTGTGTCATCCTCTGCGTGCTCATTGGAGCCTTGTTTTCATTTTCATGTCATCATCATGTGCTTAATAAACTAACAGTCAACACTGTCCTGCGTTAGGTTTTCGTTTCCCATTCCCACATGCATTGCGTTTTACGCACGCATTTGACAGTTCCTACCAGGAACAGGAAGGTTTCATAGTGCTGCTTTCTTAAACCAATGTCTTTCTCTTTGCCACTGTCCCATTAAAAATTGACTGATGAGGAAACATAGACTGTGTGTCAATATGGATTTACAGTCTACATGAAGAACTTAGGCAACAGTTGTTCTATGCTGAATCCCTCCCATCTCAGCTACTGAAGGCTTTGACTCCTTCAGAGTAGTCATGGATGTCTCGTAGTCTCAATCACCAGTCTCGTTTTTGCACAGTCACACAGTCTGTGAGAATGGCATACTTTAGGCAGATTTACTCATGTGCCATATTCCTTCCATTTCTTAGTGGTAGATTTAACACAAGTCCATGGAATGTTCAGTGACTTGGACATGTTTTGTATCTATCCCCCTGATACTTTCCAATAACCTCATCTCAGAGTTTCTTGGAGTGTTCCTTTGGCTTCATAGCATAATTGTTTGCCAGGAATACTGATTAACCAGTGACTGGACTTTCCAGACACAGGTGTCCATATGTACATACATTGGGGAAAAAAAGTATTTAGTCAGCCACCAATTGTGCAAGTTCTCCCACTTAAAAGATGAGAGAGGTCTCCAATTTTCATCATAGGTATACCTCAACTATGAGAGACAAAATGAGAAAAAAAAAATCCAGAAAATCACATTGAAGGATTTTTAATGAATTAATTGGTAAATTCCTCAGTAAAATAAATATTTGGTCAATAACAAAAGTTCATCTCAATACTTTGTTATATACCCTTTGTTGGCAATGACAGAGGTCAAACGTTTTCTGTAAGTCTTTACAAGGTTTTCACACACTGTTGCTGGTATTTTGGCCCATTCCTCCATGCAGATCTCCTCTAGAGCAATGATGTTTTGGGGCTGTCGCTGGGCAACACAGACTTTCAACTCCCTCCAAAGATTTTCTATGGGGTTGAGATCTGGAGACTGGCTAGGCCACTCCAGGACCTTGAAATGCTTCTTACGAAGCCACTCCTTCGTTGCCCGGGCAGTGTGTTTGGGATCATTGTCATCCTGAAAGACCCAGCCACGTTTCATCTTCAATGCCCTTGCTGATGGAAGGAGGTTTTCACTCAAAATCTCACGATACATGGCTCCATTCATTCTTTCCTTTACACGGATCAGTCAGTTTGCAGAAAAACAGCCCCAAAGTATAATGTTTTCACCCCCATGCTTCACAGTAGGTATGGTGTTCTTTCTCCTCCAAACACGACAAGTTGAGTTTTTACCAAAAAGTTCTATTTTGGTTTCATCTGACCATATGACATTCTCCCAGTCCTCTTCTGGATCATCCAAATGTTCTCTAGCAAACTTCAGACGGGCCTGGACATGTACTGGCTTAAGCAGGGGGACATGTCTGGCACTGCAGGATTTGAGTCCCTGGTGGCGTAGTGTGTTACTGATGTAGCCTTTGTTACTTTGGTCCCAGCTCTCTGCAGGTCATTCACTAGGTCCCCACGTGTGGTTCTGGGATTTTTGCTCACCATTCTCGTGATCATTTTGACCTCACAGGGTGAGATCTTGCGTGGAGCCCCAGATTGAGGGAGATTATCAGTGGTCTTGTATGTCTTCCATTTTCTAATAATTGCTCCCACAGTTGATTTCTTCACACCAAGCTGCTTACCTATTGCAGATTCAGTCTTCCCAGCCTGGTGCAGGTCTACAATATTGTTTCTGGTGTCCTTTGACAGCTCTTTGGTCTTCGCCATAGTGGAGTTTGGAGTCTGACTGTTTGAGGTTGTGGACAGGTGTCTTTTATACTGATAATGAGTTCAAACAGGTGCCATTAATACAGGTAACGAATGGAGGACAGAGGAGCCTCTTAAAGAAGAAGTTACAGGTCTATGAGAGCCAGAAATCTTGCTTGTTTGTAGGTGACCAAATACTTATTTTACCGAGGAATTTACCAATTAATTCATTAAAAATCCTTCAATGTGATTTTCTGGATTTTTTTTCCCTCATTTTGTCTCTCATAGTTGAGGTATACCTATGATGAAAATTGGAGACCTCTCTCATCTTTTAAGTGGGAGAACTTGCACAATTGGTGGCTGACTAAATACTTTTTTGCCCCACTGTACTTCAGTCACCTGAGACGCATTCACTGAACTCAGGTGATCTCAGTTTCACTAATTATGAAAAATCCTGGAACTCTGGTGAATTAGATAAGTAACTTTAAGTTGGAGTGAATATTTAAACATTAATTTATCTTACAACGTGGAGGATGAAACCAGATGAGACAGCGAGCTGGACGACACACGAATTTTATTCAAACCTCCATCACAGAATATCATGTCCCTGGGTCTGTGGGCGCTCACCATTTTTACCTCTTTATTCCCACCTCGCAGACCCAAGGATAAAAGACATTACACACAGTACACAAAGCATGTCTGGCACATCAACATACAGAACACAGAGTGCTGCTTATTATTGTCTATTGCTCCCCTGCTAACTCCGGTGTGACTCCTGTCACCACAGGGGGTTGACGGCTCCCTTTTGTTACATCTAAAACCCTTCTGTCCTTTTATCCATCTCTCCCCCCGACCCCCGGCTCTGGGTGGAGAACTCACTACTTTGTACCCCCACACAGCCCTCCCCCAAACACCAGAAAAGGCCCAAAGGGTCCTTTGGGCTTGAGCCGGCGCCTGTAGCGGCTGTAGCGAGGAACTGGCAGTCTGGTTGAAGCACCCTCCTGGCGAGGTGTGTGGAAGGGAACGTTGGTCTGTGGAGGGGAAGAGGGTGGGGAGGGAACAGGGTTAGTTTTGTGAACACAGTTCTCTGCAGGGGGACAACCTGCTGAAACACCGTATGTGGGCGTCCAGATTGGGGAGCTTGAGCCAATACCTCCTGTTTGTCTGCCAACACATAAGTGGGCTTCAGCCTGTCAGTGCAGACAGTTTCCTTATTCCCCCCCAAGTCTAACATAAAATGCTTTGCCCCAGTTTCCAGCACTCTGAACGGGCCATCATATGGTGGATGCAGTGGGGTTCTGTGTGCATCGTGCCTGACAAAAACGAACTTGGCGCTCTGTAAGCTCTTTGGCACAAAGGTGTGGGGAAAACAATGGTGCGCCGGGCCCAGCAGTTTAGCAGCCCCTGTACTGTAAAAATTTTACATGGGTGGATTGGTCCCGGGTGCGGCGTTTTCCGGTAAAAATTCCCCGGGGATCCGCAACAGCTGAGAAAAAACGAGTTCTGCCGGGGAGGCTTCCAGATCCTCCTTAGGTGCAGAGCGCAACCCTAATAGAACCCAAGGCAGGCGGTCGACCCAATTTGTATCCATAAATGAGGCTCTGAGCCTCATTCACAGATACAAATTAGGTTTATAGGTCGCCTTAAGTGACCTATAAAAACATTTGCATAATCCATTAGCCTGGGGGTTGTACGTGGTAGTGTGGTGGATTTTGACCTCCAGGCTATCAGCCATCGCGGACCAGAGCTCCGAAACGAATTGCGGACCCCTGTCAGAAGTGATGTCCGATGGGGAGCTGAACTGTGTAGCCCAAGCTGGCAAAAAAGCGCGAGTAACCAAAGCGGACATGGTGAAGGCCAGTGGGACCACTTCAGGCCAACGCGTGGTTTGGTCCACGATTGTCAAAAGGTGCGTGAAACCTTGTGACAGTGGATGGGGGCCCACCAAATTCACATGGACGTGGTCGAACCTTCTGGCCACAATTTGAAAGGGCTCGAGGGGGGGCTTTTGGTGTGTTTGTGCACTTTGGCACATGACTCATGCTGCAGCCCATTCTTTCACATCCCTGCATAGGCCAGGCCAGACAAATTTTTCCCCCACCAGTTTAACCGAGGCACGCACACCAGGATGTGAAAGGGAGTAGATGGACTCAAAAATGCAACACCAAAAGCTTGGAACCACTGGGCACGGGCTGCCAGTGGAGATGTCGCAGAGCAAGGGTATGCACCCTTCTTGCACCACCCTGCTCACTGACATGTTATCTGGCTCAGGAAACACGCACACAGGCTCGGGTGAGATTTAAGAGTTTTATTCAACAAACAGGTGTATGAATGCGTGAGTGAGGAATGTGAATGTCTTCTTGGGTACTGAAGAGCACTGAGGGCAGAACAGGACACCGTACAGCCAGGCAACCCTGAGGACAGAGCAGAGGACAATGGATGAGCTATTATCACGGTGAAGTGATGAAGATTGTAATGTGGCTTACTTGCAGATGTCTTGGTGGCTGGCATTGGCAAGAAATGCTCCCGCCTGGAAGACAGCGCCCTGCTGCGCTCAATGGGGAAGAGACTGAAGAGGTGAGGCGATGAAGGGATTCTTCCACCACCAGGAGGATCCACCTGTGCACAGGGGAAGATCTTGGAAAGCAGGTAAGTGATAATCTTACGTGTGGATGATGAGTAGTGGCGTTGGCCGAGAGGAGTAGGCGAACGCAGAGCTTGAGCATGGAGATGAGCTGACGGCTCCAGGCCGAGGCTGCAGACAGAGCAGGTTAAATAGAGGCAGCCTAATGAAGCACAGGTGTGCGCACGGCTGGAGCAGATGACAGGCGGGAGCGAGTAGTGACACTCTCCAGCTTTAACCCCATAGGCGCGGACTGGAACGCGCAAATGTCTGCATCCCTGGTTTGCTCCGTGGCCATGGCAGGGAAACCTATTCCCATGTAGACTGGGGAGACTAACAGGAATGACATACAGTCAGCCACGACATTAAGCTTACCGGCTACGTGTTGAATATCAGTTGTGAATTACAAGATCGCAGGCAAATGTTGTTGCTGCCGAGCCGCCCATGGTTCCGAGACTTTGGACATTGCGTATGTTAGTGGTTTATGATCAACGAACGCAGTGAACTCGCGCCCCTCCAGCCAAAACTGGAATTGGCTCGTCACCAGGTGGAGAGCCAGCAACTCTCAGTCAAACATACTGTATTTGCATTCATTGTCGCTTAAAGTACGGCTGAAAAACATGAGTGGCTGTCATGAACCGGAGACGTACTGCTCCACCACTGCCCCATAGCAACGTCAGATGCGTCTGTGGTGAGTACTATCTGCGCTGACGGGGTGGGGTGGGCTAGTAAAGTCGTGTTAGCGAGTGCTGTTTTGGCATTTGTGAAAGCCTGGACCAGCTTGGGGGTCCAGTCAATGCTCTCTGCGGGCTTTTTTTTTTAGTGCACTGTACAGCGGCTGCAGCAGTTGGGCTGCCCAGGGGAGGAAACGGTTGTAAAAATTGACCACTCCCAAAAATTCTTGCAGTGCCCTCACTGTCTGTGGACGCGGAAAATCTGACACTGCACTCACTTTATCTGGCAGCAGAATTGTGCCCTCCGGCAAGATGCAGTGGCCCAAAAAATCAATCGCCAGCATCACAGACTGGCACGATGCCAGGTTAATGATAAGCCCGTGCGCTTCCAACCACTGGAAAACTTGTTTAAGATGATCGAGGTGCTCGTCCTCCAATGCACTAGCCACCAAAATGTCATCTAAGTAGACAAAAACGAAGGGCAAGTTGCGGAACACCACGTCCACCATTCTTTGGAAAGTTTGTGCCACACCCTTTAACCCAAATGGCATGCATAAAAACTCAAAAAGGCCAAAAGGAGTTATTACCGCTGTTTTGGGAATGTCCTCCGTGCGCATCGGGACCTAGTGGTAACCGCGTACCAGGTCTACTTTTGAAAAAAACATGCCTCCCGGCCAGGTGCACAGACAAATCCTGGATGTGCTGGATTGGATACCGGTCGTGTTCAGTGGCATTGTTCAAGTACCGGAAATCGCCGCATAGTCGCCACGACCCATCAGTCCTGGGCACCATGTATAGCGGAGATGCCCACGGGCTGTTGGAGCACCTAACGATGCCTAGCCGCTCTAGACAAACTCCTTGCGCGCGCTTGCTAGTTTAACCGCGTCAAGGCACTGAGGGTGCGCGAAAACCGGCAGACCTTTTGTTGTTATGAAATGCTTGACCCCGTATTTGGTTCCTGTTGTGAAAAAAGTGGGAACCGTGAGTGCTGGGAACTGTGAAAGCAAATGCTGGTACTTACCCCCTGGAGCTAGAATGTTAGGATGTGTTGCTGGCTCAACTCCCTGAGCTGTGCAGGGCAAGGAGGAAAAAAGAGACAGCATCCACTAAATGTCTGTTGGCAACATCGACTAACAGTCTATAAGCACATAAAGAAAAAGAGACAGCATCCACTAAACATCTGTTGGCAACATCGACTAACAGTCCATAAGCACATAAAAAATTTGTGCCTAAATAGCTATCACAAAGTCCCACTGGAAATTGCGCCCGTGTAAGCACACCGTCAGCGTCCTTTCGCCAAACATCTTGATGTGGGATCCGTTGGCGGCCGTAAGCTCGGGGCCGCTGCCTTCTGCCAGCTTGTCCGCGCTGACCGGCCGAATGAGGCTCTTCTGGGAGCCAGAGTCCAACAAAAAACGTCTTCCAGAATGTGTGTCTGTAATGAAAAGCAGCTTGTTCCTGTCGTCAATGGTTGCAGCTACCACTGACCACTGGCTGTCCCACTTACCGGCTTTCTTGGAGTGGCACGACGGCAGACAACATTGTGCTTCCTTGCCAAAACGGTGGTGATAAAAACACAACGACCCATTCCTGCGTCTCCTGGTGGCTGTCCCAGCCACTACTGTCGGCTCCTCAACCCTGCTGGATTCTTCCATGGGTTCCAGTGCCACTGCATGCAGGATGATGTGGTCTGCTTCTTGCGCCAGTGCGCGGTAGTTCCTGGTCTCCAGCAGCGGTGAGTTAGCGAGGATCACTCTCGCTGTAGCTAGTAGGTTTTTGAGGAAGAGGTGGATGAACAGGAAGGAGCCGTCTTCCTTCCCCATCAGCGCTAACATGCTCTCCATCAGGTCCACAGCTGATCTGTCACCCAACTCTGAGCGCGTGAGGAGTTTTTCTGCTCTCTCTCCATCCAAAAGGGTGTAACGTTCAAGCAGCATCTGCTTGAGCACGTCGTATTTCCCTTGGGCTGGTGGTTCTTGGAGCAGGCATGTTACTTGTTGTGTGGCGCACACATCCAGCACAGTGACCACATGATGATATTTCGTGTCGTCCTTAGAGATCCCGGGAAGTGTGAATTGAGCTTCCACATGTAAAAACCAAGCGGTCGGATTGTGGAGCCAAAAGTCTGGAAGCCTGACTGGAAGCGCATGCTGTGCTTGTGTGCTCCCTCTGGGGTGTCTCCGCGGAGGTGCTCGGCTCATTCTCCATTGCATGTCTTAAGGTCACCGGTGTGGAGGATGAAATCAGACAAGACAGCGAGCTGGACGACACACTAACTTTATTCAATCCTCCATCACAGAAAACAGAATATCATGTCCCTGGGTCTGTGGACGCTCACCTTTATACCTCTTTAATCCTGCCTCGCAGACCTGGGGATAAAAGACATTACACACAGTACACAAAGCATGTCTGGCACATCAACATACAGAATACAGAGTGCTACTTATTACAGTATTGTCTATTGCTCCCCTGCGAACTTCGGTGTGATACCTGTCACCGTGGGGGTCGACAACTCCCTTTTGTTCCATCTAAAACCCTTCTGTCCTTTTATCCGTCTGTCCCCTCAACCTCTGGCTCTGGGTGGAGAACTCCCTACTCTGTGCCCCCACAACATTCTATTTTTTAAATTAATTATCATTACTTTATAAACCCTTTTCCTGGATTGCCACTTTATTGTGGTGGAGGGATTTGTGTGCCCTAATGATCAGGAGCTGTTGTCGGGGGCAACTTGCCCCTGGTTGTCATGTTCGGGGTCGTCACCCCGAGCATGACTTGTGTCTGTTGGGTTTAATTACTGCTTATTAATTTCAGCTGGCGGATTGAGCCTCGCTCTCTGCCAGCCCCACAGTCATGCCTCCTCCTCACCAGGCACACACACACTGTTCAAACAGTCACGCACCGGGTGGCCACACAGCTGTGTCCATTTGCCCTCATTCTGGGTTTGTGTATTTATAGGGTAGAATGTGACCAGCTGGTGTAGCAACTTAGCATGTCAACTCTGGACATCCAGTCTCGCGTTTGTTGGTTTACCCTGGACTGAAGCGTATTGTTCCCTCAGAGCCCTTCCGCTCCAACACTGTTTGTAAATCTTCCCTTGTGCCTTTTCCTCTGCTCCTGCCTAATGGGAGCGCGTTAGGCATACCTGTACACCAGCTGAGTTTGTAGCAGGGTGTCTTCCCCTTTCCGTTGTGACTGTTTTTGGACATTCAACACATTCACCCATTGTAAATAAACACGTTACTTATTCTGTGTTTGGGGCTCACTGCCATTTCATATGTTCGCTGCAGAGTTACACAGTGAACATGACACTGGTAGGGTTTCCCAAGACAAATTGGTTCTGGGTGAAGGGCCAGACCAAGAATGGTCCAGTAGATCTCTATGAAAACAGTTACATCAATTACCCAGTGTACCCGCAGGAGCCACATGGGTCCAGTGGGCTCACCCCCCTGCTGGAGGGATCATGGGGATCATGGTGCTGTATGAAATGGGCAGCAATCTGGGCCAGAAAACTGGTCAGGGAGGCTGCCAAGAGGCCAACAGCAACATTGAAGGAACTGCAGGAATTTCTGGCAAGTATTGACTGTTTAATACATGTGGTATGGTGACCCACCATAACCTATGGGACAGGCAGAGCGCTAAGCTTGAGCAATTAACAGAACTAGAAAAGCACTCGGAGAGCGCAGACCTCCGCCAAGCGGCACAGTTCCACCCATACAGTGTTTGTGTGTACGTTTTCAGATTCCTTGACCATGAAAACATATGACTAGCAACTGGATTGACAATGATAGGATTAGTGGTTCAGTAGTTATTCACGAAAATGGCATTTTCCGTAATGGCGGTTTTCTTCTGGACGGTGATCCGGATCATCCCCAAAATTTAATCAGTTCTTCCTTGTACCATTTCCAACAACGCCTGAAAGTTTCATCAAAATCCCTCCAAAACTTTTTGAGTTATCTTGCTAACCAACAGACAAACAGACAAACAAACAGACAAACTCCGGCAAAAACATAACCTCATGGCGGAGGTAACAATGAGATGTATGGACTGATATCAATATGTAGATGTGCCTTGCAGCCTCCTTTGTCCTACAACTCCAGAGCAGAGAGGAATTCCAGCGCCAGTAATCCTGCTATTGATATGTGTGACTCTCATGTAAATGTCCCATGCATTCATGCTGTACTGTGATGCTAATATGCCATGCATGAATTGTCTGTGGCTGAGTATATAAGCTGACTGTATATGCCTCACTAGAGCTCTCTCACTTGCTTGTTGCTGACCTAGAGACACAGGGCTCACTCCAGTGTGCTGCCACAGTGCTGAGTGAGCCTCGTGATGGAGGATGAATAAAGCACCCTTTTAACCTTCAGTTCGCCGTGTCCACCTGCACTTATTTGAGCCTTGCCTCCACACTGGTAACCCTTATTCGTATCCTCCACACTGGTGACCCCGAAGAAAAGAACACCCTGACGACGAACGAACGCAGCCCCCGACGGTGACTCCGACGACAAATGAACGCAGCTGCCTGACGCAAATGGATTGCCCTCCCTTCTGCCACACGGGAGACCTCGACGCAGAACCGACACCAGGCAAACTCCCCGGAGATCATCCACGACCGGGAAAGCTGCAGAAAGCATCATGGTGCGACCCTCACCTGAGATCTGGGACCTCCACGCTAGGACCTGCCAAGGGACAAAGAACGTCTGCTCCCTCTCACTGCGCTGTGGATTACAGAGACAGAGGATCGCTCACATCCTCCGCATCCACACGAGCGCGCACGCACCTCGTCCTCTCTCCACGATGGCGACCTCCAGGGCCAGACGGAGAACGCAGCGCATGGACCAGAACGCACCGTGACCCGGCACGAGCGAACGACAGCAACAGCCCGAACAGGGAAGACCATCGGCGCCGACAACGCTGATTTCCAGCAAGCTCCCTGACCCTGACTCACCTCTCGACAGTGGACCACCCACGCACCAAACCCCTGCACGCGCACCGGGGGGTTACGAGGACAGCGCACCATGCATGGGACAATACCGGCTCCACAGACTGCCATCGTCCTCCGCTGCTACACATGCCCGAGAACACGGCCGATCGCCACCCTCGGAATCTTCAGGGCTGCCCACGCACCTGAAGCAGACACGCAGCCCGCACACAGGACTTTGTATGGGTCTCAGCCACGGTGCACAATGGGAATTCAGCCATCTGCTGTCCCCGAGGGCTTCAGGGCTGTGCCCGCACCTAAAGCCAACACGCCAAGTCCTTCACACAGCTCCAGCTTTTGTTTTTTCTTCATGGCCGCTACGCATCCTCGCAGGACTGAGCCGCGAGAGGAGTCAGAGACAAATTTTTCTTCTCACTGCTGCTGTGGATCTCCACCACGTTTAACGGGGAAGCCCCTCAGCATCGCGGATCCACATGCAATTTTTGCGCGGCCCGGACAACTTCGCCGTCCCGGGCCGGCACTTGCTACCCTCACCCCCCTCCACCTTCTCCTGCACAGAGCTTTTCCCGCAGCTCGTTTCCAAAGCCGGCCGATCGACGCCTCGGCCCCCTGCTGAGCCCTCTGGGGGGAGCGGTATGGTGACCCACCATAACCTACGGGACAGGCAGAGTGCTCAGCTTGAGCAATTAACAGAACAATGAGATGTATGGACTGATATCAATATGTAGATGTGCCTTGCAGCCTCCTTTGTCCTACAACTCCAGAGCAGAGAGGAATTCCGGCGCCAGTAATCCTGCTATCGATATGTGTAACTCTCATGTAAATGTCCCATGCTTTCATGCTGTACTGTGATGCTAATATGCCATGCATGCATTGTCTGTGGCTGAGTATATAAGCTGACTGTATATGCCTCACTAGAGCTCTCTCACTTGCTTGTTGCTGACCTAGAGACACAGGGCTCACTCCAGCGTGCTGCCACAGCGCTGAGTGAGCCTCGTGATGGAGGATGAATAAAGCACCCTTTTAACCTTCAGTTTGCCGTGTCCGCCTGCACTTATTTGAGCCTTGCCTCCACACTGGTAACCCTTATTCGTATCCTCCACAGTGACAACAATCTCCCGTCTAGGGTGGCAACATGGAAGCCTTATCTTATGAAGGAAACTGCTACATTTTGCAAAAACACTTTTGAAATCTCCCAAACGGATGTGGGAAAATGTGTTATGGTCCGATGAAACCAAGGTTGAACTTTTTAGCCATAATTCCAAAAGGTATATTTGGCACAAACACAACACTGTCCATCACCAAAAGAACACCATACCTACAGTGAAGCATGGTGGTGGCAGCATCATACTTTGGGGCTGTTTTTCTTCAGCTGGAACTGGGGAAGGAACTGAGGAAGTCAAAGTGGAGGGAATTATAAACAGTTCCAAATACCAGTCAGTGTTGGCACAAAACCTTCAGGCTTCTGCTAGAAAGCTGAAGATGAAGAGAAACTTCATCTTTCAGCACAGCAATGACCTAAAGCACATATCCAAATCAATAAAAGAATGGCTTCACCAGAAGAAGATTAAGGTTTTGGAATGGCCCAGCCAGAGTCCAGACCTGAATGAGATCGAACATATGTGTGGTGATCTGAAGAGGGCTGGGCACAGGAGAAGATCTTGCAATCTGACAGATTTGGAGCGTTTTTGCAAAGAAGAGTGGACAAATATTGCCACATCAAGATGTGCCACGCTGATAGACTCCTACCCAAAAAGACTGAGTGCTGTAATAAAAGCCAAAGGTGCTGCAACAAAGTATTAGTTTAAGGGTGTGCATATTTATGCAACCAGGTTATTGTAAGTTTCTTTTTTATTTTTCCCCTTAAAAGATTTCAGTTTGTTTTTCATTTGGGTTATACAGGTTATAGGTCACATTAATGGTGGAAAAAGTTTTGAAATGATTTATCTTGATCTCATTTTTTTTTACATCACAAAAACCTGGCATTTGAACAGAGGTGTGTAGACTTTTTATATCCACTGTAAAGGAATTGATCAAATGATACAACTAAATGTAGCCCTGTACCACAACTATTGTGTGACGCTTCAATTCTAACAAACCAACCCACACTTGAATGGACACTGTTGACACCATGACATTCATTGTCCTTGGCACTGTATTGTCCTGCTGCATTGTGAAATCCGTATGTGTTCCAGCCGCCCCAAACTGGTACAAGTCAATATCTGTGGCACTGTTTTTTGTGCATGTGTATCAGAGCAACCCATTTGGAAACATACCAGATAGCAGAGCTCTCTGTTCTCTCATCCACATACCCACTGGCATTTCCAGATATAGTTTGCAAACACCTCTGGATGAGCATTAAATCGAAGAAAAATAACAGCACTTAGGAATGTGGTGTGGAGGAATTTCAAAAGGCATTAGTAGTTAATCTGGGAGAAACCTGCCTTTGTCACGTACAGGGTTACGTGTCCCTGTGAGAATGTGATCTATGTCAAGCATGCTCTTCATGGCAAGAAGCGAACAAGAGAGCAGGCCACCCGAGAAAGCTGAACCCAAAAGAATGCAGCTCTGGCATTCATTAATGAGGTGCACTCTTCTCCGTTGTGGAACGAGGAGATGGCGTGATGCTCATCAGAGCTACCTGGATGATTCACACCAAGCGAATTATATAAAAATAATCAATCACAAGTCAAGGAGCCAGATGAATATATTAGAATATTTTATTGCTTTATGAAATGTTGCATGAATGAAAACCTTCATCTCATTTTGAGTTCACAGAAATGTCTGTTTGAAGTCAACACTCGGTTGGTTGTGCACAGCTTGACAAGACCGTGATTGTCGGCACATAACTTAGAACAAACACACATAAACTCTTTGGCGTCCTGCTCAAAGCACTAATGTATCTAAAATAACAAACATCTGTATAAAATATATATATATACTGTATATATATATATATATATATATAAAACAATAATAATAATAATAATTAACCTGTTTGTTAGTCCAAAGCTCACAGTAAACAAGGAAGCCAACACTTTAGCCCCCAAAACAGTGACCAGACCAGCTGAATCACTGCATCAGGGCTCACACTCACAAACCGTAATCACACATGCAAACATTCTGTAAAAAGGAAAAAAAGAGAGAGCATGGCAGACATCATAATGGTACACCCTCCCAATATTACAAGCTTACAACATCAGGTCTGGGTCAGTTTACAGTTTATAAAATTTACTTTTATATATATTAAGTGCCTCACTCTTAATTCACACACCTTTAAACCTTCTATAGAACCAGCTACTCAGGCTGAAGACATGTGAAGAGCAAGTTTTAAATCAACAGTGTTTCATATGTTATTAGCTTAAATTAATCAGAAAAGAGGGGAGTCTACAATACATGTAACATCTGTATGATGGAAATGAGATTACCCTGATTAAATCCAGTTTTGTTTAAGAGAGAGAGGAGAGAGAGGGTGAGGGGACGAGGGTCACTGAGATAAACTTGAAGTTCATGTTTATCTTGACGAGCATGAAGCTTAAGTTAATATTTGGGGCAGTGTGGAACAGGGACAAGACAAATATGCGTCTTCTTAATTCAACGGAGTGGGAAGAGACATGAAAAGGGAGGATAAGGAGGAAAGGCAGTTATAATATATCGGGGAATAAACTCTCTGCCCTGTTAACAGTCCACAATACTGTCAGCGTACCTCTGGTCTTTTCTCAATCCACCGAACAGACTGCCGGCAGCCGTCCGGCCAAGTGAAAAGAGAGACAGTGAGAGCGAGAGAAGGGAAGTCAGAGCACAGCTCTGACCCTAAAATATAAAAAAAAACAGTCCTTTTTTCATACTGTGGCCTCTTTGTGCAGCATTCTTACATCCAACATTTTGATCTACTCTTGCACTCTTCACAGATACAGACAGAGAACTGCTCCGTTTCTCAAGTCCTTAAATGAAGATTTCCACTGCCTCTGACTCAAGCTCATCCAGGCCTCTGAAAGGGTTTAACAGCTGCTTTTTGGCCGCTGTCTTATCTGGAAAAACAACAGCAAAGACAGAACACATGATTGTAGATAGATATATGTTTAAGGCTTTAAATGATGAGAAAAGTGACAGATAATATTGTAGCTCAGCTAGCAATGACCAAACGTTAGCAGATCCCCCCCCCCCCCCCACACACACACACACAGTAAAACAGGCAACTATGGTGAAAATGCTGAGTCAACACATCTGCACTATCCCCTAACCATGCACATTCCCCTGGGCCCACATTATGAACCCTGACCTGGACAGACAGTGTCCGAAAGGCTGGCTAATGTGCAGTGTGGTAAATTCTTGTGAATGTCCATGAAGTGAAAAAGGACTAAAATTCGGAGCAATGTCCATGAGTGTTTCATGTTGTGGAGTGCTCTGTGAGGACGGCTATTAGATCAGGCATGTGCAACCACGTGCCACGGAAGGCCAAGACACTGCAAGTTTTGTTTTAATCCAGTCACTAAAGCGTGATGTTTTCACTGATCAGCAGTCAGTGGGGAGGAATTCAGTGGAATCACCTGTTGAAGAGACTGGTTAGAAGGAAAACTTGCAGTGCCCTTCATGGAACAATAGTAGCCCATCAGCGCGTTAGATTATTGGTTCTTGTGAACAAATGCGCTCATCAATATTTCACAGGTCACTCACCATGGATAAGCTCTGTCCCGCTCGCTGCCTCCTCAGTTTTGGTTCCCTCCACCTGTCGTCCCAGCGTTGCGGACTCAGACTGAGCTGGGAGCTGGCTGTTTGGTGAAGTCTGCTTGTCTGAAGGACTCGGACCTAAAAGACAGAATCACAAAAAAAACCATCAGTGTATGAATAAATACCGTCCTTTTCTCAGCAGGAGGTTAGTTCGGAAGGAGTACCAGGTGTGCACGTAATATAAAACATACAGTTGGCTGCGCTCGTTCATTATTAACGAAGGGAAACCTAACGCTCCCCACCTCTGTCCTTGCTGGTTGTGCTGATGGAGGGAGTGGAGGAGGCCGGTTGGAGAGGCGCCGTTTTCGTATTCAGGAGGTGCGTGCGGAGACTTTGCTCGCTCTTCTGACCCTGATCCTGATGCAACCGCTGGTTGAGGATCTTGATCATGGCGTCTTTTTCCAAAATCTGAGCGTAAAGGGCACGGATCCTGACAGCAGAGGGTTAAATGGAAAACGCTAGAAAAACTGATTTAAAATTTTTTTACAAAACCAAGTGATGCATAAAAAAGCACGCACCTGTTTTCCATCTCCTGATTCCTGTAGTCGGCGATGGGCAGCTCCTCATTGAAGCTGCTGTTAGAGGAGTGGCAGGGTGAGTGATTAATGATGGTGGTGTCTCTGTAACAGAGGAGGACACGGTCCCGGGCTTAATTCTGATTCAGATGAAAGCCATCATGACGGATGGACTAAAGCCAAGCAGGGCCTTTACCTCTGTGCGGCAGCAGTGGCAGCGACCTCCATGGCAAACTGCCTCATCGTGCTCTCCTCCAGGTACTTCTGCTCCCAGCGCACCATGTCGGCTTCGAGGGCCAGGATCCGCTCCTCACGCTCCCGCAGCCGCCCTTGGAGGGAGCTCATGGTCAGTCCTGGTGGCTGCAACTGTCTCTGAATCAAGGAGAAAGACTATTTAAAATAGCAACCCCAGAAACTTTTAGATTAGAGGGATACCTGGGGTGATGTGACAGCTTTCCCGTGACTTTTAGGATTTACCTGCTGCGCCCTCAGGCTCCTCAGCTCCTGCTCCAGCCGAGTCCTCAGCTTCATCTCCAGGGTCTCCTTCTTCTCACAAGTGGACTGGAGCTGGACCAGCGCACTCTGAAGCCTCTCCACCTTCTCAACGTCGGCCCTCTTCCTCCTCAACTCTTCCTCGAGCTGGCGGCCTCGCCTCCAAGACTGCTCCAGGGCCTCCTCGAGTTTCTTTGCCCTGAGGCTCTGCTCTTCAGCTGCGGCTCGCAATCGCTGCAGTTCCCGCTCCACACGTTCCCTCTCAACATTCTGCTCCTCATCTGATGGGGAGGAGGACAAAAAAAAAAAGCACTCAGGATTATTGCATGTCAATGAATTTAGAGAGTTTAAGTGAGTTTGAGAGAGTTTAACTGCTATTTTCGGCAGCCTCTGCTATGGGAAGTGAAATTATAAGGAATTTTTGGCCAGAAAAATCAGCAATAAGCAACCAAAGACATTTGAGCTTTAAATGAAAAGAAAGTGGCCAAACGAAATGTATAAACTGAATTGTTAAAGGTATGTTTTGTCCTCTTAAATATGCAGCTTCACATAAAATTATGACTGTAAGATTCCCACTTTTTTTTTTTTCATCCATCCATCCATCCATCTTCTACCGCTTTTCCGGAGGTCCGGGTCGCGGAGGCAGCAGTTCAAGCAGAGAAGCCCAGACTTCCCTCTCCCCAGCCACCTGCTCCAGCTCTTCAGAGGGGATACCAAGGCGTTCCCAGACTAGCTGGGAGACATAGTCTCTCCACCGAGTCCTGGGTCTGCCCCGGGGTCTCCTCCCAGTGGGACGTGCCTGAAACACCTCAAGTGGGAGGCGTCCAGGAGGCATCCTAATCAGATGCCCATACCACCTCAACTGACTCCTTTCAATGTGGAGGAGCAGCGGTTCTACTCTGAGCCTCTCCCGGATGACTGAGCTCCTCACCCTATCTCTGAGGGTGAGTCCAGCAATCCTACGGAGAAAGCTCATTTCAGCCGCTTGTATCCGCGATCTCGTTCTTTCGGTCATTACCCAAAGCTCGTGACCATAGGTGAGAGTAGGAACGTAGATTGACTGGTAAATCGAGAGCTTTGCCTTAGAACTAAGCTCCCTCTTCACCACAACAGACCGGTACAACGTCCGCATCACTGCAGATGCTGCTCCAATCCGTCTGTCGATCTCTCGCTCCATTTTCCCCTCACTCGTGAACAAGACCCCAAGATACTTAAACTCCTCCACTTGGGGCAGGAGCCTGTCCCCAACCCGGAGAGGACAATCCACCTTTTTCCGGCTGAGGACCATGGACTCGGACTTGGAGGTGCTGATTCTCATCCCAGCCGCTTCACACTCAGCGGCAAACCGTCCCAGCAAGAGCTGTAGGTCATTGCTGGATGAAGCCAACAGGACAACATCATCTGCAAACAACAGAGATGAGATCCTGTGGTCACCAAGCATGACACCCTCCATTCCCTGGCTGCGCCTAGAAATCCTGTCCATAAAAATTATGAACAGGACCGGTGACAAAGGGCAGCCCTGGCGGAGTCCAACTCTCACTGGGAATGACTCCGACCGAGTGTTGGCAATACGAACTAAACTCTCACAATGGTCGTACAGAGACCGAATAGCTCGTAACAACAAGCCCGATACCCCATACTCCCGAAGCACCCCCCACAAAAATCCACGAGGGACGCGGTCAAATGCCTTCTCCAAGTCCACAAAACACATGTAAACTGGTTGGGCAAACTCCCACGAACCCTCAAGAATTCTCGAGAGGGTAAAGAGCTGGTCCGATGTGCCACGGCCAGGACGAAAACCACATTGCTCCTCCTGAATCCGAGGTTCGACCAACGGCCGGACTCTCCTCTCCAGTACCTTGGCATAGACCTTCCCAGGGAGGCTGAGGAGTGTGATCCCTCTAAAGTTGGAGCACACCCTCCGGTCCCCTTTTTTGAAGAGAGGAACCACCACCCCGGTTTGCCATGCCAAAGGCACTGCCCCCGACCTCCACGCAATGTTGCAGAGGCGTGTCAACCATGACAACCCAACAACATCCAGGGCCTTGAGGTACTCGGGGCGAATCTCGTCCACCCCTGGGGCCCGGCCACCAAGGAGATTTTTAACCACCTTGGCGACCTCAGCCCCTGTGATAGGCAAGTCATCCCCCTTGTCCCCAAACCCTGCTTCCTCTGTGGAAGGCGTATCAGTGGGATTGAGGAGATCCTCGAAGTATTCCTTCCACCGCCCGACGATATCCCCAGTTGAAGTCAACAGTGTCCCATCCGCACCATACACAGTGTGGACGGGGAGCTGCTTTCCCCTCCTGAGCCGCCGAACAGTTTGCCAGAATCTCTTTGAAGCCGACCGAAAGTCTTGTTCCATGGCCTCACCGAACTCCTCCCATACCCGGGTTTTTGCTTCAGCAACCACCCGAGCTGCACTCCGCTTGGCCTGCCGGTACACCTCAGCTGCTTCGGGAGTCCCACAAGCCAACCAAGCTTGATAGGACTCCTTCTTCAGCTTAATGGCCCCCCTCACCACTGGTGTCCACCACTTGGTTCGGGGGTTGCCACCACGAGATGCACCGACCACCTTGCGGCCGCAGCTCTGGGCCGCCGCTTCAACAACAGAGGTGGAGAACATGGCCCATTCAGACTCCATGTCTCCAGACTCCCTCGGAATGTGGTTGAAGTTCTTCCGGAGGTGGGAGTTGAAGACCTCCCGGACAGGGGCCTCAGCCAGACGCTCCCAGCACACCCTCACTATACGTTTGGGTCTACCAGGTCTGAATGGCTTCCTCCCCTGCCATCGGATCCAACTCACCACCAGGTGGTGATCAGTTGACAGCTCTGCACCTCTCTTTACTCGGGTGTCCAAGACATACGGTCGCAGGTCTGATGATACGATAACAAAATCGATCATCGACCTGCGGCCTAGGGTGTCCTGGTGCCAGGTGCACATATGGACACCCTTATGCTTGAACATGGTGTTCATTATGGACAGACTGTGGTTAGCACAGAAGTCCAATAACTGAACACCACTCGGGTTTAGATCGGGCAGGCCGTTCCTCCCAATCACCCCCCTCCAGGTTTCACTGTCGTTGCCCACGTGCGCATTGAAGTCCCCCAGTAGGACAATGGAGTCTCCAGGAGGAGCACCCTCCAGCACCCCAGTCACAGACTCCAAAAAGGGTGGGTACTCTGAAACATCATTTGGTGCATAGGCACAAATGATGGTCAGGACCCGTTTCCCAACCCGAAGGCGCAGGGAAGCAACCCTTTCGTCCACCGGGGAAAACTCCAATATAGAGGCAGCAAGGTGGGGCGATACAAGAATACCTACCCCTGCTCGTCGCCTCTCGCCCGGGGCAACTCCAGAAAAGGCCAAGCTCCAGCCCCTCTCCAGGAGACTGGTTCCGGAACCGGAGCTGTGTGTTGAGGTGAGGCCGACTATATCTAGCCGGTATCGCTCAATCTCGTACACCAGCTCAGGCTCCTTCCCCACCAGAGAGGTGACATTCCACGTACCAAAAGCCAGTTTAGAAAGCTTGGGATCAGTCCGCCAAGGTCTCCGCCTTTGACTGCCACCTAATCCACATAGCACCGGACTTCCATGATCCCTCCTGCAGGTGGTGAACCTACTGGAGGGCGGACCCATGGAGTTTTTTTTTTTTATAAATTTTTATTTTTCTTCCTCTCATATATATTTTTTAGGTTTTTGACTTCCTTCTCTAATTGTTTTTTTGTTTGTTTTTGGAAACATGACACCCATGTCCTTGTAAATTTATGATTTTTTTTTTTTTTTCCTTGAAATCTGAGAATTTTCCTTCTCATAGCTTTCCTGCGTCTTCCCGATGGTTGTGGGCAAAAGAGCATGTGACACTGGAGCCACAGGTTGCAAGCCCCCGGGCTTAATCCGGCCCCTGCTAATAAGTACCAGAGTTTTTACACGGCGGGTCCAGTGTTCCTCATTTAGAGAAGCACTCCCGGAATGCCAAGAGGAGGAAGGAGGGGAGAAAGCTGCCCTATCCCTTTGACCCACATAGCACAGAGCATTCCTCATCAAGGCCGTACAAACACCAGCACTCTGCTTGAGGCTAGTTCTTTAAACAGACAACATAAATCATGCCCGCAACAGGTGTGTGTGTGTGTGTGTGTGTGTGTTTGGGGGGGGGGGGGGTCATTTCTACAACTTCCACTGATGCTGTGTGATTTAAAGAGGGCTTGTTTTCTTTTGCAATAAGGGTTGTGTGTGTGGATTGAATTCCCTGTTATTAAGCCTCCTTACCAAATAAGCTAAAGTTATGTAAGTGAAATTCCTGCATGCAACAATGCCCTCGGCTACAAAAAAGTAGAGGGGGGGGGGCACACTCTGCTGCAGTCCAGCCCAATCAAGCATGCTGATTAAAAGGAAAGGACGCTATCCCAAAAGAATGACACACTTACTCTGTTCAAGCAGTTTTGCCATGATGTGCTGGTTATGGTCGGCTGCTTCCACCTCCTTTGCCACATGTGTTCTGGCGTTTTCCAAGTTTTCTATGATGCAGAAAGATTTTTTTTTTTGTTTAATTAAACTCTACTCTTATCATTTTGGAGCTCAGAAAGTGAAGAAAACCTTTTTTTTTCTGTATCTCCATACCTCTAAGATCTCTGTTAATATCCTGCAGCCTCCCGATCTCTGCCACCAACTTCCTCCTCATTGTTTGCTCGAGGTTTTCTCTCTTACGGCTGCCCTGCATCAGGGTGTCATAGGCCTCTGAAATGCGTTGGATCTCCTGCTCCAACTACAAAGATGGGAAGAAAAGAAGAGAAAAGGGGATAAAGAGGGGATAGAGGAGGGTTGGAGAAAAGGAAAAAAGCAGAGCAGAAAAAGAGGAGTAAGAGAGAGAGAGAAATTTGTTAGTTAACCCACTTTGCATGCAGGAGAGGAGCTGGAAAGTTGATTCATGTTTTCACAGAACATAAACACATATATGGGTGTATGCACAGTACAATCAGTGCATATGTGTGGAATAATTCTGAGAAGGAATTCAAGCCCGCACCACTCCCTCTGAAGCTGATTTATATCTACATTCCTGAGGGCTGATAGCTCTAGTTTCCAGGTGTGCGCATGTAGACAGCATACCACAAAGCACCGTGTAGCATACTCACACAAAGACTCACACACACACACGCACACAGGTTTGGGAAGTCTTCCAGTGGAAGGAAGGTGTACATGCCTGTGCCCGGGCTGTGGAAACGGAAAAGAGACACCCACCATTACAGCAGTCACACAGGCATGTTTATTCAGGGCCGACGCCTGACGGGGAAAACTTTCCAACTCCGGCAATTAGCATTCTCTGAGGCTGAGACAAGGCAGGGGCCATGTGACATAATTCCAGCGCACAGCAGAGTAAGTTATATCTTTACAAAGACCGTCTTAGGTGTCAAATGTTGCTGAAGCCCTGTCCACCATCTGAACAAATGAATGTCTTGTTCTAGCGCCTGTTTGTTCAGAGTCACTCGCGAAAGGCAGCTGGGAACAAACTGAAGACAAAAAGAGCCTTTCATTTTTTAAACAGCAGTCCTGCCACCTGTTTTAGACCCCCCACCCAAACAGCCATTAGCTTCTGTGGGGAGGGGGGGGGGGGGGTCACAACCCAATCGACTGCTGTGTGACAAGGGTTAGATTACGTCAAAAATCTATGGCCTCCCTGCTATTAAGGTAGACACACGCACACACTTTCTGACCTCCACCAGGTCAGATACACAATAAAAAAAAAGGCATGTAAACAGAATCGTGAGCCATGACCTCTGTTTATGCCTCTGTGGTATGGAAGGTAGCAGCTGCTGATCTCATCTGTCCATCCAGACGAGTGAGCGTGCCTGGAGTTGGATATGAGGGAAGCAACTGCGCACCAGGCTTGTGTTTCAGAGACAGGTGGCAGTTACAGAGGGCAGTGGGCGTAGATGTTCACGAGAAGATTTCTAGACCCAGCATGAGCTGAATCGATTTTTAAATCTAATGTGTCAAGACTCTTTTCGATGGATACCCCAGCCCCGCCCCCGCCTCCCTCACCTTCTGGATACGGCCCGTTTTCTCCCTGTGAGCCTCCAGCTCTTGCCTCAGCCTCTTATTCTCCATCAGCAGCAGCTCCACCTGGCTGGGCTCCTCCAGGCCAGCAGGGAGCAGGCTGCTGAACGTGCTGTAGCAGGGCACTTCAGCTGGCTGACAGGACTGGGTGTACCTGTGAGACACATGCAGACATTAGACATCAGATCTAGCTGAATAAAACATGTTTGAGACAAGTTAAATAGAAGTCTCTTCCCACACCAGCTAACTCCTGTGGTTGTAAATGACATGAAAGCCTATATGAGGAACATCCATCAACAGAAGCAGGTTTAGCTATATTATTGTGACAGATATCACACACTCCTACAGGGCTGGACTTGCTCTCCTCTAAGTATGTCTAGGAGGAAATATGAATCAGCGTTCACGCTAAAGTGTGATTCATGCTCATAAGTATGTGTTTACGCATGTTACACATGCTGGGCGGGCTGCTGCATGACAATTTAGCAACAGTATATGATGCAATTCCTACTCATAGATGTGGTCTAATAGCTAACCAAACTTGTACGTGTACCTGTGAGTCTGAGACTGTACAGGCTCTTGGACCTGGTGAGGGATAAATCCTTGGCCCTGAATGTGTGCAGGGTACTCTGGGGGTGGGATGCATTTGTCCACGCTCAACCCCGTGCCCTGGAGGCTCTGCGTCGCAGGGTAGTAAGGCAGCTCTGGGTAGCTGTGAGAGGTGATCTTAAAGGCCTCGGCCTTGAGTCCAGCATCGTGCCTCTCCAGAGAGATCTGCATGCGCTGCTCGCTGAGTGACCGCACGTGGCTGCACTTCAGCTCCATCACGTCTGCCTCCTCGTGGAAAGCCCCGTCGTGCAGCTGCCTGATGGCCCCGTGCAGGGCCAGATACTGAGACTGCGCCTTGGCCTGCTCGTAGGTTGGCAGCTTCTCGCCGTGCAGCGGGTAGCCGTTCTCTGAGTGATGGTAGTCCCCTTGGTGCTCCTGGCCCTGGGGCTCCTGTCTGGCAGAGAGCTGAGGGTACAGAGGGTCCTCCTGGGTGAGACTCTCCAAAGACGATCGCGGGCTCTTAGTCATGTCGCCTCCACTGCTGGGGCCGCTGTTACTGCTTCCGCTGCTCCCACTGCCTCCGCGCAGGGCCTGCTGCTGAATGGCGAGTAAGGTGCGGGTATCCGTGGGGTTTCCATAGCGAAGATGCTCCTGGATGAGCCGGTGTAGGACAGTACCAGATGGTTCTTCAGTAGACATATTGCTTTGAGAGTATAAAAATCTGTAGTAATTTTACCCAACGTTAGTAATCTTCAATTAAAGCAGATGTGAACCTGAAATACAAGAAGATGAAAGTATAAGTCAGAATCAGTTTAATTAACGTTTGACAACTGTGAGCTAAAAACAATGCCATAGTAATAACAAAGTAGTAGTACTAGGCCTAGACCAATAACTTCAACTGAGGAAAGAGCCATTTTGAGCATTTTTTGTTTAAAAAAAAACTGCATGGATCCACAAAATGGACTGTGGCATGTAGTAATGAGCTATTTCACCTCTGATACTAACCTTATCTCTTTTTATAGAAAATATAGTTCTCACCTAAATTTGCTTTTCTCAAAATTTGGTAATTTTGGTACCTGGAAATTTGACTTTTTCTCATAAATTTGACTTTTTTGTTAAGTGAGTGGCGGTAATGCACCTGTAAGCTGTTTGCCTACCGCCAATCAAATCTAAAAGAAGAGGAAGAAGAAGAAATTTGCGAGTTGTTATTCTAAATTTGTGACCTTTTTTTGTCAATCTGCTTTTTTGTAGATCTATGACCCGATTCTTGGGAAAATGTCGATTTTTTTTTTTCCCCCATAAATTTGCGAGGCCAGGGGGAGGCCAAAGTACCTCGTGTGGCCCCAGAGCCACGGGTTGCAAACCCATATAGTAGACGGTGGTTTTGAATTCAGGACGTGGACGCAAACAGCTACAACATATTCTTCAGCAGCAGGTAAATATATTTAATTCCTTAGATAATGCCTCCATTAAAACACTGTAGCTACGAATCTAGGTTAAAAACAGCGACATGACAGGGATGCGGACACTTTTTAAACTGCAGGGGCGAAAGCGTGCGCCGTGAGTTCCACTCTCACGGGGGGGGGCAAAAGCGCACAAAACCCGATTTGTAACAAAACTAACAACATTTAAGACGCTTGAAATAACCTTAAGTTCCGTCAAACCAAACGTCATTGTCAAAGGATTAAACTGGGAGCGGCAACAAAGCCACTTTATTCACGTTTTGCTCACAGAAGGGAAGCAAAAAGCTGCGCTTACCAGTTTACGGGCTCATCTTAACGATCCATACACGATCCTCGTCTTCGAACTTCAAAACTCGGACATATTCCCACGAGTCTTCCCCGATATAAACGTGGCCCACGTCCCTGCCGCGCTCCCCTTCTTGCCGTGAAATGTTCGCGGAGAGAGGCGGGCGGTGATAATAAGTAACCGAGGAGGGACTGCGGCCGGTATGTGAGGAATGTGGAAAACGCGAGGAGGTCCATGAGGGATCAAAAGCGTAAAAGCGGACGGGAGGGAGGGAGGCAGGCTGCACTGCGCTTTATTAGAAAAACGAGGAGAAGGGCAGTAAAGCAGCGGAGAATGCGCTGAGAGAGTTCACACCCCCACCAAGACTTAAGACCAGCTCTAGACCTCATTGCCATCAATTCTTCACAGTCCTGCGTGAGCTGGTTGAGTTCCATGCAGACTTCTCAGTGAAATAAATGAGAGGCTCAAAAAAGGGGGCTTATCACACAGCGTTTAAAAAAGTAAAATATTTTGACTACTTTTGTAGCAGTACTGTGCCATTTCATTGGTCGCCCAGTTAGCTAAGCGTAGCACAGCTGTCATGTTAATGTCGATATGGTGTTGTTTATGTCTCTCCCATTCCAAATATCACTGCATTGGTTGTAATGGACCTGTGAAACTCACCGAAACATGTCTAACACCCAGTTGTTACCTGACTTGTTTTAATTTTACTCTATGTAAAGGTAGTGTCCATGACACTGGGTATGAATGTGTACAAATGTTTGGTAGTGGTCAGAGAGGCCGTTGGCACGGATTGGCAGCCACATTTCCGTCAGTCTGCCCCAGGGCAGCTGTGGCTACAGCAGTAGCTTACCCCTACCATTGTCTGTCTGTGGAGTGAATGAATAATCAACTCATTGTAAAGCACTTTGGGTATTTTGAAAGGCACTATATAAATGCAATCCATTATTATTATTATTATTATTATTATGTATGCAGCAACCTTTTAGAATTACTGTTATGGTTACTAGCCTAGTTAGTTCCATTTGCTAGTGTGTTATATATAGGGTTGTCAACTGTTCCGGTTTAGCTGGGACATCCCGTTTATAGAGCTAAATACTGTATGTCCCAAGCAGGACGTGTGTTGTCCCGTATATTTAAGGCCACCTTGATGAACGGGCTAAGCTGGGCTGAACCCCAGGGGCCTACAAAGATCAGGGCCTATCATGAGCCAATGAAAAAGATCACATTGTGGAGATTTGTGGAAGGACGAGGCTGAGTTTATTTCTCAAGACCAGTTTTATTCACAATCACATTCTCCAACATTCAAAAGCAGACAGAGAGAGGAATCCCCCACATTCTGTTCCTTAAATACCCCATTCCATTCACACCATCAAAGCATACATTCACATTGTCTTTTAATCCCAAATCACAATGCATCCGCCACCAGGTCTCCTTGTCTCCATCTAAAGTCCTGGTGGTCAGGAAATCCCTCACGGCCATCTCTTCGCATACAAAAGGTCAGACTTCACATCCTCCTGTTACCCTTAGGAGGTTCAGTCCCTTTTGTTCCTGTGAGACGTGAAGCCTACAACAAGCATACAGTAATTCACATGTGAAGCATATGGAACCCACATATGTGCACCACAACATCACTCTATACAGAATTCAAGAAATCTCTGTCTGTGTGTCTGTGTCTCTGTCTGCCACGACCATAGGACTCACTAAACGATCATAGGATTTGCCTGTGCTCTGTCTGTCTGTCACGAACATAGGACTCGTTGTTGTTAATTCATCAAATTCTATGTTCATCACTTGACCTTCATGTGTGGCTGCTGCTTGGTCTAATTTACAAGTGCCCCACGTGGTACCACGTAATAATAGCCTATCAGAGGACTTGTTTTGACATGTGACTATGCAAGCGGCAGTGAGAGGATAAGAAGTAATTAGCTCGGTCAAAATGTCTGGAAAAAAGTTTGAAACTGGCGCTCATAAAAATTATTGAGAGGTAAAGAGCTTAGGGAAAACAAATTGCTCAAAAAATCCCAAAGCGTAAAGTGTCAGGAGCCGAGCTGGCTTGGTTACCCCCGGCTTGGTCCTGATCTCTATGCGGGTTTAGGTGTCACTAGGTATGTGCATATTATGTATTCTGTGCATAGCCTTACCCATAGCCACTGCTTTCTGGCCGGCAGCGGTGAGGCAGCCTCTTTGGCTCACGCTGGTGCAAACGCTGTCTGACTGTCTGCTGGACCGACCACACCCCCTCTCTTATTACTGTCAGCTGTTCCCATTCCCATGCTCCATCTCCCCGCTCCTCGCCCAGGTGTGACCAATCTACCATCTCCAGCAATGCGTGTACTTTAGGAGTCTTTTGCCAGTCACGCATTGCTGGATCATTGCACTTCACATACTGTCGTTAATCGTCGTATGAAGTCACGTCTTTGAAGGATTGGTTTCACTTGGTGCTTTATTTGGACTACTCGGACAGCTCCAGTCCTGTGAGTATTATCTGTGCGTGTTTTCCCCGGTGGTCCTCACCTATTGACTGTTGAGCATCCTGGAGGTCTCCTTAAGCTGTAGTGGAATTTATGACTTGGAACTGTTTGTCAGTTTTTGTGTTTAATAAATGTGCGTGTGGTGTAAACCCTGCATGTAAATCCTCATCTTTTCATCCCTCACTGTGCGCAATGGAGAGGCGCATGGGAGGGTTTATGACAGTAAAGGATTTTTCTAAGCTGGAGCATTGAGTGTAGGGTGCTGCTAATTACGCATGGAGGAGGCAGGTGGGCCATTAACGCCCTCACCTGGAGGAGAAAGGGGAACAAAGGCCATAATTGCTTACATCAGACAGCTGTGAGTGGGACAGTGGACTCCAAACTTTGTAAAAAGTATAGACTCGATCAAGCATGCATCCATAGAGTATGACGATATTCGTGAGCTGGACTTAAAGGACATAATGAAGGGTTTTTCTTTAAAGACGTCCAGAAGAAAACACTTCTAAAAAGGTAAGACATGCTGTTTGCAGTGTAGTTTCCAGCCACCCTTGCAGGTTTTCCATTGCTGCTGTTGCACTTGTTTGGATCACTGATGTAATTTTATGCCAAAGGCAGTATCTGTCACATTGTAAAAAGGGAAATCTCAGTAAGATAAAATATCTTAAATCAAGGTTTTATGCTTGCTTTTCTCTCACAAGATACTTTTGACAAGACAAGAATTTCTTTTTGTTGTATGATCAGAGGAGGAAATTCACAATTGGACAACTGCTTCATTAGTGCAAAGGTAGGTGATTAAAAACAGCAGCTAACTGGAGAAAGAAGAAATTGTCCTTGGCGGTGGCGGAGTGGTTAGCACTGCAGCAGCACAGCAACTCACCCTTGGCCGGGGGATCCTGGGTTCGATCCCAGCCCCCGACCAACAGTGATCTGTGTGGAGTTTGCATGTTCTCCCCGTGTCTGCGTGGGTTTACTCCAGGATTTCTCCGGTTTCCTCCCACATGCCAAAAACATGCAAGTTAGGTTAATTGGCATTAAACTGGGGATTCTAAATTGTCCTTAGGTATGAATGTGAGAGTGAATGGTTGTCTGTCTCTCTGTGTTGGCCCTGCGATGGACTGGCGATCTGTCCAGGGTGTACCCTGCCTCTCGCCCAAAGATGCTGGGATAGGCTCCAGCCCCCCCGTGACCCAAAAAAAGGATTAAGCACAAGAAAATGGATGGATGTACAGTATGTATGATCAGAGATGCCCAGCCTAACAAGTTGGAAGTCCAACTCTGACCTCTTGCAGTAAAACTTCCAGTCAGATAGCTCAGAAATGACAGCCTGTAGTAAAAACCCAGTATTCAGTGAATCTGTTTTTAACTGACATCAGAAACTGCTAAGCATTGAGCATTTAAAGCCCTTGCACGGAATGCTCATGTGGGCAGGTAAACAAATTCACACAATCTGACTGGCTGACCTTTTTGCATGCTAAAATGTATAGAAGATTTAAGCTGAGTTCATTTAAGATGAAATATTCACATTTTTAGGTTGGCATATTAAGCTATGATATTTACATCACTATTGCTTTTTTTGGATCAAAACGAAAGCAAAGTTTTAATGAATGGTCAGTGCCATCCATCCATCCATCCATCTTCTACCACTTGTCTGGGGGCCCGCGTCACGGAGGCAGCAGTTTAAGCAGAGACGTCCAAACTTCCTCCTCTCCGGTTCTTCAGGGAGAATACCAAGGTGCTCCCAGACCAACTGGGAGACATTGTTCCATGGTAGAAACCCGGCCACCAGGCACTTGTCGTCAAGCCCCTCCCCCAATCCTGGCTCCAGGGCTGAAGCCGAAGAACCACAGTGTCTGACAATGAGGGGGAAAAAACTGAACACATACTAATTTTAAAACAGTCAATGCAAAAGTAACTCCGAATCAAATCTTCATAAATGTTGTCAATTAAGAGTAAAGCATAGATGACAAAATGACTCAGTAAAGTGCAGTTTTGTGAAAAGTTACTTTAGTAAATATATTTAGGAAAATGTAACTTGTCACTTTGCTACAGATATGAAAATGACCTTTGCTTGGGCTTAGATATGACTAGTGTGCCAAGAACTTGCTGAACATCTCCCTCTTCCCTTTGGCTGCAAGAGCACTTTTAAATAATATTAATACCATAATAATATGTAGTCACTGACTGCCATAAGAGAACAGATTTGTATCGACTGTAGTTCCACCTCTTTTGGACTCGTTCTTCACCTATGAAGATTTTTCCTGATTCCCTGATTCATGATTGACTTCACCTTATTTGCAGCCTTTCACATATTGGGGAACTACAGCATGCTGGAATGACACGCAATAAATGGCATTTCAGGTCACTGTGAGACAAAATTCTCCATAGTCCAAGCGTGCTGAGGCTGTTACATGCCTTTAAAGTGTGCCTGTGCACTGTTTGTGTGGCAGCTGCCTCCTGAAATCCAGTCTTTGCTCATTACTGCAAGCATAATGGCTCTTTGTACACAGGCTTAGAGAGTTCTTCACTGTGTCGCTCCTCTTTTTGATTTACAGTCCTCTTAAAAAAAAAAAAATGCAGGTATCTTCGTGTGGACTGACAGTCACGATAGAGAAAACCACAATGCAGCTTCAAATATCTCCTACCAAAGGAATGCTCCTTTTTTTCTCCTTAGATGGATGAGTTTCCCTCCTGGAGGGCAATAGCAAGTCTTTACGGCAGCCTTTAATACCGTCAAAGCCAAAATACATGTCTGAGCTATGATTTTTTACTGCCTTGGCTTATCGACTTTTATATTGAGGACTTTGGACACAACACTGACTTTTATTATGATCCCTTAAAATAGCAGTTCGGTCAGATCACATCTCTGAGCATCAGATGGGGAGACAGTGAGAGAAGGAAACATCTGCTATCCTGCTTCTGCATAATTTAGTTTTCACACTATACCCCCCCCCCCCCCCCCCATTGGGGAAAAATGCAACCTGGAACTGATGTGGCAAAGAAATGCCTCAATGGACAACGGGCATCAGTGATTGATTATTGTATGTATGCAGCCACTGACCTCAGGCAGATTATCACATTAGACCTAAAATCTATCAGCCTGATGAGCTGATATTGATAATATGTGCACACAGTTATCTGAAACACACGTTTCAGATTCTATATATCCCTAAAGGCTCTCCACCTAAATACAGACACTGCATCTCTGAGGGCGGCGTGGAAGCGACAACGAACAAACACGTTTGCATTTCCCCTACAGACGGAGAGCCAGCGTGTCCACCTTTTTAAATGCTTGGTCAAGTCATTTAACACTGCTTCACGACTTCCCCTGCTCCCCATGAGTGTGTCAGCGTGTGTGTCCGTGTTACCGGACAACGCCTCCGGTCATTTTGTTCTCCATTGTGGCACACTTCCTCTGAACTTGCAGAGGAATGTGAGACTGACCCTTTGAAAAATTATGGCCACTTTCAAAGAGTCATTACAGGAGATGGTGTGCCTCAAACATTCCTGTATCTGTAGGCACTGAAAACCAGAACTATGCAGACAGAAACTTCACATTTCACAATTTAATCCCTGTTGGTATGGAAAGGCAAGCAGCACATCAAAATATGTGAAAACAGTAAGATAAAACACTTTAATTTTTTTTGCTGCTATATACAGTAAACTAATATTTCTCTTGAGGTTTTGGTGGAAGCATGAGCAACAATAAGAGTAGTCAAACTACCAGTTCCACAGTTGGAAACAGTCTGAATCTAAATTTACCCATGTGAACTATGTGTTAAAGTCAGGATAAAAATGTCTTTGTTGAAGTGAAAGCAGCCGGAAAACAATCCTTTGTGTGGGGGCCCTTAAAGGCACATACTGTAGTACGTCCTCTTTGATCCTATTCTTTATAAATGGTTGTCTTGTATTTCTCTGTGATGCAGTTTGATAAGAACCTGAAAATGACAGTTTTCATGTTTTGTGTTCCAATAAAATCTGGCAAATATAAAACATAAAGCCTTTTTGGGCAGTTCTTTCTATGTTTTCTAGAATTGGTTCATATTACAGTATATTTCAGACATCCAGTGAAGCAGTTTAAAAATGTGTGTGTGTGGGGGGGGGGGGCAAACGTGTTTGCCAGTACAACTTACTGTAAAAAGAAAAAAAAAATCATAAAAAGCAGAAGTGCCACATATAAAACTACTATTTTCACTCTGTACTTCAAATCTTTTTTTTTTTTTGTAACTTAGATTTTTATTCATTTTTCATCATATATAATGCATTCAGATCACATTCTACATTTAAAAAACAAAGGGGTTAGGGTAGGGAAAAAGAAAAAAAAATAAAGGGGGGGGGGACAAATGTTGGAGCATCAAGTTTTTAGTTTCCATCTCTTAATTCTTCTGGTTTTTTCAGTGTCTTTGGTTATTCTTTCAATTTCTGCCTCGTTGTTGCACTTTGTAGTGTGTCCATTTCCGCCATTTTTTCTCCCATAGTCCTTCTTGCATTCTTCGTCGATATGTTAGTTTTTCCATCATACGTATGTCCTCAACAATGTCAGTCCATTGTTCTTGGTCAGGAAGAACTTCTGATCGCCATTTTTTTGTGATAGTTTTTTTACATGCAATCAACAAGATTTTAACTAGATATCTGTCCTCAGCCTGTATAACATTGTCTCTTTTAAGATCACATAAGTACATCAGGTTACAGTTCATTGGTATATTATATCCTAATATCCTCTGTATTGTCACATGTATAGATTTCCAAAATGATGATATTTTGTAGCATTTCCAAAACATATGTGAGTGGTCTGCATTTTGAGCCCCACATCCCCTCCAGCATAAAGATTGGGTATTTGTATATTTTCCTTGAATCTATGGTGTAATGAAAAAACGAATCAGGTTTTTCCATCCAAATTCCCTCCATGTCCTTGAATTTGTTGATGTGTGTTGTGTTTTCCATATTTCCTGCCAGCTTTCTTCTGTTATGTTTAAATTGAGCTCTTTCTCCCATTTCTCCTTTATATAGTTACTTGTATGATTGTTTGTCATAAGTTTCTGATATAGCTTTGAAATAATTCTTATTTTATTTCCTGTATATGAGCTTAAAATAAGTTGTATAATCTCGTTCACATCTGTTTGGAGGTTATGCCTAATCTTCTTCATATAGTAATCTCTCATCTGCAGATATCTGAAAAATTCCGATCTTTCTAGTTTAAATTTTCTCCTGATATTTACAAAGCTCCCGAGATCTTTTTTTCCGATATTGCCCCATGCTGTGATTCCCTTGTTCACCAGATTTTTGTATCCCCTATCTTGTTTTGCCGGTTCAAACTGACTGTCAAATGCTACCCATTTCAATAGTTTTATGTCTTCCCTTATATTATATTTTTGTACTATTTTATACCACAGTTCTAAAGTAAATTTAGTGATTGGGTCTATTTGTTTGATTTGCTTATATGCATCTTTATCTCCTATTATGCTTTGTACTGGGAGTCCCTCAATTTCCTTTTCCATTTCTTTCCATTTTGCCTCATATCCCTCGTCGCACCAACATATGATATATCTTATTTGTGCTGAGTAGTAATATTCCTTTAGACTCGGTAGGCCCATGCCTCCTTTCTCTTTTGGTAATTGGAGGGTTTTATATTTCACTCTTGGTTTTTTACCTCCCCAAACTAATCTCGATATCATCCTGTCCCACTTTGAGAATTGGGCATCTGGAATCTCTGTTGGTATAGCCTGGAAGAGGTAAAGTAATCTAGGTTGTATGCTGATTTTGACTGTCTCAATTTTTGAATTCAGATCCATATTTAAGATTGACCATCTATCAATATCTTTTTTTATTTCTTGTTCCAACCTATCATAGTTTGCTTTATATATTTTGCTTAGGTCTTTAGGTATGTTTACTCCAAGGTATTTTATTTCTTTTTGGTTCCAGTTTAGTTTGATCTTATCAGTTATCTGGTTTAGAGGGTTATAGTGGAATGTCAGTATTTGTGTTTTTGTTATGTTCATCTTGTATCCTGATAATTTTCCAAAATTTTCTATCAAGTTCATCATTTCCATTATTGATTTATCTGGTTGTTCGAGGTAAACTATAATATCGTCTGCAAATAGCCCAATCTTGTGTTCCGCCCCCTTTATTGTTACACCTTTTAATTTCTTATTTTGTCGTATCGCTTGAGCCAATGGTTCTATGAACAGAGCAAACAAGGTGGGCGATAAGCAGCATCCCTGCCTAGTTGATCTTTGTATATTTACTTTGTCTGTTAAGCTACCGTTTATCTTGATTCTTGCCACAGGTTCTTGATATAGCGTCCTTATGCATTGTACTGATTTTTCGTTAAATCCAAAGCGCTCCAGTACACTATATAGGAATTTCCAGTTAACCCTGTCAAATGCTTTTTCTGCGTCTAAACTCATTATTACTGCGCTTTTCTTTTCTTTATGTATTTGGTTAATTATATGTATTGTTCTCCTGATATTGTCATGTGTTTGGCGTCCCTCTATGAAACCAGTTTGATCATCTTCTATCAATTCCGTCAAGAATGTCTTTATTCGTTTACATATTATTGTTGTGTATATTTTATAATCTACATTTAATAAAGAGATTGGTCTATAGTTTCCGCATTGTTCTTTATCTTTTCCTGGTTTTAAAATAACTGAAATGATTGCTTTGTTCCATGATGGAGGTATTTTGTTGTTGTTCAACGTCCAATTAAATGACTTTAGGAGTTGTGGCGTGAGTTCTTCTATAAACAGTTTATAAAACTCAGATGGGTATCCATCACTACCTGGTGATTTACCATTTTTAAGTGACTTAATCACATCTCTGATCTCTTGTGTTGTTATTTCTGCTGTTAGTTTTTCATTTTGTTGATTTCCTATTGATGGCAAGTCCAATGTGCCTAGAAATTTTTAGTATTTGTTTCTTCAGGTTGCGAGTATAGTTCTTGGTAGAAATTATGGAAAATTTCTTCGATGTTTTCTGGGTTAACTGTGGTTTTATTTGTGGTGGGGTCTTTAGTCTTGTATACATTATTCATTGTTTGTTGTTTTCTTAACCGTTTTGCCAGCAGTTTTGTGGCTTTTGGCCCCGTTTCATAATATTTTTGCTTTAGATATCTATTTTTCCTTTCAATTTCATCCATTTGTGTTTCTTTTATCTTTGTTTTTTCTTCTTTAATTTCTTGATATATTTTTGGATCATTTGTGCTTTGATGTTTACGTTCTAATTCCCTCAGTCTCTCACATCTTTGTTCATACGCTTCCAGTTTAGTCTTATTTGCTTTTCCTGTTTCAACAATTAATTTACCCCTTAACACGGCTTTTAGTGCGTCCCATAGTATTGTTGGGTCCACTTCTTCATTGTCATTCTCTTGGATATATTCGTTTATGTTTATTTTTATTCTTTCTTTCATTTTCTCATCATTTAACAGTCCTACGTTAAGTTTCCATGTTGTTTGTCGTTTTCTATTGTTTAAATATATTTCCATGTATATAGGATTATGATCTGATATTTCTGCCCCTCCAATCCAACAATTTCTCACCCTGTGTCTGTCACCTTCATTCATAAGGAAGTAATCTATTCTAGAGTGTACTTTATGGACTGCTGAATAATATGTATAGTCTTTTTCGAGTGGGTGTAGGTCCCTCCAAATGTCTACCATACCCATTTCTGCCAGTGAGGTTCTTATGAACTTTGTTACATGTTTTTTTGTCTTCTTAACACTTGTTGTGTCAACTTCATGATCCATGACAGCATTTAAGTCTCCTCCACAAATTAGGACTCCTTCACTGTGTGTTGCTATGAGATCAAACAGATGTTGAAAAAAACCCTTGTCACTTTCTGGTGGGGCATAGATGTTCACTAATGTAATCTGCATTCCATCTATTCTTCCCTTTATTATTACATACCTGCCTTCTTTATCCTGGATTTCCTGTTCACTTTCAAATTGTATTTTGTTTGAGATTAGTATCATGACCCCCCTTTTAGTTCCTCCCTTAAATGAACTGTAGTAGGAGTTATTATAGCCAAATCTCTTTAGTTTCACATGTTCTGTCTTGCTCAAATGTGTCTCTTGCATAAATATAATTTCAGCTTTTTCCTTCTTGAATTTTCTTATTATTCTTTCCCTTTTAACAGGTGAGTTCAGACCATTCACGTTTAGTGTCATTATCTTAAGATTTTTACCCATATTCATGTTTTTCCATTTTTTTAACTTGTGCTCCTAGCCCCTTTAACAACAAAAATAACACATATTTATATAAAAACACATTAAAAAATCTCGACCTCCGTACTTTGGGCCTTTCTTCTGCCCACTGGTCCCTGTTGGTGGGTGGGGGGTTTGTCTTCACAGAGTGAAGGGCCCTCCCTAGACTTCTAATTACTATCAAAGTAATAGTCATAAGTCTAGAAATGTCCAACAAATATCACTTAAACCTCTCCTAGCCGTCTGTTTCTCTTTTACCTTGTCTTATTGGCCTTCATTTCTTCTGTGCCTTTCTTAATCTTTGTTATGATCTAGGCTTTCAGTTGAAAGCCTTGTAGCTTGTCCTGGGCCCGCTGCTCTACGTCTCTCCCCCTTCTTCCGCCGTTCGCTCGTCTCCACTCCGGCTGTCGTGATGCGTTCAGGGCCGCCGCTGCTCCAGCCGTTTCCTTCGGCACGCTCACCTCAAGGCCCCGCTCCATCATATCCCGCGCTGCCTCTTCGGCCGTGTTGTAGGTTCTTGTGCCTTCCTCCCAATGAATCCTCATTTTCGTTAGCGGCGTTTGGAATCTAATTTTTTTCTCTTTCAGCATTTTTTTAATGTTGCCATATTTCTTCCGCTGCTGCACGATTTCTGTCGGGTAGTCATGGTCAAAGAATACCTGTTTGTCGCCGATTCGTATCTTTTTTTTCCATGCTTGCGTCAGGATTCTTTCTTTTATGTCATATTTCACAAAGTTTACCACAACTGACCTGGGTGTAGCGTTTGTTTTCGGGTTCTGTGCCGGTGTTCTGTGCGCCCGTTGAATCTGCAGATCCGTTTCTCCGGGTATTTCCAGTTCTTTTTTTAAGAACTGATCCATGAATTTTGTCATCGAGTTGCCTTCAATGCCCTTCGGAATTCCAAAGATGCGCATATTGCTTCGTCTGGATCTGCTCTCCAAGTCGTTTATTTTCTCCTGCATCCTCTGCGTTTGCGTCGTCAGGGTCTGTAGTTGTTCGTTTGCCTCGCTTTTCCAATCTTCTAGCTCCGATATTCGGGTCTGCGCTTCTGTCATACACGCCCGCTGGGAGCGCAGCTCCTCCATGTTTTCCGTTAACTTACGCTCCATTTCTCTTCGGAGGTCCATAATTTCCTCCTTAATTTCTTTTTTCAGTTCCTCCTTAAGAGCCGCTAAATCCTGTTGTAGCTGTCGCTTGAATTCTCTTAACTCTTTACCCAAACTGGCGATGCCAGTGTTCATGTTTTCGAGTCTGGCGTCCTCCATTTTCTCTGCTGCAGACATCTCGTTTTTTTGGGCTTCGCGTACAGCGGTTTTTCCTGCGTTGTTGGAGAGGAATTCTTCAATTTTACCCTGTTTTTGTCCTTGTGCCTGGTTCCTTCGTGTTTTCATCCCTTAGTTTATTGATCCGCTTATGTCGAGTTGGCCATTTACCGATGATTTTTAATCCGGCTAGGGAGAGCTCTTTGTTTAAGTGTTATGTCTCTCCGCCATCTTCCCGGAAGTCCTCAAATCTTTTTTTTTTAACTTACTAATGAATAAATTTGTATTTGAGTGATTAAAGACTAGTCCTAACCCCTAATTGAATTCCAGCATTTTTAAGTTCCAATTCAGTATTTTATCATAAAATTAATACATTTTTTTAATTGCATGTCATGTAAATGACTACAGTGGTTTCAGGGATGAAAAATCCAAATGTAGAGCACAGGGAAGTGTAGTCAAATCAAAAATTCTTGAACTAAAATTAACAGTTGATTGTACTGGACAGAGCCTGCAACCACTGACAATAAGACGAGAGGAAAAGACTACAAACCAAGACCAAAAGGCAAACAAGAATATTGAGAGCTTAATGGAAGGAATAGCTCAGAAAGAAAACATGGTAAATGCTAAGAAATAAAACAAGGCACGCATAAGAAATGCAAGCGTATACAGTTTAAAGAGGCCTTGAAAGAAGTGGAGGGAAATTACATAATGATTATGGGTGAAAAATAAAGTTGGTTTACAAAATAATGGAGAAAATGGCTGGCCAGAAACTCTCGAACTGAAATGAAGTAATATTTTGCTTCATATATTGAATGAAAATGTGGATTTAAAGGTTGACAATTTATTATCTGCAGACAAGTTAACAATGCAGTTAACAGCCCTACAGTTGTTTAACCATAAATTGGATAGAAATTTTGGTATGCCATTATAATACAGCCTGAGAATTACACAGTAATTACAGTGTAAATACTGTACAGTGTAAGTCTGTGTAAGCAGGATGTAAGTATGATGTAAGTACAGGCGTGTGGGCCGTCTTCTACACTGACTTTGACTAGACGTTACAGTATAAGCACAATGTAATTACGTAATTATGTGTAGTTGTCCAGTCATTGCACTATGAAATAATTATGTCGTACTGATGGTGTACTGACAGCATACTTAAATTGTAATTAAGCCATAATTATGTACTACTTATGTCATAATTACACTATAATTATATCTGATCAAAGTCAGGGAAGAATACAGTTGTGTCCCTGTATTTATGCTGTAGTTTTACTGTAATTACATCATATTTACAGTAAACTTGCTCTGTACTTAGGGCATACTTACAGCATATGCTATACCTACAACATCCATCCATCCATCCATCCATCCATCCATCCATCCATCTTCTACTGCTTCCAGGGGTCCAGGTCACGAGGGCAGTGGTCCAAGCAGAGTAGCTCAGACTACTGCCTGGTTCACAGAGCACCATGATCCCTTATGCAGGAGTTGAGCCCACTGGAGGGTGGACCCATGTGACTCCTTTGGGTACGCTGGGTCCCTGTGACTTTTTTCATGGGGGTGCACTGGCCTGTTCTTAGTCTGGCCCTTCACTCAAGACCAGTCTTGGGATACTCTACATACTGTAGTTCTTGGGATCGTTAAGGCACGCAACCACCCCACAATAAAGTGGTGATCAATGGAGGGGACCTATGACATATTTACAATATTCTTATTCTAAACTTATGATGTACTGATGCCTGATGCTATGTGTCCACTGGTCTGGATTTTTCATAAAGGAATCAGTTACCAGAACCGGTGAGGTGCGGGAAAGGGGCATGGGCATGGGGCCGGTAGAGTTCTCGGATAGGTGGAGTCAGAGCAATGCGGGAGGAAATACTGGAATAGTCATTATTAACCATGAGCAGATTGATGTCTGTTTTTAATAGTGCTGGTATATTGTACTTGTGCTACAAAAGGCGACTTTGTCGTCATCGCCGCCAGTTTTGGGCTCACCCAGTCCTACAGATCCGCACAATCCGTGGCGAATTTGACCACCTGGTTCGTGAGCTTTGGCTGGATGAGCCGGTGTTCCACTGCTTTCCACTTCTCGTTCCTTTGTATGTTGTTTCTATATGATGGCAAGGACTGGTCATATAATATCGGGTTGCCTGAAATAGCGGTTATTAATTTCTCCTTCCTGTCTTCACAACAGGTAACATTTGGGGACTATTAAAAACTTCATCTGAAATTTTCAACCTTCAACTTCTTCCACCACAACTATAGCATTTTAATTCCCTTTTTTTTTTTTCTTTTTTTTACTTTAACAGTGCTTTTCTGAAAAGTTCATAAAGTAAAAGATTATGTTGCCATCAGATTTGTCTTGCTGATCTGAAGCCTAAACAATACGTTGACAGTAAGTCTTTGATTGCTCTGTTTTGTGACAGAGAGTTGAAAGGACAGGAAGCGTGTTACATTGTTGGGCCTGTGGGAAAGAAGAAGCTAGAATAGCTGACAAGGTCATCTGATATGTCAGGGATGGTGGGGAATGTAACTGATAGTGTTGGTAGGAGTGGGATGGTTTTCTCTCCTGAGCTCTCACATCCTTGCATGGCTTCCTCATTCACACATTATACAATAGATAGAGGCAAGGTATACTGCACTCAAGTTATAGCCTGTTGACTGATGACAAGTTTCCCACATTTTTAGCAATGGCTTTGATTCCAGCAAGTTGTTTTCAGATGAACTGCCAGAGCAGGCATATAAGAATCATCTGAATAATTTGCACCTGCTTCCTTGCCTTTTGAATGTGAAGAATTATGAAGCACGACATGTTGCTGCAAGTAGAACGACAGTTGAGGGAATTTCCACACATTCATAGCAAACTACAGACATGAGTCATGAGGATGAAGAGTATGTGAGAGCAGATGTGTAGTGCAGCCATGTTACGGAAAAGTTTTGTTGTAAACAATAAGATGGAATAAAGAAAAAATCAAAACAGATTAAACAATCAAATAAAGAAAGCACGCATATACAGCCGTGGACAAAATTGTTGGTACCCCTCTGTTAATGAAAGAAAAACCCACAATGGTCACAGAAATAATTTGAATCTGACAAAAGTGGTAATAAATAAAAATTCTATGAAAATTAACCAATGAAAATCAGACAATGCTTTTGAACTGTGGTTCGACAGAATTATTTTAAAAAACAAACTCATGAAACAGGCCTGGACAAAAATGATGGTACCCTTAACTTAATATTTTCTTGCACAACCTTTTGAGGCAATCACTGCAATCAAATGATTTCTGTAACTGTCAATGAGACTTCTGCACCTCTCAGCAGGTATTTTGGCCCACTCCTCATGAGCAAACTGCTCCAGTTGTCTCAGGTTTGAAGGGTGCCTTCTCCAGACAGCATGTTTCAGCTTTTTCCACAGATGTTCAATAGGATTTAGATCAGGGCTCATAGAAGGCCACCTTAGAATAGTCCAATGTTTCACTCTTAGCCATGCTTGGGTGTTTTTAGCTGTGTGTTTTGGGTCATTATCCTGTTGCAGGACCCATGACCTGTGACTGAGACCAAGCTGTCTGACACTGGGCAGCACATTTCTTTCTAGAATACCTTGATAGTCTTGAGATTTCATTGTACCCTGCACAGATTCAAGACACCCTGTGCCACATGCAGCAAAGCAGCCCCAGAACATAACAGAACCTCCTCCATGTTTCACAGTAGGGACAGTGATCTTTTCTTGATATGCTTCATTTTTGCGTCTGTGAACATAGAGCTGATGTGCCTTGCCAAAAAGTTGCAGTTTTGTCTCGTCTGTCCATAGGACATTCTCCCAGAAGCTTTGTGGCTTGTCAACATGCAGTTTGGCAAATTCCAGTCTGGCTTTTTTATGATTTGTTTTCAACAGTGGTGTCCTCCTTGGTTGTCTCCCATGAAATCCACTTTGGCTCAAACAACGACGGATGGTGCGATCTGACACTGATGTACCTTGACCTTGGAGTTCACCATGAATGTGTTTAGAGGTTGTTCTGGGCTCTTTTATTACCATTCGTATTATCCGTCTCCGCCTGCGGCCACGTCCAGGGAGGTTGGCTACAGTCCCATGGATCTTAAATTTCTGAATAATATGTGCAACTGTAGTCACAGGAACATCAAGCTGCATGGAGATGGTCTTATAGCCTTTACCTTTAACATGCTTGTCTATAATTTTCTTTCTAATCTCCTGAAACAACTCTCTCCTTTGCTTCCTCTGGTCCATGTTTAGTGTGGTACACACCATGTCACCAAACAGCACAGTGACTACTTGTCACCCTTTAAATAGGCCGACTGACTGATTACAAGTTTGTAGACACCTGTGATGTTAATTAGAGGACACATTATTTTCAATCTTTTCAAGGGGTACCATCATTTTTGTCCAGGCCTGTTTCATGAGTTTGTTTTTTAAAATAATTCTGTTGAACCACAATTCAAAAGCATTGTCTGATTTTCATTGGTTAATTTTCATAGGATTTTTATTTATTACCACTTTTGTCAGATTCAAGTTATTTCTGTGACCATTGTGGGTTTTTCTTTCATTAACAGAGGGGTACCAACAATTTTGTCCACGTGTGTACACACAAACCCTTTCAGAAACCTGTCATAATGAAAGAAAATGTTCTTTTTTATCGACACAAACGTTCTGATGTTGTCACCTGGTCCTCTGTAGCAAGCATTAACTTTGCCTATAGCCCAATAACTCTGAAAACTGCTCATTACACTGCTGTGGAAAAAGTATTTACCCCTTCATGAAGAAGCTACTCCATGCTTCAAATGACAGTGTGGGAGATTTTAAAACCATAAACTTTGTATTTGAAATAGAGTAGTTTCAGAAGGAAATATCAGTGAGACCACTTCCTAGTTTTGGGGGCGTGGGTACCACAGCTGATTTACATATCCATTTTGTTTGCCTATTCACACGTCTTTGTTATTCATTTCAGCCAATCAGCAGCACATTCAGGTAGAAGCGCATGGTTACTTAAGCAGCTTGTCCAGAGCTACTTTTGATAAGCACTGTAAGGGGGTTGGGTTCATGCTAAGTCATGAAAATGACCAGCTTTTGTTACCACCCCCCACCTGGCTACCCTGGAAGGTGACAATCCTTGGAAACTTTGAACCTGATTTTGTCAGAGAAGTAGTTTGAGAGGTGCTAACATTCAAATGGCCACATCTTCTTCAAATCTTTTTGGATTTCCATGTGTTAGATATCATTGGAAAGTTTAGATTCCACACTTTCAGAATCCGTAAATAACTCAAAATACCCTTCAGAAGACTTGTTCCTGATTTTCCCATGGCTGGCCACATTTTAATATTAGACAGATATAACCCGAGTAAGTACAAAATGCAGTTTTTAAGTGATGGTTTCAGTTATTAAGGGAAAAAGATATCCAAACCTACCTGGCCCTATGTGAAAAAGTAATTGATTAACCACATTTTTTCTAAACCTGGGTTCAATTTCACTAGCTACACCTAGGCCTGATTGCTGCCAGACCTGTTGAATCAAGAAATCACTTAAATGGAACCTGTCTGACAAAGTGAAGTAGGCTAAAAGATCTCAAAAAACAACACATCATGCTGCAGTCTCAGTTTGGACACTGGTCCATGATTCAGTAAGAAAGAGACCGGGCAAAAATGGCATCCATGGGAGAGTTCTAAGGTGAAAGGCACTGCTGACAAAAAAGGAACAAGAAACGTTTGTCTCACATTTGCCAAAAAAAAAAAACCCAAAAAAACCCATCTTTATGATCCCCAAGACTTCTGGGGAAATATTCTATGGACTGACAAGAAAAAAGCTGAACTTCTTGGAAGGTGTGTCCTGTTACATCTGTGTTAACAAAAATTTTATTGAATACTGCAGGGGAATAAGCTGAAGCTGCGGAGAGAGTTCTGACAACCAGGCGCTGTTGTGGAGCAGAGCAGTGTACAGGATGGCTGGATCTGTCAGCGTCACAGCAGGACAGGTGAGTGCTTGAAGGGGAGAGAGTGAAGAGCTTGGGAGGAAATGGAGAACAGGTTAAAGAACGTGGGTAAGTGCACTTATGAAGAGAAAGGGTTGACAGGGTCCAGATTAAGCCTCCACAGAGTGGGGATCCAATCCACCGGGGTAGGGGTCCACAATCCTCCTGGGGAAGTCCTGGAGAAGGGGAAAGTTTTTTTTTCCACAATATCTTTATTGAACCTTTTTTTTTTTTTTTTTTAACAAACATGATACAAACAATCAAACACTACCGCTAAAGTACTACAAAAAAAAAAAAATGCACTAAAAACACCAACAACCACCAACAAAATCAAGTCTTCAACAATGCTCCTCTGTTTAGTCTAGACAATCCAATACATAAGTATACATATTATGTTCACCAGTTTGGAATTTACAAGGTCCACACACATCATTCACCTTCTTCTTCAAGAGTTATGTTTAAATTTTTTACATAATCAATAAAAGGTCTCCATATATTCTCAAACACAATTTCCTTTGATTTCAGTATATATGTTATTCTTTCTAATGGAAGGTTTGTTAACATCTGTCTTAACCACTGAGTCACATCTGGTCTATGAGTCTTTTTCCATAATAGTGCAATACATTTTTTGGCATTAAGCAAACTGAGGTCTATGAATGTTCTTTCACTTTTATTAAAATTATGCTTTTCTGGGTACAGACCCAACAAAAACAGTTTAGGATTCAGTATGATTTGTTTTGAGATTATTTTTCAATTGTTACCCTCACCTCTTCCCAAAACATTCTTATTAATCTACATTCCCATAAACAATGAAATAGGGTTCCTTTACTTTCCATGCATTTTGTGCATGTATCTGGTATATTTTTGTTATATCTATTTAACTCCTCCGGTGTAACATACATCCGCATTAACCATTTGAAATGTATCAATTTAAGGCGTGCATTTATTGATTTGGTTTGAGCTTCTGTACAAGCCAATTCCCGTTGTTCCTCCGAAATTTCAATTTGCAGATCTTCTTTCCAGTAGTTTAATCTTTTCAGTGAATTTTCACTTGAAGATAGTGTCAATGAGTTATAAAACTCTGAAATAATACCCTTTCTTTTACTATCTTTCATCATCATTTTTTCCAAGGATGAATAAATAGGTCGAGTGAGAGCTTTATTTTGATTTGATCGAATAAAGTTTCTAAGTTGAAGATATTTAAAAAAAATGTGTTCTATTGAGATTAAATTTGATCCTCAGCTCTTCAAAAGACATTATGTTGTCTGCACATGGCAAATATAAATCCTGAATCTTTTGTATCCCTTTTAAATTCCATACTTTAAATACAGCGTCCGCTCTCCCTGGTTTAAAATATTGATTACCCCATATTGGACTAAATTGTGACAATAACTGTGGTTCTTTTAAATAGTTTTTAGCTTCACACCATATTTTGATCATATGCTTTACAAATGGATTTTTAACTTGTTTTTGTAATTTTTTTGCCGAATCTGAGTATATGAATACGGGAAGAGGTAAAGGTAAATTGTATGATTCCATTTCAGTCCAGTGAGGGAGATCATTTGATGAAAAATAATATGTCATAGACCTCAGTTGTGCCGACCAATAATACAACATAAAATTTGGACATTTCAGACCTCCACGATCAAATGGTAAATATAATAAAGACAGACGTAATCTAGCCCTCCTGTTGTTCCATATAAATTCCACTAACTTTTTTTTTATTCTTGAGAATAGATCTAAAGGTGGTGATAAGGGAATGTATTGAAATAAATAAAGTGTTTTAGGTAAAATATTACTTTTAAGTATATTGATTCTCCCGATCATCGACATTGGTAGTGACATCCATCTCTGAGTTAACTCACTGATATCTGACATTAAGGCTTCATAGTTGACACTGGCGACTGATTCTAGCTTAGGCATAATTTGGATTCCTAAATATTTAAACTGATTTACAACATTGAATTGATTTACCTCAGGGGCTGGGTAATTTCTCTGGGTCTCATTTAGCATTAATATTGAAGATTTAGTTTTATTTATTTTATATCCTGATATTTCCCCAAAATTCTTTATTAAATTCAACAAGGTTGGAATTGATTTTTTTAGATTCGACATAAACAAAATTATATCATCGGCGTACAGGGAGATTTTATGTTCTGTTGGTCCAACTTTAATTCCATATATTTGTGAATGTAAACGTATCGCTATCGCTAAAGGTTCAATTGCCATAGTAAACAGTAAAGGTGAAAGTGGACAGCCTTGTCGACATCCTCTATTGATTTTTATTGGTTTTGAAATATTGTTATTTGTTAGGATTTCTGCTGTAGCATTATTGTATATTATTTGAACCCATTTTATGAAATTATTTCCAAGTCCAAACCTTTGTAGGACTTCAAAAAGAAAGGGCCATTCAACTCTATCAAAGGCCTTTTCGGCGTCCAATGATAGGAGAGCTGTATCCGGTGCTTCTTTATTAAAATAAATAATATTAAATAGTCTTCTTACATTATGGAAGCCTTGTCTACCCTTTATAAAGCCATTCTGATCTCGATTAATAATATTTGGTAAAATTTCTTGTATTCGTCTTGCTAAAATTTTACAGATTATCTTAAGGTCGGCGTTTAATAGGCTTATTGGTCTCATATTTTCACATTTATTAGAGGGCTTACCTGGTTTTGGCAGCAGTATAATTAAGGCATTATTTATGTATGATGGTAAATTATTATTTTGAAATGCTTCTAAAACCATTTCCAAAAAAGGTTTTATTAATTTATTCTTAAATTTTTTATAAAGGTCAACTGGAAGACCATCTGGTCCTGCACTTTTTCCTGATTTCATATTATCAATGGCTAGCCCAACTTCTTCTTGACTAATTTTAGACTCCAATATCTCCCTGTTTTCATTTGGTATACACGGTATAGATAGTTCGTTCAAAAACCCATTTAGTTTTGTTAAATCAGGTTCATTTTTGGTATCATATAATTTTTCATAGTAATCTCTAAAGGCTCTATTAATTTCTAAAGGATCTATAACTACCTGTCCGTTACTTATAATACTGGTAATTGGTGTTTTAATTTCCAATTGTTTAATCTGCCATGCTAATAATTTTCCTGATTTTTCACCTTGTTCATAAAAAGATTGTTTCAATCTTAGAAGACTCGAGGCAGCTCTATTCGCTGATTTTTTGTCGTATTCAGCTCTCAAAATCAGTAATTCATTCTCCAACCTTGGGTCACTTCCTGCATACACTTTTTCCTGAAGACTTTTTATTTTATGTTCCAATTTAGCTCTCTCCTCTCGAGTCTTCTTAGATTTTGATCCTGTATAACTAATAATATGTCCCCTAATAAAAGCTTTGAAAGCCTCCCACTTTACACATGCTGATGTTTGTGTAGTATTGATGTCAAAGAACTCGTCTATCTGTTTTTCTATATACTTGACAAATTCCTCATCCTGAAGCCATTTATGCTGAAATTGCCATCTACCTGATTCCTTTGTCAATTTTTTATCTACATATATTAGACAACAGGGTGCATGATCAGAGATCACGATGTTATCATAAAAGCAGTTTTGAATCTTGGACCTTAATTCTGTGGAAATCAAAAAATAATCAATACGTGAGAATGTCTTGTAGGTACTGGAATAACAAGAATAGGCTTTAACTTGTGGTTTCATTTCTCTCCATATATCTAACAATCTCAATTCTTTCATAAAATGATTAATAGTCATCCTACATCCAATGTGCGTACAATCCAGTCCTGTTGATCTATCCACACCTGGATTCAATGTACAATTAAAATCCCCTGCTATTATATGTTGCCCTGTAAGTGATGATAAGATGAGAAATAAATTAGCAAAGAACTTCTGATCATCTATATTGGGACCATATAAGTTCACAAGATTTATATTTTCTAATAGCAAAGAACCTTGAATGATTACATATCTTCCAAATTTGTCTCCAATTACATTTTTCACTTGAAAAGGAACTGATTTATGTATGAGAGTCATAACTTCCCTGGCTCGGGATGAAAATGAAGAGGTGAATACACTTCCCTGCCATCTACTCCTAATTCTTTTAACATCCTCCTCTATCAGATGAGTTTCTTGTAAAAACACAATTCTTGAACCCATGTCCTTTATTTTATTCATAACTTGTTTAAGTTTTTTTAAATTTTGTAGACCTCTGCAATTCCATGAAGTTAAATTAAGATTAACACTTTGGTCCATGATCAATAGAGAGTTTGGGATTACCTTGCAGTGTAAACATGCTCATACAGAGAAGCAAAAACATGAGTGGTTGAACATTCATCCTACAAACTACACACAAACAAATTTCCCCTTCCCACACTTGTGGCAAACCCCCCAAAATCAAAAGAAAAATTCTGTCTCCCGATATAGCCATCGACCGTTCCACACCCACGGGGAACAGCCTAAGCCACTCCTTCTTCATCCTCCCAATCACCCTAACTCTACTGCTTTTAATGACGTAACATTAACTCTCCTCTGTAGTTTTCCAACTTAACTCCAAAATTTTTAACAACTTTGTACATCATAGTTTTTTTTTTTGTTTGTTTTGTTTTTGTTTTGCTTTTTTAATATATAATACAATCTATATTTTGTAAACTTACTATTTACTTCAAGTCAGTCAGATGCCTGTGCAAATGCTTAATTATTCTACCTTATATTTTGTTCATGCTTAGCTCCCACCAGTCTCTTCTTCTTCTTTGATCTTCTTGATGAACTCCTGCGCCTCCTCTGGGGTCTTGAAGATGTGGGTTCTGCCCTCATACGTGGTCAGCAGTCTCGCAGGATAGATTACACCATGACGAATCCCAAGGTTGCGCAGCTCCTTACGTACGGGATCAAACTGCTTCCTCAATTGCTGGATTCCTGTGGCCAAATCTGGGTAGAACCGCACCTGCTGGTCCTGGTGTTTAATCTCTCCTTTTTTAGCTCGTGCAGCGTTGAAGATCTTCATCCTGTCTCTGTTGCTAAGAAACTTCATAATTAAGGTCCTCGGCGGTCCCTTATCTCTCCGTGGGCCAATACGATGTGCTTTTTCCAGAACCACTGCTGATTGCAACTCCTCGCTGCCCAGCACCTCCGGAATCCACTTTTCCAGAAAGGAACATACGTCCCGACCTTCTGATTCCTCTGGAAGACCCACCAGCCTCAAATTATTCTGTCTCGACCGAGATTCCAAATCCAAAATATTATCTTCCAGAGATTTATTTTTTTTTTCCAAAGTGCGCACCTTTAATTGAAGACGGGTGACGTCATCTTCAGCACTAGCGAGACGGAGCTCCATCTGCGCCGTTCGTTCTACACAGTCACCCAATTCCTTTCTTATTCCTTCCAACGCTGTCATAATCCCATCAAATCTAGAGGAAAAGTCCGCTCTCATTGAACTCATGGCAGCCATCAGCGCATCTGCGCCATTCCCCGCAGATATCGCAGCGTTGCCAGCCTCCTCCGCCATATATGGAGTTTTGTTTACTGCGTCACAGACCTGAAAGTCCGTTAATTTGGACTGTTTCGGCGGCTCGCTTTTTCCTTTTCCTGGTTTTCCAGCCTTAGGCTTCGCCGACATATCTTCGCCCAAATGCTGGGATACGTTCTGTCCCAAATGAGAGAGTTATTTGCCGATTTTTTTTTTTCCAGGAGCAGAGCAGAGCGAGACACGTCCGTCCTACGTGGCAGCCATAACCGGAAGTCGGAGAAGGGGAAAGTTGATAAGAAGTAGAGTAAATGTTACTTCCCTCTTTTAGGTACATTGGAGGAGAGGTACTGGCTGCACATGCATCTAGATCATGATGCATGATCATGATCATGATAGAAACGATCATGAATTAGTTAACGATCTCCTGATGAGTGGAGGATGCTGGGACTATTTGAAGAGTCTTGTGATTGCTGACAGATGGTGAGTACAGCTGTGATGAATGAGATGATTAGTGAGAGAAACAGAGCAGTGTGCAGCCAAACCACTACAAACACAGCATTTCATAAAAAGAACATCATACCAACAGTCAAACATAGTGGTGGTAGTGTGATGGTCTGGGGCTGCTTTTTATGCCTCGGTGCAACAGAGGCATACAATAATCACTCACTGTGTCTGTGTGTGTGGTTGTGTGTATCTGTCTGTCTGTCTGTTGCCAGCTTTTCAGTGCGCCCGGTCAAAATCAAGTGGAACTAAAGCCTTGTATCATTATATTGCCATATTTTCTCAACTTTTAATTTGCCAGAATTTCGAGATAAGCCTTTGTTTTTAAAATAAGCACAAATTTAACTCACCATTATACCCTCAATGGAGCTGCGAAAAAAGCTATTGTAATAACTAGACCAGGCCAGTAGAGGTTGCACAGAGGCAGCTGCACCTTGGTGCTTTCATCTGCTTTAGGACCTGGACGACTTGTTGTAACTGATGGAATAATGAATTCTGCTCTCTACCAGAAAATCCTGAAGGACAATATTTGGCCATCAGTTCATAATCCGAAGCCCTCCAATGTGGTTGAATTAAAGCAATTTTACATAGAAGAGTGGGCCAGAATTCCTCAACAATGATGCAAACAACTCATTGCCAGTTATCACAAACGGTTGTATGCAGTTGTTGCCACTAAGGGTGGCACAACCAGTTATTAGGTTTAGGGGGCAATTACTTTTTCACATAGGGCCAGGTAGGCTTTTTTCTCTTGATCAATGAAATCTTCATTTAAAAACTATATTTTGCATTTACAGGGGTTATCTTTGTCTCATATTAAAACTTATTTGACGATCTGAAACATTTAAGTGTGACAAATAGGCAAAAAAAATAAGAAATCGTGACGGGGCAAATACTTTTTCACAGCACTGTAGTTGCATCCATATTGCAACATTTTTAGCTTGTTCTTATAAAAGTCTGACAAAAACACATAATGTAATAAAATTTTGAGTTTAGACTTATTAGTCCTCAACTTTTAGTGCTCGCACTAAGCCCATCTTCTCTGCGTCTTGTGTTAAAGGTATGGGGTGATGTAGCTCTCTTCACGACAACAGACACAGGTTGGTTCCTTTAAACGGGCGTTTATTGGGACTTATGCACCTCCCTCTCAGTCACGCCGTGAGAACTCGTTGGCCGCTTGTCATGAAAAGAGTTCTGAAGGTAAAACAAATTGCTTGGCTTCAATCTTCAATCAAACTTAAGTGCCAGATAGCTGAATAACGTGGCACAGCGTTCTTCTCATTTCCGATATGTGCTACAATAAAAACAATCCCAGCGGCACTCCAGACGGAAACATCAGTTCCGGTCAGGAAACAATAAATTCAACAAACTATACAGTTGCAACAACCAACATGTAACGTACAGAAAATATATAATTTTATAACAACACTTTCACTCCCACCAAATCACTCATTGATTTAAATGCGGGATTTCTTTTAAACACAGATTATAAATGGAATCAATGGCTTGGGTTGTTTGAACTCTGAAAGAATGTGACTCACTTTGTTTAATTTCTACTTAATTTGCCTCAAGCAAGGTAACCACCTTGTGAATGGGCCTTTGAAGGTAAACCAGTCTAGGTTATATCTCTTCCTTGGTGGTATACACGCTCATGATGATGCTTGACAAGCAGTGTTGAAACATGGGATTTCTTTGGAAGGATCGCCGGATGTTTTACATCATGGTGCAAGGCTGACTGGGACAATCGTCCTCCTACCCTTAGGACATTGTTCTTGTCCAAGAAGGCGTTCAACTTATATAACTTGCTGTACTTGTTCAAAGTGTCTCCCTTCTGAGCTTTGATTTTTTGTATGTCCGCAGCAAAGGCATCTTCTTGCACTAGCCTGATGATAAAGCTTTCTGCTTCCTTTCTTTCTTCAAGACTAGTTGCTTCATTTGTTCTTGGCTGAAGTCCTTTGATTTCTTTGGCAAATCTCTTGAGCCTAGCAATGGCTCTAACTGCCCTGGACCAGTCAGAGAATTTGGCGAGGCGTTTCGCCACTGACTCTATTCCTTTCATCATGACTGTATGGACATGGGCTTTGCGAAGTTCAGGGTCAGTTCTTTCAACATCTCCCACCATTTCCTCTTCACGTGGAAGATTCTGGTGCCAAAGAAAATCAGGTCCTGTCAGCCAATTAGACTCTTTTAATTGAGCTGCACTCAGTCCTCTTGATGGGCTGCACGGTGGCGCAGTGGTTAGCACTGCGGCAGCACAGTTTACCCTTGGCCGGGGGATTGTGGGGATCGTGGGATCGTGGGTTCAATCCCAGCCCCCGACCAACAATGATCTGTGTGGAGTTTGCATGTTCTCCCCGTGTTGCGTGGGTTTACTCCGGGATTTCTCCGGTTTCCTCCCACATGCCAAAGACATGCATGTTAGGTTAATTGGCTGTTCTAAATTGTCCCTAGATATCTGTTTCCTATAGGCCCTTAGAATAGAGGGTTAGTATTAATGAAAGCGCTTTGAGTGGTCTTTGTGACTAGAAAAGCGCTATATAAGTGCAGGTTAGTTAGTTAGTTAGTTGAAGCGCAGTCAGCTGGGTTGTTTTCAGTGCTGACATGTCGCCATTGTGCGGGATCTGTGCTAGATCTTATGCATTGGATCCGGTTGGCTACGAATGTGTGGAATCTCTTTGCATCATTGTAGTTAGCTTCGGGATTTGCACAGCCGACAATACTCCAGCCAAGATCAGTTCGCTGTGCATATGGATGATTGTCTTTCCCAAACAGAATTTCTCTTGGAAGAAGGGCTTGTTGGCAGTTGTAGCCGATTAGTAGTCCTACTTCACAATCTAGTGGTGGTGGAATCTTGTCTGCCAGTTGTTCAAGATGAGGCCTCTTTAGTGCTGTTTCAGAGGTTGGAATGTGTGACCTATCTGCTGGGATGAACTCTCGTGTGAAAAGTGCTGGCAATGGAATTCTTCTCTCTAAGCTGTATCCTCTCACTTGCAAGTTTGTCAGTTTCTGAGAGGTTATGACTACTGATTTTGTAGTCATTGTGGATAGCCGCAAGCTGACATTCTCTTTGCTTGTATCGAGGTCTTGGGCTATTTCGTCTAGGATGAAAGTTGTATCGCTTTGAGTGTCTAAGAGTGCATACACAAGAACTTCGTGGTCTGGATGCTTTGTAGATGAGATCCAGACTGGTACGATTGAGGATGTTTGTGTGTTTGGGCCCTCTTGTATGACTCTGTTGGTAGTTGCTGTCGCAGCTACTTCTTCGATCTCTGCTTTGTCCTTTGAGTTATCTTCTCCTTTTGGAGCAGTCAGCCTTTGACGGTCTTTAAACTTCTCCTCATGCAAACATGTCGGATGTCTTCTTTGGCACCTCTGGCATGTACTTCTGTTGTCACACTCCTTTGAGTGATGTCCTACATTCAGACATCCAAAACAAAGCTTCTCTGCTTGCACAAACTTGACACGATCTTGAACTGTCTTTTCACTGAACTTTCTGCACTTAGCAAGGTCATGTCCTGCTCTTTTGCAGAAAACGCATGATGGAATGCTGCTCTGGTTTGTATCTGTGGCCAGTGTCTTTGCTTGAATAGTTTGGCTTCGGGTGTGTTTTGTTTTCTCACTTTCCACACTTTTGAGCGCTTGAATTGAGGATATGGGATCACAAGCAAGGTCTGCTTCCTTAGACAGGAAGTCTACAAACTCTTTAAATGGTGGATAATCAGCGTTCGCTTCTCTGACTTCCATCACTTTACGGTTCCATCTGGATACCAGCCAATCTGGTAACTTCAGCAGAATTTTTTGGCTTTCATTACAGTCATTAAGAATTTCTAATGTCTTCATGTGGGGCATTGCAGCCTCACAGCTCTTAAGGAAGTCTGCAAATTCCCTTAATTCACAACCATCTTTTGTGCTTATTTTTGGCCATCCATGTAGTTTGTCCCTGAAGGATTTCCCAATTATAAATGGGTCTCCAAAACGTTTTTCCAAAAGCTGCCAGGCCGAGTCATATGCAGCTTCAGTGCCCAATAAGAAGAATCCTTCAACAGCCTTTTTTGCAGCACCATCTAAATACTTCCTTAGGTAATACAGTTTTTCATTCTTTGGGATGTTTTTCCTGTCAATCAATGTTTCAAAGGAGAGTCGCCAGTCCTTGAATCTCAAGGGGTCTCCAGTGAATAATGCAGGCTCTGGTGTTGGAGGACGACTCGCATTTATAGCTTCTGTTAGCATGCAGACCAAATCTGAGGTGTTCTGTACTGTAGGAATGGGTGGAGCTTGAGCTGTGACTGGCAGGGACTGAGGAATGAAGGAGGGACTTGAGGCATTGAGGGCTTGTGTGGTGACTGGCAGAGACTGAGGGATGAAGGAGGGACTTGAGGCATTGAGGGCTTGTGTGGTGACTGGCAGAGACTGAGGGATGAAGGAGGGACTTGAGGCATTGAGGGCTTGTGTTTCTCCAAATTCAACATCATACAGCAATTCAGCTGTTTTAAAATTTTCTTCAACTTGATCATAGACCATTACTCGTGCTCTTGCAGCGTTTAACTTCTTCACTTCTTCCAAGTGTTTAAGCCTTCTACGTTTGTCTTGCATTTCTTGTTGTCTGGCAAAGGTTTCAGATTCAAATTGTGCAAGCCATTGTTTATCTTCAGCCTCTAGCCTTTGGAGTTCAGCCTCTTCTCTTTCTTGTTCATCCAATACTGCTAAGACTTCCTGGGATGCGGCAGCCTCCGCTGCAGTCTCACATCTTTTGGCTGAGTTAGTACTAGAATGAATAGAACATTTTGATTGATGAGATGGTGGCCTTGATAAGGAGCAAGTTGAGTTTAGAACTGATCCAACATCGGGCCAAGGTTCATCCTCTTCTTCTGTTTTAGGCTCCTTAAGCTTCCCTTTTGCCTTTTGAATAATTAACTCTGAGAGTGAAACGCAGGTGTCTACTCTGCGTCGCAGATCTGGCTCAGGAGTTTGTATTTTGCGTAATGTTTCATATATGGCTTTTACATCGGAGCAAGTGCTGCTTATATTTTCAATCAGCTCACTCAATTCATCCTCTGAGGCTTCATTGGTCAGTATTTCCTTGCCTATTCTAGCATGGTACCTCCATTTCTCATAAATGATTCTGTACCGTCGTTGGATACTTTTCATCTTGTCTTCTTGAAGTTCTCTCCCCTTCTCTGTGAGGGTTCGAATTCTTTCGCCTCTTCGCAGCCCTTCTGCTTCTGCAGATTTGGTAACTTCAGGTTGGGCAGATGAGTCAGCCATCTTGTGGCAGGTCTCAGTGTTTGTGTCAGACATTTTGAGATAACTTGAACAACAGTGAAACAACTGGATGATGACTAGTTTGTAATTATACTGACTTCAATACTGCATTAAGATAACTATATAAACATTTAAACTTAGCCACTTTTCAGCTAACTTCAATTTCAAAGCAAGAATAAAAACAGTGAAATTACCTTAACACAATATGTAAATATGAACTTTAACAGATGAGATAATATGTTTAGAAATGCATTAAATTGCTTATTTTACAAAATAGGAAAAACAGAGTTGGGTTAAGTGCCCTTTAACTTCACTGAAAATGCCCTTTAAGCTTGTTGAAATTTTATAGACACAAAGCTTGCATAAATCTTAGTTTCAGATTAAAATGTCCTTATTTTTTAACGTTCATCAAAGATTGTTAATTTACATATAAATTTAACATCGACTTTAACCTTGTAACATGAAGCAACTGTGAAAATCAGGACATCTGATAATCTCCAACCACAACAACTAAATAGCACACAAGCTGATAGATCTGAGTCCTTATTGCAATGTCCAAGTTAAACCACTTCTCACACCACCTTAACTTGAAACTTGAGGTGGAGCGCTTTCTGGCTTTAACTTGTAAAGTTGCGCTTTAACACAGTCTAACGGCCGTTACTTGCGGTTGCTATGACGACAGTGCGGCATGGACTTGCTTAACTGACGACCTGGATCTTCCTCTCCTCGCTACCCGCCATCTCGGAGTCCTTGTTACCCGTGTTGAGCAGGCGAGTTCTCACTGTAGCTCTCTTCACGACAACAGACACAGGTTGGTTCCTTTAAACGGGCGTTTATTGGGACTTATGCACCTCCCTCTCAGTCACGCCGTGAGAACTCGTTGGCCGCTTGTCATGAAAAGAGTTCTGAAGGTAAAACAAACTGCTTGGCTTCAATCTTCAATCAAACTTAAGTGCCAGATAGCTGAATAACGTGGCACAGCGTTCTTCTCATTTCCGCTATGTGCTACAATAAAAACAATCCCAGCGGCACTCCAGACGGAAACATCAGTTCCGGTCAGGAAACAATAAATTTCAACAAACTATACAGTTGCAACAACCAACATGTAACGTACAGAAAATATATAATTTTATAACAACACTTACAGGGTGATACATTTTAAAGTGTCGTAAATAGACAAAGAAAATCATAATAACCTTTCAGGATACAATGGGTATTAAGAAGATGGTATTTTGCTCCATCCATTTTTCCTTCAATCCCAACAAGTGCTCCAGTGCCTACATGAGCAGAGAAACACCCACACCACAGGATCTTACCACCTCCATGCTTTGATGTAAGATGCTGAGCTGTATTGGCTTTCAACCAGCCACATCATTTGGTGATGAGGCCAGATAGTTCAATTTTTATGCAGTCTGACTATAACACGTTTTTCCATTTGGTCTCAAAATCTTCTTGGAGCATTTTGGCAAAATTGCATGTGGCTTTTCATAAGTAGTGGCTTTTTTTCCTGGCAACCCTCCCATGCAAGCCACAGTTGGAATTTATGATATTGTTATCACATGCACACAACGCCCACTCGTCCTCATAAATTCCCACAACTGCTTCAAAGTTGCCGCAGCAGTAGTTTCTCTGACCAGTTTCCACCTCACTCTTTCATTCAGTTTGGAGACAAAAAAATACTTAAAAATAGTCAGGTTAAGGTTATTATGGCTTTCTCTGTCAAATGATAACCCCAAATTTACAACCCCAGCCTTTATTCTGAGACCACCATTAAGATTATAAAGTATCTGATGGTCTTAAATGTTGGTGGTAAAAAAAGACAAGAAGCACATTTCCCACAATTGCATTGTTTCTGTTTCATAGATTTGACTCTTTTTTTTTTTTTTTTAAACTAACCCAGAGAGGTTCAGGTGTGTTTTCGAATGACTCCATGCACCCGGCTCTCACCAAAGCTGCATCTGCAACACTGGAAAATCAACATTTTTTTCTCTCTTCTGAAATTTGAGAAGCATTCTTGTGTATTTTACTCTGGTGTGTGTATGCCAGCTATATAAGAAAGAAAAAAGGGAGAACAAAAGGGAGCCTGAAGAGACATTGTACTGTATAACGTCACTAAACACGGCTTTTTGTGGTAGTAATTTTTCAGTACATCAGTCAGATACACAAGAAATCAAACAGACACTACACAATGGCTTTTGGGTATCTGAAAGGAATTCTAGTCAAGTGTCATGATGTAAAATGAGTCAGAAGGTTGTACTACAAAAGCCATTTTCCACAGGCTTTTGTGGAAAATGACACAAAATCATCAAAATGATGAAAAATGTTTGATCATTTTGCTGTTTTTATGGCTTCCATCTCTTATAATAAAAAAACCTGGATCTCAACCATCACTATATTCAGAGGGAAGAAAAATGACATAAAAGGAAACTGAAGAATCAAACATGATGATTACCCTAAAGAATACTCTAGGTTCCTTCTGCTTCTGCTCCCTGCAGATGTGGGGCCAACACGCCACAGACAGATGACACTGCAACAAGCCATGACACCCTGTCCTAAGACGGCCCCCACCCCCCAAAAAATGGGCGCAACCATCCTGGGAGGTCATCGGGATGCCAGTCATTCATTCAGGCCTCGGCATGTGTGCCCCCCAGCAAATAGTGGGGGCTCCTCTGCTGCTGAGGCTGCACATAGCATGTGATCTGATGGCTTGGACCTGCAGGACCATGGAAAGAAAGATGGGGGGGGGGGGTGTCTGTGTCTGCATATGAGCTCAGCAACTCTGAAAATGTACCAGGGGCTTTCTATGGTCCAGAAGCAACGAAGGGAATGTGGACTGGGACTGTGAGTGGGTGTGTGTCTGTGTGTGTCAGAGTCTAAGGAGTGATAACGGAGGGTGAGTGGGTGAGTGAAGGACTGAAGAGTGCTGGGAAGTGATGAAGAGAATGAAATTTGTTGAACCTTTGTTTAATATAGCTCTAAATTAAGCAGAACAAGTATGTACAATGTGGTGATACAGCTTTAAATAAGAAAAATCATACTAAAATATAAATTTAAAAATACAGTTTGGCATGACATTTATTTAAGGTTTTAAGCTTTTGTTCAGTCTGTGTTTAATATAATCGCTATGTGATTTTATGATGTGTACACCTATGCTCTTCATGAATCAAAATAGTTTGAAATAACAGAAATAATCTGTACCAATGTGCATCACTACCTGATGAGTTAGAGCAGTGTTCTTCAACCAGAGTGCCCTGGTGTGTTCAGGTTTCTGTGGGAAATTACCTACATTCACTTGTTAATTGATCTAAAAAAAATGGAAATAATTTTCTGTTATTGTGCATGAGTTCTGCAGGCACCCATGTACAATAATGGCAAATTATTTGTATTTTTTTTTTATCATTTAACAAGTAAAATTATATAATTTCTCACAGAAACCTGAATGTACCAGGGCACCCTGGTTGAAAAACACTGATTTAGAGTAAGCCATCTAAGTGGTATACTCCTTAAATACAGTGGATGTAGAAAAAAATTACCCTCTTTAAAATAATCAAATTTGTTTGCTTTGCAGCCTGAAATGAAGGTGGACATGTTTATTTTTTTTTTCATCCAGCTGTATTTTTTCAGAGCAACTTAGAATATTCGACTGATAGATATAACAACAGGTCAGAAAAAATAATTTAAAAACAGAAAAAAGCATTTCTTTTCATTGTCCACCATGTGTTATATTTAATTTTTGACTTTCATTTCCATTTTGTTTTTCTTTTTAATTAAAACTACATAGTATACCTTGCTCTTAATAGCATGAAAATACAATTTTTAGCTCATTCTGGTGAACCCCAAAGGAGCTAATGTGACGGCATGGCGTCTGCCATCCATCTGTCTGTTCGTCCACATTTCATGGAAATCATTTGCCCCAACTGTCGCCAAACTCACTCACAATGATCCCCAGGTGGGTCTGCATCCAGGTTGTGCTCAAGGTCAAAGGTCAGAAGTTCTGGGCATTGCATGATTTTACAAAAATCCCTGCTCCTCCTAGGCAATTGCCTCAATGCTTACCAAACTCAGACACACTCATCCTCAGGTCTGCATAAATGTTCTGCTTAAGGTCAAGGTCAGGGTCAAATGTCAGGAGGTCTAAGCACTGTTTATCCTGTTTGAAGGCTTATGACTTATGGTTGTCTTTATTGTGACTGTTGGGTTGGATTTTACAAAACTAAATGTCTTTGTATTTTATTATACAGTGACAATAAACCAGAATAAATTAATTATATGATTTTACGAAAATTGTCTCTCCAAGGCAATTGCCCTAATTCTCAGCAAATTCCTACAAATGATCCTCAGTATTTTAAAGACTTTGAGTATCTTTCATTTTAATGACTTTTTTACTATGACATTTTTTGTGATAATTGTATACATATGCATTACAGTATAAGCGTGGTGTAATTACATAATTATGTATACTTGCCCAGTCATTGCACTATAATTATGCCATAATTGTGTCATAATTATGGTGTACTGACAGCATACTTAAGTTGTAATTAAAGGCCAAATGTCACGTAATTTTTTTTTCTAAATGACAACGAATTTAGATAAAATACACATAGCTTAAACCAAATATTCATACCGGAGACCATATCACCCACCTGTATTTACATAATTGCACAAAATACACCAGGTGAAGGCCCCACCTTGCTTGCTGGCTTGTGACAGCCAGTCCAGACCACACCCATGTTTTTGACATCACCAGTTGTACCCTGGCTGCCCTGCCTATCCACATTCACACTTATCAACATTGGACAATCATGACGGAAAGTGACAGCGATTGTGAACAAATTAGTTTAGTTTTGTCTTTTTTTTTTGTCTTTTTTTTTTGTCAGTGGTTCAGACAGTGACAGAGGCATAGAACCTTACCGGTTCGAGCCGTCCGAGACGGAATCAAATGCTTTGTCTGATGACAACAGTTCCAACGATGACCAGAGAGCAGAACCAGTGGAAAATGTCATTGAACTAGACATTAATCGCCTCCAGAATTGCGAAGCCGGAGGGGGTCTGTCGAGGGTGCCCCATAAATATTGATTTTTCGGAAGCCATTATTATTACAGTGGAGGAGAACCGCTGCTGTCAAGAAATTGACCAGATCAATATGAAAATGGAGGCGCATACCTGTCAAGGGAGACGTTTTCGCCGTATTTTGGTGCCAAGCGCGGCTGTGGGAGACGGCGCAGTGGTTTGGGACACTTTTCTGGGAAATGTTTTAAATGTAGTTCGTGTTGTTATTGTCAAATATTTTAAGGAAAATACGGGGAAAATGCAATTTTAGCAAAAACGGGCGTATTGCCATTTCTGTACGCCCAAAAGAAAAAATATACTGGAAAAAAAACTGAGTGTCTTGAGGAGCACTCCTGTGTGTGATCACTCACAGCTGGGGCGGGCTGATCGCTCAGCGGGAGCTATTCTCGCTACTGTTCGAAGTGTGGAGTCACTCATTAGTTTAATTGTCTGGGCGGGCTGATCGCTTAGCGTCAGCTATTCTCACTACCATGAGAAGTCATTAGGACAATGGTTTAACACGTTGAGCTGTGCAGCGGTTGCGGAACAGACAGATCCCAGAGAGGTGTGCCTTGTTGCTCCGCCGTTCCTTATAGCCGCTTTTTACGGTGTTGAAGTACGGCGAAAACGTCTCACTTGACAGGTATGAAAACATTTCCCAGAGAAGTGTCCCTTATTACCCAGCTGTCCCTGATAGTCCCGTTTTAAGGTATGGGTGAAATATCCAATTTTTTCTTTCTTGTTGCTCACTTCAACCTTCCAGTCTCCATATAAACAATCAATTGAAATACCCCAAGCATCAAACTAGGGTGCAATCGATTTCGTCACTTCCGCCTTCTTCCCCAGGCGATTCCAGGGGCCGTGTCAGGCCAAGCGCGGCAGTTTTAAATTAACGAATATTCCGTTGTTACTGAAGCATATGCACCAAGACCCGAACGGATCGGTTCCCTTTTATATCTAGTTTCAAGATATTTAAAGTACCCTGTTACGTGACATTTGGCCTTTAAGCCACAATTATGTGCTACTTATGTCATAATTACACTATAATTATATCTGATCAAAGTCAGGGAAGAATACAGTTGTGCCCCTGTATTTATGCTGTAGTTTTACTGTGATTACATCATACTTACAGTAAACTTGCTCTGTACTTAGGGCATACTTACAGCATATGCTATACCTACAACAACCATCCATCCATCTTCTACTACTTCCGGGGGTCCATGTCATCGGGGCAGTGGTCCAAGCAGAGTAGCCCAGACTACCGCCTGGTTCACTTAGCACCATGATTCCTCCTGCAGGTGTTGAGCTCACTGGAGGGTGGACCCATTTGACTCCTTTGGGTACACAGGGACATTTTTTGTGATAGTTACACCCTCTTTACACAGGGGTAGAGATCATTGAGATAGCGTTAAGTGATGACAAAATGGCCAGATCTCCAAACGATCTTTCAGTGATCTCTCAGTGATTGCCAAGACCTCTCAATGCTCTTTCAATGATCTTCAGTGATCTCCACAGTCCTCAACGTTTTGACTAATTCCAAAACAATTTCCAAAGGGAAGTGATCTCTCAACGATCTCTCAATGATCTCTCAACAAACACTCAATCTCATCCATCCATCCATGTTCTACCGCTTTTCCGGAGGTACGGGTCGTGGAGGCAGCAGTTCAAGCAGAGAAGCCCAGACTTCCCTCTCCCCAGCCACCTGCTCCAGCTCTTCAGAGAGGATACCAAGGCGTTCCCAGACCAGCTGGGAGACATAGTCTCTCCACCGAGTCCTGGGTCTGCCCCGGGGTCTCCTCCCAGTGGGACGTGCCTGAAACACCTCAAGTGGGAGGCGTCCAGGAGGCATCCTAATCAGATGCCCATACCACCTCAACTGATTCCTTTCAATGTGGAGGAGCAGCGGTTCTACTCTGAGCCTCTCCTGGTGACTGAGCTCCTCACCCTATCTCTGAGGGTGAGTCCAGCAATCCTACAGAGAAAGCTCATTTCAGCTGCTTGTATCCGCGATCTTGTTCTTTCGGTCATTACCCAAAGCTCGTGACCATAGGTGAGAGTAGGAACGTAGATTGACTGGTAAATCGACAGCTTTGCCTTAGAACTAAGCTCCCTCTTCACCACAACAGACCAGTACAACATCCGCATCACTGCAGATGCTGCTCCAATCCGTCTGTCAATCTCTCGCTCCATTTTCCCCTCACTCGTGAACAAGACCCCAAGATACTTAAACTCCTCCACTTGGGGCAGGAGCCTGTCCCCAAACCAGAGGGGACAATCCACCTTTTTCCGGCTCAATCGCATCAATTTCCCAATTATCTCTCAGCAATCTTTCAATGAAGTCTATTGGTCTGTCATCAAAGGTGCAGCAATCCCTCACTGGAGGGAAAAAAATTGAGATTTATTGAAAGATCACTGAGAGATCATTGAAGGATTGCCAAGAGGTCATTGGGAGAGCAATGAGATTGTTGATCTCTTCTGGTCTCTCAATGATCTCTAAAGGATTTTTCAAAGATCTCTATATATTGCCATGAAAATCTTATAACAATCTCCCAAGCATTTACACAGAAATGGCTTTTTTGAGGCTTTTGGAGATTGTCAGGGTCAATTTTTGATCTCTCAATGGTCACCCAACGATCTAAGGGACCTTTACTGTACTTGATGTGATGTTCGACAACTTTAACTGCTATTTTTGCCATTATCAAATTCCTAGGATTTTTTTTTTTTTTTACAGTTATCTCTTTATCAGCTTAAACACTTCACGAGTGCCAAAAAAAATCTGTTATTTTCCAAACGGCTCTGAGCTTTGGTGTTACGTGAGAATGATTCAGCTGTCAGATATGTTAATGGTTGTAACTCATGGCTGGGTTGTGTCTGCTGACACACAAAGACCGTATTGTGTTAAAGCACAAGAAGGTCATTGTCTTATTTTAAACAGAAGATCTATTTTTAAGGCCAAGGAGAGAAGCCAGGGGAAAAATATCTGCTCTGTTATGGATTTAGTTGGTCAATAAAGTTAAATGGGGAGGAGGGATGAATCTTTAAAGATATCGTGGGGGGAAAGTCACACTGTGCACTGTCCTATAAAGATAAGGTTGTTGACATATCAGCTGTGTTTGCATTGTGTAGCTGATAATTCTTGAAAATCAGCAGAATGTTATGCCAGACTAATTTAATGTCACCATGTCTATCTTCATTGTGTTTGTTCATTATGTTCATCACTTATCTGTAGACTGCTTTATGTTCTATAATCTACTGTACGATGCAATTATCTTTATATTGTACTAGTATGCAGAAAATGTTGCATTCCATTTCTGTCTCACTGAGATTTTTTGTAGTATAAAACAAAACACATCCTTTAATGATTAAAAAAAAAAAATCTGCTTACTGAAATACCCCACATCTACTATAGAGGCTTAGCTTAAATTGCTCTAAAATGTGACACTTGAATTGATAGAAACCCTTTGATGTATCTCAACATCACACACCAGATGACTCTAAGGCCATCTTTGAGCTGCAGTGATCTTATTTCATGGTTTAAAAAGGCTGTTAGGGAACTCTGTAAGCCCTCTTACTCAATCTGGGTGCTTACATTAATATGAGGACCCTTTGACAGCACCGTAGAATGTTGAGCTCTGATGTGGGAGGCTGTGGGTTTGATACCACTGGTGTTGGTCACTGGTGCTGTTGACAGGACGGTCGCTGGTGACTGATGGTCCTGACTCAGAAGGTGGAGGACTGAAATGTTGATGCCAGTGGTGGGCTGTCAGGGCCAGCAAAGCCTTCTATGCTGGCCTATCAGAATCATAGACCTACATTTACATCCTACATTCTGAGATTTGTTCCCAGTAGTCTATTCTGTTCATTTCCTTGCTTTTCTCTTCCAGTAGTGTAGTAGAGTATTATTTGTCCAGTCATATTTCGGCCATCATGTGTTGCCTTGAGGCCTTCAGGAATGAAATGTGCAGGTGTCTTGTAATACACTGTAATAAAGACTGTTCCTTTGGCCAATCAGATTTTGCCACACGGGGACACGCATAGACAGCATTCAGTAATGTTGGCATTTTCGCATCCTTTGGTTGGACGGTCATGGTTACGTGTCCATTCATAGTCCGTGTGAGGTTGAGTGCGGGAATGAGAATAAGGGGTGACAAAAATAACTGACATTGTGAAAAACCAGTAGACACAGAGATCTGTCCAAAGTGAAAGACTCATTTGTCCTGCTACCGAGAACACAAAGGCTGTACCTGATTGGTTGATGCATACAGCCGTGGGCGGTCTTTCACAGAATTTCACTACAGGACAACATGGTGGATGGCAAGAAAACTGATATCTTTAAAAGAAACCAGTGAAAGGTGTTTCTAACAAAATTTGAGGTGAGAAATACTAGGCACAGTTAATGAATCTGTTTTTATTTGACATCAAAAACTTCTGGTCAAAGCTTTAGGTACGTCAACAATAATTAAAAGATACAGAAAGTTGGAAAATATACATACTTTTTAAAAAGGGTTCACATTTTTATCATATTATAATGCAGGGATTCTGTCTGTGTGTCTCATTCTGTCTGTTCCATGCATATCTCTCGAACCGTTTGTCAGACTGACCTCAGATTTGAAATGTGCTTTGTTGAGGTTATGAGAGTGTGCATCCCCGAATTTCAGCCTCCCTGGATAAGTGGAAGTTTAGTAGGGGAAATCTTTAACGACCATCCATAGGAGAGCTATTAAATGAACACATATTCAAGAATCAAAGATTTTATTTGTCAATACTACTATACATACAGGACTTACAGGAGAATTGAAATGGCATTTCTCTCTCTCTTCAGTGGCGTGCATAACATAAAAAGAATAAGGAATAAGGTTGGAAAAAAGAAAACAACAACAGCAGTCTATGTACAGTAATGCAACCTGTAGTGCAAATGGTGACAAAAGATAGACCCAGACCTCCCATAGTGCAAATAGAGATAAATCATTAATGATGATAAAACCCAGCAATCCTATATGCAGACAACTAGAGATGTAACACCCATAGTTGCAGTTCAATGTGATAGTGTAAGTGCAGATAGTAACAGATAGGACTGCACATGATCAATATTGCAATGACAGACTGACAGCAGTAGATATGGCATTTGTGCAAATGGTTGCGATTAAAGTGCAGAGACATGCAGCACCAAATGTATTACTGTTGGTGTGCCAGGCTTTCTGTGCCAACAGCTGAGGTAGTTATTGTGCAGATGATTGCGTTACCGTCTGGGGGGGGGGGGGGGAGTGGACAGAGTTCAGGGTCCTGATGGCCTGATGAGCAAAGCTGTTAAGCAGTCTTGTGGAGTGGGCCCGGAGGCTTCGGTACTTTTTCCCCGAGGGCAGGGGACTGAAGAGGGAGTGTGAGGACTGCAAGGTGTCACCTGGGATGTTGATGGCTCTGCTGGTGAGGTGGGTGAGGTAGATGTCTGAGAGGGGGGACAGAGGGGCACCGATGATCTTGCTGGCTGCTTTCACTGTGCGTTGTAGTGTCTTCCGGCAGGAGGCGGTGCGCTTCCATATCACACCATGATGCAGCTGGTGAGGATGCTCTCAATGGTGCCCCGGTAGAAAGAACACATGATGGGGGGGTGGGACTCGTGCTCTCCTCAGTTTGCAGAGGGAATGGAGGCGAGTTTGAGCCTTCTTGGCTAGTGATGTGGTGTTGTTGGACCAGGAGAAGTCCTCAGAGATGTGCACCCCCAGGAACTTGGTGCTGCTCACCCTCTCCACAGCTGCACCATTGATGATCAGAGGGGGGTGTTGTGTGTGATCCCTCCTGAAGTTGACCACAATCTCCTTGGTTTTTCCCACGTTCAAGAACAGGTTATTTTCTTTGCACCACTGGACCAGTTGGCTCACCTCATTTCTGTAGTTGGCCTCCTCGTTGTTAGTGATGAGGCCCACCACTGTCGTGTCATCTGCAAACTTGATGATGTGGTTGGTGATGTAGGCTAGTACACAGTCATGGGTCAGCAGGGTGAAGAGCAGTGGGCTGAGCACACACCCTTGTGGGGCTCCTGTGCTCAATGTGATGATCTGGGAGGTGTTGCTGCCAACCTGCACGTTCTGTGGTCTCCCTGTGAGAATGTCCAACACCCAGTTACAGAGAGAGGTTTTGAGTCGCAAGTGTCCCAAGAGTTTTTTTTATCAGGTGCTGGGGGATGATTGTGTTGAATGCTGAAATGAAGTTCAAGAACAGCATTCGCACATAGGAGTCTTTCGAGTCCAGGTGGGTGAAGGTTGGATGGAGAGCAGCAGTGATGGCATCTTCTGTGGATCTGTTTGACCTGTATGCAAACTGGGATGGGTCGTGGGAGGGAGGCAGGATGGACTTGATGTTCTGTATGACTAGCCACTCAAAGCACTTCATTATAATGGGGTTCAGTGCTGCGGGCCGGTAATCATTGTAGCTGGATGGGCTGGGCTTCTTTGGGACTGGTATTATGGTAGCAGTTTTGACACATATGGGGACAACAGCTTGAGTCAGGGAGATGATGAAAACATCGACCAGGACATTCTTGAGCTCCTCTGCACAGTCTTTCAGGACGCAACCCGATATGTTGTCTGGGCCAGTTGCCTTGCGTGGGTTAATCCTACAGAGTGTCCTCTTCATGCTAGCCGGATCCAGACATATGGCCTGCTCATCCAGAGGAGGAGTGGTCTTCTGTGCTGATGTACTGCTCCGTGCTTCAAAGCGGCCAAAGAAGTCGTTTAGGTTGTTGGAGCAGTTTGGAATCACTCATACAGGTCTGAGGTGGAGGTTTGTAGTTGGTGAGGGTCTGTATGCCACCCCAGAGAGAACGTGCATCTCTGGTGTTGCTGAAGTGGCCGTATATTTAATTCCTGTACTGTCGTTTTGCCTCCTTGATACTATGGGACAGGTTGGCCTTAGCTGTTGTTAGTCCTGAAGTGTTGTCGGCCCTGAAGGCTGCGTCCCGAGCCCTCAGGAGCCTGGAGACCTCTGCTGTCATCCATGGCTTCTGGTTAACACGAACAGTGATGGTTTTGCAATCAGTGACATCATCAATGCATTTTGCTATGTATGCCACAACAACCTCAGTGTACTCCTCTAGGTTTGTGTGTCCATTGTGAGTGACTGCATGCTTGAAAGTGCCCCAGTCTGTAGTGCTGAAGCAGTCTTTCAGAGAATCAGAAGCTCCCTCTGGTCACACATGTAGCTGCTTTTTTGTTGGTCTGGTTGTTTTTACTCTGGGTTTGTATGCTTGCCATAACAGGATGGTGATGTGATCAGAGAGACCCCGGGGGGTGGGGGGTGGGGGGCTCTGTATGCATTCTTATGAGTTGTATACACCAGATCCAGTAAATTGTCTCCTCTTGTAGTAAAGTCTACATGTTGATGTAGGTTTGGTAAGAGGGCCTTTTAATCTGCATGGTTGAAATCTTCTGCTGTGATGATAAATCCATCTGGATGCCCTGTTTGTGTCTCACTTATAGCCTGATAGAGTTCTTTTAGTGCTTTACTCCTCTCGTCGGTGCCAGTAGGTGGGGCATACACGGCGGCTAGTAGGACAGTTGAAAATTCTCTCAGCACGTAAAAGGGTCGGCACTTGATGATCATAAACTCCACTAGTAGAGAGCAGTGTTTATGCACAACAATAGCATCACGGCACCAGGCGTCATTGATGTACACACAGACCCCGCCACCTCACGTTTTCCCTCCTTCTGTGAACATTCTATTGCTATAGTAGCATGGTAGCCCAGCTAACTGGATGGCAGAGTCCGGTATATTGTCATTTAACCACGTTTCCATAAAGATAAAAACATGGCAGTTCTGCGCATCATGTTGTGTAGTTCTCAGGAGTTGTATGTGGTCTATTTTGTTGTCTAGTGAGCGTACATTGGCCAGAATGAATGAAGGAATTGGCAGTCTGTGCGGGCTAGCAGTTAGCTTTGTTGGGATACCTCCACGTTTACCTCCATTTTGTCGCTGCTCACACCATCTATGGTGTCGCTATTTGGGATTAGACATGGTAGTCGAGTCCGGGGTGTGGAGGACTGGTGGAGAATACCCAGGCCATGTACATTAACCACATGAATATACACTTAAGCCTAATTTAAACAACACTAAGTGGCACAAAACACGAAGAGAGAAGAGAGGCCGCTGCGTGTTCACGCGCCACCTAGCGGAACAGAGGTGAAAAAGGTATAACTGCTGAGATTTGGGGGCTGAAAATTTGGATTTACAGCTATAATATAAAGCCCAATAACCCCTGTAAATTTCAGCCTCCCCGGATATGTCGAAGTTTAGGAGGGAAAATCTTTATTGAATGTCTATAGGGGAGTTATTAAATGAACACAGAGGTGGAAAAGGTATAACTGCTGGGAGTTGGGGGCTGAAATTCACAGGGCAGGCTCTGGAGGCTGGTGGGATAAAATACTAAAAATTTTGGTCCGATCCAAGCTCTGGAACCGGGTCTTCCTTAAAAGACCTATAAGGAGTTGTTCAGAACTCCTTATTCAAGATTCAAAGGCTTTATTATCATGTGCACAGTTAAGAAATGCTACATTTCCTGAGCAGTGAAATTCTTACTTTGCTCTCCGAACGAATGCCATGGTAAGGTATTCTTAATAGATGCCATCTATTCCTTGGTGCAAGCATCACTTCTATGATGTCACCAGTCCACACGGGGTCATACGGGCACTGCACTAGCATTTTTAATTTTGCGTGATTAGCATTCAGCTGCAACAGATGAAAAAATAATACGCAACAGTTTGTGTAAAAAAACACCTTTGCGACTTGTTCAGAGATACAGAAGACACTGGTAGCACTGTGTGGTAACAGACTACAGGAGACAAAAAATCAGAAGTCCATTATACACAGCTTGATAATCCACGGCACATGGGGGAAGCCATCTTGTGCATGGTAAGAGGTGCCTGGCTCGTCCAGTGAAACATCATTGACTCAGAAATACCCACCTGTGACAAAACCAAGGACACAGCATAGCTCTCAGGATCACTGAGGCACACAAGCTTCACACCACAACAAGGTGTCAATCTTTAGCCCAAAATAGACAGGTGTGGTCTTTCCATGCTACACTCACATTCCAGAAGGCAGTAAAGTAAGGAATTGATTAGTAGTGGCAGCATTTGTCACCAGCGTAGTTCACAGGTTGCGGAGGAATGCTCAGCATTTGTTAGCCCCGCCACCCCCACTTCAGAGGGGGTGGTTATCACAGGAAACTCTCTGTCCCAGAGCAACAATGCAAACAGCCCAACTGCTCTTCCAAGAATCTCCAGTTGAGGACTTTTCTGGAATGTCCTAACGAGCCTTCTCTGCTGTGTTTACAGTTCCAGACCGATGGAAACCCTGCAATCTGCCCCTCCAGCGTATCATTATCTGGCCTCCTCAGGGGACGCACATAGGAACAGAAACAGTTAGACAAGTTTTCTCCTCCCTGACCAGAGGTTTGGATGTTTTCAGAGCTGACAATATCACTCTGAACAGAAGAAGGAAGGCAGAGACAGGATGTAAACACACATAGTCACTAACTGGAGTTTAATCACAAAACATTTCATATTAGGCAAAGGAAAAGACAAATGAGCCACTGTCTCACCAACTTAATCTGGTGAGATGCAGGGACATTTCACGTTGGCTGCAAAAGGGGATTACAGTTTCTGACCTGAGACCACTGACAGTCCAGCTACAGCAGCTCAAAGCAGGAAGGTAAAGTGACCTTTCTCAAAAGTGGAAAAAAATCAGTGTCAGGGGATAGGAACAGAGCAAATGTATCTGGGCAGAATGGGGAAAGCATGTGACACAGCTGTGTTGGTGGTGGTGTGTGGGATTTGGCAGTGTGTCCACCCCCAGCCAACAGTATGTCCTGATCTACTTCAGCCAAATCAGAAACACAAATAAGATCTCAGGCCTTTGCTGACTTTGAACCACGCTTATATAACGCAGGAATGTTGGAATTGGACCACTAAAGCAGACTGAGCTTACAGAAAACTGGAGTGTTTACTATAATCAAACTGACTTCAGGTAGTTTTCCTTCTGAAGTTTCTAATGGGTATAAAATACATGCAGTAAATTACATTTGCTATATCACATCATAGTATATCTAAGATGGTCACATTTAGTCTTGAACATGCTTACTGTGTCTAGTAAAGTAATTAGATAGGAACTTCCCTCAAATAAGATTCAACTGGCACAGATGGATTTTCCCCTAAAATTTCCTCACAAATATGTGGATATAAGTCTATAAAATAATCAACATTCTATAATCCCATGTACAAGCCTTGGCGTGATGCAGATAAAACACTCCTCTATAGAAGAAGAACTCTGTTTTACAAAGAGTATCACTTATGTTGAGGTGGGGAAAAATAAAAGAAGCAGTTATGATTTGGTGAAAACAACTAATCACAAGGTGAAGCCACAGCTCTAACAGTCCAAAATTAGGTCAGTGAGCTGCAAATGCCTGTGGTTGGTAGTCATCAAAGCTAAACATGAGCAACAGAGTATGTACAGATGTGGACAAAATTGTTGGTACCCCTCTGTTAATGAAAGAAAAACCCACAATGGTCACAGAAATAACTTGAATCTGACAAAAGTGGTAATAAATAAAAATTCTATGAAAATTAACCAATGAAAATCAGACAGTGCTTTTGAATTGTGGTTCAACAGAATTATTATTATTATTTTTTTTTTTTGTTCTCAGGTGATTTATTTTTTTAACAAGGGGGATGGTGGTGGTGGACTTACAAATTTAACATAAGGTAGAGTGTATACATGTAAATCAAGTATAAATTTGCAACAATAAAGGTGAAACTAGAGGGCACTCAGAGAGTGCATACCTCTGCCAAGGCTCTGTCCCTCCCTCCCTTTGTCCGTCCATATCACCATCCATCTGTACATTGCAAAATAGGGCCTTGGCGGAAGTATGCAGTCACGGATGACCTCCAACATCTGATGGGTTCACCTCTGGGCCAAGGGCCACCTCTGGTGAAAATGTCATCCAAATCCATAGAGGAGTTTTTGTGTGATCCTGCTAACAGAGAAATGGCAGCAAAAACAATAAGACATTATAATAACAAGCCTGTCATAATTGTATTGATCATACATCGGGGCTGGGCAATTCCACCTTAAATCAGCATCATGGTTTATTGAATCTGTCAGGTCAGTTTTTTCCCTCCTCTCTTCTCCCTTACAGTTTACTGACAAGGTTCAGAATTATTAAGCAATATTACACAACAATGCAGTATCATATCACTGCAGTGCGTAGTAAATGAGCATAATAGAACAGGCCTATTGTGATTTCACAAACAAAAAAATTAAACATTGTCCAGTGCTGAAGTTACTATGTTTACATACCGTGTGGGTCGTGTGGCTGCAACGACATCCTGAGCTTGTTTGCCGGTATATGCCGTCAGAGTTGCATCCACACGCAACTCCAAACCCCATTTTAAACTGCACACTTTGCTTGCTTTATCTTGGTGTCTTCAGATGAAATAATGTCAGTCATCACATACTGTGTGGATGGAGACCACATTGCTTTTCGTTCCAAGCCATTGGTCTGTTCACTGTGCCATTACACACCTTTCCTGAAAATTTCATTAAAATCCATTCATAACGTTTGGAGTAATGTTGCTAACAGACAGACAAACCAACAGACGCCGGAAAAACATTGCTTCCTCCTTTGGAGGTAAAAGTATGATCAAGGATGCTAATTTACAAGTAAAATTGACAATTTATGAGAATAAAGTTACTGCTTCTTTTGGCTGCTGTCTTTAGGATCTCCACAGTGGATCATCTGCCTCCATCTCACCTTATCCCTTCATCTTCCTCTGTGACATCAACCCTCTCCATGTCCTCCTTCACTACATCCATGAATCTTCTCTGTGGTCTTCCTCTTTTCCTCCTGCCTGGCAATTCCATCTTCAACATCCTTTGTCCAGTATATCCACTATCTCTTCTCAGCACATGTCTAAACCATCTCAGCCTTGTCTCTCTTACTTTGTCTCCAAACTACTTAACACAAGCTGTCCCTCTGATATACTCATTTCTAATCCTGTCCCTCCTAGTCACTCCCAATGAGAGTCTGAGCATCTTCAACTCTGCCACCTCCAGCTCTGCCTCCTGTCTTTTAGTCAGCACCACCGTCTCTAAACCATATATCATAGCAGGTCTCACTACCGTCTTGTAAATCTTCCCTTTCACTCTAGCTGCTGTCCTTCCATACATAAATACTAGGTTAAAGTTGTATTATTACTATTATGATGTGTTAAATCTTTTTTTTTATTTAAGTTTTTGTAAAGGGTATACATGTCATTACAGCATTGCACTGTTTACATTTTCATCATATATTCCCCCTTTTTTTGTTTTTTGACATTGGAAAAAAGTTATTACAACACCCTTTTTTTAAGTGAAAGAAAAAGAGAAATTAAAAGAAGAGCAAAAAAAAACAAGACAAAACAAACAAACAAAAAACAAAAACAAAAAAGCAGAAGAAAAAGAGCATCTGAGTAGCGTTGGAGCAAAGAGAGGTGCCATTATTGAAATGGTATTTGTCAAAGATTAGATCTGATGGAAGACACATATGCGTTCCAGGGTTGCCAAAAGTTCAAGAACCCATCCATGTCCTGTTTCAGTGCAAATGTCAACTTTTCCATTGAATAAATGTCCTGAATCACATTAATCCAATCTTCAGGTGTTGGACAGTCTTTCAACATCCATTTTTTTGTTAGAGCTTTTTTACTTGCCAATATTAAAACAGTGAATATGTAGAAGAGCTTGAAATAACGAGGCGATGTGATTTATAAACCAAAGTTTAATATCAGCTTCGCTCCTCTAACAAGTCTCATCTCAGTGCAGAAGCAGAATAAGAGGTCGAACACAGTCAGACCTTCATACTTATACCTACACACAACAAAAGACATTGCATATCAAAGCTGACATCCCGCATTAACTTAATCCCCCCTCCTTTGTCCTCCGTCTCCTCCACCTGACCCTGGGTGGTCAGGGAGATCGATCTCCTCCACTGACCTCCGTCTCCTCCGCCTGACCCTGGGTGGTCAGGGAGATCGATCTGGTCTCCACCGCTGTCCTGTTCTGAGGCATGAGGTCATTCCACATATGTAATCACTAAACATCTTAATATGTCTATACATATGTAGGTATGGAATATATGATTAATATAAACCACAGCCCCCCCCAAACGACTAAGAAAAGGACAATCAAAGTAAGTTTACAGTTTAAGATAATCTCTCTGACATACTATACTGTTAAACCTCTTGACAGGGAAAACAAGGAAGAATCTTTCCAGCAGTCATGCTCCTGTAGAGAATTCAGTGGTAACCATAACAGTATAGTAATATCACAAATCAGCCTTAAAACTGTCACGGCACAATCTGATAACATAGTTAACAACTCTTGGTTAATTTGCATCAGTCCCTGTGCCATCTGGGTTTTAATCTTCTCCCGAATCTGCTGTAGGTCCACTTTGGCGTCCTGGTGGGACCCTCCTGTAAGGAATCTGCAGCTTGGGGAGGAGAGTGGTTATTTGTTCCCTGCAGGGGGGTTGAGTCTTTTTTCTTGGGGGGTCTACCCCGCCGAGGTGCCCTCGCCACCCGTGCAGGTTCGTCTCTCAACAAGAAGGCAGGTTTAAGTCTGTCAATGCTGACTGTTTCTTTTCTGTCCCCTAAATCAAGCACAAAATGCTTATCACCAGGTTCCAGCACTCTGAATGGTCCGTCGCATGGTGGACGGAGGGTTGATTTTAAAGCTTCATGCCAAACAAAAACAAACTCGGCGTTTTTTAAAGCTTGGGGGACAAAAACCCGTGGAAAAGAGTGATGTGCCGGTCCGGGGAGAGTGTCCGGTCCGTTGCTGCCTAAAGGCCTCAGGGTTGGAAGATGCCCAGGCTCTGGGTTCTCTGGTAAAAACTCACCTGGGAGTCTGAGAGGTTGTGCAAAAACTAATTCTGCTGGGGAGGCGTCTAGATCCTCTTTAGGCGCAGCATGCAACCCCAATAAAACCCAGGGAAGTTTATTTACCCAATTTGTATCCGTTAGCGAGGCCCTGAGGGCGGCCTTTAAAGATCTGTGAAAACGCTCACATAACTCATTAGCCTGAGGGTGATAAGCGGTGGTGCGGTGAATTGTCGCCCCTAAGCTGCTGGCCATGGCTGACCAAAGCTCTGAGACAAATTGAGGCCCCCTATCAGACGTGATGTCCGATGGGACGCCGAAACGTGCCACCCAGTTTGTCAAAAAAACGCGAGCAACTTCCGCCGCTGTGGTTGACGCCAGAGGGACCGCCTCAGGCCAGCGCATAGTACGGTCTATCATTGTTAACAGGTGTGTGAAGCCTTGAGACGAAGGTAGTGGTCCCACGAGGTCGACATGAACGTGGTCAAACCTTCTAGCTGGGATTCGAAAAGGCTCTAGAGGGGCTTTTGTGTGTTTGTGTATTTTGGCGCGCTGACAAGACATGCAAGTTTTTGCCCATTCCTTTACATTTTTGCGCAGGCCCGGCCAAACAAACTTTTCGGCGACCATTTTAACCGAGGCGCGCACCCCTGGGTGCACGAGGGAGTGAACCAAGTCGAAAATGCGGCGGCGCCATGCAGCTGGGACTACCGGGCGAGGTCAGCCGGTTGAAACGTCGCAGATTAGGGGGGGTACACCGTCACGTAAACCCCTTTCCTCCAGTCTTAACCCTGTTGGTCCAGACAGGAGCGCACGCACGTCCGCGTCGCTGCTTTGTTCCTCTGCCATGGCTGCGTAATCTATCCCTACGTGAATTGGGGCCGCGTACACGTCCGCGTTGGCGAAGAGTTCTGCGGCTGAGGTAGTATAATCTGTCTCCTCGTGCTCTGGCGATGTCACAGCGCAAGAGAGGCAGTCTGCTACCACGTTAAGTTTGCCTGCCACATGTCGAATGTCTGTGGTGAACTCTGAAATTGCAGCTAGCTGTCTTTGTTGCCTGCCTGACCATGGTTCTGAAATTTTAGCCATCACAAAAGTGAGCGGTTTGTGGTCTACAAAAGCCGTGAAACGCCGCCCTTCTAACCAGAACTGGAAGTGGCGGATGGATAAATGAAGCGCTAGCAGCTCCCTGTCAAAAGTGCTGTATTTACGATCGGTTTGGTTTAAAGATTTGCTAAAAAATGCTAAAGGTTGCCAGGTTCCGCCAACATGTTGTTCCACGACTGCCCCTATGGCCAGGTCTGAAGCGTCTGTGGTTAACGCTATGCGGGCCTTGGGATCGGGGTGAACCAACAATGTGGCATTCGCTAGAGCACTTTTTACTTCCGCGAAGGCGCGTTCGCGCTCCGAGGTCCATTCGACCGCGTTGGAAGGTTTTTGTTTTCTGAGCGCGGCATACAGGGGCTGCATGAGTTGAGCTGCGCGGGGGAGGAAACGGTTGTAAAAATTCACCATTCCCAAAAATTCTTGCAGCGATTTGACCGTTTGTGGTCGTGGAAAATTTTTTACCGCGTGGACTTTGTCTGGCAATGGGACTGCCCCCTTCGGTGAAACTCTGTGCCCCAAAAAATCAATTTGTGACATGCCGAATTTGCATTTGGCTGGGTTGATTATTAACCCGTGCTCTTCTAGTCTCTGAAAAACTGTAGTGAGGTGTTGTTCGTGTTCTTCCTCTGACGGGCTGGCTACCAGCATATCGTCGAGGTAGACGAACACGAAGGGGAGGTCGCGTAATACCGCGTCCATCATGCGCTGAAAGGTTTGAGCAGCGCCTTTGAGGCCAAACGGCATCCGCAAAAATTCAAAAAGACCGAAAGGGGTTATTACAGCCGTTTTAGGAATGTCTTCCGCTCGAACATGGACTTGGTGATAGCCGTGGACCAGGTCTATTTTAGAAAAAATGCGTGCACCCGCCAGATGTAGTGAGAAATCTTGGATGTGAGGAATTGGGTAGCGGTCATGCGCTGTCGCATTGTTTAATCTGCGGTAATCGCCGCACAGTCTCCAAGAACCGTCGGTTTTCGGGACCATGTGGAGTGGCGATGCCCAGGGGCTTTTCGAGCGTCTAATAATGCCTAATTTTTCCAGGGTGGTAAACTCGTCCCGTGCTATGGCGAGCTTGACGGTGACGGCGCTTGTGTGGGCCATCCCTGATGTGTCCGCCGGGTGAGAGCGCCTTTCTTCAGCTCTCATGGTGGGGCTGGTGCTCGGTTGAGCCCTCTCTGTAGCTTCTGCCGTGGGGGAACGTCGTCCATCTGTTCCCCTGTCTGCATGAGCGCCGGTGCTTGCCTGGGTCGCCTCTGATGAGTCAATCGCGGGAGAACGTCTCTGTTCCATCCTCGCGTCAGGGTCACCAGTGTAGAAGAGCTTGAAATAACGAGGCGATGTGATTTATAAACCAAAGTTTAATATCAGCTTCGCTCCTCTAACAAGTCTCATCTCAGTGCAGAAGCAGAATAAGAGGTCGAACACAGTCAGACCTTCATACTTATACCTACACACAACAAAAGACATTGCATATCAAAGCTGACATCCCGCATTAACTTAATCCCCCCCTCCTTTGTCCTCCGTCTCCTCCACCTGACCCTGGGTGGTCAGGGAGATCGATCTGGTCTCCACCGCTGTCCTGTTCTGAGGCGTGAGGTCATTCCACATATGTAATCACTAAACATCTTAATATGTCTATACATATGTAGGTATGGAATATATGATTAATATAAACCACAAATAAGTATTTTTCTCCTCGTCTTTCCAGTGAGTCCGGTAGTAAACCCAAATACAAAGTTACAAAAGAAAAGGGAACTGTTACTTTGAATATTTTCCCCAATATTGTCTGTACATTGGTCCAATATTGGTGGATAACTGGGCATGACCAAAACACATGAAAATGATTTGCAGTCTTTTCACCACACAAGCGCCAACAATTCAACCCCTTACAAGTAAATTTGTTTTGTGCAGGTGTTCTGAAAAATCTTACCAAATTTTTCCATCCAAATTCTCTCCACTGCAGGGATGAGGTACTTTTCCATTGTTGTTTATTTCGCTTTTCCTATATTTCCAGTTGTAAAGTGAAATTCCCCTCTTTTTCCCATCTCTCTTTTATATATTTAACATATATATTATATATTTATATTTAACATTAACAGATCTCAAAAAAAGGGTGGTGGTGTTGCACTGTATATTGATGACCTATATAGATGTAAGCTTGTAAATGAAATGTCCTCAGCACTACCAGGGATTCTGGAATGTGTTACTGTTGAGATTGACCTAGACAAAACAAAAAATCTAATCATAAGCTGCATATACAGAACGCCGGGAACTTGCATTGAGACATTCAGAGATAAATTAGTCGAGCTGTACAATAATATTACTAGTAAGAAAATGGTAGCAATTTGTGGAGATTTCAATATTGATCTACTTAATCCACATCAACAAAATGTAGTTACAGAGTTCATGAACTCTATGTACAGCATGAGTCTATATCCCACAATAACACATCCCAGTAGAATCACAGCTCACTCTGCTACACTTATTGACAACCTGTTTGTCAATGTTCTCGACAAGAAAATAGAAAGTGGATTATTGATAAATGATATAAGTGACCACTTGCCAATCTTTGCACTTATCCATGGCCACACGGGGCCCAACCCAGAAAAAATCTCAAAATCGTTCAGACACAAATCACCAAACGCAATCAGTTCTTTTAAAGAGGACTTGCTGAAGCAAGACTGGACAGAAGTCTATGTATCAGATGTAAATGAAGCCTATGACACATTTACAAACATTGTAACCACTCTTTATGAAAAAAAACTGCCCATTAGTTAAAAAAAAGCTTAAACACAAATTTACTGACAAACCATGGCTAACCAAAGGACTACAAAAGGCGTGTAAAAAGAAAAATTTATTATATAAAGCTTTCATAAAGAAAAGGACAAAAGAAGCAGAGCAGCGGTATAAAACATACAAAAATAAGTTAACATATATAATAAGATGTAGTAAAAGAGACTATTACAGTAAAGAACTGGAAAAAAACAAAGACAATATTAAAAATACATGGACAATAATCAACAGTATCCTTGGAAATAAAAGCAGAAATACCAGCTACCCAACTAACATTCCAAAAAATAATAAATCGACTCCGAATGTGAATATAGCTTCACCTGCAGATGAATTTAATAATTTTTTTGTTAACATTGGACCTAAACTGGCCCGAGAAATACCCACTACGGTGCCAACAGGTGATTCAATATGCAATAACACTGCTGTAAAAGACACCATCTTCATAAAGAACACAGACGAAAGAGAGGTCATTGAAATTGTTAAATCGTTCAAAAGTAAAACATCTACTGACTGCGATGGTATTGATATGCTACTAGTCAAAACTGTTATCGAATGCATAGTGAAACCACTGACGTATATCTGTAACCTGTCTCTCCAATCAGGTATATTTCCCAATGCAATGAAAATAGCTAAAGTAATTCCGATTTACAAGACAGGCGACAGAGGGGAACTCTCCAACTACAGACCAATTTCACTATTACCGCAATTTTCCAAGATACTTGAAAAAATATTCTATGAGAGAATTGACAACTTCATACTGAAGAATGATTTATTGTGTGAGCAGCAATATGGGTTCAGACACAAAAGGACAACAGCATATGCCTTAATGGAATTTACAGAAAAAATATCAACAGCCATTGAAAATAAAGAGTATTCAGTTGGAGTATTCCTGGATCTTAAAAAAGCATTTGATACAGTAGATCACAATCTATTATTAAAGAAACTACAAAATTGTGGTATCAGAGGGGTAGCACTGTCCTGGTTAAGAAGTTACTTAAAGAATAGATATCAGTTTGTATGTGTTAACAACAAAAACTCAGAGCTACTGAAGGTCACCTGTGGAGTCCCACAGGGTTCAGTTTTGGGACCATTATTATTCAATATGTATATAAATGATATATGTAAAGTTTCAGAAAAAATGGACTTAATATTGTTTGCTGATGACACTAACCTGCTATGCAGTGGAAACAATTTGGAACAACTTCTGGATACACTCGGAAAGGAATTAGGAAAGCTGAAACTGTGGTTTGATTCAAACAAATTAACGCTCAATTTAAGCAAGACAAAATTTATAGTCTTTAACAACCATCACAACTACCCAGTACCCAAACTCAGTGTAAATGGTGTAGAGATTGAAAGGGTATCCGAAACTAAATTCCTTGGAGTAATAATTGATAACAAACTGTGTTGGAAGCCACATATTAATTATATAAAAGGTAAAGTATCCAAATCAATTGCAATATTACACAGAGTGAAAAATTTGCTGAATCAACCCACACTATACACCTTGTATCATTCATTAATACTCCCATACATGACATATTGTAATGAAGTATGGGGAAATACATATAAAACAAACATATATCCACTCTTTATGCTTCAAAAGAGAGCTATTAGAATAATCAACAAAGCAGCTTACAGGGAACCAACAAACCCACTTTTTCTTAAACAAAAAACTCTCAAGTTGAAAGATCTGATCGACTTTAAAACCGCAATAATAATGTTCAAAGTGAAGAATCTATCACTGCCCGCAAATATCCAAAAGTTGTTCCAAACAAGGGAGAAACGATATCACTTCAGAGGAACATGTATATTTCAAAAGCCTACAGTGAGAACAACTACCAAGCAACACTGTATTTCAGTGCAAGGTGTCAGATTATGGAACGATTTTGGACCTGAATTAAAATCATGTACAAAGCTTGGACAATTTAAACAAAAACTAAAGGAAGAAATACTCCAAACATATTTACAAGACGACATGTAAACTCACATAAGGATTGACATTTCCAGCCTGTGTTGTGTTATAGCTTAGTTTTTCTTTTTTCTCTGTGACACTATGTCTTAGATTTGTTTTTGAATAGTAACCGCTTAACTTAGACTAGCTCAGTTTTCTTTTTCTCTCAGTCATATTTTGTCTTAGCCTTGTTTTAAATTGTAATCGCTCTTGTCTTGTTTTCTCTTTTTTCTCCTTTGAATTCTTGGATGGAATATGGGTGGGCAATATAAGCTGCGGCTTCAGCCATCACCCATTTCGGATAACTCACGTGGAATTGTATAGTAGAAGGAGTCTTTGTCTAATTTGACCTTGTTGTTATATTATACGGTTTCTTTTAACCTGTAATGTACTATCTGAAATAAATAAATTCATTCATTCATTCATATATGATGTGTTGTCTCCTTTTAAGTCTTGAAGACCATGGTATATTTTAGAAATGTATCTGATCCCTGGGATCCCTTTATATGCCATTAAGAAAACCTTCAGAACACCTGACTGGGCCCTTTCCAAATCCTCCTTTTTAAGTATTTTGTTTATGTGGTGTCTAAGCTGAAAGAACCTGTAAAGGTCTTGATTTACTAGACCTTGTTTTTTCAAATCTTCAAAACTTCTTAAAGTCTGCCCTTTAAAAAAATCGTAATATTTTATCAGTCCGTTCTCTTTCCACTTTTTAAATCTAGTGTCTGTTTTATTAGGAGTAAAGTCCTGATCATAGGAAATCCATTGCAATAATCGATAGGGTTCTTTAGTTTGATTCTCTCTGACTATCTTAAACCAAATTTTTAGTGGGGTCTCTATCCACGGGTTAGTGTTATTCAAAAGTTTAGGTAAGGCATTGTTCCCTATTATCGCCTGTAGGGGAATGTCACTTGTTATTTGGCATTCCATCTCCTTCCATTGTGCAGTGTAGACTGGGTTACATATCTCTACTAAAGTTTTAATTTATGCGGCTTTAAAATAGTCCCTGATATTTGGCAGCGCAAGCCCACCTTTGTCTTTGTTTAGCTGTAGGGTTCTATATCTGATTCTAGGTCTCTTGCCCTGCCATATGAATCTTGAGATCCTTCTGTCCAGTTCTTGCCATGTTTTTTTGGGAGGTTCTACTGGTATTGTTTGGAAAAGGTATAGAAGACGTGGAAGTATATTCATTTTGACTGCTTCAATTCTTTGTGCAGTACCCAAGAATAGTATCATATTCCATCTTGCTAGATCAGAGTTTATTTTTGCCATCAGTGGATCATAGTTTAGTGTTATAATTTTGTTGAGTTGTTTCGGGATATTGACCCCCAGATATTTCATAGATTCCATCTCCCAGTTAGTTTTGAGTTTGCTTAGTAAATATTGATTTGGGTCATAGTTGAATGTTAAAATTTGGGTTTTATGCATGTTCAATTCGTATCCCGATAACTGTCCATACTCTGAAAAAACTGAGATTAGTTCTGGAAAAGAGGTGTCTGGCTGCCCCAGGTATATTAAAATGTCATCAGCAAAGAGTGCTATTTTATGTTCCTTCTGACCAAGTGTAATACCTTGAATTTTTTGATTCTGTCTTATCCATTGGCTCAGAGGTTCTATGAAGATTGCAAAGAGCAGTGGAGACAAGGGGCAGCCCTGACGACATCCTCTTTCCAGTTCAAAAGATGATGATAATTTACCGTTAATCCTTATTTTAGCTGTTGGTTTTTTATATAATGCCTGGATAGTTCTAATGAAGTTATTCTGAAAATTGAAACTGGATAAGATTCTATATAGGAAAGACCAGTCAACCGAATCAAATGCTTTTTCAGCATCTAATCCCAATATGGCTGCATTTAAATTATATTTTTTTATATGATGAATTATGTGTAAAGTGCGTCTAATGTTATCTTGTGTCTGTCTTTGTCTTATAAAACCTGTTTGGTCTAAATGAATTAAGTCTGTCAGTATATTTTCTAACCTTTTGGCAAGGATAGTGGTAAAAAGTTTATAGTCCTGATTTAACACACTGATTGGTCTGTAGTTGGAGCAGTCTAGTTTATCCTTTTCAGGTTTAGGTATGACTGCAATGACCCCTTCTCTCCAGGAGGGGGGATTTCCCCTGTGTGGAGGACATAGTTAAATGTTTTCAGGAGGAGAGGAGATAGTTGCTGTTTAAAGGTTTTGTACCACTCTGCTGTATAGCCATCTGCTCCTGGGGATTTGTTAGCTTTAAGTTTCTAAATCTCCCTTCATCTTTGTGTTCTGAATTTTTTTCAAACATAATTTTGGTTGTGATCAATGTTGCTACCCCCCCTCCTCCTCCCTGACTTATATGAAGATGAAGAGATCAGTTTAAACCCTTGTCTATTAAGTTTGATGCGCTCCAAGTCTGTTAGGTGGGTTTCCTGTAAAAATATTATTCCTGCTTTGTCTTTTTTCATTTTGCCAAGAATCTTGGATCTTTTAACTGGATTCAGGATCCCTTTTACATTATATGAGATTATTTTGGTTACACCCTGTTTCTCCATTGTGTCGTCTTATTTAGTATAACAGTGTAGTGGCCCTCTTTTATGCTACTCAGAAACTGAAAGAACATTAAGAACATAAAAAACATTAAGAACATAGTATATAAAACTTTAAAACAAAAAACTGTCAAAAGATCTTCCTGAGCTGAGGTCTTTTTAGTGACCTTAGAAGAGCCTTGCTGGTGCGTTGGCTCTGAGGGAAATTCCTCAAACTCTGTTATGTGTTGAGGGCCCTCTCTTACTCCTGTAAGTTGTCCCATGTTTATAACGTGAATTTCAGATACCAATCGGAACTTGTAATGATTTTTTTTTTTATGCCTATACCCTATGAAATTGTACGCAACCTCCCACCACCGTCACAGCAAACAATCACGTTAATACAGTATTTGTTAGTGTGGAGAGTTCATGTCGTTCATCGTCACAAATCTATTTTAAGTTTTTTTTAAAGACTTATTTGTTTCTAATATTATGACTGTTCCATGAAATGTTTTACCACTTCATACTTGCTGATTCTTCATCTCCTTTAATGTTTGTTACCTTGTGGGAGGAGGGTGGATGCGCAGATTAACTAAAAATATCATTATTCCCTCCTGAAAGCGTTCAGTTTTTCCTTATAGCCCTGGCGCTGGGTTTCCCGCTGCTGGCCCGTGGATTTTGAGGGTCTCTGTGTGCATCACGTTTGAGCCTTGATTCTTTCGATCGGGTCTACTGCAGGTTTATACACCGTTACCGGGAGCCCTCTTCTTGCCATATCCCTGGTTGCTTCTTCCGCCGAGTTGTAGAGACACGTCTCTTCCCCGTAAAAAAACCCCCGCAGCTTCGTCGGAAATGGAGTTTGAAAGCGCAGTTTCTTCTCTCTTAGTACCTTTTTAGCGTCGTTGTATTCCCAACGCTTTTTAAGGACCTCCGGGGCGTAGTCGTGCTCCACAAAAACTTTTCTTTCTTGGTGCATAAATCCTTTTTTCTGCCAAGCCAGTCTCAAAACCTCTTCTTTTGTTCTGAAGTTGGAAAACTTCACCACCACCAATCGTGGGGGCGCTTCCGCCGACGGCCTTGGGGCTAATGAACGGTGCGCCCTTTCTATCTTCAAGTCGGTGGATTGGGGAATTTCCAACTTCTCTCTCAGTATGGATTCCACGCATGCAGCCATTGTGGTGAAACCGTCCTCGACTCCTTCTTTCAGACCATGAATTCTTATGTTGGCCCTTCTTAGTCTTCCTTCTTGGTCAGTTAGCTTAGCCTCCAGTCTTGTCTGTCGTTTGAATAATTCCAGCACGGTTTCTTCCAGCCCTTTTATTCTTTCCTCTGCTTCCATGATTCGGTCCTCAGCCTGGTCCACTCTGTTGTTTGTCCTTTTTATTTCGTCTTTAATTTCACGAAATTCGGCCCAACACTCTCGGCGAAATTCTCTTAATTCTTGAATTATCGTTTTTAAGCTAACCGTGTTGCTAGCCTCATTCAGCTCCTCTGCTTCCGAGTGGATGTTGTCCTCCAGGTCAGAGTCTCCGGCCAATGCGCGTCTTGGCCTGGGAAATGTCGATCTCTTCTGTTTTCCTTTAGGCATAATGACTTTGTCTTTTGATTTTCACTCTTCCAAAAATCCGTTAAATCTGATTTTCAAGGTATTTTCATGGATGGGGTCTTGGAGCTTCAGCGTTAAGCTGCTATCACCATGGTGTCCAGACCGGAAGTCCCCTCAGCAGAATTATTTTAAAAAACAAACTCATGAAACAGGCCTGGACAAAAATGATGGTACGCTTAACTTTATATTTTGTTGCACAACCTTTTGAGGCAATCACTGCAATCAAACAATTTCTGTAACTGTCAATGAGATTTCTGCACATCTCAGCAGGTATTTTGGCTCACTCCTCATGAGCAAACTGCTCCAGTTGTCTCAGGTTTGAAGGGTGCCTTCTCCAGATGGCATGTTTCAGCTCCTTCCACAGATGTTCAATAGGATTTAGATAGGACTCTAGCCACTATAGAATAGTCCAATGTTTCGCTCTTAGCCATGCTTCGGTGTTTTTAGCTGTGTTTTGGGTCATTATCCTGTTGCCAGACCCATGACCTACAACTGAGACCAAGCTGTCTGACACTGGGCAGCACATTTCTCTCTAGAATACCTTGGTAGTCTTGAGATTTCATTGTACCCTGCACAGATTCAAGACACCCTGTGCCACATGCAGCAAAGCAGCCCCACAACATAACAGAACCTCCTCCATGTTTCACAGTAGGGACAGTGATCTTTTCTTGGTATGCTTCATTTTTGCGTCTGTGAACATAGCGCTGATGTGCCTTGCCAAAAAGTTGCAGTTTTGTCTCGTCTCGTTTTGTCAAGCTTTGTGGCTTGTCAACATGCAGTTTGGCAAATTCCAGTCTGGCTTTTTTATGATTTGTTTTCAACAGTGGTGTCCTCCTTGGTCGTCTCCCATGAAGTCCACTTTGGCTCAAACAACGACGGATGGTGCAATCTGACACTGATGTACCTTGACCTTGGAGTTCACCTTGAATGTGTTTAAAGGTTGCTCTGGGCTCTTTTGTTACCATTCGTATTATCCGTCTCCTCCTGCGGCCATGTCCAGGGAGGCTGGCTATAGTCCCGTGGATCTTAAATTTCTGAATAATATGTGCAACTGTAGTCACAGGAACATCAAGCTGCTTGGAGATGGTCTTATAGCCTTTACCTTTAACATGCTTGTCTATAATTTTCTTTCTAATCTCCTGAGACAACTCTCTCCTTTGCTTCCTCTGGTCCATGTTTAATGTGGTACACACCATGTCACCAAACAGCACAGTGACTACTTGTCACCCTTTAAATAGGCCGACTGACTGATTACAAGTTTGTAGACACCTGTGATGTTAATTAGAGGACACATCTTGGTTGAACATGTCCCTATGGTCACATTCTTTTCTAGGGGTACCATCATTTTTGTCCAGGCCTGTTTCATGAGTTTGTTTTTTAAAATAATTCTGTTGAACCACAATTCCAAAGCATTGATTTTCATTGGTTAATTTTCATAGAATTTTTTTTATTACCACTTTTGTCAGATTCAAGTTATTTCTGCGACCATTGTGGGTTTTTCTTTCATTAGCAGAGGGGTACCAACAATTTTGTCCATGTCTGTATATTAGATATAACAGATGATTGAAAAAATAACATTAATTTGGCTAAAATGTTTTAAAAATGTGTCATTCTTATTCCTCAGTGGCTATTGACATTATGCAATCTGCACTGTGTTGGGCCCCTTGCAATTTCCTGCTCACAACAATAGTATGAACACATAACTGAAGGGTCCTGACTGGAAGTTGTGCAGACTTCACCTCTTTAAGCCTGCAGCAGCTCAGTGGCAGGAACACACGCCAGAAAACTGCCCAAAGTTTCCAAATTTCCAAAAGGAGAGAAAGTCCAAAGCATGAGAATTTCACCTACTGTATCATAGTTTTCCAAAGAACTTTCAGCTTGTGATCAAAAGAGCATTAACAGGATGTGTGCGTGTAGGAATTTAACCTTCTGACTCCAATGGCTGACATTGAAAACTTAGCCTTATTGTGTTTTACTTGTGCTCACTCATTTCCTAAGTCTGAAAGCATTGTCCTAACTGGCTTTCTGAAACTCCCAAATCAAGGTATTTAATATTATGTCGGGAGTAAGAGGCAAGGACGAGACTGCTCTCTTATACTCTGGGTGGTGGTTCCACCTTTCCGGTTCCACCACTACCAAAGGTCCCCAAAACCCAACAGAACATTCTCCCTCCTCTTCAAAAAGGCCCAAAACACACACATACAATTGAGACCCTCCCCAATTTGGAATCCGAATCACGCACTAAGTAAACTAGACAGAAATACCTAAAAGGGACCTATCACAATCACACAAAACAACTAAAATCTAGGGGAGGACAGGTGGACTACAGTCCCACACCCACACGGCAAGATGGATTATTCTGCCGTCTGAACTAAAGAAACAGTCCAACTAAAAGAAAATAACAGCCATGTTCCCAAATAAACAGAAAAACACAAAATAATTCCCATGAACAAGAACACCAAGAACATAACAGTTGTCCCCCTGTCTCACATGTGTATTAACATACCGTCCAACCATCAGTCTGCCCCAAAAGAAGAACCACTCCCCTCTCCCGGATAACTGTCGGATGATTCAACTCCGGTGCGCCTCCTTTTCCTCACCCCCGGGGATGACCCACATTCAGGTCCAAACACCTCCTTCTTCTCCCGGGTGTGCCACAGCTCATTAGGATGCCTCCACGAGCCATCTGATAGCTGGAGGTAGGCATCCCCCCTGAACACCCACCACCTGCAGCCACCCCGATCGTCTCCTCTCCAAACGCTTGACCCAAACTCCCCTCGACCGGGCCTCCTCCTGGGGCCAGACCACGTCCGCGAACCCCAGAGTGGAAGCCCACTCGGCTTCCAGTGTTCCTGTTTGGCACATTGTCTCACCGTGCCAGCCGGTCCTTCCCCCCTCACTTTCATTTCCGCTGCCGGCTTTGCCGTTGTGACTCCCTGCTTTCTGGTCCCTCCCAGCCGAAATCCGGGAGCAGATGGAGCCAGCCACTCGGCGCCACCCGCCATCACGGGCATTCCACCACGCCGCCCAGTTCCCTCAGATAGGGCTACTTGGGCACTGGCACCGGAACCCTCCTGTGATGGCCCTGGATGGTGTTGGTCTTGCTCACTCTCCAGGGTGCCAAGCAGTTCTTCATCCCACACTGCACCATCCGCCACGCTCAGGATCGCACGGTCCCACGTTTCGGCTGATTCGTACTGAGCTGTCAGTTTCAACACTTCCACCATGGCCAGCTGTCCTCCTTCACAACCACAAAGCAGCACCAGGTCCTTCTCAATTCTGACGTGTGGGGAAAAACATCTCATGGTTGTCCAATCTGGCATGGAGCCCACCACTCCCGCGTCCATACCTTTTATCCTCTTTGCCAAATGTTATGTTGGGAGTAGGAGCCAAGGACGAGACTGGGTGTTGAACTGAACACAGGTTTATTATAGTTACCTTCTCACCAAACAAGCGCACCCACTAGGCAGAGAGGAGGCCAAAGAGACCACCCCTCTCCCTCACTGCTCTCTTATACCCTAGGTTGTGACAGAACCGGAAAGGTGGAGCCACCACCCATGTCACACGCCAAAGGTCCCCAAAACCCAACACAACATTTAAACTCTTGTTGAATGGGATCAATTTGTTTAACATACAAACATCTATAACAAAAAACATTCCATGAGGCTTTAAAGAAGCATTTGATCAAAAAAGTCCCATGACTTAAGCCTTAAATGACAAGCCACATAATACTGGTGACGACATATTTTTCTGCCTCATTAGGCACCATATAAGAATGCAGCGTGGCAGGAAATAAGGAATGTTGAGAAGACAGATATGATCCAATACACGTGATTTGTAAAGAAATATGAGAGTGATTTCACACAAAAACTTGAAACACTACATGTCAGTATTCCAATACTACTAGTATTCCATTTGAAGTGAAACATAACAGTATTTAAAAAAGAGAGAAAGAAAGAAAAATGATTTTGTTGTTGTTGAAAAAGAATGTATGATGCTAATATCCAATGCAACATTGTAACTGGGGCATTTTTTTGATGGGTGGGATGGTGCCACTTCTGAATATCATACACTTGGTGGGTCAACCTCAAGAAAATGATTGAGAACTCCTGAATCTCCTATACAGTATCCTACAGTCGTGTAAATGCTGCTCCTGAGTGGATGATGTGTGCAGTTATGTGCACCTGGACTTAATAATAGATTCAACATGGAGGTCTGGCACTTATCATTCTCTCCCTGAAAAGTATTTCTAAAAAAAATTTTGATAACGTCTTGTACTTATACTATATAGTGCTTTTTCTAGTCACAAAGACCAATCAAAGTGCTTCACTCATAGTTACACCAACCCTCTGTTCTAAGGGCCTGTCAGAGACAAATACCTAGGGACAATTAAGAGTCACCAACATGCATGTCTTTGGCTTGTGGGGAAGAATCGTGGAATCCCACAATCCCCAGGGAGCCCCCAGGTTTACTCTGGGGGCTCAGGTTTCCAGCACAGGAAGAACATGCAAACCCCACACAGAAAAGTTTTCATCTCTGCCAGCCTAAAAACCATAGCACTGTTGCCTCATAGATAAAAGGTTCCAGGTTCGAATCCCCAGGCTGACAGGGGTGGGAGCCTTTCTGTGTGAAGTGTGCATGTTCTCCCTGTGCTGCATGGGTTTACTCTGTGGGCTCCGGTTTTCTCCCACAATCCAAAGACATGCATGTTAGGTTAGTTGGTGACTCTAAATTGTCCCGAGATATCTGTCTCTGACAGGCGCTTAGAATAAAGCGTTAGTGTACCTACTACTTAAGAGCTTTGAGTTGTCTTCGTGACTAGAAAAGTGCTATATTAGTACAGGTCCTTATCCCTAAGGATTCCAGCCTGGAATCCCAGGCCTAGTACAAGGAGTACACTGTTTGTGCTGGGTAACCAATTTTCCTTTCTCCATTCAATTTATGCTGAGCATCAAGCAAGAATACCATTTTGTGTTCTTCGGTATGATTTGACTGGGGCTTGAACCCACAACCCCCTGGTTGAGGTGGCAGATGCTCTACCACTAGGCTACCACTCTAGTGCTTGACAGAGCTTGTTTGCACAAATTATGCATGAAAATGAATTGCAAAGCCGTTCACATACAGTGATGTGAAAAAGTGTTGTCCCCCTTCCTGATTTTTTATTTTTTTGTGTTTGTCACACTTAAATGTTTCAGATCATCAAACAAATTTAAATATTAGACAAAGATAACACAAGTAAACACAAAATGCAGTTTTAAATGAAGGTGTTTATTATTAAGGGGAAAAAAATCCAAACTTACATGGCCCTGTGTGAAAAAGTGATTGCCCCCTAAACCTAAAAACTGGTTGGGCCACCCTTAGTAGCAACAACTGCAATTAAGCGTTTGCAATAACTGGCAATGAGTCTTTTACAGCGCTGTGGAGGAATTTTGGCCCACTCATCTTTGCAGAATTGTTGTAATTCAGTCATATTGGAGGGTTTTCGAGCATGAACCGCCTTTTAAGGTCATGCCACAGCATCTCAATCGTATTCAGGTCAGGACTTTGACTATGCCACTCCAAAGTCTTCATTTTGTTTTTCTTAAGCCATTCACAGGTGGACTTGCTGGTGTGTTTATGGATCATTGTCCTGCTGCAGAACCCAAGTGCGCTTCAGCTTGAGGTCATGAACAGATGACCCCACATTCTCCTTCAGGATTTTTTGGTAGACAGCAGAATTCATGGCTCCATTTACCACAGCAAGTCTTCCAGGTCCCGAAGCAGCAGAACAGCCCCAGACCATCATACTACCACCACCATATTTTACGGTTGGTATGATGTTCCTTTTCTGAAATGCTGTGTTACTTTTATGCCGAATGTAATGGGACACACACCTTCCAAAAAGTTCAACTTTTGTCTTGTCAGTCCACAGAGTATTTTCTCAAAAGTCTTAGGGATCATCAAGATGTTTTCTGGAAAAACCAAGGCAAGCCTTTATGTTATTTTTGCTCAGTAGTGGTTTTCATCTTAGAACTCTGCCATGCAGGCCATTTTTGCCCAGTCTCTTTCTTATGGTGGAGTCATAAACACTGACCTTAACTGAGGCAAGTGAGGCCTGCAGTTCCTTGGATGTTGTTGGGGGGTCTTTTGTGACCTCTTGGATGAGTCATTGCTACGCTCTTGGGGTAATTTTGGTCGGCCAGCCACTCCTGGGAAGGATCACCACTGTTCCATGTTTTCGCCATTTGTGGATAATGGTTCTCACTGTGGTTCACTGGAGTCCCAAAGCTTTAGAAATGACTTTAAAACCTTTTCCAGACTGATATATCTCAATTGTTGCTCAACGCTCCTGGATACGAGTATAAACTATCCGATTGCAAAGCTTCTGCTAAAGGACAGAATGGGGTTACCTTGAATTGCAACTAACCCCATGTCACCCTTGGGCAAGGTGTAGTACCTGTAAGACTCCCTTGCTGGGGTGCAGCTCCATTGCCTTGTGGAAAGACTATTCAGTTAAAGGTTAAGGGACCATACCCTAACAAGAAAAGGCGCACTTGCTGGAGTACAGCAGATGGAGCGCGACAGCCTTGGCAGGCCATCCATCTAGGGAGTTGCTCACCCAAACAACCCACAAAGTCTGCTTCGGCGGACCAGGCGGAGGAAATCTTTATTTCAACAGCTGTGAAGGCGATGCAGCAATGCACTGTGGAGTGCGAAGGGCATGACAGAGCACACAAGACGTTACGGCCATCCACTGCAGCCGAAGAAGCCCCCAGATGTAATGATCTTTTCGTGCCACTGGATCCGGACTTCTATGGCCAAGAGAGTAGGCTTGTCTCTGTGCAACGACTTTTCCACTATAATACCCTTCTCGCAGAGGTTACGTTGTGCACTACTCTCCCAAAGTCCTGCAGAGACAGGGGAATGGTGACGCAACAGGTGGAGGTGACCACTGGCAGCTGTAGTCATGAACCTGCATGTAGGCGGCCGTGGACAAGTGGTTGCTCTTCTCTCTGCCCGGGGCAGCAGAGAGGTTCGGCAGCATCCACAGCAACTGAGCAGCCCTCTTCAGGGACAGCACTGCTCATCCTAGTAAGGGAGAGCCTAGAAAAGGTGGCCAAAAAATTGCCTGCCCTACATGCATCTAGCCAGCTAGCAGCAATTGGCAGATCATCAACAAACGCGGTCGAAATCATAGCAGAAAAAGAAAGCTCCTTATCGGAACATGGAACGTCCGTACACTTATGGACCGAGAGAACACTGCTAGACCCCAGAGGAGAACGGCATTAGTTGCCAAGGAGCTGGCATGCTACAACATCGACGTTGCAGCCTTAAGTGAGACTAGGCTTGCAGTAGAAGGCTCTCTCACCGAACTTACCAGCGGCTATACCTTCTTCTGGAAAGGGAAGGCACAGGCAGAGGACAGGATTTGTGGAGTTGGCCTTGCTGTCAAGACATGTCTGATGAAACAGCTCCCAGACTTACCCATTGGAATCAATGAAAGGCTTATACCCCTCAGCTTATACCTCTCAGGCATACCCCTCAGCCACAAGTGCCACGCAACTATCATCAGCGCATATGCCCCGACCCTGATGAGTTCAGAGGAAACAATCGAGCAATTCTATGCCGACCTCAGTTCCGCCCTGGGTGTTGTTCCCACCAGTGACAACTCATACTGCTCGAAGACTTCAATGCCTGAACTGGTCGTGACCACAGTAGGTGGGAGGGGATACTTGGCAGACACGGCATTGGCAAGATGAACAGTAATGGCCTTCTGTTGTTGAGCAAGTGTGCAGAATATGACCTTGTCATCACAAACACGGTATTCAGAATGGCAGACAAATACAAGACTACTTGGATGCGCCCAGATCCAGACAATGGCACTTGATAGATTATGTCATTGTCCGTCAGCGAGATACCCAGGATGTTCTTGTCACCAGAGCCATGCGTGGAACAGAATGCTAGACCGATCACAGACTTGTTCGCTCCACACTGAAACTGCACATCGCTCCACACTATCCAAAGCACCCGAAAACATGCAGGTTAGGGATACGGGGCGCTTGCACACGCAGCGACTGGCAGCTGGTGGCTTGTCACCAGACTGCAAAACAAATCTACCTACGGGTACAAAACAAGTAACAAAAAAAAAAAAAAAAAAAAGAAGAAGCTTGTCCGCTCTACCTTCAACACAGCCAAACTCCTGCAGCCATTCCACCTGTACAAGTTCCAGGACAGACTCGACGAGAAGCTGTCTACTGAGGGACCACTGACTGGAGACCCAACCCAGAAGTGGAACCAGTTCAGAGAAGTGGTGACAGAGACAGCGAAGTCAGTGCTTGGCCCCAAGGGCCAGACCCATCAGGACTGGTTCGATGAGAACGACAGTGCCATTGAAGACCTACTTACCAAGAAAAACAGGGCATTCACAGAGTGGCAAAAAGACCCAGGCTCCATCCCCAAGAGGGAGAGGTTTAAATCTTACCAGGCTCTAGCCCAAAGGGAGATCCGCAGGATGCATGACAAGTGGTGGAAGAAAGCTGAGGAGGTTCAAAGCTTTGCTGACTCCAACAACTCAAAGCAGTTTTTCAACTCCATCAAGTCGGCCTTCGGTCCTTTGAAATCTGGTTCCACCCCCTTGCTGTCAGCAGACAGATCCACCCTCATCAAGGACAAGGCTGCCATCAACACCAGATGAAAAGAACACTTCAGCCAACTTCTGAACTGCCCTTCTTCAGTTGATCAATCTGCACTGGACCAGATCCCTCAACAGCCGGCCATCCAAGAACTTGACAACCCTCCTTCCCTGATCGAAGTCAGGAAGGCTATCAAACAGATGAGCTGTGGCAAAGCATCTGGCAAGGACAGCATTCCCACAGAAGTGTACAAGGCACTTAGCGAAGAGGCTCTACAGGAATTTCATACTGTTCTTACCAGTATCTGGGAAGAGGAGGTAATGCCAGCAGACCTACGTGACGCAACGATTGTCGCCCTGTATAAAAACAAAGGCTCCAGAGCAGACTGTGGGAATTACAGAGGCATATTCCTCCTCTCTATTGCCAGAAAAATCCTTGCTCGTGTCATCCTGAACAGGCTGATCTCGACAGTCTCTGAAAAGAACCTTCCTGAGTCACAGTGTGGTTTCCACCCTGATCGCAACACTGTTGACATGGTCTTTGCAGTGAGACAAATTCAGGACAAATGCTTGGAGCAGAACATGAACCTCTACGCAGTCTTCATTGATCTAATGAAGGCATTTGACACTGTCAACAGAGATGCATTATGGATCATTTTGGGAAAACTCGGCTGCCCAGTGAAACTCACCATGCTCATCCTGCTGTTTCACGACAACGTGACAGGAGAAGTTCTGCCAGACGGTGAACCATCTGAGAAATTCAGCATCTCCAATGGCGTGAAACAGGGCTACGTCCTTGCACTTGTATTGTTCAACCTCTTCTTCACGCAAGTGCTGTTGCGAGCTCTCAGAGACCTTGACCTGGGTATCTACATCAGATACCGTCTGGACGGATCACTGTTTGACCTGAAGCGTCTTACGGCAAAGACCAAGACACTGGAGAGGCTCATAACAGAAGCCCTGTTTGCTGATGACTGTGTTCTGATGGCCCACAAGGAGAACCGCTTACAGTTAATAGTCGATAAGTTCTCTGAAGCATCTAAGATGTTCAGCCTGACAATCAGCCTCAGCAAGACAGAAGTCTTCTTCCAGCCCGCACCGCGCAGTGTCCCCCAACAGCCAAGGATCACTATAGATGGCATATTGCTGAAGAATGTTGACAACTTCAAGTACCTGGGCAGCACCATCTCATGCGATGGATCCCTGGACAGTGAAATATCAGAAAGGATCCAGAAAGCAAGCCAGGCATTTGGCAGACTCCGTACCAAAGTCTTGCAGCACAAAGACATCCGTCTCTCCACCAAGTTCAAGGTGTATAGTACTGTGGTCCTATCATCACTGCTGTATGGCTGCGAGACATGGACCCTGTACCGCAGACACATCAAACCACTGGAACAGTTCCACAGACGCTCTGTGCAGTCAATCATGCGGATACGTTGGCAGAACCACATTACCAACCAAGAGGTCCTCGACCAAGCAGGCCTTACAAGCATCAAAGCCAAGATTGTCCAGGCCCAGCTTCGATGGTCTGGTCACGTCATCTACATGGATGAGTCCCAAATCCCCAGACAGCTCTTCTACGGAGAACTGGCACAGGGCAGTCGCAACTAGGGTCACCCAAAGAAGAAGTTCAAGGACAGCCTCAAGGCAAACCTCAAGTGGGCAGACCTCCAGCCGCGAGAGCTTGAGGCCACTGCAGCTGGCAGAACTGCTTGGCATACTGCGATAAGGAGGTCCGTATCAGCATTTGAAGATGACCACCGCCAGCGCCTTGCAGCGGCACGTGATCGACGACACAAAACGTCTTCCACCGTCCTGACAGCCAGTGTTCCATTTTCCAACCTGCAACCAACTGTGCGCTTCAGACTTCAGCCTCCGAAGCCACATGCATGTCCACAGATGACTGCACAACATGTCATTCTCGGCTCCCGAGAGACTACCAAGAGAGAGATCTCAGTTACTTTGTTTCTCATTTGTTTCTGAATTTCTTTGGATTGCAGCATTATGTTTTGCTTTTGAGGATCAGGCAGGTCCTATTTAAGTGATTTCTTGATTGACAACTGGTGTGGCAATAATCAGGCCTGGGTGTGGCTAGAGAAATTGAACTCAGCTTTCCAAAGATGTGATAAACCACAGTTAATTTACGTTTTAATGGGGGAGGGGTCACCTTTTCACATAGGGCCATGTAGGTTTGGAATTTTTTTACCGTTAATAATAAACACCATTTAAAAACTGCATTTTGTGTTTACTTGTGTTATCTTTGTCTAATATTTAAATTTGTTTGATGATCTGAAACATTTAAGTGTGACATACAAAAAAATGAGAAATCAGGAAGGGGTAAACACTTTTTCACACCACTGTAGATGATGAATGAGAAGGAGGGAAGCCAAGGATTTGGTTGATACATATCTTTAGGTCATACTGAATTGGCTTTACACCATTTACAGTTGACTACTTGTGACAGTAAGAAGTAACCCTCTTGATGACACAAGTAGGGTGTTGAGTTCAGTCCCCATCAGATGCCACCACTGATGCACATATTTCCTGGTATGTCGTTTCCAACCAGATGCTACTGATGCACATTTAAATTTACAGTACACCCTTAATCAATGGTTAGCACTGCCGCCTCACAGCAAGCAGGTCTGGAGTTCAGCCCTTTTTTGTGGATTTTGCAGGTTCTCCCCATACTTGTGAAGGTTTACTCCACTCACTTCCACAATAGCCTGAGTGGACCCACATTGTCTGCCATAGCTCCGTTCTTGTAAGGAACACTGAAAAGACTACAACTATGTGGACTATGACCTCAGTCTAAACAGCGAATCACAGGGTATGACTTTAGCTACCAACAACAAAGCACCTTGTGACTGGCTGTTGGGACTGACGTCATAATCGCCATACTTGTAGTCTTAGGCCGTAGTTACATAGTGCTGCTTTAAAGATGAGCTTTCATTGCAATAATTTACTGAAACTCAGAGAAACATAATTTCTGCACATACCTTGCTGATGTGTAGATTAGAGGTGGCGCTTGTCATGACTGCCCTTTCAGGGCAAAGGATTGGACCCATACGCAGGCTTTCTTTTCTTAGGCATAATTTATTCAACAAAAGCAAACTTGTAGACATGATCATGAAATAAAAACCAGAACATGAGTATGCTAGCGTGATGGCATGCCAGCATGAAGGTCACCGTGCTGAAAGCAGACCATGACCTCTATAAATAAGGGAACAAAATCAAGAACACCTGTGAATAATCAGTGATCAAGAAATCAAAAGCAGCCATGAATAATTAACAAAGCAAAAACTCATAACGCAAAACCAGAAGTAAACAAAGGGCACTGTCAAAACAAAAGGCCAAACCCAGATCATGACAGGAATAAACATGACAGCATAACCACGAAAATAATAATCATCATCAACACCAAACAAAACTGTGACCACGATAATAAAACCCAAACAAAAACAAAAAACATGACAACATTACGAAAGAAAGCCTAAACATGAACTTAAAGTGAGGACATGGCTTGATTCAAGTCTTGAAAATAGACACAAAAATAAACCAAACATAACCATAACCATGATAATAATAATACTAATAGACAGGACTATGAAAAGCTAGACTAAGACGAGGTAGAACTAAGAAGGTAATCATAGCAAACAGAAATAAATGGCAAATTCAAAAGAACAGAGATAGGGACATGATCATGAAAATAAACACAACAACCAAACTGAGCTGCGGTAGGGAAAACACAGAGAATAACAGAAATAAATTTAAAGCGTGTGCATGGTCCCCCGACCATGCTCAGAACCGGATAGCGCTACACTTTTCTTGTTATCTTTCATTTTGTCAGACAGGGTTGTAAAAATTTGTCAGAATTTATTATTACCTGTCATTTTAATTTTCATATATGCAATAGCTTTTGTTTGTGTTCATATGATCAGTAATAATCACGAACCTACGGGATACAGCATCTAGAGTATGCATGACTGGTGCCACAATACTAGATAATTGCTATTTATTATTCCATTTTTTCTGTCATTGCTAAAAAAAAAAAATCTGTTAATGACAGAAAATGTTCAGTTAATGCAACCTCAGGTGTAGAGTGTGTTGTATCCATAATTAGACCCAAAGAAGACAGGGCCTGACGTCCAAACAAAGAACCTTTATTGAACGCAATATAACGAGACCCTACAGGCTTTCGGCGTTCCCTGCCAAGTGCCAACCAGGCTGTCCATGACGAAAGAGGAAATGCTCCTTCCCGCCGTTGCTCTTATACCCAGGTTGGCATCACTACCACAGGGTAGAATGCCAACCCCCTCTAAACCATGACATATTCCCCGGTCTGTCATCTTGCCACTGTACAACCTATTTACACACATAACAGAGTGCATGCCACTTTTTTATTCTTATCCAAAGAAATTCAGGAACAAATAAGAAACAAAGTAATTGAGCTCTATCAGTCTGGAAAAGGTGATAATGTGGAGCTCGTCCCAGGCGAGATGGGACGAGCTGGAAGATTGCAAAGTTTTATTTTCCTCCAACATAATGAGACACACATTGTAGCTCATGGCGTTACTGTCTGCTGAGGCATGTATTGTAAGCTCTCTTATAGATGTTATACAGACAGAGAGAATGCATGGCACATTAGCATATTGATATACTTCTCAGTCAATACATATCATTCGCATGACCAACTGGTGCCCGGATGTCCACTCCCTCATCCAGGGGATGTACAGTATATACAACAGTCCATTGTTCTGATTGCCCCCAGGGGCTCTCTGTCCGTATGCCAATTGACCTCAATTTCTTCCAGCCCTGCTGAGCGTGAATTACAGTCAATCTGCAGTGTGCTGGGTCACCACAGGGCTCCCCCCAGAACGCTCAGAAGGGGCTGTGACCAGCCCCCCCCCCCCGTCATTTGGGCTCCAGCTCCGGTAGAACTGTCCTGCTGTAGAGGAGTGTTGGAGGGCATGTCAATCCATGGGGGGGATGGGGGAGGGGTGGAAAGGACAGTGTGCTCCACTCTGAGTTCCAGCACATTGAACGGCCGTGGATCGTGGGTGCACGGGGCCGGTGTGTGTCGTGCATAATGGAACAAGACAGCGAGGTGCGGGAAGAGCGCTGTGGAGGAGGAGGGGGAGGGGGGGGTGGGAGTGAGTGAGTGCCGGCCCGGGACGTCACAGGTGTCTGGGCCGCGCAAAAATTGTGTGTGGATCCACGATGGTGAGGGACTTTCCTGGTAAACCGGGGCAGTGATCCGCAGCGGCTGTGAAAAAAAAAAATTAAGTCTCTGACTCCCCTCGCGGCTCAGTCTAGCAAGGATGTGGGGAAGGCAATGGCCAAATTCCCCAAGGATGCGTAGCGGCTGTGAAACAACTGCAGCTGTGTGAGGGACTTGGCGGTGCAGCTTTAGGGGCGGACGCAGCCCTAAAGCCCTGGGGGACAGCAATCGGCTAGGCTCCCGTTGTGCGCCATGGCTGAGAAACCCATACAAAGTCCTGTGTGCAGGCTGCACGTCTTCTTCAGGTGCGTGAGCAGCCCTGAAGGTTCCGAGGATGGCGATCGGCTGTGTTTCTCGGGCATGTGCAGTGACGGAGGACACTGTATCAGTCTGTGGAGCCGGTTTGTCCCTGTGTGTGGCACGCGCTTGGCACAGTGACCACATAGCTGGCAGTTGCGCTGTCCTCATAATCCTGCGGTGTGCATACAGGACTTCTGTGCGTGGGAGGTCCGCTGTCGCGAGGTGAGTCAGGGTCAGGGAGCTTGGTGGAAATCAACGCAGACGGCATAGATGATTTCCCCATTCAGGCTGCTTCCTTCGGTTTGCTCGTGTCGTCGTTCATGGTTCGTGTCGTCCCAGTGCTGCCGCTGATCCTCGTGGGTGTGGATGAAGAGGTTGCAGGCGTTCGCTGGTCCTCTGGAGTCCACAGCACGGTGAGAGGGAGCAGACGGTTCTTCTCTCTCATCAGGTCACCAGTGTGGAGGGAAAAGATCAGGCGAGGGGCGCACCATGACACGTCAGGTCACCAGTGTGGAGGAATAAGATCAGGTGAGGGGCGCACCATGACACGTCGGGTCACCAGTGTGGAGGAATAAGATCAGGTGAGGGGCGCACCATGACACGTCGGGTCACCAGTGTGGAGGGAAAAGATCAGGCGAGGGGCGCACCATGACACGTCGGGTCACCAGTGTGGAGGAATAAGATCAGGCGAGGGGCGCACCATGACACGTTGGGTTCACCAGTGTGGAGGAATAAGCTCAGGCGAGCTACTGTCTGCTGAGGCATGTATCGTAAGTTCTCTTATAGATATTATACACACAGAGAGAATGCATGGCACATTAGCATATTGAGATACATATCAGTCAATACATATCATTTGCGTGACCAACTGCCGCCTGGATGTCCGCTCCTTCATCCAGAGGATGTATATACAACAGTCCATTGTTCTGATTGCCCCCAGGGGCCCTCTGTCCCGATGCCAATTATCCTCCGTTTCCTCCAGCCCTGCTGAGCGTGAATTAGAGTCAATCTGCTGTGTGCAGGGTCACCACAATAAAGCCATTTCTAAAGTTTTGGGACTCCAGCAAACCACAGTGAGAGCCATTATCCACAAATGGCAAAAACATGGAACAGTGGTAAACCTTCCCAGGAGTGGCCGGCTGACCAAAATTAACCCAAGAGCGCAGCAACCACTCATCCAAGAGATCACAAAAGACCCCCACAACAACACTGAAAGAACTGCAGGCCTCACTTGCCTCAGTTAAGGTCAGTGTTCATGACTCCACCATAAGAAAGAGACTGGACAAAAATGGCCTGCAAGGCAGAGTTCCAAGACGAAAACCACTGCTGAGCAAAAAGAACATAAAGGCTCATCTCAGTTTTGCCAGAAAACATCTTGATGATCCCTAAGACTTTTGGGAAAATACTCTGTGGACTGACGAGACAAAAGTTGAACTTTTTGAAAGGTGTGTGTCCCATTACATCCGGCATAAAAGTAACACAGCATTTCAGAAAAGGAACATCATACCAACAGTAAAATGTGGTGGTCGTGTGATGGTCTGGGGCTGTTCTGCTGCTTCAGAACCTAAAAGACTTGCTGTGGTAAATGGAGCCATGAATTCTGCTGTCTACCAAAAAATCCTGAAGGAGAATGGGCGGCCATCTGTTCATGACCTCAAGCTGAAGAGCACTTGGGTTCTGCAGCAGGACAATGATCCAAAACACATCAGCAAGTCCACCTGTGAATGGCTTAAGAACAGGGGCGGACTTAGTCCATTTGGGGCCAAAGGCAAAGACAGAAATGGGGCCCTACTTTTTCTTTGCTCTACACTTTCTTTTCACTTTTTTGGGTATGACTTAAATTTTTATGTTATTGATTTTAAAATTAATGGGATAGGCGCTATATAAGCACTAGCTTCAGCCTACATCCTTTCGGTTGTTCTTATGTGTCCGACATATTTTTAATTGTTTTTATTGTGTGTTCATTACCAAATAAAAATCATTCATTCATTCATTCATTCAGACTTTACTGACATCCTACCTGAAACTTATTGTCCTCAGAAGTCTTCAAATGATGATATCATTCAGGTATCAGGAATTACATGTGTAGAAAAACAAAGAAGCTTAAAGTGACACTGTATGAGGAAAAAGGCCAAAATTACAAGAAAAAACTGCAGATTACTGAGAAAGTCATAAAATTTTGTGGAAAATGTCATTCAGGAGAATAAAGAGGAAAAGTTACATGGAAATAAGAATAATTGCATTGGTTTTTTTAAAAAAATTGTCTCCAAACCAGCTGCAATGATGTTTGTGGTGGTGGTGGTGGTGGTGGTGGGGGTTTAACAGTTTGCACATTTGCAGCTCAAGTAACTTAATTATCTAGTGACATCCTGTTTTTGTATTGAAGTGGATTACTAACCTCAAATCTTAACAAATGCGTTAAATGCAGACTTTTGTGTATTATTTAAAAAACAGCAATTCACATGGAAGATCTGTTGTTTGGTTACACATACCCACATTTACCAGCAGGGTCCTCCTGTTCATGGGCTGCAACTGGTCCATTTTGCCGAGGCATCCATTGTGCTCCCTCCTCTGTACCATGTAGACACTAAGGAGAATATATCACACAAAACATAAGGATAAATACAAAAATATTAAACAGGCCCTCTCTGAATTAAATAGCAATGCCCTTTCTCTGTCAGGTGCTTAAGCCATAATGATGGGTCACCTTCAAGAACAAATTGGTCAAACTCATGGTATATAGTTCCCTCATCATCTCCTCCTCTGTGAAGGGTAGCAGTTGACACAGCGGACGTGTCATTTACGCAACATGGGCTAGCAACTGCGATACTGTCTACAACGGATACAGGTCAAGTGGACCCCCTGACCAAGTGAGCACCCCAAGTGGACCCCAGGATCCAATCTGTACATGTACAAGTACATTTTCAATCCAATGATTTACAGACATAATTTTCTAAAGCCTCATTCAGGACATTGTAGTCCCACATACCTATTCTGTGGGTTTTCATCTGGGGGCAGCCAGCCGTGACGAGCAGCAGTGGTGGAAAAGAGAAGCTTTTTGAAAGTAGAAATGGAGCCAAAACCTTCTCTGGGTCTTTTAATACATATACTGTATATATTCTTTTACGCTTCTTGGTGACTATAATGTTCTGAATGAGGCTTCAGGAAATTAGGAATCACTTTATGAATCACTGGATTGAAAATGTACTTGTACAAATACAAAATAGATCCTGGGGTCCACTTGGGGTGCTCACTTGGTCAGGGGTCCACTTGACCTGATCCCTCCTGCAGTTATGCTGCTAATGCTACTACAGTTGCTATGAACAAAATAATAAGTCACATCTGCTCCGTCACAGGTTTTCATGTCATGTCCCATCATGTACAGTGATCCCTCACTTATCGCGGTTAACGGGTTCCAGAACCGACCGCGAAAAGTGAAAAACCGCGAAGTAGCGTCACCCCTAATGACGTCACCCATAAATAATACGTACGTTCATTCTCTCACTCTCTCTCTCATATGATACGTGTGTGTGTGTGTGTGTGTGTGTGTGTGTGTGTGTGTGTGTGTGTAAGTATACATACATACGTAGATGTAAATAAAGTGTACATAAATATGTTTTTAGAACTCTTTTATTCTCATAACAAGATACGTAACTCAAGATGAAGATGATTTACTGCACAGGTTAATGAGAGCTTTACTGCTCCTCAGGTGACGCCTCATCGTCAGGTGCTAGAGGCGCAGGATCGTCGAGGGCAGCTTCCGATAGAGCTGGAGAAGCTGCAGGAGGCGACGGGAAGACTATTTTGCACAAAAAGGCACAAGAGAACAGCGAACAATGAATGCAGTCTTCCTTCGCTGGGTATGGGCGCTTGGCAGGGAGAGAAGCTGGGTAAAACGTCTCGGCCAATCAGCTTGCGAGATTCCCGAGCGGTGAAGAGGTGGGCGGAGAGGAGTGGAGCGGTGGTCAGAGAGGTGGATTTTGAGTTGTGCGGGCTCTCCGTGTTGATACCTGATGTTCTAATGTAGTCTCCCTGCCTTCTGCTAGCGCCCGCCCATTTTTTCTCAATTTTGAATTTTTGATGAATATTTTTGAAAAATCCGAGATGCACTGAGGGCGCGAAAGGTGAAGCGCGACGTAGCAAGGGATCACTGTAATGGTACCAATCTCTAATGTCTCTCAGAAACTGTTCCTTCACCCAATAACTGTAACAGATTTTTGAAATAAGGGCTGATCCAGATAGCTAGTTGAGCTAGCACAGGCTAATAACAATTGCAAGTTTATGAGCTTTTACTGCACATAAACAAGAACAAAAAACTGCCAAAATAAAGCAAGATCATAGACTACAGAATCTACAGTACTTGTTAACTTAAGTGGTAAAATGACCAAAACAATGGCCATTCATTAACTTACCCTGGATTATTAAGCAGACACTCGGTGAAATGAATGGTGGTCAGTGGGGAAAATGCCATTGTTTGGAACTATTCATATTTGCGCTCCTTGACCCACGTGACTTCCGCCTTTCACAGCTTCTATAGAAGTCTACCGGAGTGTCGCAACTCTCATATTATACGGCGCTGAGATACGTGGAACAGTCCAACAGTCTGAGGAGAAGGGGGGACAACGTTATGTTCCTGAAATGATTTGGCGTTTTTATAAATACCCGTGTTTCTATATTTTGTCGGCTATCACATTGAATATGCTAAACATTTTAAAAAAAATATATGGGGATTCTAGTAGATTGGGACCCCTAGCAGGTCGAAGCCTAAGGCAACCATCTACCTTTGCCTAATTGTAAGCTGCCTCTGCTTAAGAAAAACAAAATGAAGACTTTGGAGTGGCCTAGTCAAAGATCCTGACCTGAATCTGACTAAGATGCTGTGGCATGACCTTAAAAAGGCGGTTCATGCTGGAAAACCTCCAATGTGGCTGAATTACAACAATTCTGCAAAGATGAGTGGCCCAAAATTCCTCCACAGCGCTGTATAAGACTCATTGCCAGTTATTGCAAATGCTTGATTGCAGTTGTTGCTGCTGAGGGTGGCCCAATCAGTTATTAGGTTTGGGGGCAATCACTTTTTCACACAGGCCATGTAGGTTTGGATTTGTTTTCCCTTAATAATGAACACCTTCATTTAAAAACTGCATTTTGCATTTACTTGTGTTATCTTTTTCTAATATTTAAATTTGTTTGACGATCTGAAACATTTAAGTGTGACAAACATACAAAAAAAAAGAAGAGAGAAATCAGGAAGGGGGCACACACTTTTTCACACCACTGTACATACTAGTATAGCTCCACTGTTTACAAGTACCGGCAGCCCTCTAAAAGTAGTCAACAACTTCAAGTACCTTGGCTCCTGGGTAGGATCTACTAGTCATGATATGAAGGCGTGCAAGGCACTCGTGCGGGGTGCTCTCAATGACATGGGAGCTATATTGGGCTCAAATATGTCAAGAGAGCTAAAAGTTAAATTCTTGTGTGCAACAGTGGAATCCATACTGCTATACAGAAGCGAGTGCTGGTCATTAAACGTCTCCCTTCAGAAGTCATTGGACGGCTTCTACACCCAGACGCTGCACACCGTCCTCAGTGTAAACTGGCAAGACCGCATCGTCGATGAAAATCTCTATGGGCACCTTTCCAGAATATCAGACAAGGTGGCTTGGCGAAGACTTGGCCTCGCGGGGCACTGTTACCGTCACCAAGAACCCCCAGCAGGCCACCTGGTACTCTGGGAACCGACGCATGGCTTTCACCGCCCAGGACGGCCATTAACATCATTCGTGGACACTCTGAAGAGAGACACTGGGGCAGCCAACACTGGCGAGCTTGCCACCTGTATGCTAGACCGTGAAGACTGGACTGACTGCTAGGTGTGCAGCTCGGCTGAGGCCGCTCTGACTGATTGATTGATTGACTGAAACCAAGTGTTTAGAACAATCTGAAACAGATATCTTGTACATTCACTCACCATATTTTATAAACATTATCCATTCTTAAACTGTACCTATCTGTGTGTAATTGAAAATGTAAAAAAATATATAGATGTTCAATTTTAAAGCTGTATAAGTATTTGAAATACAAAGTAACTGTTAAAGGTTGTGAAATATCAGCTGTATGAATAAAAATATCATATTGTAATTCATTCACTGGCATGTGCAAATATTAGCTTTTGTTCTGATAAAAATCTTGGTAATCCCCACTTCTTACAAGCACAAACACTGTTCTGTTGGAGGAAATGCTTCGCTTTATCACATTGTAATGAGAATCATGGTGCAACCATCGCACTTGGGACCCACCTAGTGGTCGGAAAGTGTTTTTTAATGTCTTTCACATGGTTGAAGGATCGTTGTTTTATCAGTTTTTCTGTGTATTTTCTCCTGTGGTATGCAGTTGGAATGAGGACAGCAGTTCAGAAAATAAAAGTGTCAGCACATCTTATGTAAACTCTATGATGAGAAGAGTCTTCAGGACTGCATCTAAGGCAGCTTACAAAAGTATAAACTTGTTGTTTTATACACATTTGCCATCATCGTTTCAAAAAATAGTCATATATTTCTTTTGAGTGCAACTTTTGCAGCTATCCCTGCAGGGATGCAGAAGCCTCAAGTATGTTTCAGGAACTGCTTAGAAAGTGGACTAATATATGAACAGCGCAGCTTCTACTCAGATTCACATACTGCCAAGAGCATGTTTCCCATCCTCTGTTTTGGGTCTGTAGGAGCCGTGAGCCATGGAAACCAAATACCAAGGGGAGAAAAATCTCTGAGCTGCCTGGCCAAGCTCCATCCTTCTGGCAGTTATGCTAAAACTCATGAATCGAATGACAAAAACAACATTCCTCATCTGAGTGATATAGTCCTCATGGAATTCCTGTTAAACAGAGGCAGTTCTCAGGGTGCATACCTCGCTGCATTGAAACCATCTGTGTGAATGTGGATCTTCTCCAGATCGAAGCAGGGAGAGAAAATGATTTCATGCACATGTGGAGGTTTACATTTTCTGCTTTTGTTAGTTAATAGTTTTTATGAGGTCATTTCTTCTGACATTAATGCTTCTCTCGGAAAGTTATACTTGCAGCTTCCCTTGTAGCTTAAAGCTTGTGAAAATGCAACAATAAAAACAAAACATAAGGCCATCTTAATCCTTAGTGTTCTAAAAGAAATTCATATTTTAAGCTTGGTTGCAGCACAGAATGTCCTGATTTCAGAATTTAAAAGCCAGTGCGGCGGATGAAGTGTGGTAAGGTGGTAAGGTGGCCAAGGTGTCTGTGTGTGTGTGTGTGTGTGTGTGTATATACTGTATATTTTATAGTAATATGTACATATGTATATTAGCTGCTCTTGCTTGCTTGTTTTTTTTCTTGCCTTCTGATTGTTGCTCTGAGTGTTGCTATCCCTGTGCTGTTGCAATCCTGGAATTTCCCCGTTGTGGGACTAATAAAGGCTTCTCTTATCTTATCTTTAGGGTTTTCTACAAAACAGAAAATCTAACATGTATTAGCAATGTTGATTTAGAAACATCCATACTCAGCATGTCTGTTTCTCTGGAGTTGGGGTGAGCTGCTCCACAGTTAGTTGCCACCCGTCCTGTAAAATACAGTGTTATGTCCACAAACCTGGCAATGACTACCGATGAGGTGCTGCCGTTGAACTGAACTTTTATATAGAAAATAGTAAAGTATAAAGCATGTGTGGAATGTCTCAGTATGACCGGCTGCCAACTCACTCTCATAACGCCAACTGTCCAACTCACATAACCCTGCCCTGGGATGGTGGACAGCCCAATATATAGTGGCATGGTGACGTCAGACACAGGCCACATACCACTCCCAATGTGCCTATCTTAATATACCACATTCTCCCCACCCCCACCCCTGAAAAAATTGAAAAATATATTAGCCTTAGCAGAATCGCCCTCCCCCAATTTAACAAACCAAATTCCCTTAGCAATCACTTATATTTAATCAAACACACACATTACTTAAACATTTGCATATATCACACACTAAATATTCTTATTCAGTGCTATCATATATCAAACAATTAACATTACTATTCAGGTTAGCATATGATTACTTACTTTTTATATTTCAGAGAACTATTTTTTATGTATATGAATTGTAAAGAATAGTTTTCTTCATTTATTATAAAGAGCACATACACAATTTTTATAAAGAATACTCTTGCTTTTTTTAATGAACACCAAAACACAAACCTAAGAGCTAGGGTCCGCGGGTAGACCACTGCGGGACCCAATGCGGCTTGGTGGGTTATTCTGCCACCGTCTCAGCCACGCTCCTACCAGAACAGTCCTTTTTTTCCTGACAGTCTTCCATGGGGAAAGCAGTTCTGCCTGAGGGGCTTTGTAGCAAGCCCATGGTGGCCGCATCCCTGGAGCTGTCGGACCCCCAGGGCCAGGGCCAATCTTCATGACGCTGGGGCCCAGGTCCCACACTACGGTAGCTGACACCCACGAAGCCTCGCCATCTGGAGCAGCCACCTGGAAACGGCATAGTTGGTTTGCATGCCAAACCGAACAGTCTGTCAGCTGAAAGCAGTTTCACCACGATCCTCAGCGGCGCCCATTGTTTCTCTGGCTGTGGCCTGGTCAGTCGCCGTCCCGGTCTCTCGCCAGTGCAAACCCGAACCCAGTCCATGACTTGGAGTGGTGCCTTACTTGGTTTTATGCATTGTTGTGACCCCAGTGGCTCTGCGAGCTCGTCCAGCTTGGGGCCTCCGTTGTGCTGTGACAGTTCCGTTGTCACCATGTTTGTTACAGACCCTTCACCCGTTGTCTCCGTCGTAGATTGAGGCTCGTTGTGGGTATGGAAGGTGTCTGGTGCTTCTCCGACGTCGCTCGTTGAAGCGGACTCTTCACCCGTCAGCTTGGTCGCTATCTCTGTAGCTTGTTGAGCAAGGGTACGGAAGCAGTCCGGCTCCCCCTGAACCGGACTTCCCACCTGAAGTGCTCTGCTGTGCCATGTTGTGAACTAGTGTTTGTGCCCAGTTGCTGTCGCTGTGCTTTGGGGCTTTCTGCATGCTCAGGCTCCCCATCCTCCGGCTCCGGTTCTAGCTGAGCGAGGGATGGAGGCGAGTCCGGCTGCCCCCCTCCCAGGTAGCTCTCCCCCTGAGAGCACGGCGTGGCTGGTGTGGTACCGGTGTCATCCTGAATCACCTCGTCGGTGTCGTTCTGAATTATCTCGTCAGCGTCAGTTTTGTTAAACCCGGGCTCCCTCTCCTCCAACTCCAGTTCTGGCTGTGTGAGGAACGGAGGTGAGTTTGGTCTCTGTTCTTTCTCCATGTCGTCTCCACCGTCCGTGTTGCACCCACTCTCTGCACTGCGTTCACTGTCTGAACTGTGCTCTTCAGCTGCACCCACACCCATGAGGCCTGGGTAAACTAGGTCTGGGCCCTTGACCGTCCGCCTACTGATTGTGAGAGTAAAACCCAGCTCACAGAATAAATCTGACCCCATAATATTTTGACCCTGGCGTATCATCTGGAACTGGAACGCTGGAATCACTTTTTTGCAGTACTGCACCACGAATGTGACGTTCCTGCCGGTACTGGAGTTCTCATCGTCCGGTAGTTCCACCGCATCAGATCACCGGGGAATGAACCTCTGAACCGTGGCCTCGTTCACTATGGACTGCGTGGTGGCGGTGGCCACCAGCATGGACACACTCACGCTGTCTAACTTCACTACACGCTGCAGTCATGACCAACCTTTGGGGCCCACAATGTTTATGCCATCTCCACAGGGCAGGGGTCACCAACCTTTCTGAAACTCAGAGCTACTTCAAGGGTACTGAGTACTAACTAACTAACTAACTAACCTGCACTTATATAGCGCTTTTCTAGTCACAAAGACCACTCAAAGCGCTTTCATTAATACTAACCCTCTATTCTAAGGGCCTATAGGAAACAGATATCTAGGGACAATTTAGAACAGCCAATTAACCTAACATGCATGTTTTTGGCATGTGGGAGGAAACCGGAGAAATCCCGGAGTAAACCCACGCAACACGGGGAGAACATGCAAACTCCACACAGATCACTGTTGGTCGGGGGCTGGGATCGAACCCACGATCCCACGATCCCCACAATCCCCCGGCCAAGGGTAAACTGTGCTGCCGCAGTGCTAACCACTGCGCCACCGTGCAGCCCAGTACTACGAAGGGCTACCAGTTTTATACACATGAAAAAAAAAAGTTGCACCATTTAAGTTTATATTGCGGGGGCACAGTTTGGGGGTTTCCTCACACCCAGAGAGACAAGGGGAAGAGAGGACAATGGACTGAATGAAGAGGTGTCATGGGGGGTATCAAGCAGGACAGCAAAGGCTATGCCCCCCCCCCCGGGGAGAGGAGTAAATGCCGGAGGGAAGAAGTGTGTTTGAGCAGAACCCGCAAATATTATGTTAATATGCTGCATTTCTCTTTGTTCACACAACAATGTATGAGGGTCGGAAGCTCTGGGTCTGTACATATGTATACAAGAGGAATGTGCAGAGACCCAGATAGCGCAGTTGCTCAGCAGAGCTCAGAAGCATGTTTGCTGTTATGTTGGAGAAATAATAAAGCCTTGTGTCGTCCAGCTCGTTGCCTTCACCTATTCTTTTTTTCTCCACATTGGTGACCTGACGTTCCATGGAGCGCCTATCCCTTCCTCCACACTGGTGAACCCAACATACCATGGAGAGCGCTCGCCTATTCCTTTCTCCACACTGGTGACCTGATAGGCCAGGGAGAGCGAGCCACATGGGGGCCCAAGACATGCCATGGATAGCGAGCCGAGCCCGCCCCGGAGACTCCTGGAGGGAGAACACCAGCCCCACATGTGCTGTTTCAGTCAAGCTCCAGAACTTCTGACTGCATGACCCAGCAGCATGGTCTTCACAGATGGAAGCCCAGCGCACTCTGTGAGATAACTATGGATGACACAAAATGCTACAACGTGGTCGCTGTGCCGGACGCACACACCACGCAACAGGCGACAAGCCTCCTCCAGGAACCCTGGCCCACCCGCATCCTCCCCAGCTCAGGGCTGCGCGCCGCACCTAGGAGGATTTGGCCGCCTTCCCAGCCAAACTCATTTTTTCTCAGCCACCACTGATCCCCGGAGAGATCTACCGGGAAACTCCGCGCCGAGGCTGATCTGTCTGCGAATTGGGTCAATCGCCTGTCCAGAGTTCCTTTTTTGCCAAAACCAAATCCTCCGGACTATGACGTTTTCCGGAGCGCGAAAATAGCGCACCATTAACCCGACCACGTCGTCAAAACTATTGCTCTCTCCCAAAGTGCTGAGAATCCGTTGTCCCTCCATGCCAAGATTATTGACTAAAATAGCTCTCGCATGCAGTTTCTCCAATTCTCCAAGGTTCAGAGCCACCAAGTAATTTCGAAAAGCCGGATACCACATCGCCTAGGGAACAAGTGGCTCACCCAGGACCTCCAAAAACGGTTGAATGCCAGAAACAGCCTTCTCCATACCTTTATCCTTGTCGCCAAATGTTATGTCCATAACTCGCACTCTCAAGAATCAGGCCAGAGGTGCAGTATAATGTAACTTTATTAGATGAACCACAAAGAACACAGGTGCTCCGTACAGGCAGATGGTCACAGTCGAAAGAGACATCTCTTTTGCCGTGGCCCTTTATATCCCCGAGTGACAACGGAACCGGAAAGGCGGAGCCGTCACCTCCCAGTACACCCAGGGCACACCCAGCACCATATAACATATTTAATATACTACATCTTCATGTCCCATTTTTAACAAATTTTGAGCCATGTTTGTACAAGTTATCAATTATGTAAGACTACAAAATCAACTCTATCAGCTCTCTCAGATTTTTGAATCTTATCACATTTTGTAATAATCACCAAATCTACAGCATTTTAACAAAATTATATCTCTCACACTTCATGAAAATATTTGAAAAAATTTTTTTAACATTTAAATTTAATCTTGCCATGTCACTACCATCATCTGGTCTGTCTGTCAGTTAGTGAGAAGCCTGGCAATGCGTGCTGTAATCTGGGGTGTAGCTTGACACTTCAACTCTGAGTCTTGCAGATGTGCATCAGTGAGGCGTGTTCCGTGTTTGTTTTTGATGAAGTTCATGTCAGAAAAGGCTGATTCACAGAGATGTGTTGAACCAAACAGGCTGGCAATCTTCATAGCTGCTGTGCATATACCATTGTACTTTTTTGTGTCCACAAGGCATCAAAAGTTTGGTGCAGCCTGCTAGGCTTTGAGGTGGAGGTCACTTTGCAATGTTACAATTTCAGTCTCCCGCTGTCCAGCATCCAAGTTGCACTTAATTGTTCAGCAGTGCATGTTATGTCCACTTGTATGAAAGGATTGAAAATGAATGACACACATGGCTCAAGCTGATCGAAGTCACAAAACCTGTTCTCAAACTCTTGAGAACTCTTGAGAGTACTTTTCTGCAACTTTGTCAAGTCTCAAATGCACAAGTATCGTCTTTCAGTAGTGACTGCACGGAGGGAAAGTACAGCACTTTTTTTTTTTCTCTGTAATTGCACAGAGAAAATGTTTATCTTGGCTTTAAATGCATTTACAGCACTTATCATGTCAGCAACAGTCTTACCTTTGCCTTGCAGCACACAGTTCAAAAGGTTTAGTTTCCCGGTGATGTCCATTAAAAATGCAAGGTCAAATATCCACTCAGGGTCCTCCAGCAGTGAGACGTCTTTGCCTTTGGATTGCATCAACACTTTGATTTCACATAAAATGACCAAAAAAAAGCTGCAAAACTCATCCCCTGCGGAGTCATAGGTTTTCTGTGTATAATAAAAGATCACCATATTCAGCTGATAGCTCCTCCAATAGCACCTCTAATATCCTGTGTTGTTTGGGTGTGGAGCGGATGCCGTTTATGATTTTCATGACCGGAGTCATCACATGCTCAAACCCAGTAACTTTTGGACATATGGCCTGCTGATGAATGATGCAGTGGTAATGCAGGAATGGTGGGAAGTCTGTGTCACCTTTACAGTGCACGATAAATGCTGCATGTCAGCCGATCATAGCAGGAGCCCGTCTATAGTCACTGATACCAGCTTTTCCAATGGTACTTTTTTCTCTGCTAAAAACTCCTTCACCGCATTACAGATTTCTACTCCCCTTGTAGTTGTTTTAAGAGGCAGTAGTGTCAGGAGTTCTTCTTTTGTGGAGGAATCATTAAATACCATCCGAATGAAGATCATCAGCTGCGCTGTACTGCTGCTGTCCACGGACTCATCACACTGGATGCTGAACCATCGGCACTTTGCCAGATCCCGGTCCAGCTGCTCAGTCAAATATTTTTAAATCCCCACACTACAGTAGGGTTTAATAATTTAGTTGCTTTTATTTTGTGTTGTTTATATTTTAACTCCCCGCAATGCTGCAGAGGCATGTCAACCATGACAGCCCTACAACATCCAGGGCCTTGAGGTACTCAGGGCGAATCTCGTCCACCCCTGGGGCCCGGCCACCAAGGAGATTTTTAACCACCGTGGCGACCTCAGCCCCTGTGATAGGCGAGCCATCCCCCTCGTCCACAAACCCTGCTTCCTCTGTGGAAGGCGTGTCAGTGGGATTGAGGAGATCCTCGAAGTATTCCTTCCACCGCCCGACGATATTCCCAGTCAAAGTCAACAGTGCCCCATCCACACCATACACAGTGTGGACAGGGAGCTGCTTTCCCCTCCTGAGCCGCCGGACAGTTTGCCAGAATCTCTTCGAGGCTGACCGAAAGTCTTGTTCCATGGCCTCACCGAACTCCTCCCATACCCGAGTTTTTGCTTCAGCAACCACCCGAGCTGCACTCCGCTTGGCCTGCCGGTACACCTCAGCTGCTTCAGGAGTTCCACAAGCCAACCAAGCTTGATAGGACTCCTTCTTCAGCTTAATGGCCCCCTCACCACTGGTGTCCACCACTTGGTTCGGGGTTGCCACTAGGGGTGGGTTCAAAAGATCAATATATCGATATGGATCGATACACGTTTGACTGAGCCGATATCGATCCACAAAATCCGCGGATCGATCTTTTAATATTAATATGTTTTAATATAATATTTTTATGTTTGTGAACGTCTGCTGAGTATAATCGGGTCGAAACCGGGTCAGTGAGCCAGGAACAACGGCCGAAAACCATAAACAACCGACGCGCTAACGGAGCTAGCAAGCTAACCGATATGCTAGTTCTTCTTCTGTGGTGTTAAAACGGTTCTCATCCGGCAAGAGTTTCCTGCCGCACGTGCTCTTTCGTGTTTAGACGAGTGGAGATAATAACGTGCGTCTCTTAATTTAGCAACAAAAGTCACCGTAAAGACTGTCCTCAACAGCTTCTGAATATTTTTCATAAATAAAACTTCTGTGTTCCCTGCGGCGCGTGCACACGTCTTATGTGTTTACATGACGCGGAGTTAATAACGTGCGTCTCTTAATTTAGCAGCAAAAGTCACCGTCTGTCCGTCTGACTGTCCTCAACAGCTTGTTAATATTTTTCATAAAGCGGGGATAAGCGGACTTTTACTCCATGCAGCGCTGTGTTGGAACATCAAGTTGACGACTGATAAACGGAAAATGCGCGGAGACTGAAACCCGTGATGCAGAGACTTGGAGCTGCTGAGACTGTAAGTATAATATTTGTTTGTTTTAACGTTTGTGTCGTCAATTAATAATTTATCTGGCATGATGATGGTTTCTTTTACAAACTATGGACACAGAGAGAACTGTTGGTTAAGCGCTGTGAATAAATGCAGAATTAAGGTATATTTTATGAGATTATGGACTTCTGCCACTTAAGCGATGTGAAGAGAATAAATCACAATAAAATTAATAAAGGCTGCAGTACAACAAGCTATTTTTACTCAGTAGAACTAAAGTGAAATGAACAAACCTTCTCAGGAAATGAACTGAAACCCTTTTCCAACATTGAAAGTTAATTTATAGTTAAAATATAAAAAAAAACCTAAATTATTAAACCCTACTGTGGTGTGGCAATCTAAAAATGTGAATGTTAATTTTACTGTGAAATCTATTCTTTTTATCTGCCTTCAGATGTGTGAAGATTGGAAGCTTCATCCTCACGGAGACCTTCTGAAGGTCAGAGGTCGTCAGTGGAGGAGCATCCCTGCTTCATGTGGATTTCAGCACAGAAGAAGACCTTCAAGATTCAAGGAGGTGCTGCCATCATTTTCTCCACACTAACATGCATTCAATGCAATTTAGTTGTTGTAATGACAAATTCTTTTATTTCTTTTTTTAAAGTTCTCAGCAAGAACACAATATTGGTCATTTTGTTTTTTTACAATTTTACTGAGCATTTAATTCTAAATAAATCACTGTTTAACAAGAAATTTTTGGCAATCCTGTACTTTTCTTGTGGTGTTACATAGAATAGCATCACTGTAAACTATGGAAAAAGCAGCTGCTTTAAAATTTGTACTTCCTCACACAACTTTGAGTGCAAAAAAACTCTAAAAGTGCCATAACTTTTTGGAAAAGCTCCCACAAATCCAGGGTTTTTGGGCCACAACAATCACAAAAACAGCTGACAAAATCCTGGAGGGACTGAAATACAATGAGATTATGAATGCATGGTTCATGCATTGAATTTGTTTACTTACTCTGAGTGGTGAACTTGACACGACACATCCTTTGCACTAAAGAAAGCACCTGTGAGCACTTTATGAAATGATAAGTTAAATAATAAAAAGTGCATTATTGTAACTGATTTTGGGTCAGTTCTATATGTGATAATTTATGTATTAAAGTTAGAAGATTCTTGGTACAATTTGCAGCATTAGGTCTCAAAGATTTTTGTTTCATGGGAAGTAAAATGGCTATTAAAATGGTAATTCCCCAGATCGAATCGGGATTGAATCGGAATCGAATTGAATCGATTCAGAATCTCAAGAATCGGAATCGAATTGATTCTGGAAATTAGGGATCGTTCCCAGCCCTAGTTGCCACCACGAGATGCACCGACCACCTTGTGGCCACAGCTCTGGGCCGCAGCTTCAACAACAGAGGTGGAGAACATGGCCCATTCAGATTTCATGTCTCCGGACTCCCTCGGAATGTGGTTGAAGTTCTTCCGGAGGTGGAAGTTGAAGACCTCCCGGACAGAGGCCTCAGCCAGACGTTCCCAGCACACCCTCACTATACGTTTGGGTCTACCAGGTCTGAATGGCTTCCTCCCCTGCCATCGGATCCAACTCACCACCAGGTGGTGATCAGTTGACAGCTCTGCACCTCTTTTTACCTGAGTGTCCAAGACATACGGTCGCAGGTCTGATGACATGATAACAAAATCGATCATTGACCTGTGACCTAGGGTGTCCTGGTGCCAGGTGCCCATATGGACACCCTTATGGTTGAAAATGGTGTTCATTATGGACAAACTGTGGTTAGCACAGAAGTCCAATAACTGAACACCACTCAGGTTCAGATCGGGCAGGCCGTTCCTCCCAATCACTCCCCTCCAGGTTTCACTGTCGTTGCCCACGTGCGCATTGAAGTCCCCCAGAAGGACAATGGAGTCTCCAAGAGGAGCACCCTCCAGCACCCCAGTCACAGACTCCAAAAAGGGTGGGTACTCTGAACCATCATTTGGTGCATAGGCACAAATGATGGTCAGGACCTGTTTCCCAACCCGAAGGTGCAGGGAAGCAACCCTTTCATCCACTGGGGAAAACTCCAATATAGAGGCAGCAAGGTGGGGGGGATACAAGAATACCCACCCCTGCTCATCGCCTCTCGCCCGGGGCAACTCCAGAAAAGGCCAAGCTCCAGCCCCTCTCCAGGAGGCTGGTTTCGGAATTAGAGCTGTGTGTTGAGGTGAGGCCGACTATATCTAGCCGGTATCTCTCAACCTTGTACACCAGCTCAGGCTCCTTCCCCACCAGAGAGGTGACATTCCACGTACCAAAAGCCAGTTTAGAAAGCTTGGGATCAGTTTGCCAAGGTCTCTGCCTTTGACCGCCACCTAATCCACATAGCACCGGACCCCCATGATCCCTCCTGCAGGTGGAGAGCCCACTGGAGGGCGGACCCATGTAACTCCTTCGAGCTGAGCCCGGCCGAGTCCCATGGGTGGAAACCCGGCCACCAGACGCTAGCCATCGAGCCCCTCTCCCAGGCCTGGCTCTAGGGTGGGGCCCCGGTAACCCCATACCAGGCGGGGTACACTGAATCCTTGATCTAGAATTTATCATGAGAGTCTGTTGGATCGTTCTTAGTCTGGCCCTTCACCCAGGGCCAGGTTGTCTTGGGTGACCCTATCAGAGGCAAACTGCCCCGGACAACATAGCTCCTGGGATCACTGGGGCACGCAAACCCCCACCACGATAAGATGACCATCCATGAGGGGAGTTGTAGGGCTGTCATGGTTGACATGCCTCTGCAACATTGCGTGGAGGTCAGGGGCAGTGCCTTTGGCATGGCAAACTGGGGTGGTGGTTCCTCTCTTCAAAAAAGGGGACCGGAGGGTGTGTTCCAACTTTAGAGGGATCACACTCCTCAGCCTCCCTGTGAAGGTCTATGTCAAGGTACTGGAGAGGAGAGTCTGGCCGTTGGTCGAACCTCGGATTCAGGAGGAGCAATGTGGTTTTCGTCCTGGCCGTGGCACATCAGACCAGCTCTTTACCCTCTTGAGAATTCTCGAGGGTTCGTGGGAGTTTGCCCAACCAGTTTACATGTGTTTTGTGGACTTGGAGAAGGCATTTGACCGCGTCCCTCATGGTTTTTTGTGGGGGGTGCTTCGGGAGTATGGGGTATCGGGCTTGTTGTTACGAACTATTCAGTCTCTGTACGACCGTTGTGAGAGTTTGCTTCGTATTGCCAACACTCGGTCGGACTCATTCCCAGTGAGAGTTGGACTCCACCAGGGCTGCCCTTTGTCACCGATCCTGTTCATAATTTTTATGGACAGGATTTCTAGGTGCAGCCAGGGAATGGAGGGCGTCATGCTTGGTGACCACAGGATCTCATCTCTGTTGTTTGCAGATGATGTTGTCCTGTTGGCTTCATCCAGCAATGACCTACAGCTCTTGCTGGGACGGTTTGCCACTGAGTGTGAAGCAGCTGGGATGAGAATCAGCACCTCCAAGTCTGAGTCCATGCTCCTCAGCCGGAAAAGGTGGATTGTCCTCTCTGGGTTGGGGACAGGCTCCTGCCCCAAGTGGGGGAGTTTAAGTATCTTGGGGTCTTATTCACGAATGAGGGGAAAATGGAGCCAGAGACTGACAGACGGATGGGAACAGCATCTGCAGTGATGCGGACGTTGTACAGGTCTGTTGTGGTGAATAAGGAGCTGAGTTGTAAGGCAAAGCTGTCGATTTACCAGTCAATCTACGTTCCTACTCTCACCTATGGTCATGAGCTTTGGGTAATGACCGAAAGAACAAGATCGCAGATACAAGCAGCTGAAATGAGCTTTCTCCGTAGGATTGCTGGACTCACCCTCAGAGATAGGGTGAGGAGCTCAGTCATCCGGGAGAGGCTCAGAGTAGAACTGCTGCTCCTCCACATTGAAAGGAATCAGTTGAGGTGGTATAGCCATCTGATTAGGATGCCTCCTGGACGCCTCCCACTTGAGGTGTTTCGGGCACATCCCATTGGGAGGAGACCCCAAGGCAGACCCAGGACTCGGTGGAGAGACTATGTCTCCCAGCTGGTCTGGGAACGCCTTGGTATCCTCTCTGAAGAGCTGGAGCAGGTGGCGGGGGAGAGGGAAGTCTGGGCTTCTCTGCTTGAACTGCTGCCTCTGCGACCCGGACCTCCGGAAAAGTGGTAGAAGATGGATGGATGGATGGATGGTTATATTTTAACTCCAAATTAACTTTCAATTTTTGAAAAGGGTTTCAATTCATTTCCTAGGAAGATTTGTTCATTTTATTTTAGTTCTACGGAGCAAAAATGGCTTCTACTGCAGCCTTTGTGAATTCTGCCATTTTCATTTCAATGTGATTTATCATTATCTTCAAATCTCTCATTTAAGTGCTAGAAGTCCATAATCTCATAAAATATACTTTTATTCTGCATTTATTCACAGCGCTTAACCAACAGTTAACTACTATATCGGTAGTTTGTAAAAGAAAACACCATCATGCCGGATAAATTATTAATTTACAACACAAATGTTAAAGCAAACAAATGATATTTTACTTACAATCTCAGCCACTCCAAATCTTCGTCTGTTCATGAGTTTCAGCCAGTCTCTGTGCATTTTGAAGTGTTTCTCAATCGTCGACTTTATGTTCCAACTCAGCGCTGCACGTAGTACAAAACCATTTATCCCTGCTTTATGAAAAATATTTGGAAGCTGTTGAGGACAGTCTTTATGGTGGTTTTTGTTGATAAATTGAGAGACACGCACATTAACAACTCCGCTCATGTAAAGATGTGTGCATGCGCCGCAGGGAACACTTGCCGGATGAGAACCGTTTTAACACCACAGAAGAACAACTAGCATATCCGTTAGCTTGTTAGCTGATAGCTCTGTTAGCGCTCTGGGTGTTTCTGGTTCTTTGCCACTGTTCCTGGCTCAATGACCCGGTTTCAACCCAATCAGACTCAGCAAACGTTCACAGACGTTCAAGCATTATATTAAAAGATCGATCCGTGGATTTTGTGGATCGATATCGGCTTAAACATGGATCGATCCAGATCTTTGTATCGATCTTTTGAACCAACCCCTACTCACGGGCGACTCATGCAGTCCCTGCGGGTGACCTGGTGCCCGCGGGCAATGTGTTAGCAACCCCTGCCATATGGTGTGGGGTTAGCAAGCTTACTTGTCGACGGCAGCAAGTTTTCGCACACTGTACCACGTTGTTGAATTTAGCAAAGTAGCTAGTTAGCATCTCAACAGTATCCTCATAATAGTCTGTTGGACCAAGCATTTGAAAAGTTCTCTGACCTTCTTACCCAGGTAGTGGACAAACAGAATCCGCATTTTAATTTCATCCAGTTCCTCCAAGTCCAGCGCTGAAATGAAGGTCTCAAATGCATGCAGCCATCGTGGCCATGGAATAGCTGGTTCACCAGGGGACTCGAGGAGCAGCTTTAGTCTGAAGCATGCGTCCATGGTTCTTAATTCTCGTCACCAAATGTTATGTCCACAAACCTGGCAATGACGACCAACGAGGATACTGCTGTTGAACTGAACTTTATTACAGAAAATAGTAACGCCAACTGCCCAACTCATAAGATTGCCCTGAGATGGCGGACCGCCCAATATATAGTGGCATGGTGACATCAGCCGCAGCCCTCATACCACTCCTAATGTGCCCATCATAATACACCACATGCAGTATTGTCCTGTGTTTTAAACATTAAAACAATGTGTCCTGTATTGAATCAATGCAGGATGCAGTTTGTCCTGCATTTACTAGGTACCTTTAACGCAGCATCATTTCAGTTGCATTCTGCATGTTGCCTTCTTACTTAGTAGTTGTTGGTTGATTTGTTAACTTTTACGAGCACGAGGTCATCATTCAACAGTGATTGGGCGAGAGATAGTCGGACAGGCTCAGCAGCAGCCATAGCAGCTTGCCGGCTTCTCACTGACCGACATGTCTACAGCTGCACTATGTCCTAATAGTCAGCCCTGTGCATTAGTCAAATGTAAAACATTTGTAAAAGTACCTACGTGAGTGCGAAGAACTATATGATTGACTTGACAGTGTCAAAGACGAGTACAAGGCAAACTGCAAAGTACTCTCAACTTTATGGAGGCCTGCTCAGAGTTCTACTGCAGTGTTTTGAAAGACAAACATCTACTCATGGCTGCAAGACATTACAAGTAGGGTTGCCAACCATCCCGTTTTAGCCGGGATGTCCCATTTATTGGGCTAAATATGTTTGTCCCAAGCGGGACGTGCACTGTCCTGTATATAATACACGGCCGCCTTAATGAACAGGCTAGGCTGGACTGAAACCCACAGGCCTACAAAGATCAGGGACCTATCATGAGCCAATGAAAAGGATCACATTGTTGTTAATTGGTTAAATTCTATGTCCATCACTTGATATTTATGTCCGGCTGCTGATTGGTCTAATTTACAAGTGCCCCACATGGGTACCACGTAACAATAGCCTATCAGAGGAACTGTTTTGACATGTGACTATTCAAGTGCCAGTGAGAGGAAAGAAGTAATTAGCTCAATCAAAATGTCCAGAAAAAAGTTTGAAAGTGGCACTCATAAAATTATTGAGAGGAAAAGAGATTAGGGAAAACGAACTGCTCAAAAAGTCTCGAAGCGTAAAAGATTTTTCTAAGCTGAAGCATTGACTGGATGCGGAGCTGCTAACATGGAGAAGACAGATGGGCTGTTAAAGCATTCATCTGGAGGAGAAGGGCGAAGCAAGAAGAAAGGCCATGATTGCCTACATCAGACAGCTGTGCGTGGGACAGTGGACTCCGAACTTTGTAAAAAGTAGACTGGATCAAGCATGCATCCATAGAGTATGATGATATTTGTGAGCTGGACTTAAAGGACATAATGAAGGATTTTTCTTTAAAGAAGGCCAGAAGAAAAAACGTCTAAAAAGTAAAGACATGCTATTTGCTGTGTTTCCAGCCACCTGTGCAGGTTTTTGATTGCTGTTGTTGTGCATTGTTTGAATCAGGAATACTTCAATTCAATTTTATTTATATAGCGCCATTTCACAACAACAGTCATCTCACAGCACTTTCAACTGTAGGGGGGGACCCCCACAGTTGCAGAAAGACCCCAGCAATCAGACGATCCCGTGAGCAAGCACTTGGCGACGGTGGAGAGGAAAAGCTCTCTTTTAACAGGAAGAAACCTCCAGCAGAACCAGGCTCAGGGAGAGGCAGTCATCTGCTGCGACTGGCTGGGGGGTGAGGGGACAGAGAAGATGAAAAGAACAGACATGTAGAGAGCAAACAGCACGATGGGGACTCAATCTATGGGAGAGAACAAACAAATGTTAATGACCAGCAAAAAAAATATTTCATTGAGAGTGAAGAAAGGAGTGAGGCCCAGTGCATTATTGGAGGTCCCCCGGCTGACTAAACCTATTAGCAGCATAACTAAGGGAGGGTTCAGAAACACATGATCCCTCCCTAATTGTAGGCTATATCAAAAAGGAAGGTTTTAGCCCTATTCTTAAAAACAGAGATCGAGTCTGACTCCCGAATCCAGATTGGCAGCTGGTTCCACAGGAGAGGAATCATTACATCACTGATGTAATTTTATGCTGAAGGCAGTAGTATCTGTCACACTGTAAAAAGGGAAATCTTAGTAAGATAAAATATCCTAAATCAAGGCTTTATGCTTGTTTTTCTCTCACAAGATAATGTTGACAAGACAAGAATTTCTTTTTGTTGTGCAGTTTTCTGTAAGATTTTATTTGCTTTACAGAAGTTTTTACTTGTTTTAAGCAATTTAATCTTACTTTATTGGCAGATATTTTTTTCTAACTTTAACTATCTATTGCCAGAATTTTTTTTTTGTTGTTGTTTATTTTAAGTAAAATTATCTGCCAACAGAGCAAGAAAATTTGACTTATCAAATTGCGTAAAACAAGTTAAAACTATTGGAAAGCATGTAAAATTTTCTTGCACATAAACTGCACAGCAAGAATAAATATCTTGTCAGACAAAAAAAAAACCAAGAATAAACAGCCTTAATTTATTTCATTTTACTTATATTTGACTTTTTGCATAGTAGTTGTGTTTTTTAGCTCAAAGTTGCATTATTTCTCAAAGAGAAACGTAAATGAGGCCGTAGTGGCTCAGGAGGTAGAGCAGGTTGCCCAATAACCAAAGAGCTGGCAGTTCGAATCCCACTCCCCTCATCTTGCTGTTGTGACCTTGGGCAAGACACTTTACCCACCTTGCCTCCAGTGTGTTCATGGCTCATGACACTGATGTGTGAATGTGAATAAATGTTTGGTGGTGGTCAGAGAGGCCGTTGGCATGGATTGGCAGCCATGTTTCTGTCAGTCTGCCCCAGGGCAGCTGTGGCTACAGAGGTAGCTTACCACTATCATTGTCTGTGGAGTGAATGAATAATAGGTTCATTGTAGTGTCTTTGGGTGTCAAGAAAAGTGCTATATAAATGTAATCCATTATTAAAAACAGAGCTATTATACATTTTTAAATTGAGATTCCGTTTGGGGGGAGGGCTACAAAACCTCTCAGCCCCAGGGCCTTACGGCAAGTAAAGGTGACCCTGCATAGATTGACTGCACTAACCACTAGATGGTAGCCTAACGCAGCAGATCCTAGCTCTACAGCAAGTCCAAGACACGTCCCTTCTACTTCCACATATGGGACCTTAAATCAAAAAAATTTATTGAAATGAATGGCGAGAGCGAAATTATCTTCCGATCCTGATCAAATTTTGCCACGAGTTACACATACGATGTTTGTCAATTTAAAAGATAATTTTCCAAGCAATTAACAGTGTAGGTTGTTTTCTAACCGTTAAGGTATTTTTATTTATTTATGAAAATACGTAAATTAAAAAAACTACAAACACAGATGGGCGGATCTTTTCAAAGCACGCCCAGGGTGAAGTAACTAACGGTCCTCTGGATCAGCTGCAGCTCTCACAATACAAAACAATACCTTTGTGTCGTTTTTCTCCTCTTTGGATCCTTTTTTCATCGGCCAGGAAACAGGAGGTGAGGTTTTAGTAATCTCCCGCCATGCTCGTGCTTAGTGATGTGGGATGATGGGAGTTGTTGACCGCTAATCGTTGAAACAAAAACTAAATATTACTCTGTTATTATAGCCGGCAACTTTAATTGCATGGAAAATTATTTTTTTAAATTGACAAACATCATATGTGTAACTCGTGGCAAAATTTGATCGGGATCAAAAGATAATTTCGCTCTTGCCATTCATTTCAATGGAGAACTTTTTCAATTTAAGGTCCCATATGCGGAAGTAGAGGGGGTGTGACTTAGGCTCTCTATTACAGGTAAAGTGGCAGATTGCTGTGCTGGTCATGATCCGGTCACCCCTGGGGTCAAGGGTGACAATTAACCGATCACAGTTCCCGTAGAGCGCATCACTCATATCTAGTGTAAATACCGGCAAAGAAAACGTTTTGGTGACGCCTCTTGCCGTTTGGTCGCTTTTGTGAATTGTAAGCATGGCTAAACCTGTGAAGAAGAAAAGAAAATGCAGCTACAACACGCAATATCTGTGTCATAGTCACCTCCAGCATGCAGGTAAAAAAAGACTCTTTTTGCAGGCAGAACTCCAGCGTGACATGGTTTTACTGGTAACTGAAACAAAATACAGCATATGGGCTGGAAAATAACTGAGGACAGGGTTGTAAACAAACTTACAGGATACAGGTTACAAGATGCTAGGATAACCAGCAGGGAATATCCAAATTTCCAAAACCCTGACTACTCAGAGGTGGGACCAGGAAGCAGAGTCGCAGTCTTACACGCCTCTCTGCAGCTCCTCTTCATCCACCACCCCTCAGCTTAGCCCCTGTCTTCCCCATCAGAGAATCATTGTCTGCTCCCTCCAAAGTGAATAAAAATATAATGTATAAGCATCCCAAAGTGATAAAGCAAAATATTGGTAAAACTCAAATTAAACATAAAGCCTCTAAATTGAATGATTTGACCTCTGTTCCTCCTCTTCTGTTCTTGAGAGATCGCTGGGGATGTGAAAGCTACATTAAAACCTGAATTGAGAAATAAGAGGATCCAAGATGGCGACCGGGATGGTCACACTTTTTCAGTGCTGAGACAAAGTCACTGATTTTGCCATTAAAAATAACTAACCTACAGCGATCGGCGCTCGTGACGGACACGCACGGGCTGAATTACCACTTCCGCTGGATTGCCCCTTTAATCGCCTTTCTCCGGCGACCAGCGTTTCTTTGTGGTTCACTGATGCGCCTTACCTGAAGCGATTGCTAAGCTAACGCTAGTTAGCTTAATGCTACCTGAAGCGATTGCTAAGCTAATGCTAGTTAGCTTAATGCTGGCGCCAGTCTCTAAATAACTAACCTACAGCGATCGGCACTCGTGACGGACACGCACGGGCTGAATTTCTACCTCCGTTGGATTACCCCTTTGATCGCCTTCCTCCGGCCACTGTGAGTAAAACTGACCAGCGCTTCCAGCGTTTTCTTTGTGATTCACTGATGCGCCCCTCCTGAAGCGATTGCTAAGCTAACGCTAGTTAGCTTAATGCTGGCGCCAGTCATTCTACCTAACACCAGCCTGAATCGGAGCCCAGTTGCGAGGCCCAGCGGAGATACTACCAGGCAGGCGGCTATTTGTTGACGGGGCTCAGCAGAGATTTCACCCAGGCAGACGGCGGTAGGCAGCGGTGCCCAGCGGAGGACTTACCGTGACCCCAGCGGAGCTCGGTGGCAGCGGCGGTGTGCGACGAGACTCGGTTGGAGGAGCGGGACAGGAGCTCGGTTTCAGCGGCCATGAGCAACGGGACCAGCGGCGGAAGGGGCTAGTTGGCTAGCTGAGGCCCAGCTGGATTCGAGGACGATCGGATCGGATACTGGCGACATAAGCAGAATTTATTTTACTATCCACAGATTTTTCTTTTTCCTTTTCTTTCCAAGAAAGACTGAAGATGGCTGCCACCGGATTAAAAAGTGGGCTGATGGGCATCACTTCTAAGCCTTCTCTGCTTATCTACTTCCTCTTCGTTTTGTCTTTGTGTGTCTGGACCTGCAACAAGAAGGATTTTCCGGCAAACTCAACTAAAGGTGAAGTTAAAAAGTTTTATTTATATGGATTTGGACATGGACATCTCACCCTGTACTCTATGTGGTCTTTAAAAGCCCTGAGAAAAAGCTTTCAAAATAAGGCAAACATGGCTGTTAAGCAAAAATCACAATATGGCAGAGGGTATGCAGTTAAAGTACTGTTATTTCTGCTACTTCTGGCAGGAGATATTCACCTTAACCCTGGACCTGCCACTATTAAACAGCAGACCACTGGGTTAGCACAAAACCGAGCTGTACAAAAGCAAAAACAACATTTATTTTTCCAAACTGTTAATCATGCACGAGTTCTTTGGGACACCAAGGCTAAACCAAAGGGGATCCTCGGCGGACATTTAAACATACGGAGCATAATCCCCAAAAGAGATGAGATTTCGGTGTTGCTGTTGGACTCAAATCTGGACTACCTTTGTCTCTCAGAAAGCTGGCTACACAGGAACATAGACACTAATATGATCGATATTGTGGGCTATCAGTGTTTTAGAAAAGACAGGCAGGTAGGGAGGGGAGGAGGTGTTTTAATTTACATCAAAGAGAAATATAAATGTCAACTGGTTGATTTGAATACTTCACTCGAATGTTTAGCTGTTAATGTATGTCTCTCTCCGGTAATGAATTTCAACATTGCAGTAGTGTACAACCCACCGTCACACAATTCTTCCTTTTATAATGAATTAAGTGATCTGGTTAAACAACTTGAGAAGAACAGAGAAACAATAATTCATGGTGACTTTAATATTAACTGGTCTGATAAAAAGGACAAACAGAAACTGAAAAGCCTCATGACTAAATTTAACTATCAACAAATGATCAAAGGACCCACCAGGATAACCAAACAATCCAGAACACTTATCGACATGGTATTTACTAATAAACCAGAACGAATAACCAGAACCTATAATCTTGTAACTGGTCTCTCAGATCATAACATGGTTCTTGCTGTCAGAAAACTTACTAAAAAGCGACTACAGTATTTTGGGGGAGTCGATATTGACAAATCAAATTTTATTATTCCCAACTCAAAAAATGAGGAGTTTGAAGATTACTTAGAGAATCAAAATTGGGAGCAGCTCATGTCAATATATGAAGTAGATGATTGTTGTAATTTTATAACTGCAACAATCACAAAGTCTATAGAAAAATTTACAAAGCAAATTAAAAGTAGACAGCAGAAGATTAGCCTACCATGGTTAAATAATGAAATAAGAAAATTTATGAAGAGGCGAGACTATGCATTGAAAACATCATTAACCTCTAAACTACAAAATGATCACCTTGTGTGCAAAAGTTTAAGAAATAAAGTGGTACATGAGCTGCGAAAATCAAAAGTATCTTATTACAATAAACTGATAGATCATGCAAAGGGTAACAACAGTTCTCTATGGAGGCATTTAAATAACTTAACTAATAAAAAAAACGATCAGAAGGGGGTAAAGGAACTTAGAATCAATGGCAAGACCGTCAGTGACAAGGCTACTTTGGCAAATGAATTTAATTCATACTTTGTGGGCTCTGTGGAAGACTTAACAAAAATTTTTGTGCTGCCAAATGTGCTCAACAACACAAATTCGATATACTTCAAATGAGGAGTTAATTGCTGGTATTGTTAAAACACTGTCAAACTCAAAAACTAATGATATCTACAATATGAGCACCTCCTTTCTCAAAATGCACAGCAAAATATTAATCAAACCACTGACTCATCTCATTAATCTCTCCATTAGGTCTAGTACATTTCCATCTGGCTGGAAAAAAGCTGTCGTCATACCAGTTCATAAATCAGGCAGTAAAGACGATATATGCAATTACCGCCCAATCTCTATTTTACCAGTCCTGTCAAGGTTCTTGAAAAAGTTGTAGCTACACAGCTGATAGACTACTTACAAGACAGTCAACTTCTTCATCCACATCAATTTGGTTTTAGACCAGGATACTCAACAGAAACAGCAAATTGTTGCCTTATTGAAAACGTCAAACAGTCCTTGGACAGGGGTAATGTGGTAGGAGCTGTTTTTCTAGATCTCAAAAAGGCTTTCGATACTGTAAACCACAGTTTGCTTTTATCCAAAATGGTATCTTTTAACTTCTCCCCAGATACATTAGAATGGTTTGCATCTTATCTCCAGAATAGAGAACAGTGTGTAAAAGTTCACCAGGATAAATCCTCATTTTTAAACAACCGCATGGGTATCCCACAAGGTTCCATTCTTGGTCCTTTACTTTTCAGCATTTTTATTAATGACTTGCCGTTACACTGCTCAGCTGCAACATGCCAACTTTATGCAGATGATGCAGTTATTTACACAGCTGCCAAGACTCCAGCACAGGCTGCAGATGTACTGTCTACAAGTATGGTTGATGTCCAAGAGTGGCTCCTCCAGAACCATCTATTGCTGAACCTTCAGAAAACAGTCTCAATGTGCTTTTCAATCAAAAAATGTAACGTGCAACGTTTTAAAGTTAATATACATGATCATGACATCAGTTTAGCTACAGAATTCAAATACCTTGGCATTGTACTAGATCCTCAACTCAAATTTAATCTTCATATAAAGAAAATTTCAAAAACAGTAAAAAAAAATCTGAACTGCTTTAAATTAATTAGATATTACATACCTTACGAAGCAGCTGTACTGTATATGCATTCTATGGTTTTTTCTCATATATCATACTGTTTGACAGTCTGGGCTCAAGCAGCCCCTTCCACAATAAGACATATAGGTTCATTATATAATCAAACCGTAAAAATCTTGGACCAAAAGCCCATTAGGTGGCATCACTGTAATGTTTTAAAAAAATACAACCTATTGAGTTTTGAGAGTTTCATTGACCTCTGTTTTCTGAAATTAACGTTCAAATGTTTCCATAAATCAGCACCCGAGCCACTTGCTGGTTTCGTCCAAAGACAGGACGGCAGCAGAGCCACCAGGAGTTCTGTTAACAATAACTGTAAAATATTCCACCGCAGAACCACATTTGGACAAACAGCTTTCTCTATAAAGGGCAGTCACATCTGGAACACAATGCCAAATGTAATTAAAATAACGGACTTTAAAACATTCACTAAAAAGGTTAAAAACTGGCTGAAAAATAAACAAGAATGTACTCATGTATGAAGTGATTGTCTGCGAAGTGAGAGTGAATGAAGGGAAGGAATGAATGTGTTTGTTTATAATGAGTGACAAAGGGAGGGAGGTCTGAAATAGGCAAATGTGAATCAAGTTGTTATATTTGTGTATTTATAATATTTATAATATTTATAATTGTGTATTTATAATCTTTTTGCATTGATGTATGTGGTTATTGTGTATTTTCTTTTTCTTTTTTTACTTGATTCTCTTTTCTAAAGCCCATCCAGGGATCCAGGGACAAGAGTTGCAAATTAGCTAATAGCTATACACTCTATGTGCAACACATCAGATTGATTGTCATTGATTAATTGTCTATGTTTATTGCACTGTCCCTGTCAAATAAACTAATCTATCTATAATTTAAAAATTAAATGTGGTTTATTAAATATTAGGTCTCTAACTCCCAAGTCTCTGTTAGTCCATGATCTGTTAATTGATCATCAGATTGATTTAATTTCCCTTACAGAGACTTGGTTAGGGCAAGAGGATTATGTTGGTTTAAATGAATCAACTCCCTCTGGTTATTTAAACTGTCAAAATCCCAGAAGTTCTGGTCGTGGAGGAGGAGTAGCAACAATTTACCATTCCAAATTACTAGTTAATGTAAAGCAAAAAACATGTTATAATTCCTTTGAGGGCCTGGTCCTCAGTATTGGGCACTTTAGCAATTTTAGGTTAAACCCAATTTTATTTGCCATAGTTTATCGTCCCCCATCAACCTACTCAGAATTTTTATCCGAATTTGCTGATTTCTTAGCTGATTTAGTGCTGAAATCTGATAAAATAATTATAGTAGGGGACTTTAATATACATGTGGATGTAGATAGTGACTGCCTTAATGTGGCTTTTAATTCAATATTAGACTCAATTGGGTTTTCTCAGAAAGTAGGAAATTCTACTCATTACCTCCACCATACATTGGACCTTGTTCTGACATATGGCATAGAAATAGAAAATCTTGTAGTGTCTCCTCATAACCCTGTACTGTCAGACCATTGTCTGTTAACCTTTGATTTTACTATTTCTGACTATTTGGCTCCTAAAGAAAAATATTATTACAGTAGATGTCTCTCAGATGATGCTGTTTCCAAATTTATGCAGATTGTTTCTTCTATGCCATGTGTCAACACAACGGAAATAAGCTATAGACAGCTTGCTCCTTCTGTAATTGATAACATGGTGGATAGTGTTTCAGCTTCTCTGCATCAGGCTCTAGACTTGGTGGCCCCCTTAAAAAAGAAAAAGTCTAATTAGAGATTTCTAACTCCTTGGTTCAACACAGAAACTCGTAGCTTAAAACAGAAGACTCGTCAATTAGAAAGAAAATGGCGCTCTACTAATTTAGATGAAATCTATTTAGCTTGGAGAAATCATCTTTTAATTTATAAAAAATCTCTTAGAAAAGCTAGAACAAGTTATTACTCTGCATTAATAGAAGAGAACAAGAATAATCCCAGGTTTCTTTTCAGTACTGTAGCCAGGTTGACAAAGAGTCAGGACTCTGTCAATCCTAGCATTCCCTTAGAGCTTACTAGTCAGGACTTTATGAACTTTTTCAATAATAAAATTTCATCCATCAGAGATAAAATCAATCAGATTCTTCCCACAGTTAACTTAAATACTGTAACTACTACAACTCCTTCTTTTGATGTCTGTCTTGATGAGTTTACTCCAATCGACCTTTGTGAGTTAGACAAAATAGTTTCCTCATCCAAGCCTTCAACTTGTCTTTTAGACCCTATTCCTACCAGGTTATTTAAAGAAGTCTTCCCACTTATTGGTAGCTTTATTCTTCATATAATCAATTCTTCATTAACTTTAGGCCATGTGCCGCAGGCTTTTAAAACGGCTGTAATTAAACCCTTACTCAAAAAGCCAACGCTAGATCCAGGAGCTTTAGCTAACTATAGACCAATCTCTAATCTCCCTTTCATTTCAAAAATCTTAGAAAGAGTTGTTGCTACGCAATTATTTGACCACCTGCAGGGAAATGGTTTACTTGAAGAGTTTCAATCCGGGTTTAGAATCCATCATAGTACTGAAACAGCCTTAGTGAAGGTCACTAACGACCTCCTCATTGCATCTGATAATGGACTAGTTTCTGTACTTGTCCTTTTAGACTTTAGTGCAGCTTTTGATACTATCGATCATAATATTCTACTTGATAGATTAGAACACTATGTTGGACTTAATGGAACTTCGTTGCAGTGGTTTAGATCTTATTTATCTGATAGGTTCCAGTTTGTTCATGTAAATAATGAGTTTTCTTTCAACTCAAAGCTTAGTCATGGAGTTCCACAGGGATCTGTGCTAGGCCCTACTCTTTTTAGTTTATATATGCTTCCGTTAGGCAACATTATTAGAAAGCACTGTATACATTTTCATTGTTATGCAGATGACACACAATTATACCTGTCAATGAAGCCAGATGATAGTAATCAATTAGCCAAGTTAGAAGCCTGTCTTAAGGAAATCAAAGCTTGGATGACTTGTAATTTCCTGCTATTAAATTCAGATAAGACTGAAGTCATTCTTGTTGGTCCAAAAAACCTTAGAAATTCCTTTCCAAATCAAACTTTCAGTTTGGATGCAGTTACTCTTTCTCTTAATAGCTCTGTGAGGAACCTTGGAGTTATTTTTGATCAGGATTTGTCCTTCAATTCACATATTAAATTTGTTTCTAAGACTGCCTTCTATCATTTGCGTAATATTGCCAAGATTAGGAGCATCTTGTCTCAGAGTGATGCTGAGAAGCTGATCCACGCTTTTGTTAGCTCGAGATTAGATTATTGTAATTCTTTATTATCAGGCTGTCCTAAAACATCTTTAAAAAGTCTTCAGCTGATCCAAAATGCTGCAGCAAGAGTTTTAACAGGTACTAGAAAGAGAGATCATATCTCTCCGGTTCTGGCCTCCCTTCACTGGCTTCCCATAGAGTTTAGAATTAAGTTTAAAATCCTTCTTCTTACTTACAAAGCTCTAAACAATCAGGTCCCTTTTTATTTAAAAGATCTGATACTACCGTATTATCCTAACAGAGCACTACGCTCCCAAAATGCAGGATTACTTGTAATACCTAGAATCTCCAAAAGTACAATGGGAGGCAGAGCCTACAGTTATCAAGCTCCTCTCCTGTGGAATCAGCTGCCAATCTGGATTCGGGAGTCAGACTTGATCTCTGTTTTTAAGAATAGGGCTAAAACCTACCTTTTTGATATAGCCTACAATTAGGGAGGGATCATGTGTTTCTGAACCCTCCCTTAGTTATGCTGCTAATAGGTTTAGTCAGCCGGGGGACCTCCAGTAATGCACTGGGCCTCACTCCTTTCCTCACTCTCTATGAAATATTTTTTTTTTTTTTGCTGGTCATTAACATTTGTTTGTTCTCTCCCATAGATTGAGTCCCCATCGTGCTGTTTGCTCTCTACATGTCTGTTCTTTTCTTCTTCTCTATCCCCTCACCCCCCAGCCAGTCGCAGTAGATGACTGCCCCTCCCTGAGCCTGGTTCTGCTGGAGGTTTCTTCACCTGGAGTAAACAAACAGGTAAACAAATACATAAACAACTCAAAACTAATAAAATGTGTAAATCTTATCTTATCTTATATCCAGATAGGCACTTTGTACTATATATTGTCCCATTTATACTTACAGAGGCATAAGAGTCCTGTTTTGTATGACTTGTACAAAATGAGTCATACATTCTCATGCAGGCTGGGCACCTTCTGATGCATGGCACTCCCTGAGATTTTTTTTTTTTTCTAGTTAATGCATTGAATTAAGTAACAATTATAAGACAGTCCTTTTTCAAGATCAAATAGTTTTTATAAAGCATTAAATCTGACTCAAATGCACCAATAGTAGGTCATACAATAATTACACTCTACCTTATTCATCATTCATTATGGCCTTAAAGTTCGACTATTTGCCTCCTTTGGCTCATTTGACCAATTCTGACCGATACTAAATCAGTCATGATCAATTACAGAGGAAGTGCTAAAATACCAATACAAAATTGAACTGTTTTTACCACGAGGTCTGACACATCTGTGTCAAATGATGTTTACTGGTAATAACTTTGATGCAGATGAATTTATGACAGTAATTATTAATCTCTGTTGTCAAAAAAGCACTAACTTTTTGCACTAATGTGCTGCTTCTCTCTGAGACAACTGCTGCTGATATTAGCTTAAACCGTGTATTAATTCAGTTGTGCTGCTCACCTCTCTTCTCAAAGAAACTGGTGAGAAGCTGGCTCCCTTCCCATAATTTTGTCACCTTCACTTTTATTTCTTTTCTTTTTGAGATCCTGATTAAAATTTCTTGAGGAAAGACATGACTATTCTCTCCCCTCGCGCTCCTCTGACTGACCGGGACCAGCACGGTGGCGCAGTGGTTAGCACTGCGGCAGCACAGTTTACCCTTGGCCGGGGGATTGTGGGGATCGTGGGATCGTGGGTTCGATCCCAGCCCCCGACCAACAGTGATCTGTGTGGAGTTTGCATGTTCTCCCCGTGTTGCGTGGGTTTACTCCGGGATTTCTCCGGTTTCCTCCCACATGCCAAAAACATGCATGTTAGGTTAATTGGCTGTTCTAAATTGTCCCTAGATATCTGTTTCCTATAGGCCCTTAGAATAGAGGGTTAGTATTAATGAAAGCGCTTTGAGTGGTCTTTGTGACTAGAAAAGCGCTATATAAGTGCAGGTTAGTTAGTTAGTAAAGTAACTAAATTGAACCAGCTGATGCAGCTGTGTAGGAGTGGACTAAACCATTTTGCACCTTTTTTAAAGGGGTGATGGGGCCTCAGAGAATATCCATAATTATTGTTAATGCAAAATTCAGTCTGTCAACCACTTCATTCAGTCAGGGTGAATTTCATTATGATATTATTAATGTAAGGGGTTCCTGCTCCACTGCCGGCTCTATCTTCGGCAGGTGGGAGGGCAGTACCTAAACGACACATCCAAAATTCATTTCATGACCCTGCTGCTCCGGGACCAGGCACTTAATTGGGCTCAGTCCATTTTGAGCAGCCCGGAGGGCCCTCAATATACATTTGAGCGGTTCGTTCAGGGATTCTCCCAAGCTTTCGATCATACAGAGAGTGAGGGGAATATAATGAGTCAACTCATGCTGCTTCAGCAGGGGAATCGGTCGGTTGCCGATTTTTCGGTTGAATTCCGGGTCGTCACAGTGGACTCCGGATGGAATGATGTTGCCCTACGCAGCGCCTTCCTCCGAAGCCTCAATACCAACCTCTGTGATGACCTGGCAATCCGCGCCAGTCCCTCCTCTCTGGATGAGTTGATTGAGCAGGCCATCAGCCTGGATAACCATTACGAAGTAGCAGAAGGCCTCCCCCTCTCCATCCACTTCGCAATCAACCCCTCCGGCAGTGTGCTCCGCCAAGTCGGCTTCCTCCCCTGAGCCAGTGGTCCTGGATCCGGCTTGCTTGACTCCGGAGGAGCACCAGCACTGAAGAAAGGCAGGGGCCTGCATATACTGTGGCTCCATTGAACACATGCTGTCAAATTGCCCCGCAAAATCAAAAGATTCAACCCATCAGTAGCCGTGAGGGTCTGGCGGTTGGATCTCCAACTAATGCTCCCAGTAATTTTTCTCTCCCAGCCCTCGTTCAGTTACCGGGGACCGAGATGAAGGTCTCGGCGCTAATTGATTCAGGGGCCAAACAAGATTTCATCTCTCAGGGGCTTGTTCAGGATTTAGGGATTCCCACTAAAAACTTACCGGCTCCATTAAATGTCTCGGCTCTTTCCAACTCTAGATTAGCCTCCGTTTCCCTTCAGACCAAGCCAGTGTCAGTTATTTTGTCTGGGAACCATTGGGAGTTCCTTTCATTTTTTGTTCTACCCAGCCCATCCTCTCCTGTGGTACTAGGTTATCCCTGGCTCCAAAAGCACAACCCCATCATCAATTGGGCACAAAATTCTATTTCCTCATGGAGTCCTTTCTGCCTTTCTTCGTGCCTCCGCTCAGCCGCCTGCTCGCCTACGCTCCCCATCTCCTCTCCTCCAGCTGAGCCGCTGGACCTCAGTCTCATACCCAAGGTCTATCATGACCTTGAGGTTTTTAACAAGCCGAGGGCCCTCTCGTTACCGCCTCACCAGTCCTATGACTGCTATAGATCTCCTCTCGGGTGCGCGGCTGCCGTCCAGCTGGCTCTACAGTTTGTCTGGGCTGGAGAGGGGGGCAATGGAGAGCTATATTAAAGACTCTGAATGCCAGCCTTATTCGCCCCTCCTTGGCTTCTCTCGGTACGGGTTTTATTTTTGATGGGAAAAAAGATGTTTTTTTGCAGCCCTGCATCGACTACCAAGAGTTAAATGCCATTACTATTAAGGATAAATATCCCTTGCCCCTGATCAACTCAGCATTTGAGCTCCTTCAGCATGTGCGGGTTTTCAATAAACTTGATCTCCGCAACGCTTACCACCTGGTTTACATTCGGGAGGGAGACCAATGGAAGACGGCGTTCAAGACTCATTTAGGCCAATTTCAGTACCTTGTGATGCCCTTTGGGCTGACCAACGCCCCTGCCGTCTTCCAATGCATGATTAACGACGTTCTCCGCGAAATGGTTAATCAATTCGTTTTCGTCTATTTGGATGATATTTTGATTTTTTTCACGCATGCTGGAGGAACACACAGTCCATGTCCGGACTATGTTGCAGCGGCTACTGGAGAATCAGCTCTATGTGAAGGCTGAAAAGTGTGAGTTCTCCTCCCGCTCCACTTCCTTCCTTGGCTTCATTGTAGCTGAAGGTGAACTGAGGGCCGACCCTTCTAAGGTGAAGGCAGTATTAGATTGGCCAACTCCCCAGTCCAGGAAACATCACCAGCATTTCCTGGGCTTTGCAAATTTTTACCGCCGATTTATTCAGGATTACAGTAAAGTAACTCAGCCTTTAACCCAGCTGACCTCAACCAAAATCTCGTTCAAATGGTCAGAGACTATGGAGCAGGCCTTCGCCAAACTGAAGGCCCTGTTTTCTGACATGCCCATCTTCGCACAGGTCGACCCTCAGTTACAGTTTGTGGTTGAGATAGATGCTTCTGATTCGGGGGTGGGCGCTGTTCTCTCGCAGCGTTCTGCCTTCGATCAAAAGCTGCATCCATGCGCGTATTTCTCTCAGCGGTTGACTCCGACTGAGAGGAATTACGACGTAGGGGACCGAGAGCTGTTGGCCATAAAACTGGTGTTAGAGGAATGGAGGCATTGGCTTGAGGGAGTCATTCATTCCATCATTGCTTGGACTGATCACAAAAATTTAGAGTATTTAAGATCAGCCCGCAGATTAAATTCCAGGCAGGCCCGTTGGGCCTTGTTTTTCCTCAGATTTAATCTTTCCATCACTTACTGGCCTGGGTCCTGCAACATTATATTACATATTATACTATGTAGGATAACTAAGTAGACGGCTATGCTGTTTATTCCATCTCGCTACAATGTTCCGCACTTTGTATATATATTTATATATTGATGTGTATGTACAGTGGGGCAAAAAAGTATTTAGTCAGCCACCAATTGTGCAAGTTCTCCCACTTAAAAGATGAGAGAGGTCTCCAATTTTCATCATAGGTATACCTCAACTACGAGAGACAAAATGAGGAAAAAAAAATCCCGTAAATCACATTGTCTGATTTTAAAAGAATTTATTTGCAAATTATGGTGGAAAATAAGTATTTGGTCAATAACAAAAGTTCATCTCAATACTTTGTTATATACCCTTTGTTGGCAATGACAGAGGTCAAACGTTTTCTGTAAGTCTTCACAAGGTTTTCACACACTGTCGCTGGTATTTTGGCCCATTCCTCTATGCAGATCTCCTCTAGAGCAGTGATGTTTTGGGGCTGTCGCAGGGCAACACGGACTTTCAACTCCCTCCAAAGATTTTCTATGGGGTTGAGATCTGGAGACTGGCTAGGCCACTCCAGGACCTTGAAATGCTTCTTACGAAGCCACTCCTTCGTTGCCCGGGTGTGTGAAAGACCCAGCCACGTTTTATCTTCAATGCCCTTGCTGATGGAAGGAGGTTTTCACTCAAAATTTCACGATACATGGCCCCATTCATTCTTTCCTTTACATGGATCAGTCGTCCTGGTCCCTTTGCAGAAAAACAGCCCCAAAGCATGATGTTTCCACCCCATGCTTCACAGTAGGTATGGTGTTCTTTGGATGCAACTTAGCATTCTTTCTCCTCCAAACATGACAAGTTGAGTTTTTACCAAAAAGTTCTATTTTGGTTTCATCTGACCATATGACATTCTCCCAGTCCTCTTCTGGATCATCCAAATGCTCTCTAGCAAACTTCAGACGGGCCTGGACATGTACTGGCTTAAGCAGGGGGACACGTCTGGCACTGCAGGATTTGAGTCCCTGGCGGCGTAGTGTGTTACTGATGGTAGCCTTTGTTACTTTGGTCCCAGCTCTCTGCAGGTCATTCACTCGGTCCCCCCATGTGGTTCTGGGATTTTTGCTCACCGTTCTCGTGATCATTTTGACCCCACGGGGTGAGCTCTTGCGTGGAGCCCCAGATCGAGGGAGATTATCAGTGGTCTTGTATGTCTTCCATTTTCTAATAATTGCTCCCACAGTTGATTTCTTCACACCAAGCTGCTTACCTATTGCACATTCAGTCTTCCCAGCCTGGTGCAGGTCTACAATTTTGTTTCTGGTGTCCTTTGACAGCTCTTTGGTCTTGGCCATAGTGGAGTTTGGAGTCTGACTGTTTGAGGTTGTGGACAGGTGTCTTTTATACTGATAATGAGTTCAAACAGGTGCCATTAATACAGGTAACAAGTGGAGGACAGAGGAGCCTCTTAAAGAAGAAGTTACAGGTCTCTGAGAGCCAGAAATCTTGCTTGTTTGTAAGATAAGATAAGATAAGGTAAGCCTTTATTAGTCCCACAATGGGGAAATTCCAGGATTGCAACAGCATAGGGATAGCAACACTCAGAGCAACAATCAGAAGGCAAGAAAAAAAACAACATCTAGTAAACATATGTCCATATTACTATAAATGTATATATATAGACACACAGTGCAGAGCATTATGGCTGGTGAATGTGCAGCAGAAAGTCTAAGCTCTCTCTCCGCGGATGCGGCGGGCCAGCTGGAAGTCTTTGGGCATGATGGTGACCCCCTTAGCGAAGAAGAGACCACCAGGTGGGCCTCGCTGGTCTCCTGCAGAGCCATGACGGCGAAGCTCAGGAAACGCAGGGCGGTCTTGAAGTCCTGAGCGATCTCCCTCACCAGGCGCTGGACGGGCAGCTTACGGATGAGCAGCTCCGTGGATTTCTGGTAGCGACGGATCTCTCTCAGAGCCACGGGCCTGTGACGGCGAGGCCTCTTCACTCTGCCGGTGGCCAGAGCGCCTCTCCGAGCAGCCCTGGTGGCTCGCTGTCTCCTGGGGGGCTTCTTCCTCCAGTAGATTTTATGGGCGGTTTGCTTGGTTCTTGCCATCGCTCTTTATTATTCTGTCTTATATTTCTTTCACGCCGCCTAAACTCCAGCCCGGCACCCGCGTCCTTTTTGCTACAGCTCCCGGTATGTCGAGTTTCCCATTAGCACCGGGCGGCGGCCAAGTGCTAGCTAGCACTAGCTCCTCCCCGCTGTAACGTCTCCCGCTGCAAACCGTGGCTCCGTCCGCCGACCCGGGAGACCCCCGGGGCGATCCGTGCGTCCGTGATATATATACAGAGTGAAAGGTGTAGAAAGAAGAAGGAAGATTAAAAAAAGGCTGTTGCAACAGGCAGCCGACTCGTGTGGCGCCGCCGGTCCGGCGGAACCGGAACCGGGGGTGACCAAATACTTATTTTCCACCATAATTTGCAAATAAATTCTTTAAAAATCAGACAATGTGATTTTCTGGATTTTTTTTCCTCATTTTGTCTCTCATAGTTGAGGTATACCTATGATGAAAATTGGAGACCTCTCTCATCTTTTAAGTGGGAGAACTTGCACAATTGGTGGCTGACTAAATACTTTTTTGCCCCACTGTATACCCACTGCTCTTATTTATATCTTCCGTATCTTCTTAATTATTGCTCTGAGTGTTGCTATCCCTGTGCTGTTGCAATCCTGGAATTTCCCCATTGTGGGACTAATAAAGGCTTATCTTATCTTATCTTATTAAGCCTGATGCTCTCTCTTGCCAGTTCGCCTCCGATTTGTCACCTTCCTCTCTCCCTCTTTCTTCCTCCTCTTCTCCCGAACCCATTCTGGCTCCTTCCTGCATTGTAGGTGCCCTCTCTTAGGAAACTGAGCAGATAGTCTGGCAGGCCCAGGCCTCAGAGCCTATTCTTGAGGGAGGCCCAAGTGACCGTCTGTTTGTTCCCTCTGCCCTTCAGAGTGACGCCATCTGCTGGGAGCACACCAGTTTCTTTGCTTTTCATCCAGGAGTCTTTCGTACCATCGAACTGTTGCAGCAAGTTTCAAAGTCTATGGACTTTGTTACAGGCCTCCTTCCATCACAGGGCAAAACTGTTATTCTCACCATTGTCGATCGTTTCTCTAAAGCCGTCCATTTAGTGTTTCTACCCAATTTGCCCTCAGCTGCCGAGATCGCTAATCTTCTCTCCCTACATGTCATCCCTACATGCCATTCGCCTTCATGGGATACCAATGGACATTGTGTCTGACCGGGGTCCTCAATTTACATCCCAAGTCTGGAAGTCTTTCTGCCAGTCCCTTGGCACCACAGTCAGCCTCACTTCCAGGTATCATGCACAGAGCAACGAATAAGCTGAGCGTGCCAACCAGTCCCTGGAAGCTGCCCTGAGATGTGTAGCTTCCTGTAACCCCACCACCTGGAGCTCCCATCTGACATGGGTGAAGTATGCTCACATTTCTGCTGTCTCCCCGCCAACCCCCTCTGTCCTCCCCCAAAGCCGCCTCCCTCTCCTCAGATCCTCGACGGCCAGACCACCTACACCGTGCAGAGGATTCTGGATGTTTGTCGTCGGGGCCGGGGATTACAGTATTTAGTTCACTGGAAGGGTTATGGACCAGAGGACAGGTCGTGGATCCTCGGTTTATATTTCCATGACAGAGAGATGGTCCGGGTCTTCCACTGGGCGCATCCTAACAAGCTCAGAGGGATGCCAGGAGACATCCCTTAAGGGAGGGGCGCTGTGATGATCTGGTGAGCGTGCTCCCCCTCCCCTCCTGTGTATTGTTCTTCTGTCTGTCTCCTGGCTCTGCAGCTCGTTAGTGCACCTACGTGAGTGGATGCACCTGCTGCTTCCTCGCTGCCAGCGTATAAAAGAACCAGTCTGTGAATGCTCCTTCACTGGACCGTTGGGAATTGTGCCTACGTTTAGGTCAAGTGCTTTAAATGTTTTAACCTAACTAGTGGTTAATCCCTTTCCCTCTTTTCCTCCTCAGATTGCTGCCATCGCAGTGGTGTGTCCCCTGGATCTGTGCACACTCACTTGCCCTTCCACCATCCTGCCTGAGGGTTCTCTACTCCACTTAAGTTACAGACACCTGGACTCTTGATTCCCTAAGGCATCGGGGCAGATTTCTTTGACCCTGGCAACACATGATGGTTGGACAACCTCTAACATACACATACACTACTGGAAGCAGAGCAACCAAAAGAAATGCTACAAAAGGAAGAGAATAAACTATCAGGAATAATTCAATACATCCTGCATACATTAGGGGCAATAGTGGCTCAGGAGGTAGAGCAGGTTGTCCAATAACTGGAAGGTCACATCCTGCCCCCCCCCCACCCCACCCTGCCATTGTGTCCTTGGTCAAGACACTTTACCAACCTTACCTCCAGTGTGTTCATGACACTGGCATATGAATGTGAACAAATGTTTGGTGGTAGCTGGAGAGACTGTTGGCATAGATTGGCAACCACATTTCCACCAGTCTGTCCCAGGGCAGCTGTGACTACAGAGGTAGTTTACCACTACCATTGTCTGTCTGTGGAGTGAATGAATAATGGACTCATTGTAAAATGTCTTTGGGTGTCAGGAAAAGTGCTATATAAATGCAATGTTATTATGGAACAGTTATAAAAATGTAGGGTGTGAATGTAGGTCAGTGATTCTTAGTGTGTTTAGGCCAGCAGAGAAGGACTTGCTGGGCCTGATGGCCCACTACTGTTTTCCCATTCCAGGAGCACACCACTGCAGACATGAGTCCTGTAAGTATACTATATATCCTATAGCCTTCTTTCCATTTTTCTTCAATGTGATATTGATACAGAGTATTAGCTGTCACCAGTTTGAAAGTGTAAGCAGTAATTGTCACCATGGGTTGAGATGCCGTCTCGGCACTCAGCCCATGTTTTCCCTCATCCCTGCTTCCCATTGAGCAGCGTCTCAGCTGGCCCCCAGCTGGCAGCATTATGGACGGCTGGGGCCAATTAGTCTTCATCAGCTGGGGCGCTGCCAATGAGGATAAATAGGAGCAGCCTCGATGACTCGGGGCTGCGACATAAACACATTGCTAAGCTGAAGCCCCTTCGTCTGGTGTCAGCTTATACTCCTCTTGCAGCATTCCTGTGTTTGTATCCCGCTGTGAGTATGTACATCTTGTTACCCCCACGTCCGGTACGAGCTGCTTACCTCTGCGCTGTGCAACCTGTGAGTGTACCTCTGCATGAGTATCTGTGCTCTCCTCATCCCTTATCCCTTACCCAAAATAAACCATCACGACTCACTGGCTTGTCCCTGGCTCTGATTGCCCGGCTCCCTAGAGCCGGATATGACAGTATGTCGCAGCCAGAAGAGTTGCCGGCGGCCGTGAGTCGCTGTGGAAATGTACCTTTCTGTCCGGGTGTCAGCGCTGCTAGCATGCCGTTTCCCAGGAGTCACTTCCGGCGCCAGGGCGACGAGCTGAGGTCCATCTCGGAGGCTGTCGACGGGACATTCTTCACCCTGCACGACGCCTCCAACGCGAGACACTGGCATCCGGGCCGTGCTGAGGAACTCCTGGACTGTCACCCTCACTCTCTGTACCATCTGGAGGACAGTGCCAGGATAGACGCTGCAGGTACACAGCGAGAGAAGCTCCACGGGGTGGATGGAAATCCCGGCAGGGAGTCGAAGTGGGCGACGTTTTTCCCCGCTTCGGAGTCCCGTTCCTGCCGCTATTCCAGTCCGGGAGTTCGCGCCAACCAGAGGACTTCCCCCGACCTGCGCCACGTCACTCGGGATTCCCTTCAAGGAGCCGCAGCTGACAGCAGTTATGTCCGGGGTCGAGTGGCTGTCGCGAGCTCCACTGTGTTTCCTGTCACCACCTTCAGGCATGTGGCGGCGGCAGTGAGGTTGATGGAGAGGACTTCAGGGCTACGAAGCTTTCCCGTGCTCGGCGCCTTCCTCGCCTCGATCTCCAATCTGGAGCGGCGAATCCTGGGTTTCCCCCTCGCTTCGTTCCCCGGGAATAGCCGCCATCACATCGCCGAGTCACCTCTGCACGAACCTCGTCCGGATCCAGTTCTGAGCCATTGTCAGGACAGTTCCTCCCACGCAGCTGTCATCTCTTCGCCTCGTCTGTGTGGAGATTCTACAGCCCCGTTCCCTGAGCCTCATTTCCCCGCTGTCATTTCTGGACATTCGGGCTGGCTCACCCCGGCTGTTTTCCCCTCATCCTCGACGCGCTTTCTGACTGCTGTGTGTGCCTGGAATTCCGGCCTGGTGAGCTCTCTGCTGGAGACAACGCGAGCGATCCTCAGACGAACTCCCGGGGGGTCCTCCGTTATCGCCGGGCGGGGAGAGGAAGAAGCAGAATCCACTACAGCAGGCGATACTCAACCTCCAGGGGGCAGGCAAGTCATTGTTTTTTCACACCTGCTTAATGATTTGCTCTGTCACATCCCTGGAGGAGAAGTTCAGGGTTAGCAGCTCCCTGAACTCTCCCCACCTGCTGTAACCTGTATTCCTAATCCCGCATCCTCTGTGTCTCTCTCCGCCGAGCGGTCCCCGGCTCCGGGTCAGCGTGGTGGGATATGGAGAGGGCCTGTGGTTCCGCAGCTACATTGCGGACGGAGGAGGGGGACTGACTGCTGCGTGGAGTCTACGCCGACGATTGAGCGTCCCCGGGTCTCCACGGAGGAGCGGTTCGGTCCAGCGGGATGAGATTCTTCTGGCTTCACGCCGAGTGGATCGTCGGCGGGGTTACCTGAGCTGGAGGAATCTCAAGCTGCGCTGACCATCGTGCTGGCTGCGGGGCCCGACGCGGCTAGATGGGAGCCTGACAACGACCTGACGACGGATCCTGGATCTTCGCAGTCCTGGACGGCGTCAGAACCCGAGATCAGGCGAGTGCTCTCCTTTCTTTTCTCTCTTTTTATCTTTGAGCACTTCAGCCTATCTCCAGGGGAGACGAGCAGGGTGCAGCCGCCCGCTGCGTCTGAGCTCGTCTCACCGGGTTCTGGCGCTGCCGGTGATCCTGATCCCGGTTCTGTTTTCTCTTCTGAGCCTTCTTCCAGGGTCACCGGCGAGGAGTTGCTGTTCCTCGTGGTGCTGGAGGGTCCGGGTTCAACGTTGGAGGTCGGTTCTGGTGCAGTGTCCAACGTGGGTTCGCCCGAGACCCAATCGGGGTCCGACGTGGGTTCGCCCGAGACCCAATCGGGGTCCGACGTGGGTTCGCCCGAGACCCAATCGGGGTCCGACGTGGGTTCACCTGAGGCCCAATCGGGGTCCGACGTGGGTGCTGCCCCAGTATTGTCCAGGTCCGGTGAGGAGGTGGCCGTTTCCCTGCGGCCTGACGCCCGCTGCCCTCGTCATCGGCTCTCCCCAGAGCCTCTTCCACCGGGATCCGCTCTGATCCTTCGCCCGTCTCAACGGTCCTGGTGGTTGAGTGATGCGGGTCGACGACCCGACCCACAGAACTTTCGGTTCAGTGATCTGGTTCCCCCCACTGGTCTGTTTCCCTCTGGGCAGCCTGGTTCGGCTGCCGGTGGACTGGATTCCTGGGATCTGGGTCCAGAGTTCGCCGTCCGAACACTTCTCTTCCCCTGATTCGCCAGCTGGACAATGGGCGGGGAGATCTCCGGAGCCATCTCGGCTATTTTTGGACTCTGCCTGCCATGCACCTCGGGTGTCACTTTCTTTTATCGTTATTAAGGTCACTTGGGTGTAGTATTTTGTCCTGTTGGTGGATTCGTATTTATAGTGCTGTGTGTTTTCCATCGCTCATGCTCAGCATTTTACTTTTTGTACTATGTTTTTAGTCCCGTTTTTGCATTGTAGAGTTATGTTTTGTTTTCCATAACACCATGCTCTGCAGTTATCCATTTATTCCAGTCACTTTCATTTCTTTAGGTGACTGGGTATTTATATATTCGTGTGTGTGGGTTTTTCTTTGCCTGCACTCAGTATTTCTCTTATGTCCTGTTTGTTCATTATAGAGTCATGTGCCTTGTTTTTCGTAACACCATGCTCTGTAATTGTCTATTTGTTCCAGTCACCCTCACTTTTCTTGGTGACTGTGTGTGTATGTACTTAAATTAGCGCTGTGTATAGGTTCCCCTTTATTTAACCGTACTCAACATTTTTTTTGCCCTGTACCTTTTTGGTGGTTCTTTTTTCCTTGCTCTGGGTCACGCATGGTTGGTACTCTCTGGGTAGTATGTAACCGGCGTGCTGACCCAGTTCTTCTCCCCATCTGTACCTGGGTTAATTATTCTGTTTTGTCAGTATTGTATTTGGGTTTTTCTTTCCCGCTACCCTACATTGCCCCATTGGTGTTGTCCTTCCCTTGGCTTCTTCCCCTCCGGTCCGCCTCCCTTCCTCCCACCCTAGGTGGTGGTGGGGGGGGGGGTCGTTCAGGAGCCCGACCTTGAGGGGGGGGCTCTGTCACCATGGGTTGAGATGCCGTCTCGGCACTCAGCCCATGTTTTCCCTCATCCCTGCTTCCCATTGAGCAGCGTCTCAGCTGGCCCCCAGCTGGCAGCATTATGGACGGCTGGGGCCAATTAGTCTTCATCAGCTGGGGCGCTGCCAATGAGGATAAATAGGAGCAGCCTCGATGACTCGGGGCTGCGACATAAACACATTGCTAAGCTGAAGCCCCTTCGTCTGGTGTCAGCTTATACTCCTCTTGCAGCATTCCTGTGTTTGTATCCCGCTGTGAGTATGTACGTCTTGTTACCCCCACGTCCGGTACGAGCTGCTTACCTCTGCGCTGTGCAACCTGTGAGTGTACCTCTGCATGAGTATCTGTGCTCTCCTCATCCCTTATCCCTTACCCAAAATAAACCATCACGACTCACTGGCTTGTCCCTGGCTCTGATTGCCCGGCTCCCTAGAGCCGGATATGACAGTAATGAATCATTCATTTAAATTTAGGACTGTAGGAGTCCTTTACATTACACTGTTATCTCAAGACCTGTGGTTAATAGATGCACTGTAGCACACATGTCAGTGCCCACCATGTTTCATTTGAATTTTGGTCATGCCCTTACTCTGAGAAATGTGTGACATGAGGACAAAGTAGTAAAATATATCAAGCTATACAGTATATACGTATATGTCCTATGAAACACAGGCAATATACATGTGAATTGTTTACATTTATTTATTCATTCATCTTTCCCTACAGGATGCTCAGTCATTAGTCAGAGGCCAGACCGTTTTCCAAATGCAGTGAAACAAAGCAAACTAGAAAGCTCTGGGAGAGTGCAAACCTCTACCAAGGCAGCAAATTTTCTCCCTCATATTTTAACTTCTAACAGCCCGTTAGCTGTTTGCAGACAGCGCCCTCTGCTGGTGAGCATCAAAACATCTGAGGAGACACTGCATTAATTTCCTTTTTAGAACGTTTATAAAAATCCTTGAGGCTGATAGTGATTCAGATCACTCCAAAAAATCTAATCGATTGGTCTTTGGTCCATTTCCAGACGCTTCTGAAAATTAGATTAAAATCTGTAAATACATACAGTATTTGAGCTATGCTGTTAACAAGCACACAAAAATAATTGAACACAGGCAACAACATAACCTCCTTAGCAGAGGTCATTTACAATTTTAACTAACTAAAAATTATTTTGCTGTTTTTACACCATATAGCATATCTGATTGTCACTGGTGGCATCCATGAGAGCCTGACAGTGGCCTGGAGATGTTGAAAGCCCACTGCAAGATGCCGTCAATGGAACTCTGCTGTGATAGAAAGGGCAGGAAAAAAAACACAATAGAATTAACTGCTGGTAGCCAAAGCATATGTAGTCATAAAACAGCCTTAGCATGGGGCCACAAAGATATCTGGAATGAACTCACAGTACAGCCACAATGTCACATTAAGTTTACTTTTCTGTGTATCTGACCATGTTCAAGAACTATAAGAAAGTTCAGACTTGAAAATAATGCAATCTTCTTACTAAATCATTTGTAACAGTGCACAGGCATTAGAAACACCATTACAAACCAAAAAAAAAAAAAAAAAACGCAATGAAAACACAGATTTTAAACATTTGCACAGAACAACAGCAAGAAGCAATGATGTTTTGAATTTTGTTGACTGTGATATGAGAAGAGCAGCCATCTTGTGCAGCGTCTGACAGGCATTGTTACATTTGCATCATGCCTTCTTCTGTGGTATTATTGACATGTAACTGAGCTCCACTCACATCTCCCAGGATGGAGTCCAGTTCATCTTTAGGAGGAGCGGGCTCAGACATGGATGCACTTTGATCATGAGTCAGAGCGTCTTGAACCACGGATGCAATCTGACGACAGACAGACAACACATAATGAATGTTTTATAACTCCATATAAACACTTTGCATTTAAAGTTGTCCTTTTTAGGATACATGAGAGCACACCTGTCCACCTGTGGATTCAGCCTCCTTCTCTGCAGAGCTGCCCCACGGTCTGGAGCAGGACACACAGATGGACTTTCCTCTATGAAACACAGACATGCTGATTTGAGTCTGACATGTGTAATGTTTCTATCAATCAAAATTATTCAACCCTCATTGCATTTTAGGTTTATTGACAAAGTTTACCATTTTTCAAGTCTTTGCAATAAACAAATTACACAAGAACAGTTTAAATAGTTAAATAAAACTAATATTACAAGAATTTTATCCAAATTCAACACTAAATCCTAGTTTCAATGACTACTGCAGTCTCAAAATTATTCAACCCCCTGAATAAAATTCTTCATAAGAGCACACATTTGTAAATCAGGTGTGGTCTCAAGCACACTAAACGCTGAAGGGCTCCATGCACAAAATCCAAGACGTACACCACTACTGACCCAAAAGCACAAGAAAAGTCAGCTCCAATTTGCTCATAATTGTATAAAAAAAGCCAAAGAGGTTTGGGGATTCTGTTCTGTGGTGCGATGAAACAAAACTGGAACTTTTCAGGCTTATGGATCAGCGGTATGTCTAGAGGAAGAAGAATGAAGCATATGCTGAAAAGAACACTCTGCCTAAAGTGAAGCATGGTAGTGGCTCAGTGATGCTCTGAGGCTGCTTTGCTTTCACTGGCACTGGAAATCTGCAGCGTGTGGAGGTCAAGATGGATTCACTCAAGTATCAGGAAATCCTGGGAGAAAATGTCCTGCCTTCTGCAAGGAAGTTGAAGCTTGGGTGTCATTGAACCTTCCAACAGTACAATGATCCCAAGCATACTTCAGAGTCCACCAAGGTTTGGTTTCAGAAGTCCTGGGAAGATATTAGAGTGGCCATCACAGTTGCCTGACTTGAACCTCATTGAAAATCTCTGGCGGGATTCGAAAAAGGTGGTTGCAGCACGCAAATCCAAAAATATTAGTGAACTGGAGGCCTTTGCACACGAGGAATGGGCTAATATTCCTCAGGAACATTAACAGAAGCTGGTGTCTGGCTATGCAACACATTTGTAGCAGGTCATAATAGCAAAAGGGTGCTCTGCTAAGTACTAAAGATGCTTGTCATGAAGGGGTTGAATAATTCTGAGACCACAATCATGATTAAAAGTGACATTTTGTGTTGAATTTGGAGAAACCACTTGTAATATTAGTTGTGTTGAGCTATCTAAATTGTTCTTGTTTGATTTGTTTATGGCAAACAGCTGCTAGTTTGTACATTTTGCCAATAAACTTAATTTGCAGCGGGGGTTAAATAATTTTGATAGCAACAAGTCATGTGGCTGCAGCCACCAAAATCATAAAGTCACCAAAATTTATAATAAAACATTTTTTCCCATGGTTTGTGCATATGATTTCTCATGGGTGGGGACTCTGTACCTTGTGCCAGTCCCATTAGCCTTTTCAGCTATGGTGATGTCACTGCATTTCATTACGTTTCACCATATTTTACAGTTTCAGAAGCTATCAGATCCTCATATGGAGGTGTGGTGGGGATGGAGAATAGTACCAAGAATAACACATCAGGGGCACCTCGTGGCCTGGTGATTATGACCCATACTGCAAGAAGATGTTACTCATATACAATGATCCCTGGTTCAAATCCCAGCCAGAATGATGGTTCCTACACTTAACTGTACTCTGACTGAGAGACTGGAGTGGTTGGTGCCACTCTTTTTTTTTTTTCTTTTTGACCACTGTCTGTTTACTTTGCCGATTCACTTGTGTGCTGGTGATTAACTTTATTTAAACATTAAATATGTGCTCAAGTATTTAAGGCTAGCATAGGGTTCATGTTAGTGTAATATGTTAGGGCAAGGGTCTACTTTAAACATACTACAGCTGTAACTCACCACCATTTCACTTCATGTAGTTCTATTCACTGCCACTAGTGGTCACTTTTTTAGCAAACTGTAGCTTCAGCTCCAGCCCAGTCTCAGCTAAATAATGTGCCTATCCATTGCAAATATTAAAAAAAGAAATAAAAGATGGTTTTGGCATATACTGCACAGTAAGAAAAACAGGCTATTTGTCAGCATTTTGGTTGAGAGTGAACTGTGTGAGTCAAGTTAACATCTGGAGTTTGGTTGGCATTTACTCAGAAGAGGAGGCATTGATTTATCAATAATGTATAAGATTAACCCACTAGAGATCGTCAAGTTCTGCTCATCTTATAGATTAAGTTTCCATTCATCATCTGCAGCTTTGGTATCATTTTGTAAAGTCACTGAAGCTCCCTTACATGCTATTCCCAACTGAAGGGGTCCATTTACAATCCATTAGCTACTATTTGCTAGATAACGATTGCTGCAAGCACAAACCCTTAATGCACATTGTGGATCAATACGAACATACAGGAAGTTACACAGGAAAGTTCCCAGAAAGAAATGTATGTACTTTGCACAGATTCCAAATGTTTTCTGTAATTATCCTTAAAGATGCTTTGTATAATTCTACATTTGAAGAAGACATAAGTGGCGGTCTTACTTGGGGAAGTGGCAGTGCACGTGGAAAACCTGCAGACACTGAACACAGTGAGTGAGGTCTCCTCCTCTGAGGTGGCAAACACCACACACCTCCCTCACACCAACCAGTTCACCACCTGAACACTGGAGACACAAATGACACATTTACCAAAGGAGGCCTGAGGAGAAGGTTGCCGTTCAACTGAGAAAGAGGACATGAAGTGAGAAGATGCCAGAATAGAGCTCATGAGTTCTTTACCTGGTTTCTGGACACATTCACAGTTGCTGTGACACTTGTGAGTGAAGAAGGTGGTGGACAGTAAAAAGAGACATCAGTGATGGGGTTACTGGAGTTGGTGTTAGTGTGTTGGTGAGGCTGAGTCGAGACTGCCTGAAAGTGGAAAATTATTTGACTCTCATCAGTATTAGAAAAAATATCTATCTAGCTATCTATCTATCATGGCTCTGGAGAAAATTTGCAAAACAACCTTAACTTACATGTAAAGGAATCCGGGCTTTCTCTCTTTTTACTCTGTGTACGCAGCACTTCTCACACTGCCAAGAGCCACTGCAGATTTTAAAAAAATGCAACTTGAAACTGTGTACTAAAGCAAAGACTTGTGATATTGTCTATGCCAGCTAATATATTTATACCAAAATTTATACCATAATGTTTCACCTTGGTATGGATATTAGAGGGGGGTCAAGGCAGGTTAAATGAAAAGCTTGAGGACAGCCGTCACAACAGATCAGCTCCCCTCCATCCTTACATACTGCACACTCATCGTCATTATAGTGAATCTGGACGCATCATCAGAGACATTAACAGAACATGTTAGATGTTAACAGACAGGTGGTTGTAGTTGCTGAGGGTAAACTGGCCTTGCAGGTCTACCGAGCTTGTCTTTGTCTCCCTCTGGTGGTGAAACGTGCTCTTCGCAGACTTGGATCTTGGCGCATTTGCCTCCAACAGACAAGAGTAAAATTCCCGATCAGCATTTAGAGTCTTTCTGGTGGAGCCTGTTGATGTTCAGTGAGGAAGAAAGATGATAATATAGATTCTTATTGTATTCTTATTTTAGCCCCCTGAGTCATTATATGTTTACCCAAGGAAGCAGTTTTACTAAAAAATTTTACATGAGGTATTCATCATAATTTACCCTCTGAGCCATACACCTCCTTTGTTTGCATCCTTTCTCTGGCTTCATGGCTGACTGGCCTCTCTGTAGAAGAGGTCATTGAGGACTGAAGGATTCCACTCTGGGCTGATGGAGATGTGTCTTGTATGACTGAGGAAGAATTTGACTTGGTTATGCATTTTGAGATAGAATAGCTTTGTTTAGATGTTCATGTTAACTAAAAGTGTTTGGAGTTACTGTTTTCAGATGGCGTGTGCGGGGCTGGAGCTTCGGTCTTTACTCTGTACAGCTTCACTTTGCTCCCTTGTGTCAAAAACAGAAACACACAGTAGAAGCTTTTTAACAAAAGAATGGCCACTGTCCCCTCCAGATAGTTTATGTTGTGTTAAAGCTCAGTCTGAGGAAAAATGCAGATTTTCTAGTAGAGTTTATTTGCAGTGATTGATGTCAACAGGTGAACCCCTTGTGAGCAAGCACTTGGTGATGTTGGAGAGAAAAAACTCCCTTTTAACAGGAAGAATCATCTAGCAGAACTAGGCTCAAGGTGCATTCAGACCAAATTTTTTGTGCAATGCAATTACATATAAAGTCAATGCAAACGCAAGAATACACTCAAATTTGCATCTGAGCCGGTTCATCGCAATAACTAATCAGCCTTGGGATTCCGCAATCACCAGAGTAAAAGTATCAAAACTAGAGAGTAAATTAGTTTGAAAATGAGACTGTCACTCACCAATAAACAGATGGACCAGAGGTCTGCAGCTCAGATGGAGTGTCTGTAGTTTGTATCCTGTTACTGATGTGCTAACGAGAGCTAGTAGCTAGGACTGTAAACAACCATCATCAAGGTACAGTTTCTGGAGGAGGCAGTGACATTTTCCCAAATGTGCCGCTGGATGAGGTTGTAAACCTAAATATGACAGCATTTTTGGGATTTCCACAGCAGGTAGAAAGCAGCTGCAAAAGTTATGAAAGCAACCCCATCCCTCTGCAAGGCTTTACAACTCGCTCAGATGTGAATTCACATGTATTTACACTGACTTTATGTGTAATCGTGACACACAAAAACTTTGTTCTTTTGCGTTTGGTCTGAACACACCTTCAGGGAGGGGCAGTCATCTGCTGTGACTGGTTGCAGGGTGAATGGACAGAGAAGAAGAATACATTTGTGGGAGAATACCTGCTCCATCACTTCTCCTGGCATGATAATGTGAATGCTGGGAGTTTGATCCTTTTTCCTCGTGGCTTCTTTTCTTGCTCTGGGAGTTTTTGTGACCTCCTCCAGAGGATCCAGATTCAGATTTGGATGCAGGCACTTCTTTTCCTGTCAAAGAGAATCGGCTGTGATAGCACATCTGACAGTCTAAACTTGTTTCGTGTTGCAGATACAAGTGTAAGCATTCAAATGTTTCTAATTAAATTTTCAATTCAATTCAATTCAACTTTATTTATATAGCGCCATTTCACAACAACAGTCATCTCATAGCACTATCAACTGTAGGGGGGACCCCCACAGTTGCAGAAAGACCCCAGCAATCAGGTGATCCCCTGTGAGCAAGCACTTGGCGACGGTGGAGAGGAAAAACTCCCTTTTAACAGGAAGAAACCTCCAGCAGAACCAGGCTCAGGGAGGGGCAGTCATCTGCTGCGACTGGCTGGGGGGTGAGGGGATAGAGAAGAGGAAAAGAACAGACATGTAGAGAGCAAACAGCACGATGGGGACTCAATCTATGGGAGAGAACAAACAAATGTTAATGACCAGCAAAAAAAAAATATTTCATAGAGAGTGAAGAAAGGAGTGAGGCCCAGTGCATTACTGGAGGTCCCCCGGCTGACTAAACCTATTAGCAGCATAACTAAGGGAGGGTTCAGAAACACATGATCCCTCCCTAATTGTAGGCTAGATCAAAAAGGTAAGTTTTAGCCCTATTCTTAAAAACAGAGATCGAGTCTGACTCCCGAATCCAGATTGGCAGCTGATTCCACAGGAGAGGAGCTTGATAACTGAAGGCTCTGCCTCCCATTGTACTTTTGGAGATTCTAGGTATTACAAGTAATCCTGCATTTTGAGAGCGTAGTGCTCTGTTAGGATAATACGGTAGTATCAGATATGATCTCTCTTTCTAGTACCTGTTAAAACTCTTGCTGCAGCATTTTGGATCAGCTGAAGACTTTTTAAAGATGTTTTAGGACAGCCTGATAATAAAGAATTACAATAATCTAATCTCGAGCTAACAAAAGCGTGGATCAGCTTCTCAGCATCACTCTGAGACAAGATGCTCCTAATCTTGGCAATATTACGCAAATGATAGAAGGCAGTCTTAGAAACAAATTTAATATGTGAATTGAAGGACAAATCCTGATCAAAAATAACTCCAAGGTTCCTCACAGAGCTATTAAGAGAAAGAGTAACTGCGTCCAAACTGAAAGTTTGATTTGGAAAGGAATTTCTAAGGTTTTTTGGACCAACAAGAATGACTTCAGTCTTATCCGAATTTAAATTTAACTAAAATTCAAACTTTTACAGTTGGATCTATTTCATCTGATTTTTGGTTGTACTTTAGGTTATTCATACTAGATCAAAGAATTAATACTTAGAATTCAGTCGTAAATGGTAAAAGGTTGGCATGTGAAACTAAATAAAAAACATCTTCATAGATTTTATGAGTATTTCATGCTGGAATGTATTTTACCCAGCAGCTTCTGCAGCTTTGGGTAGCTGTCCACATTGTAGTCTTTGGATAAGTTGGTCCAGAAGGCCTGGATGGTGGATCTGCTCTGCTCCAACACCCATGACAGGAGTGAGTACATGGCTTTGTGAATCCCTTCTTTACCCTCCTTCTCCAGTGTGTCCTTAAAACAGAGAGATGCAAGAGAGTTTTACAGTGTGGAGACAAGATATTCACCAAAGTCTCCAAATGGGGAAAAAAAAACCTTATTCACATATATGTGACTTACCTTTTTGGACAACAGGAAAGTGATTAAGATATGCAAGTTACTAGAAAAAAGTTAGCATTATTTCAAACAAATTTTGACAAAATCTTTTCTTATCTTTACCTTCAGCAGTTGCTCAGTGATTATGTTTTTGTCTGCCAAACCGTAGACAAGAGGGAAAGGGTCATCCACAGCCATAGCGATGTCTGTGCGCAGCTCCCTCAGCAGAGAGCGAAGGTTTGCTTCCTTAAACGCTTCCACTCTGGACATGATCTGCTTTGCTTTGTCCAAATGCCATATGAAGTGGCCTGGCAGAGCCTCAGATCAGAGATCAGATGTTTTGGGCAGAAGAGGTGTGTCCTTGTCAGTGAAGGAAATCAGTGCACATTGACTGATTAGATGTATTTGATCCTTTTGTATAGTCTTGGGTTTCTGTTTCACGCCCATGTACATCACTGCAGGGAGTAACTGTACTTCAAAGACTTTAAGAAACCGCATCTTGCGCCACAGGCTGCAGCACCATATTTGGGGCCCAGGGTGCAGCAGTGTATTTGGGCTCCATCCCACATGTGACTTGAATATCTCAAGCTTTTGATGGGCCCCCTTTCTACTGAGGTTCCCTAGGTATTTTCTTCCACCATTACCTCCAGTCTGAAGCCCCGGCTTGCACCACACGTCACGGACCTCTGGTCTCTGTGGAGTCGATTTGTCCACCAACGGCCTTAACGGCCTCTATCCAGGGGAATACCTGTCCTCGCATCAAGACAACTCAGTGACCTGATGTGTGACAGTTTTCCTCTTAAAAGGTTCTTTCCAGCTCAACTTCCCCCTCGCCTATCAGGTTTTCAAGCACTGACTCACCACAGGGAACTCAGAATAATTATGATGCTCCAACAGGCAGGAGAAAATTAACAAAGCAAACAATTACATGACTGACAGATTGATTGCATGACTGGCTTGCTGTTATGTTCTATGCCCATTTTGTCTGCTGCTGTTATTGTTTCATTCTGTTCCATACTGAATAAATCTCATACAATGATTGTCTTAAAAAGGGTTTACAAAAGAAAAAAAAAAAAAGCTTTTGACTCAATCGGCATTTTGAGGCAACATGCAGCACCTCCAGGAGAAAACATTTCATCCATTAATGACATTTAGCTTCAATATGACTGTGTGCATTTCACTGGTGCTTAATTCTTCATGTTTTATACATATTATTAAATCTCCAGCACTTAAACTTTGATTTAAAAAGGTCTTTTCAGTGATTCCAGGCAACCCATTGCCGTATATTGTCTACAGGACAGAATAAAATGTTGAGGTAATGTAATAAATAAAACTGAATTTAATCAATATCTATGATTTTTTTATACCTTCTGTCTGTGGTGTATGAAGTGCACTCTTCTTGAATTCTTTGATGTTTGTGCCCTTTGAACTGACTTACAATTTAAGATATATTTTGAGATGCTCTAGTAACTGAAATGATTAAGTATCCCTCGTACTTTTTTTGTTGTTGTTTTCTTGTGTTGGTTTGGATTTTTTTTTTTGTAGTTTATTGCTGTTTTTTGTCTTTTATGGACTGCACAGAATGGATACAGTTAGGCCCAAAAATATTTGGACAGTGACACAAGTTTTGTTATTTGTTGTTTTGTCTGTTTACGAAAACATATTCAGGATACAATTATATAATCAATATGGGCTTAAAGTGCAGACTCTCAGCTGTAATTTGAGAGTATTCACATCCAAATTGGAGCAAGGGTTTAGGAATTACAGCTCTTTAATACGTAGCCGCCTGTTTTTCAAGGGACCAAAAGTAATTGGACAATTGACTTAGAAGGTTGCAAAAAAAATAACAAGGCTGCATGGGCTCTTCCCTCGTTAACCTGTCATCAATTAAGCAGTTAAAAGGTCTGGAGTTGATTCCAGGTGTGGCGTTTGCATTTGGAAGCTGTTGCTGTGAACACACAACATGCGGTCAAAGGAGCTCTCAATGGAGGTGAAACAGACCATCCTGAGGCTGAAAAAAAAAGAAGAAATCCATCAGAGAGATAGCAGAAATGTTAGGAGTGGCCAACTCAACAGTTTGGTACATTCTGAGAAAAAAAAGAGTGCACTGGTGAGCTTGGGAACTCAAAAAGGCCTGGACGTCCACGGAAGACAACAGTGGTGGATGATCGCAGATTCCTTTCACAACCCTTTCACAACATCCACTCAAGTGAAGAACACTCTCCAGGAAGTAGGTGTATCAGTATCTAAGTCTACCATAAAGAGAAGACTTCATGAGAGTAAATACAAAGGATTCACCACAAGGTGCAAACCATGAATCAGCCTCAAAAATAGAAAGGCCAGAATTGACTTTGTCAAAAAAACACCTGAAGAAGCCAGCCCAGTTCTGGAACAGCATTCTTTGGACCGATGAGACTAAGATCAACCTGTACCAGAATGATGGGAAGAAGAAAGTTTGGAGAAGAATTGGAACAGCTCATGATCCAAAGCACTACATCTTCTGTAAAACATGGTGGAGGCAGTGTGATGGCATGGGCATGCATGGCTTCCAATGGCACTGGGTCACTTGTGTTTATTGATGATGTGACAAAAGACAGAAGCAGCCGGATGAATTCTGAAGTGTATAGGGATATACTTTCTGCTCAGATTCAGCCAAATGCAGCAAAGTTGATTGGACGGCGCTTCACCAATGATCCAAAACATACTGCAAAAGCAACCCAGGAGTTTTTTAAAGCAACGAAGTGGAATATTCTGCAATGGCCGAGTCAATCACCAGATCTCAACCCAATCGAGCATGCATTTCACTTGCTCAAGACAAAACTTAAGGCAGAAAGACCCACAAACAAGCAACAACTGAAGACAGCTGCAGTAAAGGCCTGGCAAAGCATCACAAAGGAGGAAACCCAGCGTTTGGTGATGTCCATGGGTTCCAGACTTCAGGCAGTCATTGCCTGCAAAGGATTCTCAACAAAATATAGAAAAGTAACATTTTACTTAGGGTTATGTTTATTTGTCCAATTACTTTTGAGCCCCTGAAATGAGGAGCGTTTGTATAAAAATAGCTACAATTCCTACATGTTTAATCATATATTTTTGTTCAACCCCTTGAATTAAACCTTAAAAGTCTGCACTTCAATTCCGTTGTAGTTATTTCATTTCAAATCCATTGTGGTGGCATGCAGAGCCCAAATCATGAAGATTGTGTCACTGTCCAAATATTTCTGGGCTTAACTGTATGTTCAAATTCAAACAACTTTATTTATCCCTCAAAGTGCAATTGATTTAAAAAGCAACTTGTACATTGATGCACCAAGTTGTGCAAACACTAGAGACAATAGACAATACAGGAAGTAAATAATATATGTTTAAAAAAAAAACCTATGTGTGACATTTAACAACCTTAAGAAGCGTTTAGTAGCTTTATTGCTAAGGGAATAAAGGACTTGGCATACCGATTAGTTTTGCTAGCAGGTAAAACATAACAGCGCCCTGATGGCAAAAGAGAGAATTCATTTGAGAGGACATGATCAGAAGACAGAAAGCATTCTGCTTTGTGAATAATCTGCTGGTTACAAAAGGAATTCAGATCTCTCTGTCTCACACCAATAATCTTGGAATAGATCTATCTTTAACTGTGAAACCATTAAACCAGCAGATAAAAGAATAACAAAGCAAACTCTCAATAAATGACTGATAAAAATGGCAGAGAATCATTTGACTCACTGAACAGGAGCTCACTTTCCTTAGAAGGTACATGCTCTGTTGCCCTTTCTTTGAAATGACCTCAGTATTTACAGTGAATTCCAGTTGATCTTCAAAATACGTACCAAGGTATTTGTATGACCTTACTGTTTCAACTTTGTCATTGTGAATTCTAGTCTCCTGAACAGCTTCTTTTTTCTTTCTAAAATCAAGAATTAATTCCTTGGTTTTAGACACATTTAAATTCAAAAAGTTGTCATCACACCAGGAGATAAAATCATTAAGAACCAAGCCATGCTCTGATTGTGGACCTTGAAGAAGGGACAGCAAAGCCGTGTCATCAAAAAATTTGACAATATAGCTGCCCTCATAATTGCTCCTACATTGATCTGTGTACATAATAAAAAAGAAGGGGTGAAAGGACACACCCTTGTGGTGACCCTGCATAAGTGCTCAGACAGTCCGAAAGGTGACCATTTACAAGCACCCTTTTTGAGTCTGACCACTTAAAAAGTCCGTAATCCAAAGCACAAGTTGGTGAGATAAATTAAAATCATAAATTAATCTTTCTGTTAAAAAATGAGGTTGCATGGTGTTAAAAGTTGATGAAAAATCAGCAAACAGAAGCCTGGCATGGGCCTGCGGTTTTTCTAGATGTTTATATACACAATTTAAAATTAAAAGCTTAGCATCCTCAACACCCTTTTTTGTTTGGTATGCGAACTGAAGTGGATCAACTTTATCTTGAACAGACTGCAGAACAAGATTCCTTATAATTTTCTCAAAGATTTTCATCATTAAAGATGTTATAGCCACAGGTCTGAAATCTTTGAGTTCTTTAGGAGAAGTGGACTTAGCAATAGGCACTACTGTAGACGATTTCCAGATGGCAGGAATATGACTGCAGTTCAGACATCTGGAACATATAGTGAAGGACACTGCTAAGCTGATCAGCACAATACCAGAGTGTACGGCCACAGATAAGATCTGGACCTGGAGCCTTTCTAATATTAACCTTTTTAAGGTAATCCCTAACACTTTCCTCTTTAATAATGATATTGTTATCTGAAGAAAGAGACTGTTTAAGGCAGGACATTTTCACAGAGAAATGTTTGTGTCTGTTAACTGTTATGGTGAATAAAGCTCTAAAAAACCCATTATGTTTCATAAGTTAGCATGATAATGTTAGCACTAATGTTAGCATATGTTTGCGTATGCGTTGTTACGCATGGCACCACAACGCCATGCGTTGTGGCGTTTACATTTTGGTGAGCTCTCTGGACCATCCTACGTGTGGACGAATGGGCAAAAATTCCCTCAGATGCACTCTGAAATCTTGTACAAAGCCTTCCCAGAAGACTTGTTATAGCTATAAAGTGGGGACTGACTCCATATTAATGCTCCTGGATATATGGGATGTCATTAAAATAATGTGCGGGTGTCCTAAACCCTCCGTGCGCTCTTCCATTTGCGCACAGAGGAGAGAAGGAGAAATGAGGATTTAATCGCTGGGGTTTCCACACACACATTTATTGACACAGTCCACAGAAGAAACTACACAAAATGGTGGAGCAGCTCGGGCTAAGGAAAGAGTCCAACTGTAATGCTAGGCTGTACAGGGAAAAGCGTAGCAGTTGTCCCGCAAAGGGAAACGCTATCAGCGTCGCGACACAACTGCACAGAGAAACGCTACAATTACTTACAGCCTAGCGATCCGGGTCCTCTAGTGGAGCAGCAAGCGCACTCCAAATAGTCCTTCGTTGACGTGATGGTTAGGCGGTGGAGCACAGCCGTCTAACACATACAATGAACCAGCAATGTTTGTCCAGCAATGAGCTGCTTATGAACAAATGCCGCTGATGTGGCAAATAAGGAACACCTGGGCGAGACGCGGGGAAGATGATTACCGGGGTAGGAAACAGCTGATGGAGTCAAGGGCGAGCGAGGGGGCGTGGCTGGACCGACAGACTGTCAGTAGCGTGGGAGAAAGTAGGTCACAATGCAGATAACAGCTGCCGGTCAGGCAGTGGCTAAGGATTAGAAAATACACAATGTGCACATACACAGTAGCACCAAAAAAACCCAAAGCAATTGAGACCAAGCCAGGGAAAGCCAAGCCGGCTTGGCTCGTGACAGAGCCCCCCCTTTAAGGGGTGGATTCCCAGACACCCCAAGTAACATCAATTCCCCCCCCCCCCCCGACAGGAACAACAACAACAAACAACACGAACTCGGGTGAGAGGTAGGGGGAACAGGAAGGAGGGAACACAATACCCCGCCCAGGGTCCATGATTAACCCCCCCAAATCCATGGGTGTTGAAGCTCAGGAGGCCGCCCAGAGTCCCAGGCCCAGCAGAAGGTCCGGTGTATGGCGTCTGGTGGCCTGCCGGGAAACGTGGGTCACCTGACCTGAGGAGTCAATTCTTCTGGCAGCCGGCCAATGTTGCTCAGCCACCAGGACTGAAGGAGAGAAGCAGGAGGCGGCCTGCCCACTGGAAGGCTGACTGATGAGTACCCGGACCGGAGAGAGGGAACCTCCATGGCGTCCTTCGGGTGGTCTGCAGTGGCACCGTTGGTGGCCCCTGACCGGGCTGGCTCTGCTGCACCCACGATGAACTCCAGCGAGAAGCCTAACTGTGCCCACGGTGGCCCCTGACCAGGCCAGCTCCGCTGCACCCACGATGGGCTCCAGTTGGAGCTATAACACTGCGTCCATGGTGACCTCTGGCTGAAGCTCTGCCGCGTCCATGGCAACCTCCGGCTGAGGCTCTGCCGCGTCCATGGTGAGCTCCGGCTGAGGCTCTGCCGCATCCATGGTGACCTCCGGCTGAGGCTCTGCTGCATCCATGGTGGCTCCTGACCAGGCCAGCTCCGCTGCACCCACGGTGGACTCCAGAGGGAGCCTAGCTGCATCCATGGTGGCCTCCGGCTGAAGCTCAGCTGCACCCGCTGTGGCCTCCGGCTGAGGCTCAGCTGCACCCGTGGTGGATCCCGACCCAGAGCGTGGTGTCCATGATGGGTCCGGGCAGTAGCACAGCACCCACATTGGGCTAATCCTGGGACGCAGCCCCCACGAGGGTCCAAAACCAGCTTGCTGGACCCAAGGCGATGCGGCCTACGGAGGAGACCACACGACGACCTCAGACCCACGCGGGGCTGGACCCACTCTTCCTCCAGCGTGGGGATGCCAGCTGCCATCTCTCCCTTGCGGCGACGAGGTCAACGGGTCCGGGGCATCATGCGCTCCACAACAGGTGAGTGAAAAACAGTTCGTTAGCGAAAAAGGTAATGTGTGGGTGAACCCGCTAAATCCTCTTAATTGGCTGGTTCATTCTGTCATAAACCCTCCGTGCGCTCTTCCATTTGCGCACGGAGAGAAGGAGAAATGAGGATTTAAACGCTGGGGTTTCCACACACAAATTTATTGACACAGTCCACAGAAGAAACTATACAAAATGGTGGAGCAGCTCGGGCTAAGGAAAGAGTCCAACTGTAATGCTAGGCTGTACAGGGAAAAGCGTAGCAGTTGTGCCGCAAAGGGAAACCCTATCAGCGTCGCGACACAACTGCACAGAGAAATGCTACAATTACTTACAGCCGAGCGATCTGGGTCCTCTAATGGAGCAGCGAGCGCACTCCAAATAGTCCTTCGCTGACGTGATGGTTAGGCGGCGGAGCACAGCCGTCTAACACATACAATGAACCAGCGACGTTTGTCCAGCAATGAGCTGCTTATGAACAAACGCTGCTGATGTGGCAAATAAGGAACACCTGGGCGAGACGCGGGGAAGATGATTACCGGGGTAGGAAACAGCTGATGGAGTCAAGGGCGAGCGAGGGGGCGTGGCTGGACCGACAGACTGTCAGTAGCGTGAGAGAAAGTAGGTCACAATGCAGATAACAGCTGCCGGTCAGGCAGTGGCTAAGGATTAGAAAATACACAATGTGCACATACACAGTAGCACCAAAAAAACCCCAAAGCGATTGAGACCAAGCCAGGGAAAGCCAAGCCGGCTTGGCTCATGACAGAGCCCCCCTTTTAAGGGGTGGATTCCCAGACACCCCAAGTAACATCAATTCCCCCCCCCCCCCCGACAGGAACAACAACAACAAACAACACGAACTCGGGTGAGAGGTAGGGGGAACAGGAAGGAGGGAACACAATACCCCGCCCAGGGTCCATGATTAACCCCCCCAAATCCATGGGTGTTGAAGCTCAGGAGGCCGCCCAGAGTCCCAGGCCCAGCAGAAGGTCCGGTGTATGGCGTCTGGTGGCCTGCCGGGGAACGTGGGCCACCTGACCTGAGGAGTCAATTCTTCTGGCGGCCGGCCAATGTTGCTCAGCCACCAGGACTGAAGGAGAGAAGCAGGAGGCGGCCTGCCCACCGGAAGGCTGACTGATGAGTATCCGGACCGGAGAGAGGGAACCTCCATGGCGTCCTTTGGGTGGTCTGCAGTGGCACCGTTGGTGGCCCCTGACCGGGCTGGCTCTGCTGCACCCACGATGAACTCCAGCGGGAGCCTAACTGTGCCCAAGGTGGCCCCTGACCAGGCCGGCTCCGCTGCACCCACGATGGGCTCCAGTTGGAGCTATAACACTGCGTCCATGGTGACCTCCGGCTGAAGCTCTGCCGCATCCATGGTGACCTCCGGCTGAGGCTCTGCCGCATCCATGGTGGCCCCTGACCAGGCCAGCTCCGCTGCACCCACGGTGGACTCCAGAGGGAGCCTAGCTGCATCCATGGTGTCCTCCGGCTGAAGCTCAGCTGCACCCGCTGTGGCCTCCGGCTGAGGCTCAGCTGCACCCGTGGTGGATCCCGACCCAGAGCGTGGTGTCCATGATGGGTCCGGGCAGTAGCACAGCACCCACATTGGGCTAATCCTGGGACGCAGCCCCCACGAGGGTCCAAAGCCAGCTTGCTGGACCCAAGGCGACGCGGCCTACGGAGGAGACCACACGACGACCTCAGAACCACGCGGAGCTGGACTCACAACATCATTGGGCGGTGAGGCCGGCTCCATGAGGACCCCTGGAGATGATGGTTCTTCTCCGGCAACCCTGAGCTCGAGCTCCACCACAGTCCAGGACTCCGTCAATCCTGGTGATGAATCCTTGGGCCCGGCCTCCAGGAGGACCAGCTCAGGCTCCCAGTCTGCCGCAAACAGCTCAGTAGCTGGCAAGATGGTGTTGGCAGTCCTGTTGTCCACCTGCAGCAGCTCCAATGTTGAGGATTCCTCCGGCGAGGCTGCAGGGGGACCTCTCCATGGTGGCTCCGGGCAGGAATCATCTGGAGCCACTGGCTCCTCCACCGTCTGTTGACCCTGGCCCTGGGCCGACAGGTCCTTGGGGTGAATTGTAGGAGACACGGAGAGGGGGAAAAATGGGTTAGTGTGTGCAGCTGGAGGAGAGGACCCAGCGGACTGCTTATGCTGGGCCCCTCCCTCGGGAGACAGGCAAGATTCAGTGTCATTAGCTGGTAAACAATGAAGAAATACTTGCCTGTCTTCCCGGTCATCATCGTTCCCAGCTGCAGGCAGGAGACAATCCTCCCTTTCCATGTCCATGGTGACATGGGCCCCATCGGAAGCTTGTGGAGGAGCTGTCTCCACGACGACGGAGGAGGGTGTTACCGGGGTGGACTCGGCGGACCTCACGGCAGCTGGAGGGCAGAGGGCTGCCGAAGGTGAAGAGGAGTTCTCCCTTTGTCTTCTAACTGACGGGTTGGTGTTGGCAGTCCTGGTCCTACGATGCTCCTCCTCAACCTGGCGGTTGGCTGTGGCGAGCAGGTTCACCCACTCCTCGTCAGATGGTGCATTCAGGGTCAGTGTAGGCGTAGGAGTTGAGACCCTCACCGCTGGTGAAGCGCGTCCATGGACCTCCCTCTCACGGCATTCCTCTTCAACCCGGTGGTTGAGCGCGGTGAGCATAGCTGACCACTCGTCATCCACCGGCGTGGCTGCGGAGGGACGCCTCTGCACAGGCTCCTGAGCAAGATCGTACAGGACCTCAACCTCCTCCATCATCTGGCGGCCCGGTTCTTGATCCGGCAGGCCCTCAGGACGAATGGGAGGAGACACAGAGGGGAGAAAAAGTGAGTTAGTGTCTGCAGCTGGAGGAGAGGACCCAGCGGACTGCTTAGACTGGGTCTCTCCCTCGGGAGACAGGCAAGATTTAATACTATTAGATGGAGAAGATGGAAAAAATACTTGCCTGTCATCCCGGTCGTTGGTCTTGACAGCTGCAGATAGCAGACAGACATCCCTCTCCGTGTCAGCAGTGATATGGCCCTCTTCAATGGATGGAGGAGGAGCCGTCTCCGTGGCAACGGAGATGGGCGTTCCCGGGGTGACCTCAGCGGACCTCACCGCTGCCGGAGGAATAATGGCAGCTGACGGAGGAGAGGGCCTCTCCCGGTGCTTCCACGTAGAACGATGCTGTCGGGGCGGAGTTGGAGATGCCCGGGCTGAGGCTGGCTCTTCGGGCTGAGCTGGAGAGGGAGCGGATAACCGATGAGGGGAATAACTCCGCTTCGGCTCGGCGGAAAGTGTCCTCGCCGATAACACCCAGGGAATGAGTGCTCGAGTGCGCAGACCATGGACAGCAGCTCGGTGAATTGTGGACATCTCCAGAGACCGGGATGCGCTTCCAGGACATCCATAGCCCCTAGCAAACATTCCCATTTCTTCTTGGGGCCACGGGACGCGAGAGCCTCTTCCACGAAGTCCTGGATAAACTCCGCTACCCACTCTTCCTCCAGCGTGGGGATGCCAGCTGCCATCTCTCCCTTGCGGCGACGAGGTCAACGGGCCCGGGGCATCATGCGCTCCACAACAGGTGAGTGAAAAACAGTTCGTTAGCGAAAAAGGTAATGTGTGGGTGAACCCGCTAAATCCTCTTAATTGGCTGGTTCATTCTGTCATAAACCCTCCGTGCACTCTTCCATTTGCGCACGGAGAGAAGGAGAAATGAGGATTTAAACGCTGGGGTTTCCACACACAAATTTATTGACACAGTCCACAGAAGAAACTATACAAAATGGTGGAGCAGCTCGGGCTAAGGAAAGAGTCCAACTGTAATGCTAGGCTGTACAGGGAAAAGCGTAGCAGTTGTGCCGCAAAGGGAAACCCTATCAGCGTCGCGACACAACTGCACAGAGAAACGTTACAATTACTTACAGCCTAGCGATCTGGGTCCTCTAATGGAGCGGCGAGCGCACTCCAAATAGTCCTTCGCTGACGTGATGGTTAGGCGGCGGAGCACAGCCGTCTAACACATACAATAAACCAGCGACGTTTGTCCAGCAATGAGCTGCTTATGAACATACGCTGCTGATGTGGCAAATAAGGAACACCTGGGCGAGACGCGGGGAAGATGATTACCGGGGTAGGAAACAGCTGATAGAGTCAAGGGCGAGTGAGGGGGCGTGGCTGGACCGACAGACTGTCAGTAGCGTGGGAGAAAGTAGGTCACAATGCAGACTAACAGCTGCCAGTCAGGCAGTGGCTAAGGATGAGAAAATACACAAAGTGCACATACACAGTAGCACAAAAAAACCCCCAAAGCGATTGAGACCGTGCCAGGGAAAGCCAAGCCGGCTTGGCTCGTGACAGCGGGTGGCCAAATACTTTTGTCCATATAGTGTATCGTATGAAGTCGATATATCTGATAAGCCCACACAATGTGAAAGACTACAAACAGAATGGATAAACCAGTACACCTTCTGTTAAACAGTTTGCTAAACCAGAATCACACTGTTTTAATTGTTGCAGACTGGTGTATCAATTTATGTACTTCAGTCCATATAACTGTTTTTTTTTCCCCTAATATATCAACAAATATATCAACAAGCTTGGAAGCTTCTCTCATTCTAGGGTGATTGTTCTGGGCAGCTTCAGTCTCACAATGAAAGCATGTGTCTCATAACAGACGCTGTTTTACTGCAGTTTCCAAAACTAGTTTTCTCTCGTAACATGAAAATGCTGATACAGTTAAATCTGAAACCAAAACCTACTCTTCTATTTGACTTTGCTAACAACAAAATCCTTGTTTATGCCACATACTGTAATCTCTGAGTAACAACAGAAACAAAAAAATGGATTCAGAGAGAGCAGATCATTTTTATGCAAGGTAAATGTTGATGTTAGGAGAGTGAAGCCCTTTAATCTGTAATTTATTAATCATTAAACATTATTACATTATTCATACTGGTGAACAAAGACCACTTCTACAGAGGGACCTTCACAACATACATATTACATTGTTATATACAGTGCGGTGCATAACAGTGGTCGTTATACGTGTATTACTGGGACGGAGGAAGGAGGAGACTGAGGGGAGAAAGGCAAGAGGGGAGGAAAGGAGAGGACTTTTCCAAGGAAAGGGAAGTTGTGATAGTTAGTTATCTCTTTATTACTTTGCATTTTTTTTAAACCACAGTACAGTTTGTTCTATAAAAGTTAAACCCATAGAGAGCGATAGAGTGCCACATTTTCACAGCTACTGTAATGTGAACCTACTGGAAATTGACTCTTGTGGGAATATCAAATGAGATACGTCTTGTCATGAGATGCTATAGAGAGAGATGCTATAAAACATTCTAAGATAGTCGAGCGTGTCCCAGAGCATGGAGACCCTGGAGGACAGGCCAAACAATCAAAGATCAAAGATCAGATCAGCGTGCATGCGTGCTGCAGACATTCAGATGTGTTCAGCCATCTAGGAAAAAATGACTGACCCCTCAAACTATTTCTCATTCTGTGTTTAGGCATCATTTTTGGTGCTTTTCCCCTTTTATATATAAAAAATACAAAACATAAAGGCAAAAAGAACTCCATTATTTTTTCCTTTTTCCATTAATCCCCAAACTGTTTTTTTTTTGTGTGTTCATTTTCATTGTAAGTTTTTTTCTTCCCTTTTCTCCACCAGTCACTTACATATTGACAAAGTATACAATATTTTACAACTGAACAAGACTGAAAGATAACATTTGATTTGTCCAATCAGATACAAGGCCCGCATCCCATATCCAATTAGAGAAGTCAACTGGAAGCTAACCGGTAGTAAGCAACACAACAAGCCTATGGTGTGAAGGAAGCTGTCCAAATGCAGCTCTGCATTAACATGAGCACCCGCCCTCGGGCACAGTGGGCTCCGCTGGCTTGTCCAGCTTGATGTCGATCACTGGGGATTGTCCAGTTAAGAAAAAGTCACATGGTTGGTGAAATTACTAAAGTCAAACATGAGATACACGGCATGTTACAAACAGGCAATGCAATGGAGTGTGTGTGTATGTGGAGTAGGGGCTTAGACTTGGTATATAGGATGCAGAATCTACAGGGTTCAGTTGGAAATGAAATAATGCAAGCTGAAATATGTTGCATTAACTTCATATATCGAGTGTGGAAAACGATATTTCAGTTTTGCATATATCCTGTAAATATAGCAGAATTGGCAATAAAGTTGACATAACTGAGATGAGAAGGAGAGTGTTTTTCTCAGACTTCTGGACAATCTGACTTCTCTTTGCAATCTAAGGAGTGACCCTCCTAACTATTAGGGAAAAAATACATTTTAGACCGTCTTATTATTATGTTTATATCAATTCTTATTTATCTTTATCAAATTATTGTTTATGACTGACTCATGATCAGTGTTGGGCAAGTTACTAAAAATAGTAACAATTACAGTTACTAGTCACTTCTTTTCAAAAGTAATTGAGTTACTTTACCAATTACTGCATGATTAACGTAACTATTTACTTGGAAAAGTAACTTTCATGTTACTTTTAAATGCATACTTAAATCATCTTGAACACATAGCAAGAAAATTTAATTAATGGATTACATTATGGGCTTATTAATGTCAGGCTGAAAACAGACTGTTTCAGACAGAGCTTTTAGAACATGTTCAGTCTGCTTTATACTGCCTTGAGAGCTCGTACTGTGGGGAAAAATCTGAAGAAAATCAACATGATATTGCCAGTAATTTCCTCATTCTGGAGTGAGAGTTGGCAACACTGCATAAAGCTACCCATGTTTATCTTACCTTTACGATATGGAGTTAATCCAATGTGCAGTGATCCAAAGAAAATGTCCATTATCCACAGTCCAAATATCTGCTGTGACAGAGACATGATCCAGTCCCTCAAATTCCTTTTGGAGATCAAAATCCATTTTTGAATAATATTTATCCAGGTAGCAAGTAAATGTGCTTTAACTTCAGTGGATCACAGTCTCAGCTGTGTGATGGAAAGTCACTGTTTACATCACGTCTTCAGTCTGTAATGACATATCTGGCAATCAGTCGGTTTAATTCTTGCTGGGTCACAAACTGTCCAGATGCATACCTGTACTTGAAATCCAGCTGTGGCTGTTGAGACAAAAGTATTTCCACTTTACATCCAGCTGTGGCTGTTCAGATAGCATAGATCCACTAACACGGTGTTCCTAGCATAGCTACCCATTACTTAGCACTAGCTTTGTCAGAGCTTTGTTGGTGTTTTCAGGCACTTCTGAAGATTGCTGTAGGTCTCAACTGGCACTTAGCTTCCAACTCACCAATATGCTTTTGTCCTTAACCGCGACAAAGGAAAAATAATCTGTCTATTTCCACAAAAACAAAGTAGCTTCATCTTTTCCTCCGCTCAGTAGACTCGGCTCTCTGCAACAGGTCATGCTGACTGACGGCTCGTCTCAGCTACAGTAGGGTCAGTTTATATATTCATTTATTTGCGCTAAAAATATCTATCCATATTAATAAAACGAGTAACTCATCTGATCAAATTTCAGTAACTGTAACGCATTACTGAATTTTTTAACAGTAATTTCATTACACAGCACATTACTGCAAAAGTAGTGGCCTTACAGTAACGCGTTACTTTGCAATGTGTTACTCCCAACACTGCTCATGATATAAGTACTTTTGGACAGGCAACCTCTGATTCACTGGAGTGACAACCAAAGGTTGATGTCATTCAAACTGAGAGAAGACACTCACAGAGAAGCCATGTGAATGGAGTGACACCTGTTTTACGAGAGACAAGGTTTGTTTTGATTTTTGTCTTGTCCAACAAAAAACTTGAACTGTTCTACGTGAGAGTGAAAGCAGCAGCATAGCCGTTAAGCATAGCCGATAACGAGAGAGAATCAGTGGAGGGTAACCATCACTCCAAGAGTGGAGCTGCTACAATTGTGACTAACATCTCCTCCTCTTACGTGTTTTCAGCCAGGGTTTCTATAAATTCCTTTAAAGGTGGACTATGTAGAAACTGCAGGTGATTACTGCCATCACCAGATGGCAGTAATAAACCTTCATCCACTAGACTGAAGCAAATTTGATAACCTTGTTTTTACTGATGACCCATGATTACTTCTTCAAGTCTGTCTACTCCAAGTGGACCGGTAATTAACTGGTATCATTGCATGATCTGCCCTACTCTAGAAATTAATGTAATTAAGTTAAAAAACAGGATTTTTGACTCTGAGCTGAAAACTTCCTTATACTCAACCTGCTGGTGTAAAGTGGTACAGCCGTGGACAAAATTGTTGGTACCCCTCTGTTAATGAAAGAAAAACCCACAATGGTCACAGAAATAACTTGAATCTGACAAAAGTGGTAATAAATAAAAATTCTATGAAAATTAACCAATGAAAATCAGACAGTGCTTTTGAATTGTGGTTCAACAGAATTATTTTAAAAAACAAACTCATGAAACAGAACTGGACAAAAATGATGGTACCCCTAGAAAAGATTGAAAATAATGTGACCATAGGGACATGTTCAACCAAGATGTGTCCTCTAATTAACATCACAGGTGTCTACAAACTTGTAATCAGTCAGTCGGCCTATTTAAAGGGTGACAAGTAGTCACTGTGCTGTTTGGTGACATGGTGTGTACCACACTAAACATGGACCAGAGGAAGCAAAGGAGAGAGTTGTCTCAGGAGATTAGAAAGAAAATTATAGACAAGCATGTTAAAGGTAAAGGCTATAAGACCATCTCCAAGCAGCTTGATGCTCCTGTGACTACAGCTGCACATATTATTCAGAAATTTAAGATCCACGGGACTGTAGCCAACCTCCCTGGACGTGGCCGCAGGAGGAGACGGATAATACGAATGGTAACAAAAGAGCCCAGAACAACCTCTAAACACATTCATGGTGAACTCCAAGGTCAAGGTACATCAGTGTCAGATCGCATCATCTGTCGTTGTTTAAGCCAAAGTGGACTTCATGGGAGACGACCAAGGAGGACACCACTGTTGAAAACAAATCATAAAAAAGCCAGACTGGAATTTTCCAAACTGCATGTTGACAAGCCACAAAGCTTCTGGGAGAATGTCCTATGGACAGACGAGACAAAACTGGAACTTTCTGGCAAGGCACATCAGCTCTATGTTCACAGATGCAAAAATGAAGCATACCAAGAAAAGATCACTGTCCCTACTGTGAAACATGGAAGAGGTTCTGTTATGATCTGGGGCTGCTTTGCTGCATCTGGCACAGGGTGTCTTGAATCTGTGGAGGGTACAATGAAATTTCAAGACTATCAAGGTATTCTAGATAGAAATGTGCTACCCAGTGTCAGACAGCTTGGTCTCAGTCACAGGTCATGGGTCTTGCAACAGGATAATGACCCAAAACACACAGCTAAAAACACCCAAAAATGGCTAAGAGCGAAACATTGGACTATTCTAAAGTGTCCTTCTATGAGCCCTGATCTAAATCCTATTGAACATCTGTGGAAGGAGCTGAAACATGCCATCTGGAGAAGGCACCCTTCAAACCTGAGACAACTGGAGCAGTTTGCTCATGAGGAGTGGGCCAAAATACCTGCTGAGATGTGCAGAAGTCTCATTGACAGTTACAGAAATCGTTTGATTGCAGTGATTGCCTCAAAAGGTTGTGCAACAAAATATTAAATTAAGGGTACCATCATTTTTGTCCAGGCCTGTTTCATGAGTTTGTTTTTTAAAATAATTCTGTTGAACCACAATTCAAAAGCACTGTCTGATTTTCATTGGTTAATTTTCATAGAATTTTTATTTATTACCACTTTTGTCAGATTCAAGTTATTTCTGTGACCATTGTGGGTTTTTCTTTCATTAACAGAGGGCTTCTTAATACCCTAATTATATTTTTTTGAAGTGGTGTCAGGCGATTAAGTTTTAATCGCGATTAATCATTTGAAGTGTTGAGTTAATTATGATTAATAATACGATTAATCGCATGTTTTTCTATTCAAATACAGCGTACCTTAAGTTGGTAATTTTTCAAGTTTCTCATACTGTTATAAACATGGGAGTGGACAAATATGCTTGCTTTCTTCACCTGCAGGTTTATTAACGCTCTCAACATATCCAAAATGACAAAAGCTATCCAGAATATTCTCCAGAAAATCCTCAAAAGTACTACTACATGTGCAAACAATAGAATGGCAGAGCTCAATAACATCACTGCAACATTATTTAAGAATACTGACACAACTCAGCATCCAACTCCACTCCCATAGCAAACATCCGCCGCTTTTAAGAGCTGAACACAAGACAATGGACCTCGTGTGTCACAACAAACTCATTCCCTTTTAGAAGAAACATTGTAAACATCAACGAACAACTGTCTCGCCACAATGACGTCACCAACTGTGCCGCGAAAACAGGGTGTGGAAGTGAGTGGAAATCACGACCAATTAGAGAATTTTAGACTGCTACTCACCTGCAGACAGTTGGACCTGAAGCCATGAGGGTGAAACAGGTGGAGTGTCTGTTCGTGTTGGCTGCTAGACAGCTACATCCACAGCACGAAGCTACTTAACCTGCTAGCCGCCTTCCAAAGAAGAACCAACGTCCAGGTGAAGTTTTGGAGAAGGCTGTGACAATTATCCAGGTGAGAGCTCCGACGGATAACGTTGTAAACTTAAACATGGCAGCATTTTGTGAATTTCCACGGCTGCGATCCAGCTTGATTGAACTTCACAATATTTGTATGGCGCAGAGTGGCTTCGGTACGCAGTGCAGCTAGGCCAAAAAAGTACTGTTTGCACTTTCTGCCATTAACTGTGGCTAACTGCGATCACAGAATGTATCGCCGTTAACAGGGCAAAGCGTGAATGGGAGATCAACGTGATAACGCCAACAACACTGATTTTTTTGGTGTTTCTGGGATATTTGAAAGTGGAAAATACTGCATATTCTACCTTTAGAAATGTAGAGCCCCAAAGTCTTTAGACAGCTAGCCTTTAGGTATACAGTGTAGCTGAAGTCAAGGTTTGTGACATTGTCTGCATTGTCTATGAGTGTACAGAGATGTGAACTAAAAAAATTAACTTCCAAAATCCACAATCAAAAATTATGCATGTCCTGTATCTATACATTGTATGCATTTTATTGACAAAAGCAGACAGACCACTCCAATTTGTTAGCGCTAATATAAAGTCAAATTATTTTGTGTGCGTTTTTTTCCAAATAGTAACTGTTTCATTTATTTATTACACATTTCAATCAGACCCTCACTGATGGAGTAGCTCATTCTGGTCTGATGAAATCGACCCGAGAGTGCTCAGATCTCTTGACTGTTGACCTTGACCTTAAGCACAACCTTGATGCAGACCCATCTAGGATGTGCATAAGGATAAGATCAGTGGTTAAGATCTATGAGGAGTAACGTTTTTCATCAAAGCACAAATGCCCACATCTCCTGACCTTTGACAATGGCCTTGACCTCAACCTGGATGCAGACCTACCTGAGGATCCTTGTGAGTTTGGTGAGAATCGAGGTAGTTACAGTGCATCCAGAAAGCATTCACAGCGCTTCATGTTTTCCACATTTTGTTATGTTACAACCTTATCCCAAAATGGATTAAAATCATTTTTTCCCCTCAAAATTCTACACACAACATAATGACAACATGAAAAAAGTTTTTTCTTTTTTGAGATTTTTGAAAATTTATTAAAAATAAAAAACTAAGAAATCACATGACTATAAGTATTCACAACCTTATCCACGAAGCTCAAAATTGAGCTCAGGTGCATCCTATTTCCACTGATCATCCTTGAGATGTTTCTACAGCTTAATTGGAGTCCACCTGTGGTAAATTCAGTTGACTGGACATGATTTGGAAAGGCACACACCTGTCTATATAAGGTTCCACAGTTGACAGTGCATGTCAGAGCACAAACCAATTTTGAGAATTTTCCAGTTTGGGATCAATAAAGTACATCTATCATACACCAAGCATGAAGTCAAAGGAATTGTCTTTAGACCTCTGATACAGGATTGTCTCGAGGCACAAATCTGGGGAAGGGTATAGAAAAATTTCTGCTGCTTTGAAGGTCGCAATGAGCACAGTGGCCTCCATGATCCATAAATGGAAGAAGTTCGGAACCACCAGAACTCTTCCTACAGCTGGCTGGCCGTCTAAACTGAGCAATCGGGGGAGAAGGGCCTGAGTCAGAGAGGTGACCAAGAACCCGATGGTCACTCTGTCAGAGCTCCAGAGTTCCTCTGTGAAGAGAGGAGAACCTTCCAGACGGACAACCATTTCTGCAGCAATCCACCAATCAGGCCTGTATGGTAGAGTGGCCAGATGGAAGCCGCTCCTTAGTAAAAGGCCCATGGCAGCCCACCTGGAGTTTGTCAAACAGCACCTCAGACGATGAGAAACAAAATTCTCTGGTCTGATGAGACAAAGATTGAACTCTTTGGCGTGAATGCTAGGTGTCATGTTTGGAGGAAACCAGACACCGCTCATCACCAGGCCAATACCATCCCTACAGTGAAGCATGGGGGTGGCAGCATCATGCTATGGGGATGGTTTTCAGCGGCAGGAACTGGGAGACCAGTCAGGATAGAGGGAAAGATAAATGCAGCAATGTACAGAGACATCCTGGATGAAAACCTGCTCCAGAGCACTCTGGACCTCAGACTGGGGCGACGGTTCATCTTTCAGCAGAACAATGACCCTAAGCACACAGCCGAGATATCAAAGGAGTGGCTTCAGGACAACTCTGTGAATGTCCTTGAGTGGCCCAGCCAGAGCCCAGACTTGAATCCAACTGAACAGGATCTCTGGAGAGATCAGAAAATGGCTGTGCACCAATGCTTCCCATCCAACGTGATGGAGCTTGAGAGGTACCGCAAAAAGGAATGGGCGAAACTGCCCAAAGATAGGTGTGCCAAGCTTGTGGCATCATATTCAAAATGACTTGAGGCTGTAATTGCTGCCAAAAGTGCATCAACAAAGTATTGAGCAAAGCTGGGAATACTTACAGTGGAGTGAAAAAGTGTTTACCCCCTTCCTGAGTTCTCTTTTTTTTTTTTGTATGTTTGTCACACTCAGTTACTTTGTTTCTCATTTGTTCGTGAATTTCTTTGGATCATAGCATGATGTCTAGCTTTTGAGAATCTTTTGGTCTACTTCACTTTGTCAGGCAGGTCCTATTTAAGTGATTTCTTGATTGAGAACAGGTGTGTCAGTAATCAGGCCTGAGTGAGGCTATAGAAATTGAACTCAACTTTTCAAAGATGTGATAAACCACAGATAATTTATGTTTTAACAGGGGGGCAATCACTTTTTCCACACAGGGCCATGTAGGTTTGGATTTTTTTCCCCTTAATAATAAACGCCTTCATTTAAAAACTGCATTTTGTGTTTACTTGTGCTATCTTTGTCTAATATTGAAATTTGTTTGATGATCTGAAACATTTAAGTGTGACAAACATACAAAAAAATGAGAAATCGGGAAGGGGGCAAACACTTTCTCACACCACTGTATGTACATGTGATTTCTTAGTTTTTTTATTTTTAATAAATTTGCAAAAATCTCTGTAGCCCTGCTGAAAATGTGGGGAATAAATACAGTTAGGCCCAGAAATATTTGGACAGTGACACAATCTTCATGATTTGGGCTCTGCATGCCACCACATTGGATTTGAAATGAAACAACTACAACGGAATTGAAGTGCAGACTTTAAGGTTTAATTCAAGGGGTTGAACAAAAATATATGATTAAACATGTAGGAATTGTAGCTATTTTTATACAAATGCTCCTCATTTCAGGGGCTCAAAAGTAATTGGACAAATAAACATAACCCTAAGTAAAATGTTACTTTTCAATATTTTGTTGAGAATCCTTTGCAGGCAATGACTGCCTGAAGTCTGGAACCCATGGACATCACCAAACGCTGGGTTTCCTCCTTTGTGATGCTTTGCCAGGCCTTTACTGCAGCTGTCTTCAGTTGTTGCTTGTTTGTGGGTCTTTCTGCCTTAAGTTTTGTCTTGAGCAAGTGAAATGCATGCTCGATTGGGTTGAGATCTGGTGATTGACTCGGCCATTGCAGAATATTCTACTTCTTTGCTTTAAAAAACTCCTGGGTTGCTTTTGCAGTATGTTTTGGATCATTGGTGAAGCGCCGTCCAATCAACTTTGCTGCATTTGGCTGAATCTGAGCAGAAAGTATATCCCTATACACTTCAGAATTCATCCGGCTGCTTCTGTCTTTTGTCACATCATCAATAAACACAAGTGACCCAGTGCCATTGGAAGCCATGCATGCCCATGCCATCACACTGCCTCCACCATGTTTTACAGAAGATGTAGTGCTTTGGATCATGAGCTGTTCCAATTCTTCTCCAAACTTTCTTCTTCCCATCATTCTGGTACAGGTTGATCTTAGTCTCATCTGTCCAAAGAATGCTGTTCCAGAACTGGGCTGGCTTCTTCAGGTGTTTTTTTGGCGAAGTCAATTCTGGCCTTTCTATTTTTGAGGCTGATTCATGGTTTGCACCTTGTGGTGAATCCTTTGTATTTACTCTCATGAAGTCTTCTCTTTATGGTAGACTTAGATACTGATACACCTACTTCCTGGAGAGTGTTCTTCACTTGAGTGGATGTTGTGAAGGGGTTGTGAAAGGAATCTGCGATCATCCACCACTGTTGTCTTCCGTGGATGTCCAGGCCTTTTTGAGTTCCCAAGCTCACCAGTGCACTCTTTTTTTCTCAGAATGTACCAAACTGTTGATTTGGCCACTCTTAACATTTCTGCTATCTCTCTGATGGATTTCTTCTTTTTTTTTTCAGCCTCAGGATGGTCTGTTTCACCTCCATTGAGAGCTCCTTTGACCACATGTTGTGTGTTCACAGCAACAGCTTCCAAATGCAAACGCCACACCTGGAATCAACTCCAGACCTTTTAACTGCTTAATTGATGACAGGTTAACGAGGGAAGAGCCCATGCAGCCTTGTTATTTTTTTTATTTTTTTTGCAGCCTTCTGAGTCAATTGTCCAATTACTTTTGGTCCCTTGAAAAAGAGGCGGCTACGTATTAAAGAGCTGTAATTCCTAAACCCTTGCTCCAATTTGGATGTGAATACTCTCAAATTACAGCTGAGATTCTGCACTTTAAGCCCATATTGATTATATAATTGTATCCTGAATATGTTTTCGTAAACAGCTAAAATAACAAAACTTGTCACTGTCCAAATATTTTTGGGCCTAACTGTAACTCTGGTAATGGACAAAATACATGAAGTAACGAGTAAAACATGGAGTGAATTTCTTTTATGTATTTAATAAAAGAATGTTTAGACATTATGCTTTGAGAATGTAAAACGATTTTATGGTTGAATAAAAACAGAGGAAAAAGCATAATGTGACAGTGTCATTGTGGTTCACATGTTATGTTTATTATTAATTTATAAATGTATTTAAGTTTCAGAAAAAATGTCTGATAATTAACCTGTGGAAATTGGAGGATGTGGTGGGGAGGAAAATAACGGACGGACAGAGGAAGGGGGAATCCAAAGGACCGGAAGAGAGAGAGAGATAGAGGAGGAACAAAGCACGAGGACAGTGAGAGCAGAGAGGCAGCAGTGTCCATTAAGTTTGTTAAACTTAATCAAACAGCAGCTGAAAACTTGGCTCAAGTCCACCTAGAGAGTCGTGCTTGTGTGTCCCCGACAATACCACTGAAAGCCACTGACCCTGCGAGGAGGAGGACTGGTGTGGAGGAGTTAGCTGTTATCCACTGGTAAGGCCTGCTTGTCCATGTGCTGTGGCAAGGCTGCTGTGCTGCCGACTAGGGGAGCCGTGTGTTGCCAAGGAGGAGAAGGTGTGTCCCGTCTTCAGGTGGAGGGTAGATGCTGTGAACGTTTTCCTGGGACTGGGAGCTGAGGACATCCATCTGTGAGCCAGGGCTCGTTTACTTTCTTTGCCGGAGGGGGAGGGGAGGACTCATCTGCTGCAACGGTGCAACAACAGGCCTGCAATGTTTTGTGGTTTTGGTGGGGTTTTTTTGGTGTGAGTGTGGATGTGTGTGAGTGGGCCCACGATTGAATTATAGTTAGTGTACATATATTACATACTCATAGGTAATAGTTTGCAATAAGTTTATTGTGCTGGTATAAGTTTTATATATTTGAAATTATTGCTTTATTTTTTATGATATAGTATTCCATTGAGAGGGTTTAAGTTGTGCATTGTCTTTTTTTTAAGATGAATGACAACGGCCAGAGGCTGCTCGAGCTCTGTTCCTACCACAAGCTCTGCATCACCAACACATTCTTCAAGACAAAGCCACAACACAGAGTCTCCTGGTGTCACCCACAATCAGGCCACTGGCACTAGCTGGACATGATCATGACCAGACGAGCTGCCCTTAACAACGTGCTCATCACACGTAGCATCCACAGTGCCGACTTCGACACTGACCACTCCATGGTGTACAGTAAAGTCAGACTACTACCAAAGAAGATCCATTACACCAAACGGACAGAACGCCCATGCATCAACATTGCCAGGGCACCAAACCCAGAGCTACACACCCAGCTCATTGGCCAGCTGGAAAAGGCTTTCAAAGACAACCCTGCTGAAACTATGGAAGAAAGATGGCAATTCATCAGGGAAAATATCTATAACACTGCCATATTAGCTCTAGGGAAGAAGGATCGCTCCAACCCAGACTGGTTTGAGTCTCATCTGTCTGAGATGGAGCCTGTCATAAGTGCCAAGAGAGAAGCCCTAGTCAGCTATAAGAAAGCTCCATCGACAAAGAACCTTTCTTTGCTGAGAGCAGCTAGGAGCGAAGCCCAAAGAACAGCAAGATGCTGCGCCAACGAGTACTGGCAGAACCTGTGTTAAAACATCCAGGCTTGTGCCGACAGTAGAAACATTCAAGAAGTGTATGAAGGAATGAAAAAGGCCTTTGGCCCCATCATCAGTAAGACCACTTCACTGAAGCCCAAGGACGGTGTTGTCATCAGTGACTGTGCCAAGAAGATGCAGAGGTGGGCTGAACATTACTAAGACCTCTACTCCACCGAAAACTCGGTCACCAACCTGGCTCTTGAGAAGACCCCTGCCCTGCCCATGATGGTGGAGCTAGTTCAACCCCCAACAGTGGAAGAGCTCAGTAAGGCTATAGACTCACTAGCCCGTGGCAAGGCACCAGGCCAAGATGGGATCCCAGCAGAAACTATCCAGTGTGGGAAACCACTGTTGCTCAGTGTTACTTTGCCAGTGCTGAGAAGAGGAATCAGTCCCCCAGGACATGCAGGATGCCATTATCATCACACTGTACAAGAACAAGGGGGACCACAGCAACTGTAATAATTACAGAGGCATTTCCTTTCTCAGTATCATTGGCAAGACATTCACCCAGGTGATTTTGAAGAGATTGCAAGCACTCACTGAGCATGTCTACCCAGAGTCTCAGTGTGGCTTCAGGCCAGAGCGGTCCACCATCGACATGATTTTCTCATTCAGGCAGCTGCAAGAGAAGAGCCGAGAGTAGAGACAGCCCCTATACGTGGTCTTCATTGACCTGACAAAGGAGTTTGACTCGGTGAGCAGAAAGGGTCTATTCACTCTGCTGGAGAGGATAGGATTCCCTCCCAAGCAGCTGAGCCTCATCACTTCCTTCCATGATGGCATGCAGGGGATACTGTACTATGACGGTTCAACTTCTGCCCCTTTCCCCATCCGCAGTGGCGTGAAACAAGGGTATGTCCTTGCTCCGACACTTTTTGGGATCTTCTTCTCCCTTGTTCTCTCATACGCGTTCAGGGACTCGGATGATGGAGTGTACAGTACCTACACACCAGGTCAGATGGAAAGCTCTTTAACCTTGCACGTCTAAAAGCAAAGACCAAGGTGCGCCAAGTTCTAATCAGGGAGATACTCTTTGCTGATGATGCTGCTCTGACATCTCACACACAGGCTGGTCTCCAGAGGTTTGTCAGCTGCCTAGCGCATGCCTGCAAAGAGTTTGGCCTCACTATAAGCCTTAAGAAAACAGAGATCCTGGGACAGGATGTCAGTGAAGCTCCCAGCATAAACACTGGCGAGTACACCTTGAAAGTGGTGGAGCAGTTCACCTACCTGGGGTCTACAGTCTCCAGCAACTTGTTCCTTGATCCTGAACTTAGCAAACGAATCAGGAATGCTGCAGCTGCCATGTCCAAGCTGCCCAAAAGAGTGTGGAAAAATGGCAAGCTTACCACAGCCACCAAGGTCGCAATCTATAGAGCCTGTGTCTTCAGCACTTTGCTCTATCTTAGTGAGAACTGGACCACCTACACACAACAAGAGCACCACCTTAACAGATTCCACCTGCGGTGCATGCGTCGAATCCTGTGCATCTCCTGAAAGGACCATGTGCCAAACAAGGACGTCTTGGACCAAGCCAATATGCCAAACATGCTCGCGCTCCTCTCACAGCGACGTTTGCGTTGGATTGGTCACGTCTGCCCTATGCAAGATGGCCATATTCCAGAAGACATCTTGTATGGAGAGCTGGCTACAGGAACCCAGCGCTCAGGTCGCCCACATCTGAGATACAGGAACACTTGCAAAAGGGACCTGAAGTCTGCCGACACTAGCATGGACACATGGGAGGAGATGGCAGAAAACCGGGATGCTCGGCGACACACTGTAAGCACAGGCATCACCACAGCAGAGCAGAAGAGAGTTCGTCTGTGGTCAGACAGGCGAGAGAGGAGAAAAGTAGCAGCAGTGGCTCCCCAGCCGCCACCATCAGCGTTCGTGTGCAGCATCTGTGCCAAGGACTGCCATTCCAGGACGGGCTTGCTCAGTCACAGCCGACGCTGCTCCACAACCGAGACCTCAACCAGGCGCATCCACTGTCTGTCTAGACAGTGGGAGCCAATGATATGTTTTTTAATTTATTCATTTGCTAAACCAAGAGTTTTGAGTTAAATAATATTTCAAAGGGCATGTTTTGTTGTTGTTACAGAGATTATTTTTGTTGTGTGAAGTATGAGTGAAACAAACAAAGGCTAAACATCCATCCATCCATCCATCCATCCATCTTCTACTGCTTTTCCGGAGGTCCGGGTCGCGGAGGCAGCAGTTCAAGCAGAGAAGCCCAGACTTCCCTCTCCCCAGCCACCTGCTCCAGCCCTTCAGAGGGGATACCAAGGCGTTCCCAGACCAGCTGGGAGACATAGTCTCTCCACCGAGTCCTGGGTCTGCCCCGGGATCTCCTCCCAGTGGGACGTGCCTGAAACACCTCAAGTGGGAGGCGTCCAGGAGGCATCCTAATCAGATGCCCATACCACCTCAACTGACTCCTTTCAATGTGGAGGAGCAGCGGTTCTACTCTGAGCCTCTCCCGGATGACTGAGCTCCTCACCCTATCTCTGAGGGTGAGTCCAGCAATCCTACGGAGAAAGCTCATTTCAGCCGCTTGTATCCGCGATCTCGTTCTTTCGGTCATTACCCAAAGCTCGTGACCATAGGTGAGAGTAGGAACGTAGATTGACTGGTAAATCGACAGCTTTGCCTTAGAACTAAGCTCCCTCTTCACCACAACAGACCAGTACAACGTCCGCATCACTGCAGATGCTGCTCCAATCCGTCTGTCGATCTCTCGCTCCATTTTCCCCTCACTCGTGAACAAGACCCCAAGATACTTAAACTCCTCCACTTGGGGCAGGAGCCTGTCCCCAACCCGGAGAGGACAATCCACCTTTTTCCGGCTGAGGACCATGGACTCGGACTTGGAGGTGCTGATTCTCATCCCAGCCGCTTCACACTCAGCGGCAAACCGTCCCAGTCTAAACATAACTCTAGTTAATACAGTAACAGATGTTAATTTTCTACCTCTAAAAATTCTTTATTAAATATTTGTTCTTGTTTGTTAAAAGGTTGTCTGGGTCACTTATTTTAAATGTATTGTATAAATACCAACACCCCCTGTGTTAAACTGTTCACTGTAAGTACTTTAATATTTATTCCAGTCATTTAGGTAAACCTCTTGTAGCTACTTTTAAAAAAACAACAAACCCAACACCCCATCTTAATTTGGATAAAGCCTGTCTGTTTAAGGGTTTTTCATTCCGTGAAAAGTGGTGGGATGCTACATCTCAAAAAAACTTTTTTCATGTTGTCATTATGGGGTGTTGTGTGTTGAATTTTGAGGAAAAAACTGAATTTATTCCATTTTGGAATAAGGCTGTAACATAACAATATGGAAAAAGTGAAGCGCTGCGAATACTTTCCAGATGCACTGTACCTAGGAGGAGTAGTGATCTTTCTAAAATCATATAAGTGCCCAGATCTCCTGAACTTTGACTTTGAGCACAACCTTAACAGAGGGGTACCAACAATTTTGTCCACGGCTGTACCACTTTACACCAGCAGGTTGAGTATAAGGAAGTTTTCAGCTCAGAGTCAAAAATCCTGTTTTTTAACTTAATTACATTAATTTCTAGAGTAGGGCAGATCATGCAATGATACCAGTTAATTACCGGTCCACTTGGAGTAGACAGACTTGAAGAAGTAATCATGGGTCATCAGTAAAAACAAGGTTATCAAATTTGCTTCAGTCTAGTGGATGAAGGTTTATTACTGCCATCTGGTGATGGCAGTAATCACCTGCAGTTTCTACATAGTCCACCTTTAAAGGAATTTATAGAAACCCTGGCTGAAAACACGTAAGAGGAGGAGATGTTAGTCACAATTGTAGCAGCTCCACTCTTGGAGTGATGGTTACCCTCCACTGATTCTCTCTCGTTATCGGCTATGCTTAACGGCTATGCTGCTGCTTTCACTCTCACGTAGAACAGTTCAAGTTTTTTGTTGGACAAGACAAAAATCAAAACAAACCTTGTCTCTCGTAAAACAGGTGTCACTCCATTCACATGGCTTCTCTGTGAGTGTCTTCTCTCAGTATGAATGACATCAACCTTTGGTTGTCACTCCAGTGAATCAGAGGTTGCCTGTCCAAAAGTACTTATATCATGAGCAGTGTTGGGAGTAACACATTGCAAAGTAACGCGTTACTGTAAGGCCACTACTTTTGCAGTAATGTGCTGTGTAATGAAATTACTGTTAAAAACACTTTCTCACACCACTGTATGTACATGTGATTTCTTAGTTTTTTTATTTTTAATAAATTTGCAAAAATCTCTGTAGCCCTGCTGAAAATGTGGGGAATAAATACAGTTAGGCCCAGAAATATTTGGACAGTGACACAATCTTCATGATTTGGGCTCTGCATGCCACCACATTGGATTTGAAATGAAACAACTACAACGGAATTGAAGTGCAGACTTTAAGGTTTAATTCAAGGGGTTGAACAAAAATATATGATTAAACATGTAGGAATTGTAGCTATTTTTATACAAATGCTCCTCATTTCAGGGGCTCAAAAGTAATTGGACAAATAAACATAACCCTAAGTAAAATGTTACTTTTCAATATTTTGTTGAGAATCCTTTGCAGGCAATGACTGCCTGAAGTCTGGAACCCATGGACATCACCAAACGCTGGGTTTCCTCCTTTGTGATGCTTTGCCAGGCCTTTACTGCAGCTGTCTTCAGTTGTTGCTTGTTTGTGGGTCTTTCTGCCTTAAGTTTTGTCTTGAGCAAGTGAAATGCATGCTCGATTGGGTTGAGATCTGGTGATTGACTCGGCCATTGCAGAATATTCTACTTCTTTGCTTTAAAAAACTCCTGGGTTGCTTTTGCAGTATGTTTTGGATCATTGGTGAAGCGCCGTCCAATCAACTTTGCTGCATTTGGCTGAATCTGAGCAGAAAGTATATCCCTATACACTTCAGAATTCATCCGGCTGCTTCTGTCTTTTGTCACATCATCAATAAACACAAGTGACCCAGTGCCATTGGAAGCCATGCATGCCCATGCCATCACACTGCCTCCACCATGTTTTACAGAAGATGTAGTGCTTTGGATCATGAGCTGTTCCAATTCTTCTCCAAACTTTCTTCTTCCCATCATTCTGGTACAGGTTGATCTTAGTCTCATCTGTCCAAAGAATGCTGTTCCAGAACTGGGCTGGCTTCTTCAGGTGTTTTTTTGGCGAAGTCAATTCTGGCCTTTCTATTTTTGAGGCTGATTCATGGTTTGCACCTTGTGGTGAATCCTTTGTATTTACTCTCATGAAGTCTTCTCTTTATGGTAGACTTAGATACTGATACACCTACTTCCTGGAGAGTGTTCTTCACTTGAGTGGATGTTGTGAAGGGGTTGTGAAAGGAATCTGCGATCATCCACCACTGTTGTCTTCCGTGGATGTCCAGGCCTTTTTGAGTTCCCAAGCTCACCAGTGCACTCTTTTTTTCTCAGAATGTACCAAACTGTTGATTTGGCCACTCTTAACATTTCTGCTATCTCTCTGATGGATTTCTTCTTTTTTTTTTCAGCCTCAGGATGGTCTGTTTCACCTCCATTGAGAGCTCCTTTGACCACATGTTGTGTGTTCACAGCAACAGCTTCCAAATGCAAACGCCACACCTGGAATCAACTCCAGACCTTTTAACTGCTTAATTGATGACAGGTTAACGAGGGAAGAGCCCATGCAGCCTTGTTATTTTTTTTATTTTTTTTGCAGCCTTCTGAGTCAATTGTCCAATTACTTTTGGTCCCTTGAAAAAGAGGCGGCTACGTATTAAAGAGCTGTAATTCCTAAACCCTTGCTCCAATTTGGATGTGAATACTCTCAAATTACAGCTGAGATTCTGCACTTTAAGCCCATATTGATTATATAATTGTATCCTGAATATGTTTTCGTAAACAGCTAAAATAACAAAACTTGTCACTGTCCAAATATTTTTGGGCCTAACTGTAACTCTGGTAATGGACAAAATACATGAAGTAACGAGTAAAACATGGAGTGAATTTCTTTTATGTATTTAATAAAAGAATGTTTAGACATTATGCTTTGAGAATGTAAAACGATTTTATGGTTGAATAAAAACAGAGGAAAAAGCATAATGTGACAGTGTCATTGTGGTTCACATGTTATGTTTATTATTAATTTATAAATGTATTTAAGTTTCAGAAAAAATGTCTGATAATTAACCTGTGGAAATTGGAGGATGTGGTGGGGAGGAAAATAACGGACGGACAGAGGAAGGGGGAATCCAAAGGACCGGAAGAGAGAGAGAGATAGAGGAGGAACAAAGCACGAGGACAGTGAGAGCAGAGAGGCAGCAGTGTCCATTAAGTTTGTTAAACTTAATCAAACAGCAGCTGAAAACTTGGCTCAAGTCCACCTAGAGAGTCGTGCTTGTGTGTCCCCGACAATACCACTGAAAGCCACTGACCCTGCGAGGAGGAGGACTGGTGTGGAGGAGTTAGCTGTTATCCACTGGTAAGGCCTGCTTGTCCATGTGCTGTGGCAAGGCTGCTGTGCTGCCGACTAGGGGAGCCGTGTGTTGCCAAGGAGGAGAAGGTGTGTCCCGTCTTCAGGTGGAGGGTAGATGCTGTGAACGTTTTCCTGGGACTGGGAGCTGAGGACATCCATCTGTGAGCCAGGGCTCGTTTACTTTCTTTGCCGGAGGGGGAGGGGAGGACTCATCTGCTGCAACGGTGCAACAACAGGCCTGCAATGTTTTGTGGTTTTGGTGGGGTTTTTTTGGTGTGAGTGTGGATGTGTGTGAGTGGGCCCACGATTGAATTATAGTTAGTGTACATATATTACATACTCATAGGTAATAGTTTGCAATAAGTTTATTGTGCTGGTATAAGTTTTATATATTTGAAATTATTGCTTTATTTTTTATGATATAGTATTCCATTGAGAGGGTTTAAGTTGTGCATTGTCTTTTTTTTAAGATGAATGACAACGGCCAGAGGCTGCTCGAGCTCTGTTCCTACCACAAGCTCTGCATCACCAACACATTCTTCAAGACAAAGCCACAACACAGAGTCTCCTGGTGTCACCCACAATCAGGCCACTGGCACTAGCTGGACATGATCATGACCAGACGAGCTGCCCTTAACAACGTGCTCATCACACGTAGCATCCACAGTGCCGACTTCGACACTGACCACTCCATGGTGTACAGTAAAGTCAGACTACTACCAAAGAAGATCCATTACACCAAACGGACAGAACGCCCATGCATCAACATTGCCAGGGCACCAAACCCAGAGCTACACACCCAGCTCATTGGCCAGCTGGAAAAGGCTTTCAAAGACAACCCTGCTGAAACTATGGAAGAAAGATGGCAATTCATCAGGGAAAATATCTATAACACTGCCATATTAGCTCTAGGGAAGAAGGATCGCTCCAACCCAGACTGGTTTGAGTCTCATCTGTCTGAGATGGAGCCTGTCATAAGTGCCAAGAGAGAAGCCCTAGTCAGCTATAAGAAAGCTCCATCGACAAAGAACCTTTCTTTGCTGAGAGCAGCTAGGAGCGAAGCCCAAAGAACAGCAAGATGCTGCGCCAACGAGTACTGGCAGAACCTGTGTTAAAACATCCAGGCTTGTGCCGACAGTAGAAACATTCAAGAAGTGTATGAAGGAATGAAAAAGGCCTTTGGCCCCATCATCAGTAAGACCACTTCACTGAAGCCCAAGGACGGTGTTGTCATCAGTGACTGTGCCAAGAAGATGCAGAGGTGGGCTGAACATTACTAAGACCTCTACTCCACCGAAAACTCGGTCACCAACCTGGCTCTTGAGAAGACCCCTGCCCTGCCCATGATGGTGGAGCTAGTTCAACCCCCAACAGTGGAAGAGCTCAGTAAGGCTATAGACTCACTAGCCCGTGGCAAGGCACCAGGCCAAGATGGGATCCCAGCAGAAACTATCCAGTGTGGGAAACCACTGTTGCTCAGTGTTACTTTGCCAGTGCTGAGAAGAGGAATCAGTCCCCCAGGACATGCAGGATGCCATTATCATCACACTGTACAAGAACAAGGGGGACCACAGCAACTGTAATAATTACAGAGGCATTTCCTTTCTCAGTATCATTGGCAAGACATTCACCCAGGTGATTTTGAAGAGATTGCAAGCACTCACTGAGCATGTCTACCCAGAGTCTCAGTGTGGCTTCAGGCCAGAGCGGTCCACCATCGACATGATTTTCTCATTCAGGCAGCTGCAAGAGAAGAGCCGAGAGTAGAGACAGCCCCTATACGTGGTCTTCATTGACCTGACAAAGGAGTTTGACTCGGTGAGCAGAAGGGTCTATTCACTCTGCTGGAGAGGATAGGATTCCCTCCCAAGCAGCTGAGCCTCATCACTTCCTTCCATGATGGCATGCAGGGGATACTGTACTATGACGGTTCAACTTCTGCCCCTTTCCCCATCCGCAGTGGCGTGAAACAAGGGTATGTCCTTGCTCCGACACTTTTTGGGATCTTCTTCTCCCTTGTTCTCTCATACGCGTTCAGGGACTCGGATGATGGAGTGTACAGTACCTACACACCAGGTCAGATGGAAAGCTCTTTAACCTTGCACGTCTAAAAGCAAAGACCAAGGTGCGCCAAGTTCTAATCAGGGAGATACTCTTTGCTGATGATGCTGCTCTGACATCTCACACACAGGCTGGTCTCCAGAGGTTTGTCAGCTGCCTAGCGCATGCCTGCAAAGAGTTTGGCCTCACTATAAGCCTTAAGAAAACAGAGATCCTGGGACAGGATGTCAGTGAAGCTCCCAGCATAAACACTGGCGAGTACACCTTGAAAGTGGTGGAGCAGTTCACCTACCTGGGGTCTACAGTCTCCAGCAACTTGTTCCTTGATCCTGAACTTAGCAAACGAATCAGGAATGCTGCAGCTGCCATGTCCAAGCTGCCCAAAAGAGTGTGGAAAAACGGCAAGCTTACCACAGCCACCAAGGTCGCAATCTATAGAGCCTGTGTCTTCAGCACTTTGCTCTATCTTAGTGAGAACTGGACCACCTACACACAACAAGAGCACCACCTTAACAGATTCCACCTGCGGTGCATGCGTCGAATCCTGTGCATCTCCTGAAAGGACCATGTGCCAAACAAGGACGTCTTGGACCAAGCCAATATGCCAAACATGCTCGCGCTCCTCTCACAGCGACGTTTGCGTTGGATTGGTCACGTCTGCCCTATGCAAGATGGCCATATTCCAGAAGACATCTTGTATGGAGAGCTGGCTACAGGAACCCAGCGCTCAGGTCGCCCACATCTGAGATACAGGAACACTTGCAAAAGGGACCTGAAGTCTGCCGACACTAGCATGGACACATGGGAGGAGATGGCAGAAAACCGGGATGCTCGGCGACACACTGTAAGCACAGGCATCACCACAGCAGAGCAGAAGAGAGTTCGTCTGTGGTCAGACAGGCGAGAGAGGAGAAAAGTAGCAGCAGTGGCTCCCCAGCCGCCACCATCAGCGTTCGTGTGCAGCATCTGTGCCAAGGACTGCCATTCCAGGACGGGCTTGCTCAGTCACAGCCGACGCTGCTCCACAACCGAGACCTCAACCAGGCGCATCCACTGTCTGTCTAGACAGTGGGAGCCAATGATATGTTTTTTAATTTATTCATTTGCTAAACCAAGAGTTTTGAGTTAAATAATATTTCAAAGGGCATGTTTTGTTGTTGTTACAGAGATTATTTTTGTTGTGTGAAGTATGAGTGAAACAAACAAAGGCTAAACATCCATCCATCCATCCATCCATCCATCTTCTACTGCTTTTCCGGAGGTCCGGGTCGCGGAGGCAGCAGTTCAAGCAGAGAAGCCCAGACTTCCCTCTCCCCAGCCACCTGCTCCAGCCCTTCAGAGGGGATACCAAGGCGTTCCCAGACCAGCTGGGAGACATAGTCTCTCCACCGAGTCCTGGGTCTGCCCCGGGATCTCCTCCCAGTGGGACGTGCCTGAAACACCTCAAGTGGGAGGCGTCCAGGAGGCATCCTAATCAGATGCCCATACCACCTCAACTGACTCCTTTCAATGTGGAGGAGCAGCGGTTCTACTCTGAGCCTCTCCCGGATGACTGAGCTCCTCACCCTATCTCTGAGGGTGAGTCCAGCAATCCTACGGAGAAAGCTCATTTCAGCCGCTTGTATCCGCGATCTCGTTCTTTCGGTCATTACCCAAAGCTCGTGACCATAGGTGAGAGTAGGAACGTAGATTGACTGGTAAATCGACAGCTTTGCCTTAGAACTAAGCTCCCTCTTCACCACAACAGACCAGTACAACGTCCGCATCACTGCAGATGCTGCTCCAATCCGTCTGTCGATCTCTCGCTCCATTTTCCCCTCACTCGTGAACAAGACCCCAAGATACTTAAACTCCTCCACTTGGGGCAGGAGCCTGTCCCCAACCCGGAGAGGACAATCCACCTTTTTCCGGCTGAGGACCATGGACTCGGACTTGGAGGTGCTGATTCTCATCCCAGCCGCTTCACACTCAGCGGCAAACCGTCCCAGTCTAAACATAACTCTAGTTAATACAGTAACAGATGTTAATTTTCTACCTCTAAAAATTCTTTATTAAATATTTGTTCTTGTTTGTTAAAAGGTTGTCTGGGTCACTTATTTTAAATGTATTGTATAAATACCAACACCCCCTGTGTTAAACTGTTCACTGTAAGTACTTTAATATTTATTCCAGTCATTTAGGTAAACCTCTTGTAGCTACTTTTAAAAAAACAACAAACCCAACACCCCATCTTAATTTGGATAAAGCCTGTCTGTTTAAGGGTTTTTCATTCCGTGAAAAGTGGTGGGATGCTACATCTCAAAAAAACTTTTTTCATGTTGTCATTATGGGGTGTTGTGTGTTGAATTTTGAGGAAAAAACTGAATTTATTCCATTTTGGAATAAGGCTGTAACATAACAATATGGAAAAAGTGAAGCGCTGCGAATACTTTCCAGATGCACTGTACCTAGGAGGAGTAGTGATCTTTCTAAAATCATATAAGTGCCCAGATCTCCTGAACTTTGACTTTGAGCACAACCTGGATGCAGACCCACATCATTGCTTTAGCTCCTTTCAGCTAAAAATTGTCTTTTAATGTTTTATGTCAAGCGCCCCAGTGTCTCAAGTGGAACTACAGTAGAGTCAACTACCTAGCAGCAACTAATACCTGACATGGGGTCTTTCACTGAGATATTCATAAACTTTTCCTTTTTTTCTTTTCGTTGATACAATCACTACAGTAGCTCCTGCTTCCTCCATTTCAGAGAACAGACCGTAATGCTCAACTCACAACAGGTATCCTCTCCCTCTTTTTGTTTACATAAATGTCATACATATGCCACTCCTGTGATGATATCAGTTTGTCTTGCAAGAGATGTTTTGCTGGGAAAAGCAGGACCACGTGGGAGGGTAAAAAGGGACATTAAAAAGTGAAAATGAAATTCATATTCATCAAATCTGGATGCTGATGTTGATATCATGTACTTGCAAATTAAGATTGTGGAATCCCACAGAATCATAGTTAAAATACAGTGGATAAGGAACAGTTGTCTGTGCTGCCTTTACACGTCCATCCTCCATCACACATCCTCTCCTGCTGTCACTCCCCAGACTTCCACTGTGTGGCGCTGTTCCTGTGCATTCACACCATCTCTTTTTGGCTGTGCAAGGGCATTCTTCCTATCTATTAAGCATAAAAGGTTTAATGGCTGATACCTCGGTAGAAAGTAGGCTGGGCTGTCTGTTTGTAATAGTGCCAACAACCACTAAGAGATTAAAAATAAGCTGCCCATTTCTGCTCTGTTTGGCTCTCAGCACAGTGAGTCAGAGCAGCTATAAAGGATACTGCCTTCAGGGTTTGCTTCGTCCAAGCTCTCCATTCCAGGTAGGGCTGCTGCAACTCGACGAAACAGCTAGCAGGAGAAAGAAACATCATGAGTAGGCAAACAATCTGCATTGCATATCCCACATTGACATATTCGTACGTGTCGTTCTTAATTTTTCTTTCTTTGTAATATTTTGTCATTGTCTTTTGTTGTCTTGAAATATAAATAAATAATCTTAAAAAATGAAATGAGGCTTAATTACATTTCAAGTAGAAACAAAGGGATTTTTCCCTTCTTTGAGTAAAAGTGGTAATAATACACATAAAAGTCCTGCTTTAAAAATATTCCTTATATGCATGTAAAAGCTAAATTAACTGTACTTTAAATGCCAAACATTATGCAGCTATTAATGTAAAAGATGAATTTAATGAAGAAGTTGCTCAAGGATGAGCTAATGTTTCACACATTTTATCGACTTTAAGTAAAAATCTATTCAAAATGTAAATACGTAAAACTCCCTGAGATGTGCTTAAGATATACTTAAAGTGTCCACTATGACACCAGACTAAAGGAACGTGTGCTTTTTTCTAACAAAAAAAAAAGCAACACATACTATGAGTGCCGCACATGTCACCGTAAATCTTTTATTCATCCACCATGGAGGGACACAGACAGGAGAGACTCTGAAACCAAGCTGACGCCTAAAATGCTGTGAAATATGGTGAAACTGCAGGGATCACCTGTTTGACATTGCAGCCCGTCTTGGCACTGGTCTCGATGAACATGACGTTCAGCTCTTTGGCTCTCTGCTCTCCTTCCTCAATCGTGATTTGCCTGCAGGGAAAAAAAAAATCCAGCCAGACTCAGCATCTTGGGCTAATCTATTCAGCGCCAATGTGTTGCATTATAACAACTCCCCGTTCATTTAATAAAAGTATTCTTATTTCAAACAGGAGTCAACATGTTTACCTCTTCTCCTCCAGGTCTGTCTTGTTGCCTACTAGCATGATAATGACATCACTTCCTCTCTCCGTCCTGACGTCATCGATCCATTTGCACGTCTGCTGGAAGGAATTTACATCTGTGGGGACAAGACACTGCTTTTACATCCAGTCGAGAGTATTTATTAAAGAAAAGTTGACACTTAATTGCAGCACATGCATACAGGGATGGCTCATTAAAGATTTCCCCCTGGCCCACTTTTGATTATTATAGGAGGCTGTGCATGTAATAATGCACATCTTTATAGGTCATGTGATAATCTGCAGCTCTGAACTCCTCAGAGTTTCTCTTTTACAGGTGCTAAAGTGGAGTAAGGTGTGATAATGGAGCCAGCTGAACAAAGAGCGGTCATCAGGTTCCTGTACATGAGAGGCCACACACCATGGGAGATGTTCATGGCCAGGTGAAAGAGACTTATGGGGAGGTTGCCTCGTCGTATTATGTAGTCAAGCACTGGCATCAACAGTTCCATTGTGGCTGAACACTGGTGGAAACAGCACCCAATCACAGTGCGCCACTGATGAGGACACAGTCCAGGAAGTGGAGGCCACCATTTTGCCATATTACTGTTCACCAGCTAGCCCAAGATGTCAAGATCACTGTGGGGTCACCCATGACCATTTCCACAGGCAGATCTTTCCAGAAGCACGACTGATGCACATGTTCCCCGACTCTTTAGGCCATGTGCCAGGAAAACCAGGAGGATTTCTTCGATAGACTAATCATGCAGAAAAAAACATAGGTCCATCATAATGATCAAGAGACTAAAGACCAGTCAAAGCAATGGAAGCATTGTGACTCACAACGTCTGAAGAAGGCACATGTCCAGCTCTCATGCTCACTGTCTTTTGGGACCAGCATGAAGTATTGATGATGGATTTCCTGACAAAGGGTACCACAATTACTGAGACTTACTACTCTTCACTGCTGCAGAAATTGAGGAAGACCATCAAAACAGAGAGGCGTGGCATGCTGACCAAAGGTGTCTGTCTCCTTTAAGACAGCGCCCCGGTTCATAATCCACGCTGTCCAGACGGAAGCACGTTCCTGCAACTATGAAATCTATCCTCACCCCCCTTACTCTCCCATCCTCGCACCATCTGACTTCCACCTCTTTCCAACCATGGAGTTATTTTTGAAGGGCAAACACTTCCAATATGATGAAACACTGATTTCCGAGGTTAAGTTCGTAGCTTCTGACACAACCTGCAAACTTCTACAGGCAAGGTCTCCACAGCTGCATAAAGCGATGGGAGAAGTACGTGAACATTGGTGGTACCTATGTAGGGAAAGACTAATAACTGCCAAGATTGGTTTCTGTCAGTCCATAGGAAATGAGTCAGGGGAAATCTTTAATGAATAGCCCGTGTAGAAGCCCTCCGGTAAAAGACATATTTGTCTTAAATAGGAACAGTTTAACTGCATTCAATCAAAGTCTCCTCAGATCTTCTTGTTCATCCTAATGGATAACACATTTCATTCACAACACTTCCACAAATTGCATCCCTTGCTTACCGATGCATTCATGTTAAGACTAGCATAGTCAGCTACTGCTTACTTGTAATGTCATAGACGACCACAGCCACCGTAGAGTCTCGAATGTAGCTGGGGATGAGGCTCCTGAAACGTTCCTGTCCAGCTGTATCCCACAGCTGCAGCCTAACCTGCACACACACGCACACACACAGACAGTTGCAACTGCTTCAGCGTAAACTGTCACACCACAAAGAGACGTTAGAGATGTAAAGTCCCTGTAAATACACTTCCAAAGTGGATAAGCCGGTATCAGCTCATTTGCAGACTGCCAGAGCACAATAACCTGACAAGGACATAGTATTAATGCTAGCTGAAGGAGATGATCCCCTGGTGAAGCTTAGACTTATTAGGGCCACAGAGCTCAATGCAAGAAAGCTGTTCCTAGCAGAAATAACCACATGATAATCGTGTTAGTATGTGACAACAGCAATAATTAAGCAAACAGAATCAGGGATTAGTCAAAGCAGAAAGAAAATTGGGCTGCTTAATGCTGCTCGTGACTTCGCCCACTACCAGAGTCTACTAACTGATGTGAGGGCATGCTTCTATATGTGAATTTTGAATGAAAGTCAAGTTTTCCTACTGTTCGGTCTTCCAGGTACATTGTCTTTGATAGGAAGTCAATTCCTATAGTTGCCTGTGGTGGGGGAAAAAAAAAAAACAGATTAAAAGAAAATCACCAATGAAAACTATAGATATTAAAATTTAAATGCCCCCCACCCACACACCAGCTACTGTGCCCAGCAGAGTGATTTTTGTTAAAATATATGAAGCCGTTAAGAAAAAGAGGCGCTAATAAATACAAAAATTGAATTAGATGGAAATACTAATTTCATTTATGCTGCTCCGAGGGCTCAGTCCTCTAGGTTTGTGATGCACCAGTTTCTGAGAAAGGAAATCAGTCTGTCTCCCTCTTTCAAAAGACAAATTTTGTTATATGGGTTTTTTTTAAATAATATTTCTTAATTAAAAACAGTATTTCCACTGTAATAATAGTCAGTTCATAATGCACTAAAAAGAGGTATATTCTGTTTAACTGATTTACCTTATAAGAAGTTTGCTTGGGAAATTTGATTAAAGATATGTGTTTTAACTGCAGAGACATGGGAATATTCAGCGTATACAGAATATGTAGCTGATGTTCAGTAAATATGTTTAAACAAATGAACATGGCTCTCACCTGATACGTGTTATCAAAGCTGTCATACATGAATCTGGTGATGAGAGATGTCTTCCCCACTGAAACGGAGCACATGAAAAATTCATTTAAAAAAAAAAAACTCAAAATGTGTTTGTATTACAAAATGACAGCCAGGACCACAGATTTCAATATCAGGCCTACTTAAAACTAAAGAATAAATAGAAGGGGAATGAAGGGGAAAACATGATGGCAGTGATGAGTCACTGATTCAACCTCACTGAACATATCCTGTCTGTTTACCAAGAATCATACAGCATGTTGCTTTAAAAGTGTCATTTTACTTCTAAGATATCATCCATTCAGAAATCCAGAGGAAGTTACTAAAAATGTAAAATATCAACCTTAATCCTCTTATAAATACTCCACAAATAATAGATGGCTAAAACCCTTCAAACATCATGGAACTACTACAGTTTCAATATTAAATCATTTGGCATTTAAAAGACAAAATGTTTACAATGCTTACAATAACAGAAAATTAATTGCTTTGTACTTTCATGTTGATTATTATTAAACTGTTTTCCCCTCTTTGCAGCATTGCTCCATACAGCTCAAACTTTGTTTATTTTTGTTGTATTTAATCCATTTTAAATACAATTATACGAGTCCAATTATGAGGGGCCTCATAATTGGACTCATTTACACATATTTTTTTTTTCCCCCAGCAGCTTTCTGGGCATGATCAAGGTAAGCCATTTTTATTTACATCCCTTCCCAGCAGCACCATTTTGCACCAGCTCTGCACAATCAGGAGTGGAGGACGAGGACGGTTCCAGCAGCAGCAGCAGCAGCAGCAGCAGCAGCAGCAGCAGCAGCAGCAGCAGCAGGGCCCCCCCGAGCTGCTATGCAGACGCGAGCGGTCCTGGTGCCTGAGGTGGGCAGTGGCCACCACAGGGCCCTGCTTCAGCACCACGGACAGCAACATTGCAGCACAGGCCACGCAGACGCACACGGCGACGCACGACACCCAAACACACACACACACACACACACACACACACACACACACACGCACAGAGCGAAGCATCACCGTGTATCACGCGCATACGCTCGCACTGGCGGTGCTGCCGTCACGCTGGTCTCGTTCTGTGGCCGTTTCCGTTATTTTCCGACGGGCGCACCGGAGCAGCTTTTGCAGCGCCGAAACCCGTTATCGATCCGCTCCTTTCTGAATTGGTGCCACCGCTTTAAACGCGCACGCACGCCCCCCCCCCCCCCAATCCCACCTCGAATACATGGATTATTGGATAAATAGTGTGTGTGCGGTGTTGTGGCGTTGTCAAGTCTCTGTCTTATTTATTTGATTATTTATGGGAGCGCGCGGGGGGGGGGGCGCTGCCAGGTTTAGAGATGCTACAGACATGGCCAGCCTAGGGTGTGTCCCAAACTGACACATGGGGGACTGTTTATCATCTTCTGTCTAAAAAAAATATAGAACAAACCCAAACCGGGGGACGGCAGAAACGTTCAGCTTTGTCATATAATAGGATAAAGAGGCGGATTAGGGCGTGTGAGCGAAACGGAGCTGGTATCTAGGAAAAGGCTGAGCGCGTTAGACGGTTACCGCAGCACATCAAAACATCCCCGCCTGTTTATGGTCAGAAAAACGAGAGCGAACAGCAACTAAATAATCCTTAAGAAGTGATACAAGGCGCGTTTTATTATAAGGACGTTATCGTTAGGCATTAATGCGTTGTTTTCCCCCCTTCCTCTTTTGCGACCGGAGCAACATGGGCGTCAGACTGACCAAATCAACCACGACACATCTTCTGGATTCTCCTTAAACTTACAAAAAAAAAAAAAAAAAAAAAATCGACACGGATAACTTGCACGGTCCATCAACACAGATCTGCAGGATTGGGGGGAGGGTGGGGTGTGTGTGTGTGTGGGGGGGGGGGGGGTGACGAGCCGACGGCCCCGGCACGAACTCACCGCTCTGCTCTCCCAGAAAGACGAGTTTAAATTTCCTCAGAGGGTTCCCCAAATCTCCTCCAGCGGACATGGCGGCAGATGTGCGGCTCAGCTCGGGTGGGTTTATGCGCTCTTGCGGCTCGGTGCCTCCTCCGTGGCGGGTGCGCAGGGGATCCTCCTCTCCTCACAGAATGATGGGAATGCAGCTCAGCATCCTCCTGTCAGCTGGGGGAGGTTGTGCGCCTGCGCGACCTCACCTATTTCAGTCCCTCACCTTTACATTGGAAACAATACGCTCAAGATGACTGCTCAGCCGCCTGTTTTTGACCAGAGTGGTCATATGAAATTGATTGCACAAGTATGACAACAGTCGCCATAAAAATACTTGAAGAATACATAAATACTTTTGATCAAGTTCATGAACAAAGTAGAGCTATGCATCAATTCAGAAATGTCACTATTTAATTGCGGATTTTTCTATAATTGACAACCGGCAACTCCACCCTTCCGAGGGTGTGGAGGGTGAAAGTGGGCATCCTGGCAGAACTAAAAACAATATCTGTCACAGGTCTGTGTTGGACCACTCCCAGTTACACGGGGTGAGACCGGACATCCTGGCAGATAAGCACATCTGTCGCAAGGTCTGTGGTAGACTTTTGCCTGTCTGTGTATCGTGACATGCACTACACAAAGAGCAGAGATAAACAAACCTATCATCTGGTCAGTCACTGCAACAGATACTGGAGTCAGTTTGTCTTGGCCTGTCCTTGCAACTGATAATACCTCTATCTGCCAAGAATGTGCCACTAGTCCAGCAAAAGCTAGCGGTACTCAAATACTTTGCAAGCACTTTCATGAAATGGTCAGTCAGAAAGTAACTTATACCGGCTCAGATGTCACCCGGGTTAACAAGGTCAGCAGTTCCTGGCAGCGGAAGGCAAAGTACAGAGCTGCATGGAGGAATCTGATCAGACCTAAATGAAACAGTCATTGTCGCCCCCAACAGACTGCTATGATGATGATGATGATGAACGGCAATCAATCACTAAACTTGACAAAGAAAAAAAATCAACTTTTCCTTGAATATGTGACTCTCATATTCAATAAAAAAATACTGTTAGAGCAGTGGTCCCTCGTTAGTTTTCAAACACTTTGAATTACGTTGTTTTTTTTATTGTTATTTTTAATTTCCTCTTTTATTCTGAAACGTTAGAGAGGAACTCAATGATTCTATTTAAGGTAACTTTATTATGCAGCAGGTGAAACTGTTATGTCTGTAAAACGTGGCACAATAATGAGGCGAAGGGTGAACTACACAGTACTTTATTATAGGACTCACAATGATACAGAGACACTCCCGTTAGGCAGAGAGGAGGTCAAAGAGACCATCCCTCTGCCACACAGTCCTCTTATACTCCAGGTGACGTCACCATCCGTGTCGCACCATAAAGCGTCCCAAGAACAACACTACATTATTCCCCCCCGTAGAAAAGTCCAAAGCACTTGCACACTAATCAGACCTTCCCCAAATTTAGAGCCTGAAGCACACACTAATAGTGAACAAAATAATTAGAACCTAACCATGCACACAAACAACTAAAACTAGAGGGGGACAGGTGGACTACTGTCCCACCTCCACACGGCTAGACGGATTATTCTGCCGTCCTTAGTAATGTATAGTCCATGAAAATAAAAACCCACTGTGTTCCTAATATAATAAATAAAATAATCCCATAAACATATATACATACAGGTTATACTCTTGAACATGAACACCCTGTGATGATTCGCCCTGCCTGCTTAATTCTCCACAGCTGTGCGCACACCTGCTCTCCCTCATCACCGGAGCCGTTTAGACCACGCTGTCCACAGATCAGCGTGGAGTTGCCTTTCTCCATGGTCTGATGAGACTAGCACACACCTTTGTCTTCCTCATAGTCTTCCTCGTCGCAGTCAACATTCTCCAAAGAATCTCGCTTCTCTTCGCCAGTCGTCAGAAAGGATTCTCACCTCCACCACAAGTAAGCCAGCTCCATTCTCATCATTATTCTACACTCATTCTCCTGTGCACAGGTGGAGATCCGTGGCGGTGGACCGAGCAAACACCTCACTTCCACAAACATCTGCATCCTCTCCAGCAGCAACCGGGACAGCGGGCGCTGTCTCCCTGGCCGGAGCCTTCAAGTCGAAAATGAGCGGTCCACCATCTCATCGAACAGTAAGCACTAGACATCCCTGTACATTCCCTCCGGGGTCAGACACTAATCCTCCCTGTCTTTGCTCATCCCTAGGGTTGCCAGGCTGCACGGTGCTCTGCTCGCCCCAGCTGCTACATCCACACATGCATGCACGCACACACACACTCAACAGATAATAAAGATAATTGAATCTACTTTTGAGTCTGTGTCTGCTCACTGGGTCCTAAAACCATGTCACACCCAACATAATCACACCACAACTCGGGCAAGACACACAGCAAACACATGTGTTAAGACAGGCTAACGTAATCACTCAGCACTATGAACAGTTCATAGCAATCCAGCGTAAGAAACACATTGGTATAACTCCATTGTAAACTGGGCACAGTCGCATAGCAATTTTGTGTATTAACCATGTCGACATAGCAACAACGTAGCCTGGGTAATATACAGTACACATTAACATTTCAGCAACTCACCCAGTAACCTCATGCAGAACACACTAAGTTGGGCAATCAGCAAAAAAAAAAACAAAACCACACATTAAACACATTTCCCCCCAAATTACCAGTCAGTCACCCCGGAGAGCCCACTCCCCGGAGACCCGTCAGGCAGGTCCCGACCAGAGCATCTTCTTTTCTTGGCGCCCGGGGACGACCCACTTCGGTACCGAGGCACCTCACTCTCCTCATAAACATGCCGCAGCTCGTTGGGATGTCTCTCCGTACCATCTGTCAACTGCAGGTAACCGTCTTCCTGGACACCCACCACCTGTAGCCGACCCTGGTCCTCCTGTCTCTTCCATTTCCTGCGTACTCCTCTCGACCGGGCCTCCTCTCTGGGTAAAACCAAATCAGCGACCCTCAGAGGAGCCCTGCTCGGCTTCCAGTGTTTCTGTGTAGCACGACACCTAACTGTGCCAGCTGGTCCTGGCCGGCTCGCTTTCATTTGGGACACTGGCGAAGCCATTGTGACCCCCTGCTTTTCAGTACCTCCCAGCCAAACTCCAGAAGCAGAATGAGTCAGCCACTCGGCTCCATCCGCCGTCACGGGTGTCCCCCAGCGCTGCCCAGTCCCCTCAGTTAGGGTAACTTGGGCTCTGGCGCAGGAACCCTCCCGCGATGGCTCTGGAAGGGGTTGGTCTTGGTCACCTTGCAGTTATTACTAGGCCAAGATTCGTCCCATATTGCATCATCCACCACTGCCGGTATCAGTCAGTCCCATAAACCGCAGCCTGACCACTCCTCGCCAACGCCGCTGGTGATGGAAAACCCCAGTCCACAGAAAAGATGGCAGCCCATCACATTTTCGCCAGTGACAGTCACAATAAACTTCAGGTCGGCAACCACCGATGACTTATAACAAGCCGTCAGCTTCACTGAACCCATGATGGGCAGCCTCTTTCCTCCATAGCCACATTTTTTAATGGCTTTAAATGACCTCTCAGTTGGTGGTATGGGAAGAAACTCCTCACCAGGGTAGACCAAGACTCAGATTTAAAGACACTGTAAAAAGAAACTTGAAGAAGCTGGATATAGACAGGAGTTCCTGGTAGCAGAAGGCTAAGGACAGAGTTGCGTGGAGAACTCTGATCAGACCTAAATGAAACAGTCATTGTCGCCCACAACAGACTGCTATGATGATGATGATGATCACCCACATTAACTGACAAAGTTAACACATTAAATATCTCAGCCGTAGAACAAAATATAAAATAAAATCGTGACCAAAAGTAGTAGCAATACTACCATTTCTGAAAACTGTTGCAGTAAAAATGCTTTGTCTTGTGTTTGTTAACCAGAGTGATGGCCTAGTTGGTAGAGCATCTGCCCCACAACCGGGAGGTCATGGGTTCAAATCCCAGCTGGGTCATACCAAAGACCATATAAAAATGGTGCTTTCTGCATTCAAGCTTGGTGCTCAGCAAAATAGAATGGGGGAAAGGAAAGTAACACACTGAGCTACCAGAGGACTGACCCCACTGTAGCTTTCACTACTTACAGTAGCTGTGTGGCCTAGGGTCAGGAAAACGGTGATAGGTGCCACCCCATACGCCACCTGGTGTCCCACATGCTGTGGAAGGGAATTAACTTAACTTGTGTTTATTAGGGTTCCAAGCAGCTGTGCTGTGAGAAACTTATTGTTTTTGTTCAGATTCTTCTTACTGTTATTTTTTTCTTCACTAAAAGTGCATGGGGAGAAAAAAAAAATAGCAATACATAGAAACTTGAAATTTTACTGTGTGATCAGAAATTCTCCCCATTACAGAGTGACCAAAAATCAAGGGACTGTGTACATACGTAGGTGGGTGGTGCTTGTCATGATCCTGGGCATGAGTGGGCACCGTGCCCAGTTTTCAGTTTAAGTTTAGTCCTTTTCTGTCTGTTTGTTTCCTTGTTTATCCTGTCTGTCGTATTTGGTTCCTGTTTTATGGTCATTTTGTACTTGTAGTATTATTATTTATATTTTGGGGTTGTGTTGTTCTTGTATCATTATGGTTTCCAGTTTGTGTGTTATTCTGACAGCGCTGCGCAGCTTCTGTCTGTCAAACTTGTTCACGGGCTGCACAGCTGCATACCTGTCATATATCAAGAAACAGTATTTAAGGGCACAGCAACTTCTTCCCGTTGTCGTGTCCTTCTGTATTGTTTCCGTCCTCAGATGTTGTCCAGCTCTGAGTGTAATTTGTGCTGCTATCGAGGAGAACAGGAGTGCTCCACCGGGTTAATTTTTCTCCTTTTATTTCCAGCTGTGAACCCCACTTCCTTTCGGGTGTGCTCCAGCTGGTTCTGCCGCTTTGCCCGGCGTTCCCAGGCTTCTGTTCCCCTGTGACATTGAGCCCCGCTCTCCTCCAGTGCTTCCATTAGTTCTGTATTTGTATGTTTTGTGTTCTTTGTGTTTTCACCTTTATGTTAATAAATGTACAGAAACCACAGTGAGCATTTGGTGTCCTTCAATAGCCCTTAAAAAGCCTAATTCATGACAGAAGGACATGACCAGGGTGTGGAGACCAGCCATTGTGCATTTCTGTTGCTTTTCCCTACCCTCTTTTTCTGTTCTCCCGTGTTTGTTCATCCAGGTTTTTGGCATGTCTGGATGCACGGACTACGGGAGTATGGGACTGGACGAGGAGTGTTGGGCTGCTGGACTCCTGGAGGACTTTGTGTTGGATGCTCACTCCTGACACACTCCCAAAGAGGTACTGCAATGCTGGGATAGTGCGACTCAGCTCATTGAGGCATACCCCTGTCTGTGGAGTTGCCCAGAACTTGCAGCTGTCCTCGCTTCTGTGACCAACTCACGTTGCATGCTCCGCAGGCTGAAGAGTGGCCCCCCATTGCCTGTACCCAAGTCAGCGAACAACATGCGCCCTTGGACATGGAAGCCGCCAGCCTCCCATCATCCGTCAGCAGCAGCCCCGCCTCTTCCTCCCGAGTAGTGGCCCACTTCATCGGCCGAGGAGCTGGAGGAGCGCAGGCGGGTCATTTCAGCAGAGACAGAACTGCTGCTGGAACATAAACTGTGGCACCTCCCTGAATATGGCCCGCAGCTGGAGGAGGTTTCCCCGGGTGGACCGGAGTTTGAGCCAATGAGCATGCGTCCCCTGACTCCAGCGTCTCATCCACCTCGCCACGGGCCAACATCTCCGCCCCCTGTCCCTGACAACCTCCACCGCTCCTGAGAGGAGGTCGTTAGAGCCAGCAGCAGCAACCACCACCAAGCCCCGGAATTTAAGGCAAGTGTCTTTTCATTCATAAACAAATAATTAATGAATTGCCTTGCCTTATATCCGGGGGGGGGGGGGACTCAGCAGCAGTTAACCCCTTTCGCTGAGCCCTCACCACCTGGTGCTGCTGTCTTCTCCTCCCCTGTTACTCCCGTTCCTCCTCCTATATCCCCTGAGGGTGCCCAGTTTTCAGTTTAAGTTTAGTCCTTTTCTGTTTTCTTGTTTATCCTGTCTGTCGTATTTGGTTCCTGTTTTATGGTCATTTTGTACTTGTAGTATTATTATTCATATTTTGGGGTTGTGTTGTTCTTGTATCATTATGGTTTCCAGTTTGTGTGTTATTCTGACAGCGCTGCGCAGCTTCTGGCTGTCAAACTTGTTCACGGGCTGCACAGCTGCATACCTGTCATATATCAAGAAACAGTATTTAAGGGCACAGCAACTTCTTCCCGTTGTCGTGTCCTTCTGTATTGTTTCCGTCCTCAGATGTTGTCCAGCTCTGAGTGTAATTTGTGCTGCTATCGAGGAGAACAGGAGTGCTCCACCGGGTTAATTTTTCTCCTTTTATTTCCAGCTGTGAACCCCACTTCCTTTCGGGTGTGCTCCAGCTGGTTCTGCCCCTTTGCCCGGCGTTCCCAGGCTTCTGTTCCCCTGTGACATTGAGCCCCGCTCTCCTCCAGTGCTTCCATTAGTTCTGTATTTGTATGTTTTGTGTTCTTTGTGTTTTCACCTTTATGTTAATAAATGTACAGAAACCACAGTGAGCATTTGGTGTCCTTCAATAGCCCTTAAAAAGCCTAATTCATGACAGAAGGACATGACCAGGGTGTGGAGACCAGCCATTGTGCATTTCTGTTGCTTTTCCCTACCCTCTTTTTCTGTTCTCCCGTGTTTGTTCATCCAGGTTTTTGGCATGTCTGGATGCACGGACTACGGGAGTATGGGACTGGACGAGGAGTGTTGGGCTGCTGGACTCCTGGAGGACTTTGTGTTGGATGCTCACTCCTGACACACTCCCAAAGAGGTGCTGCAATGCTGGGATAGTGCGACTCAGCTCATTGAGGCATACCCCTGTCTGTGGAGTTGCCCAGAACTTGCAGCTGTCCTCGCTTCTGTGACCAACTCACGTTGCATGCTCCGCAGGCTGAAGAGTGGCCCCCCATTGCCTGTACCCAAGTCAGCGAACAACATGCGCCCTTGGACATGGAAGCCGCCAGCCTCCCATCATCCGTCAGCAGCAGCCCCGCCTCTTCCTCCCGAGTAGTGGCCCACTTCATCGGCCGAGGAGCTGGAGGAGCGCAGGCGGGTCATTTCAGCAGAGACAGAACTGCTGCTGGAACATAAACTGTGGCACCTCCCTGAATATGGCCCGCAACGGGAGGAGGTTTCCCCGGGTGGACCGGAGTTTGAGCCAACGAGCATGCGTCCCCTGACTCCAGCGTCTCATCCACCTCGCCACGGGCCAACATCTCCGCCCCCTGTCCCTGACAACCTCCACCGCTCCTGAGAGGAGGTCGTTAGAGCCAGCAGCAGCAACCACCACCAAGCCCCGGAATTTAAGGCAAGTGTCTTTTCATTCATAAACAAATAATTAATGAATTGCCTTGCCTTATATCCGGGGGGGAGGGGACTCAGCAGCAGTTAACCCCTTTCGCTGAGCCCTCACCACCTGGTGCTGCTGTCCTCACCTGTTACTCCCATTCCTCCTCCTATATCCCCTGAGGGTGCTCAGTTTTCAGTTTAAGTTTAGTCCTTTTCTGTTTTCTTGTTTATCCTGTCTGTCGTATTTGGTTCCTGTTTTATGGTCATTTTGTACTTGTAGTATTATTATTTACATTTTGGGGTTGTATTGTTCTTGTATCATTATGGTTTCCAGTTTGTGTGTTATTTTGGCAGCGCTGCGCAGCTTCCGGTTGTCAAACTTGTTTGCGGGCTGCACAGCTGTCATTGATTGTGTTATTTTCTCCACTCATGTATTCACACCTGTCACATATCAAGAAATAGTATTTAAGGGCACGACAACATCTTCCCATTGTCATGTCCTTCCGTACTGTTTCCGTCCTCAGATGTTGTCCAGTTCTGAGTGTAATTTGTGCTGCTGTCAAGGAAAACGGGAGTGCTTTGCCAGGTTAGTTTTTCTCCTTTTATTTCCAGCCATGAGCCCCGCTTCCTTTCAGGTGTGCTCCAGCTGGTTCTGCCCCTTTGCCTGGCGTTCCCAGGCTTCTGTTCCCCTGCGGCGTTGAGTCCCGCTCTCCTCCAGCGCTTCCATTAGTTCTGTATTTGTATGTTTTGTGTTCTTCGTGTATTCACCTTTATGTTAATAAATGTGCAGAAACCACAGTGAGCGTTTGGTGTCCTTCAATAGCCTTTAAAAAGGCCAGTTCATGACAGAGCTATAATAAACAGCTTTACTTTTTTGCAAATATCTAGAGAACGCCTGGGCCTAGACTTAAAATTCTTTCATCATTCTATTATCTGAAATCTTATGCAACTTTTCTTCTCTGGTCTTATGCTCTGAAATTTTTTGCACCATATTGCTTGAAATTAAGCAGAGATCATCTACAGACATTGATAATGAAAAGTTGTTTAAAGTATCTAAAAATGTCAATCTGTTTTGATTTTCTAGGCCAATAAAATTCTGCGTTTCACAGTTTCTTTTTGGCATGTATTTTTGGGTTTAACTTCTGATATAGTGATTCTAATTTGTTGAAACTTCACACTCACAACCACAATAGCATTCTTCAGCAAAACACCAAATTTCATGCAATTCTGTTATTGTTCCAAAAATCAGGTTTATGACATGTCTGTCAGCCAGTTTGTCTTGTCAATGGAACATTTTGTTAATGTGTGAGGAAGTCATGTGCCCCAATACAACTGTGTGGTGTAGGGGTTAAGCTGCTTGTCTCCCACCCAAGAGACCTGGGCTCAAATCCTCTTTGTAATGTGTTATTTTCTGGAAGTGCAACATACCTTTTCTGTGCATTTGAAAACTATGTGTAGTGCACATTCAGTTTTAAATGTTGTACTACTGCTGCTGGGAAGCCTTTCTATCATTTATCATTTGAGAAAGTTAGCATGCAAGTGGTCAAGATAACTGCTTGGTATGCAGGGAGTCCCAGGTTTGAATCCTGCCAGGGAAGTCTTATTCTTCTGAAGTACAGCATGCCTCTCCTGTACATTTTAAAGCAACACTATGTAAGATTTTCATCTCAAAATAATGTTTGCAAAATTATTTTGATGGTAGATTGCATCTGACCATGTGAATGTCACATCTCCCATAGCCTGAGTGGGCCAACATTGCCTGCAACAGCTCTTTTTTTGGTGGGATCACGGAGGGAACCGCATCTGTGGCCTCAGTCCCAGCAGCAAATCTCAGGGCACAACTTTAGTCACCAACAACAAAAAGCCCATGTGATTGGCTGTTGGGACTGGAGTCATTGATCCCAGGGTTGTGGCCTTCTCAGTATTCCTACAAGGAACAAAAAAGTTACATATACTGCCTTAAAAACTAATGTGTAGCAGAGCTTAGGTTTAGACCTGAGGGTCAGAGTGCGAGTGAAAGTATGTGTATGGGTGAACATGAGTGGGTGTGGGTGACTCTGAGAGCGAGTGGGAGTGGGTACGAGATTGAGCGGATACAGGAGTGGGAGAGAGTGGGTGGGTCCGGGAGTGCAAGTGTGGGATTGTGTGGGGCAGAGGGCGAGTAAAAGTGAGTGAGTGCGTGTGGGTGCAAGTAGGTCTGTATGAAAGCGTGAGGGTGTGAGTGTGTAGGAATGGGTGTGTGTACTGGACGGGAGGTGCTGGATTGAAGGGGTAGCACCTCCTGGCTGCGTGGGCTCCCTTGGATGGGGGGGGGGGGCGGCTGTGCCTTGCTGCCACCTTCTTTGGGCGTGGGCCGTGGGGGTCCTTGAGGTGTGCGGTATTGGTGCTGGGGTGGAGGCGGGCCTGCTGTGGGGGTGTCTGGGGGGGCTTGCACCGGGGGGGCATGGGCTGGTTTCAGGCCCGGGGAATGGGGGTGTTGGCCTCCCGGCGCCTGGGGCCCAGGGGCTGGTGTTGGCCCCGCTGGGGGGGCAGGGGTTGGCCAATCCGGGGGTGTTGGTCCGCCACGCCAGCCGATTGGTGGCCCAGCCTCCCTCGGCCGTCCCTCCTGGGCACATGCCTGGCTGTTTTGGGGCTTGTTGGCCTTGGGACATTTGTGCTCTGTGGGGGTTGGTGGCGTTGTCCTGCTTGCTCGGGGTTTCCGGGGGGGGGGGGTGTTGCTGTGACCAGCCACCCTCTTTGTATGTTTCCTGGCAAACCACTCACCTGCACACACTTATTTTGCACGCGTTCTCATACACACGCACACATGTCTCTCCTTTAACAGGTGCAGATACCAGACTTGTGTTGAGACCTCTTCAGTGGAAGACAGTCTGTCTTTTTTTTTGTTTCAGTTGTGTTAGTCTGTTTGTCTCTTTGTCTGTTCCTCTCCCTTTTTTTTCCCCTTCCCCACCCCTCCTTTCCTCATTCCCCCCCATTGGGACCTTCATGGGTAAAACAATTTAAATGAAGTATTAAAAGTTATTACAAGAGGAGTTTATAAACAATATACAGTACATATACAGTATATGTACTGTATGAAGCTCCTTTTGGCACCGTAAATCTGTTTGGCACAATAAGAGAAGCAGATTTCTGTTCTGCTCGCTTGATAGGCCAAGGGGCAAAAATGCTTAATGAACTGGCAAGACTAAAATAGAGATTTTTTTGAAAGTGCATCATTCTCCTGTTTACATTAAACAAAATGAGGCTTGGAAAGGAAAAAAAGAACACAGTCCCTACAGTCAAATATAGTGGAGGTTCAGTTGATGTTTTGGGGTTGATTTGTTGCTTCAGACACTGAACGTCTTGATTCTTTGCATAGCTTTACGATGACTACCAAAGAATTCTGGGGTGCATTGTCATGATCCTGGGTTTCCGTCAAAGGTCATGGATCTGCTTTTGTTGCCTGGGGCCCGGGGGCTGGCATTTGCCCCACTTGGGGATTGGGGGGGGGGGGGGCTGGTCTGGGGCATTTGTGCTCTGTGGGGGTTATTGATGCTGTCTTGCTTGCTCGCCGTTTCTGGGGATGGGGGGGCATTGCTGTGACCTGCCGCTCTCTTTGTATGTTTTCCTGGCAAACCGCTCACACACACACACTCATTTTGAGCGTGCTCTCATATGCGCACATGTACACACATGCACACACACATATGTTCTTTTACAGGTGCAGATACCAGACTCGTGATGAGAGCTTTTCAGAAGAAGAAACACTGTGTCTTCTGTTTGTTTCAGTTGTGTCAGTTTGTTTGTTCCTCTTTTTTATTTCCCCCTCCCCACCCTTTCTTACCCCCCCCCCCCGGACAGGTCTATCATGAGTAAAACTATTTAAATAAAGTATTAAAAGTTATTACAAAAGGAGTCTATAAATAATATACAGTACATATACGTATATGTGCGGTATAAAGCTCCTTTTGGCAAAGTAAATCTGTTTGGTAGTAGTAGTAGTAGTAGATTAGTTTATTTGACAGGGACAGTGCAATAAACATAGACAATTAATCAAAGACAATCAATCTGATGTGTTGCACATAGAGTGTATAGCTATTAGCTAATTTACAACTCTTGTCCCTGGATGGGCTTTAGAAAAAAGAATCAAGATAAAAAATATACACAATAACCACATACATCAATGCAGAAAAATTATAAATACACAATTATAAATATTATAAATATTATAAATACACAAATATAACAGCCTGACTCACATTTAACATAAATATTATAAATACACATATATTATAAAATATTATAAATACACAAATATAACAGCCTGACTCACATTTAACACATATAACATAACTCACATTTGCCTATTTCAGGCCTCCCTCCCTCCGTCACTCACTATAAACAAACACATTTATTCCTTCCCTTCATTCACTCTCACTTTGCAGACAAATAATTCATACATGAGTACATTCTTGTTTATTTTTCAGCCAGTTTTTAACATTTTTAGTGAATGTTTTAAAGTCCGTTATTATTTTAATTTCATTTGGCATTGTGTTCCAGATGTGACTGCCCTTTATAGAGAAAGCTGTTTGTCCAAATGTGGTTCTGCGGTGGAATATTTTACAGTTATTGTTAACAGAACTCCTGGTGGCTCTGCTGCTGTCCTGTCTTTGGACGAAACCAGCAAGTGGCTCGGGTGCTGATTTATGGAAACATTTGAACGTTAATTTCAGAAGACAGAGGTCAATGAAGCTCTCAAAACTCAATAGGTTGTATTTTTTTAAAACATTACAGTGATGCCACCTAATGGGCTTTTTGTCCAAGATTTTTAGGGTTTGATTATATAATGAACCTATATGTCTTATTGTGGAAGGGGCTGCTTGAGCCCAGACTGTCAAACAGTATGATATATGAGAAAAAACCATAGAATGCATATACAGTGCAGCTGCTTCGTAAGGTATGTAATATCTAATTAATTTAAAGCAGTTCAGATTTTTTTTTACTGTTTTTGAAATTTTCTTTATATGAAGATTAAATTTGAGTTGAGGATCTAGTACAATGCCAAGGTATTTGAATTCTGTAGCTAAACTGATGTCATGATCATGTATATTAACTTTAAAATGTTGCAGGTTACATTTTTTGATTGAAAAGCACATTGAGACTGTTTTCTGAAGGTTCAGCAATAGATGGTTCTTGAGGAGCCACTCTTGGACATCAACCATACTTGTAGACAGTACATCTGCAGCCTGTGCTGGAGTCTTGGCAGCTGTGTAAATAACTGCATCATCTGCATAAAGTTGGCATGTTGCAGCTGAGCAGTGTAACGGCAAGTCATTAATAAAAATGCTGAAAAGTAAAGGACCAAGAATGGACCCTTGTGGGATACCCATGCGGTTGTTTAAAAATGAGGATTTATCCTGGTGAACTTTTACACACTGTTCTCTATTCTGGAGATAAGATGCAAACCATTCTAATGTATTTGGGGAGAAGTTAAAAGATACCATTTTGGATAAAAGCAAACTGTGGTTTACAGTATCGAAAGCCTTTTTGAGATCTAGAAAAACAGCTCCTACCACATTACCCCTGTCCAAGGACTGTTTGACGTTTTCAATAAGGCAACAATTTGCTGTTTCTGTTGAGTATCCTGGTCTAAAACCAAATTGATGTGGATGAAGAAGTTGACTGTCTTGTAAGTAGTCTATCAGCTGTGTAGCTACAACTTTTTCAAGAACCTTAGATAGGACTGGTAAGATAGAGATTGGGCGGTAATTGCATATATCGTCTTTACTGCCTGATTTATGAACTGGTATGACGACAGCTTTTTTCCAGCCAGATGGAAATGTACTAGACCTAATGGAGAGATTAATGAGATGAGTCAGTGGTTTGATTAATATTTTGCTGTGCATTTTGAGAAAGGAGGTGCTCATATTGTAGATATCATTAGTTTTTGAGTTTGACAGTGTTTTAACAATACCAGCAATTAACTTCTCATTTACCTCATCGATGTGAAAAGTATCTGTTGGAAGTATGGAATTTGTGTTGTTGAGCACATTTGGCAGCACAAAAATTTTTGTTAAGTCTTCCACAGAGCCCACAAAGTGTGAATTAAATTCATTTGCCAAAGTAGCCTTGTCACTGACGGTCTTGCCATTGATTCTAAGTTCCTTTACCCCCTTCTGATCGTTTTTTTTATTAGTTAAGTTATTTAAATGCCTCCATAGGGAACTGTTGTTACCCTTTGCATGATCTATCAGTTTATTGTAATAAGATATTTTTGATTTTCGCAGCTCATGTACCACTTTATTTCTTAAACTTTTGTACACAAGGTGATCATTTTGTAGTTTGGAGGTTAGTGATGTTTTCAGTGCATAGTCTCGCCTCTTCATAAGTTTTCTTATTTCATTATTTAACCATGGTAGGCTAATCTTCTGTTGTCTACTTTTAATTTGCTTTGAAAATTTTTCTATAGACTTTGTGATTGTTGCAGTTATAAAATTACAACAATCATCTACTTCACATGTTGCCATGAGCTGCTCCCAATTTTGATTCTCTAAGTAATGTTCAAACTCCTCATTTTTTGATTTGGGGATAATAAAATTTGATTTGTCAATATCGACTCCCCCAAAATACTGTAGTCGCTTTTTAGTAAGTTTCCTGACAGCAAGAACCATGTTATGATCTGAGAGACCAGTTACAAGATTATAGGTTCTGGTTATTCGTTCTGGTTTATTAGTAAATACCATGTCAATAAGTGTTCTGGATTGTTTGGTTATCCTGGTGGGTCCTTTGATGATTTGCTGGTAATTAAATTTAGTCATGAGGCTTTTCAGTTTTTGTTTGTCTTTTTTATCAGACCAGTTGATATTAAAGTCACCATGAATTATTGTTTCTCTGTTCTTCTCAAGTTGTTTAACCAGATCACTTAATTCATTATAAAAGGAAGAGTTGTGTGACGGTGGGTTGTACACTACTGCAATGTTGAAATTCATTACCGGAGAGAGACATACATTAACAGCTAAACATTCAAGTGAAGTATTCAAATCAACCAGTTGACATTTATATTTCTCTTTGATGTAAATTAAAACACCTCCTCCCCTCCCTACCTGCCTGTCTTTTCTAAAACACTGGTAGCCCACAATATCGATCATATTAGTGTCTATGTTACTGTGTAGCCAGCTCAATAAGGCACAATAAGGGAAGCAGATTTCTGTTCTGCTTACCTAGCTGCTTGACAGGACAAAGAGGAAAAGAAGAAAAAAATGTCACTGGTCTTACAGCAGGACAGTGACCCAAAGTTACTGAGTTGTTTAAGACAATCCAGGGTGCTCACAGTTTACACAGGTACATTTCTAACCAGTTTTCAAATCAGTGAAACCAAAAGTACTTCAGAGACACTTCAGAAACAGCAACTGTTTCCAAGAAAAAAGTTCATTATGCAACAGTTAATTCCAACCGAGCAACTTGACTGGGCAATAGGGATTCCAGAAGTTACTATAATCCGTGATAACTGCACTCCAATTTCACTGGCTATGTATCACTCTGCTTCAAAGTTGTTCTAGTAACTGTTAAATTACTAACAGTAATTTTACTATCAGTTCTCTGACAACTGTAGTACTGTTTTGGATACCTTAATTTTCACAGTGAGGCGCTGTTTGACAAGAAATTATACATCCATGACCCAGAAGGCCCATCCTTTTGAAAAGGTCTTCCTCCACCCTGGCCCTGCTGTCATTTTAAAGGGCCTATATCATGCTATTTTAAGCCTTTCAGAGTAAACTATATGCATGTATGTGATAGTATATCACCTTTGGTACACTGGACAATGAATTTCTTATGAAATATGAGTTATTTTCGCGAGCCCGGAAGTAAGATGCCTCGATCTCTGAGGCTCTACCTCTCCTTCTTGTAGCTGCCGCCCATTTCATGACGTAACCCCTGAGCCGGCTGCTGCAGCATGTCACTGGGTTCCGCCCACAAAAACAAGGAAGGCTGAACAAACTCCTAAATCTCTCACAGCCAAAGACACATTTACACCACTGAGAAGACATTGTCTTACATAAAAAAGCAAACAGTTGTTGTCACTGAGCAGATTAGGTGCGAGAGGAACTACTTCTTCACAGCGTCAATGCTAAAGTGAAAGAGTTTTGCCGATCACCGCTCCGTTAGCTGCGCGGAGAAAGTGGGTGTGTGCGTTAGCCTGGGGGTGGTGCTGGCAGCACAGGCATTTCCTGGAGTGGGCGGCTCACCCACGTTCATACGTATGAACGTGGGGACCCAATCATTATCAGGGACAGGGCGGAGCAGCAGCTCAGAGAGCAGGGTTGAGGAGGAATACTCAGAGATGCGTGAATGGAGCAAAATACCACTTTGGAGGTGTTTTTGGTGAGGAATTAACATTATAACATGTTTAAAAGCTCAAAAAAGTCGATTTTGCATGATATTTCGACATTCCGGTTGACATTCCGGTTGACATTCCGGTTCCGGTTCCGCCGGACCGGTGGCGCCACACGAGTCGGCTGCCTGTTGCAACAGCCTTTTTTTTATCTTCCTTCTTCTTTCTACACCTTTCACTCTGTATATATATCACGGATGCACGAATCGCCCCGGGGGTCTCCCGGGTCGGCGGACGGAGCCACGGTTTGCAGCGGGAGACGTTACAGCGGGGAGGAGCTAGTGCTAGCTAGCACTTGGCCGCCGCCCGGTGCTAATGGGAAACTCGACATACCGGGAGCTGTAGCGAAAACGAAGCGGGTGCCGGGCTGGAGTTTAGGCGGTGTGAAAGAAATATAAGACAGAATAATAAAGAGCGATGGCAAGAACCAAGCAGACCGCCCGTAAAATCTACTGGAGGAAGAAGCCCCCCAGGAGACAGCTAGCCACAGGGCTGCTCGGAGAGGCGCTCTGGCCACCGGCAGAGTGAAGAGGCCTCGCCGTCACAGGTCCGTGGCTCTGAGAGAGATCCGTCGCTACCAGAAATCCACGGAGCTGCTCATCCGTAAGCTGCCCGTCCAGCGCCTGGTGAGGGAGATCGCTCAGGACTTCAAGACCATCCTGCGTTTCCTGAGTTTCGCCGTCATGGCTCTGCAGGAGACCAGCGAGACCCACCTGGTGGTCTCTTCTTCGCTAAGGGGGTCACCATCATGCCCAAAGACTTCCAGCTGGCCCGCTGCATCCGCGGAGAGAGAGCTTAGACTTTCTGCTGCACATCCACCAGCCATAATGCTCTGCACTGTGTGTCTATATATATACATTTATAGTAATATGGACATATGTTTACTAGATGTTGTTTTTTCTTGCCTTCTGATTGTTGCTCTGAGTGTTGCTATCCCTATGCTGTTGCAATCCTGGAATTTCCCCATTGTGGGACTAATAAAGGCTTATCTTATCTTATCTTATCTTATATAGGCCCTTTAAGCTCATTAAGTGATTTCACATCTGTTTAAAAAAATAAGTAGGGCTAGAGTTTGATTTATTGTCTCAGTTAACCAACCACAATACCTTTGTGGTGATGGACTCTTTGTTTCATCTGAAAATGCGAAGAAAAGCGAGCAAAATATGCTAAACTGCTAGCATGTGCTAAACCGCTAACATGCTAACTACCAGCTAACTAGCTACCAGCTAACTACCGGTGTTTCTGGTGACAGGTGTTGTGTAAAAAAGTGATGGGCCACCAAAAACTGATCAGCTCGCTGTGGGAGCGCGCCTGCCTCGCTCAGCTAAAGCCATTTCTTTTCGGATTCTGAGGCTGACGGCTGCTTTTGAGCAAAGCGGGTGTAACTTATTGTCCATGCAATTAGCAAAGGTATGTCTGTGAATATTTAATGCGGTGAGGGATTTGTCATAATTTTAGACCCATGAGTTTTGTGTTAGAATAATCAGATATGAAATTTTATCCCATTGCAGCTTTTAATGTTTTGCCTTATACTGTATGTTAAGAAAAGTGTGCTGAAATGAACAAAATCCGTGTATAATGACGTAAAAGCCAATAAAGCTTTTCTATCCCATGAATACTAGTGTTTGTGCATTGTATGCCTCCTATAATTATACAGTGGAACCTCTGTTTTAGAACTTAGTTGGTTCTTAAATGTTGTTTTTAAACCGAGTTGTCCTTAACTGAAACAAATTTTTCCATAGGAAACAATGTAAAATGGATTAATCCGTTCCTGGCCCCCAAAAAGAACAGTGCGTTTTTACCTTTTTAACAGCATTTCAACCATAAAAGCCACACAAAAACCATGAATGTGCATAACATCCATCCATCCATCCATCCATCTTCTTCCGCTTAATCCTTTTCGGGTCACGGGGGGGCTGGAGCCTATCCCAGCATCTTTGGGCGAGAGGCAGGGTACACCCTGGACAGATCGTCAGTCCATCGCAGGGCCAACACAGAGAGACAGACAACCATTCACTCCCACAGTCATACCTAAGGACAACATCTTATAGAAAATACTGTACAGTAAGTATAATAGACAATTTTCATGCTTTAATATGATTTCCTTCTTCAACTCTGGTGTGGTTCTCTTAACTTTTTTCTTTGGTTCTTTAGCTTTTTTGCCTTTCTTTGATCCCATAGTGGCTTCTTAACAGACAAAAAACAAAAAATAAAAACAATAAAGTCGCAAATCCAAAGCGTAATACATACAGCGTTCATGTACGCATTCACAGAGTGAATGGCTGCTGATGCGTATCTCTGCCGGATAGCAGAAGCTCTTCTTCTTCTTCACCGTCTTCTTCCATGTGCCATAAGTTATTTGTGAACTGAGATTTTGTTTGAAAACTGGTACATTTTTCATTCAAAAAATATGTTTGTGAACTGATTTGTACATCAAGAGAGCCATTCGAAAACTGAGGTTCCACTGTATATTGTTACTTCAGTGGAATTTCTATGCTTCATCTGCCAAAAATTCATTAAGGCTCCCAATTTGGATTGAAACATTTTATCTGCCAAAAAAATTACTTGATTTGGCTGCTAAGTGTGAAATTGTGAATAGAGTACTGTAACTTGATCTGTCCAGCCTGTGAAAGAGTCTCAAAGGGCTGTAATAGCTTATAAATATGGCTTTCACCTGCCCTAAATTGATTAAGAGTCTTAATGTTGATTGAAACAGTTTCCATGCTTTAAAAATGACTTGATTTCATTCTTTAGAGTTAAATTGTGAATATAGTAGTGTAATTTGCTCTGTCCAACCTGTGAGGTACTCTCAAAGGGATGTTACAGCTTATAAATGTTATTTCACCTGCCAAAAATTGATTCAAGGGTTTTAATGGAATTTCTCCATTGTGGGACTAATAAAAACTTATCTTATCTTATCTTATCTTAGTGTAACCGGGTCATATTTATGGATCTTTGTTGATTTGATTTGCGTTTAAATATTTTGATTTGAACTTGACTCAACAGGAAGTGACTTCAGGGTGTGGGCGGGATATGCCAGGTAGAGGATTTTGAATATCTGGGGTTTTTTTTGGTTGGGAAAATGGTTCAGGAGACCGGATTTGAAAAGCAAGCAAGACGAGGAATAATCTTCATAAAGAAACGTTGGAGACTCGGGTGTCCTGTGAAGATCAGTCAGTGATCACGCGCTGGTGTGGCGTCGTGTGTATTTTGTAAGTGAAAAGCTTTTCTTGTTAAGTTTTGAGCATATTTGGAGCGTGTTTGTGGTGTACTAAAGCTATTATGTGCCTTTCTCATTCCCAGTATCACCACTACCGTTTGTACGGACTTATTTGGGGTCATTAGTTTACTGAGCATTTTATCAGATTGTATTTTTCTTTGTTAGTAATCCATCATTTTGTTTAAGATCCGCCTCCTGTGTGTTTGAGGCAGTACAAACTGTAACACAAACGTGAGAGTTTTATACAAAGAGACAATTTGTACATTTCATTTTATTTTATTTACATTTAAAAATTATTGTAAATCTTTTCATTCTGAAGCGTGCTGCTCTTTATTTTCTATATATCAGATAAAACCCATAAAATACATTTGTTGTTCAGTGTGTATTATTTCCCGGCAACAAATTTTGGTACCAGGAGTGGGGTCAATTATCTGATAGTTTAGAGTGGGTTGGTGTACAGTAAATGGTAGTGGTGATACGAAGCAGACGAGAGCGGCTGGACGGTTGGAGCCTGACGGGGTGCAGACGGAGAGACCGGCCGGAGTGATCGTGGACCTTGGATCAGCGGAGAGGACTCGGGGCCAAGAGACTGCAATTCCCGGGGTTCCATCAGACTGGACAGTTCAACACAATATCCTCGACTACTTGTAAGAGAGACTTTTGAACATGGAAGAGGGCGCAGTGGGGGGCGTTGAAAACAGAGGTGTTGAGGACTCCTCTGCGAGCAGAAATGCTGAGGTATCACCTGAAAACAGAGACCTTTTAGAACAGGTTTCTGAACTGAAACATAAACAAACTGAAGCCTTGACAGCCATCGCGGCTTTGAGTGAGGAACCACAGAGATCCTATGTTTATGTACCTAGAGAACGGCAAATCCCCCCTTTCAGTGGTGATTATGATAAGGATGGTCGTTCTGTTGAGGATTTTATTGAGGAGGTTGAGCGTGTAGTGCATTCTAGATACCAATCAAACAGTGACCGGTATGACTTCATAATGTCACTTCTAAAGGGTGCAGCTATAGAGGAGATGCGATTTCGTAGTGGGGGGAAATCACTACCCGTTGCTGACCTGTTCAAGTACCTCAGAGAAGCCTTTAGAGATAAAAGATGCACCGCTCAGCTCTTACATGACCTATACAGTCGAAAACAAAAAGATGGTGAAGATATCCTTGGCTACTCACATGCCTTGTGTCAGATTTTGAGAACGATCTCAAAGCACGACGCAAATGCCTTAGCTAATGAGCAGAAAGTTCTTAGGGATCAGTTCATTGAAGGCCTTAGTGATCCACTCCTTAAGCGAGAACTGAGGAAGTTTGCAAGACAGAAACCAGACTCCACTATGATACAGGTCCGAGAAGAAGCCTATTTGTGGTCAGTGGAGGATGCTAGCCATTCCAGATCTTCTAAAAGCCGAAGTAAAGGAGACAGTGGAGATAGAGAGACCCAGTGCAGTGCCATAACGGCTCAGGAACAGCAAGTGGGAACTGTGGGTGATCTTTTCAAAGTAGTAGCAGAGCAAGGGAAGCAGATCAGTGAGCTGGCTGCTGCAGTTAAGACCCTAATTATGCAGAGAACAAATTCAAGTGAACAGACCAATACCCACCGTCGAGCTCAGTTGAAATTTACAGATGATGGAAAACCCATCTGTCTTAAATGTCAAGGGGAGGGGCATATAGCCAAGAATTGCACCCAGAAGCAAAAGGCACAGCAAAGCGGTCAGAATCAGGGAAACTAGAGGCCCCGGTCGCCGTGAGTCAAGCGATTAGGGGGAACACTTCAGACTCAGTTAAAGCACAGATTACTCAGGATCAGTTACTGGCTCGTGCAGTAGGAACATGTCCCACGGTAGAGATTAACATACGTGGTGTGGTAACCCGTTGCTTACTAGATACGGGCAGCCAGGTCAGCACCATAACTGAACAGTTTTTCCGTCAGCATTTGTGTGGGGAGGATGATGACATGGTGACTACAGCGGGGTGGTTAAGGTTGACTGCTGCTAATGGATTAGAAATCCCATATTTAGGATATCTTGAGTTAGAGATTGAGACCATGGGACTGAAAATACCTGATTGCGGTTTCCTCGTTGTGAAAGACCCACCGAATTCAGAAACTGCAGGGATTGTCGGCATGAATATCATTAGCCGCTGCCGTCAACTGGTGCATGCTGAGTTTGATACTGTCCTTGGGGGGAAACTCGATTCAGACTGGAGAAGTGCCTTTCAGCAGGTTCAGAAATGTACAGTCACTAGGCGGAGTGTGGCTAGGCTGGTAGGTAGGGATGGAGCCCACATCCCCTCAGCATCAGTAGTTACAGTCATGGCAAAAGGGTTTCCCAAGGTACAAGAGGGTAACGGCTTGAGATTACTAGAGCTGGGGAACATAACTTTGCCAAGTGGTCTGGTTGTCCTACCCACATTGGTTGAAGCTAGCAGTAATACTGTCCCAGTGCAGGTAGTGAATCTTTCATGGGAGGATGTGTGGCTAAACGCGAGGACCCGGCTTGGGGTATTTTCCCCTGTGGAGTGCTTAAGTGACGAACCCCCAGTTAAAGTAAAGTTTAACCGTATTTCAGCAAGTATCGAACATGTCTCAGTTGATCAGCCTAGTGCCCTTGATGCCAGCACCTCGTCTGTCTTGGACAAATTAGACATTGGAGGGAGTAAAGAGCAACAGGATCAATTGAAAACTGTGCTGGCCAAGTATGTTAATGTTTTTGCTGTCGATGATGATGACTTGGGGTACACAGACAGAGTCAAACATGACATAAACCTAGTGGATGATGTACCTGTGAGCCTACCCTATCGGCGAATTCCACCCAACCAATACACAGAGGTTAAAGAGCACATATCCAAGCTGTTGAAAAAGGGGATAATCAAGGACAGTTGTAGCTCTTACGCATCTCCTGTAGTGGTAGTGAGAAAAACTGATGGTAGTATACGGCTATGTGTGGATTTCCGTAAGCTTAACCAGAAGACACGAAAAGATGCTTTTCCACTGCTGCGAATTGATGAGAGTTTCGATGCTTTGCAGGGAGCAAAGTTTTTCTCAACCATTGACTTAGCAAGTGGGTACCACCAGGTCGCAGTAAAAGAGCATGACCAACATAAAACAGCCTTCACAACCCCTTTTGGTCTCTTTGAGTACTTGCGCATGCCCATGGGTGTCTGTAATGGTCCAGCAACGTTTCAAAGATTGATGCAAACTGCGATGAATGATTTGATTTTCCAAATAATGCTGGTGTTTTTGGATGACATTTTGCTGTTTTCCAAGACATTCACGGAGCACCTAGAAAGAGTTGACATAGTCTTGAAACGACTACAAGATACCGGTCTTAAAGTCAAACTAGAGAAATGTCACTTTCTGCAGCAGAAGGTTAAGTTTTTAGGTCACCAGGTTTCAGCAGATGGAATTGAAACAGACCCAGGTAAAATAGAGGCAGTGAAGCAATGGCCAGTGCCTACCACACTGAAAGAGTTGCGCTCGTTCCTAGGCTTTTGCGGTTATTATAGGCAATTTGTTGAGCACTTTTCCCAGATAGCTAGCCCGCTTCACGACCTGGTGAATCTCTGTTTGAATTCAGGGCCTCCTTCCAAGGTGAATCAATGGATGTGCAGTCTATGGACGCCGCAATGCCAAAGCTCGTTTGATATTCTGAAACAGAAACTCACTAGTGCCCCAGTACTAGGGTATGCGGATTTTACTCGTCCCTTTATTGTTGAGACAGATGCCAGTAATCAAGGGTTGGGAGCAATATTGTATCAAGAACAAGGGGGAAAGAAAAGAGTAATTTCATATGCAAGCCGTAGGCTCAGAAATGCAGAGAGGAATGACAGAAATTATAGCAGTATGAAATTAGAACTTCTAGCTCTGAAATGGGCAATATCAGAAAAATTCAGAGGCTACCTACTAGGTTCTAAATTCACGGTCCTTACTGATAACAATCCGTTGTGTCATCTCAACACTGCTAGATTAGGAGCACTAGAACAGCGATGGGTGGCTCAGTTAGCAGTGTTTGATTTTGATGTTCAGTATCGGCCTGGCCGGTCTAACCGGGCTGCTGATGCATTATCTAGGCACCCGTTTGCAGGGGAGCAGGAACCAATGTCGGACGACATGGATTATGATGGGTGTGTGGCTATCTGCAATGTGATACAGAAAGGGACAACACTTGGCACTGAGCTAACCAGTGCTGGTCTTGAGAGTTGCAGGATTAGGCAAATGCGGGCGAACGAAAAGGGAGATGGTTCCGGTTCTGGAGCCCAGAGTAATACTCCTACCTTACCTGGCTACTCAAAAGAGGAATTAAGGGAATTTCAGGGGCAGGATCCAGTACTGGGAGTTTTTAGAAGGTTTTGGGACGGCAAAAGTAAACCTAACTTTCAGGAGAGGAAAGACCTTGAAAAACCAGTGCTCTCTTTATTGAAACATTGGCCACATATTAGGGAGAAGGAGGGACTGCTTTATCGGGTGATTGAGGATGTGAGGTATGGGGAACGTTTTCAACTACTAGTGCCAGGCTGTTTAAAGTCTCAGGTGTTAGAGAGTGTGCATGACTCGATGGGGCACCAAGGCATGGAGCGTACTCTGGAACTGCTACGACAAAGATGTTTTTGGGTAGGAATTCATGAGGATGTCAAACAGTGGATAAAGAAATGTGAACGCTGTGTGTTAACAAAAATGCCAAATCCCAAGATTCACCCCCCCATGAAATCATTTCTAGCTAGTAGGCCCTTAGAGGTAGTCGCAGTTGATTTTACTCTTCTAGAACCCTCTAGCGATGGTAGAGAAAATGTTCTAGTGATCACGATGTGTTTACAAAGTTTACGCAGGCTTTCCCAACACGTGATCAAAAAGCTGACACAACAGCCAAGGTTCTGCTGCGAGAGTGGTTTCTCAAGTATGGTGTCCCTGAGCGTTTGCATTCGGACCAGGGCTGGAATTTTGAAAGCGAGGTGATCTCAGAACTCTGCAAGTTGTATGGTGTAAAAAAAAGTCGTACAACCCCCCATCATCCTACTGGGAATGCCCAATGTGAACGTTTTAATAGGACGTTGCATGAACTCTTGCGCACCCTCCCGCCTGAGAAAAAACGCAGATGGCCAGAGTCTTTGCCAGAGTTAGTCTATGCGTACAATGTTACCCCACATTCAACAACAGGCTACTCCCCTTACTACCTTCTGTTTGGTGTGGACCCACACCTTCCTGTTGATGCCCTTTTAGGACAGGAGTCCACTGTAGAGCCCAGTCACGACTGGCTGGCGATCCACCAAAGGCGTCTGAATGATGCTCATGCCAGGGCCAAAGAGTACTGTGAACAGAAAGCTGCTGAACGCATTTCAATGCATAACGAGAAGGTGTACTGTCCCCCTATTGAGCTAGGTCAGATTGTGTATGTCAGAAACCAGCCCCCAGGCAGAAACAAAATTCAAGATGCTTGGAAACCCATTCCCCACCGTGTGGTGCAGATTCAAGGAACTACATACACGGTAGAACCTGTAGAAGGAGGACCGACAAAAAGAGTTAACAGAGTTGACATCAGACCATGTGTGTCCCCACCCGTCTTCAGGTCACGACCGAGTAGCCAGTGTCTTAGAAAGTCCCCAGAGTCCCCGCGGGAGGACAGTCTAAATTCAGAGGACCCTACCGATGGTTTAGTTTTGGAAGAAGTGAGGGCTCTTAGTCCCATCCGTAACCCAGCTCACACTGATGGTCAGGTCAGGATCCCTAGCAGTGAGAATAGTGCGGAAGGTAGCATCAATGGTGAGTCAGAGCAGGATGATGAATTTCCTGAACCAGAATCTGAGGTAGACTCACAAGAAACACGGTCTGATACAGAAGATGAAGCCATGCCTGAACCTGTTCCCTTTCCCCGCAGGAGTCAAAGGTCAACAGCAGGCCAGCACTCAAACCCGTACCATGAGCCAAAGTCAGTTTTGGATCCCAGTTCTTCAGCTATAATCGCTCAGATTTTTGCAAACTTAGGCACGGTCTTGTTTAGAGAAGCTGTGAGGGAAATCAAAAACTCATTTGTAGTCACCGAGGCCGTTGACTTGTAAGCAGGGGAGAATGTAACCGGGTCATATTTATGGATCTTTGTTGATTTGATTTGCGTTTAAATATTTTGATTTGAACTTGACTCAACAGGAAGTGACTTCAGGGTGTGGGCGGGATATGCCAGGTAGAGGATTTTGAATATCTGGGGTTTTTTTTGGTTGGGAAAACGGTTCAGGAGACCGGATTTGAAAAGCAAGCAAGACGAGGAATAATCTTCATAAAGAAACGTTGGAGACTCGGGTGTCCTGTGAAGATCAGTCAGTGATCACGCGCTGGTGTGGCGTCGTGTGTATGTTGTAAGTGAAAAGCTTTTCTTGTTAAGTTTTGAGCATATTTGGAGCGTGAACTTAAGGTTTGTGGTGTACTAAAGCTATTATGTGCCTTTCTCATTCCCAGTATCACCACTACCGTTTGTACGGACTTATTTGGGGTCATTAGTTTACTGAGCATTTTATCAGATTGTATTTTTCTTTGTTAGTAATCCACCATTTTGTTTAAGATCCGCCTCCTGTGTGTTTGAGGCAGTACAAACTGTAACACAAACGTGAGAGTTTTATACAACGAGACAATTTGTACATTTCATTTTATTTTATTTACATTTAAAAATTATTGTAAATCTTTTCATTCTGAAGCGTGCTGCTCTTTATTTTCTATATATCAGATAAAACCCATAAAATACATTTGTTGTTCAGTGTGTATTATTTCCCGGCAACATTAGCTTAGCTTATCTTAATGTTGATTGAAATAGTTTTATTTCATTTCAGTGAGCCTGTAACCATGTGACTATGATCCTCGGGTTAGGAGCATTATACCAAATTAATCACACCTGTGGAGGCACACATGTACATCCCCTGCCTCCACCCACTCTTCTTTTTTCTATCCTCCTGGTTGGTAAGCGCTTATACCAGTCTGTTTGATATTACGTTTTCTGTCCTTTGTTGGGCTGCCTTACCTTTGGTACCCCATTGCTGTGTCCTAAGTTTGTTGTGTTTTCTGCTGAGTGAGAGAAGGCATGCAGCGGCTGTGTACAGCATGGTATGCACTATCCTTATCTGCTTAGAGGTATGTGATATATTTTTGCCTTCTTCTTCAGGCAGAAATTATTTAACAGCTTAACCGCACGGTGCAATTTGCCTTTAGTTCTGTATTTGTTTGTTGATTGGCAGTTGTCTTCTTTATGGAGGTACTTGGCTCTCTGGTGCTTAGCACGCTCTCGCCACCTCTGGTGGGGGAGTGGCACTGCATACAGGTGGGAACTAAAGTCTGATATTGATTTATGTTGTCTTCTGACTAGTGCTCTTTGCGCCTCCTGGAACAATAATGATAACTATCTTGTTTTCTCTATCCTACCATCTTCCTGAAAGAGCATTGGCTTCTTTGGGGAGTGAAGAAGGGGCAAGTAGCCCAGAATCTGGTATGCCGCTAGCTCAGAGCTCCATCCCTCTGGGCTAAGTACTCCAGCTGGAACTGGGAAGGCCAACAGGAGGCAGAAGCGGTTTGAAGAAAACCAGTTGTGCGATCCACAGGTGGATCTCATGCAGAGGCAAATGGAGGAAATGCGTAAGACCATGGACCACATGGATGCAAATCAACATTGCCTTTTGGGTATGCTCCTCCGGGCTCCCGTATGTGCCCCTAGACTGCATCCTGATGCAGTGTCTCTCATGGCCTCCAATGTTTTGGGTAAGACCAGCAGCTTGGCTGTGGCTCCACTGGGTGAGTGAATGTCTTTGGGAGTGATGACGAGTTCAACAGTGACTCTCAGGTTGAGAAGGACCATCCTGTGCCCAATGATATATCTGTCAGAGCACTGCTCTCTAGAGCAGTATCAGCTGCAGGGCTCCACCTAAGGCTTCAGCTCTGGACAGAGGTCCTGCAACCCAGAGGCAGGTCCCCTTGCCAGTTATCCTGGCTTTGTGAAACAGTTGCAGAAGTACAGATAGATAGAGATAGATAAATACTTTTATTAATCCCCATGGGGAGTCTTGGGCTAATCCAAAGGAGGCTGCTGCTCCTTGCCCTACACTCAGTACTTTGAGTGGTGCTATGGAGCAGGGCTTAGAGGGTGCATTGAGAGTGGGCCCTACCTTTGCATTGCTGGCTGGGGCTCTCCCCACAGGCAGCAAATCTGTCCGTCACCCTAACAAGAACTGTCATAACACTGATGATTTAGTGGCTAGGGCCTACCAGTCTGTAGCTATGGCCTTTAGGCTGTCAAATACTAATACACTTCTTTTGATGTATTTAGCAGGTCTGATAAAGGACCTAGAATCAAAGCGAATCTGACCTTCTACCAGAGTTGGTAAGGGTTATGGACACTGTAGTTCAAGGGCTAGCTCTCAGTCTAGAGCTCTTGGGAATTCCTTGACCTTGCTGGCCATGGCCCAGCGGCATGTTTGGTTGAGTCAGTCTGGATTGGTAGATACAGACAAGGCTGCTGTTTTGGAGGCTGCAATGGTTCCTGGTGAGGCCTTTGGGCCTGCAGCAGAGGCGGTGTTGGACGAGGTGCATAAGGTGAGACTGCACACACAGTCCTATCATTGGCCAGGACCATCTAGGTCAAGTGTCCGGAGACCCCTTGAGGGGCATAAGGATACACAATGGCTTCATTTCACAGAGTCAAGTTCCTCTCGGAGTTCGGGTCACCCAAGGCAGCGGGCTCCTCAGCAGCAGGTGCAGGTTCAACAACGCTCACGTCCGCACTCTCATGAGCGTGTAGGTTATGGTCCTGCCAAGCCCCCCAGCATCCCTGACGGTGCACTTCCCCTGACTTCAACCTTCTCTGTAGCACACCTCCCTCCCTCCCACCACCACCAGTGTGTGATTGCATGCGTAAATGGGTGGGTAGCAGGATCTGTGAAGCACTTTTGTCATCCAGAGATGAGTAAAATGCGTTATATAAGTGAATGCCATTAACCATTTACTATTTACCTCATGAGATGGCGTCAGTGCACCTCGTGTCTGTGGGTGATCAATACACTGAAATTCAGATACCGCCTACAATTCTGATCTCATCCCCCCATTTTCAAGGGGCTTTGGAGACAAAACTAAAAGAGAAGTCTCTTTCTGCTGTTTTGGGCAGTGAAGTTTCTGCCCCACTGGGGAAGAATGCAATACAGTCTCTGTCTCCAGGAGAAGACAGGCAGGGCTTTTACTTGGCCTGCTTTCGTGTCCCCAAGGGAATTGGGGGGTTCCGCCCGATTCTAGACCTAAGGTGGCTGAACAGGAATCTCAGGGTGCTCTTCTTCTGGAGGCTCAGGTTGAGGATATTATTTCAGGCCATAAGGCCAGGCGATTGGTTCACAACAGTGGACCTTCGCTACCTAGTTCCAATCAGGATTGTCAAGTACTTGGGGCTCACCTGGGTTTCAACTGCCAGGTATCGCTCAACCTCATGCACCAACTCAGACTCCTTCCCCACCAGAGAGATGACATTCCACCTCCCAAAAGCCAGTTTAGGAAGCCTGGGATCAGACTGCCAAGGTATCTGCCTTCAACCGCCACCTGATCCACATAGTACCAGACCCCCATGGTTCCTCCTGCAGGTGGTGAGCCCACTAGAGGGCAGACCCATGTAACTCCTTCGGGCTGAGCCTGGCCGGGTCTCATGGGCAGAAACCCGGCCACCAGGCACTAGCCATCGAGCCCCTCCCCCAGGCCTGGTTCCAGGGTGAGGCCCCGGTACCGGACAGGGTACACTGAATCTTTGTTCTAACAGTCATCATTGTCCTTAGTCTGGCCCTTCATCCAGGACCAGTTTATCTTTGGTGACCCTACCAGAGGTAAATTGCACCAGACAACATACTAGCTCCTGGGATCACTAGGGCACGCAAACCCCCCACCACGATAAGGTGACGATCCATGAGGGGGCAAATTAACTCCCCCCTAAAATGTTTAAACCCAAATTGGGAGCCTTAATAAATTTTTGATAGATGAAGCATATAGATTCTTCTTAAGTAACAATATATAATTATAGGAGGCAAATAATGCACAAACACTAGTATTCATGAGAAAGAAATACTTTCTGGGATTTTACATCATTATACATGGATTTTGTTCATTTCACCACACTTTTCTTAACATATAAGGCAAAACATTAAAAGCTGCTACAGGATAAAATGTCACATCTGAATATTCTAACACAAAACTCATGGGTCTAAAATTATGACAAATCTCTCACTGCATTAAATATTCACAGACATAGCTTTGCTAATTGCATGGACAAAAAGTTACGTACGTCTGCTTTGCTCAAAACTAGCCGTCAGCCTCAGAATTTGAAAAGAAACGACTTTAGCCGAGCAAGACAGACATACTCTGCAGAGAGCCGATCAATTTTTGGTGGCCCATCAGTTTTTGGCATTGGGTACATTTTGATCTGGGATTTTCTGAAGTACTGAGTCAACAGGTTTGTTTTTTAAATACTTATTACTTTTGCACTTGACAGTATCAGACCTGTGGCTCTAACATCATTAATGAAAATCTGAAAAAATTGTAAGAAATCTTGTTCCACGGTCTGGTCAAGATAAACTTGATCCAGTGCAATTTGCATATCAAACAAGAAAGCGTGTCGAGGATGCTAAGCTTTTCATTTTAAATAGTTTATATAAACATTTAGAAAAACTACAGGTCCATGCCAGGCTTTTGTTTGCTGATTTTTCATCAACATTTAACACCATGCAATCTCATCTTTTAACAGAAAGATTAATCTGTGATTTTAATTTACCTCACCATTTCGTGCTTTGGATTATGGACTTTTTCACTGGTCGGACTCAAAGGGTACTTGTAAATGACCACCTTTCAGACTGTCTGAGCACTTCTACAGGATCACCACAAGAGTGTGTCATTTCACCACTTCTTTTTTGTGGCACAATAATGAGTGGTGAACTTAACAGGACTTTACTGTATAACTCATTGAGTACCTGTCATGGTGTGAGCTCCAATTTTGTCCGCGCATCGGGTTAATTATCTTGCCCTATTTAAGGGAGCAGCTCCTGTCACTCGGGGCTGCAACCTCGCATTATCCAGACTGGTTTTCCTACGTCCGAAGCCAGTTCCTTTCTGCGTCCTATTCGCATGTAAGTGTTGTATCCTTTTCTCCCGTCAGTCTCCCTAGTTCTCAGTATATCATAGTGTGTCTTAGTCCTAGTCCTTATTTGTGTTTTGCCCCACGAGGCTCATTATTTTGTAGTGTATGTCAACCTTTAATAAATGTGAAAACTCTACGGCTGCCTATAGTGTCTCATTAGCGGTCCGCGAGGACCGCTCCATGACAGTAGGTCGCAGCCAAACGAGATGCCAGTGACCATGAGTTTGCCTAATTTGGGCTTGTAGTTTTTCCCCCTGTTCTTGTACCAGTGTGCTGGGAGATGGCACTGCCCAAGGCCTATGCGATGAGCTTGGGCTACGAGCTGGTTATGGCCCTCATCGACATTGATGGTATCTTCTCCACCGCTCGGATTTACGACACTCCCAACGATGCACGCTGGTACCTGGACCTCGCTGAGGCGGCTATTAACCGCCATCTTGGCTACGCTGACCACCCTGAAATCACGGCGAGGATGGCGGACATCTCTGCTCACCGGGAGAAGCTCCATGGGCTGAAGGGAAACTCCGGCAGGAAGCCGAAGAGGAGACATCCTCGCTCCTCGTCTCGGGATCCCATTCCTGTCCCCCATCCAGTCCAGGAGTTCGCACCACCAAGGGGTCATCCCCAGCGGAGAAAGACATCAGCCGGGATTCCTCCGGCACATCCTCAGTGAGAACCCCGTCCGGATCCAGTTCCAGGTTGCCGTAGGAACTCTGCCTCCCAGCCAGCTGTTACTCCTGCGTCACGACAGGAGGAAAATCCAGCAGCCTCCGGGTCTCCTGTCCCTGCTGTTCCGTCAGCTCCTTGTTCCCGGATCGCCTCGGCTGTTTCTTTCTCCTCCTCGACACTCTCTCCAGCTGTTGTGAGCTTCACGAGTCCTGCCCCGGCGATGCCTGTCATCGATCCTGTACGAACGGCTCCTCCTCGTCTTCCTGGGGGGCCCTCCGTCACCATCCAGCGGGGAAAGAGAAGAACCAAGCCCACCGCAGCAGCTTCCATCGGCCCTCAGCAGATCAGGCAAGTGTCTTTTCATTCTCTTCATTCACTGGGTGAATTGCCTTGTTTGATCCCTGGGGGTGGAGTTTGGGGTTCACAGTCCCCTGAGCTCCCTCCACCTGCTGCAGTGATTAATTATGAACCTGCTACCTTTGTGTCTCCTTCCCCTGAGCATTTTTCGGCGCCAGGTCTACACCGTCGGACGAGGAAGGAGCCTGCGGCCCTGGAGTACCTGGTTCCAGCCCCGCAGCCACGTCATGGGCAAAGGAGGAGAGCGGACTGAAATTTGGAGCCTGCGCCGACGAGCAAGCGTCCGCGGGTCTCCACGGAGGGACAGTCTGACCCGGCAAGTCATGCCGGGCGGGCCCTCGGCGTGGACGTCAGCTTCAGGGAATCCCCGGACTCTGGACACCATCATGCCGGCTGCGGAGCCCGCTGTAGCCGAGTGGGAACCAGAAGAGGACCTTCTACCTGCTGAACCCGGATCGCCGAAGTCCTGGACGGTGGCAGAACTCGAGATCAGGCAAGTGCTCTATTTTGTCTTTCTCCTGTCTATTCTGGAGCATTTTTGCCTGTCTCTTGGGGAGACGAGCCGGGTGCAGCCGTCCGCTGCATCTGAGCTTGTCTCGCTGGGCTCTGTCACTACCAGTGATCCTGATCCTGGTTCTCTTTCTTCTCCTGAGCCTTCTCCCACGGTCACCGGTGTTGAGTCGATTCCGGTCGCTGTTCTGGAGGTTCCGGGTTCGGGTTTGGAGGCCGTCCCTGGTGTTGCGCCGGCCCAATCGGGGTCCGTCGTGGGTGCAGCTCCGACCCAATCGGGGTCCATCGTGGGTGTGGTTCCGGCCCAGTCAGGGTCCATCGTGGGTGCAGCACGATCCCGCTTGGGATCCAACAAAAGCGTAGCGCCAGTCCGTGTGGAGTTCGGAGAAGGAGCTGCAGCTCCTCCGCCAATCGACGCCGGGCTGGTCCCTCATTGTTTCCCCAATCCCTTTTCTTCTCCACCTGGTGCCGTTGGGATTTCCCTTACTCGACCCGGCTCTCCCTCGTTATCCTTTTTGGTAGGGAGGCCACCTCTGAGCTCTTCCCTTCGGTCCTGGTGGCCTTTTGACATGGGTCGGCTGCCTGGGAGACTCCTTCGCCGGTTCGGCGTTCTGGGTCGGCCACCCAACAAACTGAACTCTCTGTTCGGCGACCTGGTCTGGCCGTCAGAGGTGCTGTTTCTCCGAGCCTGGGACTGGGTTAGGCCACCTGAACTCATCCTTGTTCCCCTGCCTGCGATCTGGACGCTAGATGCGGGTAGACCGCCTGAACTATTATTTTTTTATTCCATTGTGCTCTGCCTGCCGTCATCCCTGTGTTTTTTTCTCCTCTTTCCTCTCCTTGGAAATATTTGGGATGTGCTTGTGTTTTGGTTTATGAACTATATTGAACTGTTTATATTTCGCCGCTCTTCAGCGTGTTTTTTTTTTCTTCTTTCATTTTCCCCTGCTGTAGTCTGAAATATGCACTTTTGTCGCCTCTGCCAGTTTATTTGGACTTATGGAATTGTCTGTATTTTGCCGCTGTTTAGTGTGATTTGTTGTTTTCCCTGCCTCTGTTTGAGAAGTATGTGGTCCCTTTTGTTTCTTTGGGCCTGTGTATCTTGGTCTGTAGGCATTGTATTTCTATTATTTGCATTTATTGTTCTGTTGCCTCTGCCAGTCATTTGGACTTATTGTACCGCCTGTATTTCACCACTATTTAGCGTGATTTTGTGTTTTCCCTTTCTCTGGTTCAGAGATGCCTGCGTATTATGGTGGGTTAACCTTGTATCTGTTATTTGCATTTTTTGTTCTGTCTTCTACTTGTGCATTATGGAGTATATTTGTGGGTTTTGTTTCCTTGCTCTGTTGTGCACCATGCTCATATGTTCTGTGTTGGCCCTGGTCATTGGTTTTTTTTTTTTTTTCTCCGGTTCCCTTCCTTGGTGTTCGTTTTCCTTTTTTTTTTTGACTCTTGCCCGCCAAGCTTTTTTCCCCCTCCACCCGCCCTGGGTGGGATTTCGTAGCCTTCTGGGTGGGGGAGGCTTGGATGTTATGTTTACGCCCAGAGTGCGTCCTTCGGTGGGGAGTACTGTCATGGTCTGAGCGCCGATCTCATCCGTGCTCGGGTCATGCAGTATTTTCCTCCCATTCTGTATTTAGTCCTGGTGGGATCTCTGAGCTCTTATTCTGACAGCGTCTCCGCGGGGCTTCCGGCTGTCAGAGCCAAGCAGCACAGTTGGTGCTGATTCAGCTGATGACACCCTCATCAGCTGATTAATTATCTTGCCCTATTTAAGGGAGCAGCTCCTGTCACTCGGGGCTGCAACCTCACATTATCCAGACTGGTTTTCCTACGTCCGAAGCCAGTTCCTTTCAGCATCCTATTCGCATGTAAGTGTTGAATCCTTGTCTCCCATCAATCTCCCTAGTTCTCAGTATATCATAGTGTGTCTTAGTCCTAGTCCTTATTTGTGTTTTGCCCCACGAGGCTCATTATTTTGTAGTGTATGTCAACCTTTAATAAATGTGCAAACTCTACGGCTGCCTATAGTGTCTCATTAGCGGTCCGCGAGGATCGCTCCATGACAGTACCAACAGATGCTCAGGATAGGCAGAGAGGTGGTCGAAGAGAGTGTGCCTCTTCTGCATTGGCCCTTTATACCCTGGGTGGTGGCAGAACTGGAAAGGTGGAGCCACCACCCATAACCACAGTAATACACAGTATTAATATTAATAAACAACACCACATCCCCTTCCCCCTTCAAAAGAGTCCAAAATGCACACACACAAATTCAGGCCCTCCCAAATTTGTAACCCCACTCACACACTAACAGTAAGCAGACATGCACAACCTATCCATACACACAAATAACTAAAGCTAGAGAGGGCCAGGTGGACTACTGACCCACCTCCACACGGCCAGATGGATTATTCTGCCATCTTTAATACTGTATATGTCATGTGTCTGGGGTCCAATGTCATCCCAGACCCCAGACATAGGTTATTGTTGTATTTTATTTCCCTGTTTTTGTCTGTTCTTATGTCTAGGTTTATCTGTGTTCCTCTTTTGCACCTCTGTCTCTCCAGGCACTCCCCACTGGCTGCTCATAGCCTGCCTCTTGCAATCAGCTCACCTGCAGCTCAGCTCACACCTGTATTCATTTGTGTCATTAGTCCACTCAGTATTTATACTCTGTTGTTTCACTGAGCCTTTGTCACTCCATAACTGTGGGCCCAGCTTTTCCCGCTGTGGAGGTCACCATGGGTGTTACGATGTCCCAGACCAGGACCACCGCAGGTGCAGCTGAGCTCCAGCCTGGAGCCAGCATGGGCGCAGCCATGGCCCAGCCCGGGTCCACCATGGGCACAGCGCTGGCCAGCCCGCGTCCACCGTGGGTGCAGCATTGGCCCAGCCCAGATCCACCATGGGTGCTGCAGAGCTCCAGCCCGGAGCCGCCGCGGGTGCTGCAGAGCTCCAGCCTGGAGCCGCCGTGTCCCAGGCCAGGACCACCGTGGGTGCAGCTATGGTCCAGCCTGGAGTCACGTCACTGAGGGTGCAGCCGAGTTCCAAGCCGGGACCACCGTGGGTGCAGCCGTGTCCCAAGCCAGGACCACCGTGGGTGCAGCGGGACCACCAAGGGTGCAGCCGGCCAGCTTGAGGATGCCGAGGCCTTCTCTCCACTTCCAGAGGCCTTTGGGGTGTCTCTTCCTCCTCTGCCGGGTGCCGTCGGGGTCTTCTGTCCTCTGCCACCAGTTGCCATGGGGGATCCTCTCCTCCAGTTTGGCTTCCTGCCTCTGAACCCCTCGGTGGGAAAGCCACCTGCTCGTTCACCCCTCCGGTCCTGGTGGCTCAACAGCACTGGCCGACCACCCGAAGGACTGAGTCTCTGGGTCGGGTGGCCCATTTTCTCCGGCAAGCCACCTGATTCTGTTCATTGGGCCATCTGCTTGGCCTGGGACCTTGGCCGGCCGCCCGAACCCTGGAGCCCTGGGACTATGGGGGCTTAGGGGTTTACCAAGGTGCAGGTGTTATGTTGAGCTGATTATTTTTTCCCTCCTAGTCGTTTTTCCCCCACCTCCCTCCCTGGGTGGTGTTTGTTGTTCTCCTTTTTTTTGGGGGGGGGGCTTTTTTCTGATGTTACCGGGGGGTGGTCTGGAATCCACCCCTTGAGGGGCGGGGCTCTGTCATGTGTCTGGAGTCCAATGTCATCCCAGACCCCAGACACAGGTTATTGTTGTATTTTGTTTCCCTGTTTTTAGCTGCTCTTATGTCTAGGTTTATCTGTGTTCCTGTTTTGCCTGTCTCTCTCCAGGCACTCGCCACTGGCTGCTCACAGCCTGCCTCTGCTGCGAGCAGCTTGCAATCAGCTCACCTGCTGCTCAGCTCACACCTGTATTCATTTGTGTCATTAGTTCACTCAGCATTTATACTGTGTTGTTTCATTTAGCCCTTGTTGCTCCATTGGTCATCCTCAGTAGTCTAACTCCTGCCTGTTAAGCTGTTAGTCTACCGCCTGTTAATCTTCTCCTGCCAAGACTTCTCTGTGCTGTTCCCGGAACTCTGCTTGTTCTGAGGCATGTTTGTAAGTCTTCTCTAATTTTCAAATCAAGTTCATGTATACTGTGCTTAAGCTGCACTGTTTCCCCTGCAGTGCTGTTAGCCTCTCCGGAGCTAGGTTCGCTCTGTAGCATTGCAGGGTTGCCTTTCATAGACTTTTGTGTTGGACACTTTTGTACAGTTTACCTTTCTGTTTAATAAACACACACTTCATCCAGCATGTGGGCTTGTCTCTTTCCCTCTGTGCCTCGGCGAGGCGCCCATATGACAGTACAGTCCATAACTGAAAAAAAAAACCTGCCGTGTTCCTAATATAATACATAAAACAATCCCATGAACACATGTACAAACAGGATAAAACCTTAATTCAACACACAACTCATTCAATATTAACATCCACATGTCATAAATACGTCCAACCAAAACCACCCCCCTAACCCAGGCAAGCCACGCCGTAATAGATGCCCCAAACACAGCGGCACAAACATTACTTGTTTTTTTGTTTTTTTTAACATGGGCAACTCGCATAGCAACACTGTATATCAACCATATTGACATACTGACTACATAACCAGAACAGTGCACACATTAATATTTCAGCAATTTACACGGTAACATCATGCAGAACACATTAACTCAGACAGTTAATAATAACACATATTAAATACATTGCCCCCCTGAAATTGCTAGTCGGGCACCATGGAGAGCCCACCCTTCGGAGACCCGTCAGGTGGGTCCCGCCCAGAGTGTCGTCTCCTCTTGGCACCTGGGGATGACTCACGCCAGTACCGAAGCACCTCCCGTTCCTCACAAACACGCCGCAGCTCGTTAGGGTGTTTCTCCATACCATCTGTCAGCTGCAGGTAACCGTCCTCCTGGACAGCCACCCCCTGTAGCTGCCCCTGGTCATCCAGTCTCTTCCATTTCCTGCGGGCTCCTCTTAATTGGGCCTCCTCTCTGGGCCGAACCAAATCTGTGACCCCCAGAGGAGCCCTGCTCAGCTTCCAGTGTTTCTGCATGGCACGTCCTTTAACCATGTCATCTGGTCCTGCCCCGCTCACTTTCATTTGAGACGCCAATAAAGCCGTTGTGACCCCTTGCTTCTTGGTACCTCCCAGCCAAACTTTAAAAGCAGAATAGGTCAGCCCCTCGGCTCAATCCGCCGTCACGGGTGTCTCCTTGCGCCGCCCAGTCCCCTCAGCTAGGGTAACTTGGGCCTTGGCACAGGGACCTTCCCGCGATGGCCCTGGATGGGGTTGGTCCTGCTCACTTTCCAGATTACTAGGCCAAGGTTCATCCCATATTGCATCATCCACCACTGCCGGGATTGGTCGGTCCCATAAACCGCAGCCTGACCACTTCTCACCCATGCTGCTGGTGATGGAAAACCCCAGTCCATAGAAGAAATCGCAGCCCATCACATTTTTACCTATGCCAGTCACCACAAACTTCAGGTTAGCGACCACCAATGATTTCTAACGGGCCGTCAGCTCCACCAAACCCACAATGGGCAGCCTCCTTCCTCCATAGCCACATACTGGCTTCAAATGACCTCTCAACTGATGATATGGGAAGAAACTCCTCACGGTCGGCCAACTCAACGCCGACCACACTGTGCCCATGTCCACCAGTAATGGTACCTCCACTCTGTCCAGTTCCACCATACAATACGTACGGCCGTCGGTGTCCGGGGAAACGGTGTGGATAAGCATGGCAGTTGGAGTAGGGCTGTCTGCTTTGTGTCGCTGTTCCCCTCGCTAGAACCTCTTACAGGCCATGGTAAAGTGATGCAGGAGTTCACACTTGCCACAGTGTTTACCTCTTGCCAGACACTCTCTAGCCTTGTACTGGTGCTTAGGGGACCCACAACTTGAACATTTGGGTGATCCCGGGGCGGACCTCATCTTTACAGCTGCAGCGCATTCCTCTTGCTCGCTGTCTTCGCTGTCTGTATCTACAGCCTGCGTCGTTGATTGTGAGTCATGGTGGCATAGCGTAGCTCTCTCACCGAAGTCGTGTGATAACTTGTCCACCACTTCACACTGTTGGGCTATCTCCACAGCCATGGCTAAAGTTAATTCACTGGAGTGTGTAAGCAATCTCGACCGAGCTGACAAACACAGAGTGTGCTCTGCCAGCTGGTTGCGGACCATTTCTTCCTCTAAATCACCAAACTGACAGTCCCCAGCTAACTGCCGTAGGTCTGCAACATAGTGCTGCACCGACTTGCTGGACTGCTGGAGGCACTGCCAAAACTGGACCCTCCTGACGATGATGTTTGTAGGCGCGTGAAAATGTCACGCCATTCACTCAACCACGTCATCAAAGCTATCGCTAGCTCCCAAGGTAGAAAAGATACGTTGTCCTTCCATGCCTAAATTGTGGACTAAAATCGCCCTTGCTTGTACCTTCCTCAGTTTGCCGATGTTTAGTGCCACCAGATAGTTCTGAAACGCGGTGAACCACCTCGTCCAAGGCACCGGAAGCTCCCCCGGAGTCTCCAAAAACGGCCAAATAGACGACACGCCCGCATCCATACTTTATCCTCGTCGCCAAATGTTATGTCTGTAAAACATGGCACAATAACGAGGCGAGTGGTGAACTGAACAGGACTTTATTGTATAACTCACTGAGTACCAGCAGACGCTCCCACTAGGCAGAGAGGTGGTCGAAGAGAGTGTGCCTCTTCCTCATTGGCCCTTTGTACCCTGGGTGGTGGCAGAACCAAAAAGGTGGAGCCACCACCCATAACTACAATAATACACAGTATTAATATCAATAAGCAACACCACACAATGTAGGAGCAATTATGAGGACACCTATATTGTCAAATTTCTGATGAGACAGCTTTGCTGTCCCTTCTTCAAGGTCCACAGTCAGACCATGGGTTGGTTCTTAATGATTTTTTTTCTTGGTGTGACGACAACTTTTTGAATTTAAATGTGTCTAAAACCAAGGAATTAATTCTTGATTTTAGAAAGAAAAAAGAAGCTGTTCAGGAGACCAGAATTCACAATGACAAAGTCAAAACCGTAAGATCATACAAATACCTTGGTACGTATTTTGATGATCCACTGAAATTCAATGAAATACTGCGGTCATTGTAAGGAAAGGGCAACAGAGAATAAGATAAGATAAGATGAGATAAGTCTTTATTAGTCCCACAATGGGGAAATTCCAGGATTGCAGCAGCAAAGGGATAGCAGCACTCAGAGCAATAGTAAATAAGATAATAACATAAGAACTGATTAGCCAAAGCAGTAAATAAATATACATATGTACACAGTTATATACACAGTGCAGGAGCATTGCAGCTAGATGGTATCAACAGCATCACAGTTAATTAAATTACCCGGCAGAATATAAATATGGACCCAGACAGTATATTTCACATATGAATCAACAGTGTTGTTGCCACCCTCAATAATAATTTAATTGTTTTAGTTGTGTATTGAAGGGGACGATCTCTACTGTACAAAGTTGTGATCTTTAGTATGTTTAATACGACCTCTACGAGCAGCACCGGTTAGGTTATAAAGTCTGACAGCCATAGGTAGGAAGGACCTATGGAACCTCTCCCTCGAGCACTTAGGATGCCACAGCTTACCGCTAAATGAGCTCCACAGTGCGTTCAGCGTGTCCTGCATGGGGTGGGACTCTGACTCTAGCAGAGATGACAGCTTAGACACCATCCTCCTTTCTCCTATCTTCTCCACTGGATCGAGGTGTTGCTCCAAAACAGAGCTATCTTTTTTGATCAACCTGTTCAGTCTCTTCCTGCCGGCTGCCATGGTGCTGCTGCCCCAGCAGACCACTCCAAATGTGATGGCTGATGCCACCACCAAATCGTAGAAGGTCTTCAGGAGAGTCCCTTGCACTCCAAAAGACCTGAGTCTCCTTAGGAGGTACAGCCTGCGCTGCCCCTTCTTGTAGAGTGTATTGGTGTTGTGTGACTAGTCCAGTTTGTTGTTCAGGTGAACACCCAGGTACTTGTCACCATCTTGATGTCTGTTCCCTGGATCTTTACCGGTGCTGTGGGGGGTTGTCTTCATCTGCAGCAGTCCACCACCAGTTCCTTGGTTTTCCTCACACTGATCTGGAGGCAGTTCCACAGGCACCTGTCCACAAAGTCCTGGATAACTCCTCTGTACGCCGCATCATCCTCATCAGAGATGAAGCTGACGATCGCAGAGTCATCAGAGAACTTCTGTAGATGGCAATGTAGTGTGTTGTGTGAATCCACCTTTTAAGGAAACTGAACTCCTTTTCAGGGAGTCAAATGATTTTCTGTCATTTTTATCAGTCTTTTACCTTCTTTTCTTTTACCTGCTAGTTCAGTAGTCTCAAGTTAAAGATAGAAATAGTCTGAACAACATTGTGAAGATCTGTTCCAAGATTTTCAGTGTGAGACAGAGAGATCTGAATTCCTTTTGTAATCAGCAGGTCATTCAGAAAGCAGAATGTATTTTATCTTCTCCTGATTGATCGATCAATCAATCAATCAATCAATCAATCAATCAATCAATCAACCTTTATTGTCATGATGCTATGCATACAACTGTAGTGCAAACAAGATGAAATTGCGTTTCTCTAGGCATCCGTATTGTAAAAAGAACATAATTTAAAAACACACTCACACCCCCCACCCCGACAGCCATTCACACATCCCTGAGACACATTTGGATATTACAGTAATGTTAATTTATTACAGTTGCAGTTAAAATGATAATAACTGCCTATGTATATATAAAACAATTAAAATGGCTAAGTGAATCTAAGTAGCTAAGAGAAATAAATACTTAAAACTGACTAAAACTATAATATACATATAATATACATAATGTCCATAAAGTGCAGTAATATGTGTAAAGGATTCCGGATCAGCTGTTCAGCATCCTAACAGCTTGTGGAAGGAAGCTGTTGATCAGTCTGGTGGTTCTGCCTCTGATGCTCCGGAATCATTTGCCAGATGGTAGCAGTTCATAGTGTTTGTGCAGAGGATGAGAGTGGTCCTTAACAATGTTCAGTGCCCTGCTCCTACAACGGCTCTGAAAAAGTTCTTGAACAGAGGGGAGGAAAACTCCAATTTCCTTCTCAGCTCCCTTAACTATCCTCTGCAGAGCTTTTTTGTCTGACATACTGCAACTGGAGTACCGTGTTGCAATGCAGTACGTCAGAACACTCTCCACCACACCTCTGTAGAAGTCCTGAGGATGCAGATGGGGAGAGAGGCCTGTTTGAGTTTCCTCAAGAAGTGCAGTCTCTGCTGGGCCCGCTTCCTGATCCCCAAGGAATTCTTGCTCCAGGTCAGGTCCTGTGAGATCTGCACTCCGAGGAACTTGATGTTCTCCACTCTCTCCACCGAACGGCCGCTGAGAGGGACGTGTTCAGGCCGTGACCGCTGGAAGTTGATAATCATCTCCTTCATTTTGTCCACGCTGAGCACCAGATTGTTCTCCCTGCACCAGCCCTCCAGGTCTCTAACTTCTTCCCTGTACATTGATTCCTCATCCCTCTGAATAAGTCCCACCACTGTGGTGTCATCCACAAACTTAATAATCCGGTTCCCCTCGTGTCTGGACACACAGTCATGTGTTAAAAGTGTAAACAACAGTGAACTGAGTACACAGCCTTGAGGGGATCCAGTGCTCAGCGTGATGGAGTTGGAGATGTTGTTTCCAACCCGGACAGACTGAGATCTCTCTGTCAGGAAATCCAGGATCCAGAGACATGTGGCGGTGTTCAGACCGAGAAGGAGTAATTTCTCCATCAGTCTCTGGGGAATAATGATGTTAAATGCCGAACTGAAATCAATGTACAGGAGTCTGGCATAGGTGTCTTTCTGATGCAGGTGGGTAATGACAGAGTGCAGAGTGGTGACTATAGCGTCCTCTGTGGAGCAATTTGAACGATACGCGAACTGGAGCAGGTCATGTGATGCAGGGAGGCAGGCTGTAATGTGTAGTTTAACAAGCCATTCAAAACACTTCATCACAATTGGTGTCAGTACGACAGGACGATAGTCATTCAGACAGGACACAACCGCTTTCTTTGCCATCGGTACTATGATAGAGGTCTTAAAGCATCTAGGGACAATGGCCTGACTCAGGGAAATGTTATATATGTCAGTCAGGACATCCGCCAACTCACTCGTGCAGACTCGGAGCACACGTCCCAGGTTGTTGTCCGGACCTGCAGCTTTACGTGGGTTAACCCTGATTAGGGTCCTCCGTGTGTCCGCTGCGTTGATGGTGATAGCTGGCCCCACAGATGGTGAAGATGGGCCAGCCCTCCCTCTGATTGTCAGGTTTGATGCTTCAAAACATGCAAAGAAGTTATTGAGCCCGTCTGGAAGCAAAGCATCATCATTGTTGACCGCCTGCCTAGACTTATAATCCGTCAACGCCCGTACTCCCTGCCACATCCGTTTGGTGTTCCCTGTGTCACAGAAATGTCCCTGGATTTTCTCCGCGTAGGCGCGTTTCACCGTCTTAATTCCCTTTGCGAGCGCAGACCTGGCTGAGCGGAGGGTGATCCTGTCCTTCGCTCTGAAGGCTGCATCTCTGGCTGTGAGCAGCGAGCACACCTCTGCAGTCATCCAGGGTTTATAGTTGCCCAGTGCAGTGAAGGTCTTCAGTATAGTGACATCCTCTGTGCACTTCGCGATGTAGCTGGTGACCGTTTCAGCGTACTCCTCCACATCAATCCTGTCTCCCTGAGAGGCTTCTATTTTGAAAACCTCCCAGTCTGTATGCAGAAAACAGTCCTGAAGTGCCGAGGCTGCACCCTCTGGCCAAGTCCTGAATTGTTTCTCTGCTGGCCTGCTGGATGAATTAATTCTCTCTTTTGCCATCAGGGCACCATTATGTTTTACCTGCTAGCAAAACTAATTGGTATGCCATGTCTTTTATTCCCTTAACAATAAAGCTATTAAATGTTTCTTAAGGTTGTTAAATGCCACACATATGGGTTTTTTTAAATTGTTATTTATTTATTTATATGGGTTTTAAGTTTTTGTTTTTATCATGACTGTTCTTTTATTCTTTTAAGGTAGATTCACACTATGTTTGGACTGACTTTTACTGAGGTTTCAGCAAACGTCTGGCTCTGCTGGCAAAAGTTAATGATTGCTGGTGTTTGTTGGCAAACGCTGGCGAAAGTTGTGTTCTTTGAAAATTTTCAGCCTGCTGAAAATTTATCCACATTTGGAAATACACGCTGGTGAACTTTGTGCTCATTTTGTAAAAGTTCTGAGCGCTGAGCTAAGTTATGCAGAGTTTACCTAAGTCAGACTAACTTAAAGCTGGGTACACTCTATAGCGTTTGGACCAACTTTTACAGATGTTTTGAAAAAATCAGAGAAATACTCAGCGCAGTTCAGCTGACATCAGCGTCAGGTGACGCTCATATAAAGATCAGTGTTTGTGGAGGCTTCCTGCTGTTCTGGACCTGCTTTTGGAGTGAGCACATCTCCCTTGGGCATATGTTTCAGTATTTATTTTCGTTTTATATTCCTATGTAGTTACTTCTGCATACACTTTTCCCCTGTTCATTCATTCATTCATTCATTCATCTAAAAAAATAATAAAATAATGCTATAGACTCCAACACTAAGTCCGCAATAACAATGTGAATGTGGATGGAATTAAAAAAAACTATTAATGAATCATCATATAAATAAAATGACAGGTGATTATATTTTGACTGTTACACCTCTCTCCATTAAAATAACATAAAATCCCGTTAAATGTCATTTACTTTCTGACACCACTTCAGCACTGTTTGATTCCCACACTGAAAGTGAACCAATAAATCCTGGAGAATGATTACGCACGGAGCATAAAATTAAGAACAGTAAATTTCTCAATGAGGAGATTTTTTTTTCCAGCCCCCCCGCAACCCAAAAAGGATTAAGCGGAAGAAGAAGATGAGATGAGATTTTTTTTTTCTTTTGGGATGTCACATTTGGGAGATTATATATATATATATATATATATATATATATATATATATATATATATATATCTATCTCCATCCATCCATCCATCCATCTTCTTCCGCTTAATCCTTTTCGGGTTGCGGGGGGGCTGGAGCCTATCCCAGCATCTTTGGACGAGAGGCAGGGTACACCCTGGACAGATTGCCAGTCCATCACAGGGCCAACACAGAGAGGCAGACAACCATTCACTCTCACAGTCATATATACTGCTCAAAAAAATAAAGGGAACACTTTGAAAACACATCAGATTTTAATGGGAAAAAATAAGCTTCATATCAAAATTGTGGCAGGCTAGTCCAGTTTACTCAGATTAAAGGAACACTTTTTAATCTGAGTAAGCTGGACTAGCCTGCCACAATTTTGATATCCAGTTTATTTTTTCCCCATTAAAATCTGATGTGTTTTCAAAGTGTTCCTTTTATTTTTTGAGCAGTATATACTGTATGTGTGTGTGTGTGTGTGTGTGTGTGTGTGTGTGTGTGTGTGTGTGTGTGTGTGTGTGTAGCAGGTAGAGAGTAGACAGACTCTGACTGAAAATTTCACAAAAAACCTTTATTCCCCGGACCAAGAAAATGTTGTTTCATACCGCAAAAAAACCCAAAAACGGCTGTTGTTTCCAAGGCAACCAGTAATCCTACTGGCAAAAGACACGTTTGTGCAACAGCACAGTCTGGTGGTAGAAAAATAACGCTGCAAAGACACAAAACCACCCACCAAACCACACCCCATCACCTGCAAACAAACCCACCAATGTCCATAATATACAGTGGTGTGAAAAAAGTGTTTGCCTCCTTCTTGGTTTCTCTTTTTTTTGTATGTTTGTCACACAAATGTTTCTGATCATCAAATAATTTTAAGTATTAAACAAAGCAAACACAAGTAAACACAAAATGCAGCTTTTAAATGAAGGTGTTAATTATTAAGGGGGGGGGGAATCCTTGCTTTTTCCTGTGGTTTTACTCAACCATAAAATCATTGTTTTACATTCTCAAAGCATAATGTTTAAACATTCTTTTATTAAGTCCATAAAAGAAATTCACTCCACGTTTTACTCATTACTTCTTATATTTTGTCCATTACCAGAGTTATTTATTCCCCACATTTTCAGCAGGGCTACAGAGATTTTTGCAAATTTATTAAAAATAAAAAAACTAAGAAATCACATGTACATACAGTGGTGTGAGAAAGTGTTTGCCCCCTTCCTGATTTCTCATTTATTTGTATGTTTGTCACACTTTAATGTTTCAGATCATCAAACAAATTTAAATATTAGACAAAGATAACACAAGTAAACACAAAATGCAGCTTTTAAATGAAGGTGTTTATTGTTAATGGGAAACAAATTCCAAACCTACATGGCCCTGTGTGAAAAAGTGATTGCCCCCTAAACCTAATAACTGGTTGGGCCACTTTTAGCAGCAACAACTGCAATCAAGTGTTTGCAATAACTGGCAATGAGTCTTACCGGAGTGGTGGCTCAGTTGGTAGAGCATCTGACCCACACTCGAGAGGCAGGGGTTCAAATCCTGGCCGGGTCATGCCGAAGGCCATATAAAAGCGGAACTTCCTGCCGTCCAGCTTGGTGCTCAGCAATAATGGAATGGAGGGGGGAAATCTGTGGCGGCGCCTTGCATGGCAGCGGCCCTCTGATTCTACATATGGGGTGTGTGTGATTAACACTGTAGATAGGAAAAACACAATTTCGTTCTACTGTTCATGATTGGTTGTATGGTGGAATGACAATAAAGGGTGATTTAATTTAATTTTTACAGCACTGTGGAGGAATTTTGGCCCACTCATCTTTGTAGAATTGTTGCAATTCAGGCACATTGGAGGGTTTTCGAGCATGAACCGCCTTTTTAAGGTCATACCACAGCATCTCAATCGGATTTAGGTCAAGACTTTGACTAGGCCACTCCAAAGTCTTCATTTTGTTTTCTTTAAGCCATTTGGAGGTGGACTTGTTGGTGTGTTTTGGATCATTGTCCTGCTGCAGAACCCAAGTGCGCTTCAGCTTGAGGTCACAAACAGATGGCCGGACATTCTCCTTCGGCGTTTTTTGGTAGACAGCAGAATCCATGGTTCCATTTACCACAACAAGTCTTCCAGGTTCTGAACCAGTGAAACAGCTCCAGACCATCTCACTACCACCACCATATTTTACTGTTGGTATGATGTTCCTTTTCTGAAATGCTGTGTTACTTTTACGCCAGATGTATTGGGACGCACACCTTCCAAAATGTTCAACTTCTGTCTCGTCAGTCCACAGAGTATTTTCCCAAAAGTCTTGGGGATCATCAAGATGTTTTCTAGCAAAACTGAGACGAGCCTTTATGTTCTTTTTGCTCAGCAGTGGTTTTCGTCTTGGAACTCTGCCATGCAGGCCATTTTTGCCCAGCTGATGACCTTTCATCAGCTAATTAATCTGTCAAGCCCTATTTAAGGGAGCAGCTCTGTGTGCTCGGGGCTGCGACCTTCGCCTTTGTCAGTCTGGTTTCCCTACGCCCGAGACCAGTCTTTCCAGCGTTCGGTTCTATCCTCGCTAAAATTGTATGTAAGTGTTGTGTCTCACCTTTATTTGTGTTTTGCCCCACGTGGCTCATTATTTTGTAGTTTATGTCTTTGTTTAATAAATGTACAAACTCATCGGTTGGTCTATAGTGTCTCATTAGCGGTCCACGAGGACCGCACCATAACAGTAGGTCGCAGCCAAAAGGAGATGCTGGTCACTGTGAGTTTGTTTGGGTGCTTGTGTTTTTCCCCTTCCCTGGGTGCTCTTATTGCCCATTAGTATGTCTGCTTTCGTGCGAGATTATTGCCCCGAGTGGGTTGAGGAGATTGATGGCTATCTGTCTGAAGCCCGTTGCCTCCTGCCCACCTATGCGGCATACGAGCACCTGGATCTCGCCCAGAGGACATTGTTAAAATATCACCTTACCTCCTTTCCTGAAGGGAAGGAGAGAGTGGCATGGATTGTGGTCCAGTGTGAACTGATTGAGAGAGCGGCCGTGAAGGCGGCCAAGGAACCCTCATCTCCTTCCCCGAATACGGCCGTCCCGACGAGGGAGGAGACCCACGGACCGGAGGTAAACTCCGGCAGGAGGCCAACGGTGAGGCATCCCTGCTCCTCGCCTCGGGATCCAGCTCCTGTCACCCGTCCAGCCCAGGAACGGCGGTTTCCTGACCCAACCTTCACCTCACACTCTGTCAGTAGTCGTCGTCACAGAGCCCGTGTACATCCTCAATGAGAACCCCATCCAGATCCAGTTCTGGGTCGCCATAGGAATTCGGCCTCCCAGTCAGCTGTTTCTCTTGCATCATGGCAGGAGGCGAATCCAGCAGCCTTCTTTCCCGGGTCGTCTGTCTCTGCTGTCCCGTCAACTTCCCGTGCCCGGATCACCTCGGCTGTCACTCCCTCCTCTTCAACATTTTCCTCCAGCTGCGGTGAGCTCCACGAATCCTGCTTTGGCGAAGCCCGCCAGCGATCCTGGTTGAACGACTCCTCCTCGTCTGCCCGGGGGAGGTCTCCATCACCATCCAGCGGGGGAAGGGAAGAACGAAGCCCACTGCAGCAGTTTTTTTTTTTTTGGACTTATTTTGTACCCGTAGGTAGATTCGTTCTGCAGTCCGGTGACAAGCCACCAGCTGCTGGTCACTGCGTGCGCAAGCGCCCCTTAACTCCCTAACCTGCGTGTTTTTAGCATGTGGGAGGAAACCGGAGAAATCCCGGAGTAAACCCACGCAAACACGGGGAGAACATGCAAACTCCACACAGATCACTGTCTTCACTTCCGCCTCCCAAAGAGAGCAGACGCTTTTTCCTTCTCTCCAGCTCCGGCTCTTTATCTCTCTCCTCCCCTAACTGACTGGATCTCAGCTTGCTATCGTCTGTCTGCGTGTCTCTACTGCTGATTATCGAACGAAATTATGGATTTAATAAGCTGGGCTTTGAACGCAATTGACACTATTTTTTCAACGAGGAAAAGTGCCCCGGGGGAGGCAGTTTGCCCCGCAGGAACTGCGGCCGCGGGCTATTTGAAGGACACAAGTAATTGGAAACTCTTGTGCCTGTGTGATCTCTCTATCGAAGATGTTGAAGATTTATACATCTTCGTAGCAATGGTCATCGGAATCTTACTGATTGGATCTGGGATTGTTCTGGTGTACCGTAAATTGATGAAGATGGACGGAGCCTATCAAAATGCTGACCCGACGAGGCTTAACCATCAAATTGACCAATTGGGCAGGACTCTGACAGCGGCTAATGGAGAACTGTCTAGGAAAATGGATTACATCATGATCACTCTGAGAGCCGTCCATGAAGAATTCAACGTCCAGCAATGAAGGAATTAAGTACTGAATCTGTAAGAGAATATAAAGTTTTTTTGTTTTTTTTTTCTCTGAAGTCAGTACTATTCGACTTATTTGACCTGCCCTGACAATCAAAGTCCTCCAGATTATCTGCAGTTTTTGTTTTCAAAACATGTGAGCAGCATTGACTCTCATGGACAGCCAGCTGTCTGGCAAACTTTTCCATCTGCTGTGCAAGGACACAAGCGCCAGACGCTAGACACAACATCTCCTGCTGAAGAGACTTTGTTGTTCTTAACTAATATAAACACCTTCACTCAACACCGCACTCACACTAACTCAATAAACTGATGAGAAGATTATTCATTCACTGCTCTCTTTGTGTCCTTGTATAGATTCTATTGTCTGCTACTTGTGCATTGAGAGCTTTTTTTCTTGTAATCATAATATTGATCATTTATGACCGGTATTCTGACAAACAATGCTTTTTTTCTCTCTCCTATTGTGTTTATCCTTTTCTTCCCTCATGCTTCCTGTTCCCAGTCTGTTGACAGGCGCGTTACCGACGCTGCCGCGTCACCGGAAATGCCAACTATGTCGTTTTCAGTGTCAAGTCAAATCCCTCGTATGTTTATCAGTTGTTTACTGTGAATGTACTTGGCAATAAATCTTTTCTGAGTTCTGAGTTCTGAGTTCTGTTGGCCGGGGGCAGGGATCGAACCCACGATCTCATGATCCCCGCGATCCCCTGGCCGAGGGTAAACTGTGCTGCCGCGGTGCTAACCACTGCGCCACCATGCAGCGCAGTTTCCATCGGCCCTCAGCGGAACAGGCAAGTGCATTTTCATTCTTGTCCTTCACTGGGTGAATTGCCTTGTCTGACCCCTGGAGGTGGAGTTCGGGGTTCACAGTCCCCTGAGCTCCCTCCACCTGCTGCAGTAATTAACAATGAACTTGCTTCCTTTGTGTCTCCTTCGCCTGAGCGTTCTTCGGCACCAGGTTTACGCCGTCGGACGAGGAAGGAGCCTGTGGCCCTGGAATACCTGGTTCCGGTCCCGCAGCCACGTCATGGGCAAAGGAGGAGGGCGGACTGCATTTTGGAGCCTGCGCCAACAAGTAAGTGTCCTTGGGTCTCCACGGAGGGACAGTCCGACACGGCAGGTCACATAACCCCTGCCACCACGCCGTGCGGGCCCTCGGCATGGACATCAGCGTCAGGGAATCTTTGGACTGTGGACAGCATCATGCCGGCTGCAGAGCCCGCCGTAGCTGAGTGGGAACCAGAAGACGACCTTCTTCCATCTGAACCAGGATCGTCGAAGTCCTGGACGGCGACAGAACTCGAGATCAGACAAGTGGTCTATTTTGTCTTTCTCCTCTCAATTCTGGATCACTTTTGCCTGTCTCTCGGGGAGACGAGCCGGGTGCAGCCGTCCACTGCATCCGAGCTTGTCTCGCTGGGATCTGTCGCTGACAGTGATCCTGATCCCGGTTCTCTTTCTTCTCCTGAGCCTTCTCCCAGGGTCACCGGTGCGGAGTCCATCCTGGTCGCTGTACTGGAGGTTCCGGGTTCAGGTTTGGAGGCCGTCCCTGATGCTGCGCCGACCCAATTGGGGTCTGTCGTGGGTGCAACACTGACCCAGTTGGGGTCCATCACGGGAGTGGTTCCGGCCCAGTCAGGGTCCGTTGTGGGTGCAGCTCTGACCCAGTCGGGGTCTGTCATGGGTATGGTTCCGGCCCAATCGGGGTCCGTCGTGGGTGCAGCTCTGACCCAGTCGGGGTCCGTCATGGGCGTGGTTCTGGCCCAATCGGGGTCCATCATGGGTGCTGTACGGTCCCGCTTGGGATCCATCAGGAGCGCAGCGCCAGTCCGTGTGGGGTTCAGAGAAAGAGCTGCAGATCCTTCGCTGATCGACGCCGGACTGGTACCTTTCCCTTGTCCCGTTCCCTCTTCCCTTCCATCTGGGGCCGCTGGGATTGCCCGTTATTGGCTCGGCTCTTCCTTGCTAGTCCTCTCTACAGGGAAGCCGTCACCGAGTCCTCCCCTGCAGTCCTGGTGGTTGAACGATGCGGGTCGGCCACCTGGGAGATTGCTTCGCCCGTTTGGCGTTCTGGGTTGGCCACCTGACACATTTAACTCTTTGTTCGGCGATCTGGTCCGGCCGCCAGAGGTACTGTTTTTCCTGGCCTGGGACTGGGTTTGGCTGCCTGAACTTTTCCTTTTTCCCCTGCCAGCGATTTGGACGCTAGACGCAGGAAGACCCCCTGAACTATTTGCTTCCATGCTATTGTGTTTTGCCTGCTGTCATCCCTGTGGGGTTTTTTTCTCTGCTCTTCTGTAATTTTAGGGATGCGCTGGTGTTATTGAACTGTGTATTTCGCTGCTCCTTAGCACGTGTTTTTCTTTTTCTCTCCCTCCTCTGTAGTCTGAGGGTTGTTTCTCTGTTGGCTGCCCTTTACCTGGACTACTGTATATTGTACTGAGCACTGCTTTATTGCATGAGGTTTTTTTTTCTCCCTCCCTGGTATTATGGGAGTACGCTGCATTTTGTGCATGTGCTTGAGTTCCTTGTTTTCTCTGTGGGTTATGAAGATTTTTTTTCCTGTGACTCTATTGGACTGTTTATGATGTTCTGTCTGCAGTCATTTGAGTTTCTGTCTTTTCCCCATAGGTTTTGCTTGGGTGCAGGGTGTGTGCCTGTATTTTTTGGCCCCTGTTGTCCTTACTCTGTTTTCATATTTGTAGCCTGTTTTTTCCTGTTTTTTTTTTTTTTATGTCTTCCTCTATGATGAGGTTGGACTCTGGCGCTCCTTGGCCTTTCCCCCCTCCTCCCTCCCTGGGGCGGTCCTGTTGACCTTCCAGGTGGGGGGGCTCAATGTTACACCGTGTCTGAAATCCGCCTCGTGAACAGGGGCAACAGTCATGGTCCATGTGCTGACTCTGTCTGTACTCAGGTTGTGCAGTAGTTCCCCGTTCTCTCCTCTGGCACACCTCTTGGCCTCCAGGCTTTTATTATGACAGCGTCTCAGCGGTGCTTCCAGCTGTCAGAGCCAAGCTCCGCGGGACGGCTGGATTCCTATCAGCTGATGACCTTTCATCAGCTGATTAATCTGTCAAGCCCTATTTAAGGGAGCAGCTCTGTTCGCTCAGGGCTGCGACCTTCACCTTTGTCAGTCTGGTTTCTCTACGCCCGAGGCCAGTTCTTTCCAGCGTTCAGTTCTTTCCTCGCTAAAATTGTATGTAAGTGTTGTGTCTCGCCTTTATTTGTGTTTTGCCCCACGAGGCTCATTATTTTGTAGTTTATGTCTTTGTTTAATAAATGTGCAAACTCATCGGCTGGTCTATAGTGTCTCATTAGTGGTCCGCGAGGACCGCACCATAACATCATGAACACTGACCTTAAGTGAGGCAAGTGAGGCCTGCAGTTCTTTGGATGTTGTTGTGGGGTCTTTTATGACCTCTTGGATGAGTCGTCGCTGCGCTCTTGGGGTAATTTTGGTTGGCAGGCCACTCCTGGGAAGGTTCACCACTCATCCATGTTTTCACCATTTGTGGATAATGGGTCTCACTGTGGTTCGCTGGAGTCCCAAAGCTTTAGAAATGGCTTTATAACCTTTTCCAGACTGACAGAGCTCAATAACTTTGTTTCTCACTTGTTCCTGAATTTCTTTGGATGATGTCTAGCTTTTGAGGATCTTTTGGTCTACTTCACTTTGTCAGACGGGTCCTTTTTAAGTGATTTCTTGCTTGAGGACAGGTGTGGCAGTAATCAGGCCTGGGTGTGGCTAGAGAAATTGAACTCAGCTTTCCAAAGATATGATAAACCACAGTTAATTTATGTTTTAACGGGGGGGGGGCAATCACTTTTTCACATAGGGCCATGTAGGTTTGGATTTTTTTAACCTTAATAATAAACACTTTGATTTAAGAACTGCATTTTGTGTTTACATGTGTTATCTTTGTCTCATACTTAAATTTGTTTGATGATCTGAAACATTTAAGTGTGACAAACATAAAAAAAGAGAAATCAGGAAGGGGGCAAACACTTTTTCACACTACTGTGTGTGTATATACAGTATATACAGTATATCCCATACAGTAAAAAAAAATTTAAAAAACATGCCATACACCATGTTATCACCAAATACTCTACATTGTCCTCTTACATATATATTTTCTTTTTTTTTTTTAACTCCCCCTTCTCTCTATTTCTGTTTTGTTCCTGCATGTCTGAACTGAATTTTGATCTAAAAACATCTGTTTTCACCAGCATTTCAATCAATGTTTGCCAGTGGAGCTTAACTTAGGCTGACTTAGGCGAACTCTGCATAACTTAGCCCAGCGCTCAGGAACTATTACAAATTGAGGACAATTTTCATCAACGTTTATTTCTGAAATGTCAGCAGTATTCAGCAATGAATACAACCATTGCCAGCATTTGCCAACAAACACCGACTTTTATCATCTGTTGCCAGCAGACCCAGACATTTGCCAAAATGTTAGCAAAAGTTGGTGCAAACATTATAGAGTGAATCCACCCAAAAAAGCAGGTCCAGGATGGCAGGAAGCCTCCACAAACGCTGAGCTTTATATGAATGTCACCTGACGCTGATGTCAGCTGAACTGCGCTGAGTATTCCTTTGCTTAAGTTAATCTAAGTTGGCAACTGCTACACATACACTAGGCTAAGTTGGCAAAAGTTTGACAACGTTGAATGTAACGCTGGCAAATGCTAGCAAAAGTTTGTAAAAGTTTGTAGAAGTTGGTGTGTACTCACGAACGTAATTTCACCAACATTTGGACTGATTTCTCTGATTTTTCAAAGCGTCAGTAAAAGTCGGCCCAAAAGTTATAGTGTGAACCCAGCTTCAGTAACCCCAAATCCCACTGTTGTATTTTTATAGTGTTATTTATTATAGCACTCTCTCTAATGGTTGGTTAAATGTGACTTTCAGTTTGTCTTCTTGTATTGTTTATTGTGTTTGCACAACCCCTGTGCATCAATGTACAAGTTGCTTTTTAAATTAATTGCCCTTTGAGGGATAAATAAAGTTGTTAGAATTGAACTGATTTGAATTTTGTAACATTTTTGGTTGGTGGGGTCCCGCAATATATTTTTTCAATGTAAAAAGGGTTCCTTGGCTCAAAAAAGGTTGAAAAACACTGTATTAGACTGTTTTAAATGATAATCATTTTCTCAATAAGAGTGTCATAAGACCTCCATCTGTCACCTGTGGAATATCACAAAGATTAGGAAAGCCAAGTTACAGCTCATGTTAATTCTTGATTAGATCATTGCAACTCCTTATTATCAACCCTTCAGCTGACACAAAATGCTGCAGCAGGAGTACTAGCAGGCCGTGAGTAAAGAGATCATATTTCTCCTAGATTAGTTTTTCTTCACTTACTCCCTATAGAATCCAGAATTCAATTTAAAATCCTTCTCCTCATATACAGCTCCTGAAAGATCAGGCCTCATGTTGTCAGGGATCACTTGATTGTAAAGGTGTTTTTCTAATGTTACAACTTAAAAGTGTATTGAGGTAACTGATGCTGTAAACTGATGCTGCACAAATAAATCTGAATTTAATTTGGGTTTGCAATAATTGTGCATCTCTTAAATATTCTCAACAGAATTTTATTTAGCTATAGTCTGACAAAATCAACATAGGCCTTTTTTTAACATCACATTACATTTATCCAAAACACTTACTGCTCAAAATCAAACAGCTCTGCCTCTTTCTCTTTCCAGAAAGCAAAGCTGCGGTCAATATATTTACAAATGTCCTCGTTATTGAAACAGGAGAAGTCTGTATCACTGCCACACTCATCCGGCGTAGCACTTTGAACGACCACCTTGGGAACTACTCTGGAATCTGGCTTCAGTGGCGATGAAGAGGGTGACGACGAGGGGCAGTGGCAAGGTCTCGATTCGCCAAAGAAGCAAACTTTGATGTCCTCAAAGCCATCGCTCCACTGCCGCCTCCCAGAGCGGATCTCATGGAGAACAGCCTTGTGGAAGTTCCGCACCCTCTCCCAGGGGAAATTACCAACGTGGTCAAAGACTTCGAAGCAGAGTAGGTGTCTCATCTTCCTCTCCTCGGCTGATAGCTCTTGCTCCAAGATGTGGAAGTAACCCAGCATAAAGAGCTCAAGCGTCAAGGTGTCGTGGCTCACTGCGACACCGTCAGCGTCTGGAAGGAACTGTTCTGGGGAGTAGGTCAAACATGGCTTATGAGCACCTCTGGGTTCTAGTTTGTTCTTCCAGGAGTTCAGCATTTTGTCCACAGCACCTCGTTGTTGGCAGAACTGAAACATGGAGGTGATTTTTTGCGGGGGCTGTGTTCCTGTCACTCTCCCTGCTACCAGAACCTGTCCCTGTCTCTGCCTTGCTGCTCTCACTGAAATAGCATACGCAGACTTCTTCCAGTGGCTCAGGAACAACACCACAATTCGCTCTTTTCTTAAACTGGTGGTCTCCATTACAGGCACAAGTTTTGTAAGAGGGTTACATTGGTTGGCTGTGCTGACACTGTAATCGTTTTCCCGTGGAGGTCTAGCCACTAACTGTCCCTTCAAAGCCTGTCCTTCATTCACAACCCCAGCAAAAGGATAAATACCACCAATCTGACCCTCAAAATTGGATCTGAGTTTTCTTACTGACACCCCAGACTGTTGAATTTCCCTCTTCACCCTCTCTCTCCGTTCTTGGCTATAGCTGCTGCTCTCCAAATGATGGCTATAAGCAGATGCCATTCCTACATGTGGTATAGTGCATCTACTGGAGGTCTCCACAGTTGCTTCTTCCATAATTTTCCCCTGTTGCAGAAACCCATGTCCTATACTGAACCCTGAACTACCTTTAACCCTTTGAAGACCCTTCATCCCCTCCACCATACCTTCCACTATACTCCTCTCACCTTCTTTTTCTGTGGTTTGAGTCAGATTAGCCACCAGCAGAGACATATTCTTGATAAGGTCTGAGATGCGGCTGCACCACACTGGCAGGGAGATGTGCAGCTCCCCCTCAGAATCCATCTGCTGAAGGATCTCTTTGTTGAGGGAAATGTTGACAATAGGATCAGGTAAAATAGCCCGCAATTCCTCAGTTAGCCTGGTCAGCTCCAGCTCATAGGCCTGGCAGCGTTTCTGCAGAGACACGGACTCAATCTGCTGCTGCAGGTACACCAGGTCATCTTCTGTGAGAAGCTCACCAAAGGGCCCCAGGATGGCGTTGTGGGCCTGCGAGTATTTCCAGCCGTCCACTGGTGTGTAGCCATTAGCCATGTCCTGTTAAAAGGATGGAAACATATTGTCGGAAATACCCGAGCAGTGATTGGTATAGAATTTTAAAGAATGCGTACCTGTCTCCTCTGCTCCTCATCATCCTGCAGCCTGATTTGCAGTTGTCGCACCATCACCTGCCGTTTCCATTCAGCTATGGGGCGGCCGGCCTCATCATGTGTGGGCACCAGGGAGTCGATGTCAGCCAGGATCATGTCAATGATTGGTAACTCCTCCAGCACCTCCTCACTGTCGAGCTTCTGTCAGTATTCAGTGGCGTAAGACAGAGTGACAGCTGCTGAGCTATTAGTCTGAAGCTAAATTTGAATCTTTTTCTAGTGTTTTTCAAAGTTCTTTAACATTTCTCTGGTGATTTTTGCCAACTAATCTAGAAGAAGATTAGGCATTATGTAGACACAGCATAAATGAGCATGAATAGAAAGACATAACATTCTACCATAAAGAGTGTAAAAGAAATAGTGTGTTCTTTTGAGTTTCCTTGTTTTGATTTGTTCATACATAACTCCCAAAAGAGATCTTGCTACTACCAAATGAGCCAAGGCCTATTAGTTCAGGTTTGTGATGTCATTTTTGCAGCCAGTTGGTATAAGACACGCAAGCTCCCTCATGCATGAGTTAAGATTTAGTCCTCTATGACTTACTACCACACTTCGAGAGCAGCCTTGATGCAAACCAAGTTTTCTCTAATGAGTTGTAATTTCAGTGAATTAGGAAAGAACAATAATAAAAATGGGAAAGAAATATGCTTCCTTAAATAAAGACTCAATACTAGTTCTCTGGAGAAAGTTTGGGACTAAATATAATTAGAATTGCACTCAACCCTATCCCTGTTGGAATGTCATATAGTAGGGAAAATCATCAGCTGACTTTCTGCTTCAATTCTGATGGAATGCCATGGCCTATTTTCAGACCTTATCGATCTTTAATGTCAAATGCAAGGTCAAGGTCATTAGATATTCAAGAGGTGGCCCAGGCCACTTTCTAGGTTGTGTTAAAATGTGGTGGTTCTATCTGGCATCATAAAGTCTCTATAAGCCTAAACTGATTTGACCTTTTATGACCTTGTGGCTTCGACCTTTGACCTTTTGACCACAAAAGCACAGCCAAACGTGGTACTCCTGTGATCAACCCATTTGCCAAGTTTGGTCACCATTGCATAATTTCCTCTCGAGTTATTCCCCTTTTACACAGGGGTGGAGATCATTGAGAGCTCATTGAAAGATCTGGCCAATTTTTGATCTATCGATGATCTTCAATGATCACCACAGTTGCCACAGTCTTCTCAAAGTTTTGACTCCATCCAAAACATACAAGGATCTCCCATACGATCCTAAAGATAAAAGAAAAAAATCAGTCCAATCTCTCAACGATCGCTGTGCTGGGTAAAGGGTCCCTTAGAGCACGGACACGTAAACAGACAGACGAACAGATACGCAGACTCAAGTAACCTCCCTACCCAGGCCTTGACTCCATCAGTGTGGGGAATGAAGAATGGAATACTTTTCAGACTGACTTAATACCACTGAAATTGTTTTGACAACAGTTGAAATTGCCCTTTAAAAAGTTTGCAACCAAATGCAACATGTTTTACACAGAGGCTGCATCCATAATTTAAGAAGAATTTAAAAATAATTTGATGTGAGGAAAATCATGGCATACAGAACCATTAGCATACATCTATGAGTCATCTGTGATTGTTTGTGGCCACTGACATACAGTGGTGTGAAAAAGTGTTTTCCCCCTTCCTGATTTCTCATTTTTTTGTATGTTTGTCACACTTAAATGTTTCAGATCGTCAAACAAATTTAAATATTAGACAAAGATAACATAAATAAACACAAAATGCAGTTTTTAAATGAAGGCGTTTATTATTAAGGGGGAAAAAATCCAAACCTACATGGCCCTGTGTGAAAAAGTGATTGCCCCCTAAACCTAATAACTGGTTGGGCCACTCTTAGCAGCAACAACTGCAATCAAGCATTAACTGGCAATGAGTCTTTTACAGCGCTGTGGAGGAATTTTGCTCCACTCATCTTTGCAGAATGGTTGTAATTTAGCCACATTGGAGGGTTTTCAAGCATGATCCGCCTTTTTAAGGTCATGCCACAATATCTCAATTGGATTCAGGTCAGGACTTTGACTAGGCCACTCCAAAGTCTTCATTTTGTTTTTCTTAAGCCATTCAGAGATGGACTTGCTGGTGTGTTTTGCATCATTATCCTGCTGCAGAAACCAAGTGCGCTTCAGCTTGAGGTCATGAACAGATGGCCGGACAGTCTCCTTCAGGATTTGTTGGTAGACAGCAGAATTCATGGATCCATTTACCACAGCAAGTTTTCCAGGTCTTGAAACAGCAAAACACCCCCAGACCATCATACTACCACCACCATATTTTACTGTTGGTAGTGTAGCGAACTCAATATGAGCACCCTACTTGGCTTGCCAAGTGGGTTGACCCTATTGGCGACACAGGTAGAGTGCGGGACTCCGGAGCGGGAGGCGTGAGTTCGAACCTCCCGGTGGGACGTCGCCATGTCGAGCAGCACGTTACAGTATGATGTTCCTTTTCTGAAATGCTGTGTTGCTTTTATGCCGGATGTAATGGGACACATACCTTCCAAAAAGTTCAACTTTTGTCTCGTCAGTCCACAGAGTATTTTCCCAAAAATCTTGGGGATCATCAAGATGTTTTCTGGTAAAGCTGAAGCGAGCCTTTATGGGGTTTTTTTTGCTCAGCAGTGGTTTTTGTCTTGAAACGCTGCCATTTTTGCCCAGTCTCTTTCTTATGGTGGAGTCATGAACACTGACCTTAAGTGAGGCAAGTGAGGCCTGCGGTTCTTTGGGTGCTGTTGTAGGGTCTTTTATGACCTCTTGGATGAGTTGTTGCTGTGCTCTTGGGGTAATTTTGGTCAGCTGGCCACTCCTGGGAAGGTTCACCACTGTTCCATGTTTTTGCCATTTGTGGTTAATGGCTATCACTGTGGTTCACTGGAGTCCCAAAGCTTTAGAAATGGCTTTATAACCTTTTCCAGACTGACAGATCTCCATTACCTTTTCTCATTTGTTCCTGAATTTCTTTGGATCACAGCATGGTGTCTAGCTTTTGAGGATCTTTTGGTCTACTTCACTTTGTCAGGTAGGTCCTATTTAAGTGATTTCTTGATTGAGAACAGGTGTGGCAGTAATCAGGCCTGGGTGTGGCTAGAGAAATTGAACTCATCTTTTCAAAGATGTGATAAACCACAGATAATTTATGTTTTAACAGGGGGGCAATCACTTTTTCCACATAGGGCCATGTAGGTTTGGATTTTTTTCCCCTTAATAATAAACACCTTCATTTAAAAACTGTATTTTGTGTTTACTTGTGCTATCTTTGTCTAATATTTAAATTTGTTTGATGATCTGAAACATTTAAGTGTGACAAACATACAAAAAAATGAAAAATCAGGAAGGGGGCAAACACTTTTTCACACCACAGTAGTTCCAGCACAGGGCCTAGCAACTTAATGGTGGCATGCAGGGCCAAGTTTGTGACAGTGACACAAGTCTTTTTTTTGACAGAAATGCATGGAGCCTCTTTTAGATTGTGTACTAGCCAGTGGAAAGGAGGTTTGTGAGGGTTTTGTATCTTTTTGTGTTGTATCTGTTCTATGTCGTAGCTCACCGTCTGACCAGTGAAGACTGCAGTTAAGCCGGCGTGCCTCAGAGACTTGATGCACTTCATCTGGGAAAACGGCGTTAGGTCCCGCTCTGGAGGCCTCAGGTGACTGAGTGATGACACCACTATGAATAGATTTAGCAGAACATTTAATTTTGAAGCATATCATTGTTGAATGATACAAATGAGTGAGAATGCTTTGTGATTTGAAGCACTGCATGTTGTGTGTGCGCAATTAAAGACAAAATGCATGATGCTTTTGGTATAATGACCTGAAGAGGCCACCTGTACATGCTGGATGGAGCCTGTGGTGTGACCTTTTGAGGAGGCAGCGGGAGTCAGAGGAGAAGAGTCCTCTGTAAGCAGGGTTTGGCGGGGCAGGGGGGGCACCTCCTTCACTGGCTGCTGGGGACATATGCAGACAACAGGGATGAGTAATGCTTCAAGGAGCGGTTCAGAACATTGCACACATTCTCTCTGGCCTTACTGTAGTTCACTTAGTGACCACAAGATGTCACCAAAATCTGAGTCTCCAAACGTTTCATACAGTCAGAGGAATTAGCAAGGCAGTCTTTTAATTAAATATTTGTTGCTTTCAAGATTGAATTTTGTTATCTTCATGTTCAACAGATAATAAATTGCTCCAAAAAGCTGGTAACAGCTGTGTCACCAAAGGAAAAGCATTGATTTTTTTTTTTTTTTTTGATATCTTTTCTGTCAAGTTGGAACAATTAGGGACTTTACATCAGTATTTCAAAAGCCAATATATATCGCAAACAAAAAAGGTTCAATCAGCATTTGTCTCAATCTCAGTAACACATGAACAAAATACAGCACAACACAAACGAAAAGAAAAATTGTGGGGAAAGTATTATGCCGAGGAATCTTGAGGCAAAAGATTATAGATTTTTTTTTAAGTGTGCATTTAATCAGTGAATGGTGAAGTGTATATCTGATAACTGGCAAGACTTAAGACTAAGAAGGGACATTTTTTGTTGATGCGCTTTAGGTAGAAGGACATGAACGAAAGGGGATGAAGGCGAAAGGGGAAGTGGGGAATATGGGAGATTACAAAGAGGAAACTTTCATGACCATTTATCAGACCATTTACTTTTCATTCATTACACTGATAACTGGTCACCTTGCTGCTCTCCATGCTGATCTTCTTCAGTCACACTCTGGTGATGCACAGGTGCAGGAGCTCCTGTCTCTGAAACAACACAAAAACATGCAAAAGGAGGGCCCCACGGGCAGGGAAATGTGACACAGATCACGCAACAGTGATCGGCTCCAAAGCAATCTGCTAAAAGACCGAGACCCCCTAATGGGGTGATGGCACACAAAAGATAATGTAAAGGCACAGGGGTGGGGAGCTTGTAGCACTTGGAGCTAAAACAAGAAGTGGTGAAACTGGAGCCTGTTGAGTGAATGTAGCGTAGCCCACACAGAGAGCAGGAGGAAGCATGTTAGAGTGTCGAGAGACATGATATCCAGCTTCAGGTAACCTTTATGATTCACACAGCACCATGTCATCCTATACAGCCAATTATGTTTCTAATACATGTAAAAATTACAAAAATAAACTATCAAACACTTTTAAAGCACATCCAGTAAGCTCGGTCGTAACTGATGCCAGTACATGCCCTTTTGCGGGCCCAAAAAAGTAACACCTCAAAATACTCTGCGGGCTTAAAAGGGTATTACTGCATGTACTGTGATATTTTCATTACCTATGCCAAGGAGGTATTGTTTTCATGTTGGTGTGTTTGTCTGTTTATTTGTTCGCAGGATTACGCTAAAACTACTGAACAAATTCTGATGAAATTTTCACCAGAGGTAGCTCTTGGGCTATCGGTGAGCTCATTAGATTTTGGCGGGGATCCAGCTCAGGATGCGGATTCTGGATCACTATTCCCACTTTCGTTAACATTCTGAGATAGAGCCTTAGCAGAGGTATGCACTCTCAGAATGCCCTCTAGTTCCTTCTATACTGATGCTGGATTGTAATCAGAGGTTGGCAGTGCAGCCAGATTTTCTGCTCAGGTAAAAGGAGTGTTGTCACCAAAACAATACTTGAGTAAGATTAGGCACCAACTGAGAAAGTTAGTTGACTAGTGGGTAACTTTGATCATAATGAACAAAATATTCTCTGCAGGAAATATAATATAAACAAAAAAAAATCTAAAGAAAAAATAGGGCATAAGAAAGAAGCATTTCCTGAGTCAGAATAGAGGAAAATGATCTAAACTTCGATTTAATTAAATAAAATAACCAATTTACTAAAATGAGTAAACAATAATTTTTTGTCAGAACAACTTATCACAGTTTTGTTTTTTTAAAAAAAGCACATTTCTACAAATCAGTGACATCAAAGCTAAGTCAAAGAGTATGATCAGTTGGACTGGAGTAATACACTGCAATACACTAACAGCAATTACAGATATTTACATTGCATGCTGTAACAGCCAAAAGTTTGGACACACCCATGCATTCATTTTCAGTGGGTAGATGTATCCAGACTTTTGACTGGTTCTGTACATTTGAGCTCAGTTGTGTAAATGCATGAATGGCATTCTATATTACAAGTTGCTGTTCGGTAAAAGCGTAACAAAAAGGTTTATTTTGCAAAAAGTTCAGATTTTATTCAAAGGACTCTTTTGCATTGGTTATTCTAACCATTTTTACAAAGTGTTCAAATCTTAAATTTTTTCCTTTGAATTAATCAATCTACTGATGGTATATAAAAATAAATGCAATACTTACTGTACTGATACAGTCATAGGCAGTGATGTGAAGATGAATGCTGGGCAGTTTAAAAATATATATACAAGCATAAAAATTTGCAATAACAGAAAGAAAAAAAAATAAGAGAACCGTTTCTGTCTTTGCAGTAGGCATACCTGATAAACAGAAAGACTAAGGAGCAGAATCACCTGGATCCAAACCTCAGTTGGGGGTCTTTCTTGGTGTGAATAATTAAAGTGGTGGGATAGGATAACCTGGACCTGGAAGTAACCTATAGAGCAGTAGCTCGGTACATGTATGTAAAAGATGGTGGGCTGATCATGTGTGTGTTAATGGACATACAGTCTATGTAATGGACAGAGAAAGCTTAATGTACCACCCAGCATACAGAGATTTCCTGTTTCCAGGATTTGGTTTCATCTAACTCTATAGCATCATTTACTCAAGCTAAGACCATCTACTAGAATTTTGGTTTGAAAGTATGGAGGATTTGCAGAGTTTGGATTAATATATGAAATATTACAAGTATCACAACAGAATTGACTGTATCTTTGGCCATTTTAGTGAATTTTATTTCATTAAATATAATTTCTTCATAACTATTTCTTGGAAATCAGAGTTGAAATCACTGTTAGATTCTGCTGTGCTAAAAGCTTCAAATATATGTGGAAAAAGTCAAAATTTTACGACAAACTGTTTCAAATTTATTAGTAAAAACAGTAAATGAAATAAACAGACATTTTAGTGGATTTGTTTGTTTTACAAAATGTTAGTTAATTTATTTACTCAAACTCTGTAGTGGGCAAGCATGGTGCAAAGCTTTGCTAGTATCAGGGGCTTGTGAAATGGCACGAAGTTTCTTTACTCTGTGTCTTTGGTTTAAAGAGAAAAATGAAGGAGAACACTACACACGTATAAGAAATGATGCTATGGCAGAAGTCCTCACAAATGTACAAGTGTGAAGTTTATGAAAAAGTTGCATATGAAAACTTAATTTTGACAGGTCAATTTATATTCCCTATTTTAGCTTTCCTTCTTTTTAAGGTTAAAATAAGTTTTGGAGATCCATGCAGATTTTTTGGGTCAAAATACTTGGTATATTCCTTCTGAAAAGTTGCCAACCACTAGCACACTGTATGTGGTAAAACCTTAATTGGCAATAGCATAGAGAAAGAAGAAATGAAAAAATCTTCAGCACTGATTACATTTAAACGATCTTATATTACCTTATCAAACATATTGTGTTTGTTAGCATGTGGCAGTGGTCTTTTATTCAGTCTAGACCCTTTACCAGCTTGTATGTCCATGTGGGTCCCACTATAAGTTTAACTGGGCTGTCTTATGGATCCCATGTGGGTTTGTCCACAGTTTCCATGTTGGTCCCATCTGTTTTGCATCATGTACTGTACTTTACTTGTGGCACAGGTAAGCACGTAGCCTGCTTACCTGCTTTAATCATCTTGAGCAAAAGTACAACCAGTTATGCAAGACACATAAGCAGCATTCTGATATGTTATCCGTGTTTATCAGGTGCCTATCAGTGAAAACCTTGTTTGGATATCTTATCTTACATATTTTATCTTAGATGACACCTTAACTTGCTGAGACTGGACTGAACCACCAGTTTCATTTGCAGCATGTAAAATGTTTAAGAAACACATGTGCCACAGAGAACCGAGAGAAACATCTAAAACAACACAATGTAAGATTTTTCACCTTAAAATATCCATCCATCTTCTATCGCCACTCCAGAGGTCCGGGTCGTGGAGGCAGCAGCCCAAGGTGAGAAGCCCAGACTTTTGTCTCCCCGGCTACCTGCTCCAACTCTTCAGAGAGGATACTAAGACATTTCCAGGCCAGCTGGGAGACATCCAGCTGAATCCAGCAAGCCTAAGAAGAAAGCTCATTTCAGCCACTTGCATCCATAATCTCATTCTTTTGGGTATTACCCAAAGCTCATGACCATAGGTGAGGGTAGGAACGTAGATTGACCAGTACATCGACAGCTTTGCTTTAGAGCTCAGCTCCCTCTTCACCACAACAGACCAGTACAACATCCACATTGCTGCAGATGCTGCTCCACTCTTGTCAGTCTCTCACTCCATTCTCTCAAACGTGAATAAGACCCCAAGATTTTTAAACTCTTCCACTTGGGGCAGGAGCTTGTCCCCAACCCGGAGAGGACAACCCACTCTTTTCCGGCTGAGGACCATAGACTCGGACTTGGAGGTGCTGATTCTCATCCCAGCCACTTCACACTCAGTAGCAAATCATCTCAGCAAGACCTGTAGGTCATTGTTCGATGAAGCCAATAGGAATATCATCATCTGCAAACAGCAGAGATGAGATCCTGTGGTCACTGAACATGACACCCTCCATTCCTTAGCTGTGCCTAGAAATCCTGTCTGTAAAAATTATGAACAGGATCGGTGACAAAGGGCAGCCCTGGTGGAGTCCAACTCTCACTAGAAACAAGTTTGACTGAGTGTTGGCAATACAAACCAAACTTTTGCAACGGTCGTACAGGGACCAGATAGCTCGCAGCAACAAGCTTGATGTGCCATACTCCCACAGCACCTGCCACAAGAGACCACAAGGGATGCAGTCGAATGCTTTCTCTAAGTCCACAAAACACATGTGAACTGGTTGGGTAATGTCATAACTCTGGCTCTCACGAGCCAGGAAAGGAGATACGAGGGCGACCAGTGAGTTAGCGTAGTTTATTAACAAAGCACACACTACACTAAATAACGAACAGAAAAGTAAAGAGCCACGTGGGGCTAAAACACACACAGAACTAAGGGTAACATACCACCCAGGGAGAAAGGCTAGAGAGGCGGCGAGGGAAAAATACACGCCGAGTCGCAACACTTACTTTGGGTGAAGCGCCGAGGTAACGGCAGACTGAAGCTAGTCGTAGGAGCTAACAGTCGTGGGAAACACAAGGAACGTCTTCCCATAGCGAGGTCGCAGCGACGAGTAACTCTCGGCTGCTCGCTTAAATGGGGGAGATGATTGGGAATAGGAGACAGCTGTCCCAGCGCAGCTGAACTAGACAGCTGGCAATCAGCTGGGCGCTGTCAAAGAGCGGGCCATGGAAGACCCGGCACGGACTACCCCGGAGCAGGAGCGAAACTGGACAACCTGAACGCAGAGAAAAGATAGCGTTCAGGTCGTGACAGTACTCCTCCCCCGAGCCGCGCCTCCTGGAGCGGCCTAAACCCCCCCCCCCCCCCGAGGGAAGACCAGGGAGGGCGGTGGGGGCCAGATCTGGGAGAAAGGGAGGGACCAGAAAAAGGAGGCAGGGAAGAAAAAAAAAACCTAGATACAGTATAGGGTCAGATACCATAATAATCTTAACCCCCCCCCAAAAAAAACCATCACCCCCTCCCCTGCAGAGGCCAGACGGTCTGTGCAGGTGACCACAGGAGGTGGGGAGAAACGACAAGAACCAAAATGCAGAAACATAGCGACACAGTCATGGAAAAAGTTCACAATAACTTAGGGTGAGGACAATAAAAAAAAAACTCATGTCCCGAAGGCCAAAAACTACAAAACTCTGAACATATGGTTAAAATAGACTTACACAAGTAAACCCCGACCAAAACAGAATATACAAAGGATGCAAACCGGGCATAAGATCCAAAAATAGAGCCTGGAACTGCAAATTGGCATGAAGATAAAAATACAAAAGGAACAACTCCTCAAACACATATTAGCACAAAAGTGTCACTAAACAGTCTGGAGGAGGATATAAATACAGAAAAACAAGACTACTCGGAATGAGGCCAGGCAATGTGAAGCAAATGCTACTTAAGGGAGAAATTAGAATAGGATCATACTGGGATTATAAAACAAAGAAAATAGTCCAAGGAAATTTTAACTGGGATAACCCCACAATAAGGACTCTAGGGCAGAGAGTTCTTTGATGTCCTGAAAAGTATTAAATTAGGGAGGACAATCAAACGCAAGGCAACAAACAGTCAGTCAATTCCTCCAGGACGTCAGCAGGTGGAGCGGGGCAGGCGATGACAGCTTGTCCGGCGGGCGGCCCGAACTCCACCAGGCCAGGAACCACAACACCAGTTCGGGTGGCCTACCCGAGTCCCAGGCTAGGAGACACAGTTTCTCCGGAGGCCGACCCAGATCACCGAACCAGCCAGATGGCTTCCCAGGCGGTCGTCCCGTGACCTCAGACCACGGAGAGCTGAGGGAGAAGTCTTGGTGCAGCTTCCTCCCTGAGGGAAAAGGCAGGAGGAAACTGACCCAGGTGAGAAAAACCCCCACAGTAGTAGGGGGAGAAGAGATGGAGGCCAGGGGCAAAGTTAGCCTGCCATCTAATGGCAACAAGGGTAGGGGGAAACTGGCCCGGGTGAGAGGAACCCCAACAGCGGCAGGAGGAGAAATGATGGAGACAAGGGACGAAGTCAGCCTGACGTCAGGCGAACACAATCCTCCAGCTCCCACACTAACCGTTACCCGGACCGGCGCAGCACCCCCGGTGGACCCCAATCGGGCCGGCGCAGCACCCCCGGTGGACCCCGATCGGGCCGGCGAAACACTCCCGGTGGACCCCGATCGGACCGGCGAAACACTCCCGGTGGACCTCAGCTGGACCGGCGAAACACTCCCGGTGGACCCCAGCTGGACCGGCGAAACACTCCCGGTGGACCCCAGCTGGACCGGCGAAACACTCCCGGTGGACTCCAGCTGGACCGGCGAAACACTCCCGGTGGACTCCAGCTGGACCGAGACAGCACTCCCGGTGGACTCGAGCTGGACCGAGACAGCACTCCCGGGCGCAGCATCTGAGGCGAACACCGTGCAGGGAACCGGAACCTCCGAGATGGCACCCAGAGCAGGTTCGTCTCCAGTGACCCTGGGGAGAGGCTCAGAGGGACAAAAGGAACCGGGATCAGGATCACCGGCAGCGGCAGAGCCCGGCGGAACAGGCTCGAGCGCAGCAGACGGCTGCACCCGGCCCGCCCCCCCGAGAGACAGGCAATAATGCTCCAGAATAGAGAAGAGAAAAACAAAATAGAGCACTTGCCTGATCTCGGGTTCTACCGCCATCCAGGACTTCGATGCTCCGGGCTCAGGGTGCAGGACTCCGTCCTCCGGCTCCAACTCGACTGCGAATGGCTCCGCAGCCGGCATGATGGTTTCCACAGTCAAACGACCTCCAAACGCCGAAGACCGCGTCGACAGCCCACCTGGCGTGGAGGCAGGAGATCTGGACTCTGCTGGGCCGAACCATTCCTCCGTGGAGACCCGGGGACGCTTAACCGTCGGCGCTGGCTCCAACAGGCAGTTCGACCTTCTCCTCTGCCCATAACGTGGCTGCGGGGCTGGGGCAAAACCCTCCAGGGCCGCAGGCCGCCTCCTCCTCGCGCAGCGGTGTACACCTGGCACCGGGGCACACTCAAGGGGAAAAGACACAGAGGACGCAGGTTCATATTCAGTTTTTGCAGCGGGAGGAGAGAGCTCAGGGGACTGTGAACCCTGAACTCCTCCCCCAGGAATCAAACAAGGCAATTCACTCATAATGGAAGGAGAATGAAGGGACACTTGCCTGATTCCCGGAGGGCCGGTGGAACCCGCTACAAGGGACTCGAGTCTCTCTTCTCCCAACCGGATAGAAGTGGGGAACCCCCCGGACAGATGAGGCGGTGCTACCCGCACCGGATCGGGACCTGGAACACCTGGAGATGAATTTGCGCTTCTCCCAGCGGCCGGAGTGAATGACGAAGAGGGGGGTGAAACAGCTGAGGAGAGCCGGGGGCCCAAAGCTGACGGGACAGCAGGGAGAGCGGGCCCAGGAGCGGGAGCAGCTGATTCACTTCTTCGGCGAGACACGGGAGCAACAGCAGGCTGGGAGGCGGAATTCGTGTGGTTTCCTGGAGCGGGATCCGGACGGGACTCTTGCTGAGATGAGTGGGGAATTTGGGAGAGACGTCTTCTGAACGTGAGGTCGGGGAAACGCCGCTCCTGTGCGATGAGCGAAGCCAACAGGTCAGCGTATTCCGGATAATCGTTCAGCTCCGGGTTCTTCTCGACCAGCCTGACCGCCGCAATCACGTTCTTCATGGCTACGGGAGGAACGGCGGCGGAAGAAGCGGCTGCCACTCGATCCGCAATGCGCATCGCTGTCACTCTCATCTTCTCCGGGGGAAACCCGGTTGACGTCACTCTATCCTGGGGATCACCCCTGGGTGAGGCGAACTCCTGGACTGGATCGGCGGCAGGAGCGGGATTCCGAAGCGAGGAGCGAAGGCGTCCTGTCCTCGGCTTCCTGCCGGAGTTCTCCTCCAGCCTACGGAGCCTCTCCCAGGCCACAGAGATGTCTGCCCTCCTCGCCTTAACCTCGGGGAGAAGGAAGTAGCGAGAAAAGCAGTTAAGCATACCCTCGGCGAGCTCCAGGCGCCAGCATATCTCGCTGGGGGCATTGTAGAGGTCTGTGGTGAACAACGTTCCGGCCACAAGGTCCAGAGTCTCCGAGAGATCGTGGCCTGGGTGCCGCATGAGTCTCTTGGAGGGAGACATGATACTGGCTCGCCCGTACCCAGAGGAAGAGAAAAAAAAGGCGTCGAGTCCTTACAGCCAACTCACGGTCGCGGCCGTCTCACTATGGCTGCGACCTACTGTCATAACTCTGGCTCTCACGAGCCAGGAAAGGAGATACGAGGGTGACCAGTGAGTTAGCGTAGTTTATTAACAAAGCACACACTACACTAAATAACGAACAGAAAAGTAAAGAGCCACGTGGGGCTAAAACACACACAGAACTAAGGGTAACATACCACCCAGGGAGAAAGGCTAGAGAGGCGGCGAGGGAAAAATACACGCCGAGTCGCAACACTTACTTTGGGTGAAGCGCCGAGGTAACGGCGGACTGAAGCTAGTCGTAGGAGCTAACAGTCGTGGGAAACACAAGGAACGTCTTCCCATAGCGAGGTCGCAGCGACGAGTAACTCTCGGCTGCTCGCTTAAATGGGGGAGATGATTGGGAATAGGAGACAGCTGTCCCAGCGCAGCTGAACTAGACAGCTGGCAATCAGCTGGGCGCTGTCAAAGAGCGGGCCATGGAAGACCCGGCACGGACTACCCCGGAGCAGGAGCGAAACTGGACAACCTGAACGCAGAGAAAAGATAGCGTTCAGGTCGTGACAGGTAAACTCTCACAAACCCTTGAGGATTCTCGAGAGGGAAGTTGGTCCGATGTGCCACGACCAGGACGAAAACCAAATTGCTGCTCCTGAATTCCCTGCTCCTGAATCTTTTCTAATCCCCACCTGGCCTGGACCACTGCAAAATGAATGCGGCTCGTCGGATTCGGATCGTTAATGAAACGCAAGGAGTCTATTTTTGACGGATTCCGGATCCAATCCACAAGGAAATGCTACGGTATCTTGTGGTATTTAATAACTGTTCATTAAAAACGATTTAAGGATCATCCGTTATTTTCTGACCACACCCAGGCCTGATGACTGCCACACCTGTCCTCAATCAAGAAATCACTTAAATAGGACCTGCATGACAAAGTGAATTCAACCAACAGATCCTCAAAAGCTAGACATCATGCTGTGATCCAAAGAAATTCAGGAACAAATGAGAAACAAAGTAATTGAGCTCTATCAGTCTGGAAAAGGTTATAAAGCCATTTCTAAAGCTTTGGGACTCCAGCGAACCACAGTGACACACATTATCCACAAATGGCAAAAACATGAAACAGTGTGAACCTTCCCAGGAGTGGCCGGCCGACCAAAATTACCCCAAGTGCAGCGACGATTCATCCAAGAGGTCACAAAAGACCCCACAACAACATCCAAAAAACTGCAGAGTTCCAAAACGAAAACCACTGCTGAGCAAAAAGAACATAAAGGCTCGTCTCAGTTTTGTCAGAAAACATCTTGATGATCCCCAAGATGTTTGGGAAAATACTCTGTGGACTGACAAGACAAAAGTTGAACTGTTTGGAAGGTGTGTGTCCCATTACATCTGGCATAAAAGTAGCACAGTATTTCAGAAAAGGAACATCATACCAGCAGTAAAATATGGTGGTGGTAGTGTGATGATCTGGGGTTGTTTTGCTGCTTTAGGACTGGGAAGACTTGCTGTGGTAAATTGAACCATGAATTCTGCTGTCTACCAAAAAATCCTGAAGGAGAATGTTCGGCCATCTGTTCGTGACCTCAAGCTGAAGCACATTTGGGTTCTGCAGCAGGACAATGATCCAAAACACCAGCAAGTCCACCTCCAAATGTCTCAAGAAAAACAAAATAGAGACTTTGGAGTGGCCTAGTCAAAGTCCCGACCTGAATCCGATTGAGATGTTGTGGCATGACCTTAAAAAGGAGGTTCATGCTCGAAAAACCTCCAATGTGGCTAAATGACAACAATTCTGCAAAGATGAGTGGGCCAAAATTCCTCCACAGCGCTGTAAAAGACTCGTTGCCAGTTATCGCAAACACTTGATTGCAGTTGTTGCTGCTAAGGGTGGCCCAACCAGTTATTAGGTTTAGGGGGCAATTACTTTTTCACACAGGGCCATGTAGGTTTGGATTTTTTTTCCCTTAATAAAAAACACCATTTAAAAACTGCATTTTGTGTTTACTTGTGTTATCTTTGTCTAATATTTAAATTTGTTTGATGATCTGAAACATTTAAGAGTGACAAGCATACAAAAAAATGAGAAATCAGGAATGGGGGCAAACACTTTTTCACACCACTGTATATCATGAAAGTATGGCATTTAAGTAGAAGCATGCAATGGTGATTTTCCTCATCTCAAGCAATTTATTGAAACAAAAGCCAACAACAGTGGTGGGTATACCACAATAAAAAATGTCAATGTCTCAATAACTTGTCATGTGCCCTTGAGCATCAATTACAGCTTGACAACGACATCTCATGCTGTTCACAAGTCGACTAAAGCTGGATTCATGCTGCACCGCCGCTGTCCGTGCAACCAGAAACCTAGTGTGATGAAATTTATGTTGTCTCCAGTCTGCTAGTGTACGCAGGGCTCTATTGCGGACGATGACGTGCAGCCCAAATTTTATGATCGCATGGCCTGCCCACGACCTGAACGTGTTGACAGAGCATGTGCAAAACTGAACGTCCCCTTTACGAGGTGGCGCTACCAACACAGCATACAAAGACAAAGTAGATGAGGAAGACAACGAGGAGGCAGAAGATGAGAATAAAAATACATGTTTATTCGTGTCTGGGCACATGCGCACACAGCGACCGGCAGTGGGTGAAAAAAGTTCCGACGTCTGTGTCTCTGTTTTTATGCACTTTAATGTGTTTTAACGGGATTTTCTGTGCCGTTTTTGTCCTTGAATGTTTGTGGACTACATAACGAAGAGCTCCCTGCTTCCATCAGTATGGATTTCTTTCTTGTTTTTGCACCGATGTTTCTTTCCTACCGGCTCTTTGTCTTGGAGGTAAGTGCGATCACGATCTCGCCGGGAAGAATACAGTATTCCAGAGACACGTTACTGCATTTAAACATGGATAATGCAGCATCTGTGTTTGAGTCTGTGCCACAACTGCCAGACTTTATTTTAAGAGATTTTCATGGACACAGCAATGAAACGAGAGACACGAAGAGGAAATGCGGAAAGCGTGGAGGCGTAAGATTAAGCCTGAGGAGGCATCAGCTTAACCGTATTCTTCTTCCTTCCATTATTATGGGGAACGTATAATCCCTGAGAAATAAAGTGGATGAAATTCAAGGAAATGTACGATATCAGAAGGATTTCAAGAACTGCTGTGTCATGGCTTACACGGAGACGTGGCTTATGGCGCATGATCGAGACCCAAACCTGTGTATTGACGGCTTTGGAGCCCCACTTCGCTTGGATCGGCAGGAAGAGGTAACGGGAAAATGTCAGGGCGGCGGCGTATGTTTATATATTAATAAACAGTACTGTACATCTGTCACGGTCAGAGAGCACATCTGTACACCAGATGTGGAGCTGCTGTCCGTGTCACTGTGCCCTTTTTATGTGCCCCGTGAGTTCCCCCAACTTTTTATAACAACTGTGGACATTCACCCGAGGGCCGATGTTGCCTCTGCTTCCAGCACCGTCTTTGATGTGGTACAGCGGTTGCAGTTGATTTCCCCAGAGGCTCCAAATTTCATACTTGGGGATTTTAACCATGTGTCTCTAAAGAAGACACTTAAAAACTTTTATCAGTGTGTCTCCTGCCCAACCAGGCGAAAAAAGACATTGGACCTGTGCTATGAATCCATAGAGAGGGCCTATAAATCTATTCCTCTTCCTCCTTTAGGATCCTCAGATCACAACTGTGTACATTTGCTGCCCACATATAAAACTGCTCTCAAAAGAGAGAAGACAAAGACCAGGGACATAAATGTTTGGACAGAGAATTCAGTGCACTGCCTCCAGGAATGCTTTAACTGTACAGACTGGGAGGTGTTCATGCTAGATTGCGGAGAAGATTTGGACTCTTTAGTGGACATGACATGCTCATACATGACTTTCTGCAGAGACATGATCGTTCCACGTAAATGTGTCAAAATATATCCCAACAACAAGCCATGGGTTACGAAATCAGTTAAATCCTGCTTACAGAGGAAAGCACTTGCCTTTAAACAGGGGGTTATTTCTGAGCTGCAGGTTGCCACAAAAGAGCTGAAAGCTGAAATTTTAAGAGCAAAACAGAATTATAAATCAAAGTTGGGAAGCAAGATGGCAACAAAGAAACTTGGTTCAACCTGGGCCAGTATGAAAACTATTGCAAGCCTTCAGAGCACAGAGTGCAGTAATCGTGTGTTTTTAGATGGTTTTAATTCAGACACAGAGCTGGCTAATGCTCTTAATTGTTTTCATGGTTGTTTTAATTCTTTTGATTTTAGCCCAGAAACCCAAGATTTGAAACAGAAACTCAAAGACAATCAGCACTTTAATATTGAGGTGCAGGATGTTAAAAGGGCGTTCTGTGCTGTAAAAGTGAACAAAAGTCAGGGCCCTGATAATATATGTGGGTGCTTGGTAAAGTCCTGTGCACATGAACTGAGTCCTGTGTTTCACTACATTTTCAGTAAGTCCTTACAGACACAACATGTGCCTAAGATCTGGAAAGATGCTGTGGTTGTCCCCATTCCAAAATCCAGCTGTCCAAAAACGGTAAGTGATTTTAGACAAGTGGCTTTGACTTCAATTTTAATGAAAATTTTTGAAAAACTGGTCAGATTTGAGGTCCTAAAGCAGACTGAGCATGCATTGGATCCTTTGCAGTTTGCCTATAGGCCTCACAGAGGAGTGGAGGATGCCACTGTCACTCTGTTTAATATGCTTTTTAAACATCTGGATTTTAATGGGACACACGCCAGGCTTTTATTTGTGGCCTTTAATACAATCCAACCTCATATTTTAGTTGAAAGGCTCCTGCAACAATTTGATCTGAGAAATAATCTGGTGGGCTGGATTCTGGATTTTTTAACCAACAGGACACACAGAATAAGGGTCAATGGTACATTGTCTGACCAAAAGTGCTCTTCTACTGGCTCTCGTCAGGGGTGTGTGTTGTCACCACTACTCTTCATCCTGTACACAAACATGCGTCGGAGCAGACATGACAACAGACACATTATAAAGTATGCTGGTGATTCAGTTGTTGTCAGTCTCCTCCAGGGTGGTGAGAGTGGCCACGGCCCAGTAGTTGATGATTTTGTTCACTGGTGTGAGGATTCCCACCTGCAGCTGAATACGACAAAAACTAAAGATATGATTATTGACCTTAGGAGGAAAACTCCCAGGCACAAAGTCACTGTACTAAAATGCCAGACTGTGGCGTAACATTATGTAGCTCACATATTCCGCTGCAGAGACCCAAGCATAAAAGTACTTTAAGCTCGCGGTGTGTATTGACATCACGCCTCAGATGGACAATGAGTCTGGACCACCTGCGAACTTGGGAGGAAGTGAGAAGAACTGGAGAGAGAACCTGAAAGGACTGTCTGACCTCCTGGGGTCAGACAGAGGAGCCTAGAGGACAATGGAGGGATTAAATGTAAATGTGATTCTGTGTTTGATGTGGGGGTATAAATGTATGTGGTTTACTGCAGCTCACTCTCTGATTTCCTGACTGAGAGAAAGAGCTGTGGGACGTGAGATGGAATAAACCAATACTGAGAAATCATCCAGTCTCATCATTTCATGATTCCCACATTGGTGACCCACACGTGAGATATATGGAAAGGCTTGGAGACCGTTTCTCCGACCCGGATTCACCGGGGACCGCCTGCATGGGCATAAGCTCAATTAAACTCCCCGAGTTCTGGCAAGATGACCCGCACTCATGGTTCCAACACGTGGAATCGCGTTTCGTGCTCAATGGGGTATCAACAGATGACATCAAGTTCCATAATGTCATCGCAAGACTCGACAGCCGCACAGCCCGATTTGTGCGGAGCCTGGTGCAGCAGCCGCCCGCTGCTGGCAAGTACGACACCCTGAAAGCCGCCCTCATTCGGAGTTTTGTGCCATCAGCCGAGGTGAGGGCCAGGAGACTTCTGGACCTGCGCGACAGAGGAAGACACAGGCTGACCGTCCTCATGGAGGACATGCTGCAGATGATCGGGGCGGACAACGATGCGTTTCTGTTTAAACACATCTTCTTGAGGACCCTCCCAGCACACATGAGGGGTCTCCTGTCCGGCATGAGGTGTGTGAACCAGCAGGACTTCCGCACGCTGGCCATGGAAGCGGAGCGGCTCCTCGACGCCTGCGACGAGCAGGAGACTTCAGTGGCAGCAGCAGACCTCGGCGCGGTGGCCGAGGGCGGTGGAGAGCCAGTGGCAGCAGAAACAACCCCAGCGACGACGGCAGCGGCGCGGTCCCAAAGCAGAGGAGGGGACGACCTCTGTTTTTACCATCGACGCTTCGCGGAGAAGGCACACAGATGCATCCCACCATGCAGCTTCAAGAAACAGGGAAACGCACGAGCATGGGGTCGTTAGCAGCTTCGACTCTCTGAACAAGCTGCTGTACCTGACAGATGTGAGCTCCGGACGACAATTCCTCGTTGACACCGGAGCACAGAGGAGTTTCATCACCGCGACCTATGCGGATCGGGTGGCTGGCCCCGTCTCCGCGGGGGCCAGCGGTGAGTTTCAACATGAGTGAGTTTCAACATGTCAACAGGCGGTGAGTCAACAGGCGGTGAGTCAACAGGCAGTGAGTTTCAACATGTTAGGCGCTGACTTTTTGTGCTCACATGGCTTGTTGGTAGATCTGGTTAATAGACGCCTGGTTAATGCACTCTCTTTTTGTTCCATCCCTTGTGCAGCTCGAGTGTCCCCACCGCCAGTACAGACCAACGTCGCCACAGCAGGCGGTAAGTTTCACACTCTTCTAAACCAGTTTCCAGCACTCACAGTTCCCACATTTTCAGCTAAGGTGGTGAAGCATGGGGTGGAGCACTTTATAACCACAAGTGGCCCACCTGTTTTTGCAAAGGCTCGGCACTTGGATGCAGCTAAGCTCTCCATTGCGCGTGAGGAGTTCGCCAACCTAGAAAGGTTGGGCATAATTCGCCGCTTGAAGAGCGCCTGGGCTTCCCCCCTGCATATGGTGCCTAAGGCTGATGGCTCGTGGAGACCTTGTGGCGATTACCGCAGGTTAAACAATGCCACAGCGCAGGACCGCTACCCAATTCCGCATATCCAGGATTTTTCGGTGCACTTGGCGAAGGCGTGCATTTTTTCTAAAATAGACCTGGTCCGCGCTTATCATCAGGTCCCGGTCCGACCAGAGGACATTCCCAAGACAGCGGTAATAACCCCGTTCGGGCTTTTTGAGTTTTTACACATGCCTTTTGGCCTTAAAGGCGCCGCTCAAACCTTCCAACGGATGATGGATGCCGTGTTGCGCGACCTCCCTTTTGTTTTTGTCTACTTAGACGACATTTTGGTCGCCAGCGCCTCCGAGGAGGAACACGAAAAACACCTCACGACAGTTTTTCAGAGGTTGGGAGCGCATGGATTGATAATCAACCCGGCCAAGTGCCATTTTGGCGCAGCGCAAATCAATTTTTTAGGACACCGCGTCTCCCCAGAGGGGGCAGTCCCTCTGCCGTCCAAAGTACGCGCAGTGGCGGAGTTTCCCCAGCCACAAACGGTAAAAGCATTGCAAGAATTTTTAGGAATGGTAAATTTTTATAACCGTTTCATACCCCACGCGGCGCAGCTCATGCAACCGTTGTACGCAGCGCTTAAAAAACAGAAGCCCTCCAATGTGATCGAGTGGCCCCCGGAGCAGGAGCGCGCATTCACAGAGGTTAAAAAAGCACTGGCAGACGCAGCACTGCTGGCTCACCCAGACCCATCAGCCCGAATAGCGCTAACCACAGACGCGTCAGATGTGGCCATAGGGGCCGTGGTAGAGGAGCAGGTCGCCGGAGTTTGGCAGCCACTCGCTTTTTTCAGCAGGTCCCTACGCGATGCTGAGCGGAAATACAGCGCTTTTGACAGGGAGCTGCTAGCGCTCCACCTGGCCATTCGCCATTTTCAGTTCTGGTTGGAAGGGCGGCGTTTCACCGCGTTTGTCGACCACAAACCGCTCACTTTTGCAATGTCCAAAATTTCAGAACCTTGGTCAGGCCGACAGCAGAGGCAGCTGGCCGCAATTTTAGAATTCACCACCGATATACAGCACGTAGCCGGTAAACTTAATGTAGTAGCGGACTGCCTCTCACGAGCGGTGACAGCGCCTGTCCGCGCGGATGCGGACTGTAATGCCGCAGACACGGAGCGAGGTAACAGCGCGGACGCGCACGTGGCTCCGGTGCACGTGGGGATAGATTACGCAGCCATGGCAGCGGAGCAGAGCGAAGACACGGACGTGCGCGTGCTCCTGTCTGGACCAGCAGGGTTAAGACTGGAGAGCATAAGTTTACAAACCGGTTCACCCCCTCTAATCTGCGACGTATCCACCGGGCGACCGTGCCCAGTGGTACCGGCCACGTGGCGCCGTCGCGTTTTTCACGCGGTGCACTCCCTAGCGCACCCGGGAGTACTCGCTTCGGTGAAAATGGTAGCGGAGAATTGAATTAAGTTTATTGTCAATACCACCATACGTAATACATACATACAGGAGAATTGAAATTTGACTTGGCATTTGGGCGTGCTCTATGTCAGCGCACATCCAAGGCCGGGGCAGCCACAACAGGCGCCAGTCATAGTGGGGGTTAAAAAAAGAAAGGGGGGGGGATGACACAGTAGGCGAGAGAAAAAAACATGTTTATCAGAATAGCGCTCAGTGAGCGGGATTATGATTACAAGAAAAAAAAACCTCAATGCACATTTAGCAGACAACAAGAACACAATGACAAAGCAAGTTGAGAGAGTCAGTGTATTGTAAAATATATATCAGTGGTGTAATGTTGAATGCAGTAGTGTAGGAGTGTCAATTGCTAGTGAACAGCAGAGGGCGCCTCCTGGCAGTAGATAGATGTTATAGTCATGTGATCTAAGCAGTCCAGAGTCACTCTCTCGCTTGCAGATGGTAAGTTGTCACATGGTGCACTGTCTTGAGCGTCCATCTGTTGAAACAACAACAATTGTGTCGATTGTTTGGGTTAAGCCACTTCTCCAGCGTTATCTTCATCGAGGAGGAATGTAAACAAGGGCACCAAAACAAGGTCAAATCTGCACAGTGCACACAGAGAATAGAATTTCCCTCTCTTCGATTCTGTGCTTCAAATTTCATACAGGCTTGAAATCTGGTCGAATTGTTGAAGAAGCAGCTACGCCGGGTCCGCATTTTGATTAGCTCTTCCAGTTAAATTTTCGATACACCAGGAAAACTCCAGAGCCAATCAGCAGAAAATCCTGTGATCGTAAAGCCAAAACAGGTAGATGTTTTCCACATCTTCAGTCGATTCACACAGACACGAGTTCCAATCCATGGGTATCTCCGTTGGGTTCCCCCTTGACCCGATCTTCTTTAAAGTGGTGACAATCACAATTATAAGCCGCTTTCCAGATCCATAATTTCCATTAGGATTAAGATTCAGCCAGAAGAAGAGCGACATTGCAAGCTGGGATCAGAAGGGAGGATTAGAAAGGAGAGCGAAGAAAAGCGTCTGCTCTCTCTCAGAGCCGGAAGTGAAGAGAAGTTTGTTTGGCCGAGCCTGGGCAAGCACGTGAAGGAGTGGGCGAAAGCCTGCATGTCTTGCCAGCGGGCCAAAGTTCACAGGCACACAAAAGCCCCTTTAGAACCATTCCACATTCCGGCTAAGAGATTCGATCATGTGCACGTAGACCTAGTGGGACCCCTACCGCCGTCACAAGGGTTCACACATCTCTTGACAATGGTGGACCTGACCACACGTTGGCCGGAAGTGGTCCCATTACAATCGACCACAGCGGCAGAGGTGGCTCGCGCTTTTTTAACAGCCTGGGTTGCGCAGTTCGGAGTCCCATCAGATATTACGTCCGATAGGGGTCCGCAATTCGCGTTGGAGCTGTGGTCAGCAATGGCCAGCGGCTTAGGAGCGGCAACCCACCGCACTACCGCTTATCACCCACAGGCCAACGGTTTATGCAAGCGTTTTCACAGGTCGTTGAAGGCAGCCCTCAGAGCGTTGCTCACGGATACAGATTGGGTAAACAAACTACCATGGGTTTTATTGGGGTTGCGTTTGGCACCCAAAGAGGATTTAGATGCCTCACCCGCTGAATTAGTTTTTACTCAACCTCTCAGGCTGCCCGGAGAGTTCCTGCCAGCCCATGCGGCACCAGAGCGCCCCCCGGCGCGGGGACCTCTAAGTGGCATGGGAGCAGAAATGCTCCCGGGCCCCGCTCATCACACTTTCCCGCATGTTTTTGTTCCCAAGGCTTTACAAAACGCAGTTTGTTTTTGTCAGGCACGACGCTCAGCGTCACAGCCTCCGCCCACCTTATGACGGTCCATTTCGAGTGCTAGAAACTGGGGAGAAATATTTTGTGCTAGATTTGGGGGGCAGGAAAGAAACAATCAGTGTTGACAGATTAAAGCCTGCTTTTGTGTTGCGTGACGAATCTGTACGACCGGCAGGGGCGCCTCGACGCGGCAGACCTCCCAGGGAACGGCCCCGGGATCCCCCGCAGGGGGCAATTAACCCTTCTCCCCCTCATTCCACAGATGCGCCGCAGGACGGCACAACACAGGCTGCGAAACCTGCGTACAGCAGATTCGGGAGGAGGTTGAAGCCTAGACTACGGGCAGAGTGATGTGTGTTTTGATCAACCCGTGTAGATTGTGCTGTAGATCCTGCAAAGTGGGGGGTGACATATGTTTTATGGCCGTTAGGGTAATGTTGGTGTGTGTCCATTCTTTGGCGTTTCGGGGGGAGTGATGTGGCGTAACATTATGTAGCTCACATATTCCGCTGCAGAGACCCAAGCATAAAAATACTTTAAGCTCGCAGTTTTATTTAGTTTATTTAGCGAATGCAAAGTCCTTAAGCCAAGCAGTTGCCTCCTGGTTTGCTGTATGGAGGGTGTGTAATCCTCCTTCCAGTCTTTGGAGCGGGCAAGTCTCTATGATGTGTTCCATAGTTTGCTCTTCTCCACATGCGCACAGTGGGCTAGGGCTACTGCCCCATCTGTGAAGGCTGGCCAAGCAGGGGCCATGTCCAGTCCTGAAGCGATTGAGTGTAGACCACTGTCTCCTTGGGAGGTTGGTGCCCGGGACCTGTTGGTTGGGGTTTATCACCAGCTGTTTGTTTGGGACCTCCTTGGTCTCCCATTCCTCTTGCCAAGCTGTCTGGATGGTAAAGTCAGCTGGGGGAGGGTTTTTCCAAATCGGCCGTCTGGATGAAAGTCGGGCAGTGGGTGGGGTGTAGATATCTGCATGGATTGGTAAGTGAGGAAAATCTTTAACTTTTTGGAGCATCCTTTGAGTTAATGCTGCTCGCCGGATGTGTGGAGGGGCTATGTTTGACAGTACAGAGAGCCAGGGGAGTGGTGTTGAGCGGATTGTTCCAGTTATAGTTCTCATGGTTGAGTTGAGCTGGGTGTCTACATAGTGTGTGTAAGATGACCTGGACTAGACAGGGGCACAATATTCTGCTACAGAGTATGAAAGGGCCAGTGCTGAGGTGCGCAGAGTGGAGACTGCCGCCCCCCATTTTGCACCAGCGAGCTTGCAGAGCAGGTTGTTTCGTACTTTCACCTTAGCAGCCGTCCCCTTTAGATGTTCCTTGAAGGATAAGGTCCTATCAAGGGTCACTCCAAGATAAGTTGGATTTGGGGCATGCTTAAGCTTGAGTCCGCTCAGGTGGATGTTTAGTTCTCTGGCAGCTTTTGCATTGTGGAGATGAAATACACTGGAGACGGTTTTTGCTGGGCTTGGTTTTAGGCGCCAGATTTTGCAGAACTGGTCCAGTTTAGCAAGATCTTCCGTGAGCACCCGTTCCAGTGGTTCAAAGTCTGGTGCTTGGAATGCCAAACAGATGTCGTCTGCATAGATGAATTTGCGGGATTTTGTAATAGGCAGGTCGTTTATGTAGAGGTTGAACAGAGTTGGAGCTAGAACTGAGCCTTGTGGGAGTCCGTTTTTCTGCATTCTCCATGCACTTGTGTTCTGACTGAGGTGGACTCTGAACCTTCGGTTGGTCAGCAGGGTTTTTATAATTGCTGTTGCCCAAGCAGGGATCGCCTTTTTAAGTTTCAGGAGGAGGCCTTTGTGCCAGACCGTATCATAGGCGGCTGTAAGATCGAGAAACACAGCCCCTGTCTTCAGTCTGCTCTCGAAGCCATTTTCAATGAAGGTGGTTAGGGCCAGTACTTGTTCTCCTGTACTGCGGTCCTTGCGGAAACCTGCTTGATCCACACTTAGAATATCCTCTATTTCTGGGGAAATGCGTTGCAGTATTAGGCGCTCCATGATTTTGTAAGGAACGCTGAGTAGGGAGATTGGGCGGTAGCTTGCTGGTAGTTTGTGGTCTTTGCCAGGTTTTGGGATGGCAATGACCTTTGCTGTCCGCCATTTCTTTGGGATCGAGTTTGTTTGTGTGATCCTTGTGTAGAATTGTGTCAACCAGGTTAGGGCTCGGGGGCCAAGATTTTTCATGAATTCTGGGAAGATGTTATCGTATCCTGCTGCCTTTCCACATTTCAGGCCCTGTAGGACTTTCTCCAGTTCAGCAGCCTCGAAGGGTTCAGGGTTCGTTTCCTCTACAGGCATTTTTTGGTGTTTTTTTAGCTCAGTTGTAACTGCTCTTCTGGTGTCTTTGTCTTGGGGTGCTTTGGCGATAGTCAGTAGGTGGGATGCAACTTGGTTGGGTGTGACGGATGCTCGGCTTTGGCTAGGGGGCTTCTGTGCAGCTTCTAGGCGACGGATGAGGCTCCAACATTTCCTGCTAGAGTGGGTAAAGCTCCGGTCAGCAACTGTCTCCTCCCATTTCTTTCGCCGGGCTGTATTTAGCGATTCAATGAGATGGTCTGCTATCTCTGGGTCCCCTGATGTTTGATAGGATTGTAGGAGGGCAGCACTTTCTCCGTCCAAACATGGGACATAGAGGGGTCGGTAGCCTCGTGGGATTGCAGTATGGGCAGCCTTGAAGATTGCACTGCAGAAGCGGTTGTATGCTTCATCTACAGTGATGGTGTGGAGTGGGATGGTAACAACGCTCCGGGCCAGAGTTTCACTGAATTTCTTCCAGTTGGCTTTGCGGAAGTTCCAGCGCATCTTCCTTGGGCTGTATATGACTGGAAGTTGTAGGCCAATGTGTACAAGCAGGGGCCGGTGTTGGCTGTGTGGGAAATCATCAAGAATGAGGATCTGTGTAGGATATGGCTCCCCATTCAAAGAGCTGACCCAACACAGGTCAGGAGAATAGTCCTTCTTCCACCTAGCAGAGTGGAAGGTTCCTCTTTGTTTGGGGTCGTATATCAAAGCGAGGTCATTTCTGGATGCCCAGTCTGAAAGTGCCTCCCCATCACTGTCCACTGCTGGGTACCCCCAGTCAGGGTGATGGCTGTTAAAGTCCCTCACATAGATGGCAGGGTGGGGTAGGGTGGGTAAGACCTGCAGATCCCAGTTGGCATTAGGGGGCTTGTACACATTGACAATATGGAAGCCACCAATGATTATGGTGTCTGAGAAATGTGTTGTTATCAGGTGATTTGCTTCAACTATGTCAGAACGCACATAGCTCGCAGTGTGTACTGACATCACGCCTCAGATGGACAATGAGTCTGGACCACCTCCGAACTTGGGAGGAAGTGAGAAAAACTGGAGAGAGAACCTGAAAGGACTGTCTGACCTCCTGGAGTCAGACAGAGGAGCCTAGAGGACAATGGAGGGATTAAATGTAAATGTGATTCTGTGTTTGATGTGGGGGTATAAATGTATGTGGTTTACTGCAGCTCACTCTCTGATTTCCTGACTGAGAGAAAGAGCTGTGGGACGTGAGATGGAATAAACCAATACTGAGAAATCATCCAGTCTCATCATTTCATGATTCCCACAAGACCACTGAATGTGTACAATCCTACAAATATCTTGGGACAATTGTTGATAGTAATTTGAACTTTGAAGAGAACTGTGAAAGGGTGTGCAAAAAGGGTCAGCAACATTTGCATTGTTTAAGGAAACTTGCACGCTTCCAAATTGACCGAACCATAATGACAATGTTTTATCGGGCTTTTATTGAATCTGTTTTATCCTTTTCTTTAGTGTCATGGTTTGGTCAGATAAAACTGAAACAGAGGAAATCCTTGGATCAGGTTGATAGATGGTCCAGTCGCTAGCTTGGTGAGTCACAGCTGAGCCTGACATCCCTGTACACCAGACAGGTACAGAGGATTGCTACCTCCATTTTAAATGATGACTTCCACCCTTTGCACTGCCACTTTCAGCTTCTTCCCTCCAGACAGAGGTTTGCTGTCCCAAAAAGTAAAACCCAGCGCTACAAAAACAGCTTTGTTCCTGCTGCTGTTAAAGAGTTGAACAAGATGGAACAATATATTGCACATAATTTAGTTACCTGTTTATTAATCTGATTTTATATTTACTTATTTTTATAGGTTTTTTTAATTCGGGTTCTAAATCTTTTATTGGGTTTTAGACTTTTGTGTCTTTAACCTCTCTGACTAGTCTTTAACTTTCTAATATGACCCTTCTCTCTTATCTCCTTGTTTTTTCTCTTATCTCTTTGTCCTATGTCCTCATTGGTGGAGCCTTGAGTACTTTTCTCATGTTTATAGTCAGCTTCATGTGTGCCTGTGTTTGTGTTCATGTTGATTGTAATTGTGGTTTGTAAATATGGATGTCACCTGACTGCAAAACAAATCTACCTACAAATAAAGTAACCTGAACCTGAATTCTTTTGCAGCAGCAGCAGCTTGAGCGGAGAAGAGCACTGAAAAATGGCAATTCCTCCTTTTCCTTGAAATGACGCCATTGTTATTGCCACAAAAATAATGTGCGTCGCTTTCATGTTTATAGCCGGTGAACAAACTGGCGTATTAGCGCATTTGCGCTACACATAGGGCTGGGGCGAAACTACAAAATAACAATTGTACGCATTTGTCAACTGCTTGGCCTGGTAGATGGAAAAAAGTGAGCATGTACAACACCGCGTGTGCGCCGGGCTCGTCCAAAGCGCATGTGGACCAAAGCAAACCAGACGGGAAATGCAGCACGAATAAAGCTTTATTGTCTGCTGAGGCATGGCATTCCACTCTTCTTGAAGAGCAGCCCTCAGGTCATTGAGGTTGTGGGGTGCAGAGTTATGAGCCTCTATCAGCTGAGTGGCTCTATGAGCCACTCAGCTGATCCCATAGGTTTTCTATGGGATTCAGGTCTGGAGAAAGTGCAGGCCACTCAATTGGAGGTACCCCAGCCTCCAGCAGCCATTCCCTAATGATGCGACCTCGATGAGCTGGAGCATTGTCGGCCATGACGATGAAATTAGGCTTGTGTTGTTCATGCAGCGGCACAATAACTGGATTATTGATGTTATTCAGGTATTATCGGCTTGTCACTGTCCCATTCACAAGGTGTAGGGTAGCTCTGTATTGACTAGACACACCTGCCCAGACTGTAACATGGTGACGACAGTGGCTGATGCATGGCGCTCTCCTTGACGTCTCCAACATCGTTGACGGCCATCATTTCTGCTCAACGTGAATCGACTTTCATCAGAAAACAGCACTGAGTCCCACTGGTCCCTTGTCCAGCGTAAATGCTCCCTGGCCCATGCAAGACTATGATGCCTGTGCCTGGTGGTGTGGTCCAGTACCCTTGCAGGTTGTCTAGCACGCAGACGATGCTGATGTAAACAGTTTTGAATGGTCTGACATGACACTTGGGTGCCTCTTACCTCCCTTAAGTGCCTAGAGTTGAATGGTATTCATCATCTGGTTCCGCAGGGTACTGTTTACAATGAAGTGGTCATCAGTGTGGGATGTGGCCAAAGGATGTCCACTTCTATGCCTTTCTGTGACTCTTCCAGTCTCTCTGTACCTCTGTTGCAACCTGCTGATGACACTCTGTGACACTGTAAGCTTAGTGGCCACTCCCCTCTGAGAACATCCTGTTTGAAGCCTTGCAATGGAGAGGTACTGTTGATCAATTACTAGGCGTTGTCTTGGTCTCATGATATCAAAATGTGAACAGCATGATGAAGAGGACTGTTTAAATACCAATTCTAACTGAACCGGAAAATTTATCAGTCGAATCATGAATCAAACACGTGTTGTAAATTTTGCCGTTAAACACCTTGTTAGAGAACAGCAAGTTATCCAAAAAGTATTGAAACACTGAACAGTTGGTCACATGCATTCAAAAGATTAGAGAAGGTTAAATTAAGTTCACATGTAAAGATTATAGTGCATTTTAGGTGCATCCTGAAATTTCACCTGAAGGCTGAATATCCCTAACTTTTTGTGAGTAGTGTATATATAAATACACCACATGTGAAGAGATACGATAATTCATTCAAATCATTTCGATGTAGCTTACTTATACGGTATAGGAGTCAGTTTGTACAAACCGAAACAGCAGCATTTTCTTTTAATGCATTTTATTTCTATTTATCGTGTATGTTAAGAGTTAAAATCAAACTGGACAACCTATCTTGATGTACAGTACTTTGGTCAACTTGATTGTTTTTAAATATGCTCCATAAATAAATTTAACTTTGACCTTAAGATACATTTATTGAATTGGTGAGCCTACAGAACTCATGAAATAATGATGGCATGTTTATAAAACAATTTTAATCCCTAAATGTTTTATTCTAATATTCGTAGATCACAGCAGAGGACCAAGAACATATCCCTGGGGAACAACATACTCACTGTGACTGAAACATTGTTTGCTAGTGATACAAACAGGCCACAAAGCATGCTAAATGACAATGATTTAAAAACAAACAAACAAAACATTTAATTTTTAACACTCATTTATTTGTGTTATTTTTCTTTTCTTGACAACTTTTGTTATGTGTCCACAGACATGAGAAAGAACTTGAGAACACTCAAAAGATAAACGTAAGCACTGAGATTAAACTTCGTAACTGGCTGGGACCTTTTTTTCTGCTCCTGTTCAGCAGCTCTGAGCTAGAGACTTGGGATCCTCCGCTGGTCCACGATACACACCCCACTTACCCGGAGCTGAGATGTGCGCAAATGCTCCTTTGTCAGCACTCTTACACACAAAGGTGACACTTAACAATGTAGCCGGTCAAGTCATCTTATTCAACATCGTATACAGAGTAAAAGAGAATTAATATCTTCTGTGTGATGAGACCCAACACAGAAATCCCCGTTTATATACAAGACAGGCCAAGAGGAAGGTTTCTAGTCAATCGTCACAGGGATCATGAATGACATACTTTACAAGCTACACCTTCAGGAGTGAAAAGCTGTTATTAACAAGCAGTAAGGCAGGAGAGATGAGTAGCACAGAAGATGGACCTGCATGCTTCGATCCCAAACTAGGACAATTAAAAGCAGCAAAACATAAAAAAAAACAAAGTATGATTGATAATCAGCTCATGTACCGTTTAACAGTTACTGCCCAACAAGGTAAAACTGCCTCACAATGTGTTTCTAATGTGATGCTGTTGAAGTTCAAGCTTAATGAGTCACCTGCCAACTGTCAACTAAACTGTGCAGTTTGGTGGATTTGTGGTTCTTTATAAAAACTATGTCCATTTGTTTCATTACAAACATGTTTTGTGCATAACTGCAATATAGTTTAGGAACATAATGCATTTAAAACATAATAAATAAAATGTTCCATTTGTCTTCTGCACCAGCAGACAACATAAAGTCTATACTATAATTGCTTTTTTTTATATATACAATGATTACGCAAAACATTGAGAAATAAATAATAAAAAAAATAAATAACCTGAAATAACTGATAGCATCTTAAATCAAACTGGTAAATTTGTCATAGTGTGAAGTGGTCAGAGTCAGATTTTCCACCCGCTCATACATCATTAGGCTGCGTTGCTCAGCAGGTTGGCTGGCCTGTGGCACACACAGCCCTAAAGCCTTCATCTTTACTCACTGGCCTCATCATAACCACCCGCAAAGGAACACACAAGGAAGGCAGAACGGTTGGCTGACCATGCTTCCTTTTTAAGATGTACAATTTTTTTCCCCCCATTTTAAAATGACATCTTACTGATAAAGCAACACGGGGCCACAGGAACAAAAATAAATAAATAAAAAAAAACACCTCAGACACGAAGGCATAACAAACACTAAGCTAATCATACTGTCCTGGTTGGAGACACAAGCAAAAGGCTGTCAAATATCTAGCAGCCACAGTACAAAAAGCTAAGTAAGAGGGTGACTGCTTAAAAAGGCAACACTTACAGTCAATGACAATGAAATACGCTGCACTGTAACATTACAGGCTATATCAATATACTGTGGAGGATTCTTAATAATACCCACTCTCCAAAACATCAACATACAGTAGACCACCAACATAAAAGAAGATTAAGCGCATCTACTGCTACTCTATATAAAATTTTAAGCTTGGAGACGTGTAATTAACTTTATTTAGCATCAGTGCTATTGAGTTTAGGCAGGAAAGAAAAGGAGGTGAGAAGAAAAGGAGGCGAATAAAGGGAGGCACTATCTGGTGCATGGACAATGCTCTTGTCCACTCTAAGCAACTGCCCTCAACATATGACAGGCCCATGGTCATTGACAACTTTGTTCTTTCCATTACGCTACACGAGGAGCCGTAACAAGTAAAGTATTTAACGTGGTGACTCTGCTGGCCCGTAACAGACAGAATAAGTGTTCATTTGATTAAAAATAAATAAATAAATGTTAAAATATTAACCACACACAGTGCAGTTGTCCTCATTTGTTAAATAAGATGCAAGTAAGTTTTTAGACTTTAAGAAATCCCTTCTTTTCTAAGATTTTAGCAAGGCTGGCTGCAGCCCACTGCCTTTAAGTTATTTATCCTGTAGCTTTAGCCTCATGCAGCCACCAAGAGTCTCATGCAACTATTTGCAAAAAAAGAAAAGAATGGTTTTCCCCCTCAATGCCGTACAACATTAATTACTCTCAAAATTTTCCTGCTGATACAACTGCACTGTGAACAGCAACTCCAACAATTAAGAAAGCAACGCTTTGGTTGAAATAACTGAGTAACCAATACAAGAACTCAATAAAGTGCAATGCAACAAAGTGTCTGTGGTACAAGTAAATAACAGAATGCACAATAGCAACAATAAACCTATGTTAAGAAATGCATTAAAAAAGGAACAAAAAGCGTACCAAAAAACAATGCTAGGACATGCGTAACCTCTCCTGACGCTTGATTATTTAGCTTTCGTGTAACCCTCAAACATTTGTACAAAGACTCAAGAGCAGCATCTTATCCTTTTGTCGGGACGCATCCCTCCTCATGCTACTTTAGATTTAAAATGATGAGCAACAGCAATGCATCTCTGTGCTATCTGAAACCTCCGCTGTCACTGCGCCGTAGAGCACCAAGCCAATGCAAACTGAGGTAATGTACAGTATATGTATAGTGGATGGATATGGAGCTATAACCCCTGCACTTAACTCACATCTACATGAAGAAACATTCTCACTGTGGTTTATTTTGGTTCCCCTTCTTCTTCTGATGCTGTTAATGGCTTGATTACAACAAAGACTTATTTTAAGTTGTGATATATGAACGGGTCCACATATTCCCTTTTTACACAGAATCTATTTTTTTACAGAACAAGAAAAATCTACATGTATGTAAAAACTAAACAGAACTTGTCCCTATGTCCTGCAGTGGTCGGGTAATTAATGCGTTTTGGGGGTTTGACTGACTTATGAATTCTTCAGGAGGGGGCACACCATGCAGGGTTTGATGTGGCAATGCCAAAACAGACAAAGGATGAAGAGTCTGTTGGATTTCAGAATGAGGATTTTGGGGACTGAAGCGGTCATCGCATGGAACGACAGTTAAATGGTTCTGGGTATACGCTTGCTATTATATGCTCTGTTCATTAGCGTAGGATGTTGAGCTGAACTTTTAAGATTGTTTTGTTTGTCTGTCGCTTTCCTCCAGGCTGGTTCTCCTCTCACATCCGCTGAGCAGCGGGAAGCGACTGGACAGATTTTCTTCTGGAGAGCTTCGACCTGATGGAAGGGAAACAATAACTTGTGATACGAGAAGGTAACATAAAATATACAACAAAAATATTTGCCTTTTTTTTTTTCCTTCTGATATCCTCCTTAGCAATATCTGGAAACTGGCAAGAAAAAAGTAATCAGTGTCATCGTGATTTTTTTAATGAGAAAATCTGTATATATCATTTACAAATATACAGTTCTGGAAAAAAATATGAGACCACGTCAAAATCTTTCCTAAATTAGCATCTCTACATGTATGGCAGCTATTCAGTCTGAGTATCTGTTGAATTCCAACACAAGGACACCTCAGTCTATTTAAAAAGGTACTGATTAGGTGATCATCTCAGTACAGTAAGATGCATGAAAGCTGTGAGCAAAAACCAGAATTATTACACAAATACAGATCTGAGTTCTTCCAAAGTTAAAACTTAAGTATTGTAGTGTTTAAGAATGAACATGAACTTGTTTTCTTTGCATTGTTTGATTCAAAAGCACATCTATAAGCAACATCTCTTTTGTTGTTTTAGCCAGTTATCATTTTTATAAATAAATGTGCTAAATGACAATATTCTGACTTGGAATATGGGTGAGTTGTTTTCAGTAGGTTAGAGAATAAATCAAAATTGTTTACTCAAACACATACGTATAAATACTAAATCCAAATAAAGTGATAATTTTGCAGTGGTCTCTTAATTTTTTCCAGAGCTGCATATTTACACAGCAGTTCTTACTCCAGCTTTATTTTTAGGGGAAAATTCATATTAATCATCCAGTTCTATCTGTTTACCTGGCTGAGTGACTGAGAACAGAAGTGGTAACCTGTTTTATTGCTGTTGCTTTTTTTTTAATAAAGCAAAGCTTTTGTGCACGCTGATTGAAAATTAAATAGTTATTACAAATATTTTAAGAAGTATTCCTTCTGAGCAGTCAGAGCAACTTCAGCAAATATACTAGTGGCTCCCTGTGATTTTCACAAAGAAACTAAAATAAAACTCACAAACTTATAAGGGAAAAGAAGGAAATTAATAAGAAAGAACTGAATGTGTGAGAAAAAAAGTTGCACATTTATGAGAAAAGCTGTAAAGTTAAGGGAAAATGTAAATTTACGGGGGGAAAATGCTAATTTATAGGGTGCATTTATGGTCACATTTATAAGAAAAAAATTCTACAAATTAACAACTAATATATGAGAATTCATGAGGAAAAAAATGCAGATTAAAGAAATGTTTTTTTAACAATGACAAAGTTAAACAGGAGCACTCTGAGGAGAGTGCAATATCCCCCACCTCTGTTTTCTGTGACGACCCCAGTACTTACTGACGGAGAGCAGTTTTCAACTTTTCAATATAATTACTGTGGCAGAACCAAATGATGATAAGACCATCATCCATGAATATGCAACAAAGTACACAGCCCATAGTTGTAGGTCAGGATCCCGAGGTGAACCTGTGTAGCAAATATGGTGACCCTAGAGAGCTTTACATGTTCTACAGTAAGACAGCATAGGGAGTGCCAACCTTGACCTTTGACCTTTTGACCCCAAAACTGTAGTCAGAGGTCATGGTCTCAGAGTGAACCTGTGTACAAGGTTTGGTGACCCTAGCTTTCTTTGTTGTTGAGATATACTTTATAAGCCATTTTGATGCTGACCTTTGACCTTGCCATCCCAAAACCACAGTCACACTTCAGGGTCACAGGGTGAACCTGTGTACCAAAGTTTTGTGACCCTAGCTTTACTCGTTGTACAGTAATAAGGCATACAGAATGTTTACCTTGACCTTTTGGCCCCAAACCCATAGTCAGAGGTCAGGATCCCAAGGTGAACCTGTGTACCAGGTTTGGTGGCCCTAGCTTTACTAGTTTTATAGTAATAGCAAATGTAGCATTTACCATTTACCACTGTGCAACTGCAATGTTAACTTTGAATTCTGACCCCTTGAAACCCAAACCCACAGTTAGGTCAGGGTGGAAGTCGTCCAAGATGTGTATTAGATACAACTACTGTATCGATTTGAAAAGCCTCCATCCCTTCTTTCAGTAGTTACTGTATTTAGAAGATTTAGGGAAAATCTGACCTCTGACCTTTGACCTCAAGGTCATCCGATGAGAGTGAAATTGCAATAAGCACATCATCAGAGTATATGAAACCATGGTACCAGATTTCAAAACAATCGGAACAAAACTGTAGGAGGAGTTGATTTCACAAAAGTGGGACTGACGGACAGACGGATGGACCGACTGACGCGTAACATAATCCCCCTTCAGTCTTTAGGCTCTTTGACCCCTTTGGACTTTGGCCGGTGAGGGATTAGAACATTTTAAAAAAAAAACTTAAAAGGAAAAAAACTGCAAATTTGCAAGGAAAAAAAGTTGAACACTGACAAGAAAAAAAAATTGCAAATTTACAAAAACTGCTATAAATTTATAAGAAAAGATGCATATTTTAGGGGGGAAACTCACCTTCTGACAGGTCACTTAATACTTATAGTTGTTTCACCTTTACTGCGGCGACCTGTGGCAGATGATCAGGGTCTGCTGCTTTCTGACAGCAGGATGGGAAGGTGGACTGATGACGTTAGACAGTGATAGCTAATCAAGAAGTGTGCTTAACTACTTTATATTACAGCGTTACTGCAAACTTTCATGTCACTTAAATCACTTTTAATATCACAAAAATTTATTTAATCAGCTTATACGACACAAATGGATGTGCTACTCTCATCTTTTAGATGTCACACATTATTATTAAATATAAAAGTGATATTCCATTCACACTAGTGAATGAGGAATATTAACAGGTTGTGGATGTTTTAATTTAATATGAAATGTTGCATTATTGACTGTGCCGACAGTTTCTTACTTCAGTCCTAGGAAATGTAAGGCTTCTGCCGTTGTTTTGGCTGTGGTTCACTGATGTGAATTTTGTAGTCAATGGTTTCCTCTAGCTTGCGCAATTAATTTTAAATTTCATAATAACTAAGATTGCATAACCACCGCAGCCCCAGGAGAGCATGTCAGCCCATATTCGCAAGTTGAGGAGTGTTAAAGGCATGTTTGCAGGGTAAGCTATGTAGTTGCATGCTAACCCTTTTGCTGGTTATTGGGAGCAAAATCCTTCCCGTTAATAGTCTTGACCCGCTTCTATCGAGCCTCTCTGTCCACTGCCCACTCAGCGAATCTGTGTAAACCGTGCAGCCTCAGACAGGGGCATGCTTGATACTAGGAATGTTAATGATTAATTGACTTTCAATTAATTGTCAATAAGATTTTAGTCAACTAAATTATATTAGTTATCAGTTAATTGATAATGCAGCAGTCCTTTTCAATGGGAGCTTATTCTATGAAATGTAGTGGTGTCGCTGTCCAGGCGGGGGCGCATGCGGTCACCCACTGCCACCTTTCAACCAAAGCTAAAGAAAAAGCAGACGAAGACACCAAGTCCCCAGGGCGCATGAGCTGTGCAGAGCAAAAAACCTCACCCTTCCGGGTTACGTCAGAGAGCCACAACAAGCTCCAATGGCACACAAACTTGAAGATTCACCTGCCTGCTTCAAATCAGCAGGGCGGCGAAATGGACCGAAGCAAGGAAGAAACTACACAAGCACAAAAACCCTTCCCTGCTGCCTTCAACCTGCCGCTAGACGGGAAAGCAGACTGGACTAAGTTACCACTGAGGTAACAGACAACAGAGGGAGCCCAGATCGTACTGGGTTTGCCAGGATTTCTGGGATACTGATAATGTTTAACATGCAACAGATGAAGCAGCTCACAATTTATTTTCCTGTTAAAACAGTCTACTAGCACATCTCAGTAAACTGGAACGTGAAAGTTTTTTATTTTGTAATATAACTAAAAAAGATCAATTTTATGATGCTGGTAATAGTTTTTAAAACAAATTACAAATCATGACATTTGTGATGTACTGAGATGTACCAGCACATAGTACACACTGTACAGTACAAAATTAGTTAAACTACAAAAAAATGCCATTGTCTGCAGTAAAAAAATGCAAATGGTACAATAAATCATTGAGGAATAGGATGATCATGTTTTATTCCGTATATCAAAAATAGTAATTAACTTTTTATATGTTAAAGATAGACCGTATTGTACCGAGGGAAATTCAGATTCTCAGGAAAATCACTACTTATCAACTAATCATTAATCAAAAAGGTGAATCAACTAATGATTAATGAACTAATCGATAATTTGCATCCCTACTTGACACAGTAAAGGCTTGTGTATTTTGTCTCTTTTTGACACTAATATTGGAGCATCCGTATACTGTGCACAATCTTTCAGCTTTTCTTGACATTTTTGTCAAATGTGAAAATAAATAAAAGAAAAATCAAAAGAAATTGTAGTGTAGTCAGGACAACTTGTGCTCAAACAGACAAATACACCTCTGGAAACAGTCACTGCAGTAATGTTCACTTGTGTACTTCACTGAGGATTACGGCCCCATGGAGACACAAACTGATGCAATATCTTAACATGCGTTTTGCTTTCACTTCCTCCACCACTCACCTGATGGTGCCAGCTAACAGAGGGTTAAAAGCATACAGCCAGTCATGCATTTCTTTATCATTGGTGGCCTGCAGCAGGATCCCACGATGCTCGGTGCACACAGCAAAGGTGTTAGGCGTCTGAAAACAGGAAATACCCCAAAACTCTTACAAAGGTGTACACACATTCAGTTTTTGAAAAAGTTTCTTTTTTTTTTTTTACAGGCAGTTTCACAGCTGAACTGAAGTACAGTCATACCCGCAGTAATGTCTGCTTGTCCTCACTGTATTCCACCTTTGCAGACGACAGGTTGATGACAGCCCGCTCGACACTGTCCCTCTCGCTGCGGTACAGGTAGACGTAGGGTCGGCGGACCACCACATAACGCTTCACCCAGCCGCTGGTGTGGGGCTCCAGAAAGTGCAGGTAGCCCTTCTTTGACACAATGGGACTGCATGTGAAGAATGAAATACGCACGCTAAGACAGTTTTCTTTTCTAAAGGATCTCATGAGAAATGTGCGTCATGCATTTACTCCAGTAAACAAACTGTAGAAACCAATAGATCTACAGCAGATGAAATCATCAGAGATTTATCCATCCATCCATCTTCTAACGCTTTTCCGGTAGAAGACGGATGGATTGATGGATCAGAGATTTATGATATCGGAAAGCATAAAGGAGCATGTGGATCACATGAAAAGAAAAAGATGTTTTTTCAGGATTTACAGTGGGGAAAAAAAGTATTTAGTCAGCCACCAATTGTGCAAGTTCTCCCACTTAAAAGATGAGAGAGGTCTTCAATTTTCTTCATAGGTATACCTCAACTATGAGAGACAAAATGAGAAAAAAAAAATCCAGAAAATCACATTGAAGGATTTTTAATGAATTAATTGGTAAATTCCTCGGTAAAATAAGTATTTGGTCAATAACAAAAGTTCATCTCAATACTTTGTTATATACCCTTTGTTGGCAATGACAGAGGTCAAACGTTTTATGTTAGTCTTCGCAAGGTTTTCACACACTGTTGCTGGTATTTTGGCCCATTCCTCCACGCAGATCTCTAGAGCAGTGATGTTTTGGGGCTGTCACTGGGCAACACGGACTTTCAACTCCCTCCAAAGATTTTCTATGGGGTTGAGATCTGGAGACTGGCTAGGCCACTCCAGGACCTTGAAATGCTTCTTATGAAGCCACTCCTTCGTTGCCCGGGCAGTGTGTTTGGGATCATTGTCATGCTGAAAGACCCAGCCACGTTTCATCTTCAGTGGCCTTGCTGATGGAAGGAGGTTTTCACTCAAAATCTCATGATACATGGCCCCATTCATTCTTTCCTTTACACGGATCAGTTGTCCTGGTCCCTTTGCAGAAAAACAGCCCCAAAGTATGATGTTTTCACCCCCATGCTTCACAGTAGGTATGGTGTTCTTTCTCCTCCAAACACGACAAGTTGAGTTTTTACCAAAAAGTTCTATTTTGGTTTCATCTGACCATATGACATTCTCCCAATCCTCTTCTGGATCATCCAAATGCTCTCTAGCAAACTTCAGACGGGCCTGGACATGTACTGGCTTAAGCAGGGGGACACGTCTGGCACTGCAGGATTTGAGTCCCTGGCGGCGTAGTGTGTTACTGATGTAGCCTTTGTTACTTTGGTCCCAGCTCTCTGCAGGTCATTCACTAGGTCCCCCTGTGTGGTTCTGGGATTTAGCTCACCGTTCTCGTGATCATTTTGACCTCACGGGGTGAGATCTTGCGTGGAGCCCCAGATCGAGGGAGATTATCAGTGGTCTTGTATGTCTTCCATTTTCTAATAATTGCTCCCACAGTTGATTTCTTCACACCAAGCTGCTTACCTATTGCAGATTCAGTCTTCCCAGCCTGGTGCAGGTCTACAATTTTGTTTCTGGTGTCCTTTGACAGCTCTTTGGTCTTAGCCATAGTGGAGTTTGGAGTCTGACTGTTTGAGGTTGTGAACAGGTGTCTTTTATACTGATAATGAGTTCAAACAGGTGCCATTAATACAGGTAACAAGTGGAGGACAGAGGAGCCTCTTAAAGAAGAAGTTACAGGTCTGACAGAGCCAGAAATCTTGCTTGTTTGTAGGTGACCAAATACTTATTTTACCGAGGAATTTACCAATTAATTCATTAAAAATCCTTCAATGTGATTTTCTGGATTTTTTTTTCTCATTTTGTCTCTCATAGTTGAGGTATACCTATGATGAAAATTGGAGACCTCTCTCATCGTTTAAGTGGGAGAACTTGCACAATTGGTGGCTGACTAAATACTTTTTTGCCCCACTGTATGAAAGTCAAACTTTTGAGGAAAAAAGTCACAATTTTGAAGTTAAAGTCGAAGTGTTATTTTGAGAAAAGCAAAACGTTTAAGATTAAAGCTTAATATTGCCTTCTGTAGATCAACTGTGAACTCCTACTTCAGAACTGGTTTTCTGAAGGAAATTATTTCTCTTTTAGCTAACAAACATGGTGTGGTAATAAGCATTAGAACTTTGAAGAGACCGTACAGAAAACCGCATCTCTTCACAGCTGCATCTGTGCAAACTGAAATAACTGTAATGGACAAAAGCAAGGACATCAGCAGTTACACCGGGGTGCTTTCCAGATGGAGTCACGAAATTTCAACTTCACTTTCAAAATATCATTTTTACTTTAATCTTGACATTTTGAGTTTTAATCTCACAATTGCACTTTTACTTAATTTTATTTCCTCTATCATCCCAACGCTGGATAAGCAACGTGCCAGCCCATCTTGTTAGTTTTGGTAAAAAATCAACCCGCCCCATTTATCTGGGCTCAGGACCCCTGTGGCTGGGTAACTTTCCTTCCCCCATTCTATTATGCTGAGCACCAAGCTAGAAGGCAGGAAGTACCATTTTTATATGGTCTTTGGTATGACCCAGCCGGGGCTTGAAACCACAGCCTCACAGCTGGTGGGGCAGATGTGCTACCACTAGGCCACCACGCTGGTTGAACTTCATTTTGGTGAAATTAGTCAGAACACCATTACTAATTCTGGATATATTAATAACACCGAATCCTCCTAGAAAAGTCAATTTATAGTTGGTGGATGGTGTCGGGTTTTTTTTTTTTTGGAATAGCACACTAAAGTTGCACGAAAGTACCACGGGACCCCATTTTTAACATAACACAGACAGGCTCACAAAACGGAAACATCACCAGACAGATTCTGCTTGTAACACAGTAGTGTTGCTCAACCGCACCTGACACGAATTTCTTGTATGTCTGGAACAAAGGTGCACCCTTTAAGAGCTTTTTTCCTGTCCACAGGGCTGAAGGGGTCCAAATCTGGTGTGGATGCTCCTGAACTGGGATCAGTGTGCCTGCACAAAATGAGCAGCATGTTCACGATATGACAAACCACTTTCCAAGCGTAATTGCGACACTGATCAGAGAAAGATTCAAACTCCTTTCTTTAGTTCTAATTTCACAATATTTCAATAATGAAAAAATATCAATAAGACATCAAGACAGTATTTTGTGAATGATGAGCACAATTATTGACTTTTTTTTTTGCTTTAGGGGACAAAACCTTGTAATATTGTTTTATGATTCAATAGTCTTTAAGTGTTACATGTGATTTTTTTTTCCTATTTCAAAAAATGAGATTTATGACGTTAAAATGAAATAGGTTAAACAGAGAGAACATCCTTAAAGAAAACATGATAAACTGTTACACAGACTCATCAAAAACATTAAATTAATATTAAAAAAAGGTAAAAGCAGAAAAACTTGCCATAGTTTTACAACACTTTAATTATAAAAAGAAAGTCTTATATTATGACATTTTCCAACAATGAAGAACAAGCTGTGCTGAGTTTTATTCTATCAATAACCACTCACCTTATGTCATAATGTCCCTCGACCAGTGAGGGGCAGGTTGACGAGGGCGTGAGCGAGCTCAGTCCAGAGGAGGACGCATCTCTCATCAGAGACGCAGACATCTCAGAAAGCTAAAGCGCACCCACCCACACACACACACACACACATGGACATAAAGAGGACAAGTACAAATACGGACAAAACATGGCAACAAACAACACGACATGCATTCAGAGAACAGCTCGGTCAGAGTTGGTCCTTTTTCTGCTAGCGCAGAGCAGAAGTGTGATCAACTGCAAATCCTCAAAAACTCTAAGAGCCCCTCGCTGGTTAAACGGGACATGCAGGAGTGTTATGTTATTGGATTCCTCACAGACATTAGAGGGACGGGAAGGTTATGGTGGCCGTGAGGTGCAAAACGCACAAAAAAAAAAAAAGAATAAAAAGAATAAAATTAAATACTTTTTTTATTCTGAAACTGCAGGGCTATGAATGCTACCCCTGTTCCCATAAGAGGGGGAGCTCAGTGCAACATAAGTACGGGAAATGCACGTGCACGTGGCTGAAGATGAACCTCTAATCATGCCTTTTAGCACGCCCTTGTCACCGCATCACCCCGTTCAGTTTCCCAGAGCTCTCCGCCGAGTCCAGCGTGAGGTGAGGCACAGGCGTGCTGCCAGCGACGCTTGCCTCTCTTTGCTCGACTGGCGCAGACGACTGAACAGGGAGCGCTCGCTTCCTTGGGAGCGGAAGAGACCCAGGCGGAGGGACAAGCCTCGTGTCGTTCTGGTCCCTGGCGCTGTAGCTGCACCGCACTGGACACTGTCAAGTGGAACGCTTCGTCCCCCCAAACACTCTTGCGGTCAAGCTCACAACAAACCAGCTCAACAGATGAACCGTTTAGCTACCTGGTGGCTGCATGGTGGCGTAGTGGTTAGCACTGCTGCTTCACAGTAAGAAGGTCATGAGGTCAAATCCACCAGCCAGCAGGGCCCATCTGTGTGGAGTTTTTAACGTTCTCCCCATGCTTGTGTGGGTTCACTCTGGGCGCTCCGGTTTCCTACCACATTGCAAAAACATGCGCGTTATGTTAAATGGGAGACTGTGAAGCAGCCTCGGGTGTGAATGGTGCTGCGCCGCGGACGCCCTTGAATTCCCCTCTGGGATTAAAGTGCTGTAACAACAGCTTGTTATCGGTGGACACGCTGGTTTAACCAAAACCAGACAGGTTCTCAGCGAGGTTCAGGCCACCAAAGCTGAAGGGGGTGACGTGATGAAAGATGGCTATATGGGTTGGGTGGAGACCCCCACCTGTGTGATTAGAGGTTATCTTCGGCAGTGTGCACCCACGTGCATTTCAATACTTGCTACACCAACAGAGCGTAGAACACAAAATAAGATGATCAACCAAATGAAAAAATACACAACATGGTGGTTATAATTCTTTGTGATTCAAATGTGCTTTTCTGTCATTCAAAGCTAATGCCACGTGCACTACAGAAACTCGTCTCTTTTCACATTTCAGAAACGTTTAAATGTTCAGGGATTATGCAGGTATCAGCATGTGTGATTTAATGCTATGCAATATGTTTTAATCACAAAATTACCAGGTTTGTTTTCAGTTGGACATATTTTCTGTCCAGCCAGCTGTTATTAAGACAAGTTTAACAAATTTGGTGTTAATTTCTATGGAAAAATGGACCAAATGACTTAAATGCTCCAACACTGTAATTTCAAGATGCATCATACTGAATAAAAAATAAATATCTAGTATATTTGCAGGATTCAAATTGGACCGACTTTTCTTTGGGTGCTAAAATCACAAACCCACCTATGAATGTTTTAAAAACCCCATAAAAAATTGTTTCTGTTCATTAAAGCACTGAAATTTTTTTATTTGGATTATTTCAGTGTTTAGTTTGCAACAATCTGTGTGGCACTTTGTGTCATGTCCGGTTAGTTTCATAAATGTTAATGAGTCTTGTGTGGGGTTTTTGCTGTTGTTAAGGGCTATTTGACAGGATAAAGGGTGAGATTAGGAAAAGGAAGTCTAAGTTCTTGTTACACGAGTTTATGATCAGAATTCATCTATAGACCTGAGTAAACACTATTGTTTTGAAAAAAAAAAAAAAATCTGGAAGACTTTAAAAATATTGCAAATAATGTTTAGCCCAGGTATTGTTAGTTCTTGTGAATATAGGGGGGAAACTGAAGCAACACAAAAATAAAAGATTATGAAATGATGCAACAGCAGAAAGCGACTGGACAGGAGGGATGAGGGGCTTATGCGTCTAGTGAAGGTGTGGTAGTGAACATTAGGTTCAGAAGGATTAAGGGGCCAGGTTAGAGGGCCTAGACTGGGGCTCACCTTGCTCTCACTGGCACTGCTGCTCACCTGGCTGTACTCCCTGTTAAAGGTGTGCATCAGCAGACGCAGACACTGGAAAGAAGAAGGTGAAGAAAAAAAAATAACGTTTTTTCTTTAGATTCTGAGTAAACCTGAGTCAGGCAAAAATAACTAAAAGAGGAAAAACTGATGTGGGAGCCTCAAGGAGCAGCGCTCACCTTAGCAGCCAGCTCCCTCTGCCTCTGGCTGGGACTGCCGAGGGCCGGGCTGCTGCCGGGACTGTGGCTGAGGATGGGACTCTTTGCAAAGTCACAGATGTCACCACTCTTGCAAAGAGCGTCCTGTCCCGCGAGGAGCGTTGCCTCCAGCTTCTCCCTCAGCAGCAGGTAGTGCCTGGTTTTCTCCACCTTTATTAAAGGAGACAGTGTTTCATTTTTGTGGCTGAAGGCAACGTTAGCAAATATTGACCAACGAGTTATTAGAAACGCTTTTTAAATACTTAAAGGCATGCTTTGTTCAAAACCGCTCAATGTCTAAACACTGCAGCATGTTTTTTTCACCCACATTAAACACCCTTCTTCACACTGGGTTACTTCAGTTTTTTTCTTTTGAAAGTTTGTTTGTGAATGTTGTTCCTTTTCCTTGGACCCATTTTTCTTGTATCCTTCATAAAGTTTTGAATGAATGAATGTATTGGCAGCCACTCCAGATATCCAAATTCATGCACAAAACCACAGAAAAGGTGAAATTTTCATCATATGTCCCCAGGTCCATTTGATCGTACGCTGATAATTCAAAAAAATGAAACTGGAAAAATGACTTTTGTCCAGCAGAACTAAAAATTTTATTGTAAACTGTGTTAAATGAAAATACTTAATTTATAACTGTGTATTGTTTTTATATAATTTGGATTGTTTTAGAGGGAAAATATGGATAGCTGCAAATTTACGGGTGAACAGTAGCGAATGCATGTGGAAAAAAGTAGAACGTTTTTCACAAAAATGCTGAAATTTAAAAAAAAAAATTAAAGGAACAAATTTATGAGAAAAAACTCAATTGAAAATTTATGAGAAAATGTCACAAATCTATGAGTAAAAACAACAACAAACTAACAAGAAAAACTGCAACTTTAAAAGAAAAAAATCCCAGATTTATAGGGGAAAAAAAGGATATTTAAAAGAAAAAATGCCACAAGTCTCAAAGTTTCAACAGATACTCTAACTTAACTTTTGGATGAACGCTCATACTTGAGTAATTCCTTTCATAAAGTAACGCTGCTTTTACGTGAGTCCAGCTTGTGGCTGCTCTACTCACTGCTGCTGCTGGTGGCTTCGAAGCACTCTGCTCTGAGTCTACGCCAATAAATGAAAGCAGTCTACATGTACTCTGAATACATTCTTCGAGAATCGTGAAGTTTCAAAATGGCAGTCAAACAATTCCAGACGCAAGAACAAAATAACTTCATGAAGCAGAAGTTCACTATTTTAATTATTTCTGAAATTTATTAAAAACAAGGAAGCTAAAACACGTTAACTACAAGATCGTGATCTACTTGAGTTCATCCGTTGTTCTAAACAGATTTAGTCGAGTAAAAACACACCTCCTGCAGTAAGCTGAGCTTCTCCAGCTCCCACTGGTGGTCCAGGATGAGGCTGTCACTGCGAGGCCTCCATCCTGCCAGGTTCTCCTCCCCTCGCACGTACGCCACCGAGGTGTCCAGCACACGCCTGCGACGACGCTGCATGCCTGACATGGAATAAAATGCGCATATATTTAGCAAGCCAGAATGCAAACAAGTTTACATTTATGCACGACAGCCTCGTTAGTTTTAACGCTGCATCACCTGGACTTCCGTTGTCAGCCACATGGCAGAGGGTGACTTCATATACGCCCGTGACACGGTTGCTGAGAGAAAGAAGGCAGAACTTCAGGGATGAAAACGAGAAAGCAACTTAAAAATATAACTTCATTATACACAGCTCTGGAAAATAATGAGAGACCACTGCAAAATCTCTCCTAAATTAGCATGTATGGCAGCCATTCAATTTGAGTCTCTGTTGAAGGACACGTCAATCTAACTACGGAAGTTATGATTAGGTGATCGTCTGCATGGTAAGACGCAGGAAAGCTGTAAATAAAATGAGTTATTACACAAACACAGATTTGAGTTCTTCCTAAGTTAAAACTTAAGTAGCGTTTAAGAATGAACAGGAACTTGTTTTCTTTGAATTATCTGATCTAAAAGCACATCAGAAAGCAACACTTTTGTTGTTTTGGCCAGTTGTCATTTTCTGTACATAAATGCTCTAAATGACAATATTTTGACTTAGAATTTGGGTGTGTTGTTTTCAGTAGATTAGAGAATAAAACAAAATTGTTCATTTTACTCAGACACATAGTAAAGCCAGATGAAGTGATAATTTTGCAGTGGTCTCTTTGTCTCATAATTTTTTCCAGAGGTGTAACTGCATATTCAAACTGTCTGCTGACAACAAGCTTGGTACCTCTCTGAGGGCCGGAGGCAGCCGGTGCTGAAGAGGTTTCTGATGGAGCGAGACGCCGGCAGTTTGGTGTCGCGTGAGTAAAACACCATGCAGAAATCTTTGGTGATAACTGTTGGCTGAGTACAGTTCTCCATCTAGCGAACATATGCAGAGAATTACAATTTGGCCATTAACCATTTTCCAATTAAATGAAATGATGTTTGGTTGAAGTGAAAAACATTAAATCAATGTTCCTGGCCTCCTGTTGTGGTATGCAGTCAAGTCCGAAAATTTAATCATCTTTTGGTGTAAATGTAAATTTGTGAGACTCACTCAGAGGTTGCGTTAACTGAATATTGCACATCAGTGACAGCAGTAACAGCAAGATCTGAAAGCTGTCTGCTATTTTGACAGAACACACTGAGAGTGATCTATTGTAACTTTACTCTTGTAATTCCTACCTGTCCACTTTACAGCACATACTAAATGGGGGTTAACTAGTACTGTCTTGCCTTTGATTTTAGTATGTTAGCGTTTTTCATTACAGTTCATATTTTCTGCCTGTACAGCTACACAGCCTCTGCTCTGCCACAATTGCAAACATGTCAAAAAAAATTTCAGTAGCTTGATTAATAAATTAATAAATACCTAATCTGCATACTATTTTCGATGGGTTTATGATTAATAATAATAGCTTGGATTTATATAGCGCCTTTCAAGATACTCAAAGTCGCTTTACAGGCAAAACATTGCAACAGGGAGCAACAACCAGAACAGAACAAAAAAAAGAGATTAGCTGTCAAAAGCCTGAGTGAATAGCTGTCTTTTCAATGCAGACTTGAAAGAGTCCAATGAAGTCGCACGGCGGATTTCCGATGGGAGAACGTTCCAAAGGGTGGGGGCGGGAACCCTTAAGGCTCTGCTACCAAAGGTCTGCTTCTTGATGCTGGGGATGGAGAGGAGGCCTTAGTCAGAGGAGCTCAGGTTCAGAGTTGTGGTTTGCTGGTGGAGGAGGTCCATTAAGTGCTGTGGGGCAAGATTGTGGGATGATTTGTAGGTTCAGAGGAGGAGCTTATAGGTAATGCGAAATTTAACTGGAAGCCAATGTAAGTGGATGAGGGTAGGAGTGATGTGGTGCCAACTTTTGGTGCAGGTAAGAACCGTGGCAGCTGAAGTATGTACATACTGGAGCATGTCCAGGGCTTTCTTGGAGACCCCGAACAGGACTCCGTTGCAATAATCCGGCCGAGATGCTACAAAGACGTGAATTAGGGTCTCGGACGCTGAATCAGAGCGAGAGGAAAGGAGTCTGTAAATATTGCGGAAGTGATAAAAGGCAGATTTGGTGACAGATTTGATGTGAGTCATAAGAAAGAGTGGAGTCCAGGATGATGCGCAGGTTGTGTACTTCAGAAGACAGAGATGGAGCAGTCGTCCAAGGAGGCAGTTCTTTATATGTAGGACTGGATCAGGCATCTATTCACCACCTGCAGTTGATTCAAAATGCTGCTGCTTATCTCTGGTCAGGAAAGAAAAAGTGGGGCCATATCTTTCCTACTTTACGCTCCCTCCACTGGCTCCCTATTTGCCACAGAATAGATTTTAAAATTATGCTGATGAACATTAAGTCACATTAAGACAAGAGTCTTAATGGTTTAGCTCCACCCTTGACTTGATTTGAACTGACGTGAAGAAAAAGATCTTCAATTTTCCCGAGCAGCGCCTTGGGAACCACGACCATGAGTTCTGATTTTTTAGTGATGAGTTTGAAGAGGTTAGAGGTCATCCAGATTTTTATTTCACTCAGGCAGGTGACGAGGGACTGTGGAGGGAGCTGAGTGGATGGTGAGGTGTTGAGGTACAGCTGGGTGTCATCGGCGTATCAGTGGAAGTGTAGACCGTGGCGGTGGATTATCTGGCCAAGGGGGAGCATGTAGATGGTAGAAAGCTGGGGACCAAGGACAGAGCCTTGCAGTACCCCATGATTAACTGGGGTGAGGTGGGAAGTAGTTCCATCATTGGTAATAAACTGTTGCCAGTTGGATAAGTAGGACTGCAACCAGGAGAGGACTGTGTCAGTGAGGCCTACAGTCATGTGAAAAAATTAGGACACCCTGTATAAGCCAGTGTTTTTTAACATATTTGGACATATGGATATTCAATATCAATGTTAAAAAATACTGGGAGATTCATGTAATACAACTACACAATTAAAAATGAATTAAAGGCTTTTTACAAATTTTCTGTAAAATGTAATTCTAAACAAATAGTGAGGAATAAATTAGGACACCCCCCATCTTTTTAGGACACCCCCACATTCATTCCCACTTAAAATGGCTAAAATGAATGTTAAAAATGCAAAACAAACCCCAAAACAAACCAAAAACAGTTAGCTGTAGATATGTGAACATTTCTCAATAAAGAACTATTTAATGGGATGTCCTAATTTTTTCACATGACTGTAGGTGGGTAGAGAGGTGGTTGAGGAGGATGGTGTGGGAGACTGTTGAATGCAGCAGAGAGGTTCAACAAGACTAGGATGCTGATGTAGCTGGAGTCAGCAGCAATATGGAGCTCATTAGTGATTTTGATTAAGGCTTTCTCAGTACTATGATGGGCCCTGAAGCCAGATTGAAAGGGATCATAGAGCTCATGGTCGGACATGTGACGTGATTAAAATTGAATATGTGAACAAAACCAGAAGCTATTCGATGTCATTTCATATGAAAATTAAAATGATAGGTAATAGATCATGACAGAACTTTTACAACCCTGTCTGTCAAAATGACAGATAACAAGAAAATCTAGCGAAACTGCTGGGCTCAATTTATCTCCCACTTTGTGAAAGTTTTTGCACATATGGCTGCAAATGCTGGCAGTCACATAAAATAAACTCGAAGAACACATCATATATCACAGCCAAAGATGCCATTTTACAGAAAGTAGTCTGGGTCAAAGCCAGGATTTGAGAAGTGTTTGCTTTTTTTGTTTGGTTTTTCTTGTTATTTTCTTCCAATTCTACTGGTATGTCCTGATGTTCTGTTGCATGTAGTCACCTCTAGATAAGCAGAGAGGGTGATGTAGATCTTCTCTCCATAGGGAGTGACTCGGTTCAGAAGAAGAGAGTTGTGCATGGAACTATCCCACGCCGCCTCGAAACGGTAGAAAGTTCTATGGTGAGAAAAATAAACTTTAATGTTCTTCATTATTAATGGGTCAACATGTAAATGTGCAGTGTACAAGCTTTATTAAAATCCAACCACACATGAAGAATGTGTTATTAAAAGCAAAGAAATAGAATGATCATAATTATACCTATGATCAACTCCCAAAGAGACGCTGTGATTAGAAAAGAAAAAAAAAGAAATAAGACAGGAGTTATAAACTTTTCACTGCAGCTGTTAAAAGTTTAAACTCAGTAAACAGAGCTGATGGATGCAAACAATAGTAGATTGTAAAAGATTGAATAAAAAAGAGCAATCATTATAAAGCATGTTAGCTGTCTGCGTGACAAAACAAATCAGTGAAGCAGTGCTGAAAATCAAATTAATAAAGATAATGAGGGGAAAAACCTAAATAAATTCATACTTGTCATCATGTTTGGGCCAGAAGTACCCAGACGACAGGATGTTGAGGGAGAGAATGTTTGGGTCTATGATGGTCTCATCAGCCTCGGGCGTGTTTCGAATTCGGCCTGAGTTAAAACATGTCACACTGAGTAGTTTGATCGAGATTTAGTTTTTAATCTCTTCCAACACTAATCTGAAGGCACTCACCAATAACCAGCTCCTTCACCTCTTTCCACTCGATATCATTTCCTGTTTCGTGAGCGATGGTGACTGTGATCCTCCTCTGAATGCCCTGTGGAGTCACATGATGGAAGGTGAATTTATTTGTCTCACGGTGAAGGGTGAAGAAAAAATATATGTAACGCAAGATTTGCTGACCTGATGTAAGAGGAATGTGCCGTGGCAGGGCATCCCACCTCTGTGGTCGACAACAGCTGGGATGTAGCTACAGACAGAAAGATCCATTAACACTCACACTGTCTCATTTTTATGGGACTCGGGTGGCAACAGAAGGACAAAGGACTCACTCTCCATTGGCCTCCAGCTCACAGATCTCAAAGAAGACCATGAGGTCGTACTTGGCGTGACAAGGGCCCGCGGTGGAGCGAGTCAGAGTGCTGAGCTTTGTGGCCGGGACTGGAAAAATGAAATGATACAAGATTTAATTCATACATACTTTTACATTATGAACTTGTGGTGATCATCAGATTTAAGCTGCTTTCATATAGAATGCTGTGCTCGCTGTGGAGGAAAAGGACAACAAATCCCATCCATTTTGGCAAGTGATTTTGAGGAAAAAGTTGGCTAGTTTCACATAAACTAACATTATATTAAAGGAATAGAAAAAAACGACACATTTCTACCACCTTTTTACTGACACCTTTTAGGCCCAAATTGTCATAAAAGAATCACTCAGCTCAGGAAAGTGGATTACAGCCACCAAGGTTATCTCTTCCACCCATTGACCTTTTCTTGTTATTCTCCTCTGAAATTTCTCAGACTTCCTCCAACTGGATGCTTCAAAGGATTCTCACGGAGCTCTGCGCTCTCTGCGCCCAAGTTGAAAATATTTTACCATGGGCATGATCTTGCACTGCATTCACCTTGGTGCAGCACAAAGCTGCACTCACATTGCACGACACAGACGTGAACGGGTTAGAGAGCAGGGTACGGCGCCCACCACATCCTATGTGAAAGCAGCTTTACAACATGCCATATGTGAAATGTATGACAGGTGATAGAGGTCACACATGATAAACTACTGTTAATAAATAACATATAATCTAATCAGGAATAACTTAATTAGGTTTAATAAACTTGTTTTTTGAATGTTGCTTACCCGGTTTGGATAAGGGCATTATTCGAGGGAACTGTCTCCGGGAGGGTCTCAGTGGACTGAAAGAAAGCAAACATATTCCATGTTTTGGTTTGTTTTTAAGTAATGCTGCCTACACATGTTGACAGAAAAACCAGAGCAGCATTTTCTTTTTACCACTGTACTACAGGGCACGTAGCAAGGGTGGATACCATGGCACTCGAAGACAAACAAATGGAAAATATTTTGTAATTTTGCCAATATTTTATTAAAGAAAAAATAAGACTGGCTCTGGTTCCAGCCGCTTTTATGCCCGTTTAATGAACCAAGAGACGGGGCAGAAACGGTGTGCATATAGGTTTAATCCTGGATTTAAGAGCTTAGAGAAGATGAACAGAGTTTAAAACTATTTTGGCAACTTGGTTTAATCAGAATATCAACATCCAATAGGTCTGGGCAATGTGGCCTGAAATCAACATCACAATTTAACAATTTTCTTCAGCCTTGGTTATTGAACTCTTTCTTTATTTGTGTCAAAACACGCCCGTTTCACGGACGCAAATAGGGCGCCACATGCTCACTGTAGGTTAGCACATTTATTAACAAAGGCACTAACAAGAACATTCATACAAATACAACAAAAGAAGTGCAAGACAATAATAGTGGACACTAACACAAACGCTGGAGGAGAGTGGGGCTCAACGTCCAGAGAACGGGAAGCCAGGGAACGCCTGACCAGGGGCGGTATCCAGCCAGAGCACACCTGAGAGCTGCGGGGCTCAACGGCTGAGACAAAGGGAAAAAAACATACCTGGACGGAGCGCTCCAACTCACCTCAACAGCAGAACCCCCAATCAAACTCAGGAAGCGGAGAAAGCGATCCAGAGAATGGGTTTACATACAAGAAGGACACGACAACGGGCAGAGGTTGTCATGTCCCTTAAATACAACATATAAACAGAGACAGGTGTAATTCATGAACAGCAGAATGGACAGCTGCTGTGCAGCCCCGAAGAGATTGACAGCCGGAAGCTGCACAGCGCTGTCAAAATAAACAACCCGGAAATCATAAAAATACAAACACAACAGAACTCAAAGCAATCATAATAATCTTACAGATAACAGTGAACATACAGAAAAATGCTCACTGGGCAGAGAAACTGGGCACGGCTCTAACCCGTGCCCCAGGTTCATGACAATTTGTGAGGGTGGTCAGATTAGTGAAAATTATTTACACATTATTTATAAATATCACTTAAAGTTTACTTTCAGTTTTCATTTATCTGAGAGAAAAAAAATTATAATTCAAAGTTTTTGTGCTTTTATTGTGAAAGTTTAGCTTTTATTTTGAAAGTTAATGTATTCTTGAAAGAACACAGAGCAGGGTTTAGTTCAGTCTCCTTCCAATCCCACACAGTTCACAATTTTTACTTTTATAATGTGAAGCTGAAGCAACAACTACAGAGGGATATCGCTGCTGAGCGTCGTAGGGAAAGCATTTGCCCGGGTAGCTCTGAAGAGACTGCAGCAACTCGCCGAATGGATCTACCCTGAATTGCAGTGTGGCTTCAGAGCGGATCATCATCTGCCGCTTTCCCTATCAACAGTGGCGTGAAGCAGGGCTGTGTCCTTGCCCCTACACCCTTCGGCATCTTCTTCTTCCTGCTGCTGTCATATGTCTTCAGTGATTCAGAAGATAGAGTGCTCCTCCACACTCGATCAGACGGCAAGCTGTTTAATCTGTCCCACCTGAGAGCCAAGACTAGGGAGACTAAGGTGTGTCAGCTGCTACTGCGTGAAATGCTCTTCGCTGACGATGCTGCCCTGGCCTCCTATACGCAAGAAGGACTGCAGAGGCTTGTTGACCACCTGGCTCATGCCTGCAGGGAATTCGGCTTAACCATCAGCCTGAAGAAGACAGATGTGATGGGTCAGGACGTCAGCGAGGCGCCAAACATCGTCATCAGGGACCACACCCTGGAAGTGGTTGAGGATTTCACTTACCTCGGCTCTACTATCTCCAGTAATTGTCCCTCGAAACCAAGATCAATAAGCACATCAGCAAAGCAGCATCTTCTATGTCTAGACTGTCGTCAAGAGTAGGAGAACACCAAGCTGGCCACAAATACCAAGCTGGCAGTGTACTGCACCTGCGTGCTCAGCACCTTGCTCTACGGCAGCAAAACCTGGACAACGTACGCCTGACAGGAATGCCGCCTCAACAGTTTCCACCTGCACTGCCTGCAACACATCTTAGGCATCTCTTGGCAGGACAGAGTGTCCAGCAAGGATGTCGTTGAGTGTGCGAACACCCCAAGCATATTCGCAATGTTGTCACAGTGACAACTGCTCTGGCTTGGCCCCGTTTGGCGCATTGAGGACGGTCGCCTGCCAAAGGACATCCTCTATGCTGAGCTCATGTTAGGCTCCAGACCAGTTGGTCGCCCAATGCTGCGCTACAAGGATGTGTGCATGAGAGACATGAAGTTAGCTGAGATCAACCCTGACTCATGGGAAGCAGCTGCAGACGATCGCAGCAATTGGTGCCACGTAGTGTGGATAGGCGTAAAGAGAGCTGAGGCCCTGCGGAAAGAGCAGTGACTCAACAGAAAGGAGCAACAGAGAGCAAGAGCAGCTACAGGACCCTCGCTGCCAACACCCTATACCTGCAGCTACTGTAACAAAGACTGCCACTCCATAATTGGACTCTATAGTCACAGTTGACGCTGCCCCACCGCGAACTAACATCTCCCGGCGCAGCCCATTGTCTCATGAGACAAGAAGACGATGATCCTAACTTCTGCATAGTGCAGTCATGCCAAACTGCCATTGCCTCCCGATCCATGAATCCTTGGTGTGCGAGAGATCATCTCTGTTCAACCAAGATGATTCTCCCCTCCAAAGACAACGGTGGGGGGGCGTGACCAACCTGGCAGAGCTGTCAAATCTGTCAGGTCGGTTACGTCTAAAACAGCTGATGTGACACGTTAGGAACGTCAGATCACTGTTGTCACGACCTGGGCACGTGAACTGATGGCAATAAAAAAGTTTATTTTCAATAAAGTGAAAAAAAACCAAGATAATGCATGGAGTGTGCTTTTGCTGGAACCACAGCTAAGGGACAGCAAAGTGTGATTTATCATGGAAAACCGCTGAGCTCTGCGCTTTGGGCAATCAGCTGATTGGATCCACCTCCTCCGGTGTTCTGACATTTTGAGATATCTATCAGAACAGCACTGGACACCTGATGGTACAGACTGCAGTCAAAGATAAAAAAACATGACAACGAGGGCTAAACAGTGATTTAGATCTTTATCCTGTAGCTTGAAAGTACTCAGACACATCCCCGACAAGTCCCGTTATACGAAAAAGTACATGCGTTTAGCTCTCTGTGTGTGTATGCGCTGCAGGCAGCAGCTGAGCTCTGTACGTTTTTTCCTGTGAACCAACGCTGCAAATACGCCATTATAGGGTAGCTGTAAGTTAGAAACCCATTCAATAAGTTACACATAGGTTCAAAGAGTGTTACTCATATGTTAGAAATAAGTTTTGGGTATGCTAGACATTAATCTCAACTTATTTTGACTTATGAGGAACTTGTGAGTTGCTTACAAGTAATGTGTGTGAATGAACACATAACTTCCCTACACCTTATGCCCCACTTATGCAGAACATTTCAGCCATACGCTGGATAGAGGAGTTCCCCGTACAACTTCGTATACCAAGGTGCTTTAGCGTTCTTCAGCGTGCTCTTAACTTAAACACAACTTACCCATAACTGATTCCACGTACACCAGCATATTCTCCAAATTTTTCATACGCTTGGCAAACACTGCCTAAATCATCTAGGTGTGACAGGGCCTTAAAACTATTTTTTTTTTACTTTTAATTGTGATTTGTTGTTGTAACCGCTACCTGTTGTAAGAGTTTCCATTTTCCTTTTACTGAAAAGAATGGAGATGAATATCTGTGTACCACAGATACGTGAATGCCACAAAATATAAATCAAATTCTACTTAGTTAAGAGCTTTTGAATACTACAGCTGAGATCTTCCTGACCTGATTAAATCTTTGCAGAGTGGGGGGAAGGGCTGTTTCTGATAGTGTCCGAACACCTCAAACACAATAGGCTGGGTTTTGATGTACTCCAGGAAGGACTTGGTCACCAACACTGTGATCTAACAGAGGGGACAAGAAAGAAAACTCAAATGCACCCTCAAAAAAAACCTAAAACACAAAAATTACCATAATAACCAAAAAAAGTGAAAATTTTTACTTGGTAAGACAAGAAAAGGCTTACATTTTGGACGTGATAGAAGCCCAGTGGAGGTCCTCTGCCGGTGTTCTTCAGGGGCTCTGTGGAGAAAGCTTCATCGTGGCGATGGATGAAGCTAAGAAAAGCAAAGTCATCACATTAAATGCCTCTCATTTTTTTTTCCTACACATAGTGTTAACTACAAATCTCTTCACGACTGGAGAAAGCTTGTAAAACTGTACATTCCCATACAGTGAGTATCCATTATGGACCCAGAAATGGCGGGATTTGATGGCGGAGTGTTTGAACTCACTTGAACTGGCAGAAGATGTCAGCGTACTCTGCTGAGATGCTGGAAGCCTGTAAGACGGTCACTCTGAAGGTGAAAGTGCTACCGATCTTCAGGTGGGACAGCGCCTTCTCTGGGGACAGGTCCAAAGGGAGATCCAAGCCCAGACCCAAACTCTTCACTGGACTGCCAGGAGCCTCCTGTGTTGCTGCAGAGATTTAGAAATATGAAATCCTGCTATTTAAACTGATTCATCATAATCAATACACAGCCTGAAAACAGATTCATATTTACTGGAACGAGCTTTAACTAGTATGTATAGACACTGCAGCATTTTAACAAAATCTATTACTCCAATAAAATATGTTAGTGGATAATGATAGCATGTTTTAAAAGAAACAAATATTCTGTTATATATTTTCTAAAAAAAAAAAAAAAACTTACACAAACCCACTGCATTTTTAATAAAATGTATAACTTATGATAACATAAGTGTAGGAAATACCATAAACAATGAAACAAAACAAAAATAAAGTTGCCCACTTTACAAGTTGAATACTTGGTCTATAAGATGTCAATATATGTCTGCAAAAGGCACAAATTTAGCATAACCATGTCAAAGATGTTTATGCTAAATTAAGAGAAAGTGAACCTCAATTTTATGAGACAAACTGCAAATTTATTCTTAAAAAAGTTGCAAATTTCTGAGAAAAAGACTGCAAGTTTAAAAGAAAGAACTAACAACTTTTCAAGAAAAAGGTCACAAATGTAACAGAACACAGCTGCAGGTTTACATAAAATGTAAGAGCCCCTTTACACAGTACGGAGATCGTTGAGAGACTGGGTCAGTTTTTCTCCTTTGGGATTGTTTGGGAGATCCTTGTGTGTTTTAGACTGAGTCAAAACTTTGAGGAGACCGTGGTGGCAGTGGAGATCACCGAAGATCATTGATAGATCAAAAAATGGCCAGATCTCTCAACGATCTCTCAATGATCTCCACCCCTGTGTAAAGGAGGTATAACAGATTTAAGGGAAAAATACAAATTCTAGAGGAAAAAATATGCAAATGTAAGGGTAAAAATTACTCAAAACTTTTGAAAACTTGAACATTAAAAAAAATTAAAAATCTAGAACTGGTTGCTCAAGTGTTGGCTAGTGAAAGGGCTGAGGGACTACTAACTAAAACTAGTAGCCACAGCGGCTGGTGATTGTAGGTTTTTCTGTATATGACTTAATACTTTTGTTTTAGGTGCAGGGTGCATGTCAACGGTCAAAACCCGCTGCTGTCACCGTTGTTAAACTGCCCCACCTGCACAAGTGTTGTTGTTGACTTCATCTGCAGAAATCCCAATCTCAGCATTTTGACCCTCTCCCTCCACAATCCGCAGCTCCTCCTGAGACGTGTTGGAGTGCGACAGTCCACCGGGGCAGGACTCCGTCTGAAACTAACACAACACACAACGACGTCAGCTTCCGAGTCATTGGGATCTGAAAGGATTTTAGTGAGGAGAAAGTACCTTCTCGAACTGTTTGTCTTCAAAGGAGATCTTGGCAGTGCCGGACTGTCTCACACCGGAGCCGTAATCAGGTGCTTCCTCATCAGCTGAGCGGACAAAAGAAGAACAATTTATAAATGGATGACAGTCAGAGGTGGGCAGCGTGTTCAGAAATTATACTCAAGCAAAAACTGTGTCACCTTAAGAGCTTAATTACTGAGGTACAAGTAAAAGTACTCACCAAAAAAAGTATAAAAATGTATCTACTAAAAAAGTTACCTGAATAATAACAACTTGACTCGCTCCGATTTGTGAGGTTTTTCCTTAAAATAATTTTTGTTCAATAAATTTGCAACTTTTTTCTAATAAATTTACATTTTTTTTCTTATAAATTATCATTTTTGTGATAAATTTGTGACTTTTACCAGACAGGTTTGCAACCATTCTGCCATAAATGTGCACATTTTTATTTTCTAATTCGTTACTAATTTCTTGTAAATTTCAATTCAATTCAATTCAATTCAACTTTATTTATATAGCGCCATTTCACAACAACAGTCATCTCATAGCACTATCAACTGTAGGGAGGACCCCCACAGTTGCAGAAAGACCCCAGCAATCAGGCGATCCCCTGTGAGCAAGCACTTGGCGACGGTGGAGAGGAAAAACTCCCTTTTAACAGGAAGAAACCTCCAGCAGAACCAGGCTCAGGGAGGGGCAGTCATCTGCTGCGACTGGCTGGGGGGTGAGGGGACAGAGAAGAAGAAAAGAACAGACATGTAGAGAGCAAACAGCACGATGGGGACTCAATCTATGGGAGAGAACAAACAAATGTTAATGACCAGCAAAAAAAAAATATTTCATAGAGAGTGAGGAAAGGAGTGAGGCCCAGTGCATTACTGGAGGTCCCCCGGCTGACTAAACCTATTAGCAGCATAACTAAGGGAGGGTTCAGAAACACATGATCCCTCCCTAATTGTAGGCTATATCAAAAAGGTAGGTTTTAGCCCTATTCTTAAAAACAGAGATCGAGTCTGACTCCCGAATCCAGATTGGCAGCTGATTCCACAGGAGAGGAGCTTGATAACTGAAGGCTCTGCCTCCCATTGTACTTTTGGAGATTCTAGGTATTACAAGTAAACCTGCATTTTGGGAGCGTAGTGCTCTGTTAGGATGATACGGTAGTATCAGATCTTTTAAATAAAAAGGAGCCTGATGGACTTCCGGTTAAGGCTGCCACGTAGGACGGACGTGTCTCGCTCTGCTCTGCTCCTGGAGAAAAAAAATCGGCAAATAACTCTCTCATTTGGGACAGAACGTATCCCAGCATTTGGGCGAGGATATGTCGGCGAAGCCTAAGGCTGGAAAACCAGGAAAAGGAAAAAGCGAGCCGCCGAAACAGTCCAAATTAATGGACTTTCAGGTCTGTGACGCAGCAAACAAGGCTCCATATATGGCGGAGGAGGCTGGCGGCGGTGCGATTTCTGCGGGGAATGGCGCAGATGCGCTGATGGCTGCCATGAGTTCAATGAGAGCGGACTTTTCCTCTAGATTTGATGGGATTATGACAGCGCTGGAAGGAATAAGAAAGGAATTGGGTGACTGTGTAGAACGAACGGCGCAGATGGAGCTCCGTCTCGCTAGTGCTGAAGATGACGTCACCCGTCTTCAATTAAAGGTGCGCACTTTGGAAAAAAAAAATAAATCTCTGGAAGATAATATTTTGGATTTGGAATCTCGGTCGAGACAGAATAATTTGAGGCTGGTGGGTCTTCCAGAGGAATCAGAAGGTCGGGACGTATGTTCCTTTCTGGAAAAGTGGATTCCGGAGGTGCTGGGCAGCGAGGAGTTGCAATCAGCAGTGGTTCTGGAAAAAGCACATCGTATTGGCCCACGGAGAGATAAGGGACCGCCGAGGACCTTAATTATGAAGTTTCTTAGCAACAGAGACAGGATGAAGATCTTCAACGCTGCACGTGCTAAAGGAGAGATTAAACACCAGGACCAGCAGGTGCGGTTCTACCCAGATTTGGCCACAGGAATCCAGCAATTGAGGAAGCAGTTTGATCCCGTACGTAAGGAGCTGCGCAACCTTGGGATTCGTCATGGTGTAATCTATCCTGCGAGACTGCTGACCACGTATGAGGGCAGAACCCACATCTTCAAGACCCCAGAGGAGGCGCAGGAGTTCATCAAGAAGATCAAAGAAGAAGAGACTGGTGGGAGCTAAGCATGAACAAAATATAAGGTAGAATAATTAAGCATTTGCACAGGCATCTGACTGACTTGAAGTAAATAGTAAGTTTACAAAATATAGATTGTATTATATATTAAAAAAACAAAACAAAAACAAAACAAACAAAACAAAAAAAAAAACTATGATGTACAAAGTTGTTAAAAATTTTGGAGTTAAGTTGGAAAACTACAGAGGAGAGTTAATGTTACGTCATTAAAAGCAGTAGAGTTAGGGTGATTGGGAGGATGAAGAAGGAGTGGCTTAGGCTGTTCCCCGTGGGTGTGGAACGGTCGATGGCTATATCGGGAGACAGAATTTTTCTTTTGATTTTGGGGGGTTTGCCACAAGTGTGGGAAGGGGAAATTTGTTTGTGTGTAGTTTGTAGGATGAATGTTCAACCACTCATGTTTTTGCTTCTCTGTATGAGCATGTTTACACTGCAAGGTAATCCCAAACTCTCTATTGATCATGGACCAAAGTGTTAACCTTAATTTAACTTCATGGAATTGCAGAGGTCTACAAAATTTAAAAAAACTTAAACAAGTTATGAATAAAATAAAGGACATGGGTTCAAGAATTGTGTTTTTACAAGAAACTCATCTGATAGAGGAGGATGTTAAAAGAATTAGGAGTAGATGGCAGGGAAGTGTATTCACCTCTTCATTTTCATCCCGAGCCAGGGGAGTTATGACTCTCATACATAAATCAGTTCCTTTTCAAGTGAAAAATGTAATTGGAGACAAATTTGGAAGATATGTAATCATTCAAGGTTCTTTGCTATTAGAAAATATAAATCTTGTGAACTTATATGGTCCCAATATAGATGATCAGAAGTTCTTTGCTAATTTATTTCTCATCTTATCATCACTTACAGGGCAACATATAATAGCAGGGGATTTTAATTGTACATTGAATCCAGGTGTGGATAGATCAACAGGACTGGATTGTACGCACATTGGATGTAGGATGACTATTAATCATTTTATGAAAGAATTGAGATTGTTAGATATATGGAGAGAAATGAAACCACAAGTTAAAGCCTATTCTTGTTATTCCAGTACCTACAAGACATTCTCACGTATTGATTATTTTTTGATTTCCACAGAATTAAGGTCCAAGATTCAAAACTGCTTTTATGATAACATCGTGATCTCTGATCATGCACCCTGTTGTCTAATATATGTAGATAAAAAATTGACAAAGGAATCAGGTAGATGGCAATTTCAGCATAAATGGCTTCAGGATGAGGAATTTGTCAAGTATATAGAAAAACAGATAGACGAGTTCTTTGACATCAATACTACACAAACATCAGCATGTGTAAAGTGGGAGGCTTTCAAAGCTTTTATTAGGGGACATATTATTAGTTATACAGGATCAAAATCTAAGAAGACTCGAGAGGAGAGAGCTAAATTGGAACATAAAATAAAAAATCTTCAGGAAAAAGTGTATGCAGGAAGTGACCCAAGGTTGGAGAATGAATTACTGATTTTGAGAGCTGAATACGACAAAAAATCAGCGAATAGAGCTGCCTCGAGTCTTCTAAGATTGAAACAATCTTTTTATGAACAAGGTGAAAAATCGGGAAAATTATTAGCATGGCAGATTAAACAATTGGAAATTAAAACACCAATTACCAGTATTATAAGTAACGGACAGGTAGTTATAGATCCTTTAGAAATTAATAGAGCCTTTAGAGATTACTATGAAAAATTATATGATACCAAAAATGAACCTGATTTAACAAAACTAAATGGGTTTTTGAACGAACTATCTATACCGTGTATTCCAAATGAAAACAGGGAGATATTGGATTCTAAAATTAGTCAAGAAGAAGTTGGGCTAGCCATTGATAATATGAAATCAGGAAAAAGTGCAGGACCAGATGGTCTTCCAGTTGACCTTTATAAAAAATTTAAGAATAAATTAATAAAACCTTTTTTGGAAATGGTTTTAGAAGCATTTCAAAATAATAATTTACCATCATACATAAATAATGCCTTAATTATACTGCTGCCAAAACCAGGTAAGCCCTCTAATAAATGTGAAAATATGAGACCAATAAGCCTATTAAACGCCGACCTTAAGATAATCTGTAAAATTTTAGCAAGACGAATACAAGAAATTTTACCAAATATTATTAATCGAGATCAGAATGGCTTTATAAAGGGTAGACAAGGCTTCCATAATGTAAGAAGACTATTTAATATTATTTATTTTAATAAAGAAGCACCGGATACAGCTCTCCTATCATTGGACGCCGAAAAGGCCTTTGATAGAGTTGAATGGCCCTTTCTTTTTGAAGTCCTACAAAGGTTTGGACTTGGAAATAATTTCATAAAATGGGTTCAAATAATATACAATAATGCTACAGCAGAAATCCTAACAAATAACAATATTTCAAAACCAATAAAAATCAATAGAGGATGTCGACAAGGCTGTCCACTTTCACCTTTACTGTTTACTATGGCAATTGAACCTTTAGCGATAGCGATACGTTTACATTCACAAATATATGGAATTAAAGTTGGACCAACAGAACATAAAATCTCCCTGTACGCCGATGACATAATTTTGTTTATGTCGAATCTAAAAAAATCAATTCCAACCTTGTTGAATTTAATAAAGAATTTTGGGGAAATATCAGGATATAAAATAAATAAAACTAAATCTTCAATATTAATGCTAAATGAGACCCAGAGAAATTACCCAGCCCCTGAGGTAAATCAATTCAATGTTGTAAATCAGTTTAAATATTTAGGAATCCAAATTATGCCTAAGCTAGAATCAGTCGCCAGTGTCAACTATGAAGCCTTAATGTCAGATATCAATGAGTTAACTCAGAGATGGATGTCACTACCAATGTCGATGATCGGGAGAATCAATATACTTAAAAGTAATATTTTACCTAAAATACTTTATTTATTTCAATACATTCCCTTATCACCACCTTTAGATCTATTCTCAAGAATAAAAAAAAAGTTAGTGGAATTTATATGGAACAACAGGAGGGCTAGATTACGTTTGTCTTTATTATATTTACCATTTGATCGTGGAGGTCTGAAATGTCCAAATTTTATGTTGTATTATTGGTCGGCACAACTGAGGTCTATGACATATTATTTTTCATCAAATGATCTCCCTCACTGGACTGAAATGGAATCATACAATTTACCTTTACCTCTTCCCATATTCATATACTCAGATTCGGCAAAAAAATTACAAAAACAAGTTAAAAATCCATTTGTAAAGCATATGATCAAAATATGGTGTGAAGCTAAAAACTATTTAAAAGAACCACAGTTATTGTCACAATTTAGTCCAATATGGGGTAATCAATATTTTAAACCAGGGAGAGCGGATGCTGTATTTAAAGTATGGAATTTAAAAGGGATACAAAAGATTCAGGATTTATATTTGCCATGTGCAGACAACATAATGTCTTTTGAAGAGCTGAGGATCAAATTTAATCTCAATAGAACACATTTTTTTAAATATCTTCAACTTAGAAACTTTATTCGATCAAATCAAAATAAAGCTCTCACTCGACCTATTTATTCATCCTTGGAAAAAATGATGATGAAAGATAGTAAAAGAAAGGGTATTATTTCAGAGTTTTATAACTCACTGACACTATCTTCAAGTGAAAATTCACTGAAAAGATTAAACTACTGGAAAGAAGATCTGCAAATTGAAATTTCAGAGGAACAATGGGAATTGGCTTGTACAGAAGCTCAAACCAAATCAATAAATGCACGCCTTAAATTGATACATTTCAAATGGTTAATGCGGATGTATGTTACACCGGAGGAGTTAAATAGATATAACAAAAATATACCAGATACATGCACAAAATGCATGGAAAGTAAAGGAACCCTATTTCATTGTTTATGGGAATGTAGATTAATAAGAATGTTTTGGGAAGAGGTGAGGGTAACAATTGAAAAAATAATCTCAAAACAAATCATATTGAATCCTAAACTGTTTTTGTTGGGTCTGTACCCAGAAAAGCATAATTTTAATAAAAGTGAAAGAACATTCATAGACCTCAGTTTGCTTAATGCCAAAAAATGTATTGCACTATTATGGAAAAAGACTCATAGACCAGATGTGACTCAGTGGTTAAGACAGATGTTAACAAACCTTCCATTAGAAAGAATAACATATATACTAAAATCAAAGGAAATTGTGTTTGAGAATATATGGAGACCTTTTATTGATTATGTAAAAAATTTAAACATAACTCTTGAAGAAGAAGGTGAATGATGTGTGTGGACCTTGTAAATTCCAAACTGGTGAACATAATATGTATACTTATGTATTGGATTGTCTAGACTAAACAGAGGAGCATTGTTGAAGACTTGATTTTGTTGGTGGTTGTTGGTGTTTTTAGTGCTTTTTTTTTTTTTTGTAGTACTTTAGTGTTAGTGTTTGATTGTTTGTATCATGTTTGTTAAAAAAAAAAAAAAAAAGGTTCAATAAAGATATTGTGGAAAAAAAAAAGGAGCCTGATTGTTTAGAGCTTTGTAAGTAAGAAGAAGGATTTTAAACTTAATTCTAAACTCTATGGGAAGCCAATGAAGGGAGGCCAGAACCGGAGAGATATGATCTCTCTTTCTAGTACCTGTTAAAACTCTTGCTGCAGCATTTTGGATCAGCTGAAGACTTTTTAAAGATGTTTTAGGACAGCCTGATAATAAAGAATTACAATAATCTAATCTCGAGCTAACAAAAGCGTGGATCAGCTTCTCAGCATCACTCTGAGACAAGATGCTCCTAATCTTGGCAATATTACGCAAATGATAGAAGGCAGTCTTAGAAACAAATTTAATATGTGAATTGAAGGACAAATCCTGATCAAAAATAACTCCAAGGTTCCTCACAGAGCTATTAAGAGAAAGAGTAACTGCATCCAAACTGAAAGTTTGATTTGGAAAGGAATTTCTAAGGTTTTTTGGACCAACAAGAATGACTTCAGTCTTATCTGAATTTAATAGCAGGAAATTACAAGTCATCCAAACTTTGATTTCCTTAAGACAGGCTTCTAACTTGGCTAATTGATTAGTATCATCTGGCTTCACTGACAGGTATAATTGTGTGTCATCTGCATAACAGTGAAAATGTATACAGTGCTTTCTAATAATGTTGCCTAACGGAAGCATATATAAACTAAAAAGAGTAGGGCCAAGCACAGATCCCTGTGGAACTCCATGACTAAGCTTTGAGCTGAGAGAAAACTCATCATTTACATGAACAAACTGGAACCTATCAGATAAATAAGATCTAAACCACTGCAATGAAGTTCCATTAAGTCCAACATAGTGTTCTAATCTATCAAGTAGAATATTATGATCAATAGTATCAAAAGCTGCACTAAGATCTAAAAGGACAAGTACAGAAACTAGTCCATTATCAGATGCAATGAGGAGGTCGTTAGTGACCTTTCGCTAAGGCTGTTTCAGTGCTATGATGGATTCTAAACCCAGATTGAAACTCCTCAAATAAACCATTTCCCTGCAGGTGGTCAAATAATTGCGTAGCAACAACTCTTTCTAAGATTTTTGAAATGAAAGGGAGATTAGAGATTGGTCTATAGTTAGCTAAAGCTCCTGGATCTAGCGTTGGCTTTTTGAGTAAATTTGTGACCTTATGCTCCCCAAGTTTTTGAAAATTTCTTTTATATCTATGTCTTTTATATTATATTTGTTTCTTTTAAATTCATGAATGTTTTCCTCATGAATCTGTAACTTTTTTTAACCATAAATTTACAATGTTTTCCTATACATTTTGTAATTTTTTCTTATAAATGTTCTTATACATTTTTGATATGTGATTATTGTACCTTTTTCAGACAAATTTGCATCTTTTTACTCATAAAACTGCAACTGTTTTCATGTAAATTTGTGATTTTTTTTTTTTTTTTGCAAAGTTTTGCTCTTAGATTCGTTAGTCTGAGGAAAATAAAACATAAACTTGACAGATAAGAGAAACCTTTATTATCTTATCTTTTGTGTCAAGTTTATATTTTCCTCAAACTAAGAGCCAAACTTTGCAAAAAAAAGTCACACCCTGTAGTGGCCTATAACCCAAATCACATAAAGAAACAGTAAGAAATAAATGTAATATTTTCTGAGTCAGAACAGAAGAAAGATTATTTCAAATCTGATGGGGGAAAAAGACTCTTCCTCAAACTAAATCAGTAAAATCAAAAGTAACTCAATGAGTACGCTCAAATGTACCCGAGTAAATGTAGTTTTTTCTTTAACAATGTACTTAAGAGTAAAAAGTATCCTGCAATAACACAACATGGTAAAGTACAGTTTTGTGAAAAGTTACTTGATGTACTTCAGTCAATGTGCTGTAGCTCATTACTACCCACCTTTGATAAATATGCATCATTTCACCGCCATAACCAGTGGGAGGTAGTAACAAGTTACAGGTTCTCTTTTTGTGACTAGTTTTACTGTAGGGTACTTTTTACAAGTACATTTCTGAAGAAAAAAATGGTGCTTTTACTCAGGTACAATTGAATTACTTTTGATTTTATTGATCCGACATGAATGTCTAGATTCAGATTTGAAATCCTTGTTTTTGTATTCTGAATCAGGAAATATATGTTTCGTAACCGTTTACTGTTGCTTTACCCCTCTGTGGATCGACACCTTATCATGGCGGGGGCTACGTTGTTGGGGGGGAAAGCGGTCCTCGGTGGAGGGCCAGAAGAAGAGCGGTCCAGGAGATCCCGATGAAAAAAAGTTACATCAAGGACCCAGTGTACCCAAAGGAGCCACATGGGTCTGCCCTCCATAGTGATCGTGGTGCTGTGTGAACTGGGTGGCAGTCTGGGCTTCTCTGCTGACACTGCTGCCCCAGATGGACGGATGGATACTGTTGCTTTATGTGATTTTGACATTTGATCATGGGGGAAGATACCACAAATCGATTAGAGCAAAAAAAAAAAAAAAAAAATTGCAAATTTATAAGGAAAAAGTTGTAACATTGTTCTCAGAAAAAGATCAGAGTTATCACACAAAAAGTTGCAAATTTATCTAACAAAATTATTCAATTCACTGCAAAAAAAGTCACAAATTTGGCAAGAAAAAAGTTGCCAATTTCATTTTTAAAAAGTCATAAAGTTTGAGGAAACATCTACAAACCGATGAAAAACTGGCGCTGATGAATGTCCATGAATGAGAAAAAAAAGTGTAAAAACAATGAGAAAACAGCAGTAAAAAAAAGAGAAAAAACCCTACAATTATTAACTACTCAAGTAACATTTTTAGCAGACACTTTCTCACATTATCATGTACTTTCTTTGGTGACAACTCCTAATTGAGTAATTACCTCGATAAGGTCATGCTACTTCTACTTGAGTACAGTCTCTGGCTACTCTGCTCACCTCTAGCAACAAGTCTAACACTCAGTTTTTATTTGTACCTGAAATGGCCTGCACAGCCACTCTGAGGAAGCCTTTCACCTCTCCTTTCTCACTGACGATGGCCACGCGATGCACCAGCGGCACCGGGTATAGCAGGTTACTCAGATACACAAACGCCCTGAGAGGAAGAAGAGGGGTGATGAATTATGGGAGGCTTATTTCTTTAAAAAAAAAAAAAAAAGCAAGCCATTTTTAAGTCTGCGCTGACCGACCTGCCGACCAGACGGAACCAGGGGAAGCGGTCGTAGAAGGGGTCGCCACCTGTCAGGGCGTGGTCACAGTCCTCCACGGCGCTGCTGGGCAGCTCGGCGGCACGGTCGTACATTTCTCTCATCAGGTCCAGCCTCTGCCTGCAGGTGGTGCCACAAACAGGAAGGAACACAAATGCATGCTGAGTAATCACCAACAAGATTCACATTCACATTGATTGATTGATTGATTGATTTCAGGTTAAAAGCAAACAAAGAAGAAACTATACAGCAGGTACACAGCAAAGGGCTTAAAGGCAAGTTGTTTCTATAAAGAATTTGGACCAAATAACATTTATTCAAGAGTTCCTTTGGACAACAACTGCTCTGTCCATCCCAAACTGTATCTGTATACCTGAGCTTTTCCAGAGTCCAGTAATGTGTGGCTCCGTTCTTTTGATCTTGCACCTCCACGGCTACTATCGTCTGAGGGAAGGGACGTTTCTCCCTCTCTTTGGCCACGCTGGGGGGCAGCAGGTCCGGAGGCAGGGGCGAGTAGAGAGTGTCTGTCAGCAGGACGAACTGGAACTGAACCTGTGGTGGGGACATAAAATTTATAGAAGAATTTGCTTGTTTATGTTGTGTTGCATCACCTGCAGAATCCATAACTGTGACACTGCATGTGCAGCTATGCAGACATAATCAGATAGCTGCATTAGGCCAGACCAAACAGGTTTATTTATCTTACTGGACCACAGCACCGTGTTTAGCAGGATGATCAAAGCATGAAGGGATCACCGCAAGAAGCTATACTGGTGCTCAAGGAAGGAGTTTTCATTCATTTTTGTACACTAGCAAATATGTAAAATTCAAGTGGATATTCAATAATTTCCCCACATGACATTAAACTATTGCTGAAATTTCATTTTATAAAAAATGTTTTAGGCAAATTTTTTGACGAGTGATCAAATATTTAAAATGGTTAAATATTTTTCCTTATGCAAATTAGGAAGAAATTAAGCAAAATGTTTAAGACTGGGGTCTACAATCTCTACAACGGAAAGAACTATTTTGAGCTATATTAGGCCAAAATAATCTGCATGAACTCGCAAAGCATATTACACTGGCCTGTCAACATGAGTAATTATTGAGCAGTTTCTACTTTAATATGCAAATTTAAATTATTATTATTAGCTTTTTCTTGTAAATGAGTTTTTTCCTCATAAATGTGAATTTTTTTTTATGCAAATTTGAGAGGGATTTTCTCTAAATTTGTAACTACTGTAATAAATTTGTGAGGGGCTTTCTTTTTTATAATTTGCCGTTTTCTTCTTGGGAATATGCATTTTTTCATATAAATTAGTTTCTGTCGTAAATTTTCAGTTTTTGTTGTAAATTTTATTTTTTTCTCTTATAAATTTCCAGCTTTTTTTCATAGTAAATTTGTGAGGCCTTTTTTTGTCAAAATCACAGGAAGCCACTGGTTATTGCTAAACGAGCTCTGTGTAGCTCACACAGGAACCACTGCTGACACGGTTACACAGGGGCGGGCATCACAACCAGCTGGCTAAGTGAATGGCGGGAGCAAGAGTGGGATAAGACTTTGACATGGTGAATCCAGAACCTCCCACCCCTGCAATCACTAGAGAAACACTTATTTCACGTAAATAATAACCTACCTTTTTCTTCAGCTCCACACTGATGGCATTGGCCTCCTTGAGGAAGATGGCGTTGCCCCAGAGCAAATCCCTGAGCGAAGTGAACTGGTAAAAACGCCACTTCCTGAATGCCCACAGAGCCAGCTCTGTCTCATGCTTAGTCCACGGCACTGGAGATCAGATGAAGTCAGAAGTCATTTTGTTTTTAAACTAAACAGCCCCATAATATACTGTAGATAATCATTTTAAGGAGTAACAGTCCAACCTTCTTCTTCGGGCTCCTCCTCTTCCTCGGGTGACTCCAGATAGCGAGAGTCCACCTGCCTCTGCAGAGCCTCCAGTTTACTCTCATAGTCCTGAAGGGAAACGAATTCAAGTCAGGGCGCTAAATATACAACAGAAGCCTGAAATCTCAAACCCAAATGATGCTGATGATTATCACTATCTTAACAATGAAACTAGTACTCACCAGCCTCTGCTGTTCTAAAAGGTTACTGGCTTCCTCTCTTTCTTTGCGGTACTGATCCTCGAGCTCCTGAAGCCTGCAATATACGATTCCCGTTAATATCAATAAAGTTGGCATTTCAAACTAATAAAGGAAACCTCTAAACTCAAGGTGCAACAGGGTAACATAATGTGCAATAAGAACTCAGTATAATTTAACTGTAATTTAATGGGGCATGCAACGTTTCTACTGTTTTTGCTGCTGTTACTATTCTTTTTGTTACAGTATTTAACACAGTATACAAATATATACATATGTCAACTGTGCAGTGTATATATGCATGTGTGAAAGATAATGTCATTTTTTTAGATACTGCACAGCAAATTTCATTACACGTTTCAACAATGACAATAAAAGCTATTCTGTTGTAACACCTAATATAATGGACCTCCTGCACAATATAGAGGGACGTACTTCCACTTTTTGCGCAACCTCATATTTTAATTGAAAGGCTCCTGCAACAGTTTGATTTGAGTAATAATCTGGTGGGTTGGATTCTGGATTTTTTAACCAACAGGACACAGAGAGTAAGGGTCAATGGTACATTGTCTGACCAAAAGTGCTCTTCTACTGGCTCTCCTCAGGGGTGTGTGTTGTCACCACTACTCTTCATCCTGTACACAAACATGTGTCGGAGCAGACATGACAACAGACACATTATAAAGTATGCTGATGATTCAGTTGTTGTCAGTCTCCTCCAGGATGGTGAGAGTGGCCACGGCCCAGTAGTTGATGATTTTGTTCACTGGTGTGAGGATTCCTACCTGCAGCTGAATACGACAAAAACTAAAGATATGATTATTGACTTTAGGAGGAAAAGTCCCAGGCACGAAGTCACCGTACTAAAAGGCCAGACCACTGAATGTGTACAATCCTACAAATATCTTGGGACAATTATTGATAGTAATTTAAACTTTGAAGAGAACTGTGAAAGGGTGTGCAAAAAGGGTCAGCAACATTTGCATTGTTTAAGGAAACTTGCATGCTTCCAAATTGACCGAACCATAATGACATTGTTTTATCGGGCTTTTATTGAATCTGTTTTATCCTTTTCTTTAGTGTCATGGTTTGGCCAGATAAAACAGAAACAGAGGAAATCCTTGGATCAGGTAGTTAGATGGTCCAGTCGTTTGCTTGGTGAGTCACAGCTGAGCCTGACATCCCTGTACACCAGACAAGTACAGAGGATGGCTACCTCCATTTTAAATGATGACTCCCACCCTTTGCACTGCCACTTTCAGCTTCTTCCCTCCAGACGGAGGTTTGCTGTCCCAAAAAGTAGAACCCAGCGCTACAAAAACAGCTTTGTTCCTGCTGCTGTTAAAGAGTTGAACAAGATGGAACAATATATTGCACATAATTTAGTTACCTATTTTTTTCCACAATATCTTTATTGAACCTTTTTTTTTTTTTTTTTAACAAACATGATACAAACAATCAAACACTAACACTAAAGTACTACAAAAAAAAAAAAATGCACTAAAAACACCAACAACCACCAACAAAATCAAGTCTTCAACAATGCTCCTCTGTTTAGTCTAGACAATCCAATACATAAGTATACATATTATGTTCACCAGTTTGGAATTTACAAGGTCCACACACATCATTCACCTTCTTCTTCAAGAGTTATGTTTAAATTTTTTACATAATCAATAAAAGGTCTCCATATATTCTCAAACACAATTTCCTTTGATTTTAGTATATATGTTATTCTTTCTAATGGAAGGTTTGTTAACATCTGTCTTAACCACTGAGTCACATCTGGTCTATGAGTCTTTTTCCATAATAGTGCAATACATTTTTTGGCATTAAGCAAACTGAGGTCTATGAATGTTCTTTCACTTTTATTAAAATTATGCTTTTCTGGGTACAGACCCAACAAAAACAGTTTAGGATTCAATATGATTTGTTTTGAGATTATTTTTTCAATTGTTACCCTCACCTCTTCCCAAAACATTCTTATTAATCTACATTCCCATAAACAATGAAATAGGGTTCCTTTACTTTCCATGCATTTTGTGCATGTATCTGGTATATTTTTGTTATATCTATTTAACTCCTCCGGTGTAACATACATCCGCATTAACCATTTGAAATGTATCAATTTAAGGCGTGCATTTATTGATTTGGTTTGAGCTTCTGTACAAGCCAATTCCCATTGTTCCTCTGAAATTTCAATTTGCAGATCTTCTTTCCAGTAGTTTAATCTTTTCAGTGAATTTTCACTTGAAGATAGTGTCAGTGAGTTATAAAACTCTGAAATAATACCCTTTCTTTTACTATCTTTCATCATCATTTTTTCCAAGGATGAATAAATAGGTCGAGTGAGAGCTTTATTTTGATTTGATCGAATAAAGTTTCTAAGTTGAAGATATTTAAAAAAATGTGTTCTATTGAGATTAAATTTGATCCTCAGCTCTTCAAAAGACATTATGTTGTCTGCACATGGCAAATATAAATCCTGAATCTTTTGTATCCCTTTTAAATTCCATACTTTAAATACAGCGTCCGCTCTCCCTGGTTTAAAATATTGATTACCCCATATTGGACTAAATTGTGACAATAACTGTGGTTCTTTTAAATAGTTTTTAGCTTCACACCATATTTTGATCATATGCTTTACAAATGGATTTTTAACTTGTTTTTGTAATTTTTTTGCCGAATCTGAGTATATGAATATGGGAAGAGGTAAAGGTAAATTGTATGATTCCATTTCAGTCCAGTGAGGGAGATCATTTGATGAAAAATAATATGTCATAGACCTCAGTTGTGCCGACCAATAATACAACATAAAATTTGGACATTTCAGACCTCCACGATCAAATGGTAAATATAATAAAGACAAACGTAATCTAGCCCTCCTGTTGTTCCATATAAATTCCACTAACTTTTTTTTTATTCTTGAGAATAGATCTAAAGGTGGTGATAAGGGAATGTATTGAAATAAATAAAGTATTTTAGGTAAAATATTACTTTTAAGTATATTGATTCTCCCGATCATCGACATTGGTAGTGACATCCATCTCTGAGTTAACTCATTGATATCTGACATTAAGGCTTCATAGTTGACACTGGCGACTGATTCTAGCTTAGGCATAATTTGGATTCCTAAATATTTAAACTGATTTACAACATTGAATTGATTTACCTCAGGGGCTGGGTAATTTCTCTGGGTCTCATTTAGCATTAATATTGAAGATTTAGTTTTATTTATTTTATATCCTGATATTTCCCCAAAATTCTTTATTAAATTCAACAAGGTTGGAATTGATTTTTTTAGATTCGACATAAACAAAATTATGTCATCGGCGTACAGGGAGATTTTATGTTCTGTTGGTCCAACTTTAATTCCATATATTTGTGAATGTAAACGTATCGCTATCGCTAAAGGTTCAATTGCCATAGTAAACAGTAAAGGTGAAAGTGGACAGCCTTGTCGACATCCTCTATTGATCTTTATTGGTTTTGAAATATTGTTATTTGTTAGGATTTCTGCTGTAGCATTATTGTATATTATTTGAACCCATTTTATGAAATTATTTCCAAGTCCAAACCTTTGTAGGACTTCAAAAAGAAAGGGCCATTCAACTCTATCAAAGGCCTTTTCGGCGTCCAATGATAGGAGAGCTGTATCCGGTGCTTCTTTATTAAAATAAATAATATTAAATAGTCTTCTTACATTATGGAAGCCTTGTCTACCCTTTATAAAGCCATTCTGATCTCGATTAATAATATTTGGTAAAATTTCTTGTATTCGTCTTGCTAAAATTTTACAGATTATCTTAAGGTCGGCGTTTAATAGGCTTATTGGTCTCATATTTTCACATTTATTAGAGGGCTTACCTGGTTTTGGCAGCAGTATAATTAAGGCATTATTTATGTATGATGGTAAATTATTATTTTGAAATGCTTCTAAAACCATTTCCAAAAAAGGTTTTATTAATTTATTCTTAAATTTTTTATAAAGGTCAACTGGAAGACCATCTGGTCCTGCACTTTTTCCTGATTTCATATTATCAATGGCTAGCCCAACTTCTTCTTGACTAATTTTAGACTCCAATATCTCCCTGTTTTCATTTGGAATACACGGTATAGATAGTTCGTTCAAAAACCCATTTAGTTTTGTTAAATCAGGTTCATTTTTGGTATCATATAATTTTTCATAGTAATCTCTAAAGGCTCTATTAATTTCTAAAGGATCTATAACTACCTGTCCATTACTTATAATACTGGTAATTGGTGTTTTAATTTCCAATTGTTTAATCTGCCATGCTAATAATTTTCCTGATTTTTCACCTTGTTCATAAAAAGATTGTTTCAATCTTAGAAGACTCGAGGCAGCTCTATTCGCTGATTTTTTGTCGTATTCAGCTCTCAAAATCAGTAATTCATTCTCCAACCTTGGGTCACTTCCTGCATACACTTTTTCCTGAAGATTTTTTATTTTATGTTCCAATTTAGCTCTCTCCTCTCGAGTCTTCTTAGATTTTGATCCTGTATAACTAATAATATGTCCCCTAATAAAAGCTTTGAAAGCCTCCCACTTTACACATGCTGATGTTTGTGTAGTATTGATGTCAAAGAACTCGTCTATCTGTTTTTCTATATACTTGACAAATTCCTCATCCTGAAGCCATTTATGCTGAAATTGCCATCTACCTGATTCCTTTATCAATTTTTTATCTACATATATTAGACAACAGGGTGCATGATCAGAGATCACGATGTTATCATAAAAGCAGTTTTGAATCTTGGACCTTAATTCTGTGGAAATCAAAAAATAATCAATACGTGAGAATGTCTTGTAGGTACTGGAATAACAAGAATAGGCTTTAACTTGTGGTTTCATTTCTCTCCATATATCTAACAATCTCAATTCTTTCATAAAATGATTAATAGTCATCCTACATCCAATGTGCGTACAATCCAGTCCTGTTGATCTATCCACACCTGGATTCAATGTACAATTAAAATCCCCTGCTATTATATGTTGCCCTGTAAGTGATGATAAGATGAGAAATAAATTAGCAAAGAACTTCTGGTCATCTATATTGGGACCATATAAGTTCACAAGATTTATATTTTCTAATAGCAAAGAACCTTGAATGATTACATATCTTCCAAATTTGTCTCCAATTACATTTTTCACTTGAAAAGGAACTGATTTATGTATGAGAGTCATAACTCCCCTGGCTCGGGATGAAAATGAAGAGGTGAATACACTTCCCTGCCATCTACTCCTAATTCTTTTAACATCCTCCTCTATCAGATGAGTTTCTTGTAAAAACACAATTCTTGAACCCATGTCCTTTATTTTATTCATAACTTGTTTAAGTTTTTTTAAATTTTGTAGACCTCTGCAATTCCATGAAGTTAAATTAAGATTAACACTTTGGTCCATGATCAATAGAGAGTTTGGGATTACCTTGCAGTGTAAACATGCTCATACAGAGAAGCAAAAACATGAGTGGTTGAACATTCATCCTACAAACTACACACAAACAAATTTCCCCTTCCCACACTTGTGGCAAACCCCCCAAAATCAAAAGAAAAATTCTGTCTCCCGATATAGCCATCGACCGTTCCACACCCACGGGGAACAGCCTAAGCCACTCCTTCTTCATCCTCCCAATCACCCTAACTCTACTGCTTTTAATGACGTAACATTAACTCTCCTCTGTAGTTTTCCAACTTAACTCCAAAATTTTTAACAACTTTGTACATCATAGTTTTTTTTTTTTTTTGTTTGTTTTGTTTTTGTTTTGTTTTTTTTAATATATAATACAATCTATATTTTGTAAACTTACTATTTACTTCAAGTCAGTCAGATGCCTGTGCAAATGCTTAATTATTCTACCTTATATTTTGTTCATGCTTAGCTCCCACCAGTCTCTTCTTCTTCTTTGATCTTCTTGATGAACTCCTGCGCCTCCTCTGGGGTCTTGAAGATGTGGGTTCTGCCCTCATACGTGGTCAGCAGTCTCGCAGGATAGATTACACCATGACGAATCCCAAGGTTGCGCAGCTCCTTACGTACGGGATCAAACTGCTTCCTCAATTGCTGGATTCCTGTGGCCAAATCTGGGTAGAACCGCACCTGCTGGTCCTGGTGTTTAATCTCTCCTTTAGCACGTGCAGCGTTGAAGATCTTCATCCTGTCTCTGTTGCTTAGAAACTTCATAATTAAGGTCCTCGGCGGTCCCTTATCTCTCCGTGGGCCAATACGATGTGCTTTTTCCAGAACCACTGCTGATTGCAACTCCTCGCTGCCCAGCACCTCCGGAATCCACTTTTCCAGAAAGGAACATACGTCCCGACCTTCTGATTCCTCTGGAAGACCCACCAGCCTCAAATTATTCTGTCTCGACCGAGATTCCAAATCCAAAATATTATCTTCCAGAGATTTATTTTTTTTTTCCAAAGTGCGCACCTTTAATTGAAGACGGGTGACGTCATCTTCAGCACTAGCGAGACGGAGCTCCATCTGCGCCGTTCGTTCTACACAGTCACCCAATTCCTTTCTTATTCCTTCCAGCGCTGTCATAATCCCATCAAATCTAGAGGAAAAGTCCGCTCTCATTGAACTCATGGCAGCCATCAGCGCATCTGCGCCATTCCCCGCAGAAATCGCACCGCCGCCAGCCTCCTCCGCCATATATGGAGCCTTGTTTGCTGCGTCACAGACCTGAAAGTCCGTTAATTTGGACTGTTTCGGCGGCTCGCTTTTTCCTTTTCCTGGTTTTCCAGCCTTAGGCTTCGCCGACATATCCTCGCCCAAATGCTGGGATACGTTCTGTCCCAAATGAGAGAGTTATTTGCCGATTTTTTTCTCCAGGAGCAGAGCAGAGCGAGACACGTCCGTCCTACGTGGCAGCCATAACCGGAAGTCCATTTAGTTACCTATTTATTAATTTTATTTTATATTTACTTATTTTGTAGGTTTTTTTATTTGGGTTCTAAATCTTTTATTGGGTTTTAGACTTCTGAGTTTTTAACCTCTTTGACTAGTCTTTAACTTTTTAATATGACTCTTCTCTCTTATCTCCTTGTTTTTTTCTCTTATCTCTTTGTTTTTTTCTCTTATCTCTGTCCTATGTCCTGATTGGTGGAGCCTTGAGTACTTTTATCATGTTTATAGTCACCTTCATGTGTGCCTGTGTTTGTGTCCATGTTGAATGTAATTGTGGTTTGTAAATATGGATGTCACCTGACTGCAAAACAAATCTACCTACAGGTACAAATAAAGTAACCTGAACCTGAACCTGAACCCATCAGTCCGCTTCCAGTTAAAGCCAAACAGTATTATATTTGCTCACTATCAAATCAAATCAAATCAACTTTATTGTCATATTGCTGTACATACAACTGTAGTGCAGACAAGATGAAATTGCGTTTCTCTCGGCATCCATATAAATAGAAGCAGCATGATTTAAGACACACTCCCACATAGCTTCACCCCCCCCCACCCCCCCATCCATTCACACATCCCTGAGACATACTTGGGAAAAAAACTAACTAACTATAATATACAAATAATATACAAAATGTCCGTAGGTGCAGTAGTGTGTATGAGAGATTCCGGGTCAACTGTTCAGCATCCTGACAGCTTGTGGAAGGAAGCTGTTGATCAGCACTACTTGAAAGCACTACTTAGTGCTTTCTCATCAGTAAATCAACTGACAGTTCGTTTGTAGAGTTTGTCTTTCACACTGTGATTGTTTTTGTAATTGTACCGTCTGCTATCTGATTGTTAGCCTGCTTAGCTTAGCATAGCACATTCCAAATATACCACTGCATGGGTTCTAATGGACCTGTGAAATACACCTAAACATATCTAATTCCCATTTATCTGGCTTATTTTAATATTAACTTGTGTATGCAGCACCCCTGGGTCACTGCTGTTACTGTTAATTTTAGTAATTATTGTTGTTAGCCTGGTTAGCTTCCAGTTGCTAGTGTGTTGTTGGTTATCTTATTAAACTTTGACTGACTCCCTTTTTTCTTTCTAAATTTTGTTGCTTTTTACCTATGTTCTCCTCATTTACCCTGAGCATACATCTGTGTTTATATTCATGAGCAAATGAGTGAATGTGAAACTGTATTTGTAAGACGACTAAATAAAGTTAATAACAACGTAACAGCAATTCTGTGCAAAAGTTAAAAAACAGTCCTTACCATATCAACCATTAGTAATACGTTCCCCAGGTTCATTTAAGCAAACACAATGTTATTAGGTCAAAGTATAATAAGAGAATTAATAGCACATTAGCAACTGGAAGCTAACCAGGCTGGCATCAATAACTGCTAAATGTAATGGTAACAGCAAGAACTGAGGGATGCTGTGCACACAAGTTAATATTAAAATAAGCAGATTAGAATTGGGAGCCAAGTATGTTTCGATGGGTTTCACAGGTTCATGAGAGCCCATGGCATGCAGTAGTATTGAGAATTGATAAGTGATGTAAACATGATATCCACGCTATGATTAGCTAACTGGGCAAACAAATAGCAAATAGGATGATTATAAAAATCATATAATCAAAATTTGAGGCATAAACTCTATATACAAAAAACGAACTGTCAATACACCATTTCCAATATGTACAACAATAAGCGGAAGTGGATAAATTGATTTATTGACTATAAAGCTTTAAGTAGTGAGCAAATATAATGCTGTTTGGCTTTGACCGGTAGTGAACTGACAGGTAGTGCAGAAAGCGGAAAGTACATCACGCTACATTGTGCAAGAGGTCCATTAAAGATACACAAATATACTGTAAATGGCATCATTTTATCACTGTACACACAGACCTCTGCTCCATCTCCTGCTTCATGTCTATGCCTTGTTTCTCCAGCAGTTCCCTCTGAGCGAAGGCCCAGTCGACGGGCTCCACTGGCGTCTCGGCACACGGTGTCCGTTCCCGTTCCATTCGAGCCTGCTCGGGGTCGTTGAAGCGAAACACGTGGCTCTTGCCCATGATGATACGGTTCCCTTAAAAGTGCAAACAGAAGAAAAAAAATCTTCCCCGAGTTTGTTTCACTCATGTTACGCTGATGAGAAAAACTCTGTTTCCTCTTCCTGTTGAGTAGTTATGACCGGTGTCAGACATACCAGATCGTAGGATAATGGAGGAGGTCACTCTCTTTCCGTTCACATATATCTCAGCTCCCTCGCACGGTTCAAGGATCACACATCCTGTTCAGAAAAAATGAATTAAAATGACAAAAAAAAAATGAGCTGATATTGATTTTCAAGGGAAAGCTTATTTGTAGCCAGTATTTAGATTTGTAATTTCACACATCCAGCTACACAGAGCCCATCCAGCCCTCACCTTCTCCCTGCGGGCCAGTGGTGCTGCTGAAGGAGCAGTGTTCATCTTTGATAAAATGACCACTGAGAACGATGTCTTGGCGTGTTTTGGCATTATCTCTGCCAACTCTGTGGGAAGAAAAGACATATTTGTAGAAACAACGCAACACCTGTTTGGTCTCCGACTGTTAAGTGTGTAGCTTTTTTACTTTGTGATGCCGTCTTTGATGTAATACAGTAGACACTCGGACATCAGCGGGTCCTCGTTCAGGTTCACCAGATGGGGGGTCTAAAACAAAAAAACAGGGAAATGGGTATGGACATTTGTCTGAGAATAAACAGGTCTTTGTATAGATGTTTTTATATGAATGTGAAACCTTGCAAAGCACCTTACCTTTTTGGGGGAGAAGACGCCAACAGTGCCTCCATCTTCTCTGATGGCAACACCCATCTCTGCCAGCAGGGCCTCTCTGCAGGGACACAGACAGATCAGGACACATAATAATGCAATATCTACCAATCTGATTTCAATGAAATTTGGTGGCACAGTCACATTATGGCGTTAATAATAATGATAATAATAATACTTTTTCCCCACTTTTGTAAAATTGTGAGACAGTTGGATTTATTTTTTCTTTAAATTCTCAGAAAATTTTGAATTGAACTTGAAAAAAATTTTTGCTATACATAAGAAGATGGAATCCACACTGCAAAAACCTCAGTGAGATGAAATATCTTAAGTAGGGCTGCAACGACTAGTCGACAAATAGTTGACGGCAAAATTCGTCGACAATTAATTTAGTAGTTGACATGTCATTAGTGACATCATCGTGTGTATCCCACGGCATGCAATGCCACGCTAAGCAATGTTCCACCGTAGCCAATTGAAGTAGCTCGGAGTGAGACATCATGCTTTTCCCAGCTCTTTGGTGCGCTGACAGAGCATGCGTGCTAGTGAGCGGGAACAGAGCAGGGGAAGCAGCACCATGATGGAGGCTGAAGCGGCGCTCACGCAAAACAAACGTTCCAAAGTTTGGGAACATTTTGTACATGACAGCCAACAAAACTGTTCAGTGCAAACTCTGTAAAGTGAGCCTTGTGTACCATGGGGCCACTACGGCGAAGCACGAGCATTTGAAGAGGAAACACGTTTTAGAAGAGTCAGACACCCCTTGGTAAGATAATTAGTTCCCATGCTAGTAGCTCTCTCAGAGTCAATTCTAAACATGACGGTCAAAGACATGAGGCCACATTCCATGGTTGACGGGGAAGGTTTATAACAAATGATTCACCAGATCAACCCTGAATATGCACTGCCATCCAGAACCCATTTCACCCACTTGATGGAGAAGAAATATGAGAAAATCCCTTACAAACATAAGGGATTTTCCCTCTCACGCGCACAGACACACACACACACACACACACATTTAACAAATGTTCAATGTTATGCATTGTTTGTCACGCACAAAATGCACTTTAAGAAAAAAATGTTTATTTTATTGCTGATTGCAATTCTTATTGTTGCTGTTCAACAAATGCTCTATTTTTTAAAAGGAAAATGTTTTATTTTTTGCAATAAAAAGAAATGACAGATTTTTTTGTGCAGTTCTTAATGACTAGTTGACTAGGCATTCCCTCCAGAATTTCGTGGGATGTTTTTATGATTGTTGTGGCCCAAAAAGCCTGAATTTGTGGGAGCTTTTTTTAAAAAGTTGCGATAAAAGTTGCAATGTTTTGAGAGTTGTTTTTTTTTTTTTTTTTGCACTAAAAGTTGCGAGAAGAATTATACATTTTAATTTTTTTAAGATGGTTTTTTTATTGGCAGAACCCTCATTTGGAAAACTCTGTACGGTCCCCAACCACTTGGTACCGAGTGGAGATGAAAAAATAAATGAATTTATTCTGTTGCTCTGTAGTGTCTATAAAAGTCTGTGTTTTTCTGAAAAAAAAAAAAAATTATAGACAATATTCTCTCTCTTTCCGTGCCTAACTCCTACCTGTCTGTCTGCTGCACGTCTAGACACACATCTTTCATTTACGGCACGGGGGGCTTGTCCATGTCCAGACTGGAGATTCACAGTTTTAAAGCTCATTGACAAGACGTAGTAATGATTTTACTTCTAAAGATGTATAAAATGTTCAAACACTGGCTGTAGTGTTAGATTTACTCGTTTTGTTTGTGGTTTTATGGCATCTCTCCTCACGCGCGCTCCCGCGATGGGGTGCTTTTAGGGCAGGCAGATGTTTTTCAACACAAATCCAGCACTTCGTACACACAGTCAGGATGGAGACGTGGTGAGATGTCCACCGGCAGGCTGGGGGAGATGGAGGAAGGGACGGTGTTGGAAACCTCATGGGTGGGTGTTTTTTTTTTTAAATCATACACTGTTTTTGCTGATGTGCTCCGTTAATACTCACTGTAAACACAGAAGTGAACGAACGCAGTGCAGCGATGCATTTGACTGATTAGACTGAGCATTTGCGTGCCAGTCAGAGACATATTTGATTGGTGAAACTGGTGGAAGTTAACGAGGATTGGCCAAAACTGTGGGAAAGTTGCGGTTATTGGACAAAGTTGCAAGGTCGTGCAATAGTTGCGCTGATTGGCTGATTTTGCATGAATTGATGTGATCGCAACATCGTGGAATCCTGGAAGGACTGACTAGTCATTACAATAGTCGGCCACTGGTCGACTATTGACATAGTCATTAGTTGCGGTTCTAAAATCAAGGCTACATAGACTTGTTTTTTTTCTGACAGGATATTTATTTTTTGTATGCAGTATTTATGTAACTGCATTTCAAGGCAACTTTTCTTATTCTGTCGGCAGATATTTATGCTCATTTTAAAGTATTGTACATCATTTACTTCTTGTTTTTGAAAGCTGAGTTTTTTTAGTGTTTGGCCCAATTTGCACAACAACAGGAAATGTTTTCGCCGGCTACATGAAGCAAGATCACCAACCTTAGCTAGCAGTTTAGCACTGCTATTCGCTAGCATAGCACATGAAGTTTCTAAAGTCAGCAGATGTCCATGTTGTAGATTAACATTAGATTCATTCTGGATCTGCATTCATGTTTTACCTCTCCATTCGGATGGCCTCCGTACGCCGCAGCTTCTCCTCCCATGTCTCATTCAGCTCGGCAATGATTTTCTCTGTTTCCTGTTAGCAAAGTTGGAACACATTTTCAAACTCAAATAGTAGCTTTGATCATTCTGTTGTAAAACTTCTACCCTTTTGTTTCATGTTTCATGTCTACATCTCCCCACCTTGAGCCTTTCGATGGCCTCTTCACTTGCGGGGCTGAAAATGCGATCGTGAATGTTGCTGATGGATCCAGCTCGACTGGACAGGGCCGAGATTGAGGGTGAGGGGCTCATTCCCGTCATGGCGTTGGTCACTGTGGAGAGATCACCCCTTTGATTGACAGCCTGGCGATTATTCACAAAGTTCTTGTAATCGCACAGGTCTGCCAGAGAGAGAGGCGTTGCATGGAAGAGAGCGAGGAAGGTAGGAGCAGACGCAAGGTATTTAAGGAAAGACATCAGGGATACAAAGGGACATGCAGGGATACAGATTAAAAGGAAAAGAAACAGGGGAGCAACAGGGAGGAATACAAAAAAGAAGAGAAAGCTCAAATAATGGATCAAAGAAGCAGAGGTCTTTTGCTTACCAAAGGCATTGCAGAGAGAAAAGAGCAACTTAAACCTATGAAGCATGGTATCAAATAGACTAAAAGCTAAAGAACAGATTATTTTTTTATCTGCAGCAAGCTTGCAAGCAGCAAGATTAATGAAAAAGTGAATTTAAATTATAGTTAAATCACTACAATGCATATAGATCAAATACAAAGTGTATTTTGAGAAGCATGTGGTGATGTTTCCATACAGTTCTGAACAGCCCTTCGTAGCACAGCTCCTGTGAATGCAGGCCCCTGAGCAACCGAGTTAAATTACAGTAGTACGCCACACACAGAGAACCAGATTACAAAGAAAGCAATCTAAAATGGCCTCCTTCTAGTTAGTGAGTTCTTTCATGGTCACACTGGCTACGTTCACATTACAAGCACTTTACGCAAATCACTTTCAGTAAAGTGTCACATATCTGATTTTTTAGAACTGTCTGAATGCCCAGATCTATTTTTTTACCTCAACTCTGCATCACCTTCGTATGAGGTCCTAGATCGGCTATAGTATATGCAAGAAATGATGATGTGACTTAAATGAAAACACATCAGAGGCCGTGCAACTTTTTGCCTCTGCCAATGTGTGGGGCACTGATATCATTGCTCATCATTGTTGGTGTCATCCACGTTTTTACCAACCAGACCGTCAGACCGCCAGCAGCTTCATTCTAGCTTGATGAAATCACCACAAGACCGCTTAAATCTTCTGAGCACTGACCTTGACCTTGAGCACAACCTAGCTGCAGATCCACCCGAGGATCATTGTGCAGGAGTTTGTGGAACATTAGGGCAATTACCTAGAAGGGATACTTATTTTTGTGAAATCATACATGCACAGCTCTCCTGACCTTTGATGTTGGCCTTGACCTTGAGCACAACCTTGATACAGCCCCACCTGATGATCACTGTGCATGAGTTTGTTGAGAATTAGGGCAATTGCCTAGGAGGAGTATTGATTTGTCTGAAATCACTCAAGTGTTCAGATCTCCTGATCTTTCACTGTGACCTTGACCTTGCACACAACCTCAATGCAGACACACCTGAGGATTTTTGTAAGTACGTCTGGTGACCATTTGGGCAACTGCCTAGGAGGAGTAGCAATTTTTGTGAAATCTTGTAAGTGCCCAGATCTCCTGACTTTTGACAACCTGGATGCAAACCCACCAGAGGATCATTGTGAGTGACTTCAGAGAACACAAGGGCAAATGCCTAGGAGGAGTAGCGATTCCTGTGAAATGTGGATGACAGATGGACGAACAACAGATAGTGTCACTGCATTAGCTCCTTTACGTTTCACCAGAATGAGCTTAAAACTGAAAAGAAAAAAGGAGGCCATTTTATGGAATTCTTTATAAAAAGATTTAACAGCATATATAATCTTTGGATTGCTCTGCATATTTATTGCAGGCTTTGCTATATTCTTATCAAAAATTAGCATTATCTAACTGCACATTTATATTCTTGGGATGATTAGTTTAGTTTGGCCTCTGGTGTGGTGGAGGATAAAAGCTAGCTCTGGATTCATTTCCCTTAGCCGCAAAGAGCAAGCTTGTTCGAGTTATACACACATTTCAAACCAGCGATGACAGGACCAGTGCAGCGATACGCTGATAGGACACAGGAGAGAAGAGACTGAGTGTGAGCGATAATCTTCTGTCATCAATGTACAGAGAGAGAGAGAGAGAGAGAAATTCTGCATAAAAAGCTCCAACTGCCAGTTTTCTGTGCATCAGGGTGCCTGTGCATGAACAATTAGGATGAAACTCACTCTCTATGATGTCTCCCAGGCCCTGTGCATACAGCAGATCTTTGAGACGAGCCACCTCCTCTTTGAGCTCACGCACCAGGCGGTTGTTGGGGTCTTCATTGATAACGGCGTTGCAGCGGATCTGTTTGGCACGATCAGCATACCTGAACAAACATACGTAACCCTCCATAATGACAAACTATACAGCACGATTCCTCAACCTTCTTCAGACTGAATCACACCAACCAGACAATAGAAAACATAAAGTCAGGGGGCAAAAATAGAGAAACATACTGGAATCTTTGAATATATTTTGATCACAGAACCACAGTTGTGCTTGAAAGTTTGTGAACCCTTTAGAATTTTTTACATTTCTGCATAAATATGACCTACAATATCATCAGATTTTTACACAAGTTCTAAGAGTAGATAAAGAGAACCCAGTTAATTATAAAACAAAAATATTTTACTTTTTCATTTTACTGAGAAAAATGATCCAATACTGCATATCCGTGAGTGGCAAAAGCCTGTGAACCTCTAGGATTAGCAAGTAATTTGAAGGTGAAATTAGAGTCAGGTGTTTTCAATCAATGGGATGACAATCAGGTGTGAGTGGGCACCCTGTTTTATTTAAATAATCTTTTATTTAAAGATCTATCAAAGTGTCAACACATTTTTGTTGAAGTGTATCTTGGCACGAACAAAGGAGATTTCTGAGGACCTCAAAAAAAAGGGTTGTTGATGCTCTTCAGGCTGGAAAAGGTTACAAAACCATCTCTAAAGAGTTTGGACTCTACAAAACCACAGTAAGACGGATTGTGCATAAATGGAGGAAATTTAAGATTGTCTAATGTTAATGCTCACGAGTCCACCATCAGGAGAACACTGAACAACAATGGTGTGCATGGCAGGGTTGCAAGGAGAAAGCCACTGCTCTCCAAAAAGAACATTGCTGCTCATCTCCAGTTTGCTAAAGAGCATATGGACAAACTTGAAGGCTATCGGAAAAATGTTTTGTCACCAAAATAGAACTTTTTGGTTTAAATGAGAAGTGTTATGTTTGGAGAAAGAAAGACACTAAATTCCAGCATAAGAACCTTAGCCCATCTGTGAAACATGGTGGTGGTGATATCATGGTTTGGGCCTGTTTTGGCACATTGGAGCCAGGACAGCTTGCCATCATTGATGGAACAATGAATTCTGAATTACACCAGCAAATACTAAAGGAAAATATCAGGACATCTGTCCATGAACTGAATGTCAAGAGAAAGTGAGTCATGCAGCAAGACAATGATCCTAAGCACACAAGTTGTTCTACCAAAGAATGGTTAAAGAAGAATGAAGTTAATGTTTTGGAATGGCCAAGTCAAAGTCCTGACCTTAATCCAACTGAGATGTTGTGGAAGAACCTGAAGTGAGCAGTTCATGCGAGGAAACCCACCGACATCCCAGAGTTGAAGCTGTTCTGTACGGAGGAACAAACTAAAATTCCTCCAAGCCGATGTGCAGCACTGATCAACAGTTACCAGAAATGTTTAGTTGCAGTTATTGCTGCAGAAGGGAGTCACACCAGATACTGAAATCAAAGGTTCACAATCTTTTACCTCTCACACAGATGTAATATTGGATCATTTTCTTAAATAAATACATGAAAAAGTAAATATTTTTGTCTCATTTATTTAACTGGGTTCCATTTATCTACTTTTAGGACTTGCATGACAATCTGATGTTTTAGGTCATATGTATGCAGAAATGTAGAAAATTCTAAAGGGTTCACAAGCTTTCAACCACCACTGTATATATATATACTATCCATTTTCCTCAGTAAGTCAGACATTATTTCTATAAAATGCGTTCCAAGTGAAGTGTTAAGCGTAACCATCTTTTATAAAAAAGAGAGAGTTCATAATTTTTACTCACCGAAGAGTACTCAGGGTTTCATCATAATTAATGTCTGCAGGGCTCAGAGCAGCCACCATGGCTGTGCGGGAGTTTCCTCCTATAAACAGCCCAAAAGAAGCGATTCATTATTTTAAACACAGTCCTTTTTTCTGGATCAGGCTATGATTTTGTTGTGTCCACACACCTAAGTTTTCTCTCAGTAGCCATGTCAAAACTGAATCTCTGTAGGGAATAAAACTCTCCACCTTCTTCTTTTTCTTGTTCTGTAAAGAAAATAATCGTTACTCAGAAAAAAAATATGCTGCTTGTTGAATTAAACTGTGATATGCAGTCAGTTATACAAACCTTGTTTGGGGCCGAGTCCTGGAAGAACAAAAAACAAAATGGGTTATTTAAATGACAAAGCGTATCCATTTTCTGCAGTGCACTTTAAACAACGTGTAAAAAATCCTACCACTTCAGCTAAAGCAGAAATAACTTTCCCCAGTGTGGTCAGGGATTTGTTGATGTTTGCTCCTTCCTGCAAATGCAAATTATTAGAAACATTAATTTCATGTTTGTCAGTTCATCAATGAGTAGTTTAGCTGTCAGACACTGAAAAATACAAATTCCACAAGCACAACAGAAACAAAAACGTTCTCTCACCTTCAGTCTTGTTCCTTTAGCTCCAGTCGAGTCGGCCCTCTCACTGCCGGCCAAGTCTACCAGACTGATCTTGCTGACCTGTAATAATAAAACAAAATCATGTATAATATAAAAGTTATGTATAATATTTTTTTTCCAAAGTGAATAAACTCACTGTTGCTATTTTCCGGCTCTGTGTCAGTAAGGCTACAAATTTATCAGATAGCACTACTACATCATAAAAAGTCATAAAATTATTTCTGCTTCATCTCTAATTAATGATTTACTGGCACAAAGATAAAAAAAAAAACCACATTTTCTGTCACTTTTGTGGATTTGTGAGGTGCTACGGTGATTCCGGCCCCGAGTAAAAACCTTTTCCGACGTGTTGTCCGTCTCCATGTCGTGCTTCTTCTGCGTGAAGATGATGTTAAAGACGGCGTGGGAGCGGCTGCTCGTCTCATTCATGTTGGTAGCAGCCACAGTTCTACAGAAAACAGCACCACACCCTCAGACTTCATTTTTCATCAGTCATCCATCCATACACCCATCAACTGAAAATAACAACAAAGTGATTTAACCGTTGTACACTAGATCAGATCACTCTCTCACCTGGCCTTGTTCCCAGAATCCATCAGGTCCTGGATGTCATTGTAGGACGTGACGGCCAGTTTGGACAGATCTTCGACGTAGGGTCCCATCAGAGGGTGCTCTCTGACACGCAGGTTCCCCTTGTTTTTGGGGTTCAGCAGGTCTCGCACACGTTCACAATAGATCTCCATGTAACTCACCTGGTGGGCAACGAAAAATGTTTTACGAGTTTTTAGTCTGTTACTAGAGGTGCTGTGTTGAAACTGAAGAATTACATAAGCGCTGTAGCTTCTGTGAGTTTGTTAAATACAATGTACAGCCTGTAGAAGATTTAAAGTCCCATACTGTGCCTTTTCCAGGGATTTAGTTTAAGTTTTGACATCCTCAAGGACACACACACACAGTTTTCAGTCTGCTCATTAATATTAATTAGCCATGAGGAGTTTGCTACCTTAGAAAACTGAAGGCTGGGATTGTTAATAGATGATGTCATATTATCCAGGAAGAACAATCCTCTAATTTCTTTAACAGTTATCTAAATAAAGGCAGTGTGTATTTCTTTGTGAAGTGAGTATTATAATATTTTACTGGTGTACATGTGATATATGGACGGATTTTAAAAGGATGACATCCACGAAAACACAATTATGGACAATATGGGACCTTTATCTACGCTCACTGGCTACATCAATATGTACACCTGTTCAACTGCTTGTTAATGCAAATATCTAATCAACCAATCACATGGCAGCAACTCAGTGCATTTAGGCAGGTAGCCATAGGGAAGACGAGCTGCTGAAGATCAAACTGAGCATGAGAATGGGGAAGAAAGGTGTCTTAAGCGACGCTGGACATGGTGTGGTTGTTGGTGGAAGACGGGTTGGTGAGCATTTCAGAAAATGCTGATCGACTGGGATTTTCAAACACAACCATCTCTAGAGTTTACAGAGAATGGTCTGAAAAAGAGAAAATATCCAGTGAACAGCAGTTCTCTGGGACCAGATGCCTTGTTGATGTCATAAATATATATTTTCAAGAAAATACAGTTTAATTCTGGAACTTTCTAAAAGATTTGGAGATGTATTATTTTTTAAAAAAAAATTAATGAAAATGTCATCAATTTGACCTTTAAGGAGAAGCATCATTAAGCACAGGTTGGCCAACATAAACAAAAGGTCACATTTGTCATCACTCACCTCCACAGAGTAAGACATGCTGTTGTCATTATTGCTGTCATTGATCTTAGTGAAAAGGTCCTCACAAAGCTAGAAGATAAAGAAGCAGCTGTCAGTTTACAACTTAAAACGAGCATGTGAAATGTAAACATCCATTTTTTTCCTTCAAGTAATTCAATAACTTTGTTTACTCTATTCACACTGATGAAGTCTATGACAAGTCCAGAATATATTTGTGATTACCAGAGGAATGATTCCCTGCTGGTCTTTCTCCTGTCGGCCCATCATTGTGTAGCTTTTGCCTGCTCCTGTCTGGCCGTATGCAAATATGCACACATTGTAGCCTTCAAAGGCATGGAGCAGCATCTCTTCTCCAATGTCTTTGTACACCTGCATCTGGGATGCATAGTTGATGTCTTCGGGCTGCATACATGATAAAAAATAATGGAAAAGAGACAACATTAGCATTTCAACATGTAGATTTTTTTGTGTTGCACCAGTTCTGCAGGCACAAAATGTGTCTGATCAATTAGTCACTCGTGCTTTGGGTTAGAGCAAATCTGTGCAATGTCTTTTAAAAGCTGTACAACTCACCGTGGTGTGTGACCAGTAAGAATAGTCAAAGTTGAAGCTCTTGGTTTCTTTTGGCTGTTTTGGGTTTAGGATTGCTAAAAAAAAAACAGAAACAATTAAGTCAGTATAATAAAAACTAAAATGTAATACTGTCTATATGTCCTGTTCATGTTGCAAAACTACTGTTCCTGTCTGTGTCCCAGTGCATGTCTAAGTATAGATCCCCTGTTTGGTTTTGGTGTTTGCTGTATGGATTATATTGTTTGCTGTACTTTCTGCCTTTCTCTTCTTCCTACCTTTGAGTCTCAAAAACCATTAGCTCATCAATACCTTGGTCTCAAGGGTCAACAGCCTATTTTGTAGAACTTTTACTGCATCCAAGCAAGATTTTTCCTTCAGTTTATTGATTATTTCTAACAAATGGCATATTTATTTTAAGTATTAGTCCGCCAAGGTGGTAATGCAATCATGTAGTTTGAATTGTTTGTTACACAAAAACTACTGGATGGATTTTAATGAAATTTTCGCCAGAGGTGGCCTTTAGGCTACATATTTTTTGCATTTGTATTTTGTATACTTTATTAATCCCAGCACTGTTGCCAACTTGGCAACTTTCTCGCTAAATCTGGCGACTTTTCAAACCCTTTTGGCAACTTTTTTTTTTTTGTAAAAAGCGACTAGCGACAAATCTAGCAACTTTTCCTGGTGTTATCAGTGACTTTTCTGCTGTTTTGTAGACTCTGACGTGCAGGGCTCGGCGGGTTGTAGTTTCCTTAGACGGCATCTAAAATAAAACCTATCTATAAAGTGAGACTACGAAACTACAACTCCCAGAAGCACTGTCTGCACATAGTGCATGCTCATTGGTCCACTGTCACTTGGTTGGTCTCCTGTCCTGCCCGGTGGGAAGAAATGCTGTGTCCAAGCGGTGAGCAGCCCCCAACATCAGCTCCTACCTCTGTGGTTAAATATGAGTATTTTTAGAGCAAGAAGCTCACATTTAATGTCCACAGTTGAGTAAATGTAAGTTTTCTCACCACACAGAGAAAAAGTGACTGTGATTTGTTGCTGTAAAGAACAAATATGAAGCTTCTTCTAAGGTGAAATTTCATTTATCTGTGCTTTCTATCTTATTTTGTTTTATTCATGTACACGCTGTTGTGATATGTAATTACTTCATGGAAGTAAATCCTCTAAATATGTGTTTTTAATGAGCTCGTCCAGGGGTGTCAAACATATGGCCCATGGGTCAAAAACGGCCCACCAGGGGGGCCAAACTTTTCTCTGTGAATTTACAGCTTTATTTCTAGTAAACTTCTGACTTTCTACTGTTTAGAATAGTTTGTGTAAATTTGAGACATTTTTCTCTGTAAGATGAGACTTTTTTCTTATCAGTTTTCTTTTTCTTCTTTTTTCTGATGAGAATAAGGGGCCCTTGATTTCAAAGGCCAAGGAGTAGGCAAAGGAGAAAGGGTAGAATTTAGAATTGGAATGGACCCCAAATCTACCTGTATTAAACTCTCACATTGCAAATATTTTTCTCAACTGTTTCACAGTATTTACTGCTCTTAACAACTACTTAAACAGACAGTGTTTCTCTTGCTATTTTTATGTATGTATAAGGGTCATTGCATTTAAAAAGGTTCTACATTTAATTCAACTACATTTTAGCACGCAAAAATCAAATTTGATCATATTAAACATAATTTTCCAACTACAAAATTGTGGCTAGTGTAAAGGCTGGGTGGCTAGTAACTCTGAAAAATCACTAGCCACAGTTGCCGGTGAGCAAAAAAGTTAATGTCAAGCCCTGCTGACGTGAAAGCACTATTGCTCTGTAGTTACTATCCTCAGCAAGCAGCGGGTGCTACCGCGAGCTTCTCCCACATCCCAAAGCACTCACAAGCGGTCGGTCTCACAGTAGCCTCATGCAGCAGTTAGTTGCAGTCAGACAGGAGACCCACGCCCATGCCACACACGTCCAAACTGCAAATGAATTGCGCGTGCACAACCCCCCCTCCCCCCGCCAATCGATGTAAATTTTTCTTCACTGTCAGTGTCACACTAATAAATTACTGCATTTGACTCAGTCATGTACTCACTTCGTCCACTGTATGTATGTGTGTGTGTGTCTCTCTCTTTGTGACATAAGCGAAACATCTAGCAGCTACCGCATTGTGTCGCAGTCTAAACTGCACACTCAAAAATGTAGAAAGGAGTGGGAATCAAACCCTGAATTCAAAGGCTCACTGAAGCCGTTCATTGGAGATGATACAAAAGTGATGGCCTATTTAAATGCCAAATTAAAATAAACAAACTAAGAATCAACAGAAGAAAGTTAATTTGTAGTTCTAAACTTATTTAGGGTGCTTTTTACTTACTTTATGTCTCTCCCATGACATTATTCTTCTGCCCTACAGCACCCATTACAATTACATGCAAATGACCAATTATGCAAATTAGGCAATGACATCATTTAGCGACTGCCACCTAAACCACTCTAATCCACAGAGACCAATCCGGTCTCTGTACGACCGTTGTAAGAGTTTGGTTCGTATTGCCAACACTCGGTCGGAGTCATTCCCAGTGAGAGTTGGACTCCGCCAGGGCTGCCCTTTGTCACCGATCCTGCTCATAATTTTTATGGACAGGATTTCTAGGCGCAGCCAGGGAATGGAGGGTGTCATGCTTGGTGACCACAGGATCTCATCTCTGTTGTTTGCAGATGATGTTGTCCTGTTGGCTTCATCCAGCAATGACCTACAGCTCTTGCTGGGACGGTTTGCCGCTGAGTGTGAAGCGGCTGGGATGAGAATCAGCACCTCCAAGTCCGAGTCCATGGTCCTCAGCCAGAAAAAGGTGGATTGTCCTCTCTGGGTTGGGGACAGGCTCCTGCCCCAAGTGGAGGAGTTTAAGTATCTTGGGGTCTTGTTCACGAGTGAAGGGAAAATGGAGCAAGAGATTGACAGACAGATCGGAGCAGCATCTGCAGTGATGCGGACGTTGTACCGGTCTGTTGTGGTGAAGAGGGAGCTTAGTTCTAAGGCAAAGTTGTTGATTTACCAGTCAATCTACGTTCCTACTCTCACCTATGGTCACGAGCTTTGGGTAATGACCGAAAGAACAAGATCGCAGATACAAGCGGCTGAAATGGGCTTTCTCTGTAGGATTGCTGGACTCACCCTCAGAGATAGGGTGAGGAGCTCAGTCATCTGGGAGAGGCTCAGAGTAGAACCACTGCTCCTCCACATTGATACATGTGTAATGACAATAAAGTTGAATCTCATCTCATCTCAAAGGAGTCAGTTGAGGTGGTATGGGCATCCGATTAGGATGCCTCCTGGACGCCTTCCACTTGAGGTGTTTCAGGCACATCCCACTGGAAGGAGACCCCGGGGCAGACCCAGGACTCGGTGGAGAGACTATGTCTCCCAGCTGGTCTGGGAACGCCTTGGTATTCTCTCTGAAGAGCTGGAGCAGATGGCTGGAGAGAGGGAAGTCTGGGCTTCTCTGCTTGAACTGCTGCCTCCGCGACCCGGACCTCCGGAAAAGCGGTAGAAGATGGATGGATGGATGGATGGATGGATCATTTAGCGACTTCTAGCAACTTTTACCACAGCCAATAGCTACTTTCCTTACTAAGAAGTTGGCAACAGTGAATCCCAGAGGGAAAATTAGGGCATCCACATGGATGGATGAGGCAGCCACGGTGTGGCGCCAATCCCTTCACCATTGACACACATTCACACCTACGGCCACTTAGAGTCTCTAACTTAACCTGCATGTTTTTTGCCTGTGAGAGGGAACTGGAGTACCCGGGGTAAACCTACGCAGACACGGGGAGAACATGCAAACTCCACACAGAAGGGTCACTGATGGTCGGGGTGGGATCAAACTCACGACCTTCTTACTGTGCTGCCACAGTGCTAACCACTGTTCCACTGAGTTGCCTTTTTTTTTGTTTTATTAATAAAGATGAACTCATTTTTGTAGATTTTGGAGGTGATCCACTCTTTCAAGTCCATATCTCACAATGTTAAAGAAAGTGAAAAAGTGATCCAGAATCCACGTCCTGACCCGGATCACCTGAAAAATCTAATGGGCACATTTGTAGCCTACGGGCCACCTGCAGTGCATCCGGAAAGTATTTACTGCCCTCCACTTTTTCCACATTTTGTTATGTTACAGCCTTATTCCAAAATGGATTAAATTCATTTTTTCCTCAAAATTCTACGCACAATACTCCATAACGATGTGAAAAAAAGTTGGGGGGTTTTCTGAGATTTTTGCAAATTTATTAAAAATAAAAAACTAAGAAATCACATGTACATAAGTATTCACACCCTTTGCCATGAAGCTCAAAATTGAGCTCAGGTTCATCCTGTTTCCACTGATCATCCTTGAGATGTTTCTACAGCTTAACTGGAGTCCACCTGTGGTAAATTCAGTTGATGGACATGATGTGAAAAGGCACACAAATGTCTATATAAGGTCCCACAGTGGACAGTTTTCCTGAGAATTGAGTGATTTCATTTTTCCCCCCTGCTTGATCTAATAAAAAAATTGCAATGGACTGCAACTTTTTTCAGTCTTATTTCAATGTTTCTTAAAGCCAAAAGGTTGGTATTTTGAATAAAAATAGTTGTGACATGTCTGTAATTACTTTCGTTTTTTTTTTTTTTTTTAACAAAGTAAATAATTGAACATCCTCCAAGAGTAGTGATTCCATAATTTTTGCCAAATGTTGCACAAACAAGAACCAGAAATTTCCTGGCCCTGACCTACAGATTCTGATCATTGATAGGCACGTTTGCCTATTTTTACCTGTTCCCTAATAGCTCATTATTGACTGACTGATACCAGTCTCTACTCACTATATAAGGAACCATTTAATGTGACTGTCATGTTGTAGTGCTGTTTAAATGCCTAGTTGATAAAAACAAACCCTATACAGTGGGGAAAATAAGTACTGACATTCTTCTCATTAAACATATTTCTGATGGAGCCACTGACCTGAGATTTTCACCAGGTATTAGTAACAGCCCAAGTACAGTAAACCATACATACAAAGAAATCAAGGCAACTGTATTCACAAAACAAGTTATTTTTAATAAAGTGGAATGACACAGGGAATAAGTATTGAACACACTTGTGAAATTCATTTACTATTTAGTAGGAAAAACCTTTGTTGGTAATGTTTCCAGACGCCTCCTGTATGGAGAAACTAGGTGCAGGCATTGCTCAGGAGTGATTTTAGCCCATTCTTCCATACAAATTGTCTTCATATCTTGTAAGTTCTGTTGGTGTTTTCTATGAATTCTGATCTTCAGTTTATTCCATAGATTTTCAATTGGATTCAAGTCAGGTGACTGACTGGGCCATTCTAGCAGCTTTATTTTCCTTCTCTGGGGCCAGTTGAATTTCCTTAGCTGTGTGTTTGGGATCATTGTCTTGCTGAAATGTCCATTCTTGTTTCATCTTCAGCATCTTGGCAGATGGCAACAGATTCTTTTCAAGGATGTCTCTGTACATTTGTCCATTCATCCTTCTTTCAATTATATGAAGTCTGCCTGTACCATGTGCTGAAAAACACCCCCACACCATGATGCGATGTGCAGTGCCATTTCTCCTCCAAACATGCTATGTGTTGCGGCATCCAAAATGTTCAATTTTGGTCTCATGTGACCAGACTCCCAGTATTTTACTGGCTTGCCCAAATGTTGTGCAGCAAACTTTAAATGAGCTCCAACATGCTTTTTCTTCAGCAATGTGAGGTGAGCGGCCATACAGCCCATGTCAGTTGAGTGCATTACTTATTGTTTTCTTTGAAACAGCAGTATCTGCTAACTCCAGGTCTTTCTGGAGCTCTCCATGAGCGGTCTTTGGCTCTTGGATAACTCTTCTGATAATTCTTTTGACTCCTCTGTCAGAAATCTTGCAAGGAGCTCCTAGTTATGGCCTGTTAATGGTAAAATGATGTTCTTGTAAAACTCCTTGTATATGTAAAAGCATGCTTGGCAATAAAGTTCATTCTGATTCTGATTCTTTACACTTCCAAATGATGGCTCCAACAGTGCTCACTGGAACATTCAGCAGTTTAGAAATATGCCTGTAACCAATGCCATCATTATGTTTTGCAACAATAAGGTTGCGAAGTTCTAGAGAGAGCTCTTTGCTTCTACCCATCATGAGTTTTTGCGGTGTGACAATCTTCTTCTTCTTCTCTCGATTACTGGCAGATAGCAAACAACTGAAAGGTGCATACCGTCACCTACTGTACAAGAGTGTGAAACCTTATGTCATTTAAGCCCGACCCCTAAATTCTATGACTTAATCTTGTGTTATTTAAAAAAGAAAAAAGAGTCTTTCTTGTGATCCTTATCACCTCTCCATCTCCTTCTGTTCCCAGAATCCCAGTTAAATCCCATTCCCTACCTGCCACTCTAACTTCATGGTGTGACAATCTAATATACGCAGACTTTTTTAAAGGCTATCAGTCAGGACTTGACCAGCTGAAATTAATTTGCACTGATGGAGGATGGGATGGCTTCCTAAATTCTGATGGATTTCAGCTGGTTTCTTGACTTTTTATGCCTTTTGGCACCTCTTTTTTTCTTCATGTGTTCAATACTTATCCTGTGTCCTTCCACCTTATTAAAAATAACTTGTTCCGTGAACACATTTGCCTTGATTTCTTTGTATGTATGGATTATACTTGGGTTGTTAACGATATCTGGTGAAAATCTCAGGTCAATGACTCCATCAGAAATATGTTTAATGAGAAAAATGTTGACGTGTTCAATACTTATTTTCCCCGCTGTATATTGCAATCAAAAAATGCCAGCATGCCTCTTGAAAAGAAGTGTTCATCATCTCAATATGCCATGTGCAGAACATGAAGAAGAAAAGATGTGAATCATTTCAATTTGGTAGCTCATTATAATGTATAATCATTCGAAAATATGTTTTGTTTTTCATTTTGAGGCTATTTTGATCTGTTACGTTTTAACAGCATGACGGTGTGTGTGTGTGTGTGTGTGTGTGTGTGTGTGTGTGTGTGTGTGTGTGTGTGTGTGTGTAAAGCTCAGCGGGAGCAGCTGCTTCTCTGGCTGCATACTAATCTAACATCCCCTGTGGACAACTCTGTCATGGCAGCAGCGACCCACAGTTAAAGGGCCTGAAACGGAAATATCCCTGAAATATGAGAAGGAAATACTACAGTCACCCCAATTCACACTGTAAGCCTGACTTCTCTTGCCTAATTGAGGTCATTAAAAACATTGTTAGGCACAGTCCCTCCCCCATTGCTCTCTAGCATCAGCTGACCCCGAGTCTGGACTGGACCAGAACAATGAGGCCTTGTTGGTCCCTGCAGTTCATATGATGAGGGAAGAGAGCGGTGGTGGAGGTCACCACATCCTCCAAACACTGCTGAGCTTTAGGCCTGACTGAAGCTTTTGTGTCTCTTGCTAACTGGCAACATGCTGCAAGCTTTCCTGCCCACTTGCTGTGGCTCCTGCAGGACAAATCTAATTTTAAGACGGCCACTGAGGAGGAATGCCAAACTTGCTCACAGATAAGCACCAAGAGTTTTACATGATAAAAAATGAAGGCAAATTTTGAACCATAATCATTGTTTTGTAATCACTGTGAAGTGGTTTGGATTGTTCCTACAAACAAGTAAGCTGACTGCAAAACAACAATATATTATCCCATAGAGTTTTGTCTGAAAATGATCAATTTATTTATTTGTTTTGTGTGTTTTTGGTTTTTTTTTTGTTCTTTTAGTGCTTGATTAGTTCCAGAGTGAAATTCAAGATAGTCAGGTAACCAGTAATCCAGGATGAGGCAGCCATGGTGCAGTGCCAATTCTGTCACCTTTGCACGTGCATACCTAGGACCACATCTCCAATTAACCTAAAGTGCAAGTATTCGGACTGTGGGCGGAAACTTGAGTACCTGGAGTAAACCCACGCAAGCATGGGGAGAGCATGCTTGCATGGGTGCATGCATGCCGCTAGCTGGCTGGTGGATTTGAACCCAGGACTTGTGGTGAGGCGACAGTGCCAACCGCTACATCATACCACCCATTCACATAAAATTTTACAGGAATGTTGGATGATTTGGAGGCAGAAACATCTGGTTGTTGATGTTCTGTACAATCTATGGAGATTTTATGATGGTGATCAGACAGTAATTTATACAAATGACTATTTATGTTTTTAGAATGCTATAGTATGTATGGCTACAGTTTGTAATTTTTGTTAATTGTGCTGCGGCCTCTTGGCCAGGACACTCTTGGGAAAACGATTTTTAACTTCAGTGAGGTTTTCCTGCAGTAAAGGTCAAATAAAAATAAAGAAAAAATATGTCTCATCCAACCGGTCTATACATACACAGATGATACTGGATGTACAAGTGTGGAGTATATTACTGTAAGAAGTATAAACAGTCCATATTGCATTAAAAACACAAATAGCACTAAGATAAAATACTAAAACACAAAACTATGATGCGGACTAGACCACTGGATGACTGGCTTGATAAAAAGGGGCAAAGTTGGAAATGTCCCAATTCTACTTCTTAAGACTTTGAATGAATTTGCTGGAACACAGATCAACATTGTGCATCTATCCATCCATCCATCCATCTTCTACCGCTTTTCCGGAGGTCCGGGTCGCGGAGGCAGCAGTTCAAGCAGAGAAGCCCAGACTTCCCTTTCCCCAGCCACCTGCTCCAGCTCTTCAGAGAGGATACCAAGGCGTTCCCAGACCAGCTGGGAGACACAGTCTCTCCACCGAGTCCTGGGTCTGCCCCGGGGTCTCCTTCCAGTGGGACGTGCCCGAAACACCTCAAGTGGGAGGCATCCAGGAGGCATCCTAATCAGATGCCCATACCACCTCAACTGACTCCTTTCAATGTGGAAGAGCAGCGGTTCTACTCTGAGCCTCTCCCGGATGACTTCAATGACAATAATCTACATTGTGCATCTGTCATTGATAAACAATTAAAAATAACATTAGTTGTCCAATTGATCCACTGGAAAATGTCAATTTAAGCTATATAACCTCCTTTTTATTACAGTTTTTAAAAATTATTTACAAGTAGTGAATATTTTTATCCAACAATTTTGTCATTCAAATATATTATACAGTCATGTGAAAAAGTTAGGACACCCTGTATAAGCCTGTTTTTTTTTTTTTTTTACATATTTGGCCATATGGATATTTAATATCAGTGTTTAAAATACTGAGAGATTCATGTAATACAACTAAACAATTAAAAATGAATTAAAGACTTTTTTCAAATTTTCTGTAAAATATAATTCTAAACAAATAATGAGGAATAAATTTGGACACCCACCATCTTTTTTAGGACACCCCCACATTCATTCCCACTTAAAATGGCTAAAATAAATGTTAAAAAATGCAAATAAAACCAAAAACAAGGTTAGACATAGATATGTGAACATTTCTTAATAAAGAACTGAATATTTAATTGGGTAGCCTAATTTTTTTCACATGACTGTATATACTGATGCTTGTAGCATCAATTTATCTTAAAAATTTAATTATATCTTTTTGAAATGTGATGATATCTCACATAATCTCAATAAATTTAACTAGTATTTCAAATAATTTTTGGCCTATTCTTAGTTTTACTTACAGTAAAATGTAAAATTCTGATTAATAGTTCATGTTTAATAATTCACCAAAGGACGTCTTTATGAGTTCTTGGACACGTGTGCTCCAACCCAGCCAGCAAAATATTCACACTGCACAGGACGTTTGATGAGGCATCACTGGAATTCATACTCACTCGTGGTGTTTCCAGACATCTGAATGATGCACTTGCTCTCCTTCCCCATTTCCCTGGAGTTAAAGGGCCGGACCCTCACCGCCACCTTCACCGAGGCCCCCGCCATGATGCAAGTGGGTGTGTGAGAGAACGGAAGAGCTGATCTGTGTGGCTATAGATGCACACCAGGCACCTGCACAGGTAGATAATGCAATGGGGAGTTATATAAAAAAAAAAAACTATGAAATTAAGCAACATAACATTCACAGTAACTTCTGCCATGATCATTTCCATTTGTTTGTTGGTGTGTTTGAATGATTTTGTTTACATTTTTTTTTGCAGGGGTGGGGTGTGGCACAAGGAACACTTTGATGGATTTTGGTGATGACCAAAATCACTACCTGCCTAAAGGAATTTTTTTTAAATATTGAACGTTTTCATCTCATTTTTTACAATGGATTTTAATGGGTGGAACTGTAATGTTTTGAGACTCAAACGTCTCTCAACTTGTCTGTAGCATCATAATTTTTACCTTTTTAGACATTGTTTTCAGCAAAACGTAATGAAATTTGTCCTCTTCCACATGCTCTTCTCAAAAGCAACAAATTTAGGACCCTATTACAACAATCCAAAGCATGCATTCGTGCCATAATATGTGCTTTCCGCCAGTGTTTTTGGTAGGTTGTGGCAGTGTATTGTTCATTTTAACATTCTGCACCCTCTTCACACCCTCATCCAAATGACAACAGATTATGAGCTGCAATTTACACTCATAGCATTGGTGTCTTTTAAAAGGGTGAAAAGTCAGCACATTGCAATGTTCTGGCATTACGCCTTTGACCAAAAACACCATATCTAAAGTAAGTGGCTCATTATCAGTCACTATTTAGGCAGCACATTTTAAAAACGTGCACCTGTGTAGCTTGTTCTGACATGGGCAAACAAAACACACTCACAGGTTGTGCTAGAATTTCTCATTGTCCAATATATGGAGTTATAAAAAACTCCATTACCATCTACTTTTACCAGTCATTTTAATTTTCACATAAGACACTGAATAGCCTTTGTTTTCATTCAGTTTCATTTTAATCATGAACTTACAGGAGGACCATATAGGATATAAAATTGTCTTATTCACAAACAGTGCAAAATGAGTAGCTTGCCCTGTGGTTCTTTTTTCAGTTGTTATTTATTGGACATAGCAATTGTTTAGTCATTTATTTTATACAGATCAGCAAATTGCTAGTACCACCTGATAACGTAAGCACACCGATATATCAATATATCACTCAGGCGTATGTATGTTTATGTATCATTATCTTGTGAGGTACAGTGGATATGTAAAGTCTACACATCCCTGTTCAAATGCCAGGTTTTTGTGATGTAAAAAAATGAGATCAAGATAAATCATTTCAAAACATTCTCCACCATTAATGTGACCTATAACCTGTACAACCCAATTGAAAAACAAACTGAAATCTTTTAAAGGGAAAAATAAAAAACTTGCAATAACCTGGTTGCATAACTATGCACACCCTATTATAACTGGGGATGTGACTGTGTTCAGAATTAACCAATCACATTCAAACTCATGTTAAATGGGAGTCAGCACACACCTGCCACCATTTAAAGTGCCTCTGATTAACCCCAAATAAAGTTCAGCTGTTCTAGTAGGCTTTTCCTGACATTTTTGTAGTCACATGTTACAGCACAAGCCATGGTCCGCAGAGAGCTTCCAAAGCATCAGAGGGATCTCATTATTCAAAGGTATCAGCCAGGAGAAGTTTACAAAAGAATTTTCAAGGCATTAAATATACCATGGAACACAGTGAAGACGGACATCATCAAGTGGAGGAAATATGGCACAACAGTGACATTACCAAGAACTGGACGTTCCTCCAAAATTGATGAAAAGATGAGAAGAAAACTGGTCAGGGAGGCTGCCAAGAGGCTGACAGCAACATTGAAGGAGCTGCAGGAATTTCTGGCAAGTACCGGCTTGTTTAGTACATGTAACAACAATCTCCTCTTCTTCATATGTCTGGACTTTGGAGTAGGGTGGCAAGACGGAAGCCTTATCTTACGAAGAAAAACATCTAAGCCCAGCTACATTTTGCAAAAACACATTAGATCTCTCCCAAATGCATGTGGGAAAATCTGTTATGGTCCAAAGAAACCAAGGTTGAAGTTCTGGCTATAATTCCAAAAGGTATATTTGGCGCAAACACAACACTGCTCATCACCAAAAGAACACCATACCTACAGTGAAGCATGGTGGTGGCAGCATCATACTTTGGGGTTGTTTTTCTTCAGCTGGAATTAACCACTTAGTCAAGGTGGAGGGAATTATGAACAGTTCCAACTACCAGTTAGTACAAAACCTTCAGGCTTCTGCTAGAAAGCTGAGGATGAAGAGGAACTTCATCTTTCAGCACGACAATGACCCAAAGCACACATCCAAATCAACAAATGAATGGCTTCACCAGAAGAAGATTAAGGTTTTGGAATGGCCCAGCCAGAGTCCAGACCTGAATCCAATCGAACATCTGTGGGGTGATCTGAAGAGGGCTGTGCACAGGAGATGTCCTCGCAATCTGACAGATTTGGAGCATTTTTGAAAAGAAGAGTGGGCAAATATTGCCACATCAAGATGTGCCACGCTGATAAGACTCCTACCCAAAAAAACTGAATGCTGTAATAAAAGCCAAAGGTGCTGCAACAAAGTATTAGTTTAAGGGTGTGCATATTTATGCAAACAGTTTATTCCAAAGTTTTTTTACTTTTCCCCTTAAAAGATTTCAGTTTGTTTTTCAATTAGGCTGTACAGATCATAGGTCACATTAATAGTGGAAAAACTCATTTTTTTACATCACAAAAACCTGGCATTTGAACAGGGGTGTGTAGACTTTTTATATCCACTGTATATGGACCCCAGAAAGAACAGCTGCTGATATTTAAACGGGATCAAAATTAAAAATCATTGTATATTATAACTCCCCTATGTGTATGATGAACTTGTTTAATCCCAGATCCTTTTTAATCTGCCTGTTTCATACTGCTCACATGTCAGGTGTGCAGAGGATTTCGACCCATTTCTGGTCTACACAGCACCCGATAGAGGCGTAAATGAGCCCGTAAAAACTACAGACATGTCACACATGCCTTTTTTTTATTCCCCGAATAAGTTAATCTGTCTTCTGGCACATAAATGCAACTCCAAAAATATGCAGACTAAAGGACTGGGTGTTATTTTGCTCCAGCATCCCTGCTACTCTACAGTAAAATGGCTGCTTATAGTCCGGACATCATCGCCGCCATGGCTCAAGGCCTTGACATGAATCTGCTTAATGGAAAGAAAATAATACAAATTCTCACATTTCTGGAATAGGTCTTCTCATCAGCACTTTCAAATAAATAAGTAATACACGTTTCCACTCTCAGTTCTCAGTTGTCTTCCTTTCCTCTGCTTATGTTTATAGATTTTAAATAACTGTGACTAAATATGTTGTGTTGCGCACATCCAGCCTCACAACAGCGCCACATATAAAAGCACAAATCCGGCTTTACATCTACATTAAAAAAAGCTACCGCGCCTTGCCAAAAAATAAACAAATATTTCGACTGTGCAGAACTGAGAAGATATTTGCGCTACAGTTTGCGTGCATTTCCCCAGCCTTGTCTCCTCCATCTTGCTGTGCCTGCCGCACCTCAAAGCCAGGCCGCGTAAACAGACTCGGCTCAGACGTCAAACTCATCCAACACTGCGTCAGGGAGGGGGTCAGCGCACATTACCGCCGCTTATGTGACATCTGCGCCATTTGAGGAGCTGGGCTATAAATCTGTTTCGCCCAGTGCGGCTGTGGTTTTGCATTCATCGAATGACAGGCATCGTTAAGGCGGCACTGGAATCAAACACCAAACCCTCTGACGCAGCGTCTCCAAAACGCGCACACACACACACACACACACACACACACACACACACCCTCACCTAGGCGTGACAAGCAAGAAGAACAAACCAGGGAGACAGAATCTTACCTCAACAAGCGCAAAGGGAGAATCTCCTGCCCATTCAAACAGCGCCAGGATCCTGCTGTGCCTAGACTCTTTGAATCCCCCCCCACCTCAAAAAAGCTCCTATCCTAAGCCCGCTCTCCGCCTTTGGTTACCCCTACAGCATCACTTCCCTTCACGCGCCCATACATGGAGAGCTCGCCGGTCGGAGCAGCGGTGCGTCAATTATTGGAAAAAAGGAGTGGGAGCCTGGAGGGTGGAGGGCGAAGGGAGGGGCCGCGCGGAGAAGCCGGAGGGTGGATGAGGGATGCTCCGCCAGGCTCCGTCTGATGAGAGCAGGGAAATGGCGGCGCAGTTGTGCCAGGGATGCTGGGAGGCAACAACAGTGACATCAGCATCAGCATCATCAGAAGCAGCAGCAGCAGGAGGAGGAGGAGGAGGAGGAGGAGGAGGAGGAGGAGGAGGAGGAGGAGATGGACATCAGAGACAAACATGGACTGAAACGTGTGAGATCCGAGTCTGTGACGGACTGGCTCTGGAGTAGAGATGGTGTAACTATAGTTACTCATGTACATGAACTCAAGTAACTTTTTCATAAATTTTACTTTACTGAGTAGTTTTATTACAGGATATTTTTACTCTTACTTTACAATATTTTAAGAAAAAAAAAGTATGCTACTTTTACTCAAGTTTTGGGCGTATTTTCACTCATTTGAACTTGTCAAGACATGGACTGGGCTCCTCACTCAGAATTATGATTTTGTTCTTTCTTCTCAGGACATGGGCCCTAGTCCATGTTCTCGCTTTGAGTTTTCTATTTATTTATCATTGTCTCTGTTTTTTATACTCCTTAGATTTATCTCTGCTGGTCCTTGGTTGTAATTTGTATTATATCGTGACGTTGCAAGGGTTCACACAATAAGGAGAGATGACACTGACGAAACAGGCTTTATATATACACACACTCACAACACAGAACAGAGGGGAGGCCATTTTCACAGGCCCTCGTTTCGCTCGTGGTGGCACAGACACAGGATTTGGCACATATAGGGAAGCAATGCTATCACAACCGGTCTTATTACACAGTTATAATGGCACACACGAATAACGCTTAGAACACACAGATACAGTATTTGAATCCTCCGCGGTGCAAACATGCTGGGAGACTCCCGTCCCCTTATCACAGCCCCGACGTTACACTGTCCCCCTCCCCCCCGGACTGGTTTCTGTCCCCAGAATATTAAAGTCCAATTCAGAAGTCCAACACAAATCCGCCCAGGTGTCAGGGCGGCTGCCGTTGTCAGCGACCACCATGCACAGGCCTGTTATTGTCCATTCACACCTCGGCCGGGGTATCCGGTCGGGATGAAGCCTCTGGCTCAACCACCCATGAGGTAGATGGCTGGTATGGGGCAAGACGGTCACGGTGAAGCACCACGACCCGGTTCCTTTTCTGCAGCCTCACCCTGTACACTACATCTGACAGTCTCTGTAGGACCACACACAGTCCTGACCAATGGCTCACCAGTTTTGGCGACAGTCCCTTTTTGCGCTACGGGCAAAAAACCCAGACTCGATCCCCTGGTGAAAAGTCCCTCCCCTGGCAGTGGGAGTTGTATACCCGCTTCTCTTGACTCCCCGCTGCTGTATGAGGCCTCCTGAGCCAGTTCATGCACTGGATGGAGACGTTCTCTCAAGCAAAACAATCCAACCCTGGTTTGCCCTCCAGCTCTGGGGGGGTAAGGGGGGGCACACCAAATCCACCGGTACGCCCACAGAACAAAGGGCAGATGCAGGTCCCAGTCTCGCTGTTGCTGGTCCACTAGGACGGCGAGCTGGGTGGTTAGGGTCTGATTGAAACGTCTGACCAGGCCGTCGCTCTGTGGATGCAGCGGGGTGGTCCAGGTCTTCTGGATGCCCAGCCGCCTGCAGACCTCCCCAAAGACCTCTGCCTCGAAGTTCCGTCCCTGATCGCTGTGCAGCTCCTCCGGTGTGCCAAACCCACAAAACATCTTGTCCACCAGCTTTGATGCTGTGGTGGCAGCGCTCTGATCAGGGATGGCATACGCCTCTGGCCATTTGGTGAAGTAATCCATTGCAACCAGCACGTAGCAGTTCCCCTGATCCGTGGTCGGGAAAGGGTTCAGAATGTCCCCTCCTACCCGCTCCATGGGTGCTCCCACCCAATACTGCTGCAAGGGGGCATGGGATTGTTGAGTCGGCCCTTTCTGAGCCATGCAGGTATCGCAGCAGTGGACATGGAGCTCTACGTCCTGGCGACATCCGGGCCAGTAGAACCGGGCCCGAAGACACTGCAGAGTCTTCGTCACCCCAAAGTGGCCTGCCCCCACCGCCCCGTGGACCAACTGGAGCATGTTGGGGCGAAGCCGCCGGGGAACCAGCAGCTGTCAGATGTGACGCTGCCCAGCTGGAGTCTGCCACTGCCGATACACAACACCCTCGTGACAGCGGAGATTGGCCCACTGGGAATGTAGGGCCTTGGTCTCTAGGTCCAGTACGGACACAGCCTCCCTGGTGGGCTGCTGGTCCACGTCCAGCCACTGCCGAACCCGGGAGATGACCGGATCTCTATCCTGCTCGCTCTGCAGCTGCTGCATGCCGAGGGCCTCTGTGACATCAACGCTGGGAAGAGCTGACTGATTATCTGAGGAGGAGCTGTGCGCCGCTGTGTTATTCCTGCTCACAGCGGTCCGGAGAGCAGCAACCCGTGGGACGGCTTGGTCTTGGCCCTCTGCTTGCTGGCAGTGCCGACAGTCCTCCGCAGCACAGGGACGCCGAGACAGCGCGTCAGCGTTGGCATGGAGGCGGCCTGCCCGATGCACAATCTGAAAATCAGAATCCTGCAGTGCCTTCAGCCATCTTGCCAACTGTCCATCCGGCTCTTTAAAAGTCAGTAGCCAGGTCATGGAAGCATGATCCGTCCTGAGCTGAAACCTCCCCCGTACACGTACGGGCGAAAATGACGAAGCCCCTGGATGACAGCCAACAGCTCTCGACGAGTAACACAATAATTCCTTTCGGCTCTGCTGAGAGTGCAGCTGAAAAAAGCAACTGCCTGCTCTCCATGTTCTCCCCCTTGGGATAACACCACCCCAATGCGCTGGTTACTGGCATCCGTGTCCATGATGAAAGGGCAGTTCGGGTCGGGATACTGCATGATGGGGGCTCTGATGAGCACTGAGCGAAGCTGGGAAAAAGCAGCACAGCTTCGCTCGGCGCTCATCAGAGCACTCCACTCAAATGTGCAGCCCTTCAGTGTCAGCTGATGCAGCGGGCTGGCGATGGTGGCGAAATCTTTTACAAACCTCCTATAATAGAAGGCCAGTCCGAGAAAACTCTGTAACTCTCCCACATCCCACGGCACCGGCCAGTTTTTCACCGCTGCCACTTTCTGTGGGTCAGTGGCGACTCCCACTGCACTGACAACGTGGCCCAGGAAGGTGGTTTCTCGCCGAAATAAGTGGCATTTCCACGGGTGCAGCCGCAGCCTGGCCTGTTGGATGGCATCTAATACTTCCCGGAGGTTGGACAGGACACCATCAAAGTCAGCTGCGTGAACCAGCAACTCATCCAGGTAAACAATGCAGCGACTCCAGGGCACGTGAGCCAGCACTTGCTCAATCAGACGTTCAAAGGTGACTGGGGCGTTGCAAAGTCCAAACGGCATCACCTTGAACTGCCACAGTCCCTGCCTGATGGAGAAAGCTGTTTTCTGGCAGGCCTCCGGTGACAGCTCTACCTGCCAATAGCCACTGCGGAGGTCCAGCGAGCTGAACCAGCTGGAGCCAGTGATATAATCCAGCGCGTCATTGATGCGGGGCAAAGGGTAGGAATCCTTGCGGGTGACGTCACTCAGGTGCCGGTAATCCACACAGAACCTGTCAGGAGCTGAGCCGGCTTGGGTTCCCCCGGCTCGGTCCTGATCTCTCTGTGGGTCTCGGTGCCGTTGTGTATGCATGTATAGTATGTTTTTCCAGTGTGTTACCGTATCCATAGCCACTGCTCTGGGGCCAGCAGCTGTGTGTAGTGCTGACAGTCTGCCGGTCTGACCATGCCCCCCTCACTGATTACCATCAGCTGTTCCCAGCCTCGTTGATCATCTTTCCCGATCCTCACCTAGGTACCTCCAATCAACCATTCCCAGCAATGCGTGTACTTTAGGAGCCTTTTCCCAGTCACGCATTGCTGGGTCATTGCGATTGACATATGGTTATTAATCGCTGTATGAAAGTCTAAGTCGCTAAAGGATTGTGTTTCTATTGATGCTTGTTTGGACTTACTCGGACAACTCCAGTTCTGTGAGTATCAGCTGTGTGTGTTTTCCCTGGTCATTCTCATTTGTAGACTGTTGAGTGTCCTTGAGGACTCCTTAAGCTTCTTTGGAAACTATTGTTGAAACTGTGTGTCATTATCGCTGTGTTTAAAAAACATGTGTGGTGTTAAACCCTGCATGTAAATCCTCGTCCTTTCACCCCTCGCCGTGCGCATTGGAGAAGCACACGGAGGGTTTATGAGAGAGTGACCCAGCCAAAAAAGAGGATTTAGCAGGTACTCCCACACATCACTCTTTTTTTATTTTTTGAACTGTTCTTTCACCCATCGGTTTTTGCCCCACTATGCCTTTGGGGTGCCACTCCCACACCGGCCAGAGGAAACTAGTGGCGAGGCATCCCACCTTCATCCAGGACTTTATGGATGAGGCCCACAAAGCCCATGGACCCAAGGCAAAGTGGAGCAGCCTGGACGCAGCGGAGGGAATCCTGGAAGCACATCCTGGTCTCTGGGATTACCCTCAGTACGCAGACCTGATCACTTCGGTCTACGCACTCCAGCACATATTTCCTGGTGTGGGGAGAGCGGCGTTCCTCGTGGAGCCTAAGTGGGAACACGCTCCACAGTCTGCAACCGTTCTCTCTCCCGCTTCGCCATCAGCATCGGCCGTCCAGAAACAGTGTCATCCCACAAGGAGACGCCGGGAGAAGCCCTCCTCGTCTTCGGCAGCTATCACCTCCCCTCCAGCTGTCGTGAGGCCTGCTAGGGCCGCCCCCGGAACGCCCACCCCCCTTGCCATGGAGAAGGCTCCTCCACAAACCATGGAAAGGAGCCAGATCTCCACAGACACGGAGAGGGCTGAATGTTCACCTGCTGCAGCTGTCAACTTCAAACACCAGGATGACAGGCAAGTGTTTTTTCATTCTGTACAATCTGATAACACCAAACCTTGTCTGTCTCCCGAGGGAGAGGTCCAATTTCAGCAGTCCACTGGGTCCTCTACTCCAGCTGCAGATAATAATTATTTTCTTCCCCTCTCCGTGTCTCCTCCCTCTTTCCCTGAGTGCCTGTCGATCCAAGAACTGAGTCGCCAGGCGGTGGAGGAGGTTGGGGCCCTGGATGATCCTGCCCAGGGGCCCACACGGAGGCGTTCTCCTGCAGCCATGCTGGTGGAGTTCCCCGCATCTTCTCCCAGGCCAGCGCCAGCTCAATCCACGGGCTTGCTGACAGACGAGGAGTGGTCAAACCTGCTCGCCGTGCTCAACCACCGGGTCAAGGAGGAGAGTCATGAGAGGGAGGAGCAGAGACTGGCCCTGCTCGACCGCCGGATGGAAGAGGAGCGCCGGGAGAGGGAGGCCGGAGGACACGCTTCCCCGGCTGTGAAGGTTCCACCCCCCACGCCTGCTCAATCCCCGGGTTTGCCGATGGACGAGGAGTGGTTGAACCTGCTCGCCGAGCTCAAGTGCCGGGTCGAGGAGGAGCGGCGTGAGAAGGAGGAGCACTGCAAAAGGGAGGCCCGAGGACGCGCTTCCCCAGCTGTGAAGGTTCCACCTCCGCGCCTGCTTTAATCCCTGGGCATGCCGTTGGACGAGGAGTGGTCGAACCTGCTCGCCGCGCTCAACCGTCGGGTCGAGGAGGAGTCGGATGAGGATTCCCCAGCGCTCAAGCTCCTCATGACTGAGGAGCTTGAGCTTGAGCTCCGCCCCCCTCCGCCCCCCTCTCCGGAGAAGACGGAGCTTCTTGGCATGGTTGACTCGCTGCCCAGTGCGGCGCTTCGCATCCCAGACTATCTGGTCCCTGAGCCATCCAGGAGGAAGAGGAGAAGGAACTCCCGCCGGAGGAGGCCTCCAGTCTCACCAGCACAGCACAAGGAGGAACACCCGGAGGGGGGAGATGTCTCAGAGGCCGCTGAGGACATCTCGTGTCAGGAGGACAGGCCCTGATTTCTCATTTAACTTTTATGTTTGATGAACAATTTTGCCTGCCTCCTGGCGAGGAGACTTGGGGTGAGCAGCCCCGTGAGTACTCTGTCCCAGCGGCATGTAGTGCTCCTGTACTTGACCTCACCAACTTCTGTCTGTGTGCCCCTACGAGCCCACCAGTTCTGGATCAAGGTCACTCGGGGGGAGAGGAGCTGGAGGCCCAGGGGGATCCTGCCCATGGACCAGGGGAGAGGTCGTCCTTGGCCATCACGCCGGATGAGCCGGTGGCGTGGAGAACGGCACATGGGAATACCACGACTGCTACCACCATCATTCCTGCTGCGGGGGCCGCTGCAGCAAAGCCACTCCCCGGACCAGACCTCCAGCCGATGGGACCTGGAACATCATCGTCGGCATCGTTGGAGCCCTGGACGGCGGTAGAGCTTGAGCACAGGCAAGTAACCTCTCCGGTATTTCATTTGTCAATGATGGAGGGATCTTGTCTGGCTCTTGGGGAGGAGAGCTGGGTGTGGCTCCCAGCCGTATCTGGACTCCCCTTGCTGGGCTCTGCCACTGCTGGCGACCCTAACCGTTCCTCCTCTCCTATCCCCTTCGAGCCCCTTCCTAGGCTCGCTGGAGAGGAGCTGTCACTACCTGGGTTGCCCACAGATGACGATGTGGGCCCGGTTGTCCCGGAGGAGGTCGACGGGGGTGTAGCACCTGACGGACCCACGCACCCTAAATCACCAGAGTCCTGGACAGCGGTGGAGCCCGAGTTCAGGCAAGTGTGCTCCATTATGTCAGTAGTGTCAATGTCGATGTCACACTGCCCGACTCATGGTGAGGAGGACCTGGGGCGGCTCACAGTAGCCCTCAGAGCCGCCTCACCGGGCTCTGCCCCTGCCAGCGACCCTGACCCGGTCGCTCTTTCTCCCTCTTCGGGTTCGGAGCCCCCTGATAGGGTCGCCGGAGAGCAGTTGATCCTGCCAGAGGCCTCTGAGGATTCTGGGTCAGTGCCAGGGGTCAAGGGGAGCATGACCTCCCCCGTTGGGGAGACCACCACAGGTGCAGCAAAGCTCCAGCCGCAGTTCACCATGGGTGCATCAAAGCTCCAGCCGGAGTTCACCGTGGGTGCAGCAAAGCTCCAGCCGGAGTTCACCGCAAGTGCAGCAAAGCTCCAGCCGGAGTTCACTGTGGGTGCAGCAGAGCCTCAGCCGGGGGTCACCGCCGGTGCAGCAGAGCCTCAGCCGGAGGTCACTGCGGGTGCGGCGGAGTTGGCCCGATCAGGGTCCACCGCGGGTGCAGCGGAGCCGGCCCAGTCGGGGTCTATCGCGGAAGCAGCTGTGGCCCAAGTCGGGACCACTGAGGGTGCTGTGGATCTGTTTGAGGACGCCGTGGCTCCCTTCTCCTCTCTGTCTGACGCTGTGGGGATTCCCTCTCTATGGTCCAGGCACCCCCCTGTGAGCCTTCCAGTGGGCAGGCCGCCTCCTGCTTCATCCTGCCAGTCCTGGTGGCTTTACAGTGCTGGCCGACTGACTGAGGGACTGGGGTTCTGGGCCAGATGGCCTGTGCAGTGTGCGGAGAGCCTCGCCCTCCAGGGCCAGCGCAACCTGCACAGCGGTCTCTTTGGCTGTCCAGCCATTCAGTGCAGCAGCCAGCTTGATCTGGACCAGATAATCATCTAGCAGGGTTTTGCCACCAAAGCGGGGGAGTTTGGCCTGTTGGCGGATTGGTGGGATGGTCGCCTCTTGGTCGATCGCCGCCCCTGGTCACAGTGGAATTGCCGGCCCTTCCTGCCCTGAAAAGGGTGGGAAGCGGGGCTGGTTTGCTCTGCTTGGCCCACGATGCCTTGAGAAAGGCAGAAGGCGGGGTATGCTGGCCCCATCGGGTCCGTTGCTCCATTTATCCCGGTGAGCAGCTCTGGGGGTCGATGTGTCAGCTTTGTTGTCCATCTCCAGCTGAGCGATGAGCCGCTCGAGCTGCTGAATCTCCGTCCTAATTCTGGCTTCCATCTTCTCCGTGATCCCACTTCTGACACCAATGTGACGTTGCAAGGGTTCACACAATAAGGACAGATGACTCTGACAAAACGGGCTTTATTTATAGACACACTCACAACACAGAGCAGAGGGGAGGTCATTTACACAAGCTGTCATTTCGCTCATGGTGGCAAAGACACATGATTTGGCACAAATAGGGAAACAACGCTATTACAACCGGTCTTATTACACAGTTATAATGGCACACACGAATAACACTTAGAACACATAGATACAGTATTTGAATCCTCCACGGTGCAAGCATGCCAGGAGACTCCCGCCCCCTTATCACAGCCCCGACGTTACAATATCATGCCTCCTATATTTTGTATCTTTAATAGTTCTTATTATTCAGCCTTGTGTGTTAGTTTTATTCTTATCATAGTCATGTTATGTTTGCCTGTTATTTCTGTCACGTTCTGTTTTCTTGGGTTGGCTTTATTTTGTGATTGTTCCCTGTTCTGTTTGTATTGCCTGTTTTAGCCTTGATTGATTTGTTAAGTGCACACACCAGTTTGTAATTATGTTTGTCTGGTTCTCCTGTTATTTAAGGGATGCAGCCCCTCACCTGGGTGCTGTGTTCACGTTATACTGTATTTTGGCATTTAACCACGCTGCTGTCTAGTCTGATCCTGTCTTGTCGGTTTGGATTTTTTTCTGCCTAGTTTGCCTGTCTTGCTTGCCCATTTGGAGTTATTATTTTACACCCTCGAGCTGGCCAGGGTTTGGACCAGCTTTAATAAAACATTTGGAACATCCAGTCTCGCATTTGGGTTCAGCTCCTTCACTCACCGTGACAGAAGAACGCAGCCATCATGGACCCAGTAGACCTAAAGTTCCAATTAATGGACCTCGACGCAGAAGAGGTTTGGCTGACTTCCAGTGTTGTGGACCTCATCAAGGCAGCCTGTACCTCCTGCATGCCGGAAGAAGGGGTAATGTTCCTTACTATAGCCGAAGAGCTAATCAGGGCATTCCCCTCACTGCAGCGCTATCCCCAGCTCACCGGACTCTAGCACTCCATCCCCAATCTGCAGCGGATGTTCCGGGAACTGGTGAAGCCATCACCTGTGCCAGGAGAGGAGAAGAGAGAATGAGGATCTTCTTGAGTCGAGGGGCGTGGCTTGTGCCGGTGCCGACGGACCCCTGGGGTCTGGAGACCTCTCACCTCCTCCCCGAGCTCCACGCCCAAAGAGGTTGCTCGCTGCCTGGAGCTGCGGGACCTCATTAAAGATGTGGGAGAGTGCTGCATCTTCTGCCAGCAGATGGATGGTTGGCAAGATGCTGCGTGGAGAGACATGGCATGGAGGCACGCTCATCAGATTGTCGCAGCGAAGCCCAATCTGAGGAAGGACATTCCTGCATTCCTCGATGACTTCCTGCAATCCGATGAGTTCACTTTCACACCTGAGGAGGAGTCGTCATCTGTTCCTGAGTCCGGCGTGCACTTGTCGGCTGTTCCTGTGGATTGTGCATCTCAGCCGAATGTTATGGACCTGATAACTCTCCTGCCATCTGGTTGTGAATTACAGACCCCTGTATATGCATCTTCTGAACCAGAGATTTCTGCAGCAATGTGTCCTGCACCAGAAGTTTCTACTGTTGTGTGTCCTGTACCGGAAATTTCTGCAGAAATGTGTCCTGAATCAGAGGTCTCTATATTGATGTGTCCTGAGTCAGAGGTCTCTGCATTGATGTGTCCTAAATCAGAAAATTCTGCATCGGTGTGTCTTCAGCCAGAAATTTCTGCAGCAATGTGTTTTGAACCAATAATTCCTGCAGCAATGTGTTTTGGACCAGAAATTCCTGCAGCTGTGTGTTTTGAACCAGAAATTGCTGCAGTTGTGTGTTCAGAGGCAGAAATTTCTGCAACAATGTGTCCTGAAACAGAAATTTCTGCAATAATGTGTCCTGGGTCAGAAGTTTCTGCAGCAATGTATCCTGAGCCAGAAATTTCTGCAGCAATGTGTCTTGAGCCAGAAATTTCTGCAGTAATGTGTCCTGGGTCAGAAATTTCTGCAGCAATGTGTCTTGAGCCAGAAATTTCTGCAGCAATGTGTCCTGAGCCAGAGATTTCTGCAGCTGAGTGTCCTGTACCAGAAATTTCTGCAGTTGAGTGTCCCATACCAGAAATTTCTGCAATAATGTGTCTAGAACCAGAAAATTCTGAAATTTCTGCATTTGGGTGTCCTGGTCCAGAGGTTAAAGTAGCCATGTTATCACCTTCAGAGGGTAAAGTGTTCATATTATCACTCCCAGAGAGAAAAATGTCTGTGTCATCACCCCCAGAGGGTAAAATGTCCGTGTTGACATCTCCTGGATTTGGTATGTCCACGTTATCATCTCCAGAGGTTTTTTTTTTTTTTTTTTTTGTTACTTATTTGTACCCGTAGGTAGACTTGGTTTGCAGTCTGGTGACAAGCCACCAGCTGCTGGTCGCTGCGTGCGCGAGCGCCCTAAACCTACATGTTTTTGGTATGCGGGAGGAAACCGGAGAAATCCCGGAGTAAACCCACGCAACACGGGGAGAACATGCAAACTCCACACAGCTCACTGTTGGTCGGGGGCTGGGATCGAACCCACGATCCCCGCGATCCCCCGGCCGAGGGTAAAACTGTGCTGCCACAGTGCTAAACCACTGCGCCACCGTGCAGCCAAGGTTGACAAGTTGACAAGGTTGACAAGTCTACATTGTCATTTTCTGAGTTTAAAGGATCTCTGTTACCATCTCTTGAATTTTTGAGGTCCTTGTTATCATCCCTTGAGGTTAAGGTTTCTATGTTATCTTGTGATCTGGAAAGTCCTGTGGTATCTTTTGACCAAGAAAATCCTGTTTTGAAATTTTTGTTATCCTTGGTACGTGAGGAACTTGTGGTGTTTTCAGAACAAAGGGCTCATGAGTTTTCTTCCAGTTGGTGGCCCTGGGACTTTGGTAGGCCACCCGATGCATCATGTTCACACCTCAGGTGGCCTGTGGATTCAGGTAGGTCCCCTCACCAGTGTGTTCCCCGGTCTGGTGGCTCTTGAACTGTGGGAGACCACCCAACCCACCTTGTTTTTTGGTTCAGTGGACCTGTGTCATGAACGCCCCTCGGGGCAGAAACAAACCCACTTGCTTGACTGCAGTGAAGCAATTTATTGGAGAAAAAACATAGGCTGTTCAAAATAACCAGTGCAGGCAAAAACAGAAAATGAGGAGAACTTACACTGGGTAAATTCACGGGAGAACAGGAAGGGGAGACTGACCGTAGCAATGTAGTCTAGCCTGAACATTGATATGGCTGCGACAAATACAAGGTGGACAGACAGAGTTTAAATACATGTCAGTGATGGGATGCAGGTGCTGAGAACACTAATGACTAACTGCCCTCAGCTGCTAGAAGCAAGACCTGAGAGCAGAGAGAGAGAGAGGGGAAAAAAGGCAAGAGACAGAAAGAAACATAATTACTCGCAGCTGCGGACCAAAAACACAGACTGCGAGGGAAGATGGCTGTCTGGAATGGAGGGAAGAGGCTCAAATCATAAACACAACATACAGAACTAACAGGACAATAATAATGAACAGAGACCACACTCCAAAACAACAAAGGAAAGTCTGAGTACTGAGGACAGACGGTCAGACATATGACAGAGCCCCCCTCCCCTGAAGGGGTGGATTCCAGACACCCAAGGTAACATCAAAAAGGAACCCCCCCCCCCAAAAAAAAAGGAGTACAGTACAAAACCATCCCGGGAAGGAGGTGGGGGAAAACGGTCAGGAAAGAAAAAACAACCCACTCAAAAACTCACACCCGTGCTAATCCCGCCAGGATTAGTATTGATTTTTAGCCCATTCTGGCAAAGCTGAAAGGAGCTAATATGATGACGTTGCGTCCACCATCCGTCCATCTGTCAGTCAGTCCACATTTCACGGGAATTGCTACTCTTCCTAAGCATTTTCCTAGATGTTCACTAAACTCACTGACAATGATCCTCAGGTGTGTCTGCATCCAAGTTGTGCTTAAGGTCAAGATCAAAGGCCAGGAGATCTGGGCACTTACAGTGGTGTGAAAAAAGTGTTTGTCCCCTTCCTGATTTCTCATTTTTTTGTATGTTTGTCACACTTAAATGTTTCAGATCATCAAACAAATTTAAATACTGGACAAAGGTAACACAAATAAACACAAAATGCAGTTTTTAAATGAAGGTGTTTATTATTAAGGGGAAAAAAAATCCAAACCTACATGGCCCTGTGTGAAAAAGTGATTGCCCCCAAGCCTAATAACTGGTTGGGCCACTCTTAGCAGCAACAACTGCAATCAGGCGTTTGCGATAACTGGCAATGAGTCTTTTACAGCAGTGTGGAGGAATTTTGGCCCACTCATCTTTACAGAATTGTTGTAATTCAGCCACATTGGAGGGTTTTTGAGCATGAACTGCCTTTTTAAGGTCATGCCACAACATCTCAATCGGATTCAGGTCAGGACTTTGACTAGGCCACTCCAAAGTCTTCATTTTGTTTTTCTTAAGCCATTCAGAGGTGGACTTGCTGGTGTGTTTTGGATCATTGTCCTGCTGCAGAATCCAAGTCACAAGTAATTGGAGTAATTACACAAGTAATTGGAAACTCTTGTGCCTGTGTGATCTCTCTATCGAAGATGTTGAAGATTTATACCTCTTCGTAGCAATGGTCATCGGAATTCTACTGATTGGATCTGGGATTGTTCTGGTGTACCGCAAATTGAAGAAGATGGATGGAGCCTATCAAAAAGCGGACCCGGCGAGGCTTAACCATCAAATTGACCAACTGGGCAGGACTCTGACAGCGGCTAATGGAGAACTGTACAGGAAAATGGACTACATCACGATCACGCTGAGAGCCGTCCATGAATCGATTTCAACGCCTGCATGAAGGATTTGAGCACTGAATCTGTAAGAGAATAGAAAGTTTTTTTCTCTGAAGTCAGTGCTATTCGACCTGTTTTGACGCCCTCCGCTCCCAGTCCTCCAGATAATCTCCAGTATATTTGTTTTTCATAACATGGCGGGCAGCATTTGACTCTCAAGGACAGCCAGCTGTCTGGCAGACTATTCCATCTGCCGTGCCAAGGTCACGCGCCTCTGCTCAGACGGCAGCCATAACATCTGCTGAGAAGAGACTTTTGCTGTCCTTAACTGATAACACTGTTTGCACTCAACACCCACTCACACTGACTCACTATACTGACTTGCAGATTCATTCACTCACTGCTCTCCTTGTGTCATTGTATGGATTCTATTGTCTGCTAATTGTGCATTGAGAGTTTTTTTCCTTGTAATCATAATATTGATCATATGAACTGTATTCTGATAAACAATGCTTTTTTCTCTCTCCTATTGTGTTTTACCTCCTCTCTCCCCCATTGCTTCCTGTTCTCATTCTGCTGACAGGCGCGTCACTGACGCTGCCGCATCACTGAAAATGTCACCTATGTCGTTCTCAGTGTCAAGTCAAATCCCTCGTATATTTACCAGTTATTTACTTGTGAATGTACTTGGCAATAAATCTTTTCTGATTCTGATTCTGATTCAAGTGCGCTTCAGCTTGAGGTCACGAACAGATGGCTAGACATTCTCCTTCAGGATGTTTTGGTAGACAGCAGAATTCATGGCTCTATTTACCACAGCAAGTCTTCCAGGTCCTGAAGCAGCAAAACAGCCCCAAACCATCACACTACCACCACCATATTTTACTGTTGGTATGATGTTCCTTTTCTGAAATGCTGTGTTACTTTTACGTCAGATGTAATGGGACACACACCTTCCAAAAAGTTCAACTTTTGTCTCATCAGTCCACAGAGTATTTTCCCAAAAGTCTTGGGGATCATCAAGATGTTTTCTGGCAAAACTGAGATGAGCCTTTATGTTCTTTTTGCTCAGCAGTGGTTTTCATCTTGGAACTCTGCCATGCAGACCATTTTTGCCTACTGTCTTTATTATGGTGGAGTCATGAACACTGACCTTAACTGAGGCAAGTGAGGCCTGCAGTTCTTTGGATGTTGTTGTGTTGTCTTTTGTGACCTCTTGGATGAGTCGTCGCTGCACTCTTGGGGTAATTTTGGTCAGCCGGCCAATCCTGGGAAGGTTCACCACTGATCCATGTTTTCACCATTTGTGGATAATGGCTCTCACTGTGGTTCGCTGGAGTCCCAAAGCTTTAGAAATGGCTTTATAACCTTTTCCAGACTAATAGCTCTCAGTTACTTTGTTTTTCATTTTTTCTTTTACAGTCTAGCTTTTGAGGATCTTTCTACTTCACTTTGTCAGGCAGGTCCTATTTAAGTGATTTCTTGATTGAGAACAGGTGTGGCAGTAATCAGGCCTGGGTGCGGCTAGAGAAATTGAACACAGCTTTCCAAAGATGTGATAAACCACAGTTAATTTGTTTTAATGGGGGGGGGGGGTGATTATTATTACCCTTAATAATAAACAACTTCATTTAAAAACTGCATTTTGTGGTTACTTGTGTTATCTTTGTCTAATATTTAAATATGTTTGATGATCTGAAACATTTAAGTGTGACATACAAAAAATGAGAAATCAGGAAGGGGGCAAACACTTTTTCACACCATTGTATGTGATTTCAGACAAGAGCACTCTGAGGCGAGTGCAATATCCCCCACCTCCATTTTCTTTGACAATCCCAATACTTACTGACAGAGAGCAGTTTTCAACTTTTCAATATAATTACTGTGGCAGAACCAAATTATGATAAGCCCATCATCCACGAATATACAACAAAGTATACAACCCATAGTTGTAGGTCAGGATCCCGAGGTGAACCTGTGTAGCAAGTTTGGTGATCCTAGAGAACGTTACAAGTTCTGTAGTAAAAGAGCATAGGGAGTGCCAACCTTGACCTTTGACCTTTTGACCCCAAACTTGTAGTCACAGGTCATGGTCTCAGAGTGAACCTGTGTACAAAGTTTGGTGACCCTAGCTTTCTTTGTTGTTGAGATATAGTTTATAATCCATTTTAATATAGACCTTTGATCTTGCAATCCCAAAACCATAGTCACATTTCAGGGTCACAGGGTTAACCTGTGTAACAAGTTTGGTGACCCTAGCTTTACTTGTTGTACAGTAATAAGGCATAGGGAATGTTAACCTTGACCTTTGACCTTTTGGCCCCAAACCCATAGTCAGAGGTCAAGATCCCAAGGTGAACCTGTGTCCCAAGTTTGGTGACCCTAGCTTTCTTTGTTGTTGAGATATAGTTTATAAGCCATTTTGATGTTGACTTTTGACCTTGAAATGCCAAAACAATAGTCACGCTTCAGGGTCACAGGGTGAACCTGTGTACCAAGTTTGGTGACCCTAGCTTTACTCGTACAGTAGTAAGGCATAGGGAATGTTAACACTGACCTTTGACCTTTTGACCCCAAACCCATAGTCAGAGGTCAGAATCTGAATCTGTATACCAGGTTTGGTGGCTCTAGCTTTACTTGTTTTATAGTAATAGTAAATTTACCATTTACCATTTACCATAGTGCAACTGCGATGTTAACTTTGAACTTTGACCTTGCACCCCTTGCCCCCAAACCCATAGTCCGATGAGGGTGTAAATCATCCAAGATGTGTATTAGATACAACTACTGTATCGATATGAAAAGCCTCCATCATTTCTTTCAAGTAGTTATTGTGTTTAGAGTATTTAGGGAAAATCTGACCTTTGACTTCAAGGTCATCCAATGAGAGTCAAACTGCAATATGCGCATCATCAGAGTATATCAAACCATGGTACCAAGTTTCAAAACTATCGGAACAAAACTGTAGGAGAAGCTGATTTCACAAAAGTGGGCCAGACGGACAGAAGGATGGACGGACCCATAACATAATACCCCTTGGGCTTCATCTGGCGGGGGATAAAAAACCGCTACTCCTCCTAGGAAAATGCCCCAGTGGTAACCAGACTCACTCACAAGGATCCCCAGAAGGGTCTGCATCCAGGTCATGCTAAAGGTCAAAGTCAAAGATCAGGTGATCTGGCACTTTGGGGATTTCATGAAAATTGCTACTCCTTCTAGCCAAATGCCCCAGTGGCTACCTAACTCACTCACAATGACCCTCAGGTAGGTTTGCATTCAGGTTGAGGTCAAGGTCACTGTTAAAGGTCAGGAGATCTGGGATTTCATGAAAAACATTATTCCTCCTAGGCCATTGACCTTGACTTTAAGCATATCCTAGATGAGTTTGTATCTAAGCTGTGCTTAAGGTCGAGGTCAGTGATCAGGAGGTCTGAGCACTCCTGGGGCGATTTCATCAGGCTGGAATGAGCTACTCTGTCACTGATGGTCTGGTTCTGAAATCACATAAGTGCCCAGATCTCCTGACCTTTGACCCTGACATTGACTTTGAGCACAACCTGGATGCAGACCCACCCGAGGATGATTGTGTGTGAGTTCGGTGACCATCGGGCCAAATGCTTTGGAGGAGTAGCGATTCCTGTGAAATGTGGATGGACAGACAACGGATGTCACATCAATGCTTTAGCTCCTTTCAGCTTCACTGGAGTGAGCTAAAAATTAACAAGAAAAAATATGCAATTTTACAGTTAAACTGTTACAACTTTTAAGAAAAAGTTGCACATTTATAAGGAAATATCAAAAAATTATAAAGTAAAATACCACAGATTCGAGGCTTACTTACTTAAGCCCATAGCTCGCCATGGCGCATTGGCCAGCGACGACCCCTCGCCATCGCACTCGGTTCTGGGCTTCTCTCTCTGCTCCCCTCCAGTTGGTTCCCTGCTGCTTCAGCTCCACCTCAGTGTCCCGTCTCCAGCTGTTTCGAGGCCGGCCTCTCTTTCTCCTCCCCTGCCGGTTCCAGGTCAGGACTTGGCGTGTAATGCTGGTTTCCTGAGGGTGTGTCCAATCCAGTCCCACTTCCTCTGCAGAATCTGTTCTGCCACTGGTCTCTGTCCTGCTCGCTGCCACAGGTCTTCATTCCTGATCTTCTCCGGCCACCTGATAATAAAGATGTGCCTCAGGCATGTGTTAAAGAAAGTCTGGATCTTCTGCTGCATCAAATTCGAGAGACAAGAAAAAAATATTTGCAAGAAAAAGGGTGCAAATTTACAACTAATAAGATACAAATCTGCAATGTCTCAAATTTACTAGAACCTGCAATTTTAAGAAAAAAAAAATAAGAAATTTTAAAAATTCTTTCAATTACTAATGTTGACAGGCCAGTCAACAACATCAGCAGTTTAAACTTCATTTTACAACTGTAATATTGGGTTTCAGATTTTTTGGGGCCAGAGATTGCTCAAAATGGTTCATTCTGTAGCTCAGGATGCCAACCCCTTCTCTAGACTGCTGGCATCCTAACATACGTACAGTTCTGCTTTATGTGTCTGGCTTCATGTTTTAGTGCATGTTGGAACCACGAACAGATCTAAATAATAAGATATGGCTGACCTTCACCTCAGAACGCCCATTCTTGCTCTGAGTAAATTCTCAACACTCTGTCCAGTTCAAAGACCAGTGATAGGATAAACGAAGTTCACTTATTTACTAGAGGTTTAATTATTTACCCGCACACGCTCACAGACGCTGGCCCTGCTGTGCATAACAGTTCAGACATGCAATAATATTCAATATGTTCACTAACATTAGGAAATTTACTTCTATTCAAAAATAGAATTCACAAAGTGAGTTAATGTTCTTTTTTTTTTTTTAATAATTATCAAAATACATTTTAACTTGATTTTTTTTTTAAGGCTTTGGTGTTTGAAGTTGATGCTGAACCTGTTCAGTTTTTTTTTAAACATTTATAAAATACTTCTGCAGTGATTTTCCAGGATTTTTTTTTCTTACTAAATGGCTTTACGGAGTTATGGGCTGAAAATACAAGTTGTGTGAATAGAACTTCTCTCAGAGGAAAACAAAAAAGATCTGAAAATACCTTGCATAACTAAATGCAAAACTGCGACAATTAAATGGATTTTTGATCAGATATATTTTGAGCATTACAAGTCACACCAACTCTTAGTCCATATGATGTAACTGCACATTTTGTTACTAAATTAAATATAGAAAAGCATTATTAGAAACTGTTTAAAAAAAGGTTATTCTCAACTACGGTGTCACGTTTACCACAGAATTAAAAGATCCTGTGTGATAAAAGCAGTAAACTTCAAATTGTCTCTGATAAATAATAATAAATAATTACAATATTAAACCTTAGAAATGTGAATCATTTCCACCCTGCCTTCTTAAATGCAATGATTGATACACAGCAAAAACAACAATTCTGGATGAAAATAAGAAAACACTTTATGCAAGGTTCTACCTATAGACCAACAATGCTGTTTTTATCTCATAGGAAAACTACCTAGCTTGATAAGATCAGTGGTAGATCATAACCCGGAGCTGTTCCCCTTGTGTCTCTTGGTGTGCGTGCGTGCGTGCGTGCGTGCGTGCAGGTGGGTGGACCAGCCCCCCTCCTCCCTCTGAGAGAGTAGATTGGTTCTCTGAGGAGACTCCTCTTTACAAACTCAATGCTGCTGTTACAAAAACAACAGAGCAGCAAACTAACTTGAACTGGTTCTAAGCTGCCCAGAGCAGAAGTCCGCAGCACTTGACACTTGACTCAAGTCAAGAGTCAAGTGCTGTGGATCTAAACCAGAAACAGGTCACTGAAACCAGTTTTGATGGAGCCAGGATATTGTAACCACCACACCTGAGTCTTCTGAGGGCATTCAGCTGGGGAATATTTATTAAAGACGCACTCCGGTGGATATAAATCTCCATAAAAACAAATCTACATTGTCTAAAATGGTATCTTATGCCCTTTTTTCTGAAAAAAATACCTTCATTGTCTGACAGTTTTGTGTCAAAATCTTTTCACTTTTCCTCCTTCAAATGCCAGGATCTGTGAATGGTAAATGGCGTTCACTTATATGGCGCTTCTTCTCATCTCTGCATGACCAAAGGGCTTTACAGATCCTGCTGTCCACCCATTCACACACACATTCACACACTGATGGTGGCAGAGCTGCCATACACACACAGGCGCTAGCCTGGCCACCAGGAGCAACTGGGGGTTCAGTGTCTTGCTCAAGGACACTCCGACATGCAGACTGCAGACAGTGAGAATAGAACCCCTGACCCTCCGATCAGTAGTCGGCCACACTACACCTGCGCCACAGCTGCCCCATAGTCCAACCCACATCCCACAAGGCTAATGGTGGCTAGCGCTACATTAAACAGAATAAATCTTGTGGTAAAAAGACTTACCGGTTGAAGGACATGCCCAGTTGTATGCACAGTGACCCAGGATAATGACTAAAACTGCATCCAAAAAAAAAAAAAAAAAATCAGTCCTTAAAATCAGTTTAATGGTAAAATTCATAGTAATTTGGGTCAAGTTTTCAAAGCAGCTGTCAGAAAATGCTAATTGGGCCTGGAGGCTAACTTCAGTTAAGCCAGAGAGTCCTGACTAGCTCAACACTTGGACTTGCCAGGTCAACAAAAACGCTCCATCTCAACTTGCCTTTTTTCAAGGGGTGGGACTTGGCCAAAAATCTAAAGCAAAAAACAGAGACATGATGCATTTGAGTGATTTTGCTCTTGATGTGTTTTGTAAGTCATAAAATACATGTTACAGACATGTTAGCAAGAAAAAAAAACTTAATTTTTAACAGAGTGTCACTTTAAATCAAATTGTAGCTAGCTTTAAAAGTATTTTAAAATACCCAGGAAATGAAAGCACCAAGGTGCTGATGCCTCGGTGCCAGAGCCTTAGCAGAGGTATGCGTTCTGGGATCATCACCAAAATGTTACGGGTTCCTCTTTAGCCCAAGCACCACGTCTGGTAAAAATTTCATCCAAATCCGTCCAGTAGTTTTGGAGTACACGCATGCGCAGTGAAAACAATCTGCAGTTCACATGCCTGTACTGTCGGCGCACCCAAGAGCCACCAAACTGATTTGAACAACTCCAATCCAAACACAAAAGCAGAGCACGGTGGCAGATGTTTTACATGGCAGAAGCGATAGAGGTATGTGAATACAATGACAATCATGACGAACAGGAGCTTTTGCTGTTTAGTGGCAGAGGAAGAAAACAGACGGGCAAAAAGATGGACAGTTGTTCACCCAGCATTGGCAGATTGCTCAGTACTTCCCTCTGGCGGGAGATTCCGGGCACATGCACAGTTCATTGCGATCCTTTGCGGGCGAGGAATGTTGGGACTTGTAGTTTTTGCAATGAAATGAAAACTCCATCCTTCCTCTGTAAAACTAAATAGCAAAACCAGTGTGAAAACAATGGCTGTGATGAATAAATGGTGTAGTTGATGAATACATTTTTTTTCCCAGTAACCGCTATTTTATGACAGTTCAGCTCCACATGCTGTAAAAAAAACATGTGTTGTGCTGTAAAAAAGTCACACTGCCACCTCTAGTGGCCCAGCATAGTTATTACAATACCTTTTTTTCCTGGCTCCATTGACAGTAAAGGTGAGTTAAATTTGTGTTTATTTCAAAAACAAAGCCTTATCTTGGAATTCTGGCAAATTAAAAGTCGAAAAAATATGGTGATACAATGGCACAAGCCTTTAGTTGCACTTCATTTTGACTGGGTGAGCTGAAACTGTCATGTCCGCTGCGTAATCGTGCAGCGAACATATAAATGGATTCAAGTCCAAAGTGCAGTAATGTAATGAGTTTATTTACAAAAGAGAAAATATACAAAATGTCCAAATACAGTCATTGTTGAGAGGAGATGAGACAACCGGCTACAAATTCCGTTGGCTAGGATTAGATGCCATACGCGCTCCAGGCAGGGTAGGAGCGGAGAGGAAAGGCATAAATGAGGGAAGACTTACATATATACCAGAGAGGAAAGGCTCTGAGGAACAACACAGCTCAGTCCAGGGAAAAAGCCAACTGTAGTGAGCCAGGAAGTCCAATGTTGACTTAAGCTGCCACACTGACTGATCACACTGCCTCACATAAGTACACAAAATCCCTAATGAAGGTAAGTAGACACAGCCACATGGCAAGCCAGTGCGTGAGTGATTTGAATATGTGTGTGTATGTATGCATGTGTGAGTGTGTGTGTGTGTGTGCGTGCGTGTGTGCGTGCATGCGTGTGCATGTGGTGAAACAATACAGCCGGTGAATGTCTGGCGAGAGGAGGAGGCTGGGCTGCAGGGCTGGCAGAGCGCCAGGCTCAAATAATCTGCCATCTGAAAATAATAAGCACAATCAAAGCCCTACAGCCACAAATCATGGACGGGGTTGAAAACAACCCCAACATGACAGGCGGACAGACAGATACACACACACAACCGTCCACACACAGGCACATTGAGTGATTACCTTATGCCTCCGTTTTAATGGAGGCACAATAAAACACTAATTACTGCATCACCCTGAATTATTAAGTACCCTTTTATATATTCATATTAAATTATTCTTCTGGTTAGTTTATCATATAGGTTAATCATTTAAACTGCAGATAAAGCTGTACAGAAATTACAACATTCTTTGAGGGTTGTAGCAGGTTGGTCATTGCAGTTTGCTGTCAACCCTTGTCAAATGACGCACACCGCCCTGTGGCCACCAGGTCAAAGACCTGTTTGTTTTAAACTTTGCTCAAACACAAATTCAGTTTCAGTCTGTCTGTCGGAGGTGACCTCACGGGGCCCAGGAACAGGACAGCAGCAGGGATGCAGCGGGCACTGTTCAGCCGGAGCGCGCTGCTCGCTCAGCAGACCACAGCGGCCCTCGACAGTCAGCTGGCCGCTAAGAGCGCGCCAGTCATGCAGCGCCTGGACCGCTCCATGTCCTCCGTCACCATCCCACCGCCAGCATGCATGCTCCGACCGCTGGAAGTGCCTCACCGGTACCTGTTCGGACCGGGACCCTCGAACGTTCCTCCACGTATCTTGGCTGCAGGAGGCAGGCCAATAATTGGTCACCTGCACGCGGAAACGTATGAGGTAAATTTTTCATTTTTCAGACTGAGACAGAATTGTTTTGGAAATTTGAATTAGTTAAAAAAAAAGGAGGGGACGCTGAACCTTGAAGATTCTGGTTCACTTTATGTCCTTAGATATATTTTGAATTGATGAAGAGAAGCAAAGAACAGAAATAGTGCGTCTTGATTTTGTGGAAGAAAAAATGTTTCTCCTCGTTTTATTGGGTTAAACGGATGAATTGAATTAACACACAAAGTATTAATGTAAATAAGTAATTATATCTTAAACTGACTAAAGTGGCATTGAGCATGGCTTCAAACTTATGATATTTACGCGTAATTACGCGCAGCCACCAGATCCATGAACGATCATTTGTGCCACGCCTGATAGACTAAGTGAATTTTACCTGTGGTTGCATGCTACAGATTATGAATGACATCAAGAAAGGGATCCAGTACGCCTTTCAGACAGAGAACAACATGACCATAGCGATGAGCGGCTCCGGACACGCGGCTATGGAGTGCGCGGTGTTCAACACGGTGGAGCCCGGAGAGAGCGTGCTCGTAGCCGTTAACGGCATCTGGGGAGAGCGCGTGGCAGAAATTGCAGAGAGAATGGGTATGTGTTTACGCACGCTTTACGCACGAGTTGCCCTGGTCTCCAAATGGTTCCAAACATTCTAAAAACCAGTGGACCCTGCGTTTTATTCAGTCTGATGATAACTGGGTTTTTTTTTTTTTAATCTGCAGGTGCAAATGTGCACAGAATGGTAAAAACACCAGGAGGATATTTCACCAATAAGGAAATTGAACAGGTAGGTCTCTGAATAAGTTTTACATTTGGAAGAAATGTATTAAAAACTCATTGTTCATATACATAATTTAACAGTTGTTATTGTTTCCTACAGGCAATGGAAAAACACAAGCCTGTCCTGTTTTTTCTCACACATGGAGAGTCCTCTGCTGGTCTCTGTCACCCTGTAGATGGCATTGGAGACATCTGCAAAAAGTGAGTTTAATACTCTGAAAGTTGGCAACACAGAAACTAAATGAAATGACAGTGTCACACTTCTCACTGCCCTATCTCCTTTAGACATAACTGCCTCTTCCTGGTTGACACTGTTGCATCACTTGGAGCTGCACCAATTTTTATGGACAAGCAAGGTACGGCGAAGACAAAAGATTAACTTCTTCTGTCCTCCACCTTTCTCTGTCTGTGTGGGGATTTAATCTGTCTCTCACTCTGTCCCCAGAGATTGACATCCTGTACTCTGGTTCTCAGAAAGCACTGAACGCACCTCCAGGCACAGCACCCATCTCTTTTAATGACAGAGCATGGTAAGTAGGAATGCCTGCGCTGTGGTTTTATTTGTGACAGAAACTTAAAAAGTGAGGGTGGAAATAAAAGGACTTAACTCAATCCGTCCTGCACAGCCACAAGATGTTCAACAGGAAAACAAAGCCAGTATCTTACCTCTTTGATATGACACATCTGTCCAACTACTGGGGCTGCGATGGCAAACCAGCAAGAGTGTAAGTGCACTGTAAACAACTGATGATAAACTAATCTAAAATATATATTTTTAAGCTTCATTTCATAGAAAAAACTATGTGTGCTCTGGGTTTAAGCTATCACCATACTGGACCAGTGTCAGGATTCTTCACCCTAAGGGAGAGTCTGGCTATTCTAGCTGAGAAGGTATAAGGATATTGTTTCACATTCCTTTTTTTTTTATCACAGTACAACAACAAACGTACATAGTACAGTTAGTATCTGTGATATTTCAAAATCAGTAGTCATTTAATAAAGCTGTTATTGAGTGTATTATCGTCACATTGAAGCAGAGAGATGATACTCAAGTATTAAAAAACGATAAGAATATAAAAATTTATTGCACATCATATAAAAATATGATGTGCAATGATGTGATGTGCCCAGAGTGGTGGCCTAGAGGTAGAGCATCCGCCCCACAACCGGGAGGCCAGGGTTCAAGTCCCAGCCGGGTCACGCCAAAGACCATATGAAAATGGAACTTCCTGCCGTCCAGCTTGGTGCTCAGCAATAATGGAACGGAGGAGGGGAATGTTGGTTACCCAGCCACAGGGGGTGCACAAGCCAGTGTACTCCCTGTGCCGGTCCCAAGCCTGGATAGAAAATGGGCAGGTTTTTGCTTACCAAGACATTTTGGACAATTGCTTCCAACTCTGTGGGAACAGTGTGGGGAAGGTCCTCATCTGTTCCAACGTGACTGTTCCCCAAGTGCACAAAGACGGTCCATGAAGGCGTGGTTGGATGAGTTTGGTGTGGAAGAACTTGACTGGAGCACACAAAGCCCTGATCTCATATCCATCCAACACTTTCCTTGGAATGGATTTAGAATGCAACCTCATAAAAGTAATTTGTAGACGTCCCAATACTTTTGTCCATATAGTGTATGTTGTAAAGTCCAGTGGTATGATCTACTTTAAAAACAAATAATAATAAACTGCAATCTTAAGTTATTTTATGAGTTGCAAATAAATCCTGAACTTAACCAGACTCTTGTCTAGGGCCTGGAAGAGTCTTGGAAGAAACACAAGCAGGTGTCAGCATACCTGTACAAAGGACTAGAGGATCTGGGCCTGAAGCTCTTCATCTCTGAAAAAGTGAGGGAAAAAAAGATCAAATAAATGGATAATTTAAAAAAAAAAAACATAAAATAAAACAGAACTGTCTCAGTGTGTCACTGTGTTATATGCAAGAGATGCTACAGAGTAAAACTGCTGATTAGTCATTTTGTAATTATGCCCTGCAGGACTTGAGGCTTCCCTCCGTCACCACCATTGCCATCCCCGAAGGCTACGACTGGAGGGAGATGCTGGCCTACATGATGAAACACCACCAGATCGAGATGACAGGAGGACTGGGGCCTTCCATCGGAATGGTGAGTTAAATTACAGCCCTGCAGTGACCACACTGATGCTGATACTGATGTTTCATATATGACGGGGGGGTGGGGGGGGTGAAAAGTTCATAGTGGGCAAATTTGACCAAATGTGGTTTATTTTTCAGCATAGTCTCCCCTTTGGTCCACACACTTCTTTCATCGGTGTTGCAGTGCTTGGATTCTTGTGGTTGAAAAATAAAACACGTTTGGTCAAATTTGACCACTACGAACTTTTCAGCCCCCCCCTGTAATTTGTTAGCCAATGGCCAATAGCTGATACTGTTTGTTTTTTTTTTTACTTCGTTTTCATCTTCATTGTCAGGGAGTCAAAGAAATATGCATTATATAAAATAACTGAAATATTTTAAAGGTCCCATTTATTGCACTTCTTCACATGTTGACAGTTCCCACTGGTCTTAGTGAAATGTTTGTGAGACACTTTGGCCAAATTACCTTTAATTATTGCAGCATCTCTGTGAATCATCTTCTTCAGCCTTTCTCAGAACAGTTCATTTTAGGGCACGTCTCTCCAGACGCCACTGAGGCGCTGTTAACCCCGCCTTCCTTCTTTTATCACTATTGCTGCTATTAGCTGGCTAACTCCTAGCTCAGGCAGTAAGCCTGAGCCAACTAAAGGAAATTCATGTTAAAGAATTAGTGAAATAAAGCATCACTGCTGAACACGGATGTGTGGTTTCAGTGGTTGACAGAATATGACCAGTCCCTGAGATACAGTGAGCACAGAAACGTTCATGAATGAGTGAATGGCTGAACTGCTAGCATCAGTTAGCCACCTTTGGTCCCATTTAGGTAATAAACTATAGTAAAATCAGCTAAAATAACATCTAAGAATGACATATGATCAAGTGTTGGTAGAAGAACAAGCACTGGTGGTGAATAGAATTTATAGAAAATAGTGATAAAAAAAACAGCCAGTTTGTCAGTGATAAAGGGAAAAAGATCACAGAAGAGCAAAACCCACCGCCAGTGCTGACCATTGTGTCGAGATGTTAAAATATAATTATTTCTAACTGAAGAGTGATTTTAAGACTGTGTTGTAGTCATGTGACCCAAGAGAGATTTTAGAACACACCATGTTTGAGTGAATGGGACCTTTAAATACGGTTCAGTCCTGGATGGTTTCTGAATTTGTAGCTGTAGCCTGTACTGTTATCTGTTTTAGGGCAAAATCAATTCCACACAGCTGGGACACAACAGATAAACATCGGCTACTGTTGATATCTTATTTTCCAATATGCTGACACTGATATAGTATCAGCCAATATACGTATCAGTGCATCCTTCAATGATCACTTTAAAAATCATATATTTTGGAGAACATCCTCAGGTACTTGTGTGTGATTGTTACATCAGTTTTAACATGCAGTGTGACTAGTTTCACAGGTTCATATACAGCTACTGTATAAAAAAAAGGCAATGTCATCAGTCTAAAGAGCTTTCTGAATTGTCCCCCTGAATCGCAAAGGCTGCATTCTCACATGCTCTACTCCGTGCCTGTCTTTTAATTAGGTGATGAGGATTGGACTGATGGGATACAACTGTGAGATGGCCAATGCTGACTTGGCACTTCACGCCCTGGCGGATGCTCTCAAGAACTGCAAAAGGAGCAAGGCTTAACAAGAGCCCACGCTCCTCTACCCACTGACATTGTAGCTTTGCACCAGGGAATATATGGTATAAGGAGCACAAAGTGTCTCCACATGCATGGACATTTCAGAGGCACCTTTGGCTGCCTGAGTGTAGAATTAGACTGCTGTTGAAATAAAGAATCAGATGTTGTCATATGGCTCATGCAGAGTGCACTGAAAATGCCAATAAAATTACCTCTATTTTATCAGACACCTCTCCTGCCTCAGTGTGTGGAAACAACGAAACACGATCGTTACGCAAAGATGATTTTCAGTTCTAGTAATCCAGTCAGCGGAGGGCAGTTCACATCTCCTGTGCACACGCAGACCGGCTGTGGATGACATTTTTCTCAAACAATCCAAGGGCCACGTATTTGAAAAAAAAAAAGTATGTCACTATCACAGTTGGGTAAAGTAGTGAGAAATTGTACTCAAGAAAAAGTAGCATTTCCCGATGTTAATAATTACTCACGTATAAGAAAGCGTAGCCAACAAAACAATTGATTAGGTAAGAATAAAAAAAATATGTCCTTTGAAATTTCATTCTAATTACAATGTAGCTCAAAAACATTTTTCACATGGGCAAAAGCTTTCTTTTTCATTTACAGCTCCTATAAAAAGTATTTTCTAGCTCGGATTATTTCCTCCTTTATTGTTTTTATTAGTAGATTAGTTTATTTGACAGGGACAGTGCAATAAACATAGACAATTAATCAAAGACAATCAATCTGATGTGTTGCACATAGAGTGTATAGCTATTAGCTAATTCACAACTCTTGTCCCTGGATGGGCTTTAGAAAAAAGAATCAAGATAAAAAATATACACAATAACCACATACATCAATGCAGAAAAATTATAAATACACAATTATAAATATTATAAATATTATAAATACACAAATGTAACAGCCTGACTCACATTTAACATAAATATTATAAATATTATAAATACACAAATATAAACAATCATAGTCAATAACATTTCTGCTTTTCTGACAAAAGTGCTACTGCTACTACTATCTCTTTAAAATGACTGATCTGATCTTATTTAACCGAGGTTCATCCAAATGGTGCTGCAAGTAGCCTCAGAATTAATCATATCGGTGCGGTGGATGCATCTCAAGCGACTGTAGTATAAAGACACCTGTGTCTGAAAGGTCCAGTCACTGGGTGATCAGTATTCCTGGCAACAATTACGCCATGAAGAAAAATAAACACTCCAAGCGATTCAGAATAGAGGTTATTAAAAAGTATAAATAGGGATGAATACAGTACAAAAAAATTCAAGTCACTGTAGATCTCCTGGATTTCAGTTAAATCCATTGCTAAGAAATGTTATGAACACGGCACATGTGTAAATGTACTAAGAGCAGGCTTGACTGTGTGACTATGGAAGCTCTTCACCAGGTAAACCTGCTGTCTAGAGTGGCAAAGAGAAAACCGCTGCTGAAAAAGCTCATATTAAATTCTTACATTTTACTTTGAAGGCTCCTACATGGCTTTTGGAGACATGTGTAGTTAAGATTGTTAAACAGTGACTTTCTGTTTGTCAGCAGAGACTAAATAAAATATTTGCTGAGCCAAAAGAGAAGAACGTGAAATAATTTTCAACTCAATAAAATAAAAATAAAATTATCAAGTTGTGGTCAATTTTATCAAGAATAGGTTATTACAGTCTAAACAAGAATATTTCCAACCAGTCTTTCAAACAATAAGAGCAAAAGCAACTCAAAACTCTACAAGCGAGAGAGAAATTACAGCTTTTTTCTTCTAAAAAAAATCCACAAAAGAAAAGTGAAGTTTCTGCATGAAAATATTCAGTAAAGCACTTCTTTTTCTTGTGAAATAATAATTCAAGTACACATACTTGAGTAACTGTAACTCATTACTAAATACCTTCAGACCAGAGATGCCAGTTTTTCAGAAAAGTCTGGAGTGAGATTTAGAGGGAATTGTGCATAACGGAGACTGGGGGGTAGTGGTGGCTGAGTGTGCAGGTGCACAATTCACATAAACAGTGGGGGGGGTTCTTCAACAAATACACTTCTTTACCTCAGAATGAATTTTAGAGAATGTCTGCTTTATGCTGCCTTGAGAGCTCTTATTGTGGGGAAAGAAGCTGAAGAAAGTTACCACAGTACTGGTTGTAATTTCTTCATTTTGGAGTGAGAAATAAGGTTTGTGGTGTGAGACAGAGTACAGAAGAGTGAAACTCATGCCAAAAGAGTGAGAGTTGGCAACACTGTGGTTGGGTACGTGTTTTGAACAAATGTTAGGTTATGGTACAAATTGACACAAGGTTGGGGAAAACATTTTAAAAAAAATAATCAAAAGTAACATTTAATATGAAAGTTGTAGAGAATGTGGAAGGACGAGGCTGAGTTTATTTCACAAGTCAGGTTTATTCACATTCTCCAACATCATCCAAAAACAGTGAAAGAGAGTGAATCCCCCAACATCTGTCCCTTTTATACCCAGGACATCAAAACACACAGTCACATGGTACTTAATCCCAGTAACAATGTAACTTCCTCCCGATCTTAACACCCCCACCTCCAGTCTCTGGTCGCTGGGCGAAATCCCCCACAGCTGTCTCCTTGCATGCCAAAGACTAGACTTTCACACCTTCGTGTTATCTCCAGAGCGGCTCAGTCCTTTGTTCCGTCTCAGATGTGAAGTCTAAGGTGGTATACGTATGAATCATGCAGTGATATACATATGTGCATATATGTGCCCCACAAAGTAACTAATTCCTGAACTAGATGAAGCTTTTTTTTGTACTGGGGAGTACAGCTGGACATAGCGAGTCGGGTGAGTCGAATTGCACTGAACAGACTCACATATCTGATCCTGCTGTAAACAGCTGCGCTACGTCCAAACTTTTGGAAACAGGAGCAGTTAAACAAAATGCAAATGAGGCGAGATCCGAAAACTGAGCTGTACAAAAGCAAAAACAACATTTATTTTTCCAAACTGTTAATCATGCACAAGTTCTTTGGGACACAAAGGCTAAACCAAAGGGGATCCTCGGCGGACATTTAAACATACGGAGCATAATCCCCAAAAGAGATGAGGTTTCGGTGTTGCTGTTGGACTCAAATCTGGACTATCTTTGTCTTTCAGAAAGCTGGCTACACAGGAACATAGACACTAATATGATCGATATTGTGGGTTATCAGTGTTTTAGAAAAGACAGGCAGGTAGGGAGGGGAGGAGGTGTTTTAATTTACATCAAAGAGAAATTTAAATGTCAATTGGTTGATTTGAATACTTCACTTGAATGTTTAGCTGTTAATGTATGTCTCTCACCGGTAATGAATTTCAACATTGCAGTATTGTACAACCCACCATCACACAATTCTTCTTTTTATAATGAATTAAGTGATCTGGTTAAACAACTTGAGAGGAGCAGAGAAACAATATTTTATGGTGACTTTAATATTAACTGGTCTGATAAAAAGGACAAACAGAAACTGAAAAGCCTCATGACTAAATTTAATTACCAACAAATGATCAAAGGACCCACCAGGATAACCAAACAATCTAGAACACATATTGACATGGTATTTGCTAATAAACCAGAACGAATAACCAGAACCTATAATCTTGTAACTGGTCTCTCAGATCATAACATGGTTCTTGCTGTCAGAAAACTTACTAAAAAGCGACTACAGTATTTTGGGGGAGTCGATATTGACAAATTAAATTTTATTATTCCCAAATCAAAAACTGCGGAGTTTGAACATTACTTAGAGAATCAAAATTGGGAGCAGCTCATGTCAATATATGAAGTAGATGATTGTTGTAATTTTATAACTGCAACAATTACAAAGTCTATAGAAAAATTTACAAAGCAAATTAAAAGTAGACAACAGAAGATTAACCTACCATGGTTAAATAATGAAATAAGAAAACTTATGAAGAGGCGAGACTCTGCATTGAAAACATTAACCTCTAAACTACAAAATGATCACCTTGTGTACAAAAGTTTAAGAAATAAAGTGGTACAAGAGCTGTGAAAATCAAAAGTATCTTATTACAATAAACTGATAGATCATGCAAAGGGTAACAACAGTTCCCTATGGAGGCATTTAAATAACTTAACTAATTAAAAAAATGTCCAGAAGGGGGTAAAGGAACTCAGAATCAATGGCAAGACCATCAGTGACAAGGCTACATTGGCAAATGAATTTAATTCATATTTTGTGGGCTCTGTGGAAGACTTAACAAAAAACTTTGTGCTGCCAAATGTGCTCAACAACACAAAATCAATACTTTCAACAGATTCTTTTCACATCGATGAGGTAAATGAGGAGTTAATTGCTGGTATTGTTAAAACACTGTCAAACTCAAAAACTAATGATATCTACAATATGAGCACCTCCTTTCTCAAAACGCACAGCAAAATATTAATCAAACCACTGACTCATCTCATTAATCTCTCCATTAGGTCTAGTACATTTCCATCTGGTTGGAAAAAAGCTGTCATCATACCAGTTTATAAATCAGGCAGTAAAAACGATATATGCAATTACCGCCCAATCTCTATTTTACCAGTCCTGTCTAAGGTTCTTGAAAAAGTTGTAGCTACACAACTGATAGACTATTTACAAGACAGTCAACTTCTTCATCCACATCAGTTTGGTTTTAGACCAGGATACTCAACAGAAACAGCAAATTGTTGCCTTATTGAAAATGTCAAACAATCCTTGGACAGGGGTAATGTGGTAGGGGCTGTTTTTCTAGATCTCAAAAAGGCTTTCGATACTGTAAACCACAGTTTGCTTTTATCCAAAATGGTATCTTTTAACTTCTCTCCAGATACATTAGAATGGTTTGCATCTTATCTCCAGAATAGAGAACAGTGTGTAAAAGTTCACCAGGATAAATCCTCATTTTTAAACAACCGTATGGGTATCCCACAAGGGTCCATTCTTGGTCCTTTACTTTTCAGCATTTTTATTAATGACTTGCCACTACACTGCTCAGCTGCAACATGTCAACTTTATGCAAATGATGCAGTTATTTACACAGCTGCCAAGACTCCAGCACAGGCTGCAGATGTACTGTCCACAAGTATGGTTGATGTCCAAGAGTGGCTCTTCCAGAACCATCTATTGCTGAACCTTCAGAAAACAGTTTCAATGTGCTTTTCAATCAAAAAATGTAACCTGCAACGTTTTAAAGTTAAAGTAGAACTGAACTCACCTTTTTGCCAAAAAAGCAGAATAGCAGATTAATTCCTTATTACCTATTGTATTTTTCAACACATAAAAGAAATTTTTAGGCCGTGCGATGGCCAAGCTATAAGCCGATAAACTTTTGCCTCTGGCTGGCAGTGCCAAACAAACCGGAAGTAGTGCAGACGACGCTGCGTGACGTCACGAGTGTGACCCTTATCAAAACAACAATGGCAGATGATAGCAGTTCCAGCAGTCAAGAACACCAGAGTTTTCAGAGTGAAGAGGCATTCAGGATCGGTGACAAGACAGAGGAGGATGCAGGAGTGTCAAGTGAACAGGAAGAGAGCGAGGGAGGCATCGAACCGTACAGATTAGAGCCAGAATTTTCGGGGGATTCCAGCACCGACTCAGACCGCAGCAGTGATGGGGAGGAGAGTCGCTTATTGAATACAGAATGGTGAGTCTTTACTTTGGCATGTTTGGGGTGTCAGGATAAGGAAAATTAACAATAAAAAAGAAAGGGAAAAAAAAACCATCAGCATTTTTCCAACTTATTACAGTTATCCTTCACTTATCGCGTTTAATGCGGTCTTCCTTCGCTGGGTATAGGCGCTGGGCAGGGAGCGAAGCTGGGTAAAACGTCTCCGCCAATCAGCTTGCGAGATAAAATGTCTCGGCCAATCAGCTTGCGAGGTAAAACGTCTCGGCCAATCAGCTTGCGAGATTCCCGAGTGGGCTGGGGAGCCGGGGAGAGCGGGCTCTCCGTGTTGATACCTGATGTTCTAATGTAGTCTCCCTGCCTTCTCATTAGAACATCAGGTATCAACATGGAGAGCCCGCACAGCTCAAAATCTACCTCTCTGACCACCGCTCCACTCCTCTCCGCCCACCTCTTCACCGCTCGGGAATCTCGCAAGCTGATTGGCCGAGACGTTTTACCTCGCAAGCTGATTGGCCGAGACGTTTTACCCAGCGAAGGAAGACCGCATTCATTGTTCTTTATCGCTCGTGTTGCTTAGTGGCACTTTTCGCTGTTCTCTTGTGCCTTTTTGTGCAAAATAGTGCTTGTGACGCCCTTGGTGGGGGGGGGTGACGCTACTTCGCGGTTTTTCACTTTTCGCGGTCGGTTCTGGTCCCCATTAAACGCGATAAGTGAGTGATCACTGTATATCTAGAAACGCATCGCTTCCCGGTCGCTTTACCTCCCCCTTTCTTTTCTTTCGTCGCCATGACAGCTTTCCTTGGCCACTGAACAGATCTTCCCAGGTGTTGGAAGTGTTTTGTAGTCGACTATCACGACAAAATGCACCAAAAACAACCAGTGTCGACGTGCTCGCAATGGTAAACATGAGGACTGGGTCACACTCGTGACGTCACGCGGAACTCCGGCTGCGCTTCGGCGGATTTGTCTGATTTTTCAGGGCGGGAAATTCAAAATCGCGATTTTCTCCAAGATTCCGGGATTTGTGGAGGGGGTGCCAATGATAAATTATCTTTATAATTGTATGTACTATCACCCAGTGCCGTTCAGTTCAGTTCTACTTTAATATACATGATGAAGACATCAGTTTAGTTACAGAATTCAAATACCTTGGCATTGTACTAGATCCTCAATTCAAATTTAATCTTCATATAAAGAAAATTTCTAAAACAGTAAAAAAAAAATCTGAACTGCTTTAAATTAATTAGATATTACATACCATACCAAACAGCTGTACTGTATATGCATTCTATGGTTTTTTCTCATATATCATACTGTTTGACAGTCTGGGCTCAAGCAGCCCCTTCCACAATAAAACATATAGGTTCATTATATAATCAAACTCTAAAAATCTTGGACAAAAAGCCCATTAGGTGGCATCACTGTTATATTTAAAAAAAAATACAATCTATTGAGTTTTGAGAGTTTCATTGACCTCTGTTTTCTGAAATTAATTTTCAAATGTTTCCATAAATCAGCGCCTGAGTCACTTGCTGGTTTCATCCAAAGACAGGACAGCAGCAGAGCCACCAGGAGTTCTGTTAACAATAACTGTAAAATATTCCACCGCAGAACCACATTTGGACAAACAGCTTTCTCTATAAAGGGCAGTCATATCTGGAACACAATGCCAAATGAAATTAAAATAATAATGGACTTTAAAACATTCACTACAAAGGTTAAAAACTGGCTGAAAAATAAACAAGAATGTACCCATGTATGAAATGATTGTCTGCAGGGTGAGAGTGAATGAAGGGAAGGAATGAATGTGTTTGTTTATAGTGAGTGACGAAGGGAGGGAGGCCTGAAATAGGCAAATGTGAATCAGGTTTTTATATTGTGTATTTATAATCTTTTCTGCATTGATGTATGTGGTTATTGTTTATTCTGTTTTCTTTTTTTCTTTTCCTTATCCTTTTTTCTTTTTACTTGTTTCTCCTTTCTAAAGCCCATCCAGGGACAAGAGTTGCAAATTAGCTAATAGCTATATGCACATATGTACTGTATATCACTGTATGATTCATACGTATACCACCTTAGGCTTCACATCTGAGACGGAACAAAGGACTGAGCCGCTTTGGAGATAACACGAGGATGTGAAAGTTTAGTCTTTGGCATGCAAGGAGACAGCCTTGGGGGATTTCGCCCAGCGGCCAGAGACTGAAGGTGGGGGGTGTTAAGATCGGGAGGAAGTTACATTGTTACTGGGGATTAAGTGCCATGTGACTGTGTGTTTTGATGTCCTGGTATAAAAGGGACAGATGTTGGGGGATTCTCTCTCTTTCTGTTTTTGGATGATGTTGGAGAATGTGAATAAACCTGACTTGTGAAATAAACTCAGCCTCGTCCTTCCACATTCTCTACACTGGTGACCCTAAGACGTATCATGAGCGGAAGAAATTCCCCCGAGCCGGACTCGTCAGGAGCCAGCCAGGCAAACGCAGCCACAGTCAAGCTTCCAGATTTCTGGCAAGACAACCCGTGCTGCTGGTTCCACTTGGTCGAAGCACAGTTCGCCCTCCGGGGGATAACGGCAGATGACACGAAATTCTACCACGTCATTGCCAAGCTCGACAACCGCACGGCTCGACATGTGCAGAGCCTGTTGGAGCGCCCGCCGGCCGACGACAAATACGGCAGGTTGAAGGCTGCGCTCATCCAGCGTTTCACTCCCTCAGTCCAGGAGAGAGCGGAGAGGCTCCTGGCTCTGAACGACTTGGGAGATAGCACGCCCATCGACCTGATGGAGGACATGCTGAGGCTGAGGGGCTCAGACGACGACGACTTCCTTTTCACCCACATTTTCCTGAGAACCCTACCGTCGGCCACGAGAGCGACCCTGGCCGGTTCACCGTTGTTGGCCCAGCGGGACTTCCGCGCGCTGGCCCAGGAGGCACAGCGGATTCTCAATGCCAGCAGACAGCACGCGACCACCGCAGCAGCGACGGAACTCAGCGCGACGGCCGGAGATGGCAGGGGGCCAGAGGCGGCGGTAGCAGACCCACCGACAACGGCGGCGGCGAGGGCCAGGGATCGCGGAGGAGACGACCTCTGTTTCTACCATCGCCGCTTCGCAGAGAGGGCGCGCAAGTGTATACCACCGTGCCAGTTCAAGAGCTCGGGAAACGCCAAAGCCGGGGGTCGGTAGCAGCCACGGCCCTCGGGGAAGAGAACAAGCTGCTCTACTTGACGGATACGCGTTCGGGGAAGCAATTCCTCGTGGACACAGGCTCCCAAGTGAGTTTCATCATGCCTACCTATGCTGACCGGCTGGCGGGCCCCGGAAGTCATGGAGCATCAGCAGCGAACGGCTCGAGGATTAAGACCTTCGGTGAGAAGACTCTGCTTCTGTCCCTACACGGCCGTACATTTGAGTGGACTTTTGTTATAGCTGCAGTGAGCTTCAATATGTTAGGGGCTGATTTTCTGTGCTCACATGGTTTGTTGGTTGATCTTGCTAATAGGCGTCTGGTTAATGCACTTTCTTTTTATTCTATTCCCTGTGCAGCCCGAGTGACCCCGCCCACAGCACAAGCCAACGTCGCAACGGCAAGTGGTAAGTTCCACACACTACTCACTCAGTTCCCAGCACTCACGGTTCCCACATTTTCAGCAGCAGTCGCTAAACACGGGGTGGAACATTTTATTACTACCACCGGACCGCCCGTTTTTGCAAAAGCTCGGCGCTTGGATGCAGCTAAACTGACCATAGCGCGCGAGGAGTTCGCCAACCTGGAAAAGTTGGGCATCATCAGGCGTTCGAAGAGCCCATGGGCTTCCCCGCTTCACATGGTCCCTAAAGCTGACGGCTCGTGGCGGCCTTGCGGAGATTTCCGCAGGTTGAACAACGCTACAGCGCACGGCCGCTACCCAATCCCGCATATCCAAGATTTTTCCGTCCATTTGGCGGGGGCGCGCGTTTTTTCTAAGATAGACTTGGTCCGCGGGTACCACCAAGTCCCAGTGCGCGCTGAGGACATACCCAAAACAGCGGTAATAACTCTGTTTGGCCTATTCGAGTTTTTGCACATGCCGTTTGGGCTTAAAGGCGCTGCGCAGACGTTCCAACGCATGATGGACGCGGTGTTGCGCGATCTCCCCTTCGTGTTCGTCTACCTGGATGACATCTTGGTAGCCAGCGCGTCCGAAGACGAACATGAAAATCACCTCACGGCAGTTTTCCGGAGGTTGGGAGAGCACGGGTTAATAATCAACCCAGCGAAGTGTCAGTTCGGGGTGACGCAGATTGATTTTTTGGGGCATCGCGTCTCTCCAGAAGGAGCGGTTCCTCTGCCTGACAAAGTGCGCACAGTAACAAATTTTCCCCAGCCACAAACGGTCAAAGCGTTACAGGAGTTTTTGGGAATGGTGAATTTTTATAACCGTTTACTCCCCCGCGCAGCGCAGCTCATGCAACCATTGTATGCCGCGCTAAAAAAACAAAAACCCACAAATAAAATTGAATGGTCTCCGGAGCGAGAGCGGGCATTCTCGGAAGTCAAAACAGCCCTGGCAAACGCTGCGTTGTTGGCACATCCAGACCCAACGGCCCGCATAGCGCTCACTACTGACACGTCAGATGTGGCCATAGGGGCAGTCGTGGAGCAGCATGTAGCCGGGGCTTGGCAGCCGCTTGCCTTTTTCAGCAGGACCTTGCGCGATAGCGAGCAAAAATACAGCACATTCGACAGGGAGTTGTTAGCTCTCCACTTGGCCATTCGCCACTTCCAGTTCTGGCTGGAGGGACGCCGTTTCACCGCGTTCGTCGACCACAAGCCACTGACTTTCGCGATGGCCAAGGTTTCAGAACCGTGGTCAGGCCGGCAGCAGAGGCAGCTGGCTGCAATCTCAGAGTTTACTACCGATATTCAGCATGTAGCGGGTAAACTAAATGTAGTGGCAGACTGTCTCTCACGCGCCGTAGCGACTCCAGTCCGCGTAGGGATAGATTATGCAGCCATGGCCGCGGAGCAGGCTAGCGGCGCGGAAGTCCGCGAGGCCCCAGTCGCGTAGGGATAGATTATGCAGCCATGGCCGCGGATCAAGTTAGTGACGCGGACGTGCGCGCGCTCCAGTCTGGACCAACAGGGTTAAGGCTGGAGAACAGGGTGCTGCAAGAGGGTACGCCCCCCCTAATCTGCGATGTCTCCACAGGATGACCGCGCCCGGTGGTGCCGACCGTGTGGCGCCGCCGCGTTTTTGACTCGATTCATTCTCTGGTGCACCCGGGGGTGCGCGTGTCGGTCAAAATGGTAGGAGAGAAATTTGTATGGCCGAGCCTGCGCAAGCAAGTTAGAGAGTGGGCAGCAGCCTGCATGGCTTGTCAACGAGCCAAGGTACACAAACACACGAGAGCTCTCTTGGAGCCGTTTCACATCCCGGCTAAGAGGTTCGACCACGTTCACGTGGACCTCGTAGGCCCCCTCCCGCCGTCGCAGGGGTGCACACACCTTCTGACAATGGTAGACCGCACCACGTGCTGGCCTGAAGTGGTCCCACTGTCATCAACCACAGCCGAGGAGGTGGCGCGCGCGTTTTTAACGGCATGGGTAGCGCGCTTTGGAGTTCCGTCGGACATTACGTCCGACAGAGGTCCTCAATTTGTTTCCGAGCTTTGGTCAGCGATGGCCCGCAGCCTGGGGGTAACGATCCACCGCACTACCGCGTACAACCTGCAGGCTAATGGGTTATGCGAACGTTTCCATAGGTCATTGAAGGCGGCCCTCAGAGCGTCGCTTACGGATGCAAATTGGGTGGACAGGCTACCATGGGTTTTATTGGGGTTGCGTTCTGCACCTAAAGAGGACTTAGAAGCCTCCCCAGCTGAGTTAGTTTTTGCGCAGCCACTCCGGCTACCCGGGGAATTTCTCCCAGATAATCCTGCGCCAGAATGTTTCCCGGCTCAGCGGTTGCAGGGTGGCACGGAAGCGGGCATGCTGCCAGGCCCCGTTCACCACAGTTTTCCGCGCGTTTTTGTGCCTAAGGCTCTAAAAAATGCAGAGTTTGTTTTTGTCAGACACGATGCGCATCGCCCACCGTTGTGACCGCCTTATGATGGACCATTTAGAGTGCTGGAAACAGGGGATAAGCATTTTTTGCTAGATTTGGGGGGCAGGAAATCAAAGATTGGCATAAACAGACTCAAACCCGCCTTTGTGTTGGCCGACGAGGATGTGCTGTTGGCTACGGCTCCTCGGCGCGGCAGACCCCCTAAGAAGCATTCACCAGAACACCCACAGGGATTGACTAACAGTTCTCATCCTCAGACAGCAGCTCCCCAGCAGGAGGGCGCCGCGAAAGTGGTAAAGCCCGCTTACAGCAGGTATGGGAGGAGACTGAGGCCCAAGCGACACGTGGACTGATGTGTAATAATTTTACCATGACTTGCAGACTGTTATTACGTTGTTCCATCTTAGACGTTTGGGGGGGGGGGGGGTCATGTGGGACACATATATGCACATATGTATATCACTGTATGATTCATACGTATACCACCTTAGGCTTCACATCTGAGACGGAACAAAGGACTGAGCCGCTTTGGAGATAACACGAGGATGTGAAAGTTTAGTCTTTGGCATGCAAGGAGACAGCCTTGGGGGATTTCGCCCAGCGGCCAGAGACTGAAGGTGGGGGGTGTTCAGATCGGAAGGAAGTTACATTGTTACTGGGGATTAAGTGCCATGTGACTGTGTGTTTTGATGTCCTGGGGTATAAAAGGGACAGATGTTGGGGGATTCTCTCTCTTTCTGTTTTTGGATGATGTTGGAGAATGTGAATAAACCTGACTTGTGAAATAAACTCAGCCTCGTCCTTACACATTCTCTACAATACACTCTTTGTGCAACACATCAGATTGATTGTCATTTGATTAATTGTCTATGTTTATTGCACTGTCCCTGTCAAATAAACAAATAATCTAATCTAATCTTTATTTTATTTTGTGCATTCATATCCAAACTACATATCCCAAGATTCCCTGTGGTAAACATAAATATACGTCACACTGCGTCAACGCCTTAGCTGCCAAGTCCGCTTATTATAAGCGACTTTGGGCTTGTTTTTTTTTTTTTGTTTTGTTTTCCCCTAAAGTCGCTTGTAAATCTTGTCAGTCGCGAGTTGCGGGTTTTTGGGCTTTTTTTTTTTTTTTTTTTTAACGTGTCGTGGCTTATTTGGGCTTGCTTTGCTGTCTGCGTGACAGCTCTCCCAGCTCGGTTACGCAAGATTATAAGCTGTGTCTCCATACCAAGAAGTTCAAAATCTCTTAATTTTGGGGGAAGTTATTGAGGTAAAAGTGGCCGGACAGGGCCTTCACTTCTGGCGGCCAATGATCCATCCAGCTTTTCTATAGAGATCAGGGGCCTGCCGGACTCCACTCGGCTCTGTACTCTCTAATGGGGCCTGAGATTTCCAGGCTCTTTGATACAGATCAGTGCATATGGGACCTTAAATTAAAAAAAAAAAAAAGATCTAATTGAAATGAATGGTAAGGGCAAAATTATCTTTTGATCCCGATCAAATACGTCTTTTCCTTTGATCAGAGTTTAAAATTTAAATTTATTCAAAGTTTTTATGTTAACTGTGTTTACTATAAATTTGCTGTTGCTTTTGCAGAATGCATATGTATTTTCCTTTAATTAGAGTTTGTAAAATTCTGTTATTCAATGCTGACTGTGTTTACAGTTAATTCACTGCAAACAAAAATAAATCTATATATCGATATATGTTATCAAGCAGCAGCCTCTTTTACAATGTGACAGGTTGCCTGTTGGGCTTTTTGGGGGCTTGTTTCTCTCGTGAAACCTGGCAACACGGGTCAACGCTGCAGTGCCTTGTACTGTTGTGTTTTTTGTCTTCGTTTTCACATATATAGTCATATTTAGCAATGGCGTGTCCGTTCAGCCACACAGGTAAGTTAGTTTTTTTTTTATTATTAAATTCGGTGCCAAAGGTCCGATATCGTTCAAAAATACAGTTGTTAGCTAAAACTTCCCGGTGAGCACAACTGCTTTCTTTGATAATTTCTGGTAACGTTTTGTAAATATAAATATGATGATAATTATCTGCGTGTATGTCTGTTTATGTGTACTCACCTCATTCAAATAAAATTCGCATTTTAGCTGGTGTAAAGTCAGCGTTTGCACCGGAGTCAGAAAAAATAACATCATGCCTCGAACTGATTAGGTTTTATAACGTTTGCTATAAAACGACTCACTATTTTCAATCTCGTTAACGTTCCGTTCATGTTTCGTAACATTTAACACGATTTTGTCTTTCCTGTGGAGTATTTTTGTATCTTCTTCTGTTGTCCGCCACATTGTTATTTTACTGCGGCAGTATCGCCACCTGCTGGACAAACCAAAGCGGCTTCCCCTGCCCTGGACCACTTCTCAGGCCTGTCGCTGCTCTGTCTCGGTCTAGTTTTGCTTCCTTCCACTACTTTCTTTCTACCTTCCTTCTTCTCGTTCACTTTCTAGATATTTGCGTTCAGACGCATCTGAGAAAAAAAAAATGCATGCGCTAAACCATTCTAATTTCATAAATCTGACAAAACAGTTAGAATAAAACGTATACAAAAATAAACTTGGTGTTGATAAGGTTCATAAGGTAGAATGACAACAAACGTGATCTCCCATTTGTACTTTATTACATTATTATGATAAGTTTTAAGTACCCAATAAGGTTGCATATTGTAAGGAAGTTCAATTATTTGCTGCAAAAAAATTCTGGTTCATGGAGAGTAGGGCTGTACCTAAATGTTTGATTATCTGGTTATATGTTCATTAAAGATGTTTTTGGCTTTCAAAGTTGGTATTCAGATATTCACTTTATCTGGAAACTACTTGATTTTAATACAGGCAAATTTAAAATTTACCTTTACCAAATTTACTCCCAAAAAGCATTTAGTAGAAAAAAAAAATGCTACATTATGAGAAAAAGGGAGCAACTTGATAAAGTCATAAATTTACATGTATGAATTTACAAATAAAAAAAACTCTTTCACCCAATGCATCACAAATTTATGAGGAAAACATCCAAAATTTACAAGAGCTGTTGAATTAATTTCAAAAAAGCTTTGAATTTACAAAGAGAAGTTTGCATAATTGTAATAAATGTAAATTATGAGGAAACAGGCCTAAAATTTACAAGAAAAGCTGTAAATGTATGCCAGAAAACTATATATTATTTGAAAAAAAGTTGCCAGTCTGCATGAAAAAGTTCTGGATTAATAAGAAAAGTTACATTTCTGAAAGCACTGCAGGAGGAGAAAAGAACTGTACCGAATATTAGGATATTCGCTCTGGATTGCACCCAGATATTGAAAGCCCTAAAACTGGTGTTGGTCCCAGCCCTAATGAATAGGAATTTGCAAATATACATTGTGACACACACACACACATCCTCTTGTTTTGCTGTTTATTTTTATTAAAGCATCAGTAGAGTTGAACCCCGCCGTCCTCCCTCTGGACTGGCTTCTTGGTACCTGGGAGAGTGATGGACCTGGAGAGGGCAGTTTTCCCACCATAAAGTCTTTCCGCTACACAGAGACGCTGCACTTCTCTCATGTGGGGCAACCAGTTATTAACTTCATGTGAGTTGGCACTGAGAAAATTTAGCCTGAAGACGGGAAAGACCAGGAAAGGTTTTGTATACAAAATCCCGATGGCAGACTTTCAGGTGACGCCTGTCTGGCTTGCTCCCTTTGTTTTAGGTTCAATGCCTTTCATCCAGAGTCTAAAAAGCCTCTGCACCGGGAGTGTGGTTTCATTCGAATGCAGCCAGGAACTCATAAGGTGGCATTCATCATCGCACAGAACTCAGGTCAAATTTCCACCTTTATTTTTATTCTTGTTTTTTGTTAATCAAAACTAGAATAATTTCCACTTGAGGGAGATACTTGCATACTTGTACACAATTTGTGCACATTTATTTAGTTTATTTTTTTATAAAAGGGACAGTGCATATTAATGAACATAAAACTTGTAAATATGCAGTATACAAGATTATAACCAGGCTAATCTTCATCTTGTGTCCCCTGGCCAGCCAGTGCCAGCCACATAAAACACGTAACACAATACAACAGTTAACAGCAGTAAGACTGTACACTAATAAAAGGAGGAAAAACAAGCAAACAAAGTTAAAAAGAATATTGTTTATCTCAAACCAGTAAAAAGTACCACAATGACCAAGGTGTTACTTGAGATGTGAAAGTGCTAAAGTGCTGAAGTGCATCGTGTAGTTTGATAAAGTGCATTTGTGGAATTACATAACGCATGAATTTAAAGTGCTTGGTGAATTGCACACGGCTCTATTGCACATACAGTGCATCCGGAAAGTATTCACAGCGCTTCACTTTTTCCACATTTTATGTTACAGCCTTATTCCAAAAGGGATTAAATTCATTTTTTCCCTCAAAATTCTACACACAATACCCCATAATGACAATGTTAAAAAAGTTTGGGTTTTTTTTTTTAGATTTTTGCAAATTTATTAAAACTAAGAAATCACATCTACATAAGTATTCACAGCCTTTGCCATGAAGCTCAAAATTGAGCTCAGGTGCATCCTGTTTCCACTGACCATCCTTGAGATGTTTCTATAGCTGAATTGGAGTCCACCTGTGGTAAATTCAGTTGATTGGACATGATTTGGAAAGGCACACACCCACAGTTGACAGTGCATGTCAGAGCACAAACCAAGCATGAAGTCAAAGGAATTGTCTTTAGACCCCCGAGACAGGATTGTCTCGAGGCACAAATCTGGGGAAGGGTACAGAAAAATTTCTGCTGCTTGGAAGGTCCCAATGAGCACAGTGGCCTCCATTATCCGTAAATGGAAGAAGTTCGGAACCCCCAGGACTCTTCCTAGAGCTGGCCAGCCATCTAAATTGAGTGATCGGGGGAGAAGGGCCTTAGTCAGGGAGGTGACCAAGAACCTGATGGTCACTCTGTCAGAGCTCCAGTGTTCCTCTGTGGGAAGAGGAGAACCTTCCAGAAGAATAGCCATCTCTGCAGCAATCCACCAACTAGGCCTGTATGGTAGAGTGGCCAGACGGAAACCACTCCTTAGTAAAAGGCACATGGCAGCCCGCCTGGAGTTTGCCAAAAAGGCACCTGAAGGACTGTCAGACCATGAGAAACAAAATTCTCTGATCTGATGAGACAAAGATTGAACTGTGTGGCGTGAATGCCAGGCGTTGTTTGGAGGAAACCAGGCACCACTCATAACCATGCCAACGGTGGTGGCAGCATCATGCTGTGGGGATGATTTTCAGCGGCAGGAACTGGGAGACTAGTCAGGATAGAGGGAAAGATGAATACAGCAATGTACAGAGACATCCTGGGTGAAAACCTGCTCCAGAGCGCTCTTAACCTCAGACTGGGGTGACGGTTCATCTTTCAGCAGGACAACAACCCTAAGCACACAGCCAAGATATCAAAGGAGTGGCTTCAGGACAACTCTGTGAATGTCCTTGAGTGGCCCAGCCAGAGCCCAGACTTGAATCCAATTGAACATCTCTGGAGAGATCTGAAAATGGCTGTGCACCGACGCTTCCCATCCAACCTGATGGAGCTTGAGAGGTGCTGCAAAGAGGAATATGCGAAACTGCCCAAAGATAGGTGCGCCAAGCTTGTGCCATCATATTCAAAAAGACTTGAGGCTGTAATTGCTGCCAAAGGTGCATCAATAAAGTATTGAGCAAAGGCTGTGAATACTTATGTACATGTGATTTCTTAGTCTTTTATTTTTAATAAATTTGCAAAAAAAATTTAAAAAAAAAGTATTTTCACATTGTCATAATGGGATATTGTGTGTAGAATTTTGAGGAAAAATGAATTTAATCCCTTTTGGAATAAGGCCGTAATGTAACAAAATGTGTAAAAAGTGAATCGCTGTGAATACTTTCCGGATGCACTGTATTTCAGCACATACAGACGTGCGTGTGCTAATGATATTGCATCAGGTTTGCATACATGGTTAAACCCATGTACACAGGGTTATTGAAATTATACAAATTAGCATACATGCATACACGCCTACATATGCACACACGCATATGCACATGCATAGGTCATGTGACATCACAAATCTGTTTTCAACAAATTGATGAACACATAATTACTACATGAGTCACTGGTGTTGAACATGTACACAGGTTTGAGATGATATGAGCCACTCCTTCACTTTACTCTTAAAGGTGACAAAGCTGGAGCTTCCCCTGACAGGAAGTGCTATGGTGTTCCTTAAAGTACTACCATGAAATGAAAAAAAACAACAAAACATTTTGACTAAAAGAGGTTTTACAGAGGGGCACCACACAGTCACCTGTTGAGGAAGCCCTGGTGGACCGACCATGAGTGCTGCTCAAGTACCAGTTATGACACGCAGGAAGTCTGCGTGACGGATCATTTCCACACAAAAACTAGATGCACTAACTCCTGGTATTGATAGTCACACCCTCTTCTTTATATAATACCAGTCTTTATAGATTTTTTTCAGAATACACAGATAAGAAATTTTAAGTTAGTTTGGGGTTTTTCCCCCCTCTGTAGAGGGTCGGTCGGGACCTAAGCATGATCTGACCCTGTACAGTTAAAGTAATAGTGCTGGAAATTTTGGATTCTGATATTTCTGATAGGTTGAGCAACAGAACTACTTAAACATAGTTTAGTTAAACCCCGATATCTAAAAATAAAACATTACAATTCTTGATTTTTTTTTTTTTCCCCTTTCTGTTGAATATCACAAATTCAGAAAAAAATCCTTAAAATGATACTTTATTTTTTTAATCATTATTATTGAAAGAACGCTTCAGTTTTAGTAGTGTTGTTGGATTTACCTGAATAAGGGTGAATGTTATTAAGATTTGTGTTTTCTCTGTCCTATCAATCTGCAGGACGGAAGTTTATCAGCTGTTTTTGCAAACAACAAATCTTTCATTATTTCAGAGGGCACGCGTATGGATTGAGCTTTTAGTCATTTTTGTCTCCTGTACTTGCATTTCATTGTAAGTCACAGTACTTCTTGTGCAGGTCTGGTTGAGATCGAGGAGGGCGAGCTGACAGGACAGCAGCTGACCCTGCAGACTCAGCAGCTGGCCCGAATCTCTTTTGCAAAGGAGCCTTATGTAAAACAGGTAAAACTCAGACTAAAAATCCTTTTTCGCGTTTACGTAATGGCGTCATATCTGTTCTCTGGAACCATTTTCGGTGAGTAAAGCCCCTCTTGAGCCAGCCTCTCCTTTTTTTTTTCCTCCTCCCATCAGGTTTGCAGAGTGTTTAAGCTCAGGCCAGATGGGAAGCTGGAGCAGACTGTTTCCATGGCAACAGACAGACAGCCGTTGACGCAGCATTTGCACATCACCTACCGCCGCTCTTCTTGACCCAGCAGGCAGGGTGGTTATGAGCAGAAAAAAAATCTTGCCTGGAAACACTTGATCAATAATCGCAGATGCACTGGATGATCGTGCAGACATGTAACCATACGCTGATTTATCTTGGTGGTAAATTTTCAACTGGGCAAAATTAAACTTTAAGGGGAGGTTTCATGTTATCTTGCATAGAACAATAACCTAAACATCCACTCTAAATGATGCCTTCATAGTGCATATCTATTAAAGCTCTTACATGTTCATGATGGCAGCAGATAAGTAATGGTTATGTTTTGTGCAGATATTTAATCTTTTAAATGCAGAATTAATGGGTTTTGCATTGTTCATTATAACTTGTTGCACTATATAAGATAAGCTAAAGCAGCTGCTGTCATGGATTAATTGTTTTGTTTTGTTTTTTTCTTTAAATGTGGTTTGCTGCAGAGGTTTGTTCTGTCATTGTATCTGCTGAACAGCAAAAATAGAAAATACTGGGTCCATTAATGGCGGTGGTGTCTCTTGTGCGTTTACAGATGTCCAAGTTTGGGACATGTCTGTGGGGAAGGTGGCTTTGTTGGCTTACATACTGTATGCTGGATACATTAAAGCAGTTTACTTCATGTCCATCTATTAGATCTGTTTAAGATCCTTGATTGAACGATTTAAATAAGAATGGCACATGCTGCGGAGTTGGTTTTTGTTGTGTTTTTTGGTAGCGTGATCAAGAATGTGATTCTGCAAGAAGGCACCTTGGTGCTTGGTTTCTTAAAGCCACCTACTTTATTCTAGGGCTGTAGCCAAATATTCAGTTATTCATATATTTGCTTTTTCCTCCAAACTGCTCAATTTAAAAAAAAAAAAAAGAAAAAGAAACTGCAAATTTGCTTTGGCCAAATTTACCAAAAGGTCCCTGCAAATTTAGGAGAAAAATCTCACAAATTTACAAGAAAAAAATGCTATTAGATTTACCAAAATGCACCCAAAAAGTAACTGTACAGGGATACATTTGCAAATGCAGTACATAAAATATTCAAACATGTGACAGAATGGCAAGTTTGAGTTCCATTTTTTTTTTTTGGGGGGGGGGGGTGCAAATCTAGAGAAAATAATTTACAATGAAAAAAATGCATATTTATAGAGAACTTGTAATACATTAACATGGAAGAAGGGTCTCAAATTTATAGGACAGGCTAAAACTCTGGGGGGGAAATCAAAATTTATAAGTAAATCCACATTTGTTTAAAGACACTGATTTTGATATAGTCCACTTATGGAGAAGATAGACTGCACATGATATTTTGATTTTGGCTGTGGATCTCGCTTGAATATTAAGAGCCCCAAAACTGGCATTTCATTTATTCACTACATTTGACTTTTGGTGCTAAAGAAATTGGTTAAATTTACTAAATTGTCATTTTACTTGAGAATATAAAGTGATTTCTTCTCCTTTCAGTTGCTCCCTTTAGGGGTCGCCACTGTGGATCACCTGCCTCCCTCTCACCCTATCCCTTGCAGTTACGCCAACCCTCTCCATGTCTTCCTTCACTACATCCATGAATCTTCCCTGTGGTCTTCCCCTTTTTCTCCAGCCCCTCATCTCCAGCTTCAACATCCTTTGTCAAGTATATCCACAGTCCCTCTTCTGCACATGTCCAAGTCATCTCAGCCTACTTTGTCTCCAAACCGCTCAACCTGACCCGTCTCTCCAAGTCACTCACAATGAGAATCTTAGCATCTTCAAGTCTGCCATCGTCTCCAAACTGTACAGTGGTGTGAAAAAGTGTTTCCCTCCTTCCTGATTTCTCATTTTTTTTGTATGTTTTTCACACTTAAATGTTTCACATCAAACAAATTTAAATATTAGACAAAGATAACACAAGTAAACACAAAATGCAGTTTTTAAATGAAAATGTTTATTATTTAGGGGGGAAAAAAATCTAAACCTACATGGCCCTGTGTGAAAAAGTGATTGCCCCCTAAACCTAATTAGTTGGTTGCAACTGCAATCGAGCGTTTGTGATAACTGCCAGTGAATCTTTTACAGCACTGTGAAGGAATTTTGGCCCACTCATCTTTGCAGAATTGTTGTAATTCAGCCACATTGGAGGGTTTTCGAGCATGAACCGGCTTTTTAAGGTCATGCCACAGCATCTCAATCGGATTCAGGTCTGGACTTTGACTAGGCTACTCCAAATTCTTCATTTTGTTTTTCTTAAGCCATTCAGAGGTCGACTTGCTGGTGTGTTTTGGATCATTGTCCTGCTGCAGAACCCAAGTGCGCTTCAGCTTGAGGTCACAAACAGATGGCCGAACATTCTCCTTCAGAATTTTTTGGTAGCCAGCAGAATTCATGGTTCCATTTACCACAGCAAGTCTTCCAGGTCCTGAAGCAACAAAACAGCCCCAGACCATCACACTACCACCACCATGTTTTACTGTTGGTATGATGTTCCTTTTCTGAAATGCTGTGTTACTTTTACGCCGGAGGTAATGGGACACACACCTTCCAGAAAGTTCAACTTTTGTCTCGTCAGTCCACAGAGTATTTTCCAAAAGTCTTGAGAAAACATCAAGATGTTTTCTGGCAAAACTGAGACAAGCCTTTATGTTCTTTTTGCTCAATAGTGTTTTTTGTCTTGGAACTCTGCCATACTGGCTATTTTTTTCCCCACTCTCTTTCTTATGGTGGAGTCATGAGCATTGACCTTATCTGAGGCAAGTGAGGCCTGCAATTCTTTGGATGTTGTTGTGGGGTCTTTTGTGACCTCTTGGATGAGTCGTCGCTGCGCTCTTGGGGTAATTTTGGTCAGCCGGCCACTCCTGGGAAGGTTCACCACTATTCCATGTTTTCACCATTTGTGAATAATGGCTCTCGCTTTGGTTCTCTGGAGTCTCAAAGCTTTAGAAATGGCTTTATAACCTTTTCCAGACTGATAAATCTCAATTACTTTGTTTCTCATTTGTTCCTGAATTTCTTTGGATCACTGCATGATTTCTAGCTTTTGAGATCTTTTGGTCTACTTCACTTATTCAGGCAGGTCCTATTTAAGTGATTTCTTGATTGAGAACAGGTGTGGCAGTAATCAGGCCTGGGTGTGGCTAGAGAAATTGATCTCAGCTTTCCAAAGATGTGATAAACCACAGTCAATTTATGTTTTAACGGGGGGATCACTTCTTCACACACAGGGCCATGTAGGTTTAGATTTTTTTTTTACCCTGAATAATAAACACCTTCATTAAAAAACTGCATTTTGTGTTTACTTGTGTTATCTTTGTCTAATATTGAAATCTGTTTGATGATCTGAAACATTTAAGTGTGACAAATGTAAAAAAAAACAAAAAGAAATCAGGAAGGAGGCAAACACTTTTTCACACCACTGTATATCATTGCAGGTCTCACTACCGTCTTGTAGGTCTTTCCTTTCATTCTAGCTGCTGTTCTGTCACAAATCACCTGACACTCATCCTCACCCACCCCACCCTACTAGCACTGTCTTCTTCACCTCTTGCACATTTTCTGTTTTGGATGGTTGGCCCCAGGTATTTAAACTCATCTACCTTTACTAAATTTAGTTTATCTACAAATTATTTAAAATACAAATACAATTCATGTTCTCATGCAAGATATAATTTTTCTGAAGTCGAACTCCCTAGAAGTTATCCATAGCTTGTGAACAGGGGCCCAGACATCAAACTAACAAAGGTTATACAAATCCTTGCATCTTTACCAGTACAGCTGCCTCCCTCTCATTAACACACATGTATTCTGTCTTGCTTCTACTGACTTTCATTCCTCTTCTATCTAGACCATACCTTCACCTCTCCAGATTCTCTTCCACCTGCTCCCTACTCTCACTACAGATCACAATATTGTCTGCAAACATCATCTGCACTGAGACTCCTGCCTGACCTCATCTGTCAGCCTGTCCGTCACCACAGCAAACAAGGAGGGGCTCGGAGCTGATCTCTGATGTTACCCCAACCCCACCTTGAATCCATCTGTCACTCCTAGAGCACACCTCACCACCATCTTGCTGTAAGATAGTTTTAAAAAAATGCTGTTAGTGAGAAAAAGGATGTCAAAAGTCCATCTAAGACTTAAAATTTATTATACATTTTATAAAAACTTTCAGACATTTATAAATTTGCACACTTAGAGTAACACACACATACGCACAATCATCCCAAGGAGCCATATCAGTGGCTGTCTTTATACTGCAGTGGTTTCAACTAGCTGTGGTCAATACAAAAATAAAATCATAAATAATATATGTACAGATTAAAAGCATGGTCAGTATCACCAAAATATGAATGCTCACTTTGTTCCATTCCTTGGTCATAAAGTTCTTTGGCCAAAAACGGGCACAATCAGACCCAACAGTTCCGCGCCACCCGTGTTGTCAGAAAGCTCACTGGATCCTTTTAATAGGTCATTCTGGATCAGGTTTTGAAACAGATGTTGCATGTTGTGCTTTGGTTAAGTACAATAAATTAAGTGTAACCATCAGTACCACAGGCGTGAACAAATGTCACCACATTCATCATTGCTTCACGTTTATATTTGTAGACAAACATCACGTCAAAACAGACAGTCGTCCGGAGGACGAACAGCCACACATCACAGCACCACTCGTTTACAGCACTGGTGTAAGCGGTGAGGAAAAATATGCAGTGGAGATGGATTCATGTGCTCTTGAACATCAAGGTGACTACGCTTTGGATGAAGGGTAATCACTCATCTGAAATCAATAACATAAGCGCGCTGTTGATGATGCATCTGTTGATGGCCACTTGGCAACAGAAATCACAGTCAACCACAGCGACCATCTCCACTCCAGAATTTGTTTTTTTTAAATTCATAAGTCTGAAATCATAATCCCCACACATGACAATGTGCTCCATTATGGCTCCTTCATGATGTAGACATAGACCGTGGTGAGGAAGTATTTCAGCGAGTCGAAGGCAGAGGACAGCCAGTTTTGTTCAAAGGTGAGATCCCTCTTCACTACACATTTTGTAATCTCCGTCTTGAAAAAAAGAAAAGAAAATATCAAAGACAGAAAAACGTAATGTGATTCCAATAAAATATTCGTTAGCATTCAGCACTGGCATGTCTGTCTTTCACAAGTGTGGAAAAACCCACTAGTTTCTCTTTTTCAAGCTTTAAAGCGCTAAATTGGGTAAAATTGTGTTTTTGTGAGTTTTGACCAGGGATCTCAAACTTGTGCCATGGGGGCCGAGACCCCACAGGTTTTCCTCCAGCCAGCCACTGAAGCAAGTGTTTTCTCTGATCAGCAATCAGTGGGAAAATTCAGTGAAATCACCTGTTGAAGAAACTGGTTGGAAAGAAAACCTACAGGGTGTTTTCCCTCCACAGCATCGAGTTTGAAATCCATGCTTTTACCTTAAAACACAACCATGGATCACATGTACACTGATAAAATATCAAAAGCTCACAAAGAACTACACACTGCCTTTGTTTAGCAAAGATCCAAAATAAATTCACAAATTGTGCTTCTAGATTTTATGATGTCACAAACCAACAGGCTCTGCCTCCAGCTTGCTAAGGGCCCTCACACGTCAACGTGTGTTTCGAGCCTAAGCCCAAGTCCACTTCTTTTTGAGTGTGATCGCACCGTGTTTAACTGGGGGGTCATTTCAGTCAGCTTTTGGTCTGCCTGATGAGGTGGGCTTCACCACGGTGCAGTTTCTCGTGTACGCTATACAGCTACAATAGGTAGAGGCTGTGTTGAAAACAATGTGAGTGCAGGACGGCTGAGGTACTGGGTGAGGGGATAGTAGTCTTTGGCAAGTTCTGTACCAATTGGCCCCAATGGGAGCGCGCCCCATAACATGGGACCATTAAGCCAACTTTCTTCTGAGTGGCTGTTCCTTACAAACACAAAGTCAATACAGGGACAAAAAGACATAGAAAGTCTAACTGAAGTGCTTAATTTAACTTGTGTGGAACAAGAAGACATTTAAAAGAGTGTGTCACAAAACAGATTTTGGCACCAAGATCTGAAATGCTGACATAGTCAAATGTGCAACAGCCTTAAAAACAGTACCTTGACATGATATTAAGCCCAACAAAATATCCTCATGTGTTTTAAATTGCCATTTGTTCCAGAAAAAACAATTGCATTCCACAGCCTGTATAGAGGGAATAATTTAAATCAAGCCCGTTTATTTACAGCAATATGTCATTCTGTTATTGTTGGTAATTTAGAAACACTAAACAGCATGAATAAATTTATATGGAATTTTTAGAGATAAATTTTGATTTTAGTGGTCACAAAGTGAACTGCACCATTATTCACTCCATTTCTGTGATGGACTCCATCTCTAGGCAGACTAAGAAATTGAATGAATGAGGCCATGATTCATTAAGTGAACAAACTGTATGACTAAAACCCAAGTTTTATTTTTTGACTAGAAGTCAGGGTGAAACCTCAACAAATGAAGAGTCAGGAAGTGAATTCAACACTCACCCATCCTCCCCTTCTCTTCAGCCAGGGAACCAGAAATTTGCGGACAAACTGTCCAAGACTGTCCACCAAGATGTGTACATGTGTTGGATGTCCTTGTCTCACGCAGTCCACAGCCAGGGCTCCAGCTACTGCATACATGGACACTACTTTACCCCATGTTATACCTGCACAGAAAAAAAAAAAAAAGAAATTTTACTTTATATGGGTGCAGAGGGTTTTTTTTTTTTTTTTTTTGTTCCAAATGGCTGCCCCTTCTAAACTCTGCCTCAGATGACCATATAGGGGATTCATGCCAGTCATTGTCGCCCACGACAAACTGCTATGATGATGATGATGATTTAATTGAGACCCAAGAGCAGAAAAAATGACTTGTCCATCTGCCTACCTTCTTATGTTATATCACATTGTAACAGTGCAGTACATATGGCACAGAATATGAAAAGCAAAATATTTTTATCTTTATAACACATTTGATTTCAATAAAAGGATACTGTATCTCTAACAGGAAAAAAAAAAAAATATATACTTTTGTTTTGGTGGGGGGGGGGGGGGGGGATTATTCCTGACTGGCCTTTGCAATTATTGACCAGTGACAATGACACAGTTTGGTTGCATACAAATATTGACAATTTTCAAAATAACGATCTTGAAACTCATCTAATATGACAAATTTTGTTTAACATGAGCTTTTTTAAAATGATTTGCAATCATAATTACTGGCAAACTCAAAACTTCGTTATGAGCCATGTAGGAATATTACTTGTTACTTGTTCATTAGTTAAACTATATAAATTTATTCAAAAGCTTAACTGTGTTGTACTGTGTTAAACAAATGTGTGTACAGGAAGTTTCGCTTAAACAGTTTATAAATAGTTGTATGTCAAACATTTAAAACATTCTCTGGTGTGCCAAAAGGCTCAGTTCTTGCTCTTTTATTATTGTTGAAGATAACACTACTATTTGACACTACTATTTGACTACTTCTGCAAAGCTTTTCTCTTTATTTGCAGACAACACCAAACATTGCTTTCATCATATTATGATTTTCAGACTGATAAAATGGGCAAATGTCAGACATTTTCAACTGACTCTTGATGAAGAACTCCAATTTATGTTCTTTTGAAGCTATTCTAAAGATCTGGAGTAAATGTCTAAAAAAAAACATTTAAATTCTCAAGCATTGCAGACTATTTTATATATACTGCTCAAAAAAATTAAAGGAACACTTTTTAATCTCAGTAAGCTGGACTAGCCTGCCACAATTTCTTCACTTTAAGTTTTGGAGTGTTCTCATTTCCATCAAAAGACGTGGCATCTTTTCATTCTTAACACATTATCCAGTCCGTATCAGTGTAGATATCCAGCTTATTTTTTCCCATTAAAATCTGATGTGTTTTCAAAGTGTTCCTTTAATTTTTTTGAGCAGTACTGCTCAAACTACTCAGATTAAAGGAACACTTTTTAATCTGAGTAAGCTGGACTAGCCTGCCACAATTTCGATATCCAGCTTATTTTTTCCCCATTAAAATCCGATGTGTTTTCAAAGTGTTCCCTTTATTTTTTTTGAGCAGTGTATATACTGTATATGCACGCACGCACGCACGCACGCACACACACACAGGGGCAAAAAAGTATTTAGTCAGCCACCAATTGTGCAAGTTCTCCCACTTAAAAGATGAGGTCTCCAATTTTCATCATAGGTATACCTCAACTATGAGAGACAAAATGAGAAAAAAAAAAAATCCAGAAAAATCACATTGTCTGATTTTTAAAGAATTTATTTGTAAATTATGGTGGAAAATAAGTATTTGGTCACCTACAAACAAGCAAGATTTCTGGCTCTCACAGACCTGTAACAACTTCTTTAAGAGGCGCCTCTGTCCTCCACTCATTACCTGTATTAATGGCACCTGTTTGAACTCGTTATCAGTATAAAAGACACCTGTCCACAACCTCAAACAGTCAGACTCCAAACTCCACTATGGCCAAGACCAAAGAGCTGTCAAAGGACACCAGAAACAAAATTGCAGACCTGCACCAGGCTGGGAAGACTGAATCTGCAATAGGTAAGCAGCTTGGTGTGAAGAAATCAACTGTGGGAGCAATTATTAGAAAATGGAAGACATACAAGACCACTAATAATCTCCCTTGATCTGGGGCTCCACGCAAGATCTCACCCCGTGGGGTCAAAATGATCACGAGAACGGTGAGCAAAAATCCCAGAACCACACGGGGGGACCTAGTGAATGACCTGCAGAGAGCTGGGATCAAAGTAACAAAGGCTACCATCAGTAACACACTACGCCGCCAGGGACTCAAATCCTGCAGTGCCAGACATGTCCCCCTGCTTAAGCCAGTACATGTCCAGGCCCGTCTGAAGTTTGCTAGAGAGCATTTGGATGATCCAGAAGAGGATTGGGAGAATGTCATATGGTCAGATGAAACCAAAATAGAGTTGCAAATTAGCTAATAGCTATACACTCTATGTGCAACACATCAGATTGATTGTCTTTGATTAATTGTCTATGTTTATTGCACTGTCCCTGTCAAATAAACTAATCTACTACTAAATAGAACTTTTTGGTAAAAATTCAACTTGTCGTGTTTGGAGGAGAAAGAATGCTGAATAGCATCCAAAGAACACCATACCTACTGTGAAGCATGGGGGTGGAAACATCATGCTTTAGGGCTGTTTTTCTGCAAAGGGACCAGGACAACTGATCCATGTAAAGGAAAGAATGAATGGGGCCATGTATCGTGAGATTTTGAGTGAAAACCTCCTTCCATCAGCAAGAGCATTGAAGATGAAAGGTGGCTGGGTCTTTCAGCATGACAATGATCCCAAACACACTGCCCAGGCAATGAAGGAGTGGCTTCGTAAGAAGCATTTCAAGGTCCTGGAGTGGCCTAGCCAGTCTCCAGATCTCAACCCCATAGAAAATCTTTGGAGGGAGTTGAAAGTCTGTGTTGCCCAGCGACAGCCCCAAAACATCACTGCTCTAGAGGAGATCTGCATGGAGGAATGGGTCAAAATACCAGCAACAGTGTGTGAAAACCTTGTGAAGACTTACAGAAAACGTCTGACCTCTGTCATTGCCAACAAAGGGTATATAACAAAGTTCTGAGATGAACTTTTGTTATTGACCAAATACTTATTTTCCACCATAATTTGCAAATAAATTCTTTAAAAATCAGACAATGTGATTTTCTGGATATTTTTTTTCCTCATTTTGTCTCTCATAGTTGAGGTATACTTATGATGAAAATTGGGGACCTCTCTCCTCTTTTAAGTGGGAGAACTTGCACAATTGGTGGCTGACTAAATACTTTTTTGCCCCATTGTATATACGTATATTATATATACATATACACACATACTATATACAATATACAGTATAGTAGCAGATGTGAAGCCAAGTTTGAAAAAAACATGTTGCACTAGTTCAGTGGTATAGTCAGTGTGTACTTATGCTATTTATCTTCCAGCTTTTTTAAACTCTTTACTGCAGTTTAATTTATCCTTATATTTCTTAATCTTATAAGTTTTAGGCTATTACATGTTGAATTATCCTACACTTTAAAATAAAGGAGATCCTTTAATAAGCTTACCTTTTTTCTCTCACACACTGTATTTTTTCCAATTCTGTTCTCTTATTTTGTTGTGTGTACCATTGTTGTGTTCCTTATTACCTCTGCCAAGGGAGGACAGAGGTAATATTTTTAGTGGTGTCGGTTAGTTGGTTTGTCTGTCTGTTAGCAACATATGGTGGTGTGAAAAAGTGTTTTCCCCCTTCCTGATTTCTCATTTTTTTGTATGTTTGTCACACTTAAATGTTTCAGATCAGACAAATTTAAATGTTAGACAAAGATAACACAAGTAAACACAAAATGCAGTTTTTAAATGAAGAGGTTTATTATTAAGGGGAAAAAATCCAAACCTATATGGCCCTGTGTGAAAAAGTGATTACCCCTAAACCTAATAACTGGTTGGGCCACCCTTAACAGCAACAACTGCAATCAAGAATTTGTGATAACTGGCAACGAGTCTTTTACAGCACTGTGAAGGAATTTTGGCCCACTCATCTTTGCAGAACTGTTAAAATTCAGTCACATTGTAGGGTTTTCGAGCACGAACTGCCTTTTTAAGGTCATGACACAGCATTTCAATTGGATTCAGGTCGGGACTTTGACTAGGCCACTCCAAAGTCTTCATTTTGTTTTTCTTAAGCCATTGAGAGGTGGATTTGCTGGTTGGTTTTGGATCATTGTCCTGCTACAGAACCCAAGTGCGCTTCAGCTTGAGGTCACAAACAGATGGCCGGACATTCTCCTTTAGGATTTTTTGGTAGACAGCAGAATTCATGGTTCCATTTACCACAGCAAGTCTTCCAGGTCCTGAAGCAGCAAAACAGCCCCAGACCATCACACTACCACCACCATATTTTACTGTTGGTATAATGCTTCTTTTCTGAAATGCTGCATTACCTTTACACAGGATGTAATGGGACACGCACCTTCCAAAAAGTTCAACTTTTGTCTCATTAGTCCGCAGAGTATTTTCAAAACAGTCTTGGGGATCATCAAGATGTTTTATGGCAAAAATGAGACAAGCCTTTATGTTCTTTTTGCTCAGCAGTGGTTTTCGTCTTGGAACTCTGCCATGCAGGCCATTTTTGCCCAGTCTCTTTCTTATGGTGGAGATATGAACACTGACCTTAACTGAGGCAAGTGAGACCTGCAGTTCTTTGGATGTTGTTGTGGGGTCTTTTGTGACCTCTTGGATGAGTCGTTGCTGTGCTCTTGGGGTAATTTTGGTCGGCCGGCCACTCCTGGGAAGGTTCACCACTGTTCCACATTTTTGCCATTTGTGGATAATGGGTCTCACTGTGGTTTGCTGGAGTCCCAAAGCTTTAGAAGTGGCTTTATAACCTTTTCCAGACTGACAGATCTCAGTTACTTTGTTTCTCATTTGTTCCTGAATTTCTTTGGATCACAGCATGATGTCTAGCTTTTGAGGATATTTTGGTCTACTTCACTTTGTCAAGCAGGTCCTATTTAAGTGATTTCTTGCTTGCGAACAGGTGTGGCAGTAATCAGGCCTGGGTGTGGCTAGAGAAATTGAACTCAGCTTTCCAAAGATGTGATAAACCACAGTTAATTTATGTTTTAACGGGGGGCAATCACTTTTTCCACACAGGGCCATGTAGGTTTGGATTTTTTTTTTACCCTTAATAATAAACGCCTTCATTTAAAAACTGCATTTTGTGTTTACTTGTGTTATCTTTGTCTAATATTTAAACTTGTTTGATGATCTGAAACATTTAAGTGTGACAAACGTACAAAAAAAAGAAATCAGGAAGGGGCAAACACTTTTTCACACCACTGTAACTCAAAGTTATGAATGGATTTTGATGAAATTTTCAAGTTGTGTAATGGCACGGGAATTGGATGATTAGATTTTGGTGGTGATTTGGATCACAATCTGGATGCAGGAATTTTTTGAATATTATTTTATATACATTATAATATGGCACTTTTCATGTACTGCCCCTTTAAGACGTGTCCACTGAATTACGTGCATGGCCACGCCTTAGGGCCACGCGCCTCGGCTGAAACACTTTGAGCGGTGGCAGCTTTTTGTTGTGGTGTTCAGGGCTGAAAAAAAGTTCAACTTGTCAGACTACTGTACAGCTGCGTTCGTCAATGTCAGACCTTTCCAAGCAGCCAATCAGAATTAACGAAGGGTGAGACATAAGACGCCGGTATAGAAAGACGAGAACAGTAGGTGACTGTGGAGAAGGTGGAGGCTGAACTTTGCTGCATTAAACAACACGGTACTCTTTGATCTGACACAAAGGATATCATGATCAAAATTTAAAAGCAAACGCTTGGAGGAACACGTCCACATCTGTCAGCGTAACAGGTAAGTGTTTGTGCCTTTGTCATGGTCATATTTCTTACAAGTTTGTTGTGGTAGATAATATGGATACTATGTGAATTTGTAGTTGATAACTGGAAAAAATGGTATGATACCACACCGTTGTGCAATATTGCTTAATAATAATGAACCTTGTCAGAAAACTGTAATGGAGAAGAGAGGAGGAAAAAAAAATGACCTGAAAGTTTCAATAAACCATGATGTTGATTTAAGGTGGAACTGCCCAGCCCCAGTGTATGGTCAATACAATTATGACAGTGTTGTTGTTATTATTATTATTATTATTATTATTATTATGTAGTCATATTGTTTTTGCTGTTGTTTCTGTCTGTTAATATAATAATAATAGATTGCATTTATATACCACCTTTCATTCAGATTTTCAGGAAAGGTGTGTAATGGCACACTAGACAGATAATTAGATTTTGGCGATGATCTCAAAATGCATACCTTCGCCAAGGCTCTTATCTTCTCACAGAGTGTTAGCAAAAATACTCCAAAACTACTGGATGGATTTGGATAAAATTTTCACCAGACGTGGCCCTTGGGCTACAGACGAATCCATTACATTTTGGTGATGATCTGAGAATGCATACCTCAGATAAGACTTATCTTCTCACAGTGTATTAGCAACAATACTCCAAAACTAATGGACAGACTTTGATGCAATTTTCACCAGAAGTGGCTCTAGGCCTACACATAAACCCATTACATTTTGGAGGTGATCCATAAGGGACGGAAGAAGCCTTGGCAGAGGTCTGCGCTCTCTGAGTGCTTTCTAGTAATTGAAATAAATTAGGTCTGGAACACCATGATCAAGATGGAAATGATATGTATATAGTGATTTTCTAATCTTATTAACTATGTTTATTCTAAATTTGCCATGAGTGTCTGTATTCCATAGAACTCATCAGTAACAAAATTTACTATCCTGAAGCATTATTTAACCCTATACCTCCTTATAGATACATCTTTCACTTTCTAATTAGTCTTAAGTCAAACGATCACACCCACTTCCTTTGAGGTTTACCTTTCTAGATAATCTGTTTAATACAGTGAGTGACCTGGCATGAAGCAACTTGGGCTGTTGGTAAATATGAGATTAAGATCAGCAAATCTGTGTTAATGTTGATAAGAAGATTACAAAGGTCATGCTGGATGCATTAAACCCAGTGAAACTAGCACTGTTTCAAATATAGAATAGCAACAAGTTAAAAAAAAAAAAGATTTTGCATTCAGTAGAGGCAATCAATCTTAAAGAAGGTGTTACTTTTTTTACTCTTTTTTTCCCCTATTAAAACTAATTTCATCATATGAAGAATTGACCTCAAAACAGAACAGTCTGACAACTGAGGGCATCCAGCCACTTCTCAGTTAAGTTTCCAGAGCTGAGGGGATTGTTATAATGACCATCAGTGACGCAGTGCAAAGCTTAATGGCAGTGGCCTCATTTAGCCCAGCTTGCATTGTCACAGCTGATCCTTAGACTGTGGCTATATAAAGGGACAGAGCTCTGGTGAAAGCCGTCACGGCACGTCACGTCTCTCTCCCTACTGAGAAATTGGCCAAGAATAGAGGCAAGATTGTCAGGGATAAAACTTGGGGAGACGAGAAAGAACGGAAGTGGGAGGCAGGTGAAGATAGATGAAGCAGAGACAAGCCGTGACGAGTTTACAGCAAGAGACCACAGACCAGATGGCTGCTTTCAAAGTAAAGATCTGTGGAGATAGATGGCATGGACATGTCACCCTTGTATAGGGTGGAGGAATGATGAACTCTGAAAAGCTAAAAGGGCGGTTATGAAACGCCACTAACAACAAGAAAATGATAAAACTTCCATGACTTCTCTCTTCTATTTATATTCAGGTTGAGATCCGTCCCAGAAGGCTGGAGCAGCCTGGGTTCACTGATTTGTTATCCTTCAGAAGGAATCCCACGCTGTATCCAAAAATTACACCCCCATGACGTCAAAATGACCAGACATGCAGCTGGAAAATAAGTACGATAACTATATTAAGAAAGTCTGCTTCTTGATCTTTGCATGCAACATGCCAAATTTTACTTATTCGTCCCATTTCAGTCGAGACTTTCTGATCCATCCCTGAGGCCTGGACAGGGAAAGGGAGATGTAAAAACGCTCTTTTTAGCTGGCTGCTTCAAAATGTCATTGCTGGTTTGGACAGAGTACATATGTAGCTCAGATCTGTTGTGGAGACCAATCAAGACCAGAAGTTCAGTTGAGTTCCAGACAAGAAAAAAAAAAAGTTTTCTTCAGGGATATTATGTTTTAAAAATAATACAGGACACTCGGCTGCATCTAGTTTTAGCCACAAGCAGAAATAACCACTTAGAAGAAGGAGCAGAAAATTGGTGGGGCAGCCTTGAATAAGACCTGAACTCTTAGAGCCAAGCCAGACCTTTTAACTTCTCCTAACCATCCTTAATTCTCGTCTAATGAAGACCAAAATATATGTGGAAGGATATACTGTATACTGATAGACAATTTTCATCACAAATGCAAAATCAAGTATTATGTTTGTATGAAGTAATTAACCTTCACAATTAGATCATCTGTATCAAAACAGGTTAAGTCTTCAACATACCTGTGGCACATTTAATGAGCCATTTAATTTAGGCTCTCAGCACATCAGTTTAAGTTTTAATAAGGATGCCTGCCTCCAGTTAACATCTTCTGAGCTTTACTGAGATACAAGTCCTCAATTCCCAAGAAGAATTCAACAACAAAACCAGTCCACATTTAAAAACTGCAGGACTAAAACATTAAAAAAAAAATGTAATTTTAACAAAAAACTGCTTGCAACAAGAAAACAGCTGGCAAACTGTTGTGCAACCTTTTACGAACCCTGACAAAACCCCAAAACTTGCAGTGTTTGTCAGCATTCGCCACTCCGCAAGACAGATGCTTAAAGGTTTCATAATGGAACTTTTGAAAATTTGGATATCAGTGACACCTATGGATCACAAAGTGAAATGCAGCCCAATTCACTCATTTTACATGTTGCAGTCTCGGCTACTTTGGTGGGAATCTGATCCGACCGCACTTTACAGAAATGAAGTGTGAAAGTCTTTGGTTTACTTTGTAGCCAGTATGTCACTGATCTAAGGTTTCCACAAGTTTCATAAAGTACATCTGAGATATTCCACAATAAGTGATGTACCAAAACCATTTCTTTCAGACACACTACGCGTTGTTCAGTTTGAGTACTCACAGATACTGAGAACCAGTACTAAACTGCAAAGGGACACCTGTTAAACCAAAGTAAGGTACTTCCACACTTCTGGCACTTCTCCCATTTCCGGAATTAATCTTAGAGTCACAACAGACTCATTGCTGTTGTTTTGTATTTACAACCACTTTAAAATCACAGCTAAAGCAGCATGTGTGTCTTTGGATTGTGAGACAAAATTAGGCTGATCTACACAGACTAAACACACAGTTTTTGCTCTTGAGTGGATCAGAGTCCACTCTGAAAGGTTTTTTCTGTGTCATCTAATCACTGAAATGGGATTCTCCGAGTTATGCCGTACAAAAGCTTTCATGAATATGAAACACAAATAAGGAAGGTTTTTAGACAGCCACACTACTGACGAAGCAAACATCCATTATGCTCAGCAACCACAGCCCACACTTGTGCTCAGATGAGGAAACAGAGTCCAAACTTAGAAACTTGAATGTAGGACTAATTATGCGTTTCAGATGGAGTCTCACTCCTCCTACGTCTGATCTTCACCCACTCCTCTTAGACAACTGGCCCGGATGAAAACTGCAGAAGGGCACCTGCTGAATCAAAGTAACGTCTCCATCAATAAGTGTAAGTCACTTCCTGTGCTGGCTGACCTCTTCTGACTCCAGACTACATGTGTGATGCATTATCATCATCATCACCACCACCACCACCACCCTCGGACTCAGAGCAGCCACGTACCTGCTGAGAAGATCTCTGTTGCCACGCCAATGAAGGCATCCGAAACCATGTTGTCCATGGCAACAGAAATGCTGAGCTGCCGCGCCACGTTCCTGTACAAACCAGGCTGTATACACTCTAGTTCGTCTCCTTGGCAACAGAGAGAGCACAGACAAAAGAGGAGAAAAGTGTGAGGAGGAGCAAAGTTTATAAAAACGATGGAGGCCAAAGAAATGAATGAGCAGCAGTTTTAAATGAAATGCGTGAAAACAAAATCAAAATGGGCTACGCTGTTCTGTCGGACTGGCTCAGGTGCAGTGGTAAAACGGGACAGGGCAGCTGCTGTTTGCATCATGTTTAAGCTGTGTTTGCCTATACAAACATAATCCTCAGTGCATTGTTATCGCATTGTATAATTATATGCTCAGAATTTCTGTGACTCAGTACACAAAGTGAAATCTGTGGAAATAAAGTGTAAAGAGTTGTTCAGTTCCTTGGTGAAACCACACTGGGTAATCAATCACACATTTGCTTTGGAATTATGCTGCACTGACTGACAAATTGCTTAGCAACTCTGAGGACTGACTGAGTAGCATTTTTTTCTAATTACATTTACTGATTTCTGCAGTTTGAGGCAAATTAACTAAATAATCCATGTTAGATTCCACAACACTTGATTTCCAGTGTACCAGGTATATGTTCAGATTATGTGAAATGTATAAAAGGGACCCAGCTTGTGATTCATGGAGTCACATCAGTTCCCCTGACATTTGAAATGAGGCATTCCTTAACAGGTCACTATTTTATCTTTATACTATGATATTTTTCCAATTGGTTGCTACTCACAAACAGAAGGTTTGAGTAGGTGGTTACCGGAGATCACCCTGCCGCACACAGAACCCAGACCACACTTCATGCAACCTTCACCATGTTTGTACATGCATGCACCATTCTGCAGTTATGCAATTTTACCTATATGCGACAGGTGCAAAACTTTAATGACATACATAAAGCTAACGAAGAAAAGCTGCCTTGAAGAAGGCAGGTTTTCAGATGTGTATGTTAATCGTGCAAATTTAATATACTAAAACTAAGCCGGGGTTATGTTCAAACTGTGTTCATGTTGAACTTTAAAATAATGGGTCTCAGAAACACTAAACACTTTAAAGTGAACATTCCTGAGTAGCAGGCCAGCCCAGCCGGGTCCAGGGTTCAACATGGGATGACGGTCACCACTTCGAACTACAACTTGACTTGAATCCGTTCAACTCACCAAGACACAGAAGCACCAGGGACACCTCGGAAAGCGCGGCACATGATGGAGACAGGTGCAGCTCACTTTTGGACCATCCCAGCCCGTTCTGGTTGAGCCTGGAGAGGATGTAGTCTCTGCACAGCGCCTTGGACTGGGACACCAGCTCCTTCTCGGTCAGTGACCGGTCAAACACATCCAGGACTTCAGCAGCAAACCCCGAAGACCTCCGCAGGACCTCCATGTCCCCTCCCGACCTCAGGGCGCGTCCTCACTTTCCCCAGCAGGAGCAAAGTTCAGTGGTGGACACAACATAGCAGCTGAAGGAGAAGCAAAATGACTGCAATATCTCCAACAGGTCTTGACAGAAGAACGAGATCAGTTGGAAATTGCATTCGTATGCGATACTGACCAAATACCATGTGAATAAATTAATAATCAAGGTTGTTAAAGCACACACACACACAAAAAAAACGTGGGTGTGTAATGACTCCCAGAGTCTAAAACAGACCAGAAACTTACATAAGAATGTGATGGAGGCGTTATTGTTGTTGAGTCACATGGCGGGATAGTCAAGATATTGCTGCACTTTTTTTTTTTTTTTTTAGATTGCGCAACGACAAGCTCTGACACCACAAACCGAAATAACAAGAATGTTTTCTACCGACTGCCGTCTCGTTTGAGGAACAAGTAAAACGAAGCCCGCAACGCGCTCTGTGACACACCAAGCCGCACAAAGGGGAGAAAAGTGGCGCTTACCTCCAGCATGTCTCCCTGTCAGTTCACCAGAACAAAAGTGTCGAAGCGGCTCCGCGGCGAGTCCCGACAGCAAAAGCCTCCGCCGCCCTCCAAAACACAACTACTCAACAATCAGGCCAAGTTCTGCTCTGGATCTCATTCCGACGGAGCGCACGATCGCTCCATTGGCTTCTGCGTAAAAAGCCGAGCCGCATCCGCGCGAGGACGCCTGCCTTAGGCCCCGCCCCCTTCTGCCGGCTCTGCTCTGTGATTGGACGGATCCCGAAAGGAGGAGCTTGACAGCCTTCGCGTCCTTCACACGCCCAAATCGGGGGGGGGGGGGTGGAGGGGGAGAAATCCACCGCACCTGCTTTCATTCACAAATCCAGCTGGTTAACTAACGTGAAATTAAGTTGTTTTTTTTTTTTCTGTTCGGATTTCAGCAGCCAGTCTTAAGCGTTTTAACTTAGCTTCAGACAGATAAATCGGTGTAATCGGTGTTTGTAATCGGTGTTTGCACATTAGATGGATGCCTGCAGATGTCCAGCACCAAGCTTGTAGATCAGAAGGCCTGCAACCTGTGGCCCCGAAGCTACATGCAGCGACTCCCTGCTGCCTCCACCAATAAATAAATAAACTATAGGGCACTCAGAGAGCACATACCTCTGCCAAGGCACCATCTCGCAACGTTAACGAAAGGGGAAAGTGTTGCAGAATTTGCATCCTGACCAGGATCACCTCCAAAATTGAACTGGTTCACCCATAGCCCAAGTGCCACCTCTGGTGAAAATTTCATCAAAATCCATCCCATTTTTTTTTTTTTTGGTTAATCATGCTAACAATCAGACAAACACAGACTTTGGCAGAGGTGTGTGCTCTCTGGGTGGCCTGTAGTCTTCGTCATGCATCAAACCATGCAGAAAAGCTGCAATTTCGCATCAGTGCCAAACATATACCGGAAAACTGGCAAAACACGAAACTAGAGGGCACTCATACCACCGTCAATTGGCTCCATCCGTCCCACCCCCCTTCTTCTGTTCATCTGGCCGTACTTCCATCCATGCCTCAAGGGAAAAGTCTTACAATTACAAGAAATGTGCAAATTTGAGAGAGACAGCTTGCAAATCTATGAGGGGAAAAATGCAAAACTTGAAATTTTACAAGGATTTTTGCTTAAGAAAAAAAATAGCGGGAAATAAAAAATATAGAAGAAAAAGGTTGCAATGGTACAAGGAGAACGCTGCAACTTATATGAAAAGTCACACAGTTAAGAGGAAAAAAAAACTATTTGTAACGTTCTCAGAGTTTATAATTACATCTTGGCTGTTTTGCTTTCATTTCAAAGGTAGAATATGCAGTGTTTTCTGCTGTCAAATATTCCAAAAATACCTAAAAATATAATTCGAATGTGAAGTAACATCTCTTTGCTGTCATCCAAAATATAATTCATGATACTGCAGAGCTATTAATTAATTTATGATGTTTGCTGGGATGATAAAGTGATAAACACCCATTTAAGCAAGTTTTCTGCTCAGAGTCAAAAATCCTGTGTTGTAGCTCAATTATATTCATTTCTAGAGTTGGACAGGATGTGTAACGCTACCAGTTAATTACTGGTTCACTTGGAGTAGACAAATTTGAAGAAGTCATCATGGATCATCAGTAAAAAAAAAAAAACTATCAAATTCACTTCAGCCTAGTGGATGAAGGTTCATTACTGCCATCTGGTGTTGCCAGTAATCACCTGCAATTTCTACATGGGGGGGGGGGGGGCTGAAAAGTTCATTATAGTCAAAGCTGACCAAATGTGGTTTATTTTTCAACATAGTTTCCCCTTTGGTCCACACACTTCTTCCATCAGCGTTGCAGCACTTGGATCCCTGTGGTTGAAAAATAAACCACATTTGGTCAAATTTGACCACTATGAACGTTTCAGCCCCCCCCCCCCATAGTCCACCATTAAGGGTCTAATATGTTTAATGGCTCCTTGTATATTTTGGGAGGCCAAAAATGGATAAAAATTGCTCCTTTTGTAGAGCTTGCCACCCAGTGTTATAGGTTTTCGGCAATTTTTTTCATTGTATTACATCTTGACAAAAGTGTGACTGATGGGGTAATCTTGGGGCTACAGATGACCTCATAAGGATCATGTAAATCTTGATATATATAGAAAATAATGTCTTATTTTGACATTATGGCAAAGCATGAAATGACAGTATAGCAACACAGCTAACCAATCAAGCTATAAACAAGGATAGATCACTAAAGGAAATTAACTATAGAAGTCAAGACCAAGTCATTTGAGACTTTTATCATAAACTACATTTGTAAAGAAAATACTATATGGACACTATAGGATAATCATTTTCGTAGTGTTAAGCACTGTGAATGATATAAAGAAATTGATGCAAACAGGATGAATTTGGGTTGAGGAAAGGTGTGGACGTAATAAAAAAAAATGTGTAAACTGCAGTATATAAAAAATAGTGAGAGTATACAGAAGAAACAGAAGAAAGATTAGATCCAAATTAGAAATAATGAACAGAGAAAGGAAATGTGTGTTTTGGGTCCGCATCTTAAATTTTGATCCTGGTAATACGTGTACCTGGGTCTCTTTGTCAGTGTCCAAAGCGTAGATATTCTTAGTACTGATGTGTTTTAAAACCTTGTTTCGGCCTGCTGGTGGGACGACTTGTAGAGGTGCTCATGCACCTGTTTATCCTATCAACTCTCTGGTGTTTTAAATCTATATAACTATGCAACTTGATAACTTATGTGCTATGTAATGTTTCTGAATAATATCAGTGGTGCTTTAAAATGTTACTTTATTACCTCCGCCAGGCCGAAAGGCCAGGGGGAGGTTATGTTTTTGCCGGGGTTTGTCTGTTTGTTTGTCTGTCTGTCTGTTGGTTAGCAAGATAACTCAAAAAATCTTGGACGGATTTCCATGAAACTTTCAGGCGTTGTTGGAAATGGTACAAGGAAGCACTGATTAAATTTTGGGGGTGATCCGGTTCACCGTCTGGATACAGGAATTTTTTAAAGCATTTTTCATTCAACACTGTGACATACAGCCATTTTCAACATGTGCGCAGGCGCAATGGAGGGCGCTGGTCGTCGTGTCTGCAACACAAACTCTGCGTTCTTCAACGTTTTAGGCACAAAAGGACGCGGAAAACACTGCTGGCCTGGGCCCGCCAGCGTGCAACTGCAAAACCTCACACGGGCAGCTGTCCGCCGACGGATTGTTTGGCAGAAATTCCCCGGCCAGCCATAGGAGCTGCGCATTTGGCAGAAATTCACCGGCCAGCCATAGGCGCTGTGCAAAAACGAGCTCTCTGCCGGCCAAGCTTCTAAATTGTCGTTTGCCGCGGAGCGCAACCCCCAAAACAATAATATTGTAGCGAACTCAATATGAGCACCCTATTTGGGTTGCCAAGTGGGTTGACCCTATTGGCGACACAGGTAGAGTGCGGGACTCCGGAGCGCGAGGCGTGAGTTTGAACCTCCCGGTGGGACGTCGCCATGTCGAGCAGCACGTTACAATATAATTTAAAACCCACGGCAACCTGTCTACCCAATTTGCATCCGTCAGTGGAGGAGATGAACACAACAGCAACACTTCAGTTTATTACCTCCGCCAAGGAGGCAATGCTTTTACTACTGAACCACTAATCCTATCACTATCAGATTGATTGTCATTGATTAATTGTGTGTTTATTGCACTGTCCCTGTCAAATAAACAAATAACCATTGTGAATCCAATTGCTAGTCATATGTTTACATGCTCAAGGAATGTGAAAACGTACACACAAACACTGTATGGGGGGAATTGTGGCGCTTGGCGGAGGTCTGCACTCTCCGAGTGCTTTTCTAGTTTAATATGTGATACAGTTTGTACCAATGTGAAAGCATGAACTAAATCTAAAGATGTGATATTTATTCTTTTGCATAGTGAACATATTTGTCTACCCCACACGCACCAGACTTGTTCAGCTAGAATGACTTCACTTATTCCTCACCAGAGAATGACACAAACCTCATGGCCTCCTGCTTTTGGCTGGAAGCCACGCCAGCTCCCTGACAACTGCGGCAGGGTAACCATAACAACAGCAACAGTGATGACGACTTCCGCCTACGTAAGGTACGCACGCACGCAGAGTCATTACAACAGCTATAGGCTTCGTCTTCCGAATCTTAAAATTTCTTTTAAAACAAAACTTAGGCCTATTAAATAAGACCCTCGAGTAACAAAGGACCCATGGTGGCGGAGGCCTACACGCACTATGCCTGTGTGGCTCATGTCCGCACGGTGTCGCTGTTCTCCCTTCTTAGGGAAGAGTTTAAGGAGGCTTTAAAAAGAAAGACGGGGGCGTGCGACCTCCATGCACCGCTCCTGCATAGCAGACACCACCCTGGATATGGTGAGGAAAAGGCGGACCTGTTGACTTTTGCTTTGGACATTGAGAATGTATTAGCTAATTTTTTTATTTTTATTTTTTTTTTAGCATTGTTTTATTTCATGTTCAATGTCAGCCTATTGTTACTCACAGGAGCTTAGTTTAGGGAGGAGAAATCATCTGCTTAAATAAACAATGGGCTATTTTTAACATGCGCTTTTTTTTTTTTTTGTTATTAGCCTGATCTACAAGCTTTATATAAACGAATACAATGTGTGCAATGTAAGTTAAAAGTTTTGTCTGATCTATGTTGGAATGAGTTTACAGACAAAGCAGCAGAGTAGTAAGTTATGTCATCAAAAAGGAAATAGCTAACTTTAGCAGCAGTAGCCCCCTGGGTGAGAAACCTGCAAAGTCAAATTAAGCTCACAGTCAAATCAAATTATACTTCTATTGTTATTTCACCATCCTGCCATAAAGAGATTTAAAAATGTTCCATCCTAAATAATAAAACAAAAGAATAAAAATAAACTGTAATTATTTCAGTTTGGTAAAACTTTATTTGTAAAGCACCTGATCACAAAAGTTGTCTCATACTGGGGAATCCCAACAATCAAATGGTTACTCCTAGACAAGCACTAGGTGACGGTGGCATGGAAAATCTGCCTTAATGGAAGAAACCACCTGCAGAACCAGGCCCAGGGAGGGGCAGCCATCTGCCTAGTGGGCGATGGAGGTGGGGTGGGGCAGACTGGAGAGAGAAGAAAAGAAAAAGTAGACAAAATAGACAAAAATAACATTCAGATAAATGTAGCATATGTAAAGTCATTACTTCGTTATTTATTCCTTCCAGGTTTTCCCAAAAGCCATTAAAAGTAAATATAGTAAAGTTAGGGAGTGGTACTTTCTTTCAATCTAAATTTAGTACACCTAATAATGGATAACTTTATAATTATTTAACAGGCCCCACTACAAAGAGAGAGCGCTCTCAAGACAGTTTTTGTCTCATTCCTGTGTCCCTAACCACAGAGACACAAACAGTCATTTTATTAATTTAATTAAGATGTATGTTTTATCAAACTCTACAGAAACCACATCACACAGCCAGAGTAACTGTTAACAAAAACAATAACTGAAATAACACAAAAAGATTAAGGATTTAAAACTAAACAGTGACAAAATTAAATAAACCAACTTTGCAACTGTGCTCCTCCTGTAATCCAAATAAACAAATGCAATGAATATAAATCATAATATGTGCACCAGTTTAGTTTCAGTAAGTCAGCAGAAGTCAAAAAGTCAGCAGAAGCAAAACAGAATACATGAGTGTGAATGAGAGGAAGGCAGGTGTAACAATGAAGATGAGGGAGTAGAGGTAGTCAAGGTGGATGAGTTAATATACCTGGGGTCAACCATCCAAAGCAATGGAAAATGCACAAGAGAGGTGATGAAGAGGGTGCGGGCAGGGTGGAGTGGGTGGAGGCGAGTGTCAGGGTGATTTGTGAGAGAAGGATAGCAGCAAGAGTGAAAGGGAAGATTTACAACACAATAGTGAGACCTGCTATGTTGTATGGTTTGGAGACAGTAGTGCTGACAAAAAGACGGGGACGAGTTGAAGGTGGCAGAGTTGAAGATGCTAAAATTCTTATTGGGAGTGAGTAGGAGAGACAGGAATAGAAATGAGTATATCAGAGGGACAGCTCGGGTAGAGCGGTTTGGAGACAAAGTAAGAGAGGCAAGGCTGAGATGGTCTGGACATGTGCAGAGGAGGGATCGTGGATATCCTGGACAAAGGATGTTGAAGATGGAGCTACCAGGCAGGAGGAAAAGAGGAAGACCACAGAGAAAATTCATGGATGTAGTGAAGGAGGACATGGAGAGAGTTGGTGTTACAGAGGAAGATGCAAGGGATGGGGTCAGATGGAGACAGATGATCCGCTGTGGCAACCCCTAAAGGGAGCAGCCAAAAGAAGAAGTTTAGTTTCAGTAAGGGTCTTGTTTCTGTATCAAATGTGTCCTCTTCTTGGCGCACTGTTGTAAAACAGGAGTTTTATTCAAAAATGCACAAAAGACAAGTTAATTAAATTTACATGCTCACAGAAGCTACATGTGTCACTTCTTAAATACTCATTTCAAAATTGCCAACTTTTCAGAAAAGCTTGGGGTGTAGAGAATGCGTTCAAGGATGAGGCTGAGTTTATTTCTCAGGTTCAGCTTTATTATGAGAACACATACTCTAGCAATCTCTAAACAAGAAAAGAGACTGAGCAATGAAATACCACACTCTTATACTGCTGGAGCCACGAAACCTAAGTCACATGGTGCTTTAGCAAACATACAATCACATGGTACTTAATCCCAGTCACAATGCAACTCTTTGATGTTTCACTATTGTCTCTTATCCCTCGATGATCCGGGAATCCTTCTGGGGCATCCTTTCTGAGACAAAGGCCAAAACTCACACCTCCTCGTCATCTCCTGTAGACCTCTGCAGACCCAGACCTTCTTTGTCCAGCAAGACGTGAAGCACCCAATAAACATACAGCCATACATTTGTGGGAAATATGAACTCAATATATGTGCCACATAACCCCCCCCCCAAACGTCTATTAAGGGACAAAACATAATCAGAGATGCATGACAGAAAACATCACTACATATCACAAATCAATCCACCAATTGCTTGGGTTTTAACCTCCTGCCATATCTGCTGAAAGCCGGCTTTGTTCCTTCTGCAGCGACTTCCTGCATCTGTGGATCAGAATTGTTAGCACACCTCTGTGGTGGCTCCGAAGAATGTCTTCCCAGCGGCCTGCCACGGCGGGGGGCCCTGGCCAACTGCACGTGTTCATCAGCCAGAACAAAGGCGGGTTTGAGTCTGTTAATGCAAATCAACTCTTTTCTGCCTTCTAAATCAAGCAAAAAATGTTTCTCGCCTGTTTCCAACGCTCTGAAAGGCCCGTCGTAAGGCGGTCGCAAACCTGGGCGTTGAGCATCATGTCTAACAAAAACAAACTCCGCATTTTTTAAAGCCTTCAGCACAAAAACGCGTGGAAAACTGTGATGAACTGGGCCAGGAAGGGTGTTTGATCCTGTGCCGCTCTGCAACAGCTGAGCGGGGGGCCAATTTGGCGCAGGGTTGTCGGGAAGGAATTCCCCTGGCAAACGGAGGGGTTGTGCAAAAAGTAATTCAGCCGGAGAGGCCTGCAAATCCTCCTTAGGTGCGGAACGCAACCCCAATAAAACCCATGGAAGTTTATCCACCCAATTTGTATCCGTAAGAGACGCTCTGAGGGCTGCTTTCAATGACCTATGAAAGCGTTCGCACAAACCGTTAGCCTGGGGGTTATACGCGGTAGTGCGGTGAATCTTCACCCCTAGGCTGTGGGCCATCGATGACCAGAGTTCGGAAACAAATTGGGGACCCCTGTCGGACATTATGTCCGACAGAACTCCAAAACGCGCGACCCAAGCTGTTAAAAACGCGCGTGCAACGTCTGCTGCTGTAGTTGCCGCCAGAGGAACCACTTCTGGCCAACGCGTGGTGCGATCTACCATCGTCAAAAGGTGTGTACACCCCTGCGACAACGGAAGGGGGCCCACCAAGTCAACATGCACATGATCAAAACGCTTAGCCGGGATGTGAAAAGGTTCCAAAGGGGCTCTAGTGTGCTTGTGTATTTTGGCTCGCTGACACGCTACGCAGGCTGCTGCCCATTACTTGACCTGTTTACGCAACCCCGGCCAAACAAATTTCTCCCCCACCATCTTAATCGATGCGCGCACCCCCGGGTGCGCCAGAGAATGGATTGAGTCAAAAACGCGGCGGCGCCACGCAGCTGGAACCACAGGGCGAGGCCGCCCCGTGGAGACATCGCAGATTAGAGGGGGCATACCTATTTGCTGCACCCTGTGCTCCAGCCTTAACCCTGTTGGTCCAGACTGGAGCGCGTGCACATCCGCATCGCTAGCCTGCTCCGCGGCCATGGCTGCATAATCCAAACCTACGCGGACCGGGGCTGCGAGCGCTTCCGCACCACAAACCTGGCCCGCGGCCACGGCTGCCGAGTCTGCCCCTACGGGGCCTGGCGCTGCTACCGCATGCGAAAGACAATCTGCCACTACATTATGTTTGCCCGCGACATGCTGAATATCGGTGGTGAACTCCGATATCGCGGCCAGCTGTCTTTGCTGCCGGCCTGACCAAGGCTCTGAAATCTTGGCCATCGCAAACATTAGTGGCTTGTGGTCCACAAATGCGGTGAAACGGCGCCCCTCCAGCCAGAACTGGAAATGGCGGATGGCCAAATGCAGGGCCAACAGCTCCCTGTCGAACGCGCTGTATTTCTGCTCGTTATCGCGCAAGGTTTTGCTGAAAAACGCGAGCGGCTGCCAGCTCCCTGCCACAAACTGTTCAACGACAGCCCCCACCGCTAAATCGGAAGCGTCAGTGGTGAGCGCCATGCGGGCCGTTGGCACCGGGTGTGCCAACAAAACGGCGTTCGCCAGGGCTGATTTGACTTGAGAGAATGCGCGCTCCCGCTCCGAGGACCATTCGATCTTATTTGCAGGTTTTTGTTTTTTAAGTGCCGCGTACAATGGTTGCATGAGCTGTGCTGCGCTTGGGAGGAAACGGTTATAAAAATTAACCAAAAATTCCTCCAATGCTTTGACCGTCTGAGGTTGGGGAAAATTTGTTATTGCGCGTACTTTATCGGGCAGAGGGACCGCTCCTTCTGGTGAAACGTGGTGCCCCAAAAAATCGATTTGCGCCACCCCAAACTGGCACTTCGCTGGGTTAATTATTAACCTGTGCTCTGCCAGCTTCCGAAAAACCGCTGTGAGGTGGCTTTCATGTTCGTCTTCTGATGTGCTGGCTACCAAAATATCATCCAAGTAGACGAACACGAAAGGGAGGTCGCGTAAAACTGCATCCATCATGCGCTGGAAAGTCTGCGCAGCACCCTTGAGTCCAAATGGCATACGCAAAAACTCGAAAAGCCCAAAAGGAGTTATTACCGCTGTTTTGGGTATGTCCTGAGCGCGGACTGGGACTTGATGGTACCCGCGCACCAAATCTATTTTAGAAAAAATGCGTGCCCCCGCTAAATGGACCGAAAAATCTTGGATGTGCGGAATCGGGTAGCGGTCGTGTGCTGAAGCGTTATTCAACCTGCGGAAATCACCGCAAGGCCACCACGAGCCATCAGCTTTGGGGACCATATGCAGCGGTGAAGCCCAGGGGCTGTTAGAGCGTCTAATGATGCCCAGCTTTTCCAGGTTGGCGAATTCCTCGCGCGCTATGGCTAGTTTAGCTGAGTCCAAGCGCCGAGCTTTTGCAAAAACGGGGGGCCCGGTAGTAGTTATAAAATGTTCCACCCCATGTTTAGCCACTGTCGCCGAAAACGTTGGGACTGTGAGTGCTGGAAACTGAGTGAGTAGTGCTTGGAACTTACCACCCGCAGCTGTGACGTTGGCCTGTGCAGTAGGCGGGACCACCCGGGCTGTACAGGAAATAGAGTGGAAAGACAGTGCATTAACCAGACGTCTGTTAGCAAGATCAACCAATAAACCATTCGAGCACAAAAAATCAGCACCTAACATGTTATGACTGACTGCCGCTACAACGAAAGTCCACTCGAATGTCCGACCGTGAAAAGACAGGGGGAGGGTCTTCTCCCCGAAGGTCTTGATCGTCGAGCCGTTCGCCGCCAACACCAGGGGTCCGCTGGAAGGCGCCAGCCGGTCAGCGTAGGAAGGTGTGATGAAACTCAGCTGGGAGCCTGTGTCCACCAGGAACTGCCTCCCTGATTTCGCGTCCGTAAGGTAGAGCAGTTTGTTCTTCACGCCGAGAGCCGCAGCTGCTACCGACTCCCGGTCCTGGCGTTTCCCGAGCGCTTGAACTGGCACGGTGGAATGCACTTGCGTGCCCTCTCGGCGAAACGTCGATGATAAAAGCAGAGGACGTCGCCCGCTCCGTGTCTCCTGGCTTCCGGCGCTGCTGACGTCAGCGAATCTGGTGTTGCAGCCTCTGGCCCCCTGCCGTCTCCGGGCGTTGCGCTCAGCTCCGCTGCCGCCGTCGTGGCCGTGTGCCGTCTATGGGCGTCGACGAGTCGCTGTGCCTCCTGGCCCAGCTCGTGGTAATCTCGGTTGGTCAGCAGCTGTGAACCGGCCAGGGTAACTCTCACCGCTGACAGTAGTGTCCTGAGGAAAAGATGGGCGAAGATAAAGCCGTCATCATCATCGCCTCTCAGACTCAGCATCCTCGCCATCAGGTCGGCAGGCCTGTCTGCCTCGCCTTCAGTCAATACCAGAAGCTTCTCTGCTCGCTCTCCCAGCGAGGGGGTGAAAGCACGGATGAGAGCGGCTTTCAATGCGCCGTACTTGTCGTCGTCTGGTGGGTGGTTAGTCAGGCTCTCCACCCGCTGGGCTGTGAGGCTGTCCAGCTTTGCGGCTACATGGTAGAATTTCGTTGCATCCGCCGAAATTCCCCGAAGATGGAACTGCGCCTCGACAGTGTTAAACCAGGAGCGCGGGCTATGCTGCCAGAAATCAGGTAGCTGGACTGTGGTAGCTGCGTTAGCCTGGCTGGCTCCTGATGAGTCCGGTGCAGGAAGATCGTCCCTGGCCATAATTTGTCGTAGGGTCACCAGTGTAGAGAATGCGTTCAAGGATGAGGCTGAGTTTATTTCTCAGGTTCAGCTTTATTATGAGAACACATACTCTAGCAATCTCTAAACAAGAAAAGAGACTGAGCAATGAAATACCACACTCTTATACTGCTGGAGCCACGAAACCTAAGTCACATGGTGCTTTAGCAAACATACAGTCACATGGTACTTAATCCCAGTCACAATGCAACTCTTTGATGTTTCACTATTGTCTCTTATTCCTCGATGATCTGGGAATCCTTCTGGAGCATCCTCTCTGAGACAAAGGCCAAAACTCACACCTCCTCGTCATCTCCTGTAGACCTCTGCAGACCCAGACCTTCTTTGTCCAGTGAGACGTGAAGCACCCAATAAACATACAGCCATACATTTGTGGGAAATATGAACTCAATATACAGTATGTGCCACAGGGGTGAGATTTAGAGGGAATGGTGCACCGGGGGAACTGGGGGGTAGGGGTGGACTGAGCGTGCATGCACACAACATAAACTGTTAATCTTTTCAAGACATATGCTTCTTTACCTCATAAAAAGTTTTAGAACATGTTCAATCTTCCCATGGCAATCAGCCTTGACCACACCTTGATGGCATTGCTTTGAAAACTCTTATTGTGTAAAAACCTGAAGTGAGTTACTAACTACTACTACTAACTAACCTGCACTTATATAGCGCTTTTCTAGTCACAAAGACCACTCAAAGCGCTTTCATTAATACTAACCCTCTATTCTAAGGGCCTATAGGAAACAGATATCTAGGGACAATTTAGAACAGCCAATTAACCTAACATGCATGTTTTTGGCATGTGGGAGGAAACCGGAGAAATCCCGGAGTAAACCCACGCAACACGGGGAGAACATGCAAACTCCACACAGATCACTGTTGGTTGGGGGCTGGGATCGAACCCACGATCCCACGATCCCCACAATCCCCCGGCCAAGGGTAAACTGTGCTGCCGCAGTGCTAACCACTGCGCCACCGTGCAGCCGAGTTAACATGATATTGGCAGTATTTTCCTAATTTTGCAGTGAGCAATAGGGTTTGGGGTGTGAGACAGAGGGTAAAAGAGTTAGACTCACTCCCAAAGAGTGAGAGTTGGCAGCACTACTCATTTGGAGTATATTCTCTTTGATACTGACAAACTAAATTCAAGATGTTTCGGAATCTTGCTTCTTAGAGTCTCAAACTAAAACAACAGAAGTATGTGACCTCAGTTTCCAGTGTTTTTCCACCACAGAAGTAATTAATAATTTCCATTTTGGTTGCACAATGATTTTCTGAGATTCTGTTAAAAGAAAGAACCAATAAGAAAGATAACAATGCCCGCTTTGATGCTATGGATTTAGCATCAAAGTGGGAGGTTGTAGGGGACCGCAGCTGGTCCAGAGGCAGATGGAATTCACGCCCCAACATGAGTTTTGCTGGGGAACAACCTGTCATGGCGTGGGCCGTTGCCCTGTAGTGGAGGAGTGTGTTCTGAAGGGTGTCAGGGAATGCAAAGCCGTCTGCCAGATGGGCTCTCAGACCGTTTTTCAGAATCTTGTTGAAACGTTCCAAGCCCCCATTGGCTTGGGGGTGGTAGAACGCAGTTCTGATGTGCTCCACACCTCTATCACCCAAAAACTCTTCAAACCCCCCAGAGGTGAACTGTGGGCCATTGTCCGTTGTGATGACATCCGGGACCCCCCATCTAGCGAACCGCGACGAGAGGAAACTGATGACCACATCCGTTGTGACCGAGTTAGTGGGCAGCACTTCCGGCCATTTGGAGAAAAGATCGTAGACCACCAGTAAAAACGGCTGTTTGGGGTGCCGTACGTAGTTCACCACAAATGTCCAACTGGATGTGCTTCCAAGGGCCCTCTGGGTATGATAGCGGACACGGGGGGGGCAGTCTTCCCACTCTCCAGACACGGAACACGGTTGTTAATCATAGTTTCAATGTCCTTGTCGATGCCAGGCCACCAAACCGAATCCCTGCAACGTTGTTTCACCCTGACCACATCCAGGTGACCCTGGTGGAGCACTGCCAGAACGTGCAATGTCAGCGACACTGGAATCAGTGTGCAGTGCCCCCTTCCCACACACACACCATTCCAGCAACTCAGTTCGTCTTTGAACTGGTGAAAGGGTTCCAGATCACCCTGTACCTTTGTGGGCAAGCCTCCCGGATGACTGAGCACAGTTGTGACAACGTGGGGTCCGCCTGGAGCTCCTGGAGGGACACCATGTCCCGGAGGGGTCTGTGTAGCGCGTTGACTAGATCCGCCTCCATGGGGTCGTCATCGTCCAGCTGTGTGGTATTGGCCATGGCACGGGACAGGAGGTCTGCCACTACGTTCTCTTTGCCAGGGGTAAACTGGGTAGTGAAATTGTAGGCCCGCAGCCGCTCAGTCCACCTGTGGATCCGTGGGGGCCTGTGTCCCGAACCTGTCATTTTCAGCAGCATCATCAGCGCCCGGTTGTCCGTTCGCAGGGTGAAATGGTGTCCGTAGAGGTAAATGTGCCACCGTTCGCATGTCCAGACACAAGTGAGTGCCTCTCTCTCACCCACGGCATATTTCTGTTCAGCCGGTGAGAGGGGCCTTGACGCAAACGCCACTGGGCGCTCGGTGCTGTTTTACACTTGAGACATAACCGACCCCACCGCTGAACCAGATGCATCACAGGTCACAGAAGTTGGCTGTTTTGGATCAAAGTGGACCAACAATGGTGGGGAGGTGAGTTGGGACTTCAGCCTACCAACCGCCGCTGAGCAGGCCGGAGTCCATTGCCACAGTGCGTCCTGCTTCAAAAGGGCTCGGAGGGGTTCGATAGTCTCTGAATAATGGGGAATAAAACGCCCATAGAAGTTCACCATGCCCAGAAACAGTGAGATTTGTGCGGGTGTCATGGGGTCGGGGAGACGCAGGACCACCTCCACATTCCATTGCAGGGGGTTCAGGCCCTCAGCTGCCAGCCGCAATCCAACACACTCAATGAAATCCACCGTGAAGATGCACTTTTCCCCATTCAACATGACTCCGTGCTCCAGCAGCACCTTCATCACTCAACTCAAGCAACTGTTGTGTTCACCCTGCAACGCGCCATGGACCACGATGTTGTCCAGGTACACCACTACACCCCTGAGGCCAGAGAGAATTGTAGACCTAATTTTCTGAAAACTACTTGGCGCTGAGCTCAGACCAAAAGGCATGCGGGTGTACCTGAAAACGCCCATGTGGGTCACGAATGCCGTCAGGTCTCAGCTGGCTGGGTGGAGGGGCACCTGCAGATAACCGTAGCGGAGGTCCAGCTTCATGAACACCCTTAAGCCACTGAACATTGCGGTTAGTTCCTCCATTGTGGGGAGCAGGTATTTGTCCGGGATGATCACTTTGTTAACCATCCTGAGGTCAATGCACGGCCGAATGCTGCCAGCTTTAAGCAGTTTATTCAGTTCCGTCGTGACATCGTCCCGCAGGACGAGGGGGAGTCGCCGCAATGGTTGGATCTTGGGTGACACGCCTGAGTCAATGAGCAGGCCGTGGTTAAAAGCCTTAATACATCCCAGGCCCAAGAACAGCGCTGGCCAATGGGCCTGCCACTTGGGAGATACGGTCAGCACCATCGAGCCTGCTGGGTCCGTGATGGAGAATCCTAACTTGCCCAGCAGATCAATTCCCAACAAATCGGCCCCCTGGTGTGAAACCTGGAAGGTAAATGCGGGGATAGTCCTTGACCCACATTTTACAGAGAAGCTGGCTGTGCCCGCCATGCCAATTTTAGCGTGACTGTAACCAAACATTTTTGCAGCCCCCGCTTTAATGACTTTTCCCGGGAAAAATCTTCTCAACGTGGCCATGCTCAGTATGGATTTACCAGCACCCGAGTCCACCATAAGCATCACATAGACCCCGTCAAGCTGCAAGATGTACCACTTTAACGGCCACTTCTTAGCGCCCGCCACACACACTGACATCATGCCCTTGAACTCCAAGTCCATTGGTTTGTTGGCAGTGGTGCAGACCCTGGCCCAGTGATTAGAACGGCCGCAGGTGTAGCACTTCTTCCCTCTGGCGGGGCAAGTGAACATGCCCGCCCGGTGACGAGGATAGTCACAGCCGCCACACAGTCCCCGAGCTCCCACTCCTGCCCGTGCCACAGTCCAGTGCCTTTTGGGGGTCTACCCTGTGGAATTAGCTGTACAGCTAGCAGTCTGACGCAGAGGGGAAGCTTGGGTGGCTCGGTTCTCTTTAGCTAGCACTTGTAGACCTAGCTGGGTAGCGGACTCTATTTGGCTGGTCAATTCAATTACTTGCTTCAGTGTGAGGACATCCTTAGTTAGCATTAGCTTCTCTTTGAGCCACTCGTTGCTCGTACCGTGTGCTAGCTTGTCACGTATTAGCTCTTCCTGAACAGGCCCAAAGGCGCACGTGCTCGCTAGGTTACGGAGCTCCATTAGAAAATGTTGGGTGGACTCACCAGTTTGTTGTCGGCGGTCGAAGAACCTGTGTCTTCGTGCTGTGATGTTGCATTGATCAATAAAGAAATTGTCCATCAAGTCCAAACACTCCTTCAATGAGTCCTTGCTACCCAGCGTGCGAAACGTGTTGGCCTTCCTTACCGAGGCAGTGAAATAGCATGCTCTTCCGTCTCTTTTTGTTGGCGCCACCCAGGCCAGCTGCGGCGATGTATTCTTCAAACACCTCCAGCCACGGTGTAGCTGGCACACCCGGAGACTCCATAAATGGAGGCAGCAATCTTACACACACTCCCATGGTCTAATCTGACGTCGCCAAATGTTATGTCTTACTAACGTAAGACATGAGCCATGTTGTACCGAGCAACGAACTGACCTTGATTGAGATTCACACTCAGTATATATACTGGCCGTAGTCCACCTAACGTCACTATGTTGACCGCCTGGCATCGGCTACAGCAAGCTCCAAGGGTCAAATCCTCATACAACACATATGTCTTCACATTTTTGGTCAAATGGGGTGTAAATATAAAACATGGGAAAGTGTATACTAAATGACATTACACAAAATTATGTAACAATACGCTCAGTCACTGCTAATCACACGCAAACTTGCATTTTGCTGTCCCATGCACTGATTGAGAACTAAATTCCAAAAGTGTTGCTGAGAGGTGAATTTATTTATTTTTTTGTTTCAATTATTTCTGTTTAATCATGGCAAATAAACTCTGTTTTCCATTAAACAAATAATCTTATAACAGACAGGCATCCACGGGACTCTTAGGTTAAGCAACTGCTTAAATGCTTAAGTGGCATGCTTTTCTGAGTTCACATTATTATCCAGTGAAACCTTCCTTTCACTAACTTTCCCTTCCAGATGGGGCATCTCTCCTCACCAATTTTTTTCCATAATTAGCTAACTGAAGACAACTGTTGTGTCTTGCTATTCCGTGTGCTGCTGGACTGAATGTCAGCTTGTTTAATTGTTTGTTAGCCTCTATATGATCAATTCTACTATTGTGCAAAAACCCTGACTGAAGTAAATGTTAAAAATTCACAAGACCAACAAAAACCAAGAGTGTATTGTGGTGTGTTGTAATGGCAGCTATGAGAAACATGTTAACGACACACACTAACACACTGATATCCATTTTGAGTTTATGCTTTACAACAAAAACGTGCTGTGCAAGGTAGGATGCCTTGCAGCTGTTTTTCTACACAGTGTAACCCCATTTAACAGTGTTCTGTATCACTGGTTTAAAGGAACAGCTATCCCACAATTAAATTCCTGTAGTATTTTTCCATCTTGATTGTTTTTAGAGATATCAGCAGCAGAAATATTTGGCTTCTTTCTAGTTAAAAAGGGGATGGCTCTAAAAGGCTTCACCCCCTTACCCCCTAAAAACAATTTAAAGAACATTTTTGGTACAAGAATTCAATTAAATTATATACACCAAGGTATCATCTGAGGGCTTGAATCCAATTACTTGGCCCAAAAAGAACTGGAAAAAAAAAGAATGACAGTGTTTCTCAAAAATGATTTGTGACCACTTTTTATAGGAACAATTTTTGTTTAACACCTGTCAATATGCAGGAGAAGCATGCATCTATCTGTGATTATATGGATGTACAGCATATTTGTGACACTAAGATGATGTTAACATCTGCAGGAACTACTTGCATTGAGAGCTAAAACTAAGCAAACCAAAATATGAAAAACTAGAAAAGCACTCAGAGAGTGCATACCTCTGCCAAGGCTCCTTCTGTCCCTCATGGATCGCCTCCAAAATATGATGGGTTTGTTTTGGAGGATTTTTGCTAACACAGTTTGAGAGGATAAGAGCGTTGGTGGAGGTATGCGTTCTCGGATCATCACCAAAATGTTATGGGTTTGTCTTTAGCCCAAGGACCACCTCTGGTGAAAATTTCATCCAGATCCATCCAGTAGTTTTGGAATATTCTTGCTAAAACACCCTGAGAAGATAAGAGCCTTGGTGGAGGTATGCATTCTGGGATCATTCCTGTTGTGTAGTAATATGGCGGCTGTGGCACCTTGGGTGTAGTGGGGACGTGACGGCCCACCTTTCCGGTGGTGGCGTCACCCGGGGTATAAAAGGCCAGGGCAGAAGGGACATTGTCTCTTTCGTCGTCGACCCCTTGGCCTGTACGGAGCGCTGCATTACTATTGTGGTTCATTAATAAAGTATGTTTGACTTCACCTCCGGCCTGCTTATTGTGGGAGTGAGTTATGGACATAACAATCCCCAAAATGTTATGGGTTCCTCTCCAGCCCAAGGACCACCTCTGGTGGAAGTTTCATCCAAATCCATGCAGTAGCTTTTATGTAATCCTGCTGCACAAATACAAACAAGGTCCTTGGTGGTGGTATGCACTCTGAGATCATCACCAAAATTTAATAGGTTCATCCTTGGTGCAAGGGCTACTTCTGGTGAAAATTTCATTCAAATCTGTCCAGTACTTTTTGCATAATCCTGCTAACAGACAGACAGACAGACTACCTCAATTACTGTACATAACCTCCTTAACAGAGGTAATAAACTGACATTTGGTATTTGGTGCTGTGAATGACTGTAAGCAAAAGCAGCTATCACTGGAAGAAATGTCCCATAAAAAAGTCCCATAAACATGGGAGCAATAGAGATTTTAATTAATATGCAAAAACCTAAATGTCACACTTAAGTTTGCAGCTGGACTTGTCCAAAATGACTTCACATATTTTGACTTGAATCTTTTATTGCCTGCAGAGACACCCATGTGCAAAAAAAACTGTCAGACGGCATGTAAACAGGCAACGCTTTGCAATCCTTCCTATCTTGTGTCTTTCCTTTTCACGTGCCCACATGCCTCTCATTCCAGCCAGTGCTGTTAGTCAGAGGCATGTGTGCCAGGAGAATTTCATTCTCCGTCCAGGTCTCACGCCTGTCATCGTCACCGCTGGTGCTTGGGGAACAGGTTAAACCAGAGGCGCAGGAGAGCTCGTCAAATAGCTGTGAGGGTTAGACTTGAACCCAGCCTCTAAGTTGCAGTGCAGAAAGGGATTGGCAGCCACGAATGTGTCCTTTGGACTGAGCCACAGTTGTGTCACATTTGACCTCTAACCCAAATTTTCAATAGGGGGCATCACCTATCACATGCCATTCATATAAGATTTTTTTTTTCCTTTTATTGTTGCTGAGTGATATCTTCTTTTGCACACACACACATTTTAAATTCACAAGTCATTTTTTTTTTTTTTTACCAGTTGGGTTCTTCACCCCTTGGTCCAGGTTTCTTTAGGAGGAGCCTTCACCTCCCTGACCCCCATCACGCTCACCCCTGTTGATGAGGCAGTCCAATCACAAACAGGCTCAGTGGGATCAGAAGGGTGGAGCTTAGCACTGAAACAGGGTGTGGTTCTGAAACTAGAATGGTCTGTAGTAGTGCCGCAAGCTTTAAATTGAGTGAGCACAGAGCCATCATCATCGAGCTGTCCTGCCTTTTTTTTTTTTTTTTTTTAACTCATCTCTTCTCACATTTGTTCTCTTTCAGTCTTTCCCTGCGTTTCACCTACTAAGGCTCTTTATTTTTCTCCCCTTGTTTGTTTTAGACTAAAAAAAAATATATATATATACACTGAAGGACTGCTGGAGACTACCCACACTGTTTAGCTTTGGATGTATCACCTTGTTTTAACTTGATCAATCCCACTGGTGTTGCTGATCTGTTGGATTTAGTGCTGCCTGTTCTGGATGTGCAGCTGCTTCTATCAGAACAGGAGTGCTGAGGACTTGTGCTCAGAGGGTGAGTTAAAGCTGACTAAAGTCTGTGTTTTAGCTTTAACTGTGTACATGTTTAATACTTTCATGGTTTGCTTTGAGGGCTGTGGCTTTAGTTTGCTATTGAAGTGAGCTCGGTCTGAATAAAGTCACTGCTTCTTTACCTTACCTTGTTTGTTCTGTAGTTTTACCACCTGGAAGTTTATGATCAGTTCATATCCAAGAGGCTCAGTTGCCTGGTTGTGCCAGCCATATGGTAAAAGTTCTTTGCCTCACCTGTTTGACTAGCTCTATTAGTCAGCATAGGCATGGGTATTTTATTGTTTTTTAGAATTACATCAGATATTTCACAACCATACTGAACTGAGGATGGAGCTCCCGTACATTGTTTCTCTGTGTAGCTCATTTATCTCAAGTCATGGGCACTCTGGTGTTTGATGAGCCTGTGCAGCTGTTTCCTGTTTGTTCAGTCAATGGGTAGCCAGGTGGAGGGGTCACCCTGCTGCTCACCTGGCCAGCCTATCACAGTTTTAGCTCCATGCCGCTTTGTAACTCCTGAAGTTTGTGTTTTTCATTTTCAATTGTTGAACAGAACGCAAAGCTACGAGTCACCATGCTGCGAGAAGCTATATCGAGCATTGAGCAATTCCACAGTTATCTATCATCAGGAATAGGTTGGTGACCTTTCTTGCTCTTTCTTTGATAGAGTTACGCCTATGTGCTTTTAAAATCTGTTTTATGTATTACCTTGTCACCGGCAGTGGCAGGGAAAATGGGATAAAATGGCCAAAATTTATACACCATTTTGACTGTCTGTATACTTGGCAATCCACAATAGTTATGCCGGTGTGTGCATTTCCAGATGAAAGAGTAAGAGACTACCCTCTGATGCAAAGTCCTGTGCAGATGACCTCGATCCTGTTGGCCTATGTCGTATTCTCTGTGTACGTGGGACCTCGCTTGATGGCAAACCGCAAACCTTTCCAACTCAACACGGCCATGATCATCTACAACCTCAGCATGGTTTTGTTGAATGCCTACATAGTGTACGAGGTAAAACAAAAGAGCCGTTAGCTGATGTGAAGGCATTTTTAATCCCTAAAGCTAATGAAGCCCTGATGTTGACAGTGGCTAATGTATCTGTGATGTATCCTAGTTTTTGATGTCCGGATGGGCCACCACCTTCACATGGAGATGTGACCTTATTGATACCTCCAACAGTCCACAAGCTCTTAGGGTGAGCCAGTAATTACTTGCTCTCACAATTGGATATTTAAGTCTACAAGATGGTGTTGTAGTCGAGACCCGACAAAGACCAAGTCAAGACAAAGAACGCTGTGTATGCTGGTCTTGGTCTTGAATTGGTCTTGGGAGACTCTGGGTTTTGACTGCAACGCTACTGAAAGATGAACTTTGACATCTGAACTAGTCTAATTGTCCCTCTTTCATTATCACAGATGGTTCGAGTAGCTTGGTTGTTTTACTTCTCAAAATTCATTGAACTCCTCGATACAGTAAGGCTCTCTCTCTCTTCAAATATTGTGGTGACTTTTTTAAAAATCTGTTTATTCTTAATTATTAATTGTAGTGTACCCTTCTTGATTTCAGCTATTCTTTGTGCTGAGAAAGAAGCAAAATCAGATCACATTTCTGCACGTCTTCCATCACTCTGTCATGCCCTGGTCATGGTGGTGGGGTGTCACCCTGACGCCTGGTGAGTTTTACATATTCAAAGGTGATGGACAACATTCTGACCTCTCGGCCTGTAGGTGCCACACTTGAGGCCTGTTCAGAGTCCCTCTGAGAGGAAAACGTTTGCATTCTGTAGACTGGGTTTGTGTACACAGCAGTATTCAGAGTGGTTTTTGAGCCACTACAGCTGCTGTTCAGCAGCCATGTTTCACACATGCACAGTGAAAATAACCTGCAGTTCACATGCCTGTACTGTCGGCGGCAGCCAAGAGCCACCAACCTGATATAAACAGCTGCAATCCAACCACAAGAGAAGAGCACGGTGGCAGATGTTTTAAATGGTGTAAGTAATGGAGGCACGTGAATACAATAACAATCGAGACGAACAGGAGCTTTTGCTGTTTAGTAGCAGAGAAAGAAAGCAGATGGGCAAAAAGACAGACATTTGTTCACCCAGTATTGGCAGATTGCTCAGTACTTCCCTCTGATGGGAGTTTCTGGGTGCATGCGCAGTTCACTGCAGCCATTTGCGTACTTGTACATGCTTTCATTTTTTGGGGGGGGTTTGCATGTGCTCGGTTAGCGCTCACCCTGTGTAGGGTTTGTGCACGAATGCGTCCACTGCACTAGTTTGCGTACCAACGCGTGTTTGCCACCATGAATTGGACTTTACTCTTGCCTCACGCCCCTTCTACTTCTGCATATGGAACCATAAATTGAAAAAATTTTCCATTGACGTGAATGGCAAGAGCAAAATTATCTATGGATCCCGATCAAATTTTGCCATGAGTTTCATATGTTTGTGAATTTAAAAGATAATTTTCCACATAATTAAAGTTGTCGGCTGTCTTAAAATAACCGAGTAATATTTAGTTTTTGTTTCAACTGTCAGCGGACAACAACTCCCATCATCCCACATCACTAAACGCGATCATGGTGAGAGATTACTAAAACCTCATCTCCTGTTTTCTGACGATGAAGGAATCCAAAGAGGTGAAAAACAACACAAATATATTGTTTTGTACAGAGAGCTGCAGCTGATCCAGAGGACTGTTAGTTACTTTACCCTGGGCGCGCTTTGAAAAGATGACGTAAGCTCCGTCCATCTGTGTTTGTAGTTTTTTAATTTGCATACTCTCATAACCTTATACCTTAACAGTTAGACAACAACCTACACCATTATTTACATGGAAAAATTGTCTTTTAAATTGACAAATATATGTGTAACTCGTGGCAAAACTTGATCAGGATCAAAAAATAATTTTGCTCTTGCCATCCATTTCAATGGAGAATTTTTCTGATTTAAGGTCCCATATGTGGGAGTAGAGGGGGCATGACTTAAGCACTCTACTCCTTGGTAGAGGCACATGACACCAACCCGGTTATGCTATTGGCTGTGACATCCTTATGGCCATAGATGCATGTAAACATTTGATAGGACATAGCTAGCCACCAGGCTAGTCATGTTCCATATACATGGCTTACTTCTAGGATTACAATAACTACAATGAACAATTATTTGTGTCCTCTTATCACAATTCCAAAGGTGTTGTCAAGCATTATAGTTGCAGAATATGGCACCTCCATTTGTAATGAAAATGTTAGGATATGGCTATCTAGTCTTTATATATACACTATTCTGATGGGTCGGTTTTGTGCGACGCTTTGCGTGTCGGGTGGCATCTCGGGGCGCCTGCGGTGGTCTGCTGATCAGTCGCTCAGGTGGGCGCTGGGGGTGGGGGTCTGCTTCTGTGGCCGCGGCTGCCCTGGAGTGGGTTGGCGGTGGGGTGGCCGCTGGCCTGTGCCGGCAGTCTCCCCGGCTGCTGCCGGGCACTGGTGCACGTTCAGGCTGCATCTGCTTCGCAGCTGCCTTAAGAAACAAGGGTGAATGAGGGGTGAGATTGAACGGGTACAGGAGTGAGAGAGAATGAGTGAGGGAGTGCATATGGGTGCGCATGGGAGCAGTGGGTGTGAAGGTGTGGGGAGGGGTGTATCTGCAAGTTGGGAGGTGCTGGATTAAGGGGGGTAGTGCCTCTCGGCTATGTGGGCTCCCCTGGGCACGGGGGACTTCTTTGGGTATGGGGGTCCCCGGAGTGTGCAGTGGTGGTGCTGGGGGGGCTCGCACCAGGGGGCATGGGCCGGTCTCTGGCCTGGGGGGTAGGGTCGCTGGCCTCCTGTCACATGGGGACCGGGGGTGGGCGTTGGCCCCGCTGGGGGGGTAGGGGGCTGGTGGGTCTGGGAGTGTGGGCTCGCCCCGCCGGCTGCCTGGCCTCCCTCAATCGTCCCACCAGGGGCGGATGCCTGGCTTTCCTGGGTCTTGCTGACCTCGGTTGTTTGTGCCCTGTGGGGGTTGGTGGCACTGCCTTGCTTGCTCGGGGTTCCTGGAGGGTGAGAGCTGTTGCGACCGGCCCCCCGCTTCGTATGTTTCCTGACAAACCACTCACATGCACACACTTATTTTGCGCGCACTCTGATATAGACGTACACGCACAAGTGTCTTTCCTTTAACAGGTGCGGAAACCAGACTCGTGTTGAGACATCTTCGGTGGAAGAAGCAGTTTGTCTTCTGTTTGTTTTAGTTGTTGGTTTGTTTGTCTTTTTGTCTGTTCCCCTCCCTTTTATTTCCCCCTCCACACACTTCCTTTCCCTCTTCCCCATCCTGTCGGGTCCTCCATGGGTAAAATAATTAAAATAAAGTGTTAAGTTATTACAGGAGGAGTTTAAAACAATATACAGTACACAGGTACTGTATAAGCTCTTCTTGGCAAACTAAATCTGTTTTGGCACAATAAGGGTGACAGATCCCTGTTCTGCTTACCTAAGGGAAATGTATGTGTGTGTGTGTGTGTGTGTGTGTTTACTACTCACAAAAAGTTAGGGATATTCGACTTGCGGGTGAAATTTCAGGGTGCTCCTAAAATGCACTATAACCTTTACAGGTGAACTTAATTTGACCTTCTCTAACCTTTTAAATGCACATGTCCAACTGTTCAATGTTTCAATACTTTTTGCATAACTTGCTATTTTCTAACAAGGTGCTTAACGGCAAAATTCACAACAGGTGTTTGATGCATAAATTGACCAATAAATTTTCTGGTTCAGTTAGAACTGGCATTTAAACAGTCCTCTTTGTCATACTGGTCACATTTTGACATAAGACCAAGACGATGCCTAACAATTGATCAACAGTACCTCACCATTGCGAGGCTTCAAACAGGATGTTCTCAAAGGGAAGTGGCCACTGAGCTTAGTGTCAGAGTGTCATCAGCAGGTTGCAACAGAAATGCAGAGAGATGGGAAGAGTCACAGAAAGGCATAGAAGTGGACATCCTTTGGCCACATCCCACGCTGATGGCCACTTCATTGTGAACAATGCTCTGTGGAACCGGCTGATGAAGCCACTCAACTCCAGGCACATTTAAGGGAGGTGAGAGGCACCCAAGTGTCACGTCAGACCATTCAAAATTGCTTACATCAGCATGGTCTGCATGCTAGACGACCCGCAAGAGTACTTGACTACACCACCAGGCACAGGCGTCATCGTCTTGCATGGGCCAAGGAGCATTTACGCCGGGCAAGGGACCAGTGGGCCTCAGTGCTGTTCTCTGATGAAAGTTGATTCACGCTGAGCAGAAATGATGGCAGGAAACGATGTTGGAGATGTCAAGGAGAGCACTATGTATCAGCCACTGTTGTCACCAGATGAGCCTTTGGTGGTGGTGTTAGTCTGGACAGGTGTGTCTAGTCAATACAGAACTGCCCTACACCTTGTGAATGGTACGGTAACAAGCCAATACTACCTGAATAACATCATTAATCCAGTCATTGTGCCCCTACATGATCAATACAGGCCTAATTTCATCTTCATGGACAACGATGTTCAACTCATCAAGGTCGCATCATTAGGGAACGGCTGCTGGAGGTTGGGGTACCTCAAATGGAGTGGCCTGCACTTTTTCCAGACCTGAATCCCATAGAAAACCTATGGGATCAGCTGAGTCACCGTGTAGAGGCTTGTAACCCTGCACCCCACAACCTCAATGACCTGAGGGCCGCCCTTCAAGCAGAGTGGAATGCCATACCTCAGCAGACAATGTCAACTTGTGAACAGCATGAGACGTCATCGTCAAGCTGTAATTGATGCTCAAGTGCACATGACAAGTTATGGAGACATTGCCATTTTTTGTTGTGATATACCCGCCACTGTTGGCTTTTGTTTCAATAAAATGTAAGAAATCGCCATTGCATGCATCTACTTATATGCCCTACTTTCATGATATAATATCACTGTAGCGTGAATTTTTTAGTTTCCATAAATTTCACCCGAAAGCCAAATATCCCTAACTTTTTGTGAGTAGTGTATATTTTTATCAATATATTTTTTTGAAAAATATAAAGACTTTAATTCTGCACCTTTCTAAACATTTTGTTGATGTATTGGGTTTTTTAAATGTTTTCATAAAAATACTGTCTAGTTCACCTTTATGTAATGTATAGAGAGCACATACCGCCACCAAGACTTAAGTGCTTTAACCCTTCCACATGTGTGAATCCACAATGCATCCTGATTATCTGTATTCACAGGAATATTCAACACTAGTAGATATCCACCTTGCATATATGCATGTTGGAATTTTTCATCAATTTTTCATACAATTTTCTTGTATTGTTTTTAGAAAAAATAATGGAAAAGAAAATGGAAAACGTATTGTAGTGTTTTGTTTTGTTTGTTTTTTTTTAAATCATTGCTTCTCCCCTTGATTAGGATCCTCTCCAAAATCTAATGTGTTCTTCCTTGGTCCAATCTCCACCCTTCACCAAATTTTACTGAAATCAGGTTCAAGTTTATGTGTAAACTTGCTAACAGAGAGTATAACAGAATGTAGTATAATACACTGACAATTACTCTATTTAAGCAAGAACATTCTACAGGTACAGCTCAAAAAATAAGAACATCATGAAAAAGTTCAATATTTTTTGTCACTTATTTCAGAAAGTGAAACCCATATATTATATAGATTCATTACACAGAGAGTGATATATTTCAAGTGTTTATTTTAATTTTGATGATTATGGCTTACAGCCCACGAAAACCCCAAATTCAGTTTCTCCAAAAATTAGAATATTACTTAAAATTAATTTAAAAAAATAGTTTTTTAATGGAAATGTTGGCCGACTGAAAAGTATGTCCATGTACACACTCAATACTTGGTCGAGGCTCCTTTTGGATTAATTACTGTATCAATGTGGCGTGTCATGGAGGTGATCAGCCTGTGGCACTGCTGAAGTGTTATGAAGGTCCAGGTTGCTTTGATAGTGACCTTCAGCTCGTCTGCATTGTTGCGTCTGGTGCCTCTCATCTTCCGCTTTACAATACTCCATAGATTCTCTATAGGGTTTAGGTCAGGAGAGTTTGCTGGCCAATCAAACACAGTGATGCCATGGTCATTAAACCAGGTTTTGATACTTTTTGCAGTGTGGGCGGGTGCCAAGTCCTGCTGGAAAATGAAATCAGCTTCTCCATAAAGCTTGTCAGCAGAGGGAAGCATGAAGTGCTCAAAAATTTCCTGGTAGACGACTGCGCTGACTTTGGTCTTGATGAAACACAGTGGACCAACACCAGCAGATGACATGGTTCCTCAAATCATGACTGACTGTGGAAACTTCACACTAAACCTCAAGCAACTTAGATTCTGTGCCTCTCCACTCTTTCTCCAGACTCTGGGACTTTGATTTTCAAATGAAATGCAAAATTTACTTTTATCTGAACAGAGGTCATCTGCTGGTGTTGGTCCACTGTGTTTTATCAAGATCAAAGTCAGCGCAGTCGTCTACCAGGAAATTTTAGAGCACTTCATGCTTCCCTCTGCTGACAAGCTTTATGGAAAAGCTGATTTCATTTTCCAGCAGGACTTGGCACCCCCCCCCCCCCCCACACACACACACTGCCAAAAGTATCAAAACCTGGTTTAATGGCCATGGCATCACTGTGTTTAATTGGCCAGCAAACTCTCCTGACCTAAACCCCATAGAGAAAATATGGCGTATTGTCAAGAGGAAGATGAGACATCAGACCCAACAATGCAGACAAGCTGAAGGTTACTATCAAAGCAACCTGGACCTTCATAACACCTCAGCAGTGCCACAGGCTGATCACCTCCATGACACACCACATTGATACAGTAATTAATCCAAAAGGAGCCCCGACCAAGTATTGTGTACATGGACATATTTTTCAGTCGGCCAACATTTCTATTGAACTATTTTTTTAAAATTAATTTTATGTAATATTCTAATTTTTTGAGAAACAGAATTTGGGGTTTTCGTGGGCTGTAAGCCATAATCATCAAAATTAAAATAAATACTTGAAATATATCACTTGAATATATCACTATAAAACACTTGAAATATATCACTCTCTGTGTAATGACTCTATATAATATATGGGTTTCACTTTCTGAAATGAGTGACACAAAATATTGAGCTTTTTCATGATGTTCTAATTTTTTGAGATGTACCTGTAAGGTGAGTGCAATATTCTCCATCGGTTTTCTTTGAAGATCCCAATAGCTTACTGAAGGAGAGCCATCTTCAACTTTTCCACAAAATTGTTGGGTTAGAACAAAATTCTGATGAGCCTATCATCCCTGAATATACAACAAAATTATGTTACAGCATCTGGAAATGAACAGGAGACTTTGATTAGTCGATGCAAGTAGTTTCCGCCAAACAAGTGAAATAAGCATATCAAGTTATTGTCGCCATTTGCACTACGAGTAGCATTACTGTACATAAACTGCTGTTGTTGTTTTTCCAGCCTTATTCCTGTTCTTTTTTTATATTGTGCACACCACTGAAGAGAGAGAGAAATGCCATTTCAATTCTCTTGTATGTCCTGTATGTATAGAAGTATTGACAACTAAAATCCTTGAATCCTTGAAAATTAACTGAGGTAAAAAAAACAACAAAAAAAACATCGTAATTCAGGGACTATGACTTCTGCAGAAATCATTCAATCTGAGCCAAATTTCAATATGCGCATCATCAGTGTATAACAAACCCTGGTACAAAATTTCAACGGACTAAACTGTAGGAGGAGTTGATTTCACAAAACTGATTCTTTTTGTGGGACAGCTGGACATCGTCATAACATAATCCCCCTTTGGTCTTCGACCGGAGGGGGATTAAAAAAGGCGATAGATATTGTGTTAATAATGCACATCAGTACAATGTGTTTCAGTTATGTGGCTGTCTTTTCACAGTCCATTAGGAGTAGATGTCCTTTGTACAGTTATACATGCAGCAGTCACAATAAACTCAGAGCTCAAGATCAGTTAGACTGATGGGGTTGTTATTGGTTTCCGTTATACCCGTCAAGATAGGCCGTATTATGGTATCACGATGTCTGTCCATATGATTTTGTCCAGCTAACTCCTCCCAGTTTTCAATCTAGGACATTTTTATTTCACAGAGTGTTTGTACATGTATTGAAAATGTGCATTTTGTAGGGGGTTAAATTATTTTCTGATGTTTTCTCTTAATTTGATCCACTTTGTGTTGTAGATTCTTTGCTTAAAATCCTTGCAATTTCATGGTTATTTGTTTTATTACCGATCCAGAGTATATTGAATCTGATGTATGTGGGGCTCTTGTTTTTACATGTGCAGATGGAACAATATTCAAAGATTCAAGATTCAAAGATTTTGTCAATACTACTATACGTACAGGACATACAGGAGAGTTGAAATGGAGTCTTTCTCTCTCTCCAGTGGTGTGCACAATATTAAAAAAGGAATAAGGCTGGAAAAACAACAGAAGTCTATGTACAGTAATGCTACCAGTAGTGCAAATGGAGACAAAAGATAGACCCAGACCTCCCATGGTGCAGCTAAAGATAAACGATGATGAAACCCAGCAATCCTACAGTATGTACAGAAAAGTGGAGCTGTAATACCCATAGTTGCAAGTTCATTGTGGTAATGTAGGTGTAGACAGTGATAGATTGGACTGCACATGATCAGTATTGCAATGACAGCAGCAGATATGGCATTTGTGCAAATGGTTGCAGTAAAGTGCAGAGACATACAGCAGCAAATGTATTACTGTTGGTGTACCAGTCTTTCTGTGCCAACAGCTGAGGTAGTTATAGTGCGGGTGAGTGTGGTACAGTCGGGGGGGGGGGGGGGGGTGGTGGTGGACAGAGTTCAGGGTCCTGATGGCCTGGTGAACAAAGCTGTTTAGCAGTCTTGTGGAGCGGGCCCAGAGGCTCCAGTACCATTTCTCCAAGGGCAGGGAGCTGAAGAGGGAGTGTGAGGGGTGGGAGGTGTCGCCTGCAATGTTGATGGCTCTGTGGGGGGGTTATCACAATATTTCAAACCACATTTATAGTGTAAAGAAAAATCAGACAAGATGAGCAGTAAAGAAAACATAACTAAAAGGAGGTAAAATGTTTTAGTAGCTTGTTTGAAATTAAACTACAAAACAAAGAACATATTGTAGCCATTCTTGTTCTAGCACCTACTGACAGCTGTTTATCAATTTTTATTTCTCACACTGTAGCTGGAGGAATGGGCTCCTTCCATGCCATGGTGAACTCCACGGTCCACGTTATCATGTACTTCTACTACGGACTCTCTGCTGCAGGGCCTCGCTTTCAAAAATACTTGTGGTGGAAAAAGTACATGACCGCCATCCAGCTTGTATGTCCCACCAGTTCTTTCCCAATGCATTTATGATTTTGACTTTTAATTGTGTGTTGGAGTCGGATGTTAAAAATCCATCTCTGATTTCCCTCTTGTTCTACAGATACAGTTTGTTCTAGTCTCCGTTCACATCAGTCAGTACTACTTCATGGAGAAGTGTGACTATCAGGCCCCCCTGTGGATTCACCTGATCTGGATGTATGGCGTCTTATTCTTCCTTCTTTTCTCGAACTTTTGGGTGCAGGCCTACATAAAGGGCAACAGACTTCCTGCCGCCAGCAACAAATCAAGACAGAATGGCTCAGCCAGCGAACCCATCCACACGCTCGCCAATGGCATACATCTTCAGAATGGAAATGGTCACCTTCCAAATGGAAATGTTCACCACTTCACCCACAGCAAAGTCCTCCTCAGTAAAGTAAAGGAAATCTAGCTCACTGACTCTGTAAATAAAGAGGCATAGTTAATATTATGACCTTGAATATGACATTTTCCGTTCATATCTGGGGAGCATGTAGTGGCACCAATTCTAATGTGCTCCTTCTAATACTAGTTTTTATGCAAGTCTGGTCTTTTGTGGAAAAAAAAAAATATCTGCACACTTATTGGGATGTGAATGGTGACCTCTGCCTGCCGCTTCGTGTTTGTAAGTTGTGGCAAAAGCTGTGATGAATACTGTATGAAGATTGGTGCTCATTTTGTCACTGAGAAAATTCTTCAGTTCGGGCTTGACCTGCACAAGCTTGACCTATACTGCATGGCCTTGTGTTGTTTGGGAGTATGGCACAGTTTTCACCGAAGACTAGTACATGTAAATAACTGTAGGCATAAAAAGATGTTGTTTTTTTTTTGTAAATTACAACTATTTAGAGTTTTTCTGATTTATTTATCTTTTGAAATAAAACTAAATCTAGATAAGCCTGTGTAATTTGAAAAAAAAATAATAATAATGCAGTGTGTGAAACATACCACAGATAAAAAAAATTTCAATTTTGAGAATTGTGGAAATCAAATGTTATACTGTATATTACAGTATTGCTGCGTTGGTAGCACATGCACTGCTGTGCATGTTTCTGTTATTAATCAAGTCTGTTTTATGATGCCACATGATCTACTTCCACAGCACACTATGTATGTACTATATAACAGGCTTGCTTCAGGTAGGAACACTGAAAAGACTACAACTATGGTGACTATGGCCTGAGTCCCAGCAGCCAATCACAGGGTGCTTTGATGGCGGCTAAAGTGCCCTGTGATTGGCTGTTGGGACTTGGGTCAGAGTCACCATAGCTGTAGTCTTTTCAGTATTCCTACCAAAAACTGAGCTGTTGCATCCAAAGTGGGTCCACTCAGGCTATGGTTGACGTGACGCTCGCATGGTCAAAGGTTGATGTACCATCAAAACAATTTTGTCAACACTTTAAGTTGAAAAACATGCATAGTGCTGCTTTAACACTTACTTTTTCATAAAGTTTTGTGATGTGTAGGTATATTTAGAAAACACAAGTGTGAATATATTCATTGCTTATGATGTTTGCCTGTTCGAGTCAATGATCCTGACTTGTTATAAACTTGTGATTTCCTAGCAATGATGGTGTTATAAAATTGCATCTAAATTATCCTAAAGTAAATTCCTTCTTGCAAAGGACTGTGGATTAGGTCATACATTCAATGTCTAGGGAAAAAAAAAACATCTCACTGTTTTTGCTTTATAATTTCAGTGTGAGATTACATGGATGGTTCATGTCCAAATTAAATATGTTAACTATATAACTGTTGCTCAGTTTTGCCACCTGTTGTGTGATCAAAGCCTTTTTAATGTCTCTTACCACAAACAATGAACTTGTAATCCAATCTACAGACTTCATGTAAGAACTATTTATCCCTACGTCTATCACTGCAGAGTCACTATTGTAGCTCATGTGAGACAAAGTTTACATCGCAAGGTTTTTTTGCACGTAAAATGTGCTCTCATTTTTACTCTTTTAACAATCATGCCATTTTTGGGAAATGGAAATATGGCTTTCCTGTGTTTGAGATTTCATGTGGTAAAATGGGTTGCATTTCAACCAAGAGAAGGCAGCCAGTCATTATCATCAAAACTTAAAACTTTTCACCAAAAAGATTCAGTTGGATAAAAATTGTAGATGCTACAGAAATACAAATGGGGTGAATTGTCCTTGTATGGTTGGAAAAATATTTCCAACACCAGAAAAGCACTCAGAGAGTGCATACCTCCCCCAAGTCTCCTTCCCTCCCTCCCTTTGTCCAAAATAGGGTCTTGCTGGAGGTATGCACTCTGGGATCATCACCAACATACTGTAACGTCGGGGCTGTGTTAAGGGGGCGGGGATTCTCCCGGCATGCTTGCGCCGCGGAGGATTCAAAGAGTGTTATTATTCGTGTGTTCTAAGTGTTATTGCTGTGTCATTATAACGCAGTTATAATGACACAGCAGTGTTGTAAGACCAGTTAGAGCAGTGATTGATCATGTGTTTGTGTCACCATAAGTGAAACGGGGGTCTGTGTGAATGACCTCCCCTCCGTTCTGTGTTGAGTGGGTGTGTATAAATAAAGCCTGTTCGCCACAGTCATCTCTCCTTTCTTGTGTGAACCCTCACAACGTCACACTGGTGTCAGAAGTGGGGTATGGAGCAGAGTTTCAGCAGCTGGCGCAGTTCATCGCTCAGCTGGGAATGGACGACAGAGCTGGTACACCGACCCCCGGAGTTTCTCGCCGGGATGAATGGAGCAGTGGACCCAACGGGACCAGCGTACCCCGCCTTCTGCCTTTCTCAAGGCAGGGCGGGCTAAGCAGAGCAGATCAGCCCCGCTTCTCGCCCTTTTCAGAGCAGGGCTGGCCGGCGATTCCACTGCGACCAGGGGCGGCGATCGACCAAGAGGCGACCGTCCCACTAATCCGCCAGCGGGCCAAACTTCCCCGCTTTAATGATGAAACCCTGCTGGACAACTATCTGGCCCAGGTCAAGCTGGCTGCTGCGTTGAACGGCTGGCCACCTGAAGAGACCGCCGTGCAGGTCGCGCTGGCCCTGGAGGGAAAGGCTTTCCGCATGCTGTCCGATCTCTGGCCCGAGGAGCGTTGCAGCTGGCCAGCGCTACAAGGAGCGCTACAAGGAGCGCTCTGGAGGTGGTTTGGGCAAGCGGCCAACGCTGAGCACGCCCAGGAACAGCTGGCCAACCGCCGGCGAGGCAGCTGAGAGAGCCTGGGAGCCTACGCAGTGGACATACGGCTGCTGACACGGTGTGGCTACCCGGATTTCGAGCCGAGGGCAGTGGAGAAGCTCGCCCTCCAGAACTTAATCCAGGGGCTCCGCCCGGCCCACCTCCAGAGCCACATGCGGATTCACGCTGCAAGCAGCTGGGAGACGGCTGTGACAGAAGCGGAGTGGGTGGGACCGCTAATGGATTGTGCAGCTGATGCGTTGGCACCGAGGCAGAGAGCCTTCCAGGCCACGGCTGAGAGCAAGGAGGAGGAACTGCGCCGGACCACAGCGGTGCGGCCAAGTTGAAGACAGCCACGGCGGCGTGAGGAAGGGTGCTTCCGCTGCGGGGAGCCAGGACACATCGTGCGGTACTGCCTGGTACCCACCCCTGTGACAAACCGACCCCTAGCCAGCGTTAAACTAGAGCAAGGTGGCATGGACGGGGACCTGCCGCCTTCCTCAGACATTTTCCCTGATGAACTGTCACCACGTGTGGGCCGAATTGGACACTCGCCAGGGATGTACCTACAGTGCAGCCTGGACAACACGCCAACCCGGGCCCTGATTGACACCGGTTCTACCATCTCCCTGGTCCGACCCGGGTTGCTGCCAGGTACGGACGAGGCAGAACTGCAGGGGTGGGAACCCACCGGGAGCTGCGTCACCACAGCTACCGGTGAGTGCGCCAGACTGGGAGGGCGGCGAGTTCTTGTGGTGGGGTGGCCGGCCAGAACACAAACCACCCGTTCTAGCTGGCTGACATTCAAGACCCCTGCATTATTGGACTTAATCTGCTCGCAGCATGGGGTGCAAAAACTAACATTGCCAGATCATCCCTCCTGCTGGGGGCTTGGACTGTCATGCTCTGCAGCAGGGCCTAGAGGAGGAACCCGGGGGCCTGCGTGATCGAGGGGCCGCCAGAACGGACCGAACCAGGTGGGTCACCGCAAGAACTGAACACAACGGCGCCACCAGCACGAGCAGAGGGAGCACAGTCACCAATAGAGACAGCAAGGGGGAGGGCCACAGCGGAGCAGGTCAATGTGTCAGCAGAAATGCAGCAGGCGGTTGAGGAATTGTTCCAGCAGAGCTGCAGGGGACTGGAATCGGGACAGAGATGCCAGCTGCGGGAGCTCTTGGACTGCTACACTGATGTCTTTGCTGCCAAGGATGAGGAGTGCACCTGAACCAGCTTGGTGCAGCATGGGATCGACACCGGTGAGACCAGGTCGATTCGGCTCCGCCCCTGCCATCTGCCTTTTTCAAGGCAGGCGGTGGCAGAACAAAAAATACGGGAAATGCTGGAGGCAGATGTTATTGAGCCCTCCAGCAGCCCCTGGGCGGCGCCGGTGGTTCTGGTTAGGAAGAAGGACGGTTCGCGGTGGTTCTGTGTGGATTACCGGCGCCTGAATGACGTCACCTGCAAGGATTCCTACCCCCTGCCCCGCATCGATGACGCGCTGGATTACATCACTGGCTCCAGCTGGTTCAGCTTGCTGGACCTCCGCAGCGGCTATTGGCAGGTAGAGCTGTCACCTGAGGCCTGCCAGAAAACAGCCTTCTCCATCGGGCAGGGACTGTATCAGTTCAAGGTGATGCCGTTTGGACTGTGCAACACCCCGGCCACCTTTTAACGTCTGATGGAGGGAGTGTTGGCTCACGTGCCCCGGAGCCGCTGCATTGTTTACCTGGATGACCTGCTGGTTCACGCAGCTGACTTTGATGGCACCCTGTTCAACCTCCGGGAGGTATTGGATGCCATCCGACAGGCTGGGCTGCGGCTACACCCGCGGAAATGCCACTTATTCTGGCGGGAGACCACCTTCCAGGAGTCGCCACTGATCCAGAGAAAATGGCAGCGGTGAAAAAGTGGCCAGTGCCGTGGAATGTGAGAGAGCTACAGAGTTTTCTCAGACTGGCCTCCTATTATAGGAGATTTGTGAAAGACTTTGCCACCATCTCCAGCCCGCTGCATCAGCTGACACAGAAGGGCCGTGCGTTTCAGTGGAGTGACAGCTGTGCTGCTGCTTTTTCCTGGCTTCGCTCAGCGTTCATCGGAGCCCCCATCCTGCAGTATCCCGACCTGAACCGCCCTTTCATCGTGGACACAGACGCCAGCAACCAGGGCATCGGGGCGGTGTTATCCCAGGAGGAAGAACACGGAGAGCAGGCAGTTGCCTTTTTCAGCTGCACTCTCAGCAGAGCTGAAAGGAATTATTGTGTTACTCGCAGAGAGCTGTTGGCTGTCATCCAGGGGCTTCGTCATTTTCGCCCGTATGTGTACGAGGGGAGGTTCCAGCTCAGGACGGATCATGCTTCCCTGACCTGGCTGCTGAACTTTAAAGAGCTGGATGGACAGTTGGCGAGATGGCTGGAAGCACTGCAGGATTATGATTTTCTGATGCCAACGCTGACGCGCTGTCTTGGCATCCCTGTGCTGTGGAGGACTGTCGGCACGGCCAGTGGGCAGAGGATCGAGACCAAGCCGTCCCACGGGCTGCTGCTCTCCGAACCGCTGTGAGCAAGAATAACACAGCGGCACACAGCTCCTCCTCGGATAATCAGGCAGCTCTCCCCAGTGATGACGTCACAGAGGCCCTCGGCACGCAGCAGCTGCAGAACGAGCAGGATAGAGATCCGGTCATTTCCCAGGTTCGGCAGTGGCTGGATGCAGGTCAGTGGCCCGCCTGGGAGGCTGTGTCTGCGCTGGACCCAGAGACCAAGGCCCTACACTCCCACTGGGCCAATCGCCGCTGTCACGAGGGTGTTGTATATCGGCAGTGGCAGACTCCAGCTGGGCAGCGTCACGTCTGGCAGCTGCTGGTTCCCCGGTGGCTCTGGCCCAACGTACTCCAGCTGATCCACGGGGCGGTGGGGGTGGGCCACTTCGGGGTGACGAAGACTCTGCAGCGTCTTCGGGCCCGGTTCTACTGGCCCTGATGTCGCCAGGATGTAGAGCTCCATGTCCATCGCTGCGACACCTGCACGGCTCAGAAAGGACCAACTCAGCAATCCCACGCCCCCTTGCAGCAGTACTGGGTGGGAGCACTGATGGAGCAGGTAGGAGTGGACATTCTGGGCCCTTTCCCGACCACGGACCGGGCGAACCGCTACATGCTGGTCGCAATGGATTACTTCACCAAATAGCCAGAGGCATATGCGGTCCCTGATCAGAGCGCTGCCACCACAGCATCAAAACTGGTGGATGAGATGTTTTCTTGGTTTGGCGCACTGGAGGAACTGCACAGCGATCAGGGACGGAACTTTGAGGCACAGGTCTTCGGGGAGGTCTGCAGGTGGCTGGGCATCCGGAAGACTTGGACCACCCCGCTGCATCCACAGAGCGACGGCCTGGTCAAACGGTTCAGCCGGACCCTTGCCACCCAGCTCGCTGTCCCAGTGGACCAGCAACAGCGAGACTGGGACCTGCATCTGCCCTTTGTTCTGTGGGCGTACCGGATGGCAGCACAGGAATCCACCCGGTGCACTCCTGCAGCACTGATGTTTGGATGAGAGCTGTGCACACCGGTGGAGTTGCCCCCCGCCCCAGAGGAGGGGGGCACCAACCGGGGTTGGATTATTTGTATTGTTTGAAAGGACGTCTCCACACGGTGCATGGACTGGCTCGGGAAGCCCTGGCGGCGGCGGGGAGCCGACAGAAACGGGCGTATGACTCCCGCTGCCAGGGGAGGGACTTTGCACCAGAAGATCGAGTCTGGGTTTTCTACCCAGAGCGAAAAAGGGGGCTGTCACCAAAACTGGCGAGCCATTGGTCGGGACCATGCGAGGCCCTCCAACAATGGTCGGATGTAGTGTACAGGGTGAGGCTGCAGAAAAGAGACCAGGTCGTGGTACTCCACCGTGACCGTCTCGCCCCGTACCAGCCATCTGCCCCACGGGTGGTCAAGCTGGGGCCTTCATCCCGACCAGATACTCCGGCCAAGGCACAGATGGACACTAACGGGCCTGTACGTACTGGTCGCCGACAATGGCGGCTGCCCCGACACCTGGACAGATTTGTGTTGGACTTTTGAGCTGGACTTTATTATTCTGGGGACAGAAACCAGTCCGGGGGGGTACAGTGTAATGTCGGGGCCATGTTAAAGGGGCGGGGATTCTCCCGGCATGCTTGCGCTGCGGTGGATTCAAAGAGTGTTATTATTTGTGTGTTCTAAGTGTTATTGCGGTGTCATTATAACGCAGTTCTAATGATACAGCAGTGTTATAAGACCAGTTAGAGCAGTGATGGATCATGGGTTTGTGTCACCATGAGACGGGGGTCTGTGTGAATGACCTCCCCTCTGTTCTGGGTTGAGTGGGTGTGTGTAAATAAAGCCTGTTCGCCACAGTCATCTCTTCTTTCTTGCGTGTATCCTCACGTCACAATACGTTTACATTTCCACATCAGCCATCTTAATCAGTCCTAGTAACCACCTGAACAGACTCACCACACCATACAAACTAATGGGGCAGATGTTTGACACCTCTGGACAAGACCAGAAAAATAGCCTACATATTTAGAGGGTTTAGTTCACCCCAGAAGAAGCTTCATTTGTACTTCACAGCAATACATAACCAAAGTGAGGTCACTTCTGTCTTAAGAAAATTCACGTTTGTGCAACTGTGGACAACATTGCTCCAGTTGTCCGATCGCTGAGAGCGGGAGCTGGTGTGCGCTGCCCGCTGCATGTCTATTTGTTGTCGACTTTTGCTCCTCCAGACCAGCCGCAAAATGAGCGCCGTGCGGGCCCAAGTGCAGACGCCACGGACGGTCTCCCATCCTGCCCCAGTTGTTCAAACCACGGCCCAGCGAGGAGAAACGTTGCCGCTTCTGGGGTGTGGAGGGACGACCGCAGGCACTTTTTAAGGAGAAGTACATGAAAAACGCAAAATTATAAATATTAAATTCCTGGATCAGCACCACAAACCAATCGTTTGTTCCTTGGGCCATTTCCCACTTTCCCTGAAATCCAATCTTTACTTTTTGAATAATGTTGCCAACACACACACCAGCAAAAGCATTACCTCCCTGGTGGTTTTTAAAAAAAAAAAAAAAAAAAAAAAATCCATGTGTTAATCAACCCACTACAAACACACACAGCGGATCTACTTTTGAAATACAAATATGCAAGTGTAGCATAAATGGGAAAGTGAAAGACAAGGACTTCACATTCCAAGAATGCTTGAAAATACTTGAACAGGAGCCACATCAACCTAATGTATAGACATTTCTTTTTTGCTCCATATAGCTACAGAACTCATGTCGACATTTATAAAAGAATGACTTGTGCATTTGTCAGATACTGTTCTGTTAAATTATTAGTTGTGCTTACAGCAAAGTTTGCAAGATGAATACAACTGCGTGTCAATTACCCAAGGGGGGGGGGAATATAAATGTGGTAAGAACCATTTATTTGAAACATGAAGTATACAGTACAATGCCAAAGCATTCAGCACATGCACACTGCAATTTAAAAAAAAAAAAAAAAAAAAAAAAAAAAAAAAAACTTAAGAGCATCTTAAACTCAATATCGCATTGGAAGATTAGGAAAGTAAATTAAGAACGCCCCGTTGCCTCACTAGAAGTAGAAAGCAACAATTCAGGTACACTTTATTATACATTAAATAAAACATCTGTACATCATCAACTCAGTCTTGAGGGACTTCATCTGATGGACTGATGAATGACACCGCTGGTGGATTTCACCATCTTATCTTTAGCCTTCTTCCTGACAGGATCCAGCTCAAAACTCTTCCACAGGCGGACCGTCTCGTCACCAGCAAGGGTTGCAATGGTAGAGGAGTCTGGACTCAGAATCATACTAAGAACTCGGTCCTCAGGCCCTAAAAAAAAAAAAAAAAAAAAAAAAAAAAAAAAGTCAGTGTTAATGTCATCTTGGATTAATAACTAACTTTAGGAGCTTATAAAGCAGTCAATCCAAATTAGTCTTGCCATGTTTACATATGCAGTACATTGTTAAATTCTCAATACTACTCAATTCATGTGCAACTTCAAATTTGCATTTTAGGATGCTTTCACACCTAAATTTGCTTAATTTGGTCCGAATCAGCTGACAAGTTTGTTACTTCGTATCATTTTCTCCTTGGTTCGGTTCCCTTTCACAGGCAAAAATTCAAGCAGACCAAACTGCATCACGTTAAATCCCGCAAACAAATCATAGTGTAATCTGCAGGGGGCGGGGGGGTCATCGCCCTGGTTATCGTTTATTACATACGTGCATATACCACTTTCAGCAAATCGTACAGTTTGAAAATGAAGCGCTGCTATAGATGGGACATTACATGTTAACGTTCATTAATCCTCCAGAACCGTGACGTGCTCAGCCACAGACATTTTCAATGATCTATCAGGTACGTACACTGACAAAATGTTTTACCATCTGCCGCTGATCCTGTTTTAGTGCGGTCACTTTCTCACCTGCAGGACCACACCAGAGTTCCCCATTTAATTCGAACCAAGTCCACCTTTCAGGAGGTCTCGGTACGGCTGTTTTGGTACGCACATGAGTGCGATTACTGTGTTCTCACCAGACAAAACAAACCGCACTAAGAGAAAATGAACTTGAGTTTGAAACAAACTAAAGCCTGCAGGTGTGAAAGCACCCTTAGTCAGCTTAACTATTCAGCTCCACAGATCCATGTTTGTATGTAGATTTGGTAAATAACAGGTGATGCACTAAACCAGGGGTGTCCAACCATGTGCCATGGAGAGCCAAGACCCTGCAGGTTTTACCTCCAACCAGTGTCTTCAACAGCAGATTTCTGTGAACTTCTTCCCACTGATTGCTGATAAGTGAAAACACCTGCTGAAGAGACTGGGTAGAAGAGAAAACCTGCAGGGTCTTGGCTCTCCATGGCACATGGTTGGACACCCCTGCACTAAACAAAAATAAGCATTTTTTTTTTTTTTTTTTAACATTGTAAGCTGGACCATTTTTTTTTTTCTTTTGTAAAAAGAAACTCCCCCCCCCACCCCCACCCCAAAAAAAGAGGGACTCAAAACAACTTGCCATTGAGTTCAGAAACTTTGGTCAAAGAAGGATATTTCCAGATAACAACATTGTTGTGGGCATATCCGTGTCCAGAAACCAGTTCCTTGTAGTTGGGTGCAAACACCAGTGAAGAGATCTAAATAGGGGAGAATATTGATGAGATACACATTCAACATAGCACAACTGACCAAGAATATCAAGTGTTTAGAAAGCTGTAGTTACCTGGGACTGTGTGTCAAGTGAGCTGATGCAGGAGCCACTGTTTACATTCCAAACACGGATGTGACGATCACTGGTACCACCTCCAGATGCAAGGATATTTGACTGCCATGGACACCAGGCCAAAGCCTAGGACACATTATTCTCAGTATTGAAAATTTATACAGCAAGAGATGCAATATTTCAACTTCATTCAGATATGATAAAGTGACACAAAAGTGAGCCTCCTCCGTTAACATGTTTTTTAATGACGTACAAGACAGAGTGAAATCACTCACATGGTGATGTCTGTTTATTGCTGTGAAATTTTAGTTAAGCTCCTCCCCTTGGGAAAAGGCAAGTTTAGACATTATTTTTGGTGATGTCACTAACAGGTACATAGTGCTGAGCCAATCAGAATTTAAGAAACATCTCTGGCCTGCTGAAGTAAGCCTCCTTGGCCAGTTAGCATTTATGGAAAGCTGCTTTGAAAACTTGACCCAAATTAAGATGGTTTAATCATTAAATTGCTTTTAAGGACTGATGCAGTTTTGGTCGTTATCCCGGGCCACCGTGCATACAACAGGGCACGCCCTTCAACCTCGTCTTTTTACCACAGGATTTATTCCGTTTAGTGTACTGCTAACCACCGTAATTTACCCTTGTGGGATGTGGGTGGGCCTATTCACAGATCCTGGCGTTTCAAGTTTTTTTTTTTTGCAGGAAAAGAGGGCATAAGATACCATTTTAAACAATGTACATTTGTTTTTAATAGGGGATTTATATCCACCAGAGTCCGTCTTAAAGGCTACATTTATTATTGACTCCAATTCCATTAGCATGGGTCTACTCACCTTAACTGCTCCCTGATGCTGACTCCAGCAGTGAACCATCTGGCCGTCGTTGCTGGCACTGCCCTCTTGCACACGGGGCCAAACACACACTAGATTGTCATTGCCACCACTGGCCAGGTATCGCCCATCAGCAGACCACTTGAGACCACAGACCTCCTGTGAGTGGCCAGCGAGAGTGAAGATGTGATGATCTGCCACCCTCACATCATGATGGTGTATGTGTCCTGATCTGGAGCCACTGCAGGTTGGAAAGTAAGAGATACATTTAATATTCAAAAACACAAAAATGTTATTTTTTTGAGAGTCATTTAAAATCTGTACCTGGAGAGAATATGGTCATTCCAACTCAGACTACCAACTCTTGCTGTGTGGCTCGCCATGCTGCGCAAGCGCTTCTGATTTTCAGTATCCCACAACTTAAAGGGGGGAAAAAAAAAATGCCATTAAATACTGTCCCTTGAAGGATCCATGGTTTTTAAATGGACAAAGACCCTTTCTTGTCCCACTGACCTGAACTTTGCAGTCACTGGTTCCAATGGCCAGGTAGCTTCCCTCTTTGGTCCAGGACACAGAACAGATGTAGTCCTCCTCACGCTCCAACTTCATGAGAAAGGTGATGTCTCCATGCGTGGCATCCCACAGGTAAATACTGTTATGGAGTCCCACCGCAAGAACATTCCGGCTGCTCCAATCAAGCAAATTCAAATCTAGAAGAAGGAAAAACAAATCATAATCCTACAAGATAAAGGTACTTACTGAATTAGGAGAGTGCATAGCGAACAACATATTAGCAAAAGCATAAATGTAAATATGCCAGAAGTAGCGCAAATGCTAGATTACACTCACAGTCCAAAGGCAGGTCCCATAAAAACAATTACAGAATGAGACAGACCACAGTATAGCGTATAAATAATACACATTAAACTAAAAATAATAATGCTACTTAAAATGGACAGTTGAGATGTACAATTCTGTAAAAAGCCTTGGAAATGGGCACCTGAGATAGCAGGAGGCTATCGTCTTCAATCTATGATTAAAAAAAAAAAATGTATACACTAAAACAACAATTAATGCCATTTCTCAGTAAAATTGTCAGTCTATGGCAGTTACATTAATATATACACACACACTTACAGAAATCATTGCGAAGCTCAGGAGCATCTAAGATCTTGTCTGGCGTTGATGAGATGTATCTGGACTTCTTGAGAGAGGCAGGGGTTGTAGCTTGACTGTAGAGAACTTTTAAGTTGTTCTGGTAACCTGGAAATGACACCAAGTTAAAATATTTGCATTTGGAGCCCTTTACTCCCCACACAGCAGCACGTTCACCGTCAAAAGCATCACTACCTTCTGGTGCGTTCAGTGGTTTCCCTCCAAGGTGGAGAATCTTTGCGTCTTCAATGTCGTATCCATTAAGTGACACAGACCAAGCTTTCTGGTTTTCCTTCAAGTACGTACAGGAGGTTATGAATTAAACCTTCAGTTTAAAAGGCTGGGAAGAAAGGACTGGCGCGTTACCCGACTTACCGAGGAAGCCGCTGCGTTGTTGGCGTCCACTGGCTCGTTCTCCTTCGTGAGCAGAAAGCTAGCCACGTCCATTTGTTTGGAGTTTCTTATGGGGATGAAGCGGTCTCCTCCCATTTTAGACGGAGTCTGCTTCTTATTTTTGCCTGCAGCACAGACAGAAAAACACGGTGGCACCCCCTCTGGGTTGACCCTGCAGCGGACTTCACGCGAACACTGCACGAAAAAAAAAAAATTTTATAATATCTACCTGGTGTTTTGCTCGGCGTTTTTGATGAAGTCTGGGACACATTTCCAGACCTTCCCGGGGACAGGCCGCTCAGCGAAGTTGTGCTGGGTTTCCTCTGCCACCTCGCCAGGGGAGCGTTGGTGATCGGCATGTCCAGCTTCAGGATACTGTGGATGTCGTTCTCAAGCCCGAACTGTGCCATGGTGGCCAAACAATGGGAAAACCGCAGGGTGGGGAAAAACGTTTGGTTCAGCAACAGGGCGAAACGTTAGCTTTAGCTCGATCGCACTGTCGTTCGTTAACCCACACAGCTTCAGTCTAGAGATTAAAGCAAGTCTCGGCAAAAAAGTATTTGCTTAAAATGTTTTAGCACTACTTTAGGCACGTTATGAGTTTTTAAACGGACTTATTTACTTGGCCTGAACTACGTAAATCTAAAAACATTAACCAGCATGAATTAGTATTTGCTTCAGTTGCGCTTAAACCCAAGAAAATGTAGAACAAAGCGATTTAAAACTTACAGGCTTCCGAAAAACCGCTCTCAATCCAAACATTCCGAGAAACAGAAACCAGCACGGCTTCTCAGGATTTTTGAATTCAGTGAGAACAACCGACGACGCCACTCGATTTAAAAGTCACAGTGACTTACGCGATTGGTTGATTTAATAAACATCACTTCCGGTCAGCGTTAACGGTTGAAAAAAAAACATATTGCGCTAAGCTCTATCGCCATCTAGTGGCTGAAATAGTTTCGGCACTCAAAAATCCATAATAAAATGGGTTGACAGCAATTTAAAAAGAATAATAGTAGCTTCAGATTCTCCTGATTTCTTTCTTATATCAGACGAAATCAGACTTCAGTATTTGTTTACATATCAAATGGTTCAATTTGCTCATTTTTTGATAGATATATTTAAGAAGGTACTTTATATTTGATTAGGTTATGTTTGGCTGCAGAATGTTGTTCTTCCACTTCTATTTTCATCATAGGCCTACTAGATTGTTCCTTTTTGTTATGTAGTGTATTATGCCCATGGGGGCTGGGCATTTTTTAAGTATATGACATTCTGAAATTGAATAAAAACAACCATACTAAACAAGTAATTCAAAATGTTAAGTATTGTTTGACTCTTAAAATGGATGTAAAATAGTCTAATATGAATTAGTTTATCCATAATAGGTGAAAATGAGCAGTAATTACAGCCGGGAGGTTGTGGGTTTAAGCCCCAGCCAGGTCAGACATAACACCATAAAAATGGTATTTTCCACTTTCTAGCTTGGTGCTCAGCCTAAAAAGAATGGGGAAAGTTGGTTTCCCAGCTACGGGAAAAGCAACTGAAAGGTGTGTGTATTGCCTTTATGAAATTAAAGGATTTCAATGATATGGTTCACTTGAGATTTCTAAAATTTGCTAAATGTACATGTTTTTTCCTTTTCTAATGAAGTTTTGACGTTTTTTTCTTTATTGGTTTTGTGTTTTTACAATAATCACATAAACAAATATTTAAAATAAAATACACTACCAGTGAAAAGCTTTAGAACACCCCGATTTTTCCAGGGTTTATTGAAATTTATAGTGTGTTCCAGCACTACTTTTATTCAACTTTATTTATATAGCGCCATTTCACAACAACAGTCATCTCATAGCACTTTCAACTGTAGGGGGAACCCCCACAGTTGCAGAAAGACCCCAGCAATCAGGCGATCCCCTGTGAGCAAGCACTTGGCGACGGTGGAGAGGAAAAACTCCCTTTTAACAGGAAGAAACCTCCAGCAGAACCAGGCTCAGGGAGGGGCAGTAATCTGCTGCAGCTGGCTGGGGGGTGAGGGGATAGAGAAGATGAAAAGAACAGACATGTAGAGAGCAAACAGCACGATGGGGACTCAATCTATGGGAGAGAACTAACAGATGTTAATGACAAGCAAAAAAAAATATTTCATTGAGAGTGAAGAAAGGAGTGAGGCCCAGTGCATTATTGGAGGTCCCCCGGCTGACTAAACCTATTAGCAGCATAACTAAGGGAGGGTTCAGAAACACATGATCCCTCCCTAATTGTAGGCTATGTAGGGAGCTTGAAATGAAGAAGCGATGTGATTTTATAAATCAAGATTTATTATCAGCTTCACTTCCCAAACATGTCTCATCTTGATGCAGAAGCAGAATCAAGAGGTCGAGCGCAGTCAGACCTTCATACTTATACCCACACTCAACAAAAGACAATGCATATCAAAGCTGACATCCCGCATTAACATAATCCCCCTCCATTGTCCTCCATCTCCTCCACCTGACCCTGGGTGGTCAGGAAGTTCGATCCGGTCTCCACCACTGCGACTCAGTCTGTTCTTTGATCCTCGCCGGTGGTTGAGACCTCTTGTCCTGTTCTGAGGCGTGAGGTCATTCCACATATGTAATCACTAAACATTCTAATATGTCTATACATATGTAGGTATGGAATATATGATTAATATAAGCCACAGCCCCCCCAAACGACTAAGAAAAGGACAATCAAATTAAGTTTACAGTTTAAGATAATCTCTATGACATATTATACTGTTAAACATCTTGACAGGGAAAACAAGGAAAAAATCTTTCCAGCAGTCCTGATCCTGTAGAAGATTCAGTGGTAACAACAACAGTATAGTAATGTCACAAATCAGCCTTAAAACTGTCACGGCACAATCTGATAACATAGTTAACAACTCTTTGTCAATTTTGCATCAATCCCTGTGCCGTCTGGGTTTTAATCTTCTCCCGAATCTGCTGTAGGTCCGCTTTGGCGTCCTGGTGGGACCATCCTGTAAGGAATCTGCAGCTTGGGGAGGAGAGTGGTTATTTGTTCCCTGCAGGGGGGCTGAGTTTTTTTTTCTTGGGGGGTCTACCCCGCCGAGGTGCTCTTGCCACCTGTGCAGGCTCGTCGCTCAACAAGAAGGCAGGTTTAAGTCTGTCAATGCTGACTGTTTCTTTTCTGTCCCCTAAATCAAGCACAAAATGCTTATCACCAGGTTCCAGCACTCTGAATGGTCCGTCGTATGGTGGACGGAGGGTTGATTTTAAAGGTTTGTGTCTAACAAAAATGAACTTGGCATTTTTTAAAGCTTGGGGGACAAAAACCCATGGAAAAGAGTGATGTGCCGGTTCGGGGAGCGTGTCCAGTCCGGTGCTGCTTAAGGGCCCCAGGGCTGAAAGATGCCCAGGCTCTGGATGCTCTGGTAAGAACTCACCTGGGAGTCTGAGAGGTTGTGCAAAAACTAATTCTGCTGGGGAGGCGTCTAGATCCTCTTTAGGCGCAGAACGCAAGTCTAGATCCTCTTTAGGCGCAGAACGCAACTCTAATAAAACCCAGGGAAGTTTATTCACCCAATCTGTATCCGTTAGTGAGGCCCTGAGGGCGGCCTTTAAAGATCTGTGAAAACGCTCGCATAACCCATTAGCCTGAGGGTGATACGCGGTAGTGCGGTGAATTGTCGCTCCTAAGCTGCTGGCCATGGCTGACCACAGTTCTGAGACAAATTGAGGCCCCCTATCGGACGTGATGTCCGATGGGACGCTGAAATGTGCCACCCAGTTTGTTAAAAAAAACGCGAGCGACTTCCGCGGCTGTGGTTGACGCCAAAGGGACCGCCTCCGGCCAGCGCGTAGTACGGTCTATCATTGTTAACAGGTGTGTGAAACCTTGAGACGAAGGTAGTGGTCCCACGAGGTCGACATGAACGTGGTCAAACCTCCTGGCTGGGATTCGAAAAGGCTCTAGAGGAGCTTTTGTGTGTTTGTGTATTTTGGCGCGTTGGCAAGACATGCAAGTCTTTGCCCATTCCTTTACATTTTTGCGCAGGCCCGGCCAAACAAACTTTTCCGCGACCATTTTAACCGAGGTGCGCACCCCTGGGTGCGCGAGGGAGTGAACCAAGTCAAAAATGCGGCGGCGCCATGCAGCTGGAACTACCGGGCGAGGTCGGCCGGTTGACACGTCGCAGATTGGGGGGGTACACCGTCACCTAAACCCCTTTCCTCCAGTCTTAACCCTGTTGATCTAGACTGGAGCGCGCGCACGTCCGCGTCACTGCTTTGTTCCTCTGCCATGGCTGCGTAATCTATCCCTACGTGAATTGGGGCCGCGTACGCGTCCGCGTTGGCGAAGAGTTCTGCGGCTGAGGTAGTATAATCTGTCTCCTCGTGCTCTGGCGATGTCACAGCGCGAGAGAGGCAGTCTGCTACTACGTTAAGTTTGCCTGCCACATGTGGAATGTCTGTGGTGAACTCTGAAATTGCAGCTAGCTGTCTTTGTTGCCTGCCTGACCATGGTTCTGAAATTTTAGCCATCGCAAAAGTGAGTGGTTTATGGTCTACAAAAGCTGTGAAACGCCGCCCTTCCAGCCAGAACTGGAAGTGGCGGATGGATAAATGAAGCGCTAGCAGCTCCCTGTCAAAAGTGCTGTATTTGTGCTCGGTTTGGTTTAAAGATTTGCTAAAGAATGCTAACGGTTGCCAGGTTCCGCCAACGTGTTGTTCCACAACTGCCCCTATGGCCAGGTCTGAAGCGTCTGTGGTTAGCGCTATGCGGGCCGAGGGATCAGGGTGAACCAACAATGTGGCATTCGCTAGAGCACTCTTTACTTCCGCGAAGGCGCTTTTGCGCTCCGGGGTCCATTCGACCGCGTTGGAAGGTTTTTGTTTTCTGAGTGCAGCATACAGGGGTTGCATGAGTTGAGCTGCACGGGGGAGGAAATGGTTGTAAAAATTCACCATTCCCAAAAATTCTTGCAGCGATTTGACCGTTTGTGGTCGTGGAAAATTTTTCACCGCGCGGACTTTGTCTGGCAATGGGACTGCCCCCTTTGGTGAAACTCTGTGTCCCAAAAAATCAATTTGTGACACGCCGAATCGGCATTTGGCTGGATTGATTATTAACCCGTGCTCTTCTAGTCTCTGAAAAACTGTAGTAAGGTGTTGTTCGTGTTCTTCCTCTGACGGGCTGGCTACCAGCATATCGTCGAGGTAGACGAACACGAAGGGGAGGTCGCGTAATACCGCGTCCATCATACGCTGAAAAGTTTGAGCAGCGCCTTTGAGGCCAAACGGCATTCGCAAAAATTCAAAAAGACCAAAAGGGGTTATTACAGCCGTTTTAGGAATGTCTTCCGCTCGAACGGGGACTTGGTGATAGCCGCGGACCAGGTCTATTTTAGAAAAAATGCGCGCACCCGCCAGATGTAGTGAAAAATCTTGGATGTGAGGAATTGGGTAGCGGTCATGCGCTGTCGCATTGTTTAATCTGCGGTAATCGCCGCAAGGTCTCCAAGAACCGTCAGTTTTCGGGACCATGTGGAGTGGCGATGCCCAGGGGCTTTTTGAGCGCCTAATAATGCCTAATTTTTCTAGGCTGGCAAACTCGTCACGTGCTATGGCGAGCTTGGTCGCGTCTAAGCACCGAGCTTTGGCAAACACGGGTGGGCCTGTTGTGGGGATGAAGTGTTCAACCCCATGTTTTGCTACTGTTGCTGAAAATTTGGGAACTGTGAGTGCTGGAAATTGGGTGAGGAGTTGGTCAAACTTACCTCCTGCTGTGGTGACGCTGGCCTGCACGGGTGATGGAGAAACACGAGCTGAGCAGGGGATAGAAGAAAATGAAAGTGCATTAACCAAGCGTCTATTTGCAAGATCGACTAACAACCCATGTGCACACAAAAAAATCAGCACCCAACAAGTTAAAACTCACCGCCGCTATAATAAACGTCCATCTATAGTTGCGGCCGTGAATGCAAAGAGGCAGGTTCCTTTCACCGAAAGTGTCGATGGTCGAGCCGTTGGCTGCCATCGCTCCGTTTCCCCGGGGTCCCATGGCCCGGTCTGCGTTGGAAGGGGTGATGAAGCTCACCTGAGCTCCGGTGTCGATAAGGAACTGTCTCCCGGTGTGTCCGTCAGTCACATAAAGCAGCTTATTCGTCTCGCCGAGAGCCGTAGCTGCTTACGTTTTCCTGGCTTTGGCGTTACCCGAGTTTTTGAAATTGCAGGGGGGCACGCATTTGTACGCCCTCTCGGCGAAACGCTGATGATAATAGCAGAGGTCGTTCCGCCTGCTGCGCCTTGGTCGTGTCGCTGCCATGGTGGGCGGGCTCTGCTCCGTTGTCTGCGGTTCTCCGCTGCTCTGGGCTTCCGCGCTGAGATCTGCAGATGCTGCTGTGGCCATCTGTTCGCCGCAGGCATTGATGAGCCGCTGCGCTTCTCGGGCCAGCGCGCGGAAGTCCTGCTGGGTGTTGCACCACATGTTGGCCAGTGTCCCTCTCATGTGTAGCGGCAGAGTGCTGAGGAAGATATGCTGGAAAAGGAAGTTGTCGTTGTCTGCTTCCTTAAGCTGCAGCATGTCCTCCATGAGGGCCTTTGGTCTGCATCCTCTGTGGCCGTAGATCGCCAGAATCTTCTCTGCTCTCTCCTCGGCTGAGGGGACGAAGTTCTCTATGATGGTCGCCTTTAATTCTCTGTATTTGTCGTGGGCGGGCGGTTGTTGAATTATGCTCCGCGCGCATCTTGACATGGTGGCGTCGAGTTTGGCGACGATGTGGTAAAATTTCGTCTCGTCCGCCGTTATGCCCGCCAGTGCAAACTGAGCCTCAGCTTGCTGGAACCACGAGCTCGGGTCGTTTTGCCAGAACTCTGGCAGCTTGACAGTGACGGCGCTTGTGTGGGCCGTCTCTGATGTGTCCGCCGGGTGAGGACGCCTTTCTTCTGTCCTCACGGCGGAGCTGGGGATGGTGCTCGGTTGAGTCCTCTCTGTGGATTCTACCGTGGAGGAACGTCTTCCATCCGTTCCCCTGTCTGCATGGGCGACGGCGCTTGCCTGGGTCGCCTCCGATGAGTTCGTCGCGGGAGAACGTCTCTGTTCCATCATCACGTCGGGGTCACCAGTGTAGGGAGCTTGAAATGAAGAAGCGATGTGATTTTATAAATCAAGATTTATTATCAGCTTCACCTCCCAAACATGTCTCATCTCGATGCAGAAGCAGAATCAAGAGGTCGAGCGCAGTCAGACCTTCATACTTATACCCACACTCAACAAAAGACATTGCATATCAAAGCTGACATCCCGCATTAACATAATCCCCCTCCATTGTCCTCCATCTCCTCCACCTGACCCTGGGTGGTCAGGAAGTTCGATCCGGTCTCCACCGCTGCGACTCAGTCTGTTCTTTGATCCTCGCCGGTGGTTGAGACCTCTTGTCCTGTTCTGAGGCGTGAGGTCATTCCACATATGTAATCACTAAACATTCTAATATGTCTATACATATGTAGGTATGGAATATATGATTAATATAAGCCACAGGCTATATCAAAAAGGAAGGTTTTAACCCTATTCTTAAAAACAGAGATCGAGTCTGACTCACGAATCCAGATTGGCAGCTGGTTCCACAGGAGAGGAGCTTGATAACTGAAGGCTCTGCCTCCCATTGTACTTCTGGAGATTCTAGGTATTACAAGTAATCCTGCATTTTGGGAGCGTAGTGCTCTGTTAGGATAATACAGTAGCATCAGATCTTTTAAATAAAAAGGGGCCTGATTGTTTAGAGCTTTGTAAGTAAGAAGAAGGATTTTAAACTTAATTCTAAACTCTATGGAAGCCAATGAAGGGAAGCCAGAGCCGGAGAGGTATGATCTCTCTTTCTAGTACCTGTTAAAACTCTTGCTGCAGCATTTTGGATCAGCTGAAGACTTTTTAAAGATGTTTTAGGACAACCTGATAATAAAGAATTACAATAATCTAATCTAGAGCTAACAAAAGCGTGGATCAGTTTCTCAGCATCATTCTGAGACAAGATGCTCCTAATCTTGGCAATATTATGCAAATGATAGAAGGCAGTCTTAGAAACAAATTTAATATGTGAATTGAAAGACAGATCTTGATCAAAAATAATTCCAAGGTTCCTCACAGAGCTATTAAGAGAAAGAGTAACCGCATCCAAACTGAAAGTTTGATTTGGAAAGGTATTTCTAAGGTTTTCTGGACCAACAAGAATGACTTCAGTCTAATCTGAATTTAATAGTAGGAAATTACAAGTCATCCAAGCTTTGATTTCCTTAAGACAGGCTTCCAACTTGGCTAATTGATTACTATCATCTGGCTTCATTGACAGGTATAATTGTGTGTCATCTGCATATCAATGAAAATGTATACAGTGCTTTCTAATAATGTTGCCTAATGGAAGCATATATTGTGGGGACACACATTCGTGACCTGTTTTTGGACTCACATTTTAGACCAGAGCAAGGGCAGAGCGTCTGTGGTTATTACAGGAAGCTGCAGGAGAGTTAGCTTTGGTATGCAAAGCTTGAGACTGTGGGAGATAATTAAAGGATTAATGAGGGGATGCATTGTAGATAGTGGTGTGATATCATGCAGAGAGGATGCATTGTTGCTGTCTTTATAATGCAATGGTTTTGTGAGACATGTGACCTTTTAACTGTAAGAGTCCTGGTATTTAAAGGGGACTGTGGTGGTTGTGAAAAAAAAGATATTATACTGAGCCCCTGTCTCACGTTCTAGTTCAAGTTTAAGTTCAAGTTCAAGTTCAAAGCAATGTGATATAAATCCATTGCTGCTGTGCTGGTTCAGTTATGTCAGCAAAACATGCGCGCAGCCATACTGGCGGTTACATGGCCTGCCACGACGCTTCCTGTGACGTAGTGTCGTGGATACCGCGATCTGGATCAATATTGGCTGAGCCTGGAGTGCCCGGATGAGCAGTGGCTTTCGGGATATTCAAATTCAAATTCAAACGTTTATTTCAAACTCAGGGTTCATATTAAATGCAGAACTAAAACGAGTAGAAAATAAATAAATAAATGCTTAAATTCAGCGGGTCGTCTCATCTGATCTGAGGTCGTAACGGCCGCCAGACGGCCGGGGATTCGGCGCTGGGCTCTTCCCTCGCCGCTAAAAGTATATACAGATCAGCAGACACTCGGCGCTCTTGTAACAACAAAAACATACAATGCGATATGGATATCGCAACATGGCGGAATGTAAAGCCTTTGGATGTCTCAATAATAAGTGAAAAAACAAAGATAAACACTTCTTTTGTGTACCCAAACCCAGCTCACCTTGTCGGAAGATCGTAGCGGAAAAGTGGTTGCGCAATCTCGGAACAGGGCACAGACGTTTCCTTTCAGACGAAATTCCGTTGTGTGTGAGGACCACTTCGTCACTTTCACCCTCAGAAGACCTTTCTGGCTCAAACCTGTAGCCATGTTGGACGAATTCTTCCTCAGAGTCCGACAATTCAGCCATAATAGAATAAAAACACTCACAAAAGCACCCTAGTCGCTGATACAGGCGGAGTATTGACTTTTCAGTAGCAACATAGTGACATCACATCCGCATGTGTCATGGCTGCGCGCATAGTTTTCATTGGCTGGCCATGCCTGCGGTCGTATTTGCATATTTCTCTGGTGGCAGATGGCTGGCAATAATTATTTAACCAAATAACGAATACTTTGCCTAATGTTTTCAAGTTGAATGCGTTTAGACGACCACCACAGGTTCCCTTTAAGGACGGGAGTTCCCTTTGTCGTTCTCTTTTATTCGTTATTCTTTTATTCACATTGGAAAATGTGAATAAAACTGACTCGTGAGATAAACTCTGCCTCGTCATTTTCACATTTCCACACTGGTGACCCCAAGACGTATCATGCATGAGGAGAATTCCCCCGGGCCAGCCTCGTCAGGAGCCCTCAGCCAAGCGAATGCCACTACAGTCCAGCTACCGGACTTCTGGCAGAACAATCCACACTCCTGGTTCAACGCGGTTGAGGCGCAGTTCAATCTCTGGGGGATATCGGTAGATGCCACAAGATTCTACCACATAGTCGCAAAGCTGGACAACAACACGGCCCAGCATGTGGAGAGCCTGATCGACCAGCCGCCGGACAACGACAAATACGGCACGTTGAAGGCTGCACTCATCCAGCAATTCACCCCCTCGGCGGAGGAGCGAGCAGAGAGGCTCCTGGGGCTGACGGAGTCGGAAAATGACATGCCCGCGAGCCTGATGGAGAAGTTGTTGAGGTTGAAAGACTCTGACGATGATCACTTCATTTTCACCCACCTCTTCCTCAGGACTATACCGTCAGCAGTGAGACTGACCCTGGCCATTTCGCCACTGTTGGCCCAACGGGACTACCGCGCGCTGGGTCGAGAAGCGCAGCGGATTGTCAACGCCACCAAGCGGCGGGCGGCCGCGGCCGCTGCAGCAGAACTCAGCGCGGCGACCGGAGACGACAGGAGGCCAGAGGCAGCGGTACCAGATGCACCGACGATGGCGGCGGCAGGGGCCAGGGAATGCGGATCGGACATCCTTTGTTTCTACCATCGCCGCTTTGCAGAGAGGGCACTCTAATTTGTACCACCGTGCCAGTTCGGGCGTTCGGGAAACGCCAAGACCAGGGGTCGGTAGCAGCCGCGGACCTCGGGGAGGAGAACAAGCTGCTCTACTTATCGGATGCACGCTCAGGGAGGCAGTTCCTCGTCGACACAGGCTCCCAGTTGAGTTTCATCACGTCTTCCTACGCGGAGAGACTAGCTGGTTCCGGAGGTCCCCGGGTGTCAGCAGCGAACGGCTCGGAGATTAAGACCTTCGGTGAGAAGACTCTGCTTCTGTCTCTACACGGCCGTACATTTGAGTGGACTTTTGTTGTAGCAGCAGTAAATTTCAATATGTTGGGGGCTGATTTTCTGTGCTCACATGGTTTGTTGGTTGATCTCGCTAACAGGCGCCTGGTTAATGCACTTTCTTTTGATTCTATTCCCTGCACAGCGCGAGTGGCCCCGCCTACAGCACAAGCCAACGTCACAGCTGCAAGCGGTAAGTTCCACACACTGCTCACTCAGTTCCCAGCACTCACGGTCCCCACTTTTTCGGCAACAGTTGCTAAGCACGGGGTGGAGCATTTTATTACCACTACCGGACAGCCCGTTTTTGCAAAAGCTCGGCGCTTGGACGCAGCTAAACTAGCCATAGCGCGCAAGGAATTCGCCAACCTGGAGAGGTTGGGCATTATCAGATGTTCAAACAGTCCGTGGGCTTCCCCGCTGCACATGGTCCCGAAAGCCGACGGATCATGGCGACCTTGCGGGGATTTCCGCAGGTTAAACAACGCTACAGCTCATGACCGCTACCCAATCCCGCATATCCAAGATTTTTCCGTTCATTTGGCAGGGGCGCGCGTTTTTTCTAAAATAGACTTGGTCCGCGGTTACCACCAAGTCCCAGTGCGCACTGAGGACACACCCAAAACAGCGGTAATAACTCCGTTTGGCCTCTTCGAGTTTTTACGCATGCCATTCGGACTTAAAGGGGCGGCTCAGACGTTCCAACGCATGATGGATGCGGTGCTTCGCGATCTCCCTTTCGTGTTCGTCTACTTGGACGATATTTTAGTAGCCAGCGCGTCCGAAGACGAACACGAAAAACACCTGGCCACAGTTTTCCGAAGGTTGGGAGATCACGGGTTAATAATCAACCCAGCGAAGTGTCAGTTCGAGGTGGCGCAGATCGATTTTTTAGGACACCGTGTCTCCCCCGAAGGAGCAGTTCCGCTTCCTGATAAAGTGCGCGCGGTAGCAGATTTTCCCCGGCCACAGACGGTCAGGGCATTGCAGGAGTTTTTGGGAATGGTGAATTTTTATAACCGTTTTCTCCCCTGCGCGGCGCAACTCATGCAGCCGCTGTATGCCGCGCTCAAAAAAAAGAAACCCGCGGATAAGGTTGAATGGTCCCCACAGCGGGACCAAGCATTCTCGGAGGTGAAAGCAGCTTTGGCAAGGGCTGCGTTGTTGGCACACCCAGACCCAACTGCTCGCATAGCGCTCACCACTGACGCTTCAGAGGTGGCCATAGGGGCGGTCGTGGAGCAACATGTAGCCGGGGTTTGGCAGCTCCTCACTTTTTTCAGCAGAACCTTGCGCGATAGCGAACGTAAATACAGCGCGTTCGACAGGGAGCTGCTCGCTCTCCATTTGGCCATTCACCACTTTCAGTTCTGGCTGGAGGGATGCTCTTTCACCGCGTTCGTTGACCACAAACCGCTCACATTCGCGATGGCCAAGGTTTCCGAACCGGTCAGGCCGGCAGCAGAGACAGCTGGCCACGATATCAGAGTTTACCACTGATATCCAGCATGTGGCGGGCAAAGTCAATGTAGTGGCAGACTGCCTCTCGCGCGCCGTAGCGGCCCCAGTCAGCGTGGGAATAGATTACGCAGCCATGGCCGCGGAGCAGGGTAGTGACGCGGATGTGCGCGCGCTCCAGTCTGGACCAACATGGTTAAGGCTGGAGAACAGGGTGCTGCAAGATGGTATGCCCCTCCTAATCTGCGATGTCTCCACGGGTCGCCACGGCCAGTAGTACCAGCTGCGTGGCGCCGCCGCGTTTTTGACTCGATTCATTCTTTGGCGCACCCGGGAGTGCGCGCATCGGTCAAAATGGTAGGAGAAAAATTTGTGTGGCCGAGCCTCCGCAAGCAAGTGAAAGAGTGGGCAGCAGCCTGCACGGTGTGTCAACGAGCCAAAGTACACAGGCACACGAGAGCTCCTTTGGAGCCGTTTCACATTCCGGCCAAGAGGTTCCATCACGTTCATGTGGACTTCGTGGGCCCCCTCCCGCTGTCACAAGGGTGCACACACCTTCTCACAATGGTGGACCGCACCACACGCTGGCCTGAAGTGGTGCCGCTGGCATCAACCACGGCCGAGGAGGTTGCGCGCGCGTTTTTAACAGCTTGGGTGGCGCGCTTCGGCGTTCCATCGGATGTTACGTCCGACAGAGGCCCTTAATTTGTTTCCGAGCTTTGGTCGACAATGGCCCGCAGCCTGGGTGTCACAATTCACCGCACAACCGCGTACAATCCGCAGGCTAACGGGTTATGCAAACGTTTTTATAGGTCATTGAAAGCAGCTCTCAGGGCGTCACTGACGGGTGCAAATTGAGTAGACAAGTTACCGTGGGTGTTGTTGGGGTTGCGTTCTGCGCCTAAAGAGGACTTAGAAGCCTCCCCAGCAGAGCTCGTGTTTGCGCAGTCACTCCGGCTCCCTGGGGAGTTTCTCCCAGATAACCCTGCGCCAGACACCTCCCCGTCTCAGCTGTTGCGGAGTGACAGAATCAAGCACGCTGCCCGGCCCCGCGCACCACAGTTTTCCGCGTGTTTTTGAGCCTAAAACTTTGAAGAACGCAGAGTTTGTTTTTGTCAGACACGATGCGCACCGAACCTCGCTGCGACCGCCTTATGATGGACCCTTCAGAGTGCTGGAAACAGGGAACATGCAGTTTTTGCTAGATTTGGGGGGTAGGGAAGAGAAAGTTGGCATAAACAGACTCAAACCCGCTTTTGTGGTGGCAGATGAGCAAGTGCTGTTGGCGAGGGCCCCACAGCGAGGCAGACCCCCGCGGAGGGCTTCACAGAGTAATGTTTCCCCAGAACCCCCACAGGTGCTGACAAAAGGTTTCCACCCCCAGACGACAAACCCCCAGCGTGACAGCGCCGCGGAGACGTCCAACCCCAGCTACAGCAGATACGGCAGGAGACGGAAGCCCAGACAGCATGTGGACTGATGTGTATTGATACTATCACAGCATGCATGTTGTTTTTCCCTTGTTTGTTCTAAAATGCTGGGGGGGGGGGCTTTGTGTGGGGACACACATTCGTGACCTGTTTTTGGACTCACATTTTAGACCAGAGCAAAGGCAGAGCTTCTGTGGTTATTACAGGAAGCTGCAGGAGAGTTAGCTTTGGTATGCAAAGCTTGAGACTGTGGGGGATAATTAAAGGATTAATGAGGGGATGCATTGTAGATAGTGGTGTGATATCATGCAGAGAGGATGCATTATTGCTGTCTTTATAATGCAATGGTTTTATGAGACATGTGACCTTTTAACTGTAAGAGTCCTGGTATGGTGCATATTTAAAGCACATATGTAGCATGCTGTATGGTACGCATTCTCCCCCACAGGCATACAGTAGCTCGAAGGTGCAGAGCCTACAGTCAAACATCCAAATGAACAATGCCCCAGCAGGGACCTCAGCTAGGAGGTGGGTACTGGGGGAAGAAGGAAGTCAGAGACAATGTCCCGGCAGGAGCCCCGAGGTGGAGAAGAGAGCAGAGACCAGCAAGTCTTGAGGGCTATGTGTGACTATGGGGACATATGTTTACTGAGCTTCTGTGGGGGTAAAGGTGTGAGATACGCTATGTGGGGGTTGAGTATCTCTGGTGTTATAAAAGCTGTGAGGAAATTCAGTTCTGTCTCTTATTATGCTGAGAACTTTGATGATAGAAGATGTGACTTCCAATAAAGCTTCCTGAGAAATAAAACTCAGTCTCGTTTATAAGACATCTTCTACACTGGTGACCTACGACTATTATGTCCAGTGACGACAACCTTTCCACACCGGACTCCGCAGGAGCCAACCGGGTTAACGCAGCTACCATGCTACAGCTGCCCGACTTCTGGCAACATAACCCGCGCTCCTGGTTTACCACTGTGGAGGCGCAATTCCACCTTCGGGGTATCTCGGCAGATGCAACGAGGTTCCACCATGTCATCGCGAAGCTGGACAGCCTCACAGTGCAACGGGTGGAGAGTTTGACCAACCACCCACCCCAAGACAACAAGTACGGCACGCTGAAAGCTGCCCTAATCCGAGCTTTCACACCCTCGCAGGAAGAGCGTGTAGAGAAGCTCCTAGCGCTGACAGAGGGAGAAGCAGACAGGCCAGCGGATCTGATGGCACAGATGATGAGCCTGAGAGGCGAGGATGACGACGGTTTTATCTTTGCCCACCTCTTCCTCAGGACGCTCCCGCCGGCAGTGAGAGTTACCCTGACCAGCTCGCAGCCACTCACCAACCGTGACTACCATGAGCTGGGACAGGTGGCGCAACGGCTCGTCGACTCTCATAGACGGCGCACAGCCACGACGGCAGCAGCAGAGATGACTGCCCCTTCGCGAGAAGGAGGGAGACCAGAGGCTGCGGCACCGGACCCGCTGACGGCAGCAGCGGCGGAGACCAGGAGAAGTAGAGCTGACAACGCCATCTGCTTCTACCATCGACGTTTCGCCGAGAAAGCCCGCAGATGCGTCCCGCCGTGCCAGTACCAGTGCCAGGGAAATGCCAGGACCGGGAGCCGGTAGCAGCTGCGACTCTCGGCACAAAGAACAGGCTGCTTTTCGTGACGGACGCGAATTCTGGGAAAGAATTCCTGGTGGACACGGGCTCCCAGCTGAGTTTTGTCAGGCCTACCTACGCGGACACACTGGGGCCGGCCAACGGCCCCCTGGTGTTAGCGGCGAACGGCTCCACGGTCAAAACCTATGGGGAGAAGACACTCCGCCTGTCCCTCCACGGGCGCAACTTCGAATGGACCTTCGTTGTTGCTGCAGTTAGCAACAACATGCTAGGTGCTGACTTTTTGTGCTCAAACAGTTTGTTAGTTGATCTTGCTAATAGACGTATTGTAAATGCACTGTCTTTCTATTCTATCTCCTGCACAGCTCGGGTGGCCCTGCCTTCGGCGCATTCCAATGTCACAGCTGCGGGTGGTAAGTTTCATGCATTACTCAACCAGTTTCCAGCACTCACGGTCCCTACATTTTCAGCGTCAGTTGCCAAACACGGGGTGGAGCATTTCATAAGCACTTCTGGCCCCCCTGTGTTCGCAAAGGCTCGGCGGTTGGACCCAGCTAAACTGGCCATCGCGCGCGAGGAATTCACCAACTTGGAAAAGCTGGGCATAGTCCGGCGTTCCAACAGCGCCTGGTCGTCAACCCTGCACATGGCACCCAAAGCTGACGGCTCGTGGCGCCCGTGCGGTGATTTCCGCAGATTAAATAATGCTTCAGCCCACGACCGCTATCCGATTCCGCACATCCAAGATTTTTCGGCGCATTTAGCGGGGGCGCGCATCTTTTCCAAAATAGACTTGGTGCGTGGTTATCACCGAGTTCCAGTCCGCGCGCAGGACATACCCAAAACGGCAGTTATAACCCCTTTCGGGCTTTTCGAGTTTTTGCGCATGCCTTTCGGTCTCAAGGGCGCCGCGCAGACGTTCCAACGCATGATGGATGCAGTGCTGCACGACCTCCCTTTCGTGTTCGCTTATTTGGACGATATTTTGGTAGCCAGCGTGTCCGAAGCCGAACACGAACGCCACCTCACAGCCGTTTTTCAGAGGCTCACAGAACACGGGCTGATCATTAACCCAGCGAAGTGCCAATTCGGGGTAGCGAAAATTGATTTTTTGGAACATCGCGTGTCGCCAGAAGGCGCGGTCCCGCTGCCGGATAAAGTGCGCGCGATAACGGATTTCCCCCAACCGCAGACGGTCAAGGCGCTGCAAGAATTTTTGGGGACGGTCAATTTTTATAACCGTTTCCTCCCAAGCGCGGCACGGCTTATGCACCCATTGTACGCGGCATTAAAGAAGCAAAAACCTACAGCCAAGGTCGAGTGGTCCCCGGATCGGGAGCGCGCTTTTTCACAGGTCAAATCAGCCCTTGCCAACGCTGCGTTATTGGCACACCCGGTGCCGGCAGCTCGCATGGCGCTAACCACAGACGCCTCCGACGTGGCAGTGGGAGCGGTGGTCGAGCAACTGGTCGCAGGACGCTGGCAACCACTTGCATTTTTCAGCAAAACATTGCGCAATAGCGAACGTAAATACAGCGCGTTTGACAGGGAGCTTTTGGCCCTACATTTGGCCATCCGCCACTTCCAGTTCTGGTTGGAAGGACGCCGTTTTACCGCGTTCGTGGATCATAAACCTTTAACTTTTGCAATGGCCAAGGTTTCAGAGCCCTGGTCGGGCCGACAACAGAGGCAGCTGGCTGCAATTTCGGAGTTTACCACGGACATTCAACACGTGGCAGGTAAACACAATGTAGTGGCAGATTGCCTCTCGCGCGCGGTTGCAGCGACAGGCCCCCAGGGGGCAGATTCGGCTACGGCAGACCTAGGTCAGGCTGGCGGCACGGGAGCGCTCACAGCCCTGGTCTGCGTCGGGTTAGATTATGCAGCCATGGCCGCTGAACAGGTTGGCGACGCGGACGTGCGCGCGCTCCAGTCTGGGCCAACAGGGCTAAGGCTGGAGCACAGGGTGCTTCAAAGAGGCATGCCCTCCCTAATCTGCGATATCTCCACGGGGAGTCCCCGTCCCGTGGTCCCGGCTGCGTGGCGTCGCCGTGTTTTTGACTTAATACACTCACTGGCACACCCGGGCGTCCGCGCGTCTATCAAGATGGTAGGGGAGAAGTTTGTTTGGCCGGGGCTGCGTAAACAAGTCAAAGAGTGGGCTGCAGCTTGCACTGCGTGCCAAAGGGCAAAGGTACACAAACACACACGAGCCTCTCTAGAACCTTTTCACATCTCAGCCAAACGCTTTGATCATGTGCATGTCGACTTAGTAGGACCGCTTCCGCTGTCCCAGGGTTTCACACACCTTCTAACCATGGTAGACCGAACCACGCGCTGGCCAGAGGCGGTTCCTCTGGCGGCCACTACAACGGCAGATGTTGCACGCGCCTTTTTAACGGCTTGGGTCGCGCGCTTTGGTATCCCGTCAGACTTAACGTCCGACGGAGGACCACAGTTTGTTTCCGAGCTCTGGTCGTCCATGGCACTCAGCCTGGGGGTGAAAATTCATCGCACGACCGCGTATAACCCCCAGGCCAACGGTTTGTGCGAGCGCTTCCACCGGTCATTGAAAGCAGCCCTCAGAGCGGCTCTCACGGACACAAATTGGGTTGATAAACTTCCATGGGTTTTATTAGGGTTGCGTTCAGCTCCTAAAGAGGACTTGCATGCCTCTCCGGCCGAACTTGTCTTCGCCCAACCCCTCCGGTTACCGGGAGATTTCCTCCCTGAGAATCCTGCTCCGGAGCGCCTCCTCGCTCAGCGGCTGCAGAGCGACGCGGGGTCGCACACCCTCCCTGGTCCCGCTCATCACAGTTTTCCACGTGTTTTTGTGCCTAAAGCCTTAAAGAATGCAGAATTTGTCTTTGTTAGACACGACGCACAGAGGCCAGGTTTAAGACCACCTTACGATGGACCGTTCAGAGTGTTAGAAACCGGGGAAAAGCACTTTTTGCTTGATTTGGGAGACAGGACAGATTTAGTCTGCATCAACAGGCTCAAACCCGCTTTTGTGTTAGCTGACGACCCAGTCCAGTTGGCCAGTGCCCCCCGCCGTGGCAGGCCACCCGGGAGACGCTCTGCTAAGCTTTCACGACGATGTGTTAACGATTCTACTTCACAGATGCAGCGGACAACAACAAGCAGAGCGAGACCGGCTCGCAGCAGATATGGCAGAGAGTTGAAGCCCAAGCAGTGGGAACTGTAATCTGTTGTGCCAAGTTTTTTTTCTCTCTTGTTCTGTGTAGAGTGTCATAGTTCTATGCATTTGAAGTGTACCTGGTCCTTATTTGAACGTTTGGGGGGGGGGGTTATATGGTGCATATTTAAAGCACATATGTAGCATGCTGTATGGTACGCATTCTCCCCCACAGGCATACAGTAGCTCGACGGTGCAGAGCCTACAGTCAAACGTCCAAATGAACAATGCCCCAGCAGGGACCTCGGCTAGGAGGTGGGTGCTGGGGGAAGAAGGAAGTCAGAGACAATGTCCCGGCAGGAGCCCCGAGGTGGAGAAGAGAGCAGAGACGCCAGCAAGTCTTGAGGGCTATGTGTGACTATGGGGACATATGTTTACTGAGCTTCTGTGGGGGTAAAGGTGTGAGATACGCTATGTGGGGGTTGAGTATCTCTGGTGTTATAAAAGCTGTGAGGAAATTCAGTTCTGTCTCTTATTATGCTGAGAACTTTGATGATAGAAGATGTGACTTCCAATAAAGCTTCCTGAGAAATAAAACTCAGTCTCGTTTATAAGACATCTTCTACACTGGTATTTAAGGACGAGAGTTCCCTTTGTCGTTCTCTTTTATTCTGCTTCGTGATGTTGGAAGATGTGAATAAAACTGACTCGTGAGATAAACTCTGCCTCGTCATTTTCACATTTCCACAATATAAATTAAAAAGAGTAGGGCCTAGCACAGATCCCTATGGAACTCCATGACTGAGCTTTGAGTTGAAAGTTGACATGCTTTGAGCTCATTATTAACCGAGCTTTGAGTTCATTATTGACATGAACAAACTGGAACCTATCAGATAAATAAGATCTAAACCACTGCAACGAAGTTCCATTAAGTCCAACATAGTGTTCTAATCTATCAAGTAGAATATTATGATCAATAGTATCAAAAGCTGCACTAAGGTCTAAAAGGACAAGTACAGAAACAAGTCCATTATCAGATGCGATGAGGAGGTCATTAGTGACCTTCGCTAAGGCTGTTTCAGTACTATGATGGATTCTAAACCCAGATTGAAAATCTTCAAATAAACCATTTCCCTGCAGGTGGTCAAATAATTGCGTAGCAACAACTCTTTCTAAGATTTTTGAAATGAAAGGGAGATTAGAGATTGGTCTATAGTTAGCTAAAGCTCCTGGGTCCAGCGTTGGCTTTTTGAGTAAGGGTTTAATTACAGCAGTTTTAAAAGCCCGCAGTACATGGCCTAAAGTTAATGAATAATTGATTATATGAAGAATAAAGCTACCAATAAGTGGGAAGACTTCTTTAAATAACCTGGTAGGAATAGGGTCTAAAAGACAAGTTGAAGGCTTGGATGAGGAAACTATTTTGTCTAACTCTAAAAGGTCAATTGGAGTAAACTCATCAAGACAGATATCAATTAAAGGAGTTGTAGTAGTTACTGTATTTAAGTTAACGGTGGGAAGAATCTGATTGATTTTATCTCTGATGGATGAAATTTTATTATTGAAAAAGTTCATAAAGTCCTGACTAGTAAGCTCTAAGGGAATGCTAGGATTGACAGAGTCCTGACTCTTTGTCAACCTGACTACAGTACTGAAAAGAAAACTGGGATTATTCTTGTCTTCTATTAATGCAGAATAATAACTCATTGTAGCTTTTCTAAGAGATTTTTTTATAAATTAAAAGATGATTTCTCCAAGCTAAATAGATTTCATCTAAATTAGTGGAGCGCCATTTTCTTTCTAATTGACGAGTCTTCTGTTTTAAGCTACGAGTTTCTGTGTTGAATGAAGGAGTTAGAAATCTCTGATTAGACTTTTTCTTTTTTAAGGGGGCCACCAAGTCTAGAGTCTGATGCAGAGAAGCTGTAACACTATCTACCATGCTATCAATTACAGAAGGAGCAAGCTGTCTATAGCTTATTTCCGTTGTGTTTACACATGGCATAGAGGAAACAATCTGCATAAATTTGGTAACAACATCATCTGAGAGGCATCTACTGTAGTAATATTTTTCTTTAGGAGCCAAATAGTCAGAAATAGTAAAATCAAAGGTTAACAGACAATGGTCTGACAGTACACGGTTATGAGTAGACACTACCAGATTTTCTATTTCTATGCCATATGTCAGAACAAGGTCCAACGTTTGGTGGAGATAATGAGTAGAATTTCCTACTTTGTGAGAAAACCCCATTGAGTCCAATATTGAATTAAATGCCACATTAAGGCAATCACTATCTACATCTACATGTACAGTATATTAAAGTCCCCTACTATAATTATTCTATCTGATTTCAGCACTAAATCAGCTAAGAATTCAGCAAATTTGGATGAAAATTCTGAATAGGTTGATGGAGGACGATAAACTATGGCAAATAAAATTGGGTTTAACCTAAAATTGCTAAAGTGCCCAATACTGAGGACCAGGCCCTCAAAGGAATTATAACATGTTTTTTGCTTTACATTAACTGGCAATGTGGAATGGTAAATTGTTGCTACTCCTCCTCCACGACCAGAACTTCTGGGATTTTGACAGTTTAAATAACCAGAGGGAGTTGATTCATTCAAACCAACATAATCCTCTTGTCCTAACCAAGTCTCTGTAAGGGATATTAAATCAATCTGATGATCAATTAACAGATCATGGACCAACAGAGACTCGGGAGTTAGAGACCTAATATTTAATAAACTGCATTTAATTTTTAAATTATGAGGAGGAACAGAGGCCAAATCATTCAATTTAGAGGCTTCATTTTTAATTTGAGTTTTACCAACTTTTTGTTTAATCACTTTGGGATGCTTATACATTATATTTTTATTAACTTTGGAGGGAGCAGACAATGATTCTCTGATGGGGAAGACAGGGGCTAAGTTGAGGGGTGGTGGATGAAGAGGAGCTGCAGAGAGACGTGTCAGACTGCGACTCTGCTTCCTGGTCCCAACTCTGAGTTGTCAAGGTTTTGGAAATTTGGATAAAAAAGATGCCAGATTGTTAGATAAATGAGACGCACCATCCAAAGTGGGATGGACGCAGTCTCCTCTAATAAGACCAGGTTTTCCCCAAAATGAGCTCCAATTGTCAATGTACCCCACGCTGTTTGCAGGACACCACACAGACAGCCAGCGGTTGAAGGATGACAAGCGGCTAAACATGTCATCACTGGTCAGGTTGGGGAGTTAAGCACCTTGTTAGAGAACTCCAAGTTATGCAAAAAGTATTGAAACATTAGACAGTTGGACATGTGCATTCAAAAGGTTAGAGAAGATCAAATTAAGTTCACCTGTAAAGGTTTGATAGGATAATTTCATGTTCTTCTATATTATTTTATATTATTTCATCTCTGTATTATTCTTTTATATATTATATTGTGGAAGATGTGAAAATGACGAGGCAAGGTTCTTTCTCAGAGTCAGCTTTATTCACATCTCCATCATTCAAAGCAGAAAAGAGAATGAAACAGTCAACTCTCGTCCTTAAATATCAGGGACTTCACACCTCATAAATCACATGACACACAGACCTCCTTGCATAATAAAGACAGTCACAATGCATTTCACCACCTGGCATAATAAAGATAGTCACAATGCATTTCACTCCATTATATCACTTCCACTGTCTCCCATGCATCCTTAATCGACCCCCCCCAGTCTCCAGCCTTGCATAACAAGGCTAAGATTCTTGCCTTTGTTCTGACCTAAAATGCGAGTCACAGAACCGGTCCAACAGATCCACTGAGTGTTCACCACAATATCTGTATTTTTGGTGCGTTGCATGAGCCATTATTTGTCTCTTGTGAATTTCATGTCCCAGAGTCTGGAATGTCTGTAAGTGGATGCCTGTGGAGATCAGGCCAACAAGGTTGTAAATAATGACATGGATAATGACCCAGGATCTCTGTTATGTTGTTGCTCTTGTCATACTGACCTGCCCTGTTTAGGGTGTCAGGAATCAGCTATAGATTAAGATACTTAAACTGTCTCTAGGAGATATCTTCAGATGTCTCCAGATGTCTCAAAGACTGCTCTCTTTGTTTACCTTCAACTATAAAAACACCAGACTTAGGATGAATGGCAGAGAATGGGTGTGAGCGTGACTCTGTGAGAAGGTCAGCTGTACCTTCTTTTCTCCTCTGGCCAGGGTTTTAATAAATGGCTCTCAACTTGGAAACCGCCTATTGATTTTTGATTCACTCTCATTCAATTCAATTTTATTCCAACAACGTTATAGTGCATTTTAGGAGCATCCTGAAATTTCACCCGAAAGCCAAATATCCTTAACTTTTTGTGAGTAGCGTATATCCTTGAATTAAGATATTTTATCTTACAAAGATTTCCTTTTTGCAGTGTAGCATTTTGATCTGCACTTGGCACACAAAAAAGGTGCAAATCTGTGCTCAGCTACCGATGGTGAATGAATTACAGTATTAACACCTGAACTAAAACAAACCACCTTTAGTCATTCAGTATATAAGATAAGATAAGATAAGATAAGCCTTTATTAGTCCCACAACGGGGAAATTCCAGGATTGCAACAGCACAGGGATAGCAACACTCAGAGCAACAATCAGAAGGCAAGAAAAAAACAAGCAAGCAAGAGCAGCTAATATACATATGTACATATTACTATAAAATAGAAATAGAGTGGTTGCTACCATGCAGTCCACTGCCATTAAGCATGCCTTTGAACTGTGGGAGGAAACCAGAGCACCCAGAAGAAGCCCACGCAGCACAGAGAGACCATGCAAACTATACAGAAAGTCTATACAGTGAATCAGTGCGTACTCAGCAGAAATGTGCTTTAAAATTTAGCCTAGGCCTGTTATTCAACTTGTTCTCAGCGTTACAATACATAGTAGCCACCATCTTTTCTCCCTGGAGCAGTTTCAGCCATATCCATTGGGTAATGTACAATCGAGCCAGTGACACCTAAAGGAAGAATCGAAGAGAACTGATAAGTTACTTTGTTATGATAATACCAACAAAAAACAGTTTAGAAATATATGGAAGTAATTAAGAAAGTGTTTAACATCTTGGATTTTTTTTCCAAGCATAATTTCCTTGTCTTTCAGCTACAGTCATACTGAGAAGTAATAAAAGTGTGGGTATGTGGTGCAAGCAGCATGGGTAAATCAGAGAAAAGTCACCTGACTGTCAAAGAAAACTGAAGAAAGACGCAGTGTCTGTCCAAAGGGTATTCACAGTTCATTTAATATTTTACGTTCTATCAGTCTTCTTCTAACACTGTTAGCTAAGATGAAAATAGGACCACAGTGAATGTGCTAACATTGTTGTTTTCTTACCTCCAGAGTATCTCCACCCTAGACAGAGTATAAGAAAAAAAAAAAAAAACACAACACATGACACTTTATATTTCCCTCAGAACAGGTAAAAATGAATAATGAGGCTGCTTTTGAGTTGCATTTAAAAACTGTTAAATGTATTTATTATAATGATTATAATGATCAAAATGAAAAAGGGTTGTTTGCTCACCCTGTTTTTTTGCAATAAGAAGGCTTGTTAAAATTAGTCCAGCAAACAAAAGCATCATGAGTGGAATCAGAAACCAAGCCAAAGGAATTTCTGGAACTGAAAAAATTCAAATTTATAACGTAGAGGCAAGAAAGCAAGAACAGTCCACACAGACATGGATTCATCATTTATACATGAAAGTTTGTACCGCGTAATTTAAATAGCATTTTTGTGAAGGTACTTTGTAGCATGTGGTTAACTACATCCCAGCTTTAACTGTTAAACTTCATCCTTGAATCAGCTCAATCTACAAATTGTAGCTAAAAGCAGTATTTAAGACATTATCAACTAAAGAAAGCATAAAGACAGACAGACAGACAGCTGCTATTGGTGAGTGGGAAATTTTACTCTGCTTTTTCTTGTTGGTGATCAAATACAGTGGTGTGAAAAAGTGTTTGCCCCCTTCCTGATTTCTGATTTTTTTTGTATGTTTGTCACACTTAAATGTTTCAAATCATCAAACAAATTGAAATATTAAACAAAGATAATACAAGTAAACACAAAATGCGGTTTTTTAAATGAAGGTGTTTATTATCAAGGGTAAAAAAAAATCTAAACCTATTTGGCCCTTTTTGAAAAAGTGATTGCCCCCCCCCCAAAAAAAAACAAAAAAACCCCAAAACATAAATTAACTGTGGTTTATCACATCTTTGGAAAGCTGAGTTCAATTTCTCTAGCCACACCCAGGCCTGATTACTGCCACACCTGTTCGCAAGCAAGAAATCACTTAAATAGGACCTGCCTGACAAAGTGAAGTAGACCAAAAGATCCTCAAAAGCTAGACATCATGCTGTGATCCAAAGAAATTCAGGAACAAATGAGAAACAAAGTAATTGAGATCTATCAGTCGAGAAAAGGTTATAAGGCCATTTTTGAAGCTTTGGGATTCCAGTGAACCACAGTGAGAGCCATTATCTACAAATGGCAAAAACATGGAACAGTGGTGAACCTTCCCAGGAGTGGCCAGCCATCCAAAATTACCCCAAGAGTGCAGCGGCGACTCATCCAAGAGGACACAAAAGACCCCACAACAACATCCAAAGAACTGCAGGTCTCACTTGCCTCAGATAAGATCAGTGTTCATGACTCCACCATAAGAAAGAGATTGCATGGCAGAGTTCCAAGACAAAAACCACGGCTGAGCAAAAAGAACATAAAGGCTTATCTTGTGGTGACCCACCACAATCTACAGGGACATTCATCCTCACACTCAAAAGGTGAGGAAGAAGCAGAGGACCATTCACATACGGACAGAGAACCCCTGGGGGGACAACCAGAACAATGGACTATTGTTTATACATCCCCGGATTAAGGAGGAGATGTCCGGGCGCCAGTTGGTCAGGCTAATCATATGTATTGACTGATATGTATATCAATATGCTAATGTGCCATGCATTCTCTCTGTTTGTATAACATGTATAAAAGAGCTTGCTATACATGCCTCAAGAGCACAACAGGACACAATGCACACAGCACAACACAGCGCACAGCGCTACAAGTGTGTCTCATTTTGATGGAGGAAATAAAACTCTGCAACCTTCCAGCTCGTTGTACCTCACTTGAACTTATTTTCCTCCACACTGGTGACCCACGACGTGTCATGGTGCGTCCCTCGCCTGATCTTATCCCTCCACACTGGTGACCTGACGAGAGAGAATGATCGTCTGCTCCCTCTCACCGCGCTGTGGACAGCAGAGGGCCAGAGAACGCCTGCAACCTCTTCATCCTCACCGGAGCGCGCGCCCCGGAGCGGGCAGCGTTTGGACCGACACGCACCATGAACGGCGACAAGGGTGAAATGAAGGAAGCAGCCTGAACGGGGAAATCATCAATGCCAACTGCGTTGATTTCCACCAAGCTCCCCGACCCTGACTCACACGACAGCGGACCTCCCGCGCACAGAAGCCCCGCACGCACACCGCAGGATTACAAGGACAGCGCAACTGCCAGTCATGTGGTCACTGCGCCACGCGCGCGCCACGCACAGGGTCAAGCTGGCTCCACAGACCGATACAGTGTCCTCCGCCGCTGCACATGCCCAAGAAACACGGCCGATCGCCAGCCTCAAAAACTTCAGGGCTGCTTACGCACCTGAAGCAGACGTGCAGCCCGCACACAGGAATTTGTATGGGTTTCTCAGCCACGGCGCACAAGGGGAATTTAGACAATTGCTGTCCCCGATGGCTTTAGGGCTGCTTCCAGCACCTAAAAGCCAAATCGCCAGGTCCCTCACACAGCTGCAGTTGTTTCACAGCCGCTATGCATCCTCGGGGAATTTGGCCGCTCACCTTCCCCACATCCTCGTGGGACCGAGCTGCGAGAGGAGTCAGAGACATAATTTTTTTTTGTTTTTCACAGCCGCTGTGGATCTCCGCCAGGTTTACCGGGAAAGTCCCTCACCATCGCGGATCCACACACAATTTTTGCGTGACCCAGACACCTTTGATGTCCTGGGCTGGCACTCACTTACTCCCACCCCCTCCCCCTCCTCCTCCTCCACAGCGCTCTTCCCACACCTCACTCCCTAAAGCCGGCCGATTGCCGTCTGGTTCCATTACGCACGACTGCACACCGGCCCCAGCGCCCACGATCCACGGCCGTTCAACGTGCTAGAACTCTGAGTGGCGCACACTGTCCTTTCCACCCCTCTCTCCTTCCCTCCACGGACTGACATGCCCTCCGGCAGTTCTACCGGAGCTGGAGCCAAACGACCGGGGGGGGGGGGGGGTGTCACAGCCCCTTCTGACTGTTCTGGGGGGAGCCCTGTGGTGACCTACCACAATCTACAGGGACATTCATCCTCACACTCAAAAGGTGCGGAAGAAGCAGAGGACCATTCACATACGGACAGAGAACCCCTGGGGGGACAACCAGAACAATGGACTATTGTTTATACATCCCCGGATTAAGGAGGAGATATCCGGGCGCCAGTTGGTCAGGCTAATCATATGTATTGACTGATATGTATATCAATATGCTAATGTGCCATGCATTCTCTCTGTTTGTATAACATGTATAAAAGAGCTTGCTATACATGCCTCAAGAGCACAGCAGCACACAGCACAACACAGCACATAGCGCTACAAGTGTGTCTCATTTTGATGGAGGAAATAAAACTCTGCAACCTTCCAGCTCGTTGTACCTCGCCTGAACCTATTCCTCTACAATCTCAGTTTTGCCAGAAAACATCCTGATGATCCCCAAGACTTTTGGGAAAATACTCTGTGGACTGACAAGACAAAAGTTGAACTTTTTTGGAAGGTGTGTGTCCCATTACATCCAGTGTAAAAGTAACACAGCCTTTCAGAAAAAGGAACATCATACCAACAGTAAAATATGGTGGTGGTAGTGTGATGGTTTGGGGCTTTTTTGCTGCTTCAGGACCTGGAAGACTTGCTGTGGTAAATGGAACCATGAATTCTGCTGTCTACCAAAAAATCCTGAAGGAGAATGTCCGGCCATCTGTTCGTGACCTCAAGCTGAAGCGGACTTGGGTTCTGCAGCAGGACAATGATCCAAAACACACCAGCAAGTCCACCTCCAAATGGCTTAAGAAAAACAAAATGAAGACTTTGAAGTGGCCTAGTCAAAGTCCTGACCTAAATCCAATTGAGATGCTGTAGCATGACCTTAAAAAGGCAGCTCATGCTCGAAAACCCACCAATGTGGCTGAATTACAACAATTCTGCAAAGATGAATGGGCAAAAATTCCTCCACAGTGCTGCAAAAGACTCATTGCCAGTTACAAACTGGCAAACGCTTGATTGCAGTTGTTGCTGCTAAGGGTGGCCCAACCAGTTATTTGGTTTAGGGGGCAATCACTTTTTCACACAGGGTCATGTAGGTTTGGATTTTTTTCCCCGTAATCATGAACGCCTTCATTTAAAAACTGCATTTTGTGTTTACTTGTGTTATCTTTGTCTAATATTTAAATTAGTTTGATGATCTGAAACTTTTAAGTGTGTGACAAACATACATGTTTGACAAACATACAAACAAACATACAAACATACAAACATAATGACAAACATACATGAGAAAAAATGTCAAATCAGGAAGTAAAAAGTGCATTAGTCTTGTGGTTAAATTGTGAAAGTTAGCACCTTGCATCAGTGACACAATCCTGTGTAACAATTGCAATTACACAAAGTTGTGTCATTTCTAACAAGAATATTTGTACATTTCCAAGTGATCAATAACTTCTCTGTTAATAACAACATATACAGTAAATTACATTAACTGAAAAAAATTCCACTACTCTAAAAGCATGCAGTTACAAGAAAAAAAAAAAAAAAATCACACACCCGAATGCTCTGCCAAAAGCTCAGCATCTGTCATCAACCTCTTGCAGCCTTCCTGCAGCTGGATCCTCTCGTTCCTTCTACGTTGCACTTCATGGTCCCACAACACTTTGAGGGCCAGTGCTTGTGGGACATAGGCAACCCATGTATCATTGTGGTCCAGAGTCAGGTAGAGCTCGCCATCACAGAACACACGGTCAATCCAGTGCAGCTGAGGCCCCTCCAGGATACAGTCCCGAGAACGAAGGACAGTGTGGTTTCCTACAGAGAGAATGACTGACTATAAACAATCAAGAATGGTTGACCAGTATGAGCTGGAGGATTGGTCATTAGTACGCCCATCATGACAGACCTTACATTCAGTGAGAGTACAAGAAGACTTTCTTACTCAGTGCTGTATTCTGATTGAGGCTGATAAGAGCCTGAAGGAGTGGATCAGCTGATATGGTGCGGACAATGATGTTGACTTCTTGATTTTTGCTGCTGAGGGAGATGCCATTGAGAAGAATCTGCTCCTCAACCTGGTGGGCTCCCACCACTCCCCACTGCTGGATCTGAAGCACAACGGCATCTAATTGGGGGGAGGGGGGGGTCAAGGTATTTAGACAAGCAAATAAGGTGAAAGTGAAACTCTACCTTTCCTTTGTTGTGCTACATTAAGGTTTCACTTTGTGTCACATTTGCCCTTTCGGGGAAAGAAGAGGACCCAATTGCCAATCTGGCAAATCATACAGGATACTCATGGTGATAAAACACAGATGAGGAAAGCAGTCATAAGAAACAGCTGACACACAAGGAAAACAGCTGACCGGATGGGCGGGGCTGACAAGCACAGAGGGGTTACACACCAAACACCATAAATGAGACAGAAAGGAACATAAAGAAAGCTAGCTCTGTCCTGGGGCAGCGCCCTGACCCAGTGGAGGAGATAGGAGAGAGAAGGATGGTGGCTAAACTGTCATCTCTGCTGGAGTCCGAGTCCCACCCTATGCAGGACATACTGAACGCACTGAGGAGCTCATTTAGCAGCAGACTACATCATCCTAGGTGCGCAACCGAGAGGTTTCGCAGGTCCTTCCTACCTACGGCAGTCAGACTGTATAACCTAAGCAGGGCTGCTTGCAGAGATAGCAAAAAAATGTGACAACCTAATAGTATTGAATGCAAAAGACGCAATAGACTTACACAATGGTCCCCTCCAGTATATACAACTAGGACAGTATTGGTCGCTACGGAGGGTGACAATATGTATGGGTACATATTCATACTATGTAGGATAACTAAGGAGACGGTTATGCTGTTTATTCCATCTTGCTACAATGCTCCGTACTTTGTATATATATATATTTATATGTATGTATGTATATCCACTGCTCTTATTTATATCTTCTTAATTATTGCTCTGAGTGTTGCTATTGTCACACACATGTATGTGTATCATGCCCGAGTACACACACTTTTTTAATTGTACTTGGCCAGCCGTAGCCCACCGGGAGATTTGAACTCACGCCTCCTGCTCTGGAGCCCCGCACTCTACCCATTTCGCCAATAGGGTCAACCCCCTTAGCAAGCCAAGTGGGCGCTTATATATTGACTCTGCTACACTATCCCTGTGCTGTTGCAATCCTGGAATTTCCCCATTGGGGGACTAATGAAGGCTTATCTTATCTTATCTTATAAAGGCCAGGAGACCGGGACAGGGACCACAGACCCGTCCAGAACCACTAAACCAGGGGTGGGCAATCATGTGCCATGGAGGGCCATTCTACTGCAGGTTTTCTGTTCCACCCAGTCTCTTCAGCAGGTGTTTTCAATGATTAGCAATCCTTGAAGCTGATCAGAGCACACACCTGCTGAAGAGACTGGGTGGAACAAAAAACCTGCAGTGGAATGGACCTCACTGCCCACCCCTGCACTAAACACTAAACCAAAAGTGAAAGGTTTCTTCTTGAGAAAGGTTATTTCTAGATTTGAAATCAGGCAAACATTTTTTTAAGACAGACCCACGGGAAATTACACACTTTTATAAGATGCTAAGAAACAACAACAATTTGTTACAAAGTGTTTCAGTGAAACAAACGTAATAGTTCAGTTTATCAAACAGGTGTAAGCATGCATTCAGGTCTGTTATAGACAGACGGTAACAGCAATACATTTAACTGCGTGTCGTGACCCTGCTTATGTGGGGTCATTCATTCCCCAGGGGATTCCTCTGTGCTGTGCAGCAGAACGATTCCTTCTATGATGATCTGAATTCCTTTACATTAGTTTGAGTGTTTCAGTATTTGACGCAAACCTCATTTAGGTCTTTCAAATGAGTACTAATGCATTTTGCTGTTGGAATATTCCCTCTCAGTTAAAAAAACAAAACAAAAAAACAGCCAATGCATTTTTAAATAAAATATAATAAAAACAAACCAAGAACGAAGCACTGAGAGGGAAGATTACATCGTCTTAAAGGAAACATGTGGAACTCCGTCATGCCATCCGTCACAGTATCTTACTTTTTGACCCTGTTCAGATGAGATGGTGTTTTCTGAGCCCATGTATGGCTAAATGTGGCTCAACGCTGCTGTACACTGCAGCCCTGCCAACACTATTCCCCGCATATGAAAGATTCCAGTGTCTGTAAAAGCAATACAGTCTGGTCTCGTTATTTTGCTGGTATGTCAGTGAACAGTGCGCGCGCGTGTATAACCAGTAAAGGCAATGCACAGAGAAAAAGCTTACCTTTCGGGGCAGGAAAAGTTTGGGATAAGTGGCACAACACGAGAAGAGATATTATTTGCAGCATCTCTCGTTTTCTGTATCAGTTCCAGATCTGCCGAGCTCAGCTGTCAAAGGGAGGACGGAAGTCTGCATATAAATATCATGGATTGTCTTTAAGCCATTTAAAGGTGACCACCAGCAAGAGAAATACAAGTCGCGGAAATCAACTCACGCCGGCACTAAGACGCCCGTGCAGAGCTTTCACTTTGAAGTAGGCTTTAAACATTTAGACCTCATGATTGGCTACTGTGGGGCACGTGACGTCGCTTGATTACCTTTAAAATTTCCTTTAAGCGCAGCGGGAATGCAGAGAACAGAGGTTTGAAACCAGGTTTGTTTGTTCTAAAAGGGTGCAGAAAAACCGCGCAGAAAATTAAAGGAGATCTATTGGATCTCGAGTTAAACGCACATGCATAACTTTAACATTTTTCATTAAGTGGGAAATGTTGCTACAATGACTTGTGCTTATTTTAAACAGTTATATGTGCAGATTTTGTTATAGTCATGTGCTCCATAGTTATCTAACTTGTGTGAGAGCTAAACCATTAACCCTCACTTAGCAAAATTAATACAACAACAATAATAATAATAATAACAACCTCAAAACAACACCCCAGACACCTGTCTTCTTAGTGTGGTCATGTGTAAGAAATTTCAGTTAATTTTATCATTAATACCGACTAAAGGCTTTTTATCTGCTGACCCCTTTTCTTGAAATGCTTGTGAAAACAGGAAGAGTAGCACATAATTATTAAGCTTGTCTAACTTAATGCAGTTTGGGCAGCTACTATAAATTCATTTTTATTGGAGCATAAAGGAGAAACTGAACTGTAGAAAGTGTTGCTGTAGGATAGGAACATTATAGTATATTAGTATGGTGGTGCCCTAGGGTGGGAGGGGTGACGCCCCGCCTTTGGGAGGTGGTGTCACCTGCACTATATAAGCCTGAGGCAGGAGACCTCTGGTCTACTTTGCCCTACTCCTGTACTCGCAGTAGGGACTCCCGTGTGTATAACAGTTCTTGTCAATAAATACTATAAACCGTCACCTCGCCTCCTCCATTATTCGGACACTACATTTGGTGACGAGGATAATTGAAGGTGGAGAGAGCTGCAGCCACCTCTCGACCTGTTTTGGAAGCTCCAGGAGAGCCGCTGGTCCTTTGGGCCAGGTGGTTTGCGGCCTTCCGAAATTGTCTACGTGTGTGGGACCTCGGCGACCAAACCAAGACATGTGCGAGGGCTCTCCTTGTCCGTAGCCTGGCCATGGGGGGCTAGAAGATCCTCAGCACCTTAGGAGGAGGTGACCTATTTGGCCAGGTGACCAGGCTCGTGGCAGGCTACTTTAGCGCCGCTGGAAACATCATAGGACAGCGCGTGCAGGTGGAGTGGCAGAACCAGCGACCCGGGCAGTCGGTTAGGTGGTTTGTGGCAGACCTTCGACGGCTGGCGGGTGAGTGCAGGCTTGGGACTTTGGAGGAGGAGTTGGGCCATGGCTGGCTAGCAGAGCACGTGGCCGGCCCCCCAGCAAGAGGCCTGCTGACTCGCGCTGGTGAGCTAGCACCGATAGCAGCCATGGAGCTAGCACGACAAAACAAGGCAGTGGAACGGCTGACGGGTCACTTTAGCCGTGACAAAACTCCTCAGAAGAGCGGAGCACACGAGGAGGCCCTGACTTCGGATTCGGACGAGGGCAGTGACGAAGAATACACGGCCATTGTCACATACGGTCCACCCCGGGGACACCACAAGGCTATGGCTGCAGATCCAGCAAGCACCATTTTCGAGCCAGGGAGTGTACGGCGAGGGACAAGCGTTGTGGATGGTGCCGTCTTCCCCATCACTTTGCCAGACTTTACCGCAGTTTCGACGAAGAATTGAGGTCTGCTAGGGATTGTGAAAAGTCTACAGTGGCCTACACTGTCTCTCCCAGCACGGACGGGACACCGGTGCCAATGTTGGCGGACTTGGAGTCGGCAACCTCCATTATGGACTTGGCGACGGTAAGTCAGTATTTTCCCCACCACAGAATTAGCAGCGCCAACGTCACCTTTTATGGTTATGGTAGCCACCCGCTGGATGTCGAGGGCTCGGTTTGGCTGTCGGTGAGGTATGGAGGAGCCTCTATCTGCGCCAACGAGTTCTTGGGGTCGCGGGAGGACAATAACCTTGTGGGCTGTGACATTTTTTACGGGCTCGGTTTCACCATTACCTGCGGTGAAGGAGAAGAGTGGGCGGGTGGTGGTTTGTGGGACCGGCCCTTTTATGTGGGATGTGGTGAAGAAGTGTGGGACTTAGGGTGGCCCATTTTGTGTGAAGAGGGACACCGCCAGCACCATAGTACGCCGTCAGGACGGGGCTCCCATGCCAGTGTTTGTGGTCCAGCGAAGAATGGACCCACACGGCATGGTTTGAGCTCTGCGGAGGCGGAAAGGTCCAGAGAGCGAGAGTTACAGGGTTCCATGGCCATTTGGGTTCCACTGTCGAGCCAACAGTGACTGATGCAGCTCCAATGCACTTTCATCTGGCATCCGGGGCAACACCAGACGGCGCAGACCCCAACCGCGCCGTTAACCAAGGTGAGGGACAACAACTGAGTCACAAGAGAGCCAGAACGCAGCACAGACGACGGAAAAAATCAGCGGGTGCTCCCCTGGGCAAGGGTGAGAGTGTGCGCCCTAGGGTTGAGCTTCTGCTGGGTTGAGTGCGCAGTTCCAGAACCAGGACAACGGGACAGGATGACCTACAGGTGGTCCAGTTTGGCGGTGATGGCTATCTAAAGTTGACTGATGGGTCGATCAGGCATCCCAACGAGCTGTGACGCAGGAGAGCTGTGGGGCGTCGATGCAGTCCATCTCCACTCGCAACAAAACGGAGACGCTCTGGCGGTGGGCCGTGTGACGGACACTCCGGGTGGGGGGTGGGGGGCTTTAGATGACCCGGGATGAATGTATGGGGCTAACAGTGGGTCTCCCGAGCTGTTTTTGTGTCATGTTGTGTTCTTATTTTAATTGTTCTGTGTGGAAAAAGAGAAGAAGTTGTGCACTTGTATTAATGTATTTACTGTGGGAGTGACCTGGGGGTATGAGTTACCGTAGGGTCAGGGTGGAGTTACAGTAGTGTACAGTATGATGCAGTTGTGTATGTTTCTTCTCTCAGCAGTGCAGACGGCTGAAGTGACTCCCCTTCACGGGCTGGCCTTTAAGGCCGCAGGTGGTCTCATTAGGGACGTAATTTCCTTTGTGTTTGGGTGAGTCAGTTAGTAGGCTTTAGACCACTGTTGTGAATGTGAGTGTGACTGTTGTGTATGTATGATATGATAATTGCCCATTTTGTGTCTCTATTTATTTGTATGTCTTTATTTTGGGGAGTTCCCTGACTACATTTATGTATGTATCCTGTGAGTTATAGGACAGGTACCGCCAGTTTCTATGTTTAGGATCTGTGTTTAGTTTAGGAGGGATTATTTTAGTTTGGTGAGTGGCTCATGTTAAGTTCAAAGACTTTATGTTTTCATAGCGGTGGGTTCCGCTGAGCCAGTGTGGTGGGAATGTTTAGGCCAGTTCTCCTGTATTAGAGTGTGATTCGGGTACAAATTTATTGGTTGGGTAATTAGTGTGATTGCAGTTTTTTCAAGGTGGGGGGGGGGGGTGTTGTAGGATAGGAATATTATAGTATATTAGTATGGCGGTGCCCTAGACTGGGAGGGGTGACGTCTCACCTTTGGGAGGTGACGTCACCTGCATTATATAAGCCTGAGGCAGGAGACCTCTGGTCTCCTTTGCCACACTCCTGTACTCACGGTAGGGACTCCCGTGTGTTTAACAGTTCTTGTTAATAAATACTATAAACCGTCACCTCGCCTCCTCCATTATTCCGACACTGCAGTTGCATTGCCCAAATTAAATCCCTTTGTTTCTGAGATGTCCCCAGCCCTTTCACTACAGACTGTTTATAAATTCACTTCCTGTCTGCCCTTGCATACTTTCCATTTTAAAAATATGCCTACATAAGTGTCTTCTAAAGCAAATTCCCGTCCTAGAGCACTTTCCTCATTTTTTTTAACTCCACAGAACACTAACAATTACAACAGATACCTCAAAAATATCTCGGGATAACACTTCTGTGTCATTTGTTTCTGCTGAAAGTTTCTAGACTATCCTTTGTTAAGAATGGAACAAAGTCTGGGTTAACTTTGTATTTGGATTAGCAAAATGAGAAAGAGAGGAACACAATGTTTAAAGTTAACAGACAGGAAAAGCAATGCACTGTATTAGGCATGATAATGACTAACCAGGGGAAACTGGCTAAATATTGTTGGAAGCAGAAGAGCACAGAACCATTAACAGCTCATTCAGTAGTTACATCTGTTTAACTTCATATTTTTAAAAGCAACAAAACTGAATGATGGTTGATTGTTAAACTGACAGCAAAATATTCTTATAAAAAGCTATAGTTAAAAAATGAATATATTATACACACTACATTGCCAAAAGTATTGTAACACCCACCCAAATAACTGGGTACCAATGGACAAAGCAAGGTCCATAAAGACATGAATGAACAATTGTGCCCTTCAGAGGTAAAGTGGGCTATCCCACATTTTTAACCCCTACTCTCTTATTGTTGTGAATATGTGATTTAAATATATTTTCATATTTATTTATTCACACCTTGAAGGTAATTATAGGGGGTAACTTTTTAATGATATAGGCACACTGATTTTTTGAGAATATTTCAACTTTAGAGCTCATTTTCTCAAAATAATGGTTTTGTGGGATAGCCCACTTTGCCTCTGAAGGGCACAATTTTGGTATAGACAAACCTGGCTGACCTGCACAGAGCCCCGACCTCAACCTGATATAACACCTTTGGGATGAATTAGAACACAGACTGCGAGCCAGACCTTCTCGTCCAATATCAGTGCCTGTGTGGGAAGCGTGAAATAACAAGGCTGAATTATTTCTTAATTCAGGTTTTAATGATACCTTCACATCCCCAGCCATCTCTCAAGAACAGAAGAGGATGAGCTGTGTCAAAACCCCCTCATTTATACATACAGGATCAAAGGAAGAATCACATATCACCGTCAAAATCCCTTATTGACAATAACTCTCCCCCCAAGTCCTTCAGTCCTCCGCCTGGCCCCCAGGAGGTCAGAAAGTCCTTTCAGCTCCTTATCGCCGTACCTCCGTCTTCTTGCTGTTATCCACAGGTGGTCCAGACATATTGTCCCATCCAAGACGGGAGGTCAGTCCACACATGCAATCTTAAGCATCCCATTGTGCTTATACATATGTAGGTAAAAATACATGAGCTACATAAACCCCCCCCCCCCCAAACGTCGAAGAATGGACAATATATCAGAGTTCACAAAACATGATAACATCAATAGCATAGTCTACACAACATGATCACATCAAAAATCAGTGATAACATCAATAGCATAGTCTATACCACATGATCACATCAAAAATCAGTCCGTACGCCATCAGGGCTTCAAACGTCTTCCGAATCTGCTATAAACAGGTCTCGCCGGCCCTGCGGCGCCGTCCTGCAAAGAATCTGCTGACTGAGGAAGAGAGTGGTTATTTGATCCCTGCGGGGGCTCCGGGACGTGTTCCCAGGGGGGTCTGCCACGTCGAGGTGCCCTCGCCACCCGTACAGACTCGTCGTTCATCACAAAAGCAGGCTTTAGTCTGTCAATACTAACTGTCTCTTTTCTGTCTCCCAAATCTAGCACAAAATGCTTATCACCTGTTTCCAGCACCCTATATGGACCATCATATGGCGGTCGGAGGGTCGGTCTTAGAGCCTCGTGCCTGACAAAAATGAACTCGGCATTTTTTAAAGCTTTGGGAACAAAAACGCGCGGAAAAGTGTGATGAACGGGGCCCGGGAGCATGTCCGCTCCCGTGCCAATCAGTGGCCCCGGCTCCGGATGCTCTGGTAGAAACTCACCAGGCAGCCTGAGAGGTTGTGCAAAAACTAACTCCGCTGAGGAGGCATTTAAATCCTCCTTGGGCGCAGAACGCAACCCCAATAAAACCCATGGTAGTTTGTTTACTCAATCTGCATCCGTAAGCGACGCTCTGAGGGCTGCCTTCAAAGACCTATGAAAACGCTCGCATAAACCATTAGCCTGGGGGTGATAGGCGGTAGTGCGATGAATTTCCGCTCCTAAGCTGCTGGCCATCGCTGACCAGAGCTCAGAGACAAATTGAGGCCTTCTGTCAGACGTAATATCCGACGGAACCCCGAAACGCGCTACTCAGGCCGTAAAAAAAACGCGAGCCACCTCTGCAGCCATGGTCAATGCCAGTGGGACCACTTCCGGCCAACGTGTGGTTCGGTCCACCATTGTCAAAAGATGTGTGAACCCCTGCAACGACGGTAGGGGGCCCACGAGGTCGACATGCACATGATCGAATCTCTTGGCCGGAATGTGGAACGGTTCTAAGGGAGCTTTTGTGTGCTTGTGAATTTTGGCCCGCTGGCAAGCCATGCAGATTCTTGCCCACTCTTTCACGTGCTTGTGCAGGCTCGGCCAAACAAACTTCTCCGCTACCATTTTCACAGAAGTGTGCACTCCTGGGTGCGCCAGGGAGTGAACCGAGTCAAAAATGCGGCGGCGCCACGCGGCCGGGACTACTGGGCGCGGTCGCCCAGTCGATACATCGCAGATTAGGGGGGGCATACCGGTTTGCAAACACCTGCTCTCCAGCCTTAACCCTGTTGGTCCAGACTGGAGCGTGCGCACGTCCGCATCTCTACCCTGTTCCGCTGCCATGGCTGCGTAATCTATCCCCACGTGAACTGGGGCCGCGTGCGCTTCCGCGCTGCTATTTTGCCCTGCGGCTGCGGCAGTATAATCTGCCTCCGCGCGCACCGGTGCTGTGACCGCGCGAGAGAGGCAGTCTGCCACTATGTTGAGTTTACCCGCTATGTGCTGAATATTAGTGGTAAATTCCGAAATTACGGCCAGCTGCCTCTGCTGCCGGCCCGACCATGGTTCTGAAATTTTGGACATCGCAAAAGTGAGCGGCTTATGGTCGACAAAAGCGGTGAAACGCCGACCTTCCAGCCAGAAATGGAAATGGCGAATGGCCAAATGGAGCGCTAACAGCTCCCTGTCAAATGTGCTGTATTTCCACTCGGCTTCGTTCAAGGGTCTGCTGAGAAATGCCAGTGGCTGCCAAACCCTGGCAACGTGCTGTTCCACGACCGCCCCTATGGCCAAATCTGATGCGTCGGTGGTGAGCACTATGCGGGCCGATGGATCTGGATGAGCTAGAAGCGTGGCGTCAGCCAGGGCTTTTTTTACCTCCGCGAATGCGCGCTCCCGCTCCGGGGACCACTCGATTGTATTGGAGGGTTTTTGTTTTTTGAGCGCAGCGTATAATGGTTGCATGAGCTGCACTGCGTGGGGTAGGAAACGGTTATAAAAATTTACCATTCCTAAAAACTCCTGCAATGATTTGACCGTTTGTGGTCGGGGAAAATCTGCCACTGCGCGCACCTTATCCGGTAGTGGGACTGCCCCTTCTGGGGAAACGCGGTGCCCCAAAAAATCGATCTGCGCCACGCCAAACTGGCACTTGGCTGGATTAATTATTAACCCGTGCTCTCCCAACCTCCGAAAAACCGCAGTGAGATGCTTTTCGTGTTCCTCCTCTGAAGTACTGGCGACTAAAATGTCGTCGAGGTAGACGAACACAAAAGGGAGATCGCGTAACATGGCATCCATCATACGTTGGAATGTTTGTGCGGCGCCTTTAAGACCAAACGGCATGCGCAAAAACTCAAAAAGTCCAAAAGGGGTTATTACCGCTGTTTTAGGAATGTCCTCAGACCGGACTGGAACTTGATGATAGCCGCGAACCAGGTCTATTTTAGAAAAAATGCGCGTCCCCGCTAGATGCACCAAAAAATCATGAATGTGTGGGATTGGGTAGCGGTCATGCGCTGTGACGTTGTTTAGTCTGCGGTAATCGCCGCAAGGTCTCCAGGAGCCGTCAGCTTTAGGGACCATATTCAGCAGCGAAGCCCATGGGCTCTTCAAACGGCAAATAATTCCCAGCCTTTCCAGGCTGGCGAACTCCTCGCGCGCTATGGAGAGCTTAGCAGCATCCAAGCGCCGAGCTTTCGCGGAGACGGGGGGGCCAGCAGTAGTGATAAAATGCTCCACCCCGTGTTTCGCAACTGTTGCCGAAAATGTGGGAACTGTGAGCTCTGGAAACTGGGCGAGGAGTGTGTTAAACTTACCGCCTGCTGTGGCGATGTTAGTCTGCACCGGTGGCGGGGACACTCGAGCTGCACAAGGAATAGAATAAAAAGATAGTGCATTAACCAAGCGCCTGTTGGCAAGATCAACTAACAAACCATGTGAGCACAGAAAATCGGCACCTAACATGTTGAAACTCACTGCCGCTATGATAAAAGTCCATTCATACGTGCGGCCGTGCAAGGACAGAAACAAAGTCCTTTCTCCGTAGGTGTTGATGCTCGAGCCGTTTGCCGCCGTTGCCCCGTCACCACGGGGGCCAGCCAACCGGTCAGCATAGGTCGGGGTGATGAAACTCACTTGGGCTCCGGTGTCTACGAGGAAATGCCGCCCGGAGCTCGTATCCGTGATGTAGAGCAGCTTATTTCTTTCGCTGAGGGCCGAAGCTGCTAACGATCCTCGGTCCTGGTGTTCTTCCGAGCTCTTGAAGCTGCACGGCGGCACACACCTGTGTGCCTTCTCTGTGAAACGCCGGTGATAAAAACAGAGGCCATCTCCTCCACTGTGTCGGGGCCGCGCTGCTGCCATTGTTGGTGGGATTGGCTCCGCTGTCTCCGGCTCTTCGTTGCCTCGGTTCGCCGCACCTAGGTCTGCCGCTGCCGCTGTGGCCGTCTGCTCGCCGCAGGAGTCGAGGAGCCGCTGCGCCTCTCGGGCCAGCGCACGGAAGTCCCGCTGGGTCACACAACGCATGCTGGACAGTGTCCCTCTCATGTGCATCGGGAGGTTTCTTAGGAAGATGTGCTTAAACAGGAAATCATCGTTGTCTGATTCCCTCAGCTGCAGCATGTCTTCCATCAGGGCGACTGGCCTGCGCCCTCCTTGGTCGTGTATAGTCAGGAGTCTCCTAGCCCTCTCTTCGGCTAAGGGCGTGAAACACTCAGTGAGGGCAGCCTTCAACTCCCCGTATTTGTTGTCAGCGGGTGGCTGCTGTACCAAGCTCCGCACGCATCGAGCTGTGTGGTTGTCGAGCCTTGCGATGACGTGGTAGAACGTAGTGTCATCCGCCGTTATTCCCGCGAGCGTGAACTGTGCCTCAGCCTGGAGGAACCACGAGTCGGGGTTGTCCTGCCAGAATTCTGGCAGTTTGATGGAGACGGCGCTCGCTCGGGCAGACTCCGACGAGTCTGCATCAGGAGAATCCCTTCTATGCATTCTCACGTCTCTGGTCACCATTGTGGGGAGCGTGAAATAACAAGGCTGAATTATTTCTTAATTCAGGTTTTAATGATACCTTCACATCCCCAGCCATCTCTCAAGAACAGAAGAGGATGAGCTGTGTCAAAACCCCCTCATTTATACATACAGGATCAAAGGAAGAATCACATATCACCGTCAAAATCCCTTATTGACAATAACTCTCCCCCCAAGTCCTTCAGTCCTCCGCCTGGCCCCCAGGAGGTCAGAAAGTCCTTTCAGCTCCTTATCGCCGTACCTCCGTCTTCTTGCTGTTATCCACAGGCGGTCCAGACATATTGTCCCATCCAAGACTTGAGGTCAGTCCACACATGCAATCTCAAGCATCCCATTGTGCTTATACATATGTAGGTAAAAATACATGAGCTACACCTGGCCTCATAATATGCACTTCTGGAAGAATGGTCAAAATTGCCCATAAACACACTCCTAAACCTTGTGGAAAGCCACCCTTTGCAGCTATAACAGCTTCAACTCTTCTGAGATGGCTTTCCACAAGGTTTAGGAGTGTGTGGGAATATCTGACCATTCTTCCAGAAGCAGGCTGCAGCCATCAGCAGTGCTCAAGTGTGGGAGTCTGTGAGGGGATGAAGTGGCTCAAAATGGTAGAAATGGGACACCCTTTGTAACCTTGGCAACTTGATTTTTGCCCATCTACATTTATAATTGTAATATTTTCTTATTGAAATAAAGGGGATCAAATTATGTCTTGTTTAATTTTCAGTGTTGCAATTTTAATAAAATATATCTTTTCAGCTTATTTATTTTAACCAAACTTTTAATTTGTGTGGCATGAAAACATGTGACCAGCTATTGTGCAGGTAAGAAGTGAACAACTAGACATCACTTCACCGGAAGTTGACAAGATGATTACCCATAAGCCATTGTGCCTCAAATACGGGTAAAACAAACTCTTGTTGCTAACATTATTAACAAGCTAAACTGATGTTGGTTATAGTTTATATTAACTGATAGTAATAAAAATATATTTGTATTAATATTTTAAGAAATATAAATTATCCACCATAGTATCAGTACATGTCCATGGTTACCGTGGTAATTCACGGAGGAGGGGCTGACAGTTACAGGGTGTTTCAAATGGAGAAATTTTGTGAAGGGCAGTTAACTTACTGATATTCCCTGAGAACGGACCAGAGAGTAGGAAATACAGTTTGAAGTACACTGTGGATCGGAACATAGCTTTCATTTTCTCTAGTAGGCCATCTAGTGGCCAAAACATATACTGTACATCATGCAGATTTTTTGGTTTAATGTGTATTTTTTTTTCCATTTCAATAAATGCACTTTTAACCCTCTGAGTGTGTATGTTACCAAACTGTGACATACCCCCTAGTGGTCAAAAGTGGTAAATATTTTTTGTCAATAAAATAGTTCAGATTTCCAAGGCTATAACTTGAAAGTGGTAAGAGATAATGGCTTACTGTCAATTAGAAAGATGTAAAATATGATCCAAAGTTTCAGATAGGAATAAATTTACGCATCTAATTTGCATAATGTTGCGGCACCTCTTTAAATTTCATAACTCAGCCAAAACTGGACTTTTTGTACAGAGGTACCTCATCATCTTATCTTCAAAGTATATGAACAAGAAATCAGTACATTAAAAAAAAAAAAGAAATTTCTCACTTTTGACAAAGTCAGAGTGAGAAGGCAGAAGCAGTGCCACGCTCTGCCACTAGGGGCACACCAATTCTTACACTCAAAGGGTTAAGAAATATCAATGATCATAAGGGGAAAAAGAAATAATAAATCTCGGGTGACTACAGTGAATGTGCTTGTGGTACATATCCATTTTTATTAAGAAATAACTTTTCAACAGTCTTTGGACTGAGGCGAGTTCTTTTTTTTTTTAGATTATTTCTCCAGCTTTTGGGAATGCTCTCTCAGAGCACAGAGGATGCAGGTGTGCAAAGGAAGGCTACTGCAAGTTTGTACAGTGTAGGGTAGACAAGTTTCTGTCTCTCCCAGTACAGTCACTTCTGTCCTTATTGTCATGCAGGGCACAATAGTGCCTCAACATAATGATGTGTTATTGTTGTATCCAGGGTCTTTGAAACACAAGAGACACTTCACTGTGCAAATAAAAGTAAATTATAAGCATGGCCCAGCTGGGACTTGAACCCCAGCTTACCAGTTGCACAGCAAACACTTTACCCCTAAGCTACTACTTAGTGATTGCTAGATGAGGGTTTCTTGAAGACTTGAGGCTTTTCATCAAAATTGTTCATAAAGACAAAGCCTCATGTAAAACTTCATTTGCTCTACTAGACCATGTAGTCAACAAAAAGTATACAACATGCAGATTTTTGCAAGGGCATTATTGGTTTAATGTGTATTTTTTTTCCATTTCAATAAATGCACTTTTTAAGAAATATCAATGATCATAAGGGAAAAAAAGAAATAAAACTCGGGTGAATACAGTGAATGTGCTTATGGCACTTATCCATTTTTATTACAAAATAATAACTTTTCAACAGTCTTTGGACTAAGGCGATACTCTCTCAGAGCACAGAGGGTGCAGGTGTGCAAAGGAAGGCTACTGCAAGTTTGTACAGTGTAGGGTGGACATGTTTCTGTCTCTCCCAGTAAATTTACCTCTGTCCTTATTCTCATGCAGGGCACAATAATGCCGCAGCATAATGATCCAAGCTCTTTGAAACACAACAGACACTTCACCTTGAAAATAAAAATAAAGTTACAAGAATGGTCTAGCTGGGGCTTGAACCACAGCCTCCCAGTTGAAAGGCAGAAGCTTTACAGCTAGGCCATCACTTCAGTTACCATACAAAACCACTATTTGTGAAAAATGTATCAGTAGAAGAAATGAGCTCAAACTGTTTCCAAACGGGAGAAGTCCATGTTTTTGGTGCTGGCTCCATCTGAAAATTGGCTGTGACAAATCCCTTACACCAGGGGTGTCAAACTCATTCCATGGAGGGCCAAGACCCTGCAGGTTTTACTTCCACCCAGTCTCTTCAGCAGGTGTTTTCACTGATCAGCAATCAGTAGGATGAAATTCAGAGAAATCACCTGTTGAAGACACTGGGTGGAGGTAAAACCTGCAGGGTCTTGGCCCTCCATGGAATGAGTTTGACACCTGTGCCTTACACAGTCAAACATCAACAACACAAAATGTGAGGGACAGGGATTTCCATTGTGTATCGCTGCTCACTATATTTCATGTAGCGTGCAAAATCATGAATGGCTTCCTGACCCGGTCACGTGGTACGACGTCAGCAGTACATATCTTGAAACACGCTTTGCCAACTATTTCCTGGATAAGCTCAAAGCACCCTCGAAGCTCCGGAGCCTGCTGTCCCATCACTAGCTTCAGGTGCATGACAAACAATGTGCTGAGGAAGGACTCGCACAGCCGCTGAGATTCCTTACCTGAATCGCTCCATTCCTTACCTGAATCACAACAGGTGGGCAGCATGGCGAGTGGAGGGTTGAGGCAAAGCAGCTGACAGCAGAAGGTCTCACCCACAGGAGGAAGAGGTGATGGAGCTGAGATCAGGGCAACAGGTGCCCAGCTGTGCTTCTACCAGCTGTCCTGGGGTTGGGAGGATTGTGGTGGAGCTGCATGGTATCCTTGGTGAAGAGCATGTCGTGGGAGAACCACTGACCCTTATTTACAGCTGGCCAGCTTATATTTACCTTTTGTTTTTATTAAAGACAAAAATAGAAAGGCAATGTTTTTACCTTCTTTACATGTTTCGACTGTGCACTGCAGCTTTCGTCAGAAGAGTCAGCTGATTGCTGCCAGGTGTCATTTTATCAGCAGACTTTCGTAGGCGGGACCAGCCCAGCAGACCTGTCAGATCCACTGAGCTGGCCCCGCTTTCCGCCGTCCGATGGCCTCTGGAGAATGTGGTCCCAGGTATGGGAAAGCATAAAGGCCCCTCATCCCAGTTCATGCTATCTTTTCCCCGCTTCCTGATTTCTATGGCCTCCTTGATCCAGCGTTTGTGTCTGTTGCTCTCCGATCCAATAATTTTTGCATTGTCCCAGTCCATGGTGTGATTATTTCTTTTGCAGTGATCTGATATTGCTGATTTTAATGTTTCTTTGTTCTGCCTTTTCTTTTTGTGATCTTGTGAGTCGTCCTTGTGTTTCGTTCTCACATTCCTTCTGGTGTTCTTTTTTCCTTGTGGTGAATGATCTTCCGGTTTCTCCAATGTAGGTTTTGTTGCATGATCTGCATGATAATTCATATATTACATTGCATTTTTTTGTCTTGTTCTATTTTGTCCTTGGGGTGTACTAATAACTGTCTTAATTTTGTGTGTGGTTTTACTGCTGTGCTTATTTTGTATTTTTTCATGATCCTTTGAATTGGTTCCGTTATCCTTTGGATGTATGGTATAGTTATGGTGTCCTTGTTTTTGATTTCAGCTTTTCTTCTGTGTCTTGCTTCTTGTTTGTTTTCTTTGTTTTTGACTTACTGTTTCCCTTTGTTTATGGCCCGTACTGGATACTGGCAGCGTATGAGTGCATGTTTTATGTGGTTTCCTCCTCCTGTCTGTCTTCCTGGTCTGTGATGATGGTGGCCCATTCATATAATGTCCTGACAACTGATAGTTTGTGTGCTGTGGGGTGTTCTGATGTCCATAGTAGGTATTGATCTGTGTGGGTTGGTTTCCTGTAGACTGATTTTTATACTGCCGTCATCGTTGTGGTGGATTTTCATGTCCAGAAAGGCTATGGTGCCATTTTCTTCCTCTTCTTATGTGAATTTTATATTCCCAGTGCTGTCCGTGCTATTCAGATGGTCAGTGAGTTCTTGTGTGTGTCCTTTCCTTATTTTCTCCAGAATCAGAATGCCGTCCACGTATCTCTTCCAGAGGGTGGGTTTACATTGTGTAGGTGCTGTGTTGATGGCTTTGTTTTCCAGATCCTCCATGAAAAAGCTGCTCATGATGGCTGATAGTGGGTCTCCCACTGCAAATCCTTCTTTTTGTCTGTAGATTTTTACTCTGTATTGAAAATAGGTGGATTTTGCAACAAATTGTAATAGTTCAGATATGTCGTGAACTGTGAGATTGGTGTGTCTTTTTAGAGTTCTGTCATTACTGAGGTGTTCTTGCACTATATGTAGTGTGACATCAACAGGGGTCTTTGTGAATAATGAAATGACATAATGTGAAATGAGGATCTCGTCTGATTCTATTTTCATATTTTTGAGTTCTTGTGCCAGCTCTTTTGAGTTTTTGCAGTGGAATTCTGATAGTCCAAGGAGGGGTTTGATGATTTCAACCAGGGCTTTTGATAAATTGTATGTGACTGATCTGATACTGTCTATTATTGACCACAGTGGGATATCCTTTTTATTACCTCCGCCAAGGAGGTTATGTTTTCATTGGCGTTGGTTTGTCTGTCTGTCTGTCTGTTTGTTAGCAACATAACTCAAAAAGTTATGGACGGATTTTCATGAAATTTTCACAGATTGTCAGAAATGGGGTATCCTACAGATGATTAGATTTTGGTGGTGATCCGGATCACCGTTCAGAAGAAAACCGCCATTACGCAAAATGCAATTTTCGTGAATAACTACTGAACCACTAATCCCATCATTGTCAATCCAATTGCTAGTCATATGTTTTCATGGTCAAGGAATCTGAAAACGTACACACAAACACTGTATGGGGGGAACTGTGACGCTTGGCGGAGGTCTGCGCTCTCCGAGTGCTTTTCTAGTTTATTTTTGGGGTTCCATAGATCCGGGGGGTGATGCTGCTTGTGGGAATCAAGTGATCATATGCGTCCTTTGTGTTTTTTTGCTTTCTAATAGGGGTGTGAGAAGGGCTTTTAGCATTTTTTTCTTTTCTTCTGTGGGGTTTGTTTTAACGATTTCATATGTACTGTTATCTGCCTACATGGTTTCCATCTGTTTTTCATATGCTTCCGTGTCCATTGCTACTGTCGTTCTGCCTTTATCTGATGGGGGGATTGTGATTGTTTTATCTTTCTTGAGTGAGTTTAATGACTTTTCTTCTTCTTTTGTAACGTTGCTTTGTGGTAATTTGGCCGTTTTGAGGATTCCTGCGACTGCGTTCTGGAGTGTTGCCTTTTCCCCTTGTTTCTGGATTTTTTCACATGCGAGTTCTGTTGCAAGGATGTATTTATTCATCATGGGGTATTTCGGCTGGTGAGATGGCGAAGTTCAGTCCTCTGCTCAGTACTGTTTTTTCCGTGGCCGTGAGTGTGCGTTTTGACAAGTTTCTGACCCACTTAGCATTCGCTTCCGTGTGTGTTTGTCTTCACTCGTTCTTCCTTTCGGTGAGGTTTTTTTTTTTAGTTTTTTTTTTAAAAAATGGCGGTTTTTCGTTATAATGAATTCCTGTTCGCGTGCGTCCGAGCCCATCGGACGACGGAAAGCGGGGCCGGCTCGGTGGATCTGACAGGTCTGCTGGGCTGGCCCCGCCTACGAAAGTCAGCTGATAAAATGACAACTGGCAGCAATCAGCTGACTCTTCTGAGGAAGGCTGCAGTGCACAGTCGAAACATGTAAAAAAGGTAAAAACATCACCTTTCTATTTTTGTCTTTAATAAGAACAAAAGGTAAATAATTTAAAGAAGACAAAATGAACCTACTTGGCCAGCTTATAGGTATGTGCCCCTCAATTTTCATGGCCATTCAAAAGTACGCCCAAAAGTAATTAAAGCGTAAATCCAATGAATTGGTAGTGAAAAAACCCCCAAAAAACTAACAAACTGAACTTTGCGTTTCGTTCATGTAAAAAAAACACTGACCTCATAATGGAGGCGCAATGTACTGAGGGTGGAAATGTAACTGAGAACACTGTAAAAAGACATGTTGTTAAATTAACACCCAAAGCGCTGATGGAGAAAACGGAAAACTTACAAAGAAGTAGAAAGGGTAAATGTAATCAACTGTCAAAGCTTAAAGAAGCAATTGATGATTTCTTGGATAGAAAAAAATGTGTGACAGAAGTGCAAGAGTTGTTTGAAAAATATAAAAATGTGTGTGTTAAAGCAAAAGAAATGCATGAGGGTTTGTTGAGTTTGTTGCCAAAGGATGAGGTTGAAAAACATGAAATCTGGTTCAAAGCTAAAATGTTGGGCGTAATGGAGTTCACTGAGTGTGTTAACAAATGGTTGGTAAATGTTCAAGGTGATATTCCTATAATGGTCGAAAATGTTGACAATGTCAAACCTAATGATAGTATTTCTAATGCTGAAACAAATCCTAAATATGATAAAAGGTCAAACAAAAGTGTATGCAGCTCCAAAAGTAGTAAATCATCAATTGCCTCTGCTCGCATACAAGCAGAAGCAGTGAGCTGCACTTCTGGCTTGTGCTGAAGCTCTTAAAAGGAAACATGTCACGAGGCTGAGCACGGTGTGTCGCCGGCCTCAGGCTCTTAATTTATATCTGAGTATTTTCTGTATTTTTCCAGTGTTGTGTGTTATTTTCCTGTGTGTTGATTTAGGATGTGTTCTGGGTGGTTAATTGTTCTGTTAAATTAAATTAAATCACCCTTATTGTCATTCAACCGTACAACCAATCATGTACAGTAGAACGAGATTGTGTTCTACCTATCTACAGTGTTAATCACACACACCCCAAGTGTAGAATCAGAGGGGCCGCTGCCATGCAAGGCGCCGCCACAGATTTCCCTCTTCCATTCCATTATTGCTGAGCACCAAGCTGGATGGCAGGAAGTTCCACTTTTATATAGTCTTCGGCATGACCTGGCTGGGATTTGAACCCCTGCCTCCCGGGTGTGGGGTGGATGCTCTACCAACTGAGCCACCACTCCGGTAGTTATTCATGTCCTTATTATAATAATAATTATAATAATAATAATATACCCGTGCATGCCCGTAGAAACCAAGTAAAAACAAGTACTGTATTTCTGCATGCCCGTTGCTGAAGGGTCTCCTCCTGTCTCAGACGGCTGTGTTGTTCATGGTCATGCCTGCAGTGTACTGCTGGAACCTGAGGTGTTTTATGTTCACGGCATCTTTTCTGACGTGCAGCAGTTCTCTTCATTCTATTGCTCTCCATCTGGTTGGTCTTCTTCTTCTTCGTTCACACCACTGGTTGAGGGATAGGTGCGTCGTAATTCCAGTTCATGGGCAGGATCATGAAAATATATCTGAGCAAAAAGTGGCTTTCGACCCTGTTCAGGAAGGCCCATGCATGCCCGTAGAAACCAAGAAACTGGAGCACCAGGAGAAAATCAGCACTTTGCTTGGCATTTTACACATTTGTAGTGTAGACTGGCATTCTTCAAGGTTACACATTTTTTATTGTGTCAGCACCTCTTTAAAAATGACATTGTTGAGAAAGTGACACTTTTGCTTAGTTTCTTCATCTTGAGCAAGAATATGAAGACTGCTTGATCTGGCAACTCTGCTCACAGCACGTAGAATTGGCCATGTCTGCAGAAATCTGTTGTGCAGAAAACACAAACGCGCTATAAAGACTGGCCCTGTGACTTATTCACCTTGCCAATTTTGAGCCATATGACATCATAAAGACACATTAGTCTAGGCATCATGAGTGATGGTCTATATGACATCATAAAGACACATTTGTCTATGTGCCGTCATATAGACATCATATCTTGATGACGGCATCGCGAGTCCTATGATGCCTGAGTTCATAGGATGTCCTATGCACCTTTATTGCACCACCCTGCTCTCCAGTTTTAACCCAGTAGGCACGGACTGGAGCGCGCAAATATCCACACCACCGGTTCGCACTGCGGCCATGTCGGGGAAATCTATTCCCATGTAGACCAGAAAGACTAACACACAGGAAAGGCAGTCGGCCACAACATTAACCCTCTGAGTGTGTGAATTTGCGTGCCCCTAGTGGCAGAGCACAGCGCTGCGCTTGTCATCTCACTCTGACATGATCGGCTCCATTCAGGATTTGTACTGATCTGTCAGTTTCAGAAGGTGGCAGACATCCGTTGGAGGACTCAATGGATGACACATAATACACCAAAGAAGAAGAACTCCTTATTTCCTTTTCCTGTATTCCCTTCTTTTAGCTCAGAAAGCTAATATGGCCGCGATTGGTCATCGTCACTGTCACTTAGACAGCTTTGTACACGGAAAGTAGCTGTGGGATACAAGCGAAATTTATGTGGGATAATCATATGACTTTGTTGATGTGGTAGAGAGCATAAATGACTGACAAGACACAAAATAACAACCACAATGGGTGAGAACGCAGTGACCACAGCAGCGAGCCAGTCTTGTTAGCCATAGGTAAGTGACTTATTTCTGTGTTGTTTTTTTTAATAATGTACGGATTTCTTGTTCATATACTTTGAAGATAAGATGATGATACCTCTGCACAAAAAACGGTGTCAACAGACTGAACCATTCTTTGTGTAAATACGTCCAAAGTCCAGTTTTGACTGAGTTATGGAATTTAAAGAGCTGCCGTGACATTATGCAAATTAGATGTGTAAATTTATTCCTATCTGAAACTTTGGATCATATTTTACATCTTTCTAATTGACAGTAAGCCATTATCTCTGACCACTTTTTTTTTCCACAATATCTTTATTGAACCTTTTTTTTTAACAAACATGACACACACAATCAAACACTAACACTAAAGTACTACAAAAAAAATGCACTAAAAACACCAACAACCACCGACAAAATCAAGTCTTCAACAATGCTCCTCTGTTTAGTCTAGACAATCCATTACATAAGTATACATATTATGTTCACCAGTTTGGAATTTACAAGGTCCACACACATCATTCACCTTCTTCTTCAAGAGTTAAGTTTAAATTTTTTACATAATCAATAAAAGGTCTCCATATATTCTCGAACACAATTTCCTTTGATTTCAGTATGTATGTTATTCTTTCTAATGGAAGGTTTGTTAACATCTGTCTTAACCACTGAGTCACATCTGGTCTATGAGTCTTTTTCCACAGTAGTGCAATACATTTTTTGGCATTAAGCAAACTGAGGTCTATGAATGCTCTTTCACTTTTATTAAAGTTATGCTTTTCTGGGTACAGACCCAACAAAAACAGTTTAGGATTCAATATGATTTGTTTTGAAATTATTTTTTCAATTGTTACCCTCACCTCTTCCCAAAACATTCTAATTATTCTACATTCCCATACACAATGAAATAGGGTTCCTTTACTTTCCATGCATTTTGTGCACGTATCTGGCATGTTTTTGTTATATCTATTTAACTCCTCCGGTGTAACATACATCCGCATTAACCATTTAAAATGTATCAATTTAAGACGTACATTTATTGATTTGGTTTGAACTTCTGTACAAGCCAATTCCCATTGTTCCTCTGAAATTTCAGTTTGCAGATCTTCTTTCCAGTAGTTTAATCTTTTCTGTGAGTTTTCACTTGAGGATAGTGTCAATGAGTTATAAAACTCTGAAATAATACCCTTTCTTTTACTATCTTTCATCAACATTTTTTCCAAGGATGAGTAAATAGGTCGAGTAAGAGCTCCATTTTGATTTGATCGAATAAAGTTCCTAAGTTGAAGATATTTAAAAAAATGTGTTCTATTAAGATTAAATTTGATCCTCAGCTCTTCAAAAGACATTATGTTATCTGCACATGGCAGATATAAATCTTGAATCTTTTGAATCCCTTTTAAATTCCATACTTTAAATACAGCATCCGCTCTCCCTGGTTTAAAATATTGATTACCCCATATTGGGCTAAATTGTGACAATAAGTGTGGTTCTTTTAAATAGTTTTTAGTTTCACACCATATTTTGATCATATGCTTTACAAATGGATTTTTAACTTGTTTTTGTAAATTTTTTGCCGAATCTGAGTATATGAATATGGGAAGAGGTAAAGGTAAATTGTATGATTCCATTTCAGTCCAGTGAGGGAGATCATTTGATGAAAAATAATATGTCATAGACCTCAGTTGTGCCGACCAATAATACAACATAAAATTTGGACATTTCAGACCTCCACGATCAAATGGTAAATATAATAAAGACAGACGTAATCTAGCCCTCCTGTTGTTCCATATAAATTCCACTAACTTTTTTTTAATTCTTGAGAATAAATCTAAAGGTGGTGGTAAGGGAATGTATTGAAATAAATAAAGTATTTTAGGTAAGATATTACTTTTAAGTATATTGATTCTCCCGATCATCGACATTGGTAGTGACATCCATCTCTGAGGTAACTCATTAATTTCTGTCATTAAGGCTTCATAGTTGACACTGGCGACTGATTCTAGCTTAGGCACAATTTGGATTCCTAAATATTTAAACTGATTTACAACATTGAATTGATTTACCTCAGGGGCTGGGTAATTTCTCTGGGTCTCATTTAGCATTAATATTGAAGATTTAGTTTTATTTATTTTATATCCTGATATTTCCCCCAAATTCTTTATTAAATTCAACAAGGTCGGAATTGATTTTTTAAGATTCGATATAAACAAAATTATGTCATCGGCATACAGGGAGATTTTATGTTCTGTTGGTCCAACTTTAATTCCATATATTTGTGAATGTAAACGTATCGCCATCGCTAAAGGTTCAGTTGCCATAGTAAACAGTAAAGGTGAAAGTGGACAGCCTTGTCGACATCCTCTATTGATTTTTATTGATTTTGAAATATTGCTATTTGTTAGGATTTCTGCTGTAGCATTATTGTATATTATCTGAACCCATTTTATGAAATTGTTTCCAAGTCCAAACCTTTGTAAGACTTCAAAAAGAAAGGGCCATTCGACTCTATCAAAGGCCTTTTCGGCGTCCAGTGATAGGAGAGCTGTATCCGGTGCTTCTTTATTAGAATAGATAATATTAAATAGTCTTCTTACATTATGGAAGCCTTGTCTTCCCTTTATAAAGCCATTCTGATCTCGATTAATAATATTTGGTAAAATTTCTTGTATTCGTCTTGCTAAAATTTTACAGATTATCTTAAGGTCGGCATTTAATAGGCTTATTGGTCTCATATTTTCACATTTATGAGAGGGTTTACCTGGTTTTGGCAACAGTATAATTAAGGCATTATTCATGTATGATGGTAAATTACTATTTTGAAATGCTTCTAAAACCATTTCCAAAAAAAGTTTTATTAATTTATTCTTAAATTTTTTATAAAGGTCAACTGGAAGACCATCTGGTCCTGCACTTTTTCCTGATTTCATATTATCAATGGCTAGCCCAACTTCTTCTTGACTAATTTTAGACTCCAGTATCTCCCTGTTTTCATTTGAAATACACGGTATAGATAGTTCATTCAAAAACCCATTTAGTTTTGTTAAGTCAGATTCATTTTTGGTATCATATAATTTTTCATAGTAATCTCTAAAGGCTCTATTAATTTCTAAAGGATCTATAACTACCTGTCCGTTACTTATGATACTGGTAATTGGTGTTTTAAATTCTAATTATTTAATCTGCCATGCCAATAATTTCCCTGATTTTTCACCTTGTTCATAAAAAGATTGTTTCAATCTTAGAAGACTCGAGGCAGCTCTATTCGCTGATTTTTTGTCATATTCAGCTCTCAAAATCAGTAATTCGTTCTCCAACCTTGGATCACTTCCTGCATACACTTTTTCTTGAAGAATTTTTATTTTATGTTCCAATTGGACTTTCTCCTCTCGAGTCTTCTTAGATTTTGAACCTGTATAACTAATAATATGTCCCCTAATAAAAGCTTTGAAAGCCTCCCACTTTACACATGCTGATGTTTGTGTAGTATTGATGTCAAAGAACTCATCTATCTGTTTTTCTATATACTTAACAAATTCCTCATCCTGAAGCCATTTATGCTGAAATTGCCATCTACCTGATTCCTTTGTCAATTTCTTATCTACATATATTAGACAGCAGGGTGCATGATCAGAGATCACGATGTTATCATAAAAGCAGTTTTGAATCTTGAACCTTAATTCTGTGGAGATCAAAAAATAATCAATACGTGAGAATGTCTTGTAGGTATTGGAATAACAAGAGTAGGCTTTAACTTGTGGTTTCATTTCTCTCCATATATCTAGCAATCTCAATTCTTTCATAAAATGATTAATGATCATCCTACATCCATTGTGCGTACAGTCCAGTCCTGTTGATCTATCTATACCGGGATTCAATGTACAATTAAAATCCCCTGTTATTATATGTTGCCCTGTAAGTGATGATAAGATAAGAAATAAATTAGCAAAGAACTTTTGATCATCTATATTGGGACCATATAAGTTCACCAAATTTATATTTTCTAATAACAAAGATCCTTGAATGATTAAGTATCTTCCAAATTTGTCTCCAATTACATTTTTCACTTGAAATGGGACTGATTTATGTATGAGAGTCATAACTCCCCTAGCTCGGGATGAAAATGATGAGGTGAATACACTTCCTTGCCATCTACTCCTAATTCTTTTTACATCCTCCTCTATTAGATGAGTTTCTTGTAAAAACACAATTTTTGAACCCATGTCTTTTATTTTATTCATAACTTGTTTAAGTTTTTTTAAATTCTGTAGACCTCTGCAATTCCATGAAGTTAAATTAAGATTAACGCTTTGGTTTATGATCAATAGGGAGTTTGGAATTACCTTGCAGTGTAAACATGCTCATACAGAGAAGCAAAAACATGAGTGGTTGAACATTCATCTTACAAACTACACACAAACAAATTCCCCCTTCCCACATTTGTGGTAATCCCCCCAAAATCAAAAGAAAAATTCCGTCTCCCGATATAGCCATCGACCGCTCCACACCCACGAGGATCAGCCAAAGCCACTCCTTCTTCATCCTCAGAACTCAGAAAAGATTTATTGCCAAGTACATTAACAGGAACTGATAACATACGAGGGATTTGACTTGACACAGAAAATGACCTGCATTTCCGGTGACGCGGCAGCGTCTGAGAACGCGCCTGTCATCAGATGGGTACAGGATGCATAGGGAGGAAAAGGATAACACAATAGGAAAGAGCAAAAAACCATTGATTGTCAGAATACCGGTCATATATGATCAATATTATGATTACAAGAAAAAAAGCCCTCAATGCACAGTTAGCAGACAAGAATGTACACAAGGACACAAAGAGAGCAGTGAGTGAATGATCTTTTTCATCAGTTTTTGAGTCAGTGTGGGTGTAGTGTTGAGTGTAGGTGTTTGTATCAGTTAAGAACAACAAAGTCTCTTTGACAGGAGATGTTTTGTCTTAGCTGCTGGCATTTGACCTTGAGCCATGCAGCTGACTGTCCGTGGAGTCACTGCAGCTCAAATGTTTTGAAAACAAAAAACTGCAGATAATCTGGAGGACTTGTGTGTGGGGGGGTCAGATTAGTCGAATAGTACTGATCCAGAGAAAGAAACTTTATATCCTCTTACAGATTCAGTACTTAATCCTTCAGCGCTGGACGTTGAATCCTTCATGGACGGCTCTCAGCGTGATCATGATGTAATCCATTTTCCTAGACAGTTCTCCATTTGCCGCTGTCAGAGTCCTCTCCATTTTTTCAATTTGATGGTTAAGCCTCGCCTGGCCAGCATTTTGATAGGCTATGTCCATCTTCATCAATTTACGGTACACCAGGACAATCCCAGATCCAATCAGAATGATCCCGATGACCATTACTACGAAGACGTACAAATCTTCGACATCTTCGATGGAAAGATCAGACAGGCACAAGAGTTTCCAATTACTTGTGTCCCTCAAATAGCCCGCAGCAGCCGTTCCTGCGGGGCAAACAACCTCCCCCGGGGCACTTTTCCTCCCAATCCTCCCAATTCCTCCCGATCCTCCCAATCACCCTAACTCTACTGCTTTTAATGACGTAACATTAACTCTCTTCTGTAGTTTTCCAACTTAACTCCAAAATTTTTAGCAACTTTGTACATCATAGTTTTTTTTTAATATATAATACAATCTATATTTTGTAAACTTGCTATTTGCTTCAAATCAGTCAGATGCCTGTGCAAATGCTTAAATATTCTACCTTATATTTTGTTCATGCTTAGCTCCCACCAGTCTCTTCTTGGATCTTCTTGATGAACTCCTGCGCTTCCTCTGGGGTCTTGAAGATGTGTGTTCTGCCCCCATACGTGGTCAACAGTCTCGCAGGATAAATTACACCATGACGAATCCCAAGGTTGCGCAGCTCTTTACGTACAGGATCAAACTGCTTCCTCAATTGTTGGATTCCTGTGGCCAAATCTGGGTAGAACCGCACCTGCTGGTCCTGGTGTTTAATCTCTCCCTTAGCTCGCGCAGCGTTGAATATCTTCATCCTGTCTCTGTTGCTGAGGAACTTCATAATAAGCGTCCTCGGTGGTCCCTTATTTCTCCGTGGGCCGATACGATGTGTGCTTTCCAGAACGACTGCTGATTGCAGCTCCGCGCTGCCCAGCGCCTCCGGAATCCACTTTTCCAAAAAGGAACATGTGTCCCGACCTTCGGATTCCTCCGGTAGACCCACCAGCCTCAAGTTGTTCCGTCTCGACCGGGACTCCAAATCCAGGACATTATCTTCCAGGCATTTATTTTTTTTTTCTAAAGTGCGCACCTTTAATTGAAGACCGGTGACGTCATCCTCAGCACTAGAGACACGAAGCTCCACCTGCGCCATTCGTTCTACACAGTCACCCAATTCCTTTCTCATTCCTTCCAACGCTGCCATAATCCCATCAAATTTAGAGGAAAAGTCTGCTCTCATTGAACTAATGGCTGCTAGCACTGCACCTGTGCCGTTTCCCGCAGTCACCGCACCGCTGCTAGCTTCCTCCGCCATATATGGAGCTTTATCTGCTGCGTCACAGACCTGAAAGTCCGTTAATTTGGACTGTTTCGGCGGCTCGCTTTTTCCTCTACCTGGTTTTCCAGCCTTAGGCTTCACCGACATATCCTCGCCCAAACGCTGGGATACGTTCTGTCCCAAATGAGAGAGTTATTTGCCGATTTTTTTTTCTCCAGGAGCAGAGCAGAGTGATACGTGTCCCTCTCACATGGCCGCCAAAACCGGAAGTGATCTCTGACCACTTTTAAGTTATATCTGTCATATTGGCTGGACAAGCCACCTGAGTGCAGCGTGCAGTCACCAAGCGAACACAAGAGAAACGTTTGACCTTTTATTATAATGTTTCAATAAAGCAACTTGAGGAGAAAAACGTCAGTCACTCACCAGAAAGCAGGAGCCCTGCGGACAACAAACGAGGCTGATTAGAGACGAATGGAGATAATGTGGAAAACAGATAATGCCACTCACGTGGAAGATGGGAGGAGACCAGCATGGAACCCAGCGAAGGAGAAGTACCAGCAGGTGGAACTGCCGGACAGGGAAGATGAATGGGTCTGACCGGGCAAAGAGGGAAGGCTGCTTTGAGGAAGAGCAATTGGCTGGTGAGTGCACCAAATTCCCGCAGACGCACCGCTCCGTTGGCAGCAACCTGGAAGAGATGAAAAAAGACAAGATCATTAACTGATGTCATAAGACACAAACCGCTTATGATGAGCCGTTGTTGAGCAGTATACCCAAATGAACCAGCGTTGAATCACTGCAGATTGCTTCCTTATAAATGCTGGCAGGCAAGAATCAGCAGGTGCGTCTGATGAGAGAGCCAGTGAGCAGTAAGGAGGGGGCGAGCACTCGCCGCACATGACAATAGCCTTGGAAATCTGAACTATTTTATTAATAAAAATATTTACCACTCTTGACCACTAGGGGTTATGTCGCAATTTGGTGACAGACGCACTCAAAAGGTTAAACTTGCCAGCTATGTGTTGAATGTCGGTCGTGAACTCCAAGATAGCGGCCAAATGTCGTCGCTGCCGGGCTGACCCCGGTTCCGAGACTTTGGACATTGCGTACGTTAGCAGCTTATGATCAATGAACGCAGTGAACTCACTCCTTTCCAGCCAAAACTGGAAATGGCGCATCGCCAGGTAGAGGGTCAACAACTTTCTGTCAAATGTACTGTATTTGCGTTCGTTGTCGTGCAAAGTGCGGCTGAAAAATGCGAGCGGCTGCCACGCACCGGAAACGTACTACTACACCACTGCCCCTATGGCAACGTCATACACATCAGTGGTGAGTGTTATCCGTGCTGATGGGACAGGGTGGGCTAGCAAAGCAGCGTTAGCGAGCACTGTTTTGGCATTTGCGAAAGCCTGGACTCACTCGGGGGTCCAGTCGATATTTTCCGCGGGATTTTTTTTTCTTGAGTACGGCGTACAACGGCTGCAGCAGCTGGGCTGCTCGGGGGAGGAAACGGTTGTAAAAGTTGACCATGCCCAAAAATTCCTCCAGGGCCTTCATGGTCTGCGGGCGCAGAAAATCCAACACGGCACGCACCTTAACAGGAATCGCGCCCTCTGGTGAAATGCGATGACCCAAAAAATCAATCACTGGCACACCGAACTGACACTTTGCCGGGTTCACAATAAGCCTGCGCACTTCCAACCTCTTGAAAACTAGTTTGAGGTGGGTGAGGTGCTCCTCCTCAGATGCGTTCGCCACCAGAATGTCGTCTAAGTAGACAAAAACGAAGGGCAGGTCACGAAACATCGCGTCCATCATTCTTTTGAAGGTTTGCGCGGTGACCTTTAACCTGAATGGCATGCGTAAAAACTCGAAAAGGCCAAAAGGAGTTATTACCTCTGTTTTGGGAACGTCCTCCGTGCGCACCGGGACCTGGTGGTGACCACGGACCAGATCCACTTTCGAAAAAACACGCGTCCCAGCCAGATGCATGGAAAAATCCTGGATGTGCAGGATGGGATACCGATCGTGTTCCATGGCGTTGTTCAAGCACTGGAAATCGCTGCATGGTCGCCATGACCCAACGGCCTTAGGCACCATGTGTAGTGGGGATGTCCACGGGTTGTTGGAGCGCTTAATGATGCCCAGCTGCTCTAAGTTGGTAAACTGCTCTCGCACACTGGCTAATTTAACTGCGTCCAGGCGCCAAGGTCGCGCGAACACGACAGGTCTTTTGCGGTTATGAAATGTTCAACCCCGTGTTTGGATACTGTAGCGGAAAACGTTGGAACCGTGAGTGCTGGGAACTGTGAAAGTAAATGCTGGTACTTACCCCCTGGAGCTATAATGCTAGCCTGTGTTGTTGGCCCAACTCCACGAGCTGTGCAGGGCAAGGAGGAAAAAGAGACAGCATCCACTAAACGTCTGTTGGCAACATTGACTATCAACCCATAAGCACATATAAAATCTGTGCCTAAAATGGGGACAGAACATGCGGCCACCATAAAATCCCATTGGTAATTGCATCCATGTAAGCACACTATCAACGTCCATTCACCAAATGTCCTGATATTGGATCCATTGGCAGCCGTGAGCTCGGGACAGCTGCCTCCTGCCGATCTGTCTGTGCTGACCGGCAGAATGAGGCTCTTCTGGGAGCCGGAGTCCACTAGGAAACGTCTCCCCGAACGTGTGTCTGTGATGAACAGCAGCTTGTTCCTGTCACCAGCAGTGGCAGCTGTTACTGACTGCTGGCTGCACCGTTTCCCTGGTTTCTTGAATTGGCATGACGGCAGACAGCATTGGGTATCTGAACCAAAGCGGCAGTGATAGACACAGAGCGTCCCATTCCTGCATCTCTTGGCATCCATCCCAACCACCACCAATGGCTCCTCGACCTCGCTGGAGTCCTTCCCAGATGCCGGTGTCATTGCATGCAAGGTGAGAGTTCTGTTCGCTAGGATGATGCTGTCCGCTTCCTGCGCCAGAACTCAGAAAGGATTTATTGCCAAGTACATTAACAGTAAACAACTGATAACATACGAGGGATTTGACTTGACACAGAAAACGACCTGCATTTCCGGTGACGCGGCAGCGTCTGAAAAACGCGCCTGTCATCAGATGGGTACAGGATGCATAGGGAAGAAAAGGATAACACAATAGGAAAGAGCAAAAAACCATTGATTGTCAGAATACCGGTCATATATGATCAATATTATGATTACAAGAAAAAAAGCCCTCAATGCACAATTAGCAGACAAGAATGTACACAAAGACACAAAGGGAGCAGTGAGTGAATGATCTTTCTCATCAGTTTTTTTGAGTCAGTGTGGGTGTAGTGTTGAGTGTAGGTGTTTGTATCAGTTAAGAACAACAAAGTCTCTTTGGCAGGAGATGTTTTGTCTTAGCGGCTGGCATTTGTCCTTGAGCCATGCAGCTGGCTGTCCGTAGAGTCAATGCAGCTCAAATGTGGTAGTTCCTGGCCACCAGCAGCGGCGAGTTGGCCAGGATCACCCTCGCTGTAGCAGATAGGTTCCCGAGGAAGAGGTGGGTGAAAAGGAAGGATTCATCATTCTTCCCCTTCAATGCTAACATGCTCTCCATCAGCTCCACAGCTGATCTGTCACCCAACTCTGAGTGCGTTATGGGTATCTCTGCTCTCTCACCATCCGACAGGGTATACCATTGAATCAGCATCTGCTTGAGGGCGTCGTATGTCCCCTGGGCCGGTGGTTCCTGGAGCAGGCTCATCACTTGCTGCGTGGTGCACACATCCAGCACAGCAACCACACGATAATATTTGGTGTCATCTGTTGTGATCCCACAGAGCATGAATTGGGCTTCAACATGTAGAAATCAAGCGGTCGGATTGTGAAGCCAGAAGTCTTGGAGCTTGACTGTGACAGCGTGTGCCGCACTGGTGTTCTCCCTCTGGGTTGTCTCCGGGGGGGGTGCTTGGCTCGTTCTCCATTGCACGTCTTAGGGTCACCAATGTGGAAGATGGAAACAGACGAGGCAGCGAGCTGCACGACACACAAACTTTATTCCACTTCCAACATAAGCACAGAAACTCTGAAACCTGAGTGCCTGAGCCAACCCCTTTATACACTTTAATTCCCACCTCCGACACTCAGGGTAAACACATTAACATTCAGACTGCAAGACATGCACACACATTAAGATAGCATTGACCCACATGTCAAAGAGCAGGTCTTGCTACAATACATTCGCGCCCCCGCATCCTCAGGTGTCAGTCTTGCATGGCAGGGGGCGAAAGACACATCTTTGTTTGGTTGGTGCCTCTCAGCTTTCCCCATTAGCATCTCTAACCATCTTCTCCCCCACCAGTCCCCTTGTCCTGGGTGCAGTGCCATGTGTATTCTGTGCACCACAATACTATCTACATCAGTACTCCAGAGGCCAACCAAGAAAGCCTATTGGAAGCTGCTTTCATATGAGCACAGACATGGGGTATTTCAGAGCTAAAGCTCTATTAGAAGAACATTTTGGTAATGGTGCAAAGATTATAGCTTCATATATGGAAAAGGTGATTTCATGGCCCATCATTAAGCCTGAGGATGTAAAGAGTCTTCAAGCTTATGCACTTTTCCTTCATGAATGTTGTAATGCCATGCAAAGCTTGGAAACCTTGGAGGAACTGAATGTGTCACCCAACATGAAAACTGTCATCATGAAACTTCCTTATAAGCTCAGGGAAAAATGGAGAGCAATTGCTTGTGACACCACAGGAAAACAGAAGAAAAAACTGTCATTCAGTGATGTCGTCAGTTTTATCAAACATCAAGTAAAGATCATATCTAACCCAGTTGTTGGTGACATCAGAGACACAAAACCAACCACCATCAACAAAGGACTAAATAAAATGAATGCTGATAATAAATTACAACCTACAAGACACAGTTTTGCTATTTCCATACCTACAGTATGACCAGTAGAAATACTACTCGACCACAGCTGCCAGCAAAAAAAGAATATCCCGCAATAAACAACCAAGTATCCTGTCTATTTTGTATACAGAATCATACTCTGAATGAATGCACACAGTTACAAAAGAAACCCCACAATGAGAAATCTAATTTTTTGAAGGAGAGAGGAGTATGTTTTGGATGGCTCTGCACAGGGCACAGCAGTAAAAACTACAACCAGCGAATGATGTGTAAACACTGCAACCAGTCTCATTCTTCCATCCTGCACATCAAAGCATCCAAAGGGGACACCAAACCTAAACCCACAACTCAGCCATCAAATATGTCACAAAATCAAGCTGTCTCAACTTGGGGGCAGTAATTTTGCAGCAATTATGGAAATTGCTGCAATATCTCGAGAGAAGTTCTATGAACTCCTTGTAGTGTACACTCAAAAGGAAATGCCAGTAACAACAGATACTATGATTACATGGGAAGAATTGGATCAATGGCCTTACATGAAAGACATTCTCATACCTCACATTAATGCAAAAGTGGACTTGCTTAATGGAACAAGTGCCTCAAAGTTAATGGAGCCTTGGGAAATAATTAACAGCCAAGGTAGTGGACCTTATGCTGTTAGAACCCTATTGGGATGGGTAATTAATGGGTCTCTACATGGACAAGAAGAAAGTACCTTCCCAGTTGTTACTGCTAACAGAATTGCTGTGGAAAAATTGGAAGAGATGTTGCAGCAGCAATGCAACCACGATTTTAATGAACTGTGTTGTGATGAAAAAGAAATGTCCAGGGAAGATCAGAAGTTTGTGGAAATAATGGAAAGCTCATTGCAACTTTGCAAAGGCCATTATCAGATGAAGTTGCCTTTCAAAAGGGAACCCATTACTATGCCAAATAACATTTCTGTTGCTCAACAGTGCATAAATTCCCTAAAAAGAAAGTTTAAAGTGGACTCTACATTTCACAATGAATATACCGGCTTCTTTTCCAAAGTCACCGACAAGGGCTATGCTGAAAGGGTTCCACTGCATCAGCTCATGGCTGCAAATGGTAAGGTGTGATACATACCCCATCACGGCATTTATCACCCCAAGAAAGGGAAGTTGCATGTTGTGTTTGACTGTGGTGCAGAGTTCAAGAGAGTTTCACTTAATAAGAAACTTTTTCAGGGACCAAACCTCACTAGTTCTTTGGTTGGAGTCCTTACCAGATTCCAACAGGAGCCCCTAGCCATAATGCCTGACATAAAGGCCATGTTTCATCAAGTTAAAGTTGCAAAACAACATCTAGACTTTTTAAGGTTTTTATGGTGGCCAGATGGAGATTGGAATAAGGAGTTGAAAGAACACCGCATAACGGTCCATCTGTTTGGTGCTATATCTTCACCAAGTTGTGCATGTTTTGCTTTAAGAAAAAATGCTGATGACAATGGTTATATTTTCTTGAAGGAAGCTGCTGACACTATTAAAACCAATTTTTATGTGGACAACCTCTTGAAATCTTTACCCACAGAAGACGATGCAGCTCTGATGGTCCAAACCCTTTCTAAGCTTTGTAAAAGGGGTGGGTTTACATTGACAAACTGGATCAGCAATAGCCGTAAGGTTCTACAAACCATTCCAGAGGACCACAGATCAAAGCAAGTGGACCATTTAGACTTGGACAAGGATAAACTGCCTGTGGAAAGGGCCTTAGGACTTCAGTGGTGCATTGAAAAGGACACATTTGAATTCAAGATTCAAATCAAGGAACGACTCTGCACCAAACGTGGAATCCTATCTGTGATGAGTTCAGTGTATGATCCCATTGGCTTCCTAGCACCCTTCACGTTTCCAGCAAAACTGATTTTACAGGAATTATGTTGGATAAAATATGGCTGGGAAGATCAAATTCCTCCATACTTCCAAGACAAATGGAACAAGTGGTTAACAGACCTGCACAAACTGGCAGCTTTTAAGGTCATATAGTCACGTATAAATGACATCTTGGTTACCTCCCAACAACTATTAGACTTCAAACAAGAACCAATATCATTGAAAGGCCAATAACAAAAATCTGCCTACTTTCTCAAGTTGTATGCTAATTTTTTATTTTTTATTTTTGGTAAATGGAGTAATCTATTTTGAACACTGATAATAACTAATAATGGGGAAATGATTTTTTTTTTTTTTTACCTTTGTTATGGCTCCTTTTTACTTTTGTTTGAATTGTGCTGTCTTCTGTCAAGCCCAATTAAGGGCCAGTGTGTAGGAGCCATTTTCAGTTATTTGTTTTTTGTTATTAATTTTAGCCACTAGGTGGCACACTTTTGATTGGTTGGTGTTATATAAAACGTGGAACAATGATGAGGCGACTGGTGAACTACCCAGGACTTTATTATGGACTCACTACAGATACAGAGATGCTACCGCTGGGCTGAGAGGTGGTCGAAATGACTGCCCCTCTACTGCACAGTCCTCTTATACTCCGGGTGACATCACTACCCGTGTTACACCGTAATGAGTCCTAAGAACAACACTACATTCCCCCCGCACTTCAAAAAAAGGTCCAAAACACACACAATCAAGACCCTCCCCACATAATACGTCAAATAGGTTCATTTTGTCTTCTTTTAATTATTTATCTTCTATTCATATGAAAGACAAAAAATAAAATAGAAAGATGTCTTTACCTTCTTTACATGTTTCAACTGCACTGCAGCCTTCGTCAGAAGAGTCAGCTGATTGCTGCCAGGTGACATTTATCAGCTGATTTTCGTAGGCGGGGCCAGCTCAACAGATCTGTCGGATCCACCGAGCCGGCCCTGCCTCCCGCCGTCAGATGGTCTCTGGAGAATGTGGTCCTAGGTGTGGGGAAGCATAAAGGCTCCCTCATCTCGGTTCATGGTGTCTTTTCCCCGCTTCCTGATCTCTATGGCCTCCTTGATCCAACGTTTGTGTCTGTTGCTCTCCGATCCAAATCAAATCCAAATCAAAAACAAGGACACCATAACTATACCATACATACGAGGGATCACGGAACCAATTCAAAGGATCATGAAAAAATACAAAGTAAACACAGCAGTCAAACCACACAAAAAATAAAGACAGTTGTTAGTACACCCCAAGGACAGAATAGAACAAGACAATAAATGCAATGTAATATATATAATATGATATGAAATATCATGCAGATCATGCAACAAAACCTACATTGGAGAAACTGGAAGATTATTCACCACAAGAAAAAAAGAACACCAGAAGGAATGTGAGAAGGAAACACAAGGACGACTCACAAGATCACAAAAAGAAAAGGCAGAACAAGAAACATTAAAATCAGCAATATCAGATCACTGCAAAAGAAATAATCACATCATGGACTGGGACAACACAAAAATTATTGGATCGGAGAGCAACAGACACAAACGCTGGATCAAGGAGGCCATAGAGATCAGGAAGCGGGGAAAAGACACCATGACCCGAGATGAGGGAGCCTTTATGCTTTCCCACACCTGGGACCACATTCTCCAGAGACCATCTGACGGCGGGAGGCGGGGCTGGCTCAGTGGATCCGACAGATCTGCTGAGCTGGCCCCGCCTACGAAAATCAGCTGATAAATGTCACCTGGCAGCAATCAGCTGACTCTTCTGACGAAGGCTGCAGTGCAGTTGAAACATGTAAAGAAGGTAAAGACATCTTTCTATTTTATTTTTTGTCTTTCATATGAACAAAATATAAATAAAAAAAAGACCCTCCCTGTGGCGGTTTGGGAAAACCCCCACAACACACAGGGACAGACAGCTCGCTACTCCTGGGTTTTTTCCGCTGCATGCTGTGATCTAATCAGCCATTTATGCATTTCCCTGCTGTGAGGTTAATGTGCCATCCATGCATTGTGTTCATGCATCCTGTCTGTGCCTCTCATATGCAAATGCTCATATCGACCCATGTGAATGCTTTGATGTATTGTTGTAGCTGAGTATATAAGCTGTCTGAATTTCATGTTCAACCTCTCAATCTCACTTCTGCAACTGCTGCTGCAGGACACAGACATTGTGTCCCTCTTCTCTGAGAGCCGTGGGCTCGCTCCCGGCGCGCACGCACGGCGCCGGGAGAGGAGCTCATGACAGCGGTATGATTAATAAAACCTCCTTAAAACCTCAGCATCGCTGCCTTATTTTATCATCCGCCGCACTGGTGACCCGACGCTGAAACGAACACGCTGCCAGCGAATGCAACACCCGGCGGTGATTCTCCGACGACAAACGAACGCGGCAGCCTGACTGATCTGCCCTCCCTTCTGCTTCAGGGAGACCTCAACGCGGAGTTTCCAGGCGAAACTCCCCGGAGAACACCCACGACCGGGAAAGCTGAGCAACGTTTCATGGTGAGATCTGCACGCCTAGATCGGCACATCCACGCTGAACCGGCCGCGCTCACAGCTCCTCCACACGAGAGCGCATGCACCTCGTCCCCTCTCCACGACGGCGATCCCCATGGCCGACGGAGCACACGTGGACCTGAACGCACCATGACCGAGCGAGTGACAGAGCGTCTACTTCCCTTCACCGCTCCAACACACTGAACAGGGATGATCAAGCTCCCTGACCCTGGTTCTCTTCTCCAGCTGGCCCACCCATCACGGAACCCCGGCGCACGCACCGGGGAGTTACGAGGATGGCGCACACCACGTACGGGACAAATACGGCTTTTCTGACCGCCTTCCTTCTGCTGCACACTGGCCCTTCAGGCTTGCTCGTTCACCTGAGGCACGCAGCTTGCTCACTGGATTTTATGGTCTTAGCCACGGCACACAAGGGGAATTCAGCTGTCTGCGGTTCCCGAGGCTTTAGGGTTACGCCTGAACCTAAAGTCAACACGCCAGTCCCTCTGCTCTCATTACAGCCGCCACGCAGCCTCGTCTTTTCTTCATGGCCACTATTAATCCTTGCAGGACTTATTCGCGGGAGGAGCTAGTGACTAATTTTTCTTCTTGTGGACCTCTGCACGTTCAACGGGACAGCCCTTCGACATCGCGGACCCACAAGCAATTTTTGTGCGGCCCGGACGTTTTCATCGTCTCCGGCCGGCTTTTACTACCCCCCACCCCCCTCCACCCCCTCCTGCACAGAGCTTTTCCCTGCTCGCTGCCCATGCTGCACTATCGAGGTCTCGGCCACCCGCCGAGCCCTCTGGGGGGGAGCTGTGGCGGTTTGGGAAAACCCCCACAACACACAGGGACAGACAGCTCGCTACTCCTGGGTTTTTTCCGCTGCATGCTGTGATCTAATCAGCCATTTATGCATTTCCCTGCTGTGAGGTTAATGTGCCATCCATGCATTGTGTTCATGCATCCTGTCTGTGCCTCTCATATGCAAATGCTCATATCGACCCATGTGAATGCTTTGATGTATTGTTGTAACTGAGTATATAAGCTGTCTGAATTTCATGTTCAACCTCTCAATCTCACTTCTGCAACTGCTGCTGCAGGACACAGACATTGTGTCCCTCTTCTCTGAGAGCCGTGGGCTCGCTCCCGGCGCGCATGCACGGCGCCGGGAGAGGAGCTCATGACAGCGGTATGATTAATAAAACCTCCTTAAAACCTCAGCATCGCTGCCTTATTTTATCATCCGCCGCACTGGTGACCCGACGCTGAAACGAACACGCTGCCAGCGAATGCAACACCCGGCGGTGATTCTCCGACGACAAACGAACGCGGCAGCCTGACTGATCTGCCCTCCCTTCTGCTTCAGGGAGACCTCAACGCGGAGTTTCCAGGCGAAACTCCCCGGAGAACACCCACGACCGGGAAAGCTGAGCAACGTTTCATGGTGAGATCTGCACGCCTAGATCGGCACATCCACGCTGAACCGGCCGCGCTCACAGCTCCTCCACACGAGAGCGCATGCACCTCGTCCCCTCTCCACGACGGCGATCCCCATGGCCGACGGAGCACACGTGGACCTGAACGCACCATGACCGAGCGAGTGACAGAGCGTCTACTTCCCTTCACCGCTCCAACACACTGAACAGGGATGATCAAGCTCCCTGACCCTGGTTCTCTTCTCCAGCTGGCCCACCCATCACGGAACCCCGGCGCACGCACCGGGGAGTTACGAGGATGGCGCACACCACGTACGGGACAAATACGGCTTTTCTGACCGCCTTCCTTCTGCTGCACACTGGCCCTTCAGGCTTGCTCGTTCACCTGAGGCACGCAGCTTGCTCACTGGATTTTATGGTCTTAGCCACGGCACACAAGGGGAATTCAGCTGTCTGCGGTTCCCGAGGCTTTAGGGTTACGCCTGAACCTAAAGTCAACACGCCAGTCCCTCTGCTCTCATTACAGCCGCCACGCAGCCTCGTCTTTTCTTCATGGCCACTATTAATCCTTGCAGGACTTATTCGCGGGAGGAGCTAGTGACTAATTTTTCTTCTTGTGGACCTCTGCACGTTCAACGGGACAGCCCTTCGACATCGCGGACCCACAAGCAATTTTTGTGCGGCCCGGACGTTTTCATCGTCTCCGGCCGGCTTTTACTACCCCCCACCCCCCTCCACCCCCTCCTGCACAGAGCTTTTCCCTGCTCGCTGCCCATGCTGCACTATCGAGGTCTCGGCCACCCGCCGAGCCCTCTGGGGGGGAGCTGTGGCGGTTTGGGAAAACCCCCACAACACACAGGGACAGACAGCTCGCTACTCCTGGGTTTTTTCCGCTGCATGCTGTGATCTAATCAGCCATTTATGCATTTCCCTGCTGTGAGGTTAATGTGCCATCCATGCATTGTGTTCATGCATCCTGTCTGTGCCTCTCATATGCAAATGCTCATATCGACCCATGTGAATGCTTTGATGTATTGTTGTAACTGAGTATATAAGCTGTCTGAATTTCATGTTCAACCTCTCAATCTCACTTCTGCAACTGCTGCTGCAGGACACAGACATTGTGTCCCTCTTCTCTGAGAGCCGTGGGCTCGCTCCCGGCGCGCATGCACGGCGCCGGGAGAGGAGCTCGTGACAGTGGTATGATTAATAAAACCTCCTTAAAACCTCAGCATCGCTGCCTTATTTTATCATCCGCCACACTCCCCAATTTAGAACCCGAATCACACACTAACAGTAAACAGAAATATATCAGGGCCTATAACATTCACACAAAACAACTAAGGCTAGGGGGAAACAGGTGGACTACTGTTCCACCCCCACATGGCTAGACGGATTATTCTGCCATATCTGCTAATATATTGTCCGTTAAATAAAAGGTCGCCGTGTTCGTAATATAAACATAAAACAATCCCATTATTCTAATGAACATACAGTATATATAAACAGGTTATATGTCTATTCACCAACTCACTAAACAACATGAACAATACTCATTTCAACACCATGCATAATTACTTAAACCTGGACAATTTATACCAACAACATACATTAAACACATTGCCCCCCATTACCAGTTAGTCACAATGGAGAGCCCACACCCCAGAGACCCGTCAGGCGGGTCCCGACCAGAGCATCTTCTCTTGGCACCCGGAGACAACCCACATTGGTTCCGAGACACCTCTCTCTCATCATGGACGCGCCGCAGTTCATTGGGGTGTCTTCATGTGCCATCAGACAGCTGAAAGTAGCCGTTCTCCCGAACAGCCACCACCTGCAGCCGCCCCAGGTCCTCCTGCTGTTTCCGCAGGAAACGGAAACAGGAGGAAACTTCTCTCGACCGGGCCTCCTCCCTGGGCCGGACCACATCAGCGACCCCCAGAGGAGCCCGACTCGGCTTCCAGTATTCCTGAGTGGCACGTCGTTTCACTGTGCTAGCCAGTCCTGCCCCGCTCGCTTTCATTTGAGACGCTGGTGAAGCATCTTGACCGTGCTGACAGGCAAAGCGAATGCTCCGCCAACTGATCGTGGACCATCTCTTCCTCTAATTCACCAAACTGGCAGTCTCCAGCCAGGTGCTGCAGGTCCGCAACATAATGTTGTACTGACTTGCCAATCCGCTGGTGGCGCTGCCGAAACTAGATCTTCTGGATAATGATGTTCGCAGGCGTGCGAAAATGTCGCACCATTAGCTCAACCACGTTGTCAGAGCTACTGCTAGCACCCAAGGTAGCAAGGATACACTGTCCTTCCATACCTAAATTGGGGACCAGAATTGCCTGTGCCCATACCTTCTTATGAAACTTCTCTTGACTGGGCCTCCTCTCTGGGCCGGACCACATCAGCGACCCCCAGAGGAGCCCGACTCGGCTTCCAGTGTTCCTGAGTGGCACGTCGTTTCACTGTGCTAGCCGGTCCTGCCCCGCTCGCTTTCATTTGAGACGCTGGCGAAGCCGTTGTGACCCCCTGTTTCTCAGTACCTCTCAGCCGAACTCCGGAAACAGGGTGGGCCATCCACTCGGCTCCATCCACCGTCACGGGCGTCCCACTGCCCAGTTCCCTCAGTTAGGGTAACTTGGACCCTGGAGCAGGCACCCTCTCGTGATGGCTCTGGATGGGGTTGGTCCTGTTCATCTTCCAGAATACTAGGCCATGATTCGTCCCATACTGCATCGTCCATCACATGCGGAATCAGTCGGTCCCACAAACCACAGCCCAACCGCTCCTCTCCAACACCGCTGGTGATTGTGAAACCCAGTCCATAAAAAAAGGTCACAGCCCATAATAATCACACCACTGGCGGTCACCACAAACTGCAGATTGCATACCTCCGCTGACTTGTACCTCGCCGTCAGTTCTAGCGATCCCACAATGGACAGTCTGTTTCCTCCATATCCACAAAATGGCGTTGAAAGACCTCTTACTCGGTATTACGGGAAGAAACTCCTCACAGTAGGACAATTCAACACGGACCTCACCAGGCCCGTGTCAACCAGCAACGGCACCTCCACGCCATCCAATTCCACCATACAGTACGTACGGCCATTTGTGCTCGGGGAGACAGTGTGAATAACCGTAAGAGTCATGGCGGGGGAATCCACTTTGCGTCGTCGTTCCCCTCGCTCAAATTTCTTACAGGCCCTGGCAAAATGATGCAGGAGTCCGCACTTGGCACAGCGTTTACCTCTTGCTGGACACTCCCTAGCCTTATACCGGTGCTTAGGGGACCCCCAGCCCGAACACCTGGGTGATCCCGGGGCGGACCTCATCTTCACAGCTGTAGCACATTCCTCTCGCTATCTTCGCTGTCCGGGTCCACAGCCTATGCCGCTGATTGCGAGACAGAGCGGTGTAGCACAGCTCTCTCACCAAGGTCACGTGATAGTTTGTCCGCTGTTTCACGTTGTTGAGTTATCTCCACAGCTGTGGCTAATGTCAGTTCTCCGGTGTCATGTGTCTGAGCTCAGATGTCATCTGTGAGCTCAGACGCTATTTATTGTTAAGCTCTGCATTTCTGTTATTATCTTTGTGGCTGCTCATGTGTTTAGTTTGGGTTTTTGTCCTTGTTTTTGCCCCTCCCTCTCTCACTTGCTCTTCACAGCCTGTTGTTTCGCGTCAGGACGTGTCTTTAGCAGCTGTAGTGTCCATTTGGAATGGCTAAATGGACTATCCAGCAGACCAAAGGGCGGAAGTGCCCCCCAGTGTTTGTGTAACCATAGCAACACGTAGTCTGAGAAGAGGAAGTGGCATTTACCCTAATGCATTTTGGGTAGAAAATAACAATAAAGATAACCACACAGATCCAAGAAATCTCTTACTGGAGAAAGCCCAGGAGAAAAGTAAAAAAAAAAAAAGTCTCTTATTTGTGGCAGACAAACAACCCGGCTGAAGGGAATAGATTTCCATTTTCAGTCCTGGCCCATTGATGAGCCGGATTTTTCTTCTCCGAGATCTTTTCTTCCTGGTCAGTGGTGGTTTTGGCTACAGAGCCCCAAACAAGCAGTTGTAACTGCATGACATTGTCCAGGCAGTTTGGTCCAATGCAGTGTTGATGCAAACCAAACCAAACAAAGGTGCAAAAATTCTTGACATTCCCCACCCAATCAAACCAAGACCCCCGGACTATCCTGGCGTGAATGCAGCCTTAGAGAAAGGGCTCATTTAAGGGCTCAAAAAGTTAACGAGTGATAAGTAAGTCACTTCCTGATTTCAGATTGGGACAGCCCTAAACCCTCAGCCACCTAACGTGAACGTGCCTAAAGTCAGCGTGTCTGCAAAGGTGGAGAATGAGATTTGGCCTAGCAGTCCTCTGGATCAGTTGCAGCTCCCAAAATACAAAACAATACCTTTGTGTTGTTTTTGTCTTTGGATCCTTCTTTCATCAGTCAGGAAACAGAAGGTGAGGTTTTAGTAATCTCCCGCCATGATTGTATTTGGTGATGTGGGATGATGGCAGATGTTGTCCACTAAGTGTTGTCACAAAAACTAAATATTACTGTTATTACATGACAACCAACAACTTTAATTACATGGAAAATGATCTTTTAAATTGACAAACATTATATGTGTGGCAAAATTTGATCGGGATCAAAAGATAATTTTGCTCTTGCCATTCATTTTAATGGAGAATTTTTCCAATTTAAAAGTGCAAGAGATCACTTCCGGTCTGGACGCCATGGCGACTGCAGCTTAACACTGAAGCTCTCAGACCCAATCCAGGATAACACCTTGAAAATCAAACTTAACAGATTTTTGGAGGAGTGAAAATCAAAAGATAAAATCATCATGTCTAAAGGAAAACAGAAGAAACTGAAATTCTCCAGGCCAGGACACGTATCGGCCGGAGAATCTGAACTGGAAGATCTCCGTTCAGAAGACGAGGAACTGGTGATAGCTAACAAAAAGGTTAGCCTGAAATCACTATTTGAGGAGCTACGACGATTTCTTCGAGAAGTTACGGCCGAATTTCGGGAATTCAGAGAAGAATTGAAAAGGACAAACAGCAGAGTGGACCAGGCCGAGAACCGAATCTTGGAAACAGAGGAACGAATAAAAGTGCTCGAAGATTCTGTGCTGGACCTACGCAAAAGACAAGCATCTATAGAGGCTAAGCTAGCCAACCAAGAAGGAAGACAAAGAAGAGACAACATAAGAATTCATGGTCTGATAGAAGGAGCCGAAAACGGTTTTAACTCAATGGCAGAATGCGTGGAATCCTTACTAAGAGAGAAATTGGATATTCCACAAACCACCGACTTGAAGATAGAAAAGGCACATCGTTCATTAGCCGCTAGGCCGGCGGCGGAAGCGCCCCCACGTTCGGTGTTGGTAAGATTTTCCAATTTCAAAATAAAACAAGAGGTTGTAAGACTGGCCTGGCAGAAAAAAGGATTTATGCACCAGGAGAGAAAAGTCTACGTGGAACACGATTACGCCCCGGAGGTCCTTAAAAAGCGCAGGGAATACAATGACGCGAAAAAGGTGTTAAGAGAGAAGAAATTGCGCTTTCAGACTCCATTTCCTGCGAAGTTAAGGGTCTTCTACGGCGAAGAAACGTGTCTCTATAATTCGGTGGAAGAAGCAACAGCTGACATGGCGAAAAGAGGGCTCCCGGTAACGGTATTTAAACCCGCAGCAGACCCGAGTGAGAAGATCAAAGCGCAAACATGGACAACACAAAGACCTTCAAAATCCACGGACCAGCAGCGGGAAACCCAGCGCCAGAGCGTCGCGGATAAACTATCCGTTTTCAGGTTGGAATAGCGACCTTTTTTTTTTTTTTTTTTTTCTCTCTTGAATCAATCCGCACATCCAACCCCCCTCATACAAGGTAACAAACATTAAAGGAGATGCGTATTCAGCATGTGGTAAAACATTTCATGGAACAGTCATAATATTTGAAACAAATAAGTCTTTGTAATTAAAAAAAACAAAAAACAACTTGTTAAAATAGAAATGTGACAATAATCCACATGTTCTCCTCATACTAACAAATACTGTTTTTGCGTGAATGTTTGATGTGATGGGGGTGGGAGGGTGCACACAATTTCACAGGGTTTAGGCATAAAAGGAAAAAAAAAAATCATTACAAGTTTGGATTGGGTTCTGAAACTCACGTTAAAAGCATGGGGCAGCTTACAGGGGTAAGAGAGGGCCCTCAACACGTAACAGAGTTTGAGGAATTTCCCTCAGGGCCTTCACTCCATCAAGGCTCTTCCAGGGTCTTTAAAAAGACCTCAGCTCAGGAAGTTCTTCTGACAGCTTTTTGTTTTAAAGTTTTATACACTATGTTCTTAATGTTTTTCTTGTTTTTAATGTTCTTTCAGTTTCTGAGTAGCACAAATGAGGGCCACCACACAGTTATACTAAACAAAACAACACAATGGAGAAACAGGGTGTAACCAAAATAATTTCATATAATGTAAAAGGAATCCTGAATCCAGTTAAAAGATCCAAGATTCTAGGCAAAATGAAAAAAGACAAAGCAGGAATAATATTTTTACAAGAAACCCACCTAACAGACGTGGAACACAATAAACTCAGTAGACAAGGGTTTAAAATGATCTCTTCGTCTTCATATAAGTCAGGGAGGAGGAGGGGAGTAGCGACATTGATATCAACCAAAATTACATTTGAAAAAAAATCAGAACACAAAGATAAAGAAGGGAGATACAGTTTGGTAACTGGGCGGCTAGAGGGAGAAGATATCACCCTGCTGAATGTGTATGCTCCCCCAGGGGCTAACTGGAAATTTTATAAAAATGTATTCGACCTAATGATAACTAAAGCTCAAGGTTTAGTGATATGTGGTGGGGACTTCAATCTTAGACTGAATCCATACTGGGATGCTTCTGGTAATTCTCCACATCAAAATAACACCCAAAACAGGAAGACTCGGATGCTACTAAAAGAAATGGGAATCTGTGACGTGTGGAGGGAACTCAACCCCAGTGTAAAAGACTATACATTTTACTCAACTCCACATTCATCTTACTCAAGGATTGACTATTTTTTTATGTTTAATAGAGACATTGGAAGAGTAAAAACATGTAAAATAGGACTGATGGATCTCTCTGACCACAGTCCGATCTACATGGACTTAAATATCCAAAAATACACAAATAATACATTTTCTTGGAGGTTAAATTCAAATGTCCTGAAAGGACCATTGAAAGATGAATTGGAATCAGATATTCTCAGATATTTGGAAGATAACGATAATGGAGAAGTATCCCCTTTAATACTGTGGGATGCATGCAAAGCTGTAATAAGAGGAAAGATTATTGCAAAACTGGCAACCCAAAAGAAACTAAGACAAGAAAAACTATCCACATTAGAGTCAGAACTTAGGAACCTAGAAAAAGAACACAAAGGCAACACTCATTCTACTGACTCGCTCAAGATTAAGGAAATTAAAAACCAAATAAATGAGATCTACACAATAGAAATCCAGAAGAAACTTACATTTTTGAAACAAAAATACTATGAAGCAGGCAGTAAATCGGCAAAATTGCTAGCCTATAAATTGAGGAAACATCAAACAGAAAGAGCAATCTACAAAATCAGAGACCCAGTATCAAAGGAAATAAAATTCAGAATTCAGGATATTCTTAAAAGCTTCGAGAATTACTATAAGAACTTATACTCCCACAAAAAACATAAATACGCATCCGAGGCATTCCTAAACACATTAAACCTTCCCCAACTTACGGAGTCACAAAATAAAACACTACTGTCAGAAATACATCCTAAAGAATTGGAAAAAGCAATTATGAAACTTAAAGCTAACAAATCCCCAGGAGCTGATGGCTATACAGCAGAGTGGTACAAAACTTTTAAACAGCAACTATCTCCTCTCCTCCTGAAAACATTTAATTATGTCCTCCACACAGGGGAAATCCCCCCCTCCTGGAGAGAAGGGGTCATTGCAGTTATACCTAAACCTGAAAAGGATAAACTAGAGTGCTCCAACTACAGACCAATCAGTGTACTAAATCAGGACTATAAGCTTTTTACCATTATCCTTGCCAAAAGGTTAGAAAATATACTGACAGACCTAATTCATTTAGACCAAACAGGTTTTATAAGACAAAGACAGACACAAGACAACATTCGACGCACTTTACACATAATTCATCATATAAAAAAATATAACTTAAATGCAGTCATATTGAGATTAGATGCTGAAAAAGCATTCGATTCGGTTGACTGGTCTTTTCTATATAGAATCTTATCCAGTTTCAATTTTCATAACAACTTCATTAGAACTATACAGGCATTATATAAAAAACCAACAGCTAAAATAAGGATTAACGGTAATTTATCATCATCTTTTGAACTGGAAAGAGGATGTCGTCAGGGCTGCCCCCTGTCTCCACTGCTCTTTGCAATCTTCATAGAACCTCTGAGCCAATGGATAAGACAAAATCAAAAAATTCAAGGTATTACACTTGGTCAGAAGGAACATAAAATAGCACTCTTTGCTGATGACATTTTAATATACCTAGGGCAGCCGGACACTTCTTTACCAGAACTAACCTCAGTTTTTTCAGAGTATGGAGATTTATCGGGGTACAAATTAAACATGCATAAAACCCAAGTTTTAACATTCAGCTATGACCCAAATCATTATTCACTAAGCAAACTCAAAACTAACTGGGAGTCAGAATCTATGAAATATCTGGGGGTCAATATCACGAAACAACTCAACAAAATTATATCACTAAACTATGATCCACTGGTGACAAAAATAAAATCTGACCTAGCAAGATGGAATATGATACCATTCTTGGGTACTGCACAAAGAATTGAAGCAGTCAAAATGAATATACTTCCACGTCTTCTATACCTTTTCCAAACAATACCGGTAGAACCTCCCAAAAAAACATGGCAGGAGCTGGACAGAAGGATCTCAAGATTCATATGGCAGGGCAAGAGACCTAGAATCAGATATAGAACCCTACAGCTAAACAAAGACAAAGGTGGGCTCGCGCTGCCAAATATCAGGGACTACTTTAAAGCCGCACAAATTAAAACTTTAGTAGAGATATGTAACCCAGTCTACACTGCACAATGGAAGGAGATCGAATGCCAAATGTAACAGGTTATAGTACTTCCATTATAATTGCACAAGATCTCTGTGTACATTTGGTTGCATACACTGACAGTGAGTATCCTGATAGTAAGCCCCTCCTCTAGCTCCCCTTGTCGGACCGGACTTCCCCTTCCTCCTTCCTGTCTTACATTTGTATGGAAGAGGTAGGTTTGATTCGTTTTAGCCCAAGGTCAATCCAGTTATTATTTATGTTAATATATGTCATCCATTAGTTTCTTTTATCAGGTTTCATTTACAATCAATATATGTGTATTATTGTTGGGTTCTTTTTGTTGACTAAAGTCTAATTCTGTATTATTTATGTTTTGTGTCACGACATGGATGCTAGTTTTGCTGAGTGCTAGCTGTGACGCTGTTTGGAGGACTCACTGTATTTCATGTTGTCAACAGGTGCGCCATAATTATTATTTCTATTTTAAACATATGTATATCTCTTTTGCCTGTCTTACATTTGTATGGAAGAGTTTTGCTGAGTGCTAGCTGTGACGCTGTTTGGAGGACTCACTGTATTTCATGTTGTCAACAGAAAATAAACAGCAGCAAGTGAATGTTTGGGTCGTCACCTTTAATATAAAAACAAAACACAACGCAGAAGTTTCTCCCCGTTACAATGGTGCCGTGACCATCTGGTTCATCCGATCTACGCTTGCTAGATCACCGGGACTGCTGCTGTTAACTCCACCGTTGCTGCCACCGAGTGACCAATGCCAGTTTCTCCGCTAGCATCCGACGACTGCTGCTACATTGAGATCCTGCAGGTGTATTTATGCCACAGTGCGTGCATAAATTAATGACGTCGAGTGTTGTTTTAGTTTTAAACATTCTAAGCCCTTAGGCAATCGCTATTTTGAAAGCGTTTGTTTATGTTGTTGTAATCTATGTAAATCAGGTGTGGTATAGGCTATTTTTAAGAAGACTTGTGTACATTATAGCCTGGTCTAGGTGCCTATTTTTTATTTTAATTTTATGAAACCTTGCCATTATTAATAATTTTGGGTAACTTTCTAACGGTATTTTTTTTTTCATGTTTGCTTAGACATAGTGGTCTGTATGTCAATGTCGAAGTCGAATGTTACTTATGTATCTAGTGGGTTTGGGAGAGGTTGTAAAATTGGTTCAGATGCAGAGGCCAGTCATCAAAGGGTGGGCCAGTCAGCTCTGGATCCAGTAGCATTTTCCACTCCACTCACTCACATAGTCAAAAACAGACATGTCGCTTACACTGATATAGTTGATAGCCCAACTGCCAGGCTTGCAGAGCAGGCACATAACAGTACTAGTGCAATGCATAATATACCTCCCAATCATTCAAGCCCAGTACATGCTCCACAGACCTGCTCAGGGGGGTGCTTGGATACTTCAAGACTAAATGTGGTTGTTCAGTCAGATGTTAAGCCACCGCCATTCTTCAGAGGTGATTATACTGACACATGTACTGTCCATGAATGGGAGGACCTGATGCAGAGTTACTTGCGCAGACAAAAGTGCAGCACTGCTGATATGTATGATGCCATAACAAGCAGACTAATGGGGAAAGCCAGGGACATTGTGAAAGTCACACTGCGTAGCAACCCAGATATTGACCCCAATAGCAATCCTGCAGCTGTCTTTGACGTTCTGAAAAAGAATTTTAGTGAGCTCCCATACTCCGACATGCCTATGGAAGATTTTTATAGCACGCTGCCAAAAACTAATGAGAGCGCACTGGATTACTGGGTGCGACTGAACAAAGCTATCGATGTTGTCGATGAGTGTCTCCGCAGGCGGGGTAGGTGTGTTGAAGACATGAGTGCTGAAGCTGTGATGATGTTTGTTACTCACTGCCCAGACCCTCACCTCTCTCTGTCTTTCAAAAGCAAGCCCGCCAGTAAATGGTCAGCATCTGAGGTCCAGGAGCGCTTGGATGACCATCAAAGGGACTTGAGACGTAGGCCCTCAGTGTGTCAGCACTCTCCTTCTACTCACAGTCCCAGCTATGTGGCGTTCACTCAGTCCACTGCCCAGTTTGACAACTCTTATGTTCAGCCAGAGGCAACATTTCACCCTGTGCTTCACCAGCCACCTGCAGCTGTGCCTGTAAATCGTGCAGAGGAGGAGCCAAGTATGCGTGAGGTGGTAAGCATGTTGAATAAGGTCATCACACTGTGCTCTGCTCCCCAGTCAGTGTCACATCGTCGTCAGCCTCAGCAGCGCCAGCAGTTGTCCCAGCCGCCAGTGTCCTCTCCTTGCCGGGTATGTAGCAGCACTGACCACTCCACCTTCAGTCACTGCAGGCTACTAAAACTCTGTCGTGACTGCCTCCAACCTGGCCACTTCAAGTCTTCTTGTCCAAGTGTCACTCGTCCAGCTGCAGCCTCCGCACAGCTCGGCCGTGTGCCGTTAAACTAGAGCACCCGCGCTGTGAGAGGGCAAGCGTGGGTTGTGATACAGCCCTCACCGACCCAGATCTACTTACCATCTACAGTGACAACTGTCAGCTTTTGCCATCAGGACAGGTGCCAATTCTCATCAGTTCACAGAAACTTGAGGGGTCAAGCGAACTGTTTTATACGCCTGTGCTAGTAAGTGGCAAGGTCACCTTGAGAGGTATGTTGGACTCTGGGTCCATGTCTTGTACACTAAGTGAAGAGGCAGAGAAGAAACTTCGGTCTGCTGGTGTTCTGCCCAGTGCTCAGTTAATCCCTGATAATGTCGTGCTTGTAGGCTGTGGCGGCTTAACAACCTACCCAAAGTGTTTCTATGACCTTGAAATTGAAGTGTATAAGACAAAGTTTGTTGTACCCGCTCTAGTTGTACCAGGCCAGCGAGATGATTTCATAATTGGCACTAACGTGATTAAGTCTGTCCTACAAACCATGAGAAATGAAAAGGAATACTGGAAGCTGATTTCCTCTAAGAGTAGTGACCCTGCATGTGAGGATTTCTTAGAGCTGCTGAGCTGTGTGTCACGGTGGAAAGGCCCAGATGAGCACGACAAAGTCGGAACAGTTAAGCTGGTGCATAGCGTTACGCTCCTCCCGAAGCAAGAACACCTGGTATGGGGAAAGCTTCCTAGTGATGTTCCTGTGTCTCCAGGTTGCACAGTCATTGTTGAACCCACCTCTGCTCGCTCCGCTCCGAAGAATATCTTGGTAGGGAAACTTGTCACTGCTATGTGGGGTGATCGCTGGGTCCCGATGAAGATTCTTAATCCAACACTGAAACCAGTTACTCTGCGGCGCAATGCTAAAATAGCCGATGTATCACCATGTCTAGCAATGGAAGATCTGAACATCACGCAGGCACAGTGTCAGACACAGAATGCAAGCCCCAGCCCAGAGTTATATAGTAGCACGCCCACTGACGTCGTCCAGGCATTGAAAGCTGCCGGTCTGGGTGATATCGACCTGGATGGCTGTGAAGTTTCTCCTGCTGAAAGAGCCAGGCTGGCAAACCTGCTGTTGGAGTACAGTGACATCTTTTCAAAAGACTCCCTTGACTGTGGAGAGGCCAGAGGATTTGTACACCGGATTCATCTTTCGGATGATCGTCCCTTCCGGCTTTCCTATCGACGAGTCCCGCCAGCGCACTATCACAAGCTCAGGCAGGTTCTGAATGAGATGGAGGAGCGTGAAATCATCAGAAAATCAGTGAGTGACTATGCCTCCCCATTGGTCATGGTATGGAAAAAGAATGGGGACCTGCGTATCTGTACAGACTTCAGGTGGTTAAACGCTCGGACCATTAAAGATGCTCACCCACTCCCCCATCAGTCTGACTGTCTTGCTGCGCTTGGGGGCAATGCTGTTTTCAGCACCATGGACTTGACGTCAGGGTTTTATAATGTCCCACTGCATGAGGCTGATAAGAGGTTTACTGCTTTTACCACACCAATTGGCTTGTATGAGTATAACCGTTTACCTCAAGGCCTGTGTAACAGCCCAGCATCCTTTATGAGGATGATGCTCAGTATCTTTGGGGACCTGAATTTTTCCAGCCTTTTGTGTTACCTTGATGATCTGCTTTCTTTTGCGCCGTCTGTTGATGAGGGTCTGGAGCGTCTGAGGACCGTTTTCAACCGGCTGAGGTCCAACAACTTAAAGCTGTCACAGAAGAAGTGTTACTTCCTCAGGCGTTCTGTTAAGTTTCTGGGCCATGTAGTTAACAGTGACGGAGTGTCAGTAGATCAGGACAAGGTTGCTGTGATGTCATCCTTCATGAAGTCAGATCTTATGGAGTCAGATGGCTGCACACCATCCCAGAAGAGGATACGGTCGTTTCTGGGCATGGCCTTGTATTATCAGCACTTCATCCCAGGCTGTTCCTCCATTGCAAAACCTCTGTTTGCTTTGACTGCAGGCTCTAAGCGTAGGGGCAAAGCGGGGAAAAATGGGAATGGTGGCACATTCCGTAAGCTGACACCACAGGACTGGACAGCTGCTTGCGATAAAGCCTTTGCTGAGCTGAAGACTGCGTTGGTCAGTTGTGTAGCCCTTGCCCATCCAGACTTCGACAAGCCTTTTATCCTCTCCACCGATGCTTCTCTTCATGGCTTAGGCGCTGTTCTCTCCCAAGTCCAAGATGGTGATGACAGAGCGAGGCCTGTAGCATTTGCAAGTAAGTCACTCAGCCGCAGCCAGGCCAACTACCCTGCACACAGACTAGAATTTTTGGCGCTGAAGTGGGCAGTGTGTGATAAGTTTAGTCATTGGCTCAAGGGCAACCAGTTCACTGTGTGGACAGATAACAATCCCCTCACATACATCATGACAAAGCCAAAGCTGGACGCCTGTGAGCAGCGCTGGGTGGCGAAGCTGGCTCCTTATAATTTCAAGATCAAGCATGTCCCAGGCAAGTTGAATGTTGCTGCTGATGCACTGAGTAGAGACCCCTTTGTCAAGCCGCTGGGCCAGCGTCTGCTTTCTGAGCCATACAGAGAACTGCTTAAGTGTGCGATTGATGTTGATGACGGATTCGTGCAAGATGTTTTTCGTTTGACGAGCCAGCCACAAATGCTCACCGGTATGACTGGGTCTGCAGCCAGCTCTGATGTGTCCGTCTCCGAGGATGAGGTGTTGATGCTACTTGATAGCCACAGTGACTGGGGGTCTGCTGCTCGTCTCAGGGCCATGTCTGTGGTGGACCACCTGTTTGATGTTGTTCCTGTCGGCCAACCTGCTCTGCCCGCCATGTCATTACAAGAGCTGCAGTCCCACCAGCGACGTGACCCTTCCATCGCGCCTGTGCTGCTATATGTGGAGAGGAAACGGAGGCCATCTTTCCGTGAGCGCTGCAAGGAAAGCCAGTCAACTCTACAGCTCCTAAGACACTGGGACAAGCTCACCCTGCAGAATGGTGTCCTGTACAGAGTTTGTAAAGATCCCCTGACGAACCACAAACGCTTTCAGTATGTCGTGCCTGAACAACTGAGATGCGAAGCTCTGGCTGGAGTCCATGATCACGCTGGTCATCAAGGTCAAGCACGCACACTCTGTCTTGCCCGTCAGCGGTTCTTCTGGCCTGACATGGAGAGGGAGGTCCGTGATTACGTCAAAAACTGTGGCAGATGTGTGCTGAGCAAGACACCTGAGCCCGCTGCCCGAGCCCCGCTGGAGAGCATAAAGACCACCGCTCCACTGGAACTAGTCTGCATCGACTTCTGGTCTGCAGAAGATCACAACAACAAGTCTGTAGATGTTCTTGTAATTACAGACCATTTCACAAAGCTGGCCCACGCGTTTCCTTGTCGAGACCAGACAGCAAAGAAAGTAGCTAGGACGCTGTGGGACAAGTTTTTTTGTGTTTATGGTTTCCCTGAGCGCATCCACTCTGACCAGGGAACAAGCTTCGAGAGCGATCTGATTACAGAACTTCTGGAACTTGCAGGCGTCTCTAAATCTCATACCACCCCGTATCATCCTATGGGAAATGGTGAGACTGAGAGATTCAACAGGACTCTGGGTAGCATGCTCCGCTCCTTGCCTCCTCGACAGAAACACAAGTGGCCTCAAATGGTCCAGACGATGACGTTTGTTTACAACTGCACAGCACATGAGACCACTGGCTTCGCTCCCTTCTACCTGATGTTTGGCCGTGTCCCAAGGCTGCCAGTGGACTTGATGTTTCGCAGTGTTCTGTTAGACGACACAGTGTGTGACTACAGTGCCTTTGTAGATTCCCTGTTGAAAGACCTCCAGTCTGCCATGTCTGTTGCACAGAGACACACAGAGTCAGAACAGAAACACCAGGCGACCCAGTACAACAAGAGGGCTAAGGGTCAGTCATTATCAGTAGGAGACAGAGTGCTGGTGGCGAACAAGGCCTGCCGCGGCAAACGTAAGCTCGCAGACAGGTGGGGAGACACCATCTTCACAGTTGTTGCTACCAAGCCAGCGCTCCATGTTTACAGGATTCGTGACAGCAATGGGAATGAGAAAGTGGTGCACCGGAATCTGCTGTTGGGGGTCAACTTCCTACCACTGGATGAGAAGCTGGATGGAAGCTTCACGGATGATGATGAGGTGGATGTTCATTCTACTCGGGATGGTTCCCACCCTGTGCGTGCAGCTCTCAGTGATACCATTTCTGTCTCCCCCTCGGATGACGCTGTCTCTTCCCTGGATGCAGTGGTAGGAGACCGTACGTCATCATGGGTCTCGCAACACTCAGGTGCCCCAGAAGAGCTCCCAGAAAATGTGACCGAAGATCCTCCGGTGGTCGTCACTCGCTCTGAGTCTCCCCTTGAACATGGTCATACTGACGCATCTAGTAGTCAGACACACAGTTTATCTCCGCGTTCGCACAGTCCTGTTTCACACACACATGCAGCACATTCTTCACACGCACCAGAAGCACCTCACACTTCTAGATTTGGTCGAGTTATTAGGCCATTGTGTAGGTTAATTGAGTCTATGGTTTAACTCTAGTCTGTCCTTAACGGTGACGTGCCAGGGAGACATGTCATCCATGTTTGAAAGAGTTTGATTTTCTTGTTCTTCTCATTGACCCAGGTTCTTAGAGGGTCGTAAGTTAGTGAAGTCCTCCTATATTTTTTTTTTCCATTTTGGTGTATTTCCCATGTCTGTATGGGCAGTAGGCCTTAGTTATGGGGTGTAAATGGCATCCCTGTTTCCTGTAAAGAATACTGAGACTTGATCAACCTTGGTTTCTTTTAGCCTAATTGGAAAGGCAGCTTTTAGTGCTGGAAAGTTTCTAATGGCCTGTATACAGAATGGATGTGTGTAGATCTTTGTGCAATTCTAGGGGGGTGAATGTAACAGGTTATAGTACTTCCATTATAATTGCACAAGATCTCTGTGTACATTTGGTTGCATACACTGACAGTGAGTATCCTGATAGTAAGCCCCTCCTCTAGCTCCCCTTGTCGGACCGGACTTCCCCTTCCTCCTTCCTGTCTTACATTTGTATGGAAGAGGTAGGTTTGATTCGTTTTAGCCCAAGGTCAATCCAGTTATTATTTATGTTAATATATGTCATCCATTAGTTTCTTTTATCAGGTTTCATTTACAATCAATATATGTGTATTATTGTTGGGTTCTTTTTGTTGACTAAAGTCTAATTCTGTATTATTTATGTTTTGTGTCACGACATGGATGCTAGTTTTGCTGAGTGCTAGCTGTGACGCTGTTTGGAGGACTCACTGTATTTCATGTTGTCAACAGGTGCGCCATAATTATTATTTCTATTTTAAACATATGTATATCTCTTTTGCCTGTCTTACATTTGTATGGAAGAGTTTTGCTGAGTGCTAGCTGTGACGCTGTTTGGAGGACTCACTGTATTTCATGTTGTCAACAGAAAATAAACAGCAGCAAGTGAATGTTTGGGTCGTCACCTTTAATATAAAAACAAAACACAACGCAGAAGTTTCTCCCCGTTACACAAATAACAAGTGACATCCCCCTACAGGCGATAATAGGGAACAATGCCTTACCTAAGCTTTTGAATAACACTAACCCGTGGATAGAGACCCCGCTAAAAATTTGGTTTAAGATAGTCAGAGAGAATCAAACTAAAGAGCCCTATCGACTTCTGCAATGGATTGCCTATGATCAGGACTTTACTCCTAATAAAACAGACACCAGATTTAAAAAGTGGAAGGAGAAAGGGCTGATAAAATATTACGATTTTTTTAAAGGGCAAATCTTAAGAAGTTTTGAAGATTTGAAAAAACAAGGCCTAATAAATCAAGACCTTTACAGGTTCTTCCAGCTTAGACACCACATAAACAATATACTTAAAAAGGACGTTTTGGAAAGGGCCCAGTCAGGTGTTCTGAAGGTCTTCTTAATGGCATATAAAGGGATCCCAGGGATCAGATACATTTCTAAAATATACCAAGGTCTTCAAGACTTAAAAGGAGACAACACATCTTATATAAAAGAGAGATGGGAAAAAGAGGGGAATTTCACTTTACAACTGGAAATATGGGAAAAGCTAAATAAACAGCAATGGAAAAGTACCTCATCCCTGCAGTGGAGAGAATTTGGATGGAAAAACTTGGTAAGATTTTTCAGAACACCTGCACAAAACAAATTTACCCATAAGGGATTGAACTGTTGGCGCTTGTGTGGTGAAAAGACTGCAAATCATTTTCATGTGTTTTGGTCATGCCCAGTTATCCACCAATATTGGACCAATGTACAGACAATATTGGGGAAAATATTCAAAATAACAGTTCCCTTTTCTTTTGTAACTTTGTATTTGGGTTTACTACCGGACTCACTGGAAAGACGAGGAGAAAAATACTTATTCAATGTTTTAATATTGGCAAGCAAAAAAGCTCTAACTAAAAAATGGATGTTGAAGGACTGTCCTACACCTGAAGATTGGATTAACGTGATCCAAGACATTTACTCGATGGAAAAGTTGACATTCGCACTGAGACAGGACATGGATGGGTTCATGAACTTTTGGCAACCCTGGATCGCATATGTGTCTTCCATTAGATCTAATCTTTGACAAATACCATTTCAATAATGGTTCCGCTCTTTGTTCCAACGCTACTCAGATGCTCTTTTACCTTTATTTACTTACTTTTTCTTTTTGTTTGTTTTTTGCTTGTTTGTTTGTTTGTTTTTGTTTTTTGTTTTTTTTCTCTTTAATTTCACTTTTTCTTTCACTTTAAAAAAAAGGGGTGTTGTAAGAATTAATCTTCCAATGTTGTCAGATATCAGAAAATAAGGGAACATGTGATGAAAATGTAAACAATGCATTGCTGTAACGACCTGTATACCCTTTACAAAAACTTAAATAAAAAAAAAAAAGTGCAAGAGATAACATTTTCATGAAAACAAAGATTTAAAAAAAAATAAATAAATAAACAAAGTGTTTAGAAATGTGCACAATGTACTAAGTCTTAATGCTCCTCTAAAAATTAGTATATTGATGAAAAAATATTTTATAATTTTTGGCGGGTCGACAATAATGTAAATATTTACATCCAGCAGCTGGGGGAAGATAAACACAGAAGTCCAGTGAGGATGTTACAGCCAATAGCATCGCTAGCTTGATGTTACCTGTCACCATCTCGTTTTGGGTTGTTGGGTTGCCAGGTAGTGAATTATTCAGCTAAATATATGAGTCTCAAGGCAGACGTCAATTTACCAATCATTCTCAAGTATGGCGCGACAAAGGAGCAGGATAAATATGGGCTCTGCTTTTGATGGCTAATGTCTGCTGAAGTTTTTTTGTTTTAAATTATCAGCTTTGACATGCATCTGCTCAGTCTTATAATTTGGTGTACAGTGAAAAAAGTTATAGCTGTGGAGAGCGTGAAATAAAGAGGCTGAATGATTTCTCAATTCAGGTTTATTGACGATCTCACATCTCCAGCTTCATCTCAACAGAATAAGAGACCGAACTCCCCCAAACCCCCACTTTTATACCTGTGACATCAAAGACAGAATCACATTGTCATCACATCCCCCCAAGTCCCTTCGTCCTCCATCTGACCCCAGGAGGTCAGGAAGTCCTCTCAGAGTCCTCGCCAAAGGCACCTCCACCTCCTGCTGTAATCCCCAGGAGGTCCAGACACATTGTTTCTTCAAAGACGTGAGGTCACAGAATACATATGTAATTCTAAGCATCTCACTCCTGTGCTATACATATGCAGTCAAAATATGTTCGCCACATCACCCCCCCCAAACGTCGAAGAATGAAACAATGCAGCATAATCCACACCACATGATAAAACCACACATTAGTCCACATGCCGTCTGGGCTTCAAGCGTCTCCCAAACTTGCTGTAAGCGGGCTTCGCAGCCCCTGTGGCACCATCTTGCAGTGAATCTGCCAACTGAGGATGAGAATCGTTATTTGATCCCTGCGGGGGCTCCAGGACATGCTTCCTGGGGGGTCTGCCATGTCGACGAGCCCTCGTCACTCGTACAGACTCGTCGTTCATCACAAAAGCAGGCTTTAGTCTGTCTATACTGATTGTTTCCCTTCTGTCCCCCAAATCTAGCACAAAATGCTTGTCACCTGTTTCCAGCACTCTATATGGGCCATCGTAAGCTGGGCGCAGGGCTGGGCGCAGAGCCTCGTGCTGGACAAAAACAAATTCGGCATTTTTTAAAGATTCGGGAACAAAAACACGTGGAAAAGTGTGATGAACGGGGCCCGGAAGCATGTCCGCTCCCGTGCCGATCAATGACCACTGAGCCGGGGGACGCCCCGGCGTCGGATGGTCTGGCAGAAACTCACCTGGCAGCTGGAGAGGCTGCGTGAAAACCAACTCCGCTGGGGAGGCCTTTAAGTCCTCTTTAGGCACAGAACGCAACCCCAATAAAACCCATGGTAGTCTGTTTACCCAATTTGCATCCGTAAGCGACGCTCTGAGGGCTGCCTTCAATGATCTATGAAAACGCTCGCATAAACCATTAGCCTGGGGGTGGTAAGCGGTAGTGCGGTGAATTGTCGCGCCTAAGCTGTGGGCCATCGCTGACCAAAGTTCAGATACAAATTGAGATCCCCTGTCGGACGTAATATCCGACGGAACCCCGAAACGCGCTATCCAAGCCGTTAAAAACGCGCGGGCCACTTCTGCAGCCGTGGTGGATGCCAGTGGGACCACTTCCGGCCAACGCGTGGTTCGGTCCACCATTGTCAAAAGATGTGTGAACCCCTGCGACGACGGTAGGGGGCCCACGAGGTCGACATGTACATGATCAAATCTCTTGGCCAGGATGTGAAACGGCTCTAAAGGGGCTTTTGTGTGCTTGTGAATTTTGGCCCGCTGGCAAGCCATACAGGCTCTTGCCCACTCTTTGACATGCTTGCGCAGGCTCGGCCAAACAAACTTTTCTGCCACCATTTTCACAAACGCGCGCACCCCAGGGTGTGCCAGGGAGTGAATCGAGTCAAAAACGCGGCGGCGCCAAGTGGCCGGCACTACCGGACGTGGTCGCCCGGTAGAGACATCGCAGATTAGGGGGGGGCATACCATTGTGCAAGTTCCTGCTCTCCAGCCTTAACCCTGTTGGTCCAGACTGGAGTGCGCACACGTCCGCATCTCTACCCTGATCCACTGCCATGGCCGCATAATCTATCCCCACGTGGACTGGGGCCGCGTGCGCTTCCGCCCTGCTATTTTGCTCTGCGGCTGCGGTAGTATAATCTACCTCTGCGCGGACTGGTGCTGTTACTGTGCGGGAGAGGCAGTCTGCCACTACATTGAGTTTACCCGCTACATGTTGAATATCAGTAGTAAATTCCGAAACTGTGGCCAGCTGCCTCTGCTGCCGGCCCGACCAAGGTTCCAAAATTTTGGCCATCGCAAAAGTGAGCAGTTTGTGGTCGACAAACACGGTGAAACACCGACCTTCTAGCCAGAATTGGAAGTGGCGAATGGCTAAGTGGAGCGCTAACAGCTCCCTGTCAAACGCGCTGTATTTACGCTCGGCCCCGCGCAAGGATCTGCTTAAAAAGGCCAGCGGCTGCCAAACCCCGGCAACGTGCTGCTCCACAACCGCTCCTATGGCCAAATCTGACGCATCTGTGGTGAGCGCTAAGCGGGCCGTTGGGTCTGGGTGAGCTAACAACGTAGCGTCTGCGAGGGCTTTTTTTTACCTCCGCGAATGCGCGCTCCCGCTCCGGGGACCATTCGATTGCATTGGAGGGTTTTTGCTTTTTAAGCGCGGCATATAGTGGTTGCATGAGCTGCGCTGCATGGGGGAGGAAGCGGTTATAAAAATTCACCATTCCCAAAAATTCCTGTAGCACCTTGACAGTTTGTGGCTGGGGAAAATCTGCCACCGCGCGCACTTTGTCCGGTAGCAGAACCGCCCCTTCTGGGGAGACGCGGTGCCCCAAAAAATCGATCTGCGCCACCCCGAACTGGCAGTTAGCTGGATTGATTATTAACCCGTGCTCTCCCAACCTCCGAAAAACTGTTGTGAGGTGTTTTTCGTGTTCCTCTTCGGATGTGCTGGCGACCAAAATGTCATCCAGGTAGACGAACACAAAAGGGAGATCGTGTAACACGGCATCCATCATGCGTTGGAAGGTTTGCGTGGCGCCTTTGAGGCCAAATGGCATGCGTAAAAACTCAAAAAGTCCAAACGGGGTTATCACCGCTGTTTTGGGAATGTCCTCAGCACGGACTGGGACTTGATGATAGCCGCGGACCAAGTGTATTTTAGAAAAAAACGCGCGCTCCTGCCAGGTGTACTGAAAAATCTTGAATATGTGGGATTGGGTAGCGGTCATGCGCTGTAGCGTTGTTTAACCTGCGGAAGTCACCGCAAGGTCGCCACGAGCCGTCGGCTTTAGGGACCATATGCAGTGGGGAAGCCCATGGGCTGTTTGAACGGCAGACAATGCCCAACCTTTCCAGGTTGGCAAACTCCTCGCGCGCTATGGACAGTTTAGCTGCATCCAAGCGCCGAGCTTTCGCAAAGACGGGGGGGCCAGTGGTAGTTATAAAGTGCTCCACCCCGTGTTTCGCCACTGTTGCAGAAAAGGTGGGAACTGTGAGTGCTGGAAACTGTGCGAGGAGCGTGTGAAACTTACCGCCTGCTGTGGCGACGTTGGTCTGTGCTGGTGGCGGGGACACTCAAGCTGCACAAGGAATGGAGTAAAAAGAGAGTGCATTAACCAGACGTCTATTAGCAGGATCAACTAACAACCCATGTGAGCACAGAAAATCAGCACCTAACATGTTGAAACTCACCGCCGCTATAATAAAAGTCCATTCATAAGTGCGGCCGTGCAAGGACAGAAGCAGCGTCCTTTCGCCAAAGGTCTTAATGCTCGAGCCGTTCGCCGCTGTTGCTCCGTCACCACGGGGGCCTGTCAGCCGGTCAGCATAGGTTGGGGTGATGAAACTCACTTGGGCGCCCGTGTCCACGAGGAAGTGCCGCCCAGAGCGCGCATCCGTGAGGTAGAGCAGCTTGTTTCACTCGCCGAGGGCCGATGCTGCTAACGACTCCCGGTCCTGGCGTTTCCCGAGCTCTTGAACTGGCACGGCGGTACACACCTACGCGCCCTTTCTGCAAAACGCCGATGGTAAAAGCAGAGGTCGTCTCCTCCGCTGGGTCAGGACCTCGCTGCTGCCATTGTTGGTGGGATCGATTCCGCCGCCTCTGGCCCACCGCTGCTCCCGGCCGCTGCGCCGAGGTCTGCCGCTGCTGCGATGGCCGCCTGCTCCTCGCAGGAGTCGAGGATCCGCTGCGCTTCTCAGGCCAGCGCGCGGAAGTCCCGCTGGGTCACGAAATGAGTGCCTGTCAGGGTCGCCCTCGTCTGCGATGGAAGGGTCCTCAGGAAGATGTGCTTGAAGAGGAAATCATCGTTGTCTGTGCCTCTCAGCTGTAGCATGTCTTCCATCAGGTCGACTGGTCTGCGTCCTCCCAAGTCGTGCAGAGCTAGGAGCCTCCTAGGAGCCTCCTAGCTCTCTCCTCGGCTGAGGGCGTGAAACACTGGATGAGGGCAGCCTTCAGCTCGCTGTATTTGTCGCCAGCGGGCGGTTGCTGCACCAGGCTCCGCACGTATCGAGCTGTGCGGTTGTCGAGCTTGGCGATGACGTGGTAGAATTTTGTGTCATCTGCCGTTATTCCCCCGAGTGCGAACTGGGCTTCGGCCTGGAGGAACCACGAGTCTGGGTTGTCCTGCCAGAACTCTGGTAGCTTGACCGAGACCGCGCTTGCTCGAGCGGTCCCTGACGAGTCTGGCTCGGGGGAACTGTCTCCGGCCATTACACGTTTTGGGTCACCAATGTGGAGAGCGTGAAATAAAGAGGCTGAATGATTTCTCAATTCAGGTTTATTGACGATCTCACATCTCCAGCTTCATCTCAACAGAATAAGAGACCGAACTCCCCCAAACCCCCACTTTTATACCTGGGACATCAAAGACAGAATCACATTGTCATCACATCCCCCCAATTCCCTTCGTCCTCCATCTGACCCCAGGAGGTCAGGAAGTCCTCTCAGAGTCCTCGCCAAAGGCACCTCCACCTCCTGCTGTAATCCCCAGGAGGTCCAGACACATTGTTCCTTCAAAGACGTGAGGTCACAGAATACATATGTAATTCTAAGCATCTCACTCCTGTGCTATACATATGCAGTCAAAATATGTTCGCCACAATAGCTGTTTATTGTTGTTACAGTTTAAGATAATAATGTAAAACTTTATTGATCACCATGGTGGAAATTGAGGTTAAAATAGTTCAAGTTCTAATAGTAGAATACGCAGGTATTAATAAATTATAACAACATAAATAAACAGGTTTATTTTCTTACTGACTAATGTTACTACAAAGCATTAGCCACGGGATTTCTTGGGTGCTTGAAGTAGCTGTAATTATGTATATGTAGAAATTTATGTCAGATTTTTGACTATCAAGTAATAAACCACAACATTTTTTCACCCTCTGTGAGGACTTCCTCCATCATGAGGTGAATAAGAACAGACTGGTGTTTGGACAATTCCATCATGATACAGCAGAGAAGAGCTCCACCAAACAGTGATGGAGAGAGGGTCAACAGCTTCTTAAGCCCTCACTCATGTGATGGACCAGTGGAGGTTAAGGACAGAACATCAATATGTGACCTTTAGGTGAGTATGATGCAAAGTTTTACATGTAAAAAGTCACATAAAGGACTATGAATTTGACTGTGTTCTCATAAATCAACATTTAAAAACCACATTCTGATGATGTCATTAGAAACTTCTCCTCCACCCCACTTGTGTATGAGGTCTGGACTCCATTAGCAGCTCAGGACAACAACCACCCGAAGGACTATCCAGTAAGGAAGACAGTCGGTGGCACACCAATGTAAGTGATAGAAAAATTTCATATTTGTCTTATATTTGTGATTTGTTTTGTCTCAGAGTCTGCCTCAGAGTCTGTGTAAAAGTGTCAAGGATGCAACTGCGCTAGTTATCATCTTGTTTTTACTCCATTCTGTGTGGCTCCCGTGTGACTGGTACTGAGTGAGAGTCATGGTTCCTGAGAAAAAGATAATCTGTACACCAAGTTTTAACCAGATGTACTGGACCAATCATGATGGACAATTTGCCCCTCCACCTCTCAGATAACAGAGGGCTTAAAGAACTGAGTGATGTGTGTTTGAGTCAGAATGGTGTGTGAATAGGCTCTGAGACTATTTTTGTATTGTTCTCCACTGGCCAGTGTAATAAAATTTGCTGAAACTCTGATCCCGCCTGGTTTTTGACTGAAGGTTTGGAAGAATTTTTCTAACATACTTGGCACCTGAATCACAGGAACTCCAAATATCTCTCCTTGGACTTCCGGCGGCTCTGGACCACAGACAGCTGTGCACGGCCGTGGAGAAAACCCTTCCCCGTGTCCCCAGTGGGTCAGCTTTGTGAAAGTGAGGCACGGTCCTGAGATGCAGGAAGCTGGAGAGTGACGGAGCTAACCCACAGGCGGATCACAGTGAGTAAATTTAATTGTTGATGACGCCCGGTTACAGTCCGCAGTCGGTCTGAGAATACGCATAAAGGAGTTGTAAGCCAAGCATTTGATACCGCAAAGTCTAAATCGGGTTCTAGACAAGGTAGAGGCTTCTTGGTCCTGGTTCGAAGCTGCAACAGGAATGTACATTTCCACTGCGTTAAGTGGACCAATAAAGTGCGTGCGGGGGCATAGATTAAAATCAATGCAAGATCTTTTTAATATCACAAGTGAGCATAGATTAAGAAAAAATATAAATGCAAGATCTTCTTTACATCACAAGTGAGCATCGATAAAGTGAGGGATAACCTTAAAATAAAGGTAAAATAGCGCTAATATAATAAGGATAAACCCTAATGTAATAATAAGAACCAAAATACCTTAAGGTATAATTTAAAACAGGTCTAAAATAAAGAAAATAACTCTTTAAAAAACATATACACAATAAAATAACCCCAAATTATAATAAAATAAAATAAGTACATCAAATAAATAACTGCAGTTTGTTTGTCCAGTTGTTGCGTGCTTGTTTGTGTGTTCTTAATGTTTCACGGTTTACTTTAGTGAAAGAGGGAACAAAAAAAAAAGGAGTAACTGTTGCAGCAGAGGGACAGATCCCGAGAACGCGGAAGTCAGACAGCGAGGCAGGAATCGAGGTCTGTTGTCTTGTTGTTGTGTAGGGCAAGAAGATGGGAATGAAATTTTTGTGTTGTCAGGTGATGGTAAATTTATGCATAGGAAGGACAGAAGTACCACGAGATTTTTGGCCAAATGGAGAAAGAGGTTTAAATTTACAGGCAGGCTGAGGGTAGCTGACTGTGAAGGTCTTGTAGATGATATAAAGCAGGCAGCTGATGGCAGCAGGTGAAAGCAAGAGAAAAATGGTCTGAAAGAGGCAGAGAAGTGGCTTGAGACAGTGAGAAAATGACAGACTGACTTAGAGCTTGTGACGGTAAAGAACAAAATTTAGGACTCTCAACATTCTGACAATGGTAAGAAAGGAGACTAGTCTAACCTATGTTCTATCTCCTCCACTCTTCGAGTGGATGAGAACGATGAAATGCTGCTGGGTCGTGCTCCTCCCCCTACCCCTCCTCTGCTGTATCCTGACCTCACCAACATGGCAGCAAACATGTCCTCAACCAAAGAGTCTCCTCCTCCTCCTCCTCCTCCTCCCACTGACGTCAGACCAAAAGTCAAGAAAGACAAGGACTGGGGTACCAGAGAACAGCCACACAGGGACGCCAAAGAGTTAAGTAAATACACATCATCTTACCACACACTTCCACACTCTCCCACAATTCGACCTATTAAACCTGAGAATTATGATGTATATGCTGTCACTGAACAGTACCCTATGACTGAACTTTCAAAGCCAGCTTATGCAGGGCCATCTGGGCATGATGAGGCCAACCCACAGGCCCTGCAGTTCCAACCCACAATCTTAGTCTACAGGCCATGGACTGATGCTGATTTTTTCAGAGGCAGTTAAAGAAATCCCACATCCAAAAGATAAACCCACACAGTTTTTTGAAGGGATGGCAAACCTCCTCGACAGCTTCAAACTAAATGGTCATGAGACAGAACGTGCTTACAGAAAAGTTTTAAAAGTTGATTGGTGTGCTGTGCCGGGTGATTGGAGCTCAAAAGACACCACAGGTAATGTTTTACCTCCAACAAAGGCAGAGTTACAACAACGGGTAAAACAATTAAGTGACCACATTGGGAACAAATGGTGAGTGAAGCATGACTGGACCAGAATTCAAAATACAACTCAAAATAAAGGTAAAGATGTGGAAGCTTACAGGAATAGATTGCAAGACATTTTTGATAACCATTCTGGTTAAATTAAGCCTGCTAATGATACAGGTGTAGAACCATATTGGCAGCATTTGAAAAGTGTTTTCTTACAAAACATGCACCAACATTTGGCACACTACATCCACAAACATCTGGTTACATATTGCACTTGTGCATTTGGTGATGTGCTAACATATGCTAAACATGCAGAGTGATTGGAAGAGGAGAAGGTGGAAAAGGAGGAAAAGAAATCAAAGACACGACCAACCCCTGTTTACGTGATTGCTGACCCCACGGGGGGAGCTGAGGCTTCTCCCACCTCTGTCTTTTACCAGGGTCCACCACGTAGGGGAGGAGGACGAGGGCAGAGGAGAGGGTGTGGTCATGGAGCTGCCTACCCACAACCATGGGGGCATGACGTTTGTCACCAATGTGGACAGCAAGGGCACTGGCGGAGGGTTTGCCCCGAGCGCCTGCTGAGTTGGGGAGAGGGAGAGGACCTTGCATCCAGCCGCCACTACAGCATCCATGGGACCACAACATGTGACTAGCCGACCCGAAGCTAAGTACAACACATGACACTGACAATGACAATTATAGAGCAGACATTTTTCATTTACCTGATTTTGATTTGACGCTAACAATGCAGTGTTTGCCTGAAGTGACATTGGAGGTTCAAGGCGTCCCCATAAGGTTTCTCTTTGACACAGGTGCATGCGGATCAGTGATTGCAGGGACAGATGTCGAAGGTTTCACAAAATCAGATCAAACAGTAACTGTCAAATCCGCAAACGGTAAACTAAAAACAAAGCACCTCTCCAAAACTGTAAAGGTAAAACATCCTGTCACAGGTGACATTGCAGAAAGTTCATTTATATCACCACAGCCATGTCCCATTAACCTTTTGGGCAGAGATTTGCTCACAGCTCTCAACATTGCCATAATCCCAACAGAGAACGGTATGAGAGCATCACATTTCCCACATGTGACAGGAGTGAATATATTGCAGAATTTCAGTGTGCCAAGGTACTGTTACTCGCTGTGTTTGGTTTCGGCCAGACCGAGCGCGATGACATCGGACCTGCACATGAAAGCTATGCAATATTTTAAGTCCAAAATCCCCACTACACAGCAGGCCACAGACCAATATCGCTGCAGTATGTATGACAGACATCTGAGTGGCCCAGATCCAAATTATGAAAAAAACATTCCTTGCAAATCCATCCTCCAGACTGGTGATTAAAAATCTGAATTGGTTACCAAGGGGCTATGTGGGAGCATCTGTTGTGTTATATGATGAAGACAACAGACATTTTAAACACTGGGAGGCGCCCCACATCCCACTAATCAAACCCAAACACATACATTGGAAGGATGTCGGACGCTTTGTAACAACAGCGGAGGAACGTAGTCAATCCTGGAGAGAAACTCCTGATCCAAGAGTTCAGTATTCCTCAAAACTGGACACCTACTTACTGCCTTTGAACTGGGTGACCACAGTGCAGAAAGAAGTCCACCTTGATGTTCCCAACTCACCCATGTGATCACTTTTTACATTAACAGAAGGAGAGGAACACTCACTCTCACAAATTCCAAATTCTCCGTGGTTAACAGGAAAGGCAGATGTAGGCTTAATAAAAAATGCAGAATTGGTTAAAATAAATGCTAAATCTCATTATAGGCCTTATCAAAGACAGTATCCTCTACGTCCTGAAGCCCAAAAAGGCATTAAACCGGTCATAGAGGACCTGAAAACAGCAGGTGTCATTATTCCATGCCCAAATTCTCCATGTATCACATCTTTGTTTCCTGTGAAGAAGGCTGGACCGTCCTTTGGATGGCGAATGGATGGCGAAAGACCTTCAGGCGGTAAACAAAGCAGTTATTCCAGGGGCTGTTTCATTCCCAGACCCACACACTTTGTTGAATGACCTATAACCGCAAATAAAGTATTTCAGTGATAGACATCAGCAATGCTTTTTTTCAGCATCCCCATACATCCAGATCATCAGTTTTGGTTTGCATTCACTTTTGAAAACAAGAGGTACACATTCACCAGACTACCACAAGGTTACTGTGAATCACCAACCATTTTTTCACAGACAATGTCAGCAAACTTTAAACATTAAACACAGTTTATTCCTCCTAATGGGAGCCAGTTGCTTCTTTACATTGACGACATTTTGCTGGCATCACCCCATGAAGAAACATGCAAACAAGACACCATTGCCTTACTGAAATTTTTAGAAGAACAAGGTCACAAAGTCAACAAGGAAAAATTACAGTTGTGGATAAAAGAAGTTAAATATTTAGGCTGTGGTCTGTATTAACCATATATTCCATAACCTACATATGTTGAAGCATGTGGAAATGTTTGGTAATTACATATGTAAAGGATTTCACACCTCTGAAAGGACAAAGGGCTCTCACCCGCCGAGTGAAGAACAAAGACGTTCCCGGACGCGGCGGAGGAGACCGGAGGAGACCGGAGGAGCCACCCTCACCCCCTAAGGCGAGGAGAGGAAATACCAAGACAATGGGGGGATTAAGATAATGAGGGATGTCAGCCTTTGTTATGCATGTCTTTTGTTGTGTGCCAGTACAAAGTCAGTGAGCTGGAGACATTCTGTCTCTTTTTCCCTTCTGCCACTCTCTGCACCAGATGAGACTTGTTAGAAGAGCTGAATATTAAAGCTTTGCTTATAAACCAAATCGCCTCTTCATTTCCAAGCTCCTCTACACTGGTGACCTTGACGCGAGTATGGACCGGAGGCGTTCCCCCGCAATCGACTCATCCGTGGCGGCCCAGGCAGACGCCAGCGGCCACGCAGACGGGGGAACAGATGGACAACTGTTCCCCCCGGCAGAAGAGATTGAGAGGGCTCAACCGAGCACCAGCACCGCCGTGAGAGCCGAGGCAGGGCACTCTCACCTGGCGGGCACAGCAGTGATGGTGTGCACGAATGCCGTCACTGTCCAGCTGCCAGACTTCTGGCAAGAAGACCCCGCCTCTTGGTTTCAGCAGGCTGAAGCCCAGTTCACACTGGCGCGCATCACGGCTGATGATACCAAATTTTATCATATCGTCTCCAAACTCGACGCCGCCACTTCGAAGTGTGTGCGGAGCATGATCCGGCGGCCACTGGCCCGGGACAAATACGAGACGCTCAAAGCAACCATCGTGGCGAACTACGTCCCATCAGCGGAAGAGAGAGCCGAGAAGATCCTGGCGGTCTACGGCCACAGAGGGTGCAAACCGAAGGCCCTCATGGAGGATTTGCTACAGTTCAAAGAAGAGGACAATGACAACTTCCTCTTCCAGTTTATTTTCCTCAGCACGCTCCCGCCACACATGAGAGGGACACTCGCCAGCATGAAGTGCAACAACCACCAAGACTTCCGCGTGCGGGCCAATGAAGCTCATCGGCTCGTCAACGCCTGCAAGGAGTGGACACCCACAGCAGCATCCGCAGACCTCAAAGCTGACGCCCCGAGCCACAAGGAACCGCAACCCACGGAGCAGACCCAGCCCACGGTGACAGCGACACGGCCAAGACGTAACAGACAGAGCGACGTCTGTTATTATCACCACCGCTTCGCTGAGAAGGCCCACAAATGCGTTCCCCCCTGCAAATTTGCGATTTCGGGAAAACGCCAAAGCCGAGAGCCGTTAACGGCAGCGGTTCTCGGCGAGAAAAACAAGCTGTTGTATGTGACGGATGGACACACAGGCAAGCGGTTCCTCATCGACACAGGAGCCCAGCTGAGTTTCGTCATGCCCTCCCATGCAGATCGAGCCACGGGCACCCGGGGCAACGGAGCGGTGGCAGCCAACGGCTCTAGCATCGACACGTTCGGCGAAAAGAGCCTGCACCTCCTCATCCACGGCCGCAGCTACAGATGGACATTTGTTGTAGCGGCGGTGAGTTTTAACTTGTTAGGCGCAGATTTTTTGTGTGCACATGGGTTATTAGTGGATCTAGCAAATAGGCGCCTGGTTAATGCACTGTCCTTTGCTTCTATTCCATGCTCAGCCCGGGTTTCTCCACCACCTGTGCAGGCCAACGTCACCACGGCAGGAGGTAAGTTTGAGCAACTCCTCACCCAATTTCCAGCACTCACAATTCCCAAATTCTCAGCCACTGTGGCTAAACACGGGGTTGAACACTTCATTCCCACAGCGGGACCTCCCTTTTTTGCCAAAGCTCGCCGCTTAGACGCGGCCAAGCTCAACATAGCACGGGACGAGTTTACAACTCTTGAAAAATTGTGCATTGTTAGACGCTCGAAGAGCCCCTGGGCCTCACCACTTCACATGGTTCCGAAATCCGACGGTTCTTGGAGACCGTGCGGAGATTACCGCAGATTAAACAACGCTACAGCGCATGACCGTTACCCAATTCCTCACATTCAAGATTTTTCACTACATCTAGCGGGTGCGCGCATTTTTTCAAAAATAGATTTAGTCCGCAGTTATCACCAAGTCCCAGTCCGAGCAGAAGACGTTCCTAAAACAGCGGTAATAACCCCTTTCGGCCTTTTTGAATTCCTGCGAATGCCTTTCGGCCTCAAAGGCGCTGCTCAAATTTTTCAACGAATGATGGACGCGGTCCTACGCGACCTTCCTTTTGTCTTCGTCTACCTCGACGACATGCTGGTAGCCAGCTCGTCTGAGGAAGAACACGAGCAGCACCTCACTACGGTTTTTCAGAGGCTAGAAGAGCACGGGCTGATTATCAATCCAGCCAAATGCAAATTCGGTGTGTCACAAATTGATTTTTTAGGACACGAAGTCTCTCCGAAGTGGGCAGTTCCACTTCCAGACAAAGTTCACGCGATAGAAAGTTTCCCACGGCCACAAACGGTCAAATCGCTACAGGAATTTTTAGGGATGGTTAATTTTTACAACTGCTTCCTCCCCCACGCAACTCAGCTCATGCAGCCTCTATATGACGCGCTCAAAAAAAAGAAAGCTTCCAACGCGGTCGAATGGACCCCGGAGCGCGAACGTGCTTTCGCGGAAGTAAAAAGCGCCCTAGCTAACGCCACATTGTTAGTTCACCCAGATCCCTCGGCCCGCATCACACTAACCACAGATGCTTCAGACCTAGCTATAGGGGCAGTTGTAGAACAACTTGTCAGCGGGGTCTGGCAACCTTTAGCATTCTTTAGCAAATCGCTAAACCAAACTGAACGTAAATACAGCACTTTTGACAGAGAGCTGCTGGCGCTTCATTTATCCATCCGCCACTTCCAGTTCTGGTTAGAAGGGCGGAGTTTCATGGCTTTTGTAGACCATAAACCGCTCACCTTTGCTATGGCTAAAATTTCAGAACCATGGTCAGGCAGGCAACAAAGACAGCTAGCTGCAATTTCAGAGTTCACCACAGACATTCGATACGTGGCAGGCAAACTTAACGTATTAGCGGACTGTCTCTCTCGCGCTGTGACACCGCCAGAGCGCGGGGAGACAGATTATACTGCCTCAGCAGCAGAACTCTTCACTAACGCAGACACATACGCAGCACCTATCCATGCAGGGATAGATTATGCAGCCATGGCAAAGGAACAGAGCAGTGACACGGACGTGCGCGCGCTCCTGTCTGGACCAACAGGGTTAAGGCTGGAGAAAAAGGGTTTACGCGACGGCGTGCCCCCCTAATATGCGATGTTTCAACCGGCCGACCTCGCCCGTTAGTACCAGCTACATGGCGCCGCCGTATTTTCGACGCAATTCACTCTCTCGCACACACAGGTGTGCGCACCTCGGTTAAAATGGTCGCCGAAAAGTTTGTGTGGCCAGGCCTGCGCAAAAACGTAAAAGAATGGGCAAAAACCTGCATTTCTTGTCAACGCGCCAAAATACACAGACACACAAAAGCCCTTCTGGAGCCTTTTCCAATCCCTGCTAGAAGGTTCGACCACGTTCATGTCGACCTCGTGGGGCCACTACCTTCCTCCCACGGTTTCACACACCTGTTAACAATGATAGACCACACCACACGCTGGCCAGAGGCAGTCCCTCTAGCGGCAACCACAGCGGAGGAAGTCGCTCGCGTTTTTTTGACAAACTGGGTGGCACGTTTCGGCATCCCATCAGACATCACGTCCGATAGGGGGCCTCAATTTGTCTCAGAGCTCTGGTCAGCCATGTCCAACTGCTTAGGGGCAACAATTCACCGCACCACCGCTTATCACCCTCAGGCTAATGGGTTATGCGAGCGTTTTCACAGGTCTTTAAAGGCTGCCCTCAGAGCCTCACTAACGGACACAAATTGGGTAAATAAACTTCCCTGGGTTTTATTGGGGTTGCGTGCTGCACCTAAAGAGGATCTAGACGCCTCTCCCGCAGAATTAGTTTTTGCACAACCTCTCAGGCTCCCAGGTGAATTTTTACCAGAGAACCCAGAGCCAGGGTGCCTTCCAGTCCCAAGGTTTTTAGGCAACAACGGACCGACCTCTCTCCCTGGTTCAGCTCATCACTCCTTCCCACGGGTTTTTGTCTCTCAGGCTTTAAAAAACGCTGAGTTTGTTTTTGTTAAGCGTGAAGCTTTAAAACCTACCTTTCGCCCAGCATTTGATGGGCCATTCAGAGTGCTGGAACATGGTGATAAACACTTTGTGCTTGATTTTGGGGACAGAAAAGAAACAGTCAGCATTGACAGACTTAAACCTGCCTTCTTGTTGAAAGACGAGCCTGCACAGTTGGCGAGAGCACCTTGGCAGGGTAGACCCCCCAAGAGAAAAGACTCAGCCTCCCAGCAGGGAACAGTTAACCTCTCTCCTTCCCACACTGCAGATCCCTCTCAAGAAGGTCCCAGCAGGGCGCCTAAACCAACCTACAGCAGTTTTGGGAGAAGATTAAAACCCAGACAGCACAGGGACTGATACAAACCACTCCACAATTTTTCACTAATTGTGCTGCAACAGTTTAGGACTGACTTATGATTTTACTATGCTGTTATAATTACCACTGAACTCTCTTAGGAGTATGGCTGCTAGAAAGTTTCTTCCGTGGCAACAGATGTAACACTTAGTATGTCATAATAACTATCTTAGACTGTGAACTTTCCTGTTGTCTTTTCTTAGTTGTTTGGGGGGCCTGTGGTCTATATTAACCATATATTCCATAACCTACATATGTTGAAGCATGTGGAAATGTTTGGTAATTACATATGTAAAGGACTTCACACCTCTGAAAGGACAAAGGGCTCTCACCCGCCGAGTGAAGAACAAAGACGTTCCCGGACGCGGCGGAGGAGACCGGAGGAGCCACCCTCACCCCCTAAGGCGAGGAGAGGAAATACCAAGACAATGGGGGGATTAAGATAATGAGGGATGTCAGCCTTTGTTATGCATGTCTTTTGTTGTGTACCAGTACAAAGTCAGTGAGCTGGAGACATTCTGTCTCTTTTTCCCTTCTGCCACTCTCTGCACCAGATGAGACTTGTTAGAAGAGCTGAATATTAAAGCTTTGCTTATAAACCAAATCGCCTCTTCATTTCCAAGCTCCTCTACATAGGCCACATTTTGTCAGCAGAAGGCAGACATGTTGATCCAGCTCGCAAACAAGCTATTTTGTCAGCACCAAAACCTGTCATGGGCAGCGACAGCACGCCCCTCCCATCCTGCCTCATCTTCACCAACTCATCACGGCACCTGAGGCAGAAGATGCACCTGCGCCCGCTCATCAGCCAGCGTACAGTACTTAAGGAGGCTCTCTCCGTGCATTCAACGCTGGCTCATCTGGGTATACTGCCCACGTACTGATTTTTTTTAAAAAAAAATTTGATTTTGATTTTGTGTACTTTATTGATCCCCAGAGGGGAAATTGAGGGCATCCACCTGGATGGATGAAGCAGCCACGGTACGGCGCTATCCCTTTACCATTCACACACATATTCACACCTAGGGCCACTTTAGAGTCTCCAATTATCCTAACCTGCATGTTTTTGGCTTGTGGGAGGAAACCGGAGAACTCCCGGGGTAAACCCATGCAGACACGGGGAGAACATGCAAACTTCACACAGATCACTGTTGGTCAGGGGCTGGTATCGAACCAGGGATCCCATGACCAAAGGTGAGTTGCTGTGCTGCCACAGTGCTAACCACTGCTCCACCTGGTGGTGGGAGCTCGGGGTACTGTGAACCCCGAACTCTGCCCCCAGGAGTCAGACAAGACAAATCACAACTTTGATGAGACGAAGGAACTTGCACTTGCCTGTCTCCCGGAGGGAGGATGGTGCCTGCAGTAGGGGACGTTGCTCCTCCCTTTCCCCGCCGGATGGTGACAGAGGGCCCCCTGGAAGGACGAGGGGGAGCTGCTCGCGATGGATCAGGGACGGGGCTCGCCGAAGCAGGACTCTCGGCACACACAGCAGCCAGGGAGGGCGTCAAGGAGGAGGGGGCAACAGCCGAGACGAACCAGGCACGGAGCACTGACGGAACAGCAGGAGAGGATGGCCCAGGGGGAGAGGCTGCGGGGATTCCCTCCTGGCGAGACGCCGAAGAGGCAGCTGACTGTGCAGTAGAATCTTTCTGGCGGCCCGGAACAGGATCCAGACGGGGTTCTTGCTGAGGTTGACCTTGGCCGTGGCTCCGACATCTTTGACAGGCCCCGGATGGTACGAACTCCTGGACTGGATCAAGGACAGGAATGGGATCCTAAAGCGAGAAGCGGGGATGCCTCCTCCTCTGCTTCTTGCCGTAGTCCTCCTTCACCGTACGGAGTATCTCGTGCTGTGCAGCGATGTCATCCCTCCTCGCGCTGACTTCAGGGTGGTCGGCGTAGCTGGGAAGATGATTTAAGATGTCTTCAGCGCAGTCCAGGTACCAGCGTACGTCGCTGTGATAGTCGAGGAGAGAAGCGGAGATGAGCGTCTCATCTACATATTCCAGGGCGTCCGCCAACTCGTAGCTCAGACTCCGAGCACGGCCCCTCCACGATGGCATTCTCTCAGTACGCAGTACCCAGACAGGAAAGAGCAAATGTCCACTTACAGTGGGGTAAAAAAGTATTTAGTCAGTCACCAATTGTGCAAGTTCTCCCACTTAAAAGATGAGAGAGGTCTCCAATTTTCATCATAGGTATACCTCAACTATGAGAGACAAAATGAGAAAAAAAAATCCAGAAAATCACATTGAAGGATTTTTAATGAACTAATTGGTAAATTCCTCGGTAAAATAAGTATTTGGTCAATAACAAAAGTTTATCTCAGTACTTTGTTATATACCTTTCGCTGGCAATGACAGAGGTCAAACGTTTTCTGTAAGTCTTCACAAGGTTTTCACACACTGTTGCTGGTAGTTTGGCCCATTCTTCCATGCAGATCTCTTCTAGAGCAGTGATGTTTTGGGGCTGTCGCTGGGCAACACGGACTTTCAACTCCCTCCAAAGATTTTCTATGGGGTTGAGATCTGGAGACTGGCTAGGCCACTCCAGGACCTTGAAATTCTTCTTACGAAGCCACTCCCTCGTTGCCCGGGTGGTGTGTTTGGGATCATTGTCATGCAGAAAGATCCAGCCACATTTCATCTTCAATGCCCTTGCTGATGGAAGGAAGTTTTCACTCAAAATCTCACGATACATGGCCCCATTCATTCTTTCCTTTACACGGATCAGTCGTCCTGGTCCCTTTGCAGAAAAACAGCCCCAAAGCATGATGTTTCCACCCCCATGCTTCACAGTAGGTATGGTGTTCTTTGGATGCAACTCAGCATTCTTTCTCCTCCAAACATGACAAGTTGAGTTTTTACCAAAAAGTTCTATTTTGGTTTCATCTGACCATATGACATTCTCCCATTCCTCTTCTGGATCATCCAAATGCTCTCTAGCAAACTTCAGACGGGCCTGGACATGTACTGGCTTAAGCAGGGGGACACGTCTGGCACTGCAGGATTTGAGTCCCTGGCGGTGTAGTGTGTTACTGATGGTAGCCTTTGCTACTTTGGTCCCAGCTCTCTGCAGGTCATTCACTAGGTCCCCCCGTGTGGTTCTGGGATTTTTGCTCACCGTTCTCGTGATCATTTTGACCCCACGGAGTGAGATCTTGCGTGGAGCCCCAGATCGAGGGAGCTTATCAGTGGTCTTGTATGTCTTCCATTTTCTAATAATTGCTCCCACAGTTGATTTCTTCACACCAAGCTGCTTACCTATTGCAGATTCAGTCTTCCCAGCCTGGTGCAGGTCTACAATTTTGTTTCTGGTGTCCTTTGACAGCTCTTTGGTCTTGGCCATAGTGGAGTTTGGAGTCTGACTGTTTGAGGTTGTGGACAGGTGTCTTTTATACTGATAACGAGTTCAAACAGGCACCATTAATACGGGTAATGAGTGGAGGACAGAGGAGCCTCTTAAAGAAGAAGTTACAGGTCTGTGAGAGCCAGAAATCTTGCTTGTTTGTAGGTGACCAAATACTTGTTTTACCGAGGAATTTACCAATTAATTCATTAAAAATCCTTCAATGTGATTTTCTGGATTTTTTTTTTCTCATTTTGTCTCTCATAGTTGAGGTATACCTATGATGAAAATTGGAGACTTCTCTCATCTTTTAAGTGGGAGAACTTGCACAATTGGTGGCTGACTAAATACTTTTTTTGCCCCACTGTAATGCAAACTCACCGGGAACGGCGTCTCGGTTTGGCGCTTCCGTTTAGGCGCCCTGGCAGCAGCCTAGTGTCACGGTGGCCCTCGCGGGCCACCATAAGACACCAAAAGTCGCCAGTGAGATTTGCAAGATGTTTTATTAGTGAGAACAGGAACAAACAAAGTAACAGAAAGTAATGAGCCTCGGTGGGCTAAAACACACAATACTAGACATAGGGGATCGTAAGGCAGACGAGAAGCACACTTACAATCTAGACCACGAACAGGGAGTGTGGACGATCCGTTGCCGTGGAAGAGTAGAGGAATATTGACCTCTGAGGCGAGGAACGCTCGCTCAACGTCTGATGAAGGATAAATCGACGAGGCTGCTGCACTGGGCTGCACTCAGCGTCCGCTTAAATGCCGGGCCACTGATGAGCTGCAAATGCAGCACAGCTGGCAGGCTTTGACAGCAGGAACCCCCTCCGAGCGCTGTCACAATAAGAGCTCGGGGAGCCAGAAAGTAAACACTGCTGTCAAAACCTGGCGGAGATGATGCATGGCCCGAGCGCGGACGAGATCGGTGCTCGGACCATGACATTTTCATTAGTTATAAGCCGTAACCATCAAAATTAAAAGAAATAAACCCTTGAAATATGTTACTCTGTGTGTAATGAATCTACCTAAGACACGAGTTTCATTTTTTAATTGAATTACTGAAGTAAATCAAATTTTTGATGACATTCTAATATACTGAGATGCATCTGTATTATTCTCACCAGCTGCCTTCTGAACTTCTGCCCCACAAACACATACAGGATGGGATTCAGACAGCTGTGACAGTAAGAAATGGACTCAGTGACTTTTAAAGACAGCGGGTGGCTTGTGTCTTTGACAACGGACTGTGCAGCAGCCTCCAGATGATTTGTGAATAGCAGAAGTGCATGATGACCAAAGGGAGAAATAGACACAAAATATTAATTTTTAAAAGTCAAAAGATTCTCTAGAAGTTAGACTTCTTTTGGGTGGCATCAATGTCAAGGTCAGGGAAGGAAAAGAGGCAAAAAATCTGCAGCTGCAATCATTCCATAGGAGTGTGTCTGTGCCTTCAAAGTGTGAAGGGCATGCACTATAGCCAAGTATCAGCCAACATTCATCAGACAGATGAAAAAGATCCCATAATAAAACATAATATACAGCCGTGGACAAAATTGTTGGTACCCCTCTGTTAATGAAAGAAAAACCCACAATGGTCACAGAAATAACTTGAATCTGACGAAAGTGCTAATAAATAAAAATTCTATGAAAATTAACCAGTGAAAATCAGACAATGCTTTTGAATTGTGGATCAACAGAATTATTTTAAAAAACAAACTCATGAAACAGGCCTGGACAAAAATGATGGTACCCTTAACTTAATATTTTCTTGCACAACCTTTTGAGGCAATCACTGCAATCAAACGATTTCTGTGTCAATGAGACTTCTGCACCTCTCAGCAGGTATTTAAGATAAGATAAGATAAGATAAGATAAGATAAGCCTTTATTAGTCCCACAATGGGGAAATTCCAGGATTGCAACAGCACAGGGATAGCAATACTCAGAGCAACAATCAGAAGGCAAGTGAAAAAAACAAGAGCAGCTAGTATACATATGTACATATTACTATAAATATATATATATATATACGTGTATATATATATATATATATATATATATATATATATATATATATATATATATACGTATATATATATATATATATATATACATATATATATATATATACATACTGTATATATATATATATATATATACATACAGTATATACTGTATATATATATATATATATATATATATATATATATATATATATATATATATATATATATATATACTGTATATATATATATATATATATATATATATATATATATATATATAGACACACCTCATGAGCAAACTGCTCCAGTTGTCTCAGGTTTGAAGGGTGCCTTCTCCAGACGGCATGTTTCAGCTCCTTCCACAGATGTTCAATAGGATTTAGATCAGGGCTCATAGAAGGCCACTTTAGAATAGTCCAATGTTTCGCTCTTAGCCATTCTTGGGTGTTTTTAGCTGTGTGTTCTGGGTCATTATCCTGTTGCAAGACCCATGACCTGCGACTGAGACCAAACTGTCTAACACTGGGCAGCACATTTCTCTCTAGAATACCTTGATAGTCTTGAGATTTCATTGTACCCTGCACAGATTCAAGACACCCTGTGCCAGATGCAGCAAAGCAGCCCCAGAACATAACAGAACCTCCTCCATGTTTCACAGTAGGGACAGTGTTCTTTTCCTGGTATGCTTCATTTTTGCGTCTGTGAACATAGAGCTGATGTGCCTTGCCAAAAAGTTCCAGTTTTGTCTCATCTGTCCATAGGACATTCTCCCAGAAGCTTTGTGGCTTGTCAACATGCAGTTTGGCAAATTCCAGTCTGGCATTTTTATGATTTGTTTTCAACAGTGGTGTCCTCCTTGGTCGTCTCCCATGAAGTCCACTTTGGCTCAAACAACGACGGATGGTGCGATCTGACACTGATGTACCTTGACCTTGGAGTTCACCATGAATGTGTTTAGAGGTTGTTCTGGGCTCTTTTGTTACCATTCGTATTATCCGTCTCCTCCTGCGGCAACGTCCAGGGAGGTTGGTTACAGTCCCGTGGATCTTAAATTTCTGAATAATACAGTGGGGTAAAAAAGTATTTAGTCAGTCACCAATTGTGCACGTTCTCTCACTTAAAAGATGAGAGAGGTCTCCAATTTTCATCATAGGTATACCTCAACTATGAGAGACAAAATGAGAAAAAAAAATCCAGAAAAACACATTGTCTGACTTTTAAAGAATTTATTTGCAAATTATGGTGAAAAATAAGTATTTGGTCAATAACAAAAGTTCATCTCAGTACTTATATACCCTTTGTTGGCAATGACAGAGGTCAAATATTTTCTGTAAGTCTTCACAAGGTTTTCACACATTGTTGCTGGTATTTTGGCCCATTCCTCCATGCAGATCTCCTCTAGAGCAGTGATGTTTTGGGGCTGTCGCTGGGCAACACGGACTTTCAACTCCCTCCAAAGATTTTCTATGGGGTTGAGATCTGGAGACTGGCTAGGCCACTCCAGGACCCTGAAATGCTTCTTACGAAGCCACTCCTTCGTTGCCCAGGCGGTATGTTTGGGATCATTGTCATGCTGAAAGACCCAGCCACGTTTCATCTTCAATGCCCTTGCTGATGGAAGGAAGTTTTCACTCAAAATCTCACGATACATGGCCCCATTCATTCTTTCCTTTACATGGATCAGTCGTCCTGGTCCCTTTGCAGAAAAACAGCCCCAAAGCATGATGTTTCCACCCCCATGCTTCACAGTAGGTATGGTGTTTTCTCCTCCAAACACGACAAGTTGAGTTTTTACCAAAAAGTTCTATTTTGGTTTCATCTGACCATATGACATTCTTCCACTCCTCTTCTGGATCATCCAAATGCTCTCTAGCAAACTTCAGACGGGCCTGGACATGTACTTGCTTAAGCAGGGGGACATGTCTGGCACTGCAGGATTTGCGTCCCTGGCGGCGTAGTGTGTTACTGATGGTAGCTTTTGTTACTTTGGTCCCAGCTCTCTGCAGGTCATTCACTAGGTCACCTCGTGTGGTTCTGGGATTTTTGCTCACCGTTCTCGTGATCATTTTGACCCACGGGGTGAGATCTTGCGTGGAGCCCCAGATCGAGGGAGCTTATCAGTGGTCTTGTATGTCTTCCATTTTCTAATAATTGCTCCCACAGTTGATTTTTTCACACCGAGCTGCTTACCTATTGCAGATTCAGTCTTCCCAGCCTGGTGCAGGTCTACAATTTTGTTTCTGGTGTCCTTTGACAGCTCTTTGGTCTTGGCCATAGTGGAGTTTGGAGTCTGACTGTTTGAGGTTGTGGACAGGTGTCTTTTATACTGATAATGAGTTCAAACAGGTGCCATTAATACAGGTAACGAGTGAAGGACAGAGGAGCCTCTTAAAGGAGAAGTTACAGGTCTGTGAGAGCCAGAAATCTTGCTTGTTTGTAGGTGACCAAATACTTATTTAACACCATAATTTGCAAATAAATTCTTTAAAAATCAGACAATGTGATTTTCTGGAATTTTTTTTCTCATTTTGTCTCGCATAGTTGAGGTATACCGATGATGAAAACTGGAGACCTCTCTCATCTTTTAAGTAGGAGAACTTGCACAATTGGTGGCTGACTAAATACTTTTTTGCCCCACTGTATATGCAACTGTAGTCACAGGAACATCAAGCTGCTTGGAGATGGTCTTATAGCGTTTACCATTAACATGCTTGTCTATAATTTTCTTTCTAATCTCCTGAGACAACTCTCTCCTTTGCTTCCTCTGGTCCATGTTTAGTGTGGTACACACCATGTCACCAAACAGCACACTGACTACTTGTCACCCTTTAAATAGGCTGACTGACTGATTACAAGTTTGTAGACACCTGTGATGTTAATTAGAGGACACATCTTGGTTGAACATGTCCCTATGGTCACATTATTTTCAATCTTTTCTAGGGGTACCATCATTTTTGTCCAGGCCTGTTTCATGAGTTTGTTTTTTAAAATAATTCTGTTGAACCACAATTCAAAAGCATTGTCTGATTTTCATTGGTTAATTTTCATAGAATTTGTATTTATTACCACTTTTGTCAGATTCAAGCTATTTCTGTGACCATTGTGGGTTTTTCTTTCATTAACAGAGGGGTACCAACAATTTTGTCCACGTGTGTAATGCGCCAACAGGCTGGGAGACAAAGGGAATTGTCATGGTGGATGTATGTGTGTTAATGCAAACAGTGACAAAGGGAATTGTCATGGTAAATGTATTCATGTTGATGCAAACACCACAGGTCGCCGGGCGAGTTGTATGGTATAAAAAGAGAGGTGCTTGCGACCTGGTTTTGAGGCTTCTGATTCTTGTTAATGTTAGAGAGAGATGAATAAAGTCTGCTCTGCTCCAGACCGCCTCGCCTGATCATTCCTCTCTCTACACTGGTGACCCTTGACGCACAATGGAACTTGAGGCGAATACCCCGGGGATGACCCGGACCGGAGGTGCCAGCACTGCGTGTGCCGTTTCAGTCAAACTCCCAGACTTTTGGTTACATGACCCGAAGTCTTGGTTCCTCCACACTGAGGCCCAGTTTGCACTCCGGGGAGTGACGGTGGATGACACCAAATACTACTACGTGGTTGCAGCACTGGACGCACACACAACACAGCAGGTGGTGAGCCTGCTCCAACAGCCCCCAGCCCACGACAAATACGACGCTCTCAAAACCACGCTGACCTGGCGCTACACGCTCTCGGACTGCGAGGGAGCAGAAAGGCTCCTGACGCGCTCCGAGTTGGGAGACAGGTCGGGGGTCCAATTAATGGAGAAGATGTTGGCGTTGACTGGCACAGATGACGAGCATTTCCTTTTTGCCCACCTTTTCCTCTGGAACCTCCCGACAGTAGCCAGAGCGGTCCTTGCCAGTTTGCCGCTGCTGGCCATGCGCAACTACCAGGCGCTAGCACAAGAGGCAGATTGGATTATCATCACTACCAGAGTCTTCGCTGTGAACGCAGCGGTGTCGGAACCCAGGGAGACGGCCAGCGGAGGCGAGGAGCCAACGATGGTGGCCGCAGCAGAAGCCAAGAAGCACCGGAGAGACATGCTCTGTTTCTACCACCACCGTTTTGGAGAAGATGCACGCTGATGTGTGCCACCATGCCAATTCAAGCGCTCAGGAAATGCCAGGGGCTGGCAGTCGGTAGCAGCTGCGACCGCCGGTGACACAAACAAGCTGCTCTATGTGACAGACTCACGCTCGGGGAGACAGTTCCTTGTGGACTCTGGCTCCCAAAAGAGTCTCATCCTGCCGTCCTACACAAACCGGCTGGCGGGAAGTAGCGGCCCCGAGCTGGCGGCCGCAAACGGCTCAGACATTAAGAATTTTGGTGAGAGGACACTGACTATATCCTTGCACAGCCGTACATACCAATGGACATTCGTCATAGCGGCATGTAGTTTCCCCATTTTGGGCGCTGATTTTTTGTGTGCACACGGACTATTAGTCGATGTGGCTAACAGACACCTGATTAACGCAATGTCTTTTGATTCTCTGCCCTGTACAGTTGGAGGAGCCGGGTCCACAACACTAGCCAACGTCACAGCTCCAGGGGGTAAGTTCCACACACTACTCACCCAGTTCCCAGCACTCACGGTTCTGACGTTTTCGGTGGCCATCACTAAACACGGGGTGGAGCACTTCATTACCACCACGGGGCCTCCCGTTTTCGCATGACCTTGACGCCTGGGCGCAGCTAAACTGGCCAGTGCGCGCGAGGAGTTTGCCAACTTGGAAAGGTTGGGCATCATCAGGTGCTCAAACAGCCCATGGGCATCCCCGCTACATATGGTGCCTAAAGCCAAGGGATTGTGGTGACCATGCAGAGATTTCCGCAGATTAAACAATGCCACAACGCACGATCGCTACCCAGTCCCCCATATTCAGGATTATTCCATTCACCTCGCTGGGGCACGCATTTTTTCCAAGATGGACCTGGTCCACGGTTACCACCAGGTCCTGGTGCACATGGAGGACATACCCAAAATGGCAGTAATAACCCTCTTTGGTCTTTTTGAGTTCTTATGCATGCCTTTCGGGTTAAAAGGCGCGGTGCAGACATTCCAACGCATGATGGATGAGGTGTTACGCGATCTGCCGTTTGTGTTTGTCTACCTGGACGACATCCTGGTGGCCAGCGCGTCTGAGGACAAACACGTAGCCCACCTCAGGACAGTTTTACAGAGGTTGGAGGAGCACGGGTTAATAATCAACCAGGTGAAGTGCCAGTCCGGGGTGATGGAAATTGATTTTTTCGGCCACCACATCTCACTGGAGGGCGTGATACCCTTACCGGACAAAGTGCGTGCAGTGGCAGATTTTCCCCGGCCTCAGGTGGTCAGGGTGCTGCAGGAGTTTTTGGGGATGGTTAACTTCTACAACCATTTCCTCCCCTGCGCAGCCCAGCTCATGCAGCCGTTGTACGCCACGCTTAAGAAACGGAAACCAGTGGACAGAGTCAACTGGACTCCTGAGCGAGAGCCAGCGTTTTCCGAGGTCAAAACAGCTCTAACGAACGCCACACTACTGGCGCACCCGGATCCGGCGGCTTGGATAGCGCTCACTACCGACGCATCGGACGTGGCCATAGGGGCTGTCGTGAAGCAGTGCGTCACTGGTTCTTGGCAGCTGCTCGCCTTTTTTAGCAGGTCTTTGTGCAACAATGAGCGTAAATACAGTGCGTTTGACAGGGAGCTATGGGCTCTCCACCTGGCCATACACCACTTCCAGTTCTGGCTGGAAGGACACACCTTCACTGCGTTTGTGGACCACAAGTCGCTAACGTATGCTATGGCCAAGGTTTTGGAACCATGGTCGGCCCGGCAGCAGAGACAGCTGGCCGCGATCTTGGAGTTTACGACAAACATTCAGCATGTGGCCGGTAAATTCAATATGGTGGAAGACTGCCTCTCGCTCGCATTGGTGTCCCCAGTCTACGTAGGGATAGATTACACAGCCATGGCCGCCAAGCAGATCGGCAATGCGGACGTTTGCACACTCCAGTCTGGACCAACAGGGTTAAGGCTGGAGAGCAGAGTACTGCAAGACAGGCCCCCCCCCCCAATCTGTGACTTCTTCACAGGCCGCCCGCGGCCGGTGGTCCCACATGCTTGGTGCCGCCGCGTTTTTGATTCAGTTCATTCCCTGGCGCACCCAGGAGTGCGTGCATCAGTCAAAATGGTGGGAGCAAAGTTCGTCTGGCCGAGCCTGTGCAAACAGGTGAAAGAATGGGCTGCAGCCTGCGTAGCGAGCCAACGAGCCAAGGTGCACAGGCACACAAAGGCCCCCCTTGAGCCATTCCATGTCCCAGCTAAGAGGTTCAACCACATTCACGTGGACCTCGTGGGCCCCCTCCCGCCATCGCAGGGGTTCATGCACCTCCTGACAGGGGTGGACCGCACCACGCACTGGCCCGAGGCAGTCCCGCTAGCTTCCTTCACATCCGCAGAAGTTGCACACGCTTTTTTGACGACATGGGTGGCACGTTACGGTGCCCCTTCAGATATCACGTCCGACCGGGGCCCGCAGTTTATTTCCAACCTCTGGTCCACGATGGCCCGGAGCCTGGGCGTCACAATTCATTGCACGACCGTGTACAACCCCCAGGCCAATGGGTTATGCGAACATTTCCATAGGTCACTTAAAGTAGCGCTCAGGGCTTCACTTACGGATGCAAATTGGGTGGACCGGTTGCCGTGGGTTCTATTTGGGTTGTGTTCAGCACCGAAGGAGGATTTGGCGGCCTCCCTAGCAGAGCTGGTTTTTTCCCAGCCGCTGTGGCTCCCCGGAGAATTTTTGCCGGACAACCCCGCACTGAACACCGATCCATTCTCGCTTTCACTGTATAGCGCAGAGGCAGGGACAGTACCTGGCCCGGCCCACCACTGGTTTCCCCGCGCTTTCTTGCCAAAGACCTTGAAGGATGCGTCGTTCGTGTTTGTCAGGCACAATGCCCACCAGACCCTGTTGCGCCTGCCCTACGACGGCCCGTTCAGAGTGTTGGAACCTGGGGAGAAACATTTTGTGTTAGACTTGGGGGGACGCAGAGAAACAATCTGTATAGACAGGTTTAAGCCCGCCTTTGTTTTAGCAGACGAGCAGGTGGCGCGGACCACCCCCACTGAGAACTTCCCAGGTAAACGACTCATCAGATCAGTCACAATGGCATGCTGAAGAAGCCCCCCCCCGCCCCCAATGTCCCCCCACAGACGGACACGCCTCCTGAAGCGCCCCACCAGTACAGCAGTGCCTTGGAGCCAGCGACCCCCCATTACAGCCGCTATGGACGTAGGCTGAAGCCCAAAGGACATGAGGGTTAAGGCTCAGTCTGAGTTTCTGGGGGGGGGGGGGGACCCGGTCAGTACATTCTCTACTCAGACTGAATGGCACGGCAGGAGGAGATGAATAAGAGCTGAGTAACGGATATGCAAGGCAGTCTATGGTTTTCGCATGAGAATATGCATTCTCCTCCGGTCTGCATAATAATGTGCCAACAGGCTGGGTGACAAAGGGAATTGTCATGGTGGATGTATGTGTGTTAATGCAAACAGTGGCAAAGGGAACTGTCATGGTAAATGTATTCATGTTAATGCAAACACCACAGGTCGCTGGGCGAGTTGTATGATATAAAAAGAGAGGTGCCCGCGAACTGGTTTTGAGGCTTCTGATTCTTGTTAATGTTAGAGAGACATGAATAAAGTCTGCTCTGCTCCAGACCATCTCGCCTGATCATTCCTCTCTCTACAGTATACCAGATTTAGCAATACTGCTAATTTGCATCTGTAGTCCCCCGATGGGTCACAAAAACACACAAACAAACAATCATACACGAGAAGAACATCCTCAATAAAACTGTACAAAGTGGATATACAAAAGTGCAAGAGTTAAGATGCTACAACGCAAAACATTCAAATGTCACATAAGTGCTGTGTATGCATACACACATGCATGCACCCAAGGACCTCATACCAACAACAAACAACAGCAACAAACAAGAGGCGAGGCATGTGTGTGTGACACATGGGCACATAGGGGTCCTGCCTTACCGGTTAGACTGGAGGTCCTTAAATAATGGAGGAGAGTTGAAGAGTTGTGCTGCATCCCTTTTGTGTCTGGTTTACCAGCGATTTGACTGTTTCTGTGCCGGCAGGTGTTGGTTGTGATTTTAAACCATCTTTTAGTATTGGCTGTGCATTGGGGTTAACCTGTCTCTGTTCTTACTGGCAGATCAGCTCTGCTATTCGAAGATGCTTGCTCTTTGTTTGGGACCTTTATTTTTCTTTGTTGCAATTTTGTGTTAATTTAATCAATAAACATTGTTACTGAAATACTGAAGCTGGCTTCCCCTATATTTATGTTGCTTCCCTAACCCCCTAGACTTTGGACTTTTAAGTCCACACCTGCTTGGAACCCGATGATTGCCACTTGCAGCTATATTTAGAATTTTGAATGGTCTTGATGTGGCCAAAGCAGTGGGAGCTGATGGTCCATCTGGTGTGTATGTAAACCGGCTGTATTAGAAAGATGGCGGCTGAGTTGGTCATGGGTTAGACCGGGGTGGCTACTGCTGGTTTCCGGTGGTGACGCCGCCCCTGGTATAAGAGTGTGGGCGGAAGAGGCTCTGCCTCTTTCGTCGGGGAGCCACCTTGTCAGCGGGCATGTGCCTTAAGCCTCTTTATGTACATAACCTATTTATTGTAATAAAGCTCCATAAAACCTACAAATGACGACATGCTCATTTCCACCAGTTATGGACATAACATTTGGCGATGAGGTAAAAGCGGGAATGGATGTCATCTGTGCTGAACTTCAGCCATTTTTCGAGGCCCCAGGCACACCGCCCGTGCCATGGCCTCGCTGGTTCTCGTCTTTTACCAACAACCTCGTGGTCTTGGACCTCGGCGAGCATGAGAGGCTTTGTGCGAGGTCAATGTTAGTCCATATGTTGGTCACCGAGGGGCAAAGAGTATTGGACAGTCTGGGTGGGGCCGACAGCTACGACGGCATGGTGCAGTTAATGGCGCGCCATTTTCGTGGTTGTGAGAGCATCACGGTCCGCCACATCCATTTTCAACAACGCCGCTAGCACCTGGGGGAGTCGGTATCAGCGTTTGTGGCCGCGCTCCACTGGCTGGCAAGGGGATGTGAGTTTGGGTGCCTGGAGGAAGAAATGATTCGGAACCAGCTAGCGGAACACATTTGCAATGAAGTGCTCCGGTCCAGGTTGTTGAGCTTCCCAAGGGAGTTGACATTATCCACGGCTGCTGAGCTCGCCCATCGTTACGAGGCAGCGGAGATCATCGCGAGGAGTCTGCCTGATGAGGCTCTTCGGAGTGAAGATGATGCTTGCGTAAAGGCACCGCATTTGGACCCAAATGACAAGGACGCCGGAGGTGATTCGTACGCCACTATAGTGAAGATACGGTCCGACCCTGGCACTCCCCGTTGTTATGGGTGTGGGTCCCCGATCATCGCGATAAAGCCAGAGTGTGCCCAGCGGCAGGAAAGCGGTGTGGCAAGTGCGGTCTTTGGGACCACTTCGTCAGGACGTGCGCCAACTTTGTACGCAGGAGCAGTAGGAGATACCCAGGTGCTGTGAAGAAGTCTCTCACCTTCGTGCATACGGTCTCCCCAGTGACCACGGAGAGGATCGGTTGTGATGTCATGCTTGACGGTGTCGTTGTTCCGCTGTTGATCAACACAGGAGCGGTCATATCAGTGTTGAACATGGCGACTGTGAACAGTCTGTTTCCTCATTGTGTTATCCATCCACCAGAGAGAGACTATTACGGCTATGGACTGGATAGACTGGCTGTGATGGGCTTTATGGAGGTATGAGCTCATTACGGATCAGTTGTGGTGCCCCGAGCCCACATTCATGTCACCGCTGCGGGCGTCAACATCATGGAGTGCAACCTATTTTATAGCCTGGGTTTTTCTGTTGCCAATGTGTCGGGTGAAGAGTGGTCGGGCCGCGGACTGTGGAATCGGCCGACTTCGCCGATCGAAGCGGACTGGTTGGACATGTGTCAAGAAGGAGAGCACATTCAGTGCTACGCGAGGATGCTGTGGGTAGGACCCGGTGCCGATCCGGCTGACGCCCCAGTCCCGGGCACAGAATGGCACAACGGGACCCCACGGGCAGCCTGTAAGGACGAGGAGCCCACGCTGGATCCAGAAAGAGAGGGACGAGTGGGCAATTTGTTTCATTGCTCGGGAGATCGGTCAACCATGGATAACACGGACTGGGCCCAAGAGTCGACCGGACCGTTGGTGGAGATCGGTCGGACACATCGTCCACAGAGGGCTTCCCTGCAGGTCGGTGATCTTGTGCAACCTAGGGTTGAGGCCCGGATGAGAGGAGATAAAGGTTCACGAGAGCAGTGCGACGGGAGGAGACGGCTTCGTGTGGAGGCCGTGCAGAGCGACGGGTTTCTGCACTTGTCTGACCAGACCTGTCGCCACCCGAATGAACTGCGTAAGGTGGAGGAGATGGAGCGATGCGGGGGGAGCCCGGAGGTCAAAAGACGGAGGCATTGGGGAAAAGACCTGCCGGAGGACTGAGAGTTATTTTATTTTGTTTTGTCTATGTCTTTTCTGCTCGGTCCAGTAGTTTTCTTTTCCCAGTTTTTATTTGTTTGTTACTGGAAGGTACCCTGTTTAAATTAAAAAAAAAAAAAGAAAAGAGTGTGAAAATTGTGTGAGGTTACAGAGCATTTGTGAAATTTGAGCTCTTTGTATGACAAATTGTTTAATTGTGTTTATGGTAATCGTTTATATGATTCTGACCAGTGGGGCTTAGTAATCTAAATTCATCTGTTTAATTCAATTGTGTAAATTTATTTGAGTAAATTGTGTGCTGTTTTATAATTAGGAATTTCATTGCTATATTGTCTATTCATTGTATTGGGGTGAAATTTAGACTATTGTCTATGTACCCAAATTGGGGTGGTGGGTTATATTTAGCCCTGTTAATTAGTTTACATACCCAACGTTTTAAGTGCCCAGTGTGTTAGGGTGTGTTGGGGGGGGGGGGGCGCCAGTAGCTAGTCTTTGTCTTTTGTTTATGTCATGTATGTGGAGCTGTTCTGGGATTATTTTGACTTTGTTTGGTTTTGTTTTAGGTGTCACACGGCTCAGTTCTGTTGCAGAATAGTTCGGCCAGCCATGTGGGGGTGCCAATAGTCTATTCAGCCCCCCAGTTAGTTGTGTGTGCATGGATAGGTCTTTTATGTACTTTTGTAATTACTGTGTTTAGTGCATGTATCGGGACACAAATTTTTTTGGGGGGGGGGATCTAGCTGTGTGCTTGCCGGGTTTTTTTGAAAGGGGGGGAATGCACATAACCAATGTACATAACCTATTTATTGTAATAAAGCTCCGCAAAACCTACAAACAACAACGTGCTCATTTCCACCAGTTATGGACATAACACCGTCACCAAGAGTTTTGAAAAAATGTGCAATATGTATTACTTCTCCACTTTACTATATTTTTATTTTGTCTTTAAGTCCTGATATCCTACCTGATGATTGGCTTAAAGCCAGTGTTGTCCCAGTGTACAAGAAATCTGATAGATAAAGTGTGGAAAATTATGCACTGGTTTCTTAACTTTATCTCTGTAGTAAAATGTTGGGAATGGACATTTTTGATAATGTTTTTCCACACATTTAAGATTTACTGTCTCACAATAATAACAAAATAATAATGCTTTAGATTTACAGTGGTGTGAAAAAGTATTTGCCCCCTTCCTGATTTCTCATTTTTTTGTGTTTGTGTGGTGATCTGAGCGCTGATCCCGTCCGCGCTCGGGTTACTCAGTATTTCCCCTTTTCCACCATATTATTTCGGGGTTTGTTATTAGGACCTCAAGGGCTCTTATTGTGACAGCATCGTACTTTCTGCTGTCAAAGCCGAGCCGGCGTTGTGACAGCTGTTTGTCATTTTCGTTAATTACATGACCCTTTTCTGGTTGGCCTATGTTCAGTATTTAAGGGTGCAGCTGAGGCTTACTCCTCGCTGTGACCTACACACTCAAACACCTCCGTGTTGTTGGGCTGGAGTTCCTACCCCCAAGTCCAGTCTAGCTCCTGTGTTTGGATTCATCGCTGTTTGTCTTTTGTAAGTGTTCTTGCACAGCGTAGGCTCCGTCCTCGCGGCACCTCCTCGTTCGTCTTCAGTGTATATTATTTTGAGCTTTAAGTGTATGCTCGTGTTTTGCCCCACATGGCTGTTTATTTTATCCTTTTGTCCTTTTTGTAAATAAACCAGCAAACTTACTTCTGGCTCCTGGCATCTCACTAATTCCCTGCAAGGGGCATTCATGACAGTAGATCGCAGCCAAACCAGACGCCATTGTAAGTTTGTTTTCAGGCTTGAGTTTTTTCCCTTTTCCGGGTGTCAATGTTAGTCGGAGAAATGGACTATTGTATCGAGTACCTAATGGAGGTTGATGACCTCCTGTCCAACGCCTGTCTGTTCAACCCCTCCGACACCGCACACCGGTACCTGGACCTCACACAGAGGGCTTTAAAGAGCTATCACCTGACCTCGTTTCCTGAGGGTAAGGAGAAAGTGTCGGAGTTGGTGGTTCTGCGGATGAGGAACTGTGAGCTGATGGAGAATCTGGTCCAGAGGTCTGCTGATCAGGCCAGTCCTCCGCGAGGTTCCCCTCCGGATCCTGTCCCGGGCCGCCAGAGGAACTCGGCCCCCCAGCCAGCTGCTTCCCCCGCGCCACGTCAAAAGGTGAAGACAGCAGCCCCAGCCTCTGGGTCACCTTGTTCCGCTGTTCCGTCAGCTCCACGTACCCAGGCTGCCCCAGATGCTCCTCCTTCCTCCTCGGCGCACCCTCCAGCTGTTGTGCGCCCAGCGAGTCCTTCTCTGGTTCCGCCCATCACCGTCCCTCTGTGAGGTTCCCGTCCGGATCCTGTCCTGGGCCGCTGCAAGAACTCCGCCTCCCAGCCAGCTGTTTCCCCCGTGCCACGTCAGAGGGTCAAGACAGCAATCCCAGCCTCCGGGTCACCTCTCCCTGCTGTTCCATCAGCTTCCCGTTCCTAGACTGCCTCGGCTGCTCCTTCCTCCTCCTCGGTGCTCTCTCCAGCTGCTGTGAGTTTAGCGAGTTCTGCTCTGGCTCCACCTGTCACTGATCCTGTGAGAGCAGCTCCTCCTCATCTTCCCGGGGGGCCCTCAGTCGCCATCCTGAGGCAGGATGTGACAGGCAAGTGTTGTTTCATTCTTACTCTCAGTACAATGAATTGCCTTGTCTGACTCCTGGGGGTGGAGATCGGGGTTCACAGTCTTCTGAGCTACAACCACCTGCTGCAGTCATTAACAATGAACCTGCAACCTCTGTGTCTCCTTCTCTTCTCTCTGAGCATCCCCCAGTGCCAGGAGCAGACCGTCGGATGGAGGAGGAGCCTGCGGCCCTGGAGAGCCTGGTTCCAGTCCCGCAGCCACGTCACGGGCAGAGGAGGAGGCCTGACTGCCGTTTGGAGCCTGAGCCGACGATCAAGCGTCCCCGGGTCTCCGTGGAGGAGCAGTCAGACCCAGCAGGTCACAGATCCCCTGCTGCCACGCTGTGCGGGCCTTCAGCGTAGGCTTCAACGCCTGGGGATTCCCAGACTGTGATGACCATCATGCCACCTGCGGAGCCCGCCGCAGTCGAGTCAGAACCAAGAATGGACCTCCAGATCATTGAGCCTGGATCGTCGGAGTCCTGGACGGCGGTGGAGCCCGAGCTCAGGCAAGTTCTCTATTTTCTCTTCCTACTTTCGGTTCTGGAGCATTCTTGCCTGTCTCTTGGGGAGAATAGCCGAGTGCAGCCGACTGCTGCATCCAAGCTTGTCTTGCCGGGTTCTGCCGCTGCCAGTGATCCTGATCCTGGTTCTCTTTGTCTTTCTGAGTCTTCTCCCAGGGTCACCGGAGATGGGTCAGCTCCGGTTGTCGTCATTGAGGCTCCAGGTTTGTGTTTGGAGGTCATCCCAGGTGCTGCGCTGGCCCAATCGGGGTCCGTCGTGGGTACTGCGCTGGCCCGGTTGGGGTCCACCGTGGGTGCTGTGCTGGCCTGGTCGGGGTCCACCGTGGGTGCTGCGCTGGCCCGGTCCAGGTCCATCGTGGGTGCAGCACCAGTTCGATTTGAGGTCAGTGAGGGAGCTGCAGATCCCCTTCCGCCTGATGCCGGACTGGTTCCTCATCTTTCCCCCTATTTTCCCCCACCGGGTGCCGCTGGGGTCCCCCTTATTTGGGTCGGCTTCCCCTCGCTGTCCGTCTTGGTAGGGAGGCCGCCTCCGAGTTTCCCCCTCCGGTCCTGGTGGTCTAAAGACGTGGGTCGGCCATCTGTGAGACTGTTTGGCCGGTTCTGCTTCCTGGGTTGGCTGCCAGAAGAACTGCTTTGTTGGTTTGGCGACCTGGTCCAGCCGTCTGAGGTACTGTTTCCCGGGGCCTGGGACTTGGGTAGGCCACCCGAACTGTTCTGTCTCCTTTTTGTTAGGTGGAATCGGGATGCGGGTAGACCGCCTGAACTGCTTTTGCCCTTTTTTGGCTTCTCTCTCCGCTCTCTACCTGCCGGTGTCCCTGAAATTGTGTTTTTGTTTTTTTTGTTCCATGGATATTGAAGGATTCTGTTTTTTGCCCGAATTATCGTGTGTATCATGCAGACACTTTTTCTTGCTTATTCTGTAGTGCTTGAAGGGTTTTCTGTCTAGTTGTAGTGTTATTGGGTACTTGGGTATTTTGAAGTGTACCTGTATTTTGGTTTCCTCTCGTTTGTTGTATTGGGCTGTACCTTACATATTTTTTGTTTATTCATTCTGCTGCACTTTGTTTCTCTAGTGTTTTATGGTACTTATGTATTTTGAGGGTACCTGCATTTTGTTTATTCATTCTGTTGCACTTGGGTTTTTTTTTCCTCTGGTAATGTGTTTGTCTAGTTTTGATCATTTCTGTGTTTAAGTCATGCCATTATGTTTATCCATGTTGTCCGTTCCTTGTGGGTTTTTTTTCCTCCTCTGGGTGTCGCTGTAGCCTTTTTGTTTTTTTTTAGTTCTCTCCCTCCTGGCCTGTTTCCCCCTCCGCCCTCCCTGAGTTGGTCCTGGTAGCCTTCTGGTTGGGGGGGCCCGTGGGTGTTACATTTGACGCCTGGAATGCGCCCTTTGAACAGGGGATACTGTGGTGATCTGAGCGCTGATCCCATCCAACATACGTAAGGCTGCTGGCCCTGACGGCATTCCTGGGCGTGTGCTGAGGGCATGCGCTGAGCAGCTGGCAGGGGTCTTCACAGACATCTTCAACCTGTCCCTGGCCCAGGCCGTGGTACCAGCGTGCTTCAAGACCACTTCAATAGTACCAGTGCCGAAACATTCAACACCATCGTGCCTAAATGACTATCGCCCTGTGGCACTGACGCCCATAGTCATGAAGTGCTTTGAGCGACTGGTCTTGGCACAGCTCAAAAAATGCCTGCCCCCTACACTGGACCCTCACCAGTTTGCCTACCAGAGCAACAGGAGTACAGAGGATGCGGTTTCTACAGCGCTGCACTATGTACTCTCACACCTGGATGACAAGAACACCTACGCAAGAATGCTGTTTGTTGACTTCAGCTCAGCATTCAACACAGTTATCCCCTCCAAGTTGCTCACTAAACTTGGGGACCTGGGAATCAGTACCTCTACCTGCAACTGGATCATGGATTTTCTGACCAACAGACCCCAGCATGTTAGGTCAGGCCCCAACCGTTCTTCCGTCATCACACTCAACACTGGTGTACCACAGGGCTGTGTGCTCAGCCCATTCCTCTACTCCCTCTTCACCCATGACTGCAGGCCTATGTATGGATCCAATTCCATCATAAAGTTCGCAGATGACACCACGGTGATTGGACTCATCAGGGACAACGACGAGTCAGATTACAGGGCAGAGGTTGAGCACTTGGCTACTTGGTGCGCTGACAATAACCTGCTCCTTAACACCAGCAAAACCAAGGAGCTCATAGTGGACTACAGGAAGGAGAGGGGAGAGACACATGACCCCATCCATATCAATGGCATAGCTGTTGAACGTGTCCCCAGCTTCAAATTCCTGGGGACCCACATCTCGGAGGACCTGTCCTGGTCAGTTAACACCACCAGCCTGATCAAGAAGGCCCATCAGCGCCTCTTCTTCTTGAGGACACTGAAGAAGAACCATCTGTCAACTGACATCCTGGGCAACTTCTACCGCTGCGTGATAGAGAGCACCCTGACCAACTGTATCACAGTCTGGTATGGGAGCTGCTCTGTCGCTGACCGTAAGGCGCTGCAGCGGGTGGTGAAAACCGCCCAACGCATCACAGGGACTCCACTTCCAGTTATAGAGGACGTCTACAGGAAAAGATGTCTGCGCCGGGCACGCAGCATTCTTAGGGACTCCAACCATCCTGCTTATGGACTGTTCCAGCTTCTCCCCTCCAGAAGGCGTTTCAGAAGCCTTCGGACTAGAACCAGCAGGTTTAGGAACAGTTTCTTTCCAACAGCTGTAACGTTATTGAACTTAGTTCCCCGTTGACTCTCTTACCATCATCTCTTACCATCCTCACCTGTACATAACTGCCCATCTAACTTATTGTACATTATTTGCACATAACAGTACTCTTAACTTTCTGCACTGCTGCATATATTTGCATATATTTGCTTAAATTGCACATACTGTTAATTACCGTATATACTGCACTGCTGTCCTTTGCACTTCTGATTGGATGCTAAACTGTGTTTCGTTACCTTGTATTCATACATGTGTAATGACAATAAAGTTGAATCTAATCTAATCTAATCCGCGCTCGGGTTACTCAGTAATTCCCCTTTTCCACCATATTATTTCGGGGTTTGTTATTAGGACCTCAAGGGCTCTTATTGTGACAGCGTCATGGCTGCACTTATGGCTGTCAAAGCCGAGCCGGCGTTGTGACAGCTGTTTGTCATTTTCGTTAATTACATTACCCTTTTCTGGTTGGCCTATGTTCAGTATTTAAGGGAGCAGCTGAGGCTTACTCCTCGCTGCGACCTACACACTCAAACACCTCCGTGTTGTTGGGCTGGAGTTCCTACCCTCACCTCCAGTCTTCCTCCTGTGTTTGGATTCATCGCTGATCGTCTTTCGTAAGTGTTCTTGCACAGCATAGGCTCTGTCCTTGCTGCACCTCCCCATTCGTCTTCAGTGTTTATTATTTTGTGCTTTAAGTGTATGTTCGTGTTTTTCCCCACATGGCTGTTTATTTTATCCTTTTGTCCTTTTTGTAAATAAACCAGCAAACTTACTTCTGGCTCCTGGCGTCTCACTAATGCCCTGCAAGGGGCATTCATGATAGTTTGTCACACTTAAATGTTTCAGATCATCGAACAAATTTAAATATTAGACAAAGATAACACAAGTAAACACAAAATGCAGTTTTTAAATGAAGGTGTTTATTATTAAGGGAAAAAAGATCCAAACCTACATGGCCCTGTGTGAAAAAGTGATTGTCCCCTAAACCTAATAACTGGTTGGGCCACCCTTAGCAGCAACAGCTGCAATCAAGCATTTGCGATAACTGGCAATGAGTCTTTTACAGCGCTGTGGAGGAATTTTGGCCCACTCATCTTTGCAGAATTGTTGTAACAGCCACATTGGAGGGTTTTTGAGCATGAACTGCCTTTTTAAGGTCATGCCACAGCAGCTCAATCAGATTCAGGTCAGGCCTTTGACTAGGCTACTCCAAAGTCTCCATTTAGTTTTTCTTAAGCCATTACATAGTTATTTTACTGCAAAGTGCTGGGTAGTGACGCTCACCTCCGGTGACGTCACTGGGCTGTGCTATGTAAGGCGGAGGTCGGCCATCTTAGGCTCTCTCTCACCTAAGCTTAGCCGGTGATCTGTCAATAGCTGTCAGTGTGGGTAAAGCCAATAAAGCTGTGTTCCAAGTCACCTCGCCTCATTTGTGGACCAAGGGTAATTACCAGACATAACATTGGCGACGTCAGATTAAACCATGGAGGCATGCATGGTCCCTATCTGCCCTTTCCTCAAGGCGCCCAGAGAACTGCAAGTGCCCTGGCCTAGGTGGTATGAGGTCTTTCAGAATTACGTTGCCGTGCTGGGTCTTGGGGGGCTCGACAAGCAGAGAGCCCGGGTGCTATTGGTGCACAATTTGGGCATAGAGGGCCAGCGGATCCTGCGAACGCCCAGTGCTGCGCACACCTACGAAGTGGTTGCGGAGCTGCTTGTTAGCCATTTCAACATCGCGGATAATGTGATGGTCTGGAGGATCTGCTTTCGGCACCAATGTCAATGGGTAGGTGAACCCGTGCAGCAGTTTGTCGCCGATTTGAGACAGCTTGCTAGCAAGTGCCGTTTCGGAGCCTTGGAGGAGGAGGAAATGATTCGTGACCAGCTGGCAAAGCATACCTGTAGCGCCGCATTGCGAGCTAGGCTACTTACAGTGCCAAATGAGCTCACGTTAGCCAAAGCCGTCAAGCTAAATGGAAGCTGCGGACAATCTAACTCTTGAGCAAACCGGGAGCCAGTCACAGCGGCTGCTAGAGCCTCTTGTCTCGGCAAATGCCATGAACCTGGACAGCAAAGATAGCTGGGACGGCGAGGAGACAGAGGCCAATGCCACTAGCCAGGGGTTGGCCCCGGGAAAGTCCCTTTGTATGAATTGCGGGTCTAGGACGCACCAGAAAAAGTCTAAGGACTGCCCAGCGAGAGGAGCACAGTGTAACAGATGTGGTTGCTTGGACCATTTTTCCAGGATGTGCCACGAATTTAAGCCGGAGAGACCCCAGAAGAAATCGCTCCACCCGCCCCAGATAACCATCCACACGGTGTCCCCAGACACGAACGGGTACACAATTTGCACGGTGAAGCTGGATGATGTGGAGGTGCCACTGTTGACTGACATGAGAGTGGAGGGTTCACTGCTGAATTGGACCATGGTAAAGAGTTTTTTTCCCCACCACAGGGTTAGAGGCAACCCAGTGCCGTTGTACGGTTATGGAAGTGGAAGGCTAGACACAGTCGGGACTTTGGAGTTGACTGTTCAGTACAAGTCTGTGACGGTGCTCAACTTCACTTTCCATGTGACAGCACGGGGCAATAACATCATAGGCTGTGATTTATTTTACGGACTGGGTTTTGCCATCAAAGACGACACTGGAGAAGAGTGGTTGGGCTGTGGCCAGTGGAACCCCCCAATTCTGGCGACTGATGAAGATGTAGGGTGGGATGAAGAACTACCAGACTCCATGGTAGTCAAGTGGGACCAATTTTGCTCAGGGCCAGCGCAGGAGGGTCTCAGTGCTGGTGCTCAGGAAACAGTCAAGGGGAGTACCGAGTGTGACGGCAAGGCACCGGCAAGTGGCACTGATGGGTTAGCCCCGAATGCCTCCGGAGTTTCGCTGCAATGGGACAGAGGGTCTGCGGCTACGATGGTGCATGTGACACCAGCATTGGAAGAAGTTGGGACAAGACCGATGAGCACGAGGAATCGGCGGGCTTGGCAACAACACTTCAAGCCAAGCCGGGCCCCATTGAGGGTCCTGGATTGGATCCGGGTGCGAGGTGAGGAGCGCCTGCAGCGAAGATGGGCCAGACGACAACCCCAGAAGCGTTGGGAGCATCTGCGCATAGTGGCCAAACTGAACACAGCGCACTTCAGGCTCTCTGACAGCTCAGTGTGGCACACGAACTGGCTTTAGCATGTCTGGGAGGAGGCTCCGCGAGACAAGGCTGGACGTGGGACAATGTCGATGGAGAGGAGGAGTGGCTTCAGCGTCCTGAGGGCCAGCCATCACCATGAACCGGCTGTTTCCAGGGATGCATTGGCTGAGAGGGTGCCCTGGGCCCCCAAACTAGTTAAGCCCTTTTTACTTAAACACTTGGGTTGTACATAGTATATATTGAAATTCTGTTGTTGTTGTGTTGGTGTTAGTGTTTAAAAAAAATGTTATAGAAGGGATTTTTTTGGTTTATGGGGGGGGGGGGGTTGTTCTAGTTTAAGAGCACGGTATACAATTTTAATTAGTAATGGACTTTAATTTACCCCAGCAGGTGGCAGAATAATCCATCTTACCGTGTGGGCAGGACGGCAGTCCACCCATCCTCCCTATTTTAGGTTTTGTTGTGTGAATGTGTTAGACCATTTGGAATATTAGTTGTCATTTGTTAGTGCATGATTTGGGTCCCAAATTGGGGAGGGTCTTAATTGAGTGAGTGGTTTTGGACTTTTAAAGGGGGAGGAAAATGTTATATACGTAGTTACTTTACTGTGAAGTGCTGGGTGGTGATGCTTACCTCCGGTGATGTCACTGGGCAGTGCTATGTAAGGCAGAGGTCAGCCATCTTAGGCTCTTTCTTGCCTGAGCTTAGCTGGTGATCTGTCAATAGCTGTCAGTGTGGGTAAAGCCAATAAAGATGTGTTCCAAGCCACCTCGCCTCATTTGTGGACCAAGGGTAATTACCAGACATAACATTTTGGCCCACTCATCTTTGCATAATTGTTGTAATTCAGCCACAATGGAGGGTTTTCGAACATGAACCACCTTTTTAAAGAAATGCCACAGCATCTCAATTGGATTCAGGTCAGGACTTTGACGAGGCCACTCCAAAGTCTTCATTTTGTTTTTCTGAAGCCATTCAGAGGTGTACTTGCTGGTGTGTTTTGGATCAGTGTCCTGCTGCAGAACCCAAGTGCGCTTCAGCCTGAGGTCACGAACAGATGGCCGGACATTCTCCTTCTCGATTTTTTGCTAGACAGCAGAATTCATGGTTCCATTTACTACAGCAAGTCCTCCAGGTCCTGAAGCAGCAAAACAGCCCCACACCATCACACTACCACCACCATATTTTACTGTTGGTATAATGTTCCTTTTCTGAAATGCTGTTACTTTTACACCGGATGTAATGGGACACACACCTTCCAAAAGGTTTAACTTTTGTCTCGTCAGTTCACAGAGTATTTTTCCAAAAGTCTTGGGGATCATCAAGACGTTTTCTGGCAAAACTGAGACGAGCCGTTATGTTCTTTTTGCTCAGCAGTGGTATTGGTCTTGGAACTCTTCCATGCAGGACATTTTTGCCCAGTCTCTTTCTTATGGTGGAGTCATGAACACTGACCTGAACCGAGGCAAGTGAGGCCTGCAGTTCTTTGAATGTTGTTGTGGGTTCTTTTGTGACCTCTTGGATGAGTCATCGCTGCACTCTTGGGGTAATTTTGGTTGGCCAGCCACTCCTGGGAAGGTTTACCACTGTTCCATGTTTTCACCATTTGTGGATAATGGCTCTCACTGTGGTTTTGCTGGAGTCCCAAAGCTTTAGAAATGGCTTTATAACCTTTTCCAGACTGATAGATCTCAATTACTTTGTTTCTCATTTGTTCCTGAATTTCTTTGGATGATGTCTAGCTTTTGACAATCTTTTGGTCTACCTCACTTTGTCAGGCAGGTCCTATTTAAGTGATTTCTTGATTGAGAACAGATGTGGCAGTAATCAGGCCTAGGTGTGGCTAGAGAAATTGAACTCAGCTTTCCAAAGATGTGACAAACCACAATTAATTCATGTTTTAACGGGGGGGGGGGGGATTACTTTTTCACACAGGGCCATGTAGGTTTGGATTTTTTTTTTCCCTTAATAATAAACACCTACATTTAAAAGCTGCATTTTGTATTTACTTGTGCTATCTTTGTCTAATATGTAAATTTGTTTGATGATCTGAAACATTTAAGTGTGACAAACATACAAAAAAATGAGAAATCAGGAAGGGGGCAAACACTTTTTCACACCACTGTACCACTTCTGATTTTTTCCATGTTTAAAGTATTTCAGTTAGCTCATGCTTCTCTCGGAAAATGAGCGAGATGCCTGCCTGCAGACTGGAACTGTCACGCGGGCATGACGCTTCTGAGCTCTGTGCCGATGACAGTCACGTGCGTTGTTCATGTGCACGCTTGGGGATCGTCATTCCTTCAGATTTTTTTCTTAAATTTATATTTCCTTGGCATGGCCTGGGCCTGCGGGCCATTCAGAGGTTGCTTCTGGGCTGCATGTGGCCCACGGGCCGCTAATAGAATAGGCCTGTCCTAAATGGAGAAGACGGGGGAGGAAGCCTCACAGCTGATGCTGCTGTAGAGAGCAGTGCTCTGACAGATATATCATTGGGCTCAGGAAGGTCCTTCTCGACCGGAGAATCACTGTCGACCTCGTCATCGTCCTCAGAGACATCCACTCACCCAATGGAGCCATAGCCAGAGCTGCTGGTCTTATCCAAGTTATCAGAGGTCATGAGACCCTACATCAGGATGCGGCCCAGGGTCACATACGGGAGCCTGGTGTAGCATATCCAAAAGGCGATGTTGATTTGCAGCCATTTGTTCAGTGGTCTTACACATTTTCTCCAATTGCCTCTGCATGAAATCCACCCGTGGACCACGTAGCTGGCTTCCTTCAGTCCACTTATGCTTCCTGCTGGCCTTCCCAGTTCCAGCTGAAACACTTAAACCTGGAAGGATGGAACCCTGGGCTGGTGGCTTATCAGTGTCTGGGCCATTTCCCCCTTCTTCACTCCCCACAGAAGCCATTATTCCTCCAAGAGAACAATAGGAGAGAAAACAAGACAGTTATTATTATTATGAACAGGCCAAAGGGCTGCTCCAGGAGGTACAAACATGCTAGTCAGAAGACAACATAGCAATCTCAGATTTCAGTTCCCAGCTGTATACAGAACCACGCCCCCACAAAAGGTGGCCAGAGTGCACTAAGCACAGGAGCGCCTAGTACCTAGACAAAGAAGAAGACTGTCAGTCGAAAAAAAGAGAATACAATATAGAATTAATGGCAAATTGTACCGTGCTGTTAAATTGTTAAGCAATTCCTCCTTAAAGAAGGCAAAATATATCACATACCCCCAAGCAGATAAGGATAAAGCATATTACGTGCTGTTAAGCTGTTAAACAGCTTTCTGCCTGAAGAGAAGGCAACAATATATCACAAACTTTTTAGCAGATAAGGGTAGTACATACCTCATGCTGTTAAAATGGTAAACAGTTTCGGTTGAAGAAAGAAGGCAAATACTGTATATATCACATACCTCAAAGCAGATACGGATCATGCACGTCACGCTGCACAGAGCCGCTGCAAACCTTCTCTCACTCAGCAGAAAACACAACAAATATGACGCAGCGATGGGGTACCAAAAGTAAGGCAGCCCAATACTGCACAGAAAACGTAATGTCAGACAGACTGGTATAAGCTCTTACCAACCAGGACAGAAAGAGGAAGAATGGGTGGATGCAAGGGATATATAAAAGGCGTGCATCCACAGGTGTGATTAATTTGGTATTGTGGGGGCATGATGTGGGGGTTTCTCCACCCACAGAAGGCAGGGGGAAAGAGAGAACAATGGAACGAAGGAGGAGGTGTCACCGGGCGTTATCAGATGGGACTGTTGGTGTCTATGCGCCCCCCCGGGGAGAGTATGAGCTGCCGGTGCCGCTGAGAGAAGAATGTTGGAGCGGCACCGGCTTTATGTCATGTTAATGCTCCGCACATTTTTTTGTTCAAACAACGTGTTATGGTCGGAAGTTCCGGGTCTCGATGCATGGAAATAAAGAGATAAAAAAGGAATGCACAGAGACCCGGGATTCTCTTTTGCTGTAAGTTATGTTGGAGAAGGAATAAAGTTTCTGTGTCGTTCAGCTCGTTGCCTCGCCTGCCTTCTTTCTCCACAGTATAATGCTCCTGACTCGAGGATCATAGTCACATGGTTACAGGTTCACTGAAATGAAATAAAACTAAACTAAACTCAGAAAAATTTTAAGTTGTTTAGTTTTATGAAGCACTTCAAAAGGAGCCCATCACTTTGCCATTACTAACCATTATGCGAGTGCCTCACTCTGAAGACAGATGGTTCAGCCTCCCAGGATCACATCACCACCTCCCGGCATTTGAAGCAGTGCAGCAGCAATCTCACAGAGACTGAGAGTGACAAAAATCAAGGCCAGGCACACCTGTTGTAATGGGAATGCATGGGTGACAGAAACTGTGATAGTTACATGCTATACTGCAGTGGGCCAATGTGTCAATTACAGGTATGCAATAAATTTGACCAGTAGTTACCAAAAAAGAGCAAGGCTACTAATGCCAGTAAACATGTAAGTTTTTTTCTTTACTAAAATCTCTTTTATCCCCCAGACGAAACCCAAAAGAGTCGAAGAGCCCTTTGGGCGAAAGCCAAAGGGGTATTATGTTATGGGTCAGCCCGTCCGTCCGTCCGTCCGTCTGTCCATCTGTCGCACTTTTGTGAAATCAGCTCCTCCTACAAGGGGCGGCACGGTGGAGGAGTGGTTAGCACTGCGGCAGCACAGCAACTCACCCTTGGCCAGGGGATCCTGAGTTCGATCCCAGCCCCCTACCAACAGTGATCTGTGTGGAGTTTGCATGTTCTCCCCGTGTCTGCGTGGGTTTACTCCGGGATTTCTCCGGTTTCCTCCCACATGCCAAAAATATGCAAGTTAGGTTAATTGGCATCAAAAACTGAGGATTCTAAATTGTCCTTAGGTGTGACTGTGAGAGTGAATGGTTGTCTGTCTCTCTGTGTCGGCCCTGCGATGGACTGGCGACCTGTCCAGGGTGTACCCTGCCTCTCGCCCAAAGACGCTGGGATAGGCTCCAGCCCCCCCGCGACCCAAAAAGGATTAAGCGGAAGAAGATGAATGAATGAATGAACGAGCTCCTCCTACAGTTTTGTTCCGATTGTTTTGAAACTTGTTAACATAGGTTGATTTACACTGAGGATGCACATACTGCAATTCGGTTCTGATCAGATGATTTTTGCAGGACTTGTAGCCCCTGACCTATGACCTCTTATTTCATCTCACTTCATAGACAGTAACTGCCTTGTGAAATCAACACCTCCTACAGTTTTGTTCCAGTTGTTTTGAAACTTACTACCCTGGCTTGATATACTCTGATGATGCGCATATTGCAATTTCACTCTCATCGGATGACCTTGAGGTTAAAGGTCAGAGAATAGATTTTCCCAGAAATTCCCTAAAACACAATAAATACTGACAGAAATGATGTAGGTTTTTCAAATTGATACAGTAGTTGTATGATGTTGTCTTGGATCATTTACACTCTGACCTAACTATGGGTTTGGGGTCAAGGGGTCAAAGGTCAAAGTTCAAAGTTAACATTGCAGTTGCACTATGGTAAATGTTATATTTATTATTACTATAAAACAAGTAAAGCTAGGGCCACCAAACCTGGTATACAGGTTCACCTTTGGATCCTCATCTCTAACTATGGATTTGGGGTCAAAAGGTCAAAGGTTAACATTAACATTTCCTATGTCTTATTACTGTACAATGAGTAAAATTAGGGTCACCAAACTTGCTACACAGGTTCACCCTGTGACCCTGAAGTGTGACTATGGTTTTGGGATTGCAAGGTCAAAGGTCAACATCATAATGGCTTATAAACTATATCTCAATAACAAAGAAAGCAAGGGTCACCAAACTTGCTACACAGGTTCACCTTTGGATCCTGACCTCTGACTAAGGATTTGGGGTCGAAAGGTCAAAGGTCAAGGTTAGCAGTCCTTATGCCTTACAACCACTAAAGCTAGGGTCACCAAACTTGCTACACAGGTTCACCTTGGGAACCTGACCTCTGACTATGGCCTCGGAGTCAAAGGATCAGAGGTCAAGGTTAGCATTCCATTTGTACTATTACTATAAAACGAGTTAAGCTAGGGCCACCAAACCTAGTATACAGGTTCACATTGGGATCCTGACCTCAGACTATGGGTTTGGGGACAAAAGGTCAAAGGTCAAGGTTAACATTCCCTATGCCTTATTACTGTAAAATGAGTAAAGTGAGGGTCACCAAACCTGGTACACAGGTTCACCATGTGACCCTGAAGTGTGACTATGGTTTTGGGATTGCAAGGTCAAAGATCAACGTCAAAATGGCTTTTAATCTATATTGTAACAACAAAAAAAGCAAGGGTCACCAAACCTGGTACACAGGTTCACCTTGGGATCCTCATCTCTGACTATGGGTTTGGGGTCAAAAAGTCAAAGGTTAACATTAACATTTCCTATGTCTTATTACTGTACAATGAGTGAAATTAGGGTCACCAAACTTGCTACACAGGTTCACCCTGTGATCCTGAAGTGTGACTATGGTTTTGGGATTGCAAGGTCAGAGGTCAACATCATAATGGCTTATAAACTACAGTATATCTCAACAACAAAGAAAGCAAGGGTCACCAAACCTGGTACACAGGTTCACTTTGAGGCCATAACCTCTGACTACAGGCTTGGGATCAAAAGGTCAAAGGTCAAGGTTGACACTCCCTATGCTCTCTAACTATAGAACGTGTAAAGCTCTCTAGGGTCACCAAACTTGCTAGACAGGTTCACCTCAGGATCCTGACCTACAACTATGCGTTATATACTTTGTTGTTGATTCGTGGATGATGGGCTTATCATAATTTGGTTCTGCCACAGTAATTATATTAACCGAAGTTGTGGTCTAGCTGGTAGAGCATCTGCCCCACAACCGGGAGGTCATGGGTTCAAATCCCAGCAGGGTTATACCAAAGACAATATAAAAATGGTACTTTCCACCTTCTAGCTTTGTGCTCAGCATAATAGAATGGGGAAAGGAAAGTTAACTCACAGAGCTACCAGAGGACTGACCCCCCCCCCCCCCCCACACACACACACACACACTGTAGCTTCCACTACTCACACTAGCTGTGTGGCCTAGGGTCACTGAAACGGAGATAGGCGCCATCCCATACACCACATGGTGTCCCCAGTGCTGTGGAAGGGATTAAAAGGAAAAAAACAGTAAGACTGAAAAGTTGAAAATTGCTCTCTGTCGGTCAGTATTGGGATTTTCAAAGAAAATTGAGGCGGGGGATATTGCACTCACCTCAGAGTGCTCTTGTTATGATTTACTGTGAACATTGGAAAGACATTTTATGACAAAGTAGATTTGTTCCAGGAAATGAACTTCAGAAAATTACATCAAAGAAAGCTTGAAGACAAAGTGAACTATCTGTCTCAAAACTAAAACTTATATGAAAGAGTGCCTTCTTCTTCTTGTTGTTTTTTGGCTGCTTCCTTTAGGGGTCACCACAGTGGATCATCTGCCTCCTTCTCACCTTATGCATCATCCTCTGTAACACCTGTACGATCATAATATATAAATCTTATAAATCTTATATATAAATATAAGTATATAATATATAATATTTATATATAAATATAATCATATATATAAATCTTATATATAAATCTTCCGGTTGCGGTTCCGCCGGACCGGTGGCGCCACACGAGTAGGCTGCCTGTTGCAACAGCCTTTTTTTTTTTTTTTTTTTTTTAATCTTCCTTCTTCTTTCTACACCTTTCACTCTGTATATATATCACGGACGCACGGATCGCCCCGGGGGTCTCCCGGGTCGGCGGACGGAGCCACGGTTTGCAGCGGGAGACGCTACAGCGGGGAGGAGCTAGTGCTAGCTAGCACTTGGCCGCCGCCCGGTGCTAATGGGAAACTCGACATACCGGGAGCTGTAGCGAAAACGACGCGGGTGCCGGGCTGGAGTTTAGGCGGCGTGCAAGAAATATAAGACAGAATAATAAAGAGCGATGGCAAGAACCAAGCAGACCGCCCGTAAAATCTACTGGAGGAAGAAGCCCCCCAGGATGCAGCTAGCCACCGTCACAGGCCCCTGGCTCTGAGAGAGATCCGTCGCTGCCAGAAATCCACGGAGCTGCTCATCCGTAAGCTGCCCGTCCAGCGCCTGGTGAGGGAGATCGCTCAGGACTTCAAGACCGTCCCGCGTTTCCTGAGCTTCGCCGTCATGGCTCTGCAGGAGACCAGCGAGGCCCACCTGGTGGTCTCTTCTTCGCTAAGGGGGTCACCATCATGCCCAAAGACTTCCAGCTGGCCCGCTGCATCCGCGGAGAGAGAGCTTAGACTTTCTGCTGCACATTCACCAACCAACCATAATGCTCTGCACTGTGTGTCTATATATATATATTTATAGTAATATGGACATATGTTTAGTAGATGTTTTTTCTTGCCTTCTGATTATTGCTCTGAGTGTTGCTATCCCTGTGCTGTTGCAATCCTGGAATTTCCCCATTGTGGGACTAATAAAGGCTTATCTTATCTTATCTTATCTTATCTTATAATATTAGTATGGCGGTGCCCTAGGCTAGGGAGGGGTGATGCTCCACCTTTGGGGGGTGGTGTCACCTGTGGTATATAAGCCTGGAGCGGGAAACAGATTGTCTCTTCGCTGTGGCTCCTGTACTCGCAGTAGGGTCTCCCCGTGTGTACATAGTTCTTGTTAATAAACTTTATAAAACGTCACCTCTCCTCCTCGTTATTCGGACACAACATTTGGTGACGAGGTTAAACGGAGATGGAGAGGGCTGCGACCACGCTTCGTCTGTTTTTGGAGGCTCCAGGTGAACCGTTGGTCCCTTGGGCCAGGTGATTTGCGGCCTTCCAGAACTGTCTATTGGCGTTAGACCTCGGCGGCCTGGACAAATTAAGAGCGAGGGCTATTCTGGTCCATAACCTGGGTATGAAGGGCCGGAAAATCCTCAGCACGCTGAGAGGAGGTGACAGCTTTGACGACGTCGTGAAGCTCATGGCCGGCTACTTTCGCACCCCAGAAAACATCACAATGCGGCGCATCCAGTTCCGACAACGGCGCCAGCGACCCGGAGAGTCAGTCCAGCAGTTTGTGGCATACCTTTGTCAGCTGGTGGGTGAGTGCAGGTTTGGGGCCCTGGAGGAGGAGATAGTTCGCGACCAGTTGGCCAAGCACATGGCCTACTCCTCGGTGAGGGTTCGCCTACTATCTCACGCTGGTGAGCAAACTTTGCTTGCGGCCTTGGAGCTAGTGCAACAGCACAAGGCAGCGGAGCAGCTGACAAAATACCTCAGCGGCAACGACACTCCGCCGAAGAGCGAGGCACATAGGAAGACCCTAGCCTTGGATTGGACGATGGAAGTGATGACGAGTACGTGGCCATTGTCAAGATATGGTCCACCCCAGGGACGCCATGATGCTACGACTGTGGATCCAGCAGGCACCGCTATCGATCCAGGGAGCGTACAGCGAGGGGCAAGCGTTGTGGACGATGCAGTCTGCTCCATCACTTCACCAGGGTTTGCCGCAATTTTGACAAGGAGGAACGGAGGCCTGCTAAAGGAACCTTTAAGAAGAAGGTGCCTACGGTGGTCCACACGGTCCCACCCAACACATACAGTCGTATCATTTGTGACATTTTGTTGGACGAGACACCGATTCCGCTGTTGGTGGACACAGGGTCAGCAGTCTCCATCCTCAACTTGAAAACTGTAAGACGATGTTTTCCCCACTGCAGAGTGAGTAACACTAACATTACCTGTTATGATCATGGTAGACACCCGCTGGATGTTGTGGGCTTGGTGTGGCTGTCTATGAGGTACAAAGGGGTCTCCATGTGCACCAACGAGTTCATGGTGTCGCAGGACGGTAATAACCTAATGGGCTGTGATTTATTTTACGGGCTCGGTTTCACCATCACCTGCGGTGAAGTGGAGCAGTGGTCAGGTTGTGGCTTATGGGACGGGCCATTCTAAGTGGGAAGTGGCGATGAATTGTGGGACTTTGGGTGGCCCATTCCGGGTGAAGAGGGACACCGCCAGCACCTTAGTACACTGAATAGGCGGGGGTCCCGTGCCAGTGTTTATGGTCCCGTGGATGGTGGACCCGAACGGCATGGTTTGATCCCTTCAGTGGCGGAAAGGTCCGAAGAGCGTGAGCTACAGGGCTCTGGTGGCCGGTGAGTTCCGATTGCTGAGTCAACAGTGGCTGGTGCCACGCCGACACAACATCTGGTATCCAGGGTACCACCAGATGGCACGAACCCTGGCCGTGCCGACATCAACAGCAAGGGACATGACTCGAGTCAACTTGGCGAACCGCTGAGGAGTCATAAAGGTGCCAGATCGCGATGCAGATGACGGGGAAAGCCAGTGAGCGCTCCCCTGGGTGAGGGTGATGACGTGTGCCCTAGGGCTGAGCCTCGGCTTGGTCGGGTGCACAGTTCCAGGAAACTGACAGCTGGACAGGATAATCTGCAGGTGGTCCAGTCCGGCGGCGACGGCTACCTGAGTTTGACTGATGGGTTGAGACGGCATCCCAACGAGCTGCAACGTCGGAGCAGAAAAGGGTGTCTATGCAGTCCGTCTCCTGTCATGAAGAAGCGGAGATGCTCTGGAAGTGGGCCGCGGGACGGACACTCCGGGGGGAGGGGGGGGGGCCTTCAGGAGACCCGGGTTAAGTGTGTATGAGGGCTTACGGTGTGTCTGATTATGTGCATTTATTAAATAGGTGTATTATGGTTATGGTTGCTATGTTCAATATATGTTCTGGCTGTGTTCACATGTTAAAGTTGTAATGGAATGGGGATGAAAAGAACCATGTGGGTAATGTGAAACATGTATAAGTTGGTTCTTATGGACGTTTATCCTAATTGTGGTACAACTTAATGGTGTGAAATGTGAATATTTAGTTCGTTTTGATGTGTTTTTTTAAAAAAGCGTATATGTGATTGTTTTATTAGGATTTAACCTGTTTGTGTTGCCACCTCTTTGTGAAAAGTAACCACTTACCGTGATTCTGCAATATTTTGTTGTGTTAATATTTCCAGCACCTGAGTGTCTTATGATGCTGTGATTTCATTTTCCCCTGTTTGTGGCGTGGGCCTAATGGCCATTTACGTTCTTGAAAGTGAAAAGGAATGTGTGCCACTGTAATGGGGTGATTATGGGATTTGATGCACAAGACCACCGTTGTTGTGTGACTGTTTGGAGAGTGTGAGGCGCAGTAACACCTGACTGTCAGCGGGTGTGTGTTAATTGCCCTACGTTGCGAAACTTGTTTTATTGTGGGGAGTTCTCTGTGTGTAATTGTGTGTATCCTGCGAGTTTATGGGGTTGAGTTCGCCATTATGTATGTCTGTGATTGTTGTTTGTATGTATGTAGATTTAATGGGATTAATTTAGTTTGGTGTGTGGCCTTTTTCTTTTCTAGGACTGTTTATTTACACAGCGCAGAGCTCTGCTGGGCCAGTACGGTGTGTGAATGAGTAGGCCTGTACCCCCTTGTTTTAGCGTGTGAATTGGGTGAAAATTATTTGGTTGGGTTAATTAGTGTGCTTGTGTTTTTTCAAGGGGGGGTGGGAATGTACGATCGTAATATATTAGTAAGGCGTGCCCTAGGCTAGGGAGGGGTGATTCCCTGCCTTTGGGGGGGTGGCGTCACCTGTGGTATATAAGCCTGGAGTGGGAGACATATTGTCTCTTTGCTGTGGCTCCTGAACTTGCGGTAGGGTCTCCCGTGTGTACATACACTAGTTCTTGTTAATAAACTTTATAAAACGTCACCTCGCCTCCTCGTTATTCGGACACATCACTAACCCCTCTCCATGTGCTCTTTCACTACATCCATAAATCTTCTCTGTAGTCTTCCTCTTGTCCACCTACCTGGCAGCTCCATCTTCAACATCCTTTGTCCAGTATATCCACCATCCCTCCTCTGCACATGTCCAGACCACCTCAGCTTTGCCTCTTTTACTTTGTCTCCAATCTGCTCAACCTGAGCTGCACCTCTGATATACTCTTTTCTAATCCTGCCCCTCCTAGTCACTCCCAATGAGAAACTTAGCATCTTCAACTCTGCCACCTTCAGCTCTGCCTCCTGTCAGTGCCACCATCTCTCAGCCATACTTCATAGCAGGTCTCTTCAGGGACCGCGAAACATTTTGAAGATTTGGTCGAGTCCTTGCATCTTCACCGGGACACCTGCCTGCCTCTCATTCACGCACACATTCTGTCTTGATTCCACTGACTTTCATTCCTCTTCTCTCCAGTGCGTACATCTTTCTCTCCAGGTTCTGCTCCTTACTCTCACTACAGATCACAATGTTGACTGCAAACATCATGGTCCACGGGGATTCCTGCCTGGCCTTGTCTGTCAGCCTGTCCATCACCATGGACAGGCAAGAAGGGGCTCAGAGTTGATTACAGATTTAATCCCACCCCCACCTTGCATCTATCTGTCATTCTTACAGCACACCTCACCACGGTCTCGCTGTCCTCATACACCACCCTCACATATTTCTCTGTCACTCCTGACTTCCTCATACAGTACCACCCTTCCTCTCTTCAGAATCAGAATCAGAATCAGAGTGAGATTTATTGCCATTGTTCATGTAGTACACAAACTAGGAATTTGTCTCGGTGCAATGCTGCAACATTAAACATGGAGTAGCACTAAAGATAAAAATAAAAAACTATGCATGCAATAAGAGGTAGAATATGAATAAGTAATACTAATCTATGCGATTTTTAAATATATTAACAAGCAGCAGATATTGTGGAGTTCCACATAGTGCAGTCGGTAGTGCAAAAAGAAAACAGTGATAATTGTCATGAGTCCGGTTGAGCTGCTGTACGTAGTGCACGAGAGTCTAATAAGTCTCTTAGTGTTCAGCAGTCTGATGGCAGAGGGGAAGAAGCTGTTCATGTAGCGGGAGGTTTTAGTCTGAATAGACCGAAGTCTTCTGCCTGAGGGGAGGGGGGCAAGCAGTGCGTATCCAGGGTGTGAAGGGTCGGCTATGATCCGACCTGCACGCCTCCGGGTCCTGGAGATGTACAGATCCTGGAGGGATGGGAGCTTGCAGCCGATCACCTTCTCAGCAGCGCGCACAACGCGCTGCAGTCTTAGTCTGTCCCTGGCGGTGGCTTCTGCGTACCACACGGTTATGGAGGAGGTGAGGATGGACTCGATGATGGCCGTGTAGAACTGCACTAACATCTTGGTGGGTAGCTTGAGCTTCCTCAGCTGCCGCAGGAAGAACATCCTCTGCTGGGCCTTTTTGATGAGGGAGCTGATGGTCGGCTCCCACTTGAGGTCCCGGGTGATGGTGGTGCCCAGGAAGCGGAAGGAATCCGCAGTGGTGATAGGAGAGTCTGTGAGGGTAAGGGGGTGCAGAGGGGCTGTGACTTTTCTGAAGTCCACGATCATCTCCACTGTCTTCAGAGCATTCAGCTGCAGGTTGTTGTGGCTGCACCAGGACGCCAGCTGGGCCACCTCTCTCCTGTAGACGGACTTGTCGCCGTTGGAGATGAGCCCGATGAGGGTGGTGTCGTCCGCAAACTTGATCAGCTTGACAGACTGGTGGCTGGAGGTGCAGGAGTTGGTGTACAGGGAGAAGAGCAGGGGGAAAGTACACAGCCCTGGGGTGATCAGGTGCTGATGCTAACAGAGTCTGAGACAGTCTTTCCCAGCCGCACATGCTGCCTCCAGTCCGTCAGGAAGTCGGTGATCCACCTGCAGAGGGAGTCAGGCACGTTGAGCAGGGACAGCTTGTCCTGGAGCAGAGCGGGGTGGATGGTGTTGAATGCAGAGCTGAAGTCCACAAACAGGATCCTGACGTAGGTTCCCGGGGAGTCCAGGTGCTGCAGGATGGAGTGGAGGGCCAGGTTGACTGCGTCGTCCACAGACCTGTTGGCTCTGTAGGCAAACTGCAGCGGGTCCAGGAGGGGAGTGGTGATGGTCTTGAGGTGGGGCAGGACCAGGCGCTCAAAGGACTTCATGACTACAGAGGTGAGCGCTACAGGTCTGTAGTTGTTATGATTGGCACCCTATCATATGCTTTCTCTAGATCCACAAAGACAGTGCAATTCCTTCTGACCTCCTGATACTTCTCTATCAACACTCTTAAAGCATAACATTTTAGACATTCAGTCAAAATGCCAAGAAGCACAAATAAGCCAAAGAAATCAGTCACCATCACACCCTTTTTTGTAGTATTACACATTATATGAACTTACTTTAAATGATTTTATATACATTATAATATTATTGAAGCAGATTAAATTGCATTCCCCCCCAAAATATAACACACTAATCTCTCTAATATCAAAGTATAAACTGCATGTGCAAGCAAAAATATCATTACAACAATACAATATCGGCGATAATGGCCTAGTATGTCTTTATTATCATATCGAAATCAAATTCGCAAATCGCACAGTACTTCTTTGTGGGACTTTCGCACTGTTGCCAACGCCTCAGTAAGGAAAGTAACTATTGGCTGTCCTAGAATTCGCTAGAAACCGCTAAATGGCGCCATCGCTTAATTTGCATAATTGGTCCTTTGCATGTAATTGTAATGGACACTGTAGAAGAGAAGAATAATGTCATGGCAGGGACAAAAAGTGGGTAAAAAGCACCCTAAACATTTAGAACCAGGGAAAGTCGCTAGAATTGTCGCTGGCCGCTTTTGACACACAAAAAAGTCACCGAGAGGGGGTGGAAACTCGCCAGATTTAGCGAGGAAAGTCGCCGAGTTGGCAACACTGGACTGTCGCTCATTGACTGTTGTGTCTAGGCTTTCACCTCATGTCCATTGTCCAAGAGCGCTCTCTTCTGTCCGGTACCGGTATGTGCCTGCAGCTGATTGGCTGGCCGGTTGTTAGGAGTGTTTACAGGAAACATGGCTTCCCTGTCTGTTGGAGAGCTTCAAGAGATGGAAGGTGAGCATTAAAATACCAACGATTAAGTTGTATCATTAACGTATTAACGTGGTATGCTTGCAGCGTTTTTGAAAATGTTTTATCGTTTCGTATCAACACTCGGTAAATGGTTCTTTTGACTAACCAGACTTTCTTTCTTGGTTTGCTAGCTAACATGCTAATAACAAGGCGTTATTAAAATCTTGTGGTTTAATTAAACGCCGACGGGATATTCTCGGGGTTTTTTTTTCTTTTATGTTTTGTAGTCTGCTTGCGTAAAATTGGATCTGTGTTGTCTTTTTCTGACACATCACTTCTCCTGTTTTGCCATAAACCATCATGTTCAGCTCTCATTCCAGCTGCGGTCCAGTTAGCCTCCTAGCAGGCTAATGTGGTTAGCAGTGTTTAACCTCTGTTCATGTGAGGTGGTTCGAGCTGGTGAGACCACAAATATAACCGAGATACAACCCTAACTTACTGATACAAACATTATTAAAACTTAGGTAATAACAGTGACTTATACAATTGTCAACATAAGCGCTCACGTGTTGCAGATTACAGAAATGTGAATAATCACGATACCATAAATGGCTATAGGTCAACCCGTAGACTAGATAGAGGCTGGATGCTCCCCCACATGACCTCAAAGGACGAGTTTCTGCATTATATTACATACACTGCATCTGTGTGGTGTAACTTAAACCTCTATATTTCCTGACTGCAGTGGACCGAAGGGGCGAATCCGAGGAGTCTGGTGATGATGAGACCAGGAGGAAGAGTATCAACGGGGACGTGGACCCCAGTCAGCCCACTGCTTCAAGTAGGTCGTCCTCATTTTTTTTTGTACAGATATACCTTTGGAGCTGTTACGTTTTGAAGAAAATGTTCCAAATTTCCACAGCAGTCAATCCTATCTGTGTGGCAGTGCCCTCTTAATCCAAGGTTAAAACAAAAACATTTGTGTTGCTTGATTGAGTTTATTTAAAGGGGACCTGTGGTGGTCGTCTAAACGCATTCAACTTGAAAACATTAGGCAAAGTATTCGTTATTTGGTTAAATAATTATTGCCAGCCATATACCACCAGAGAAATATGCAAATACGACCGCAGGCATGGCCAGCCAATGAAAACTCTGCGCGCAGCCATGACACATGCGGATGTGACGTCACTTCGTTGATACTGAACAGTCAATACTCCACCTGTATGAGAGACTAGGGTGCTGTTGTGAGTGTTTTTATTCTATTATGGCTGAATTGTCGGACTCTGAGGAAGAATTCGTCCAACATGGCTACAGGTTTGAGCCAGAAAGGTCTTCTGAGGGTGAAAGTGACGAAGTGGTCCTCACACACAACGCAATTTCGTCTGAAAGGATTTGTCTGTGCCCTGTTCTGAGATTGCGCAATCACTTTTCCGCTATGATCTTCTGACAAGGTGAGCTGGGTTTGGGTACACAAAAGAAGTGTTTATCTTTGTTTTTTTGCTTATTATTGAGACATCCAAAGGCTTTACATTCCGCCATGTTGCGATATCCATATCGCATTGTATGTTTTTGTTGTTACAAGAGCGCCGAGTGTCTGCCGCTCTGTATAGCGGCGAGGGAGGAGCCGAATCATCTGCCGTCTGGCGGCCGTTACGACCTCAGATCAGATGAGACGACCCGCTGAATTTAAGCATTTATTTATTTATTTTCTACTCGTTTTAGTTCTGCATTTAATATGAACCCTGAGTTTGAAATAAACGTTTGAATTTGAATTTGAATATCCCGAAAGCCACTGCTCATCCGGGCACTCCAGGCTCAGCCAATATTGATCCAGATCGCGGTGTCAACGAAATTACGTCACAGAAAGCGTCCTGGCAGGCCATGTAGCCGCTAGTATGGCTGCACCCATGTTTTGCTGACATGCTGCCTAACATGGCCATGTTAGGAAGCATGCCACCATCAGTGTGTGAATGTGTGTGTGAATGGGTGGATTGCAGGATCTGTAAAGCGCTTTGGTCATCAAGAGATGAGAATAAAAGCGCTATATAAGTGAATGCCATTTACCATTTACCATAGCTGAACCAGCACATCAGCAATGGATTTATATCAAATTGCTTTGAACATGAATTTCAACTTAAACTTGAACTAGAACGTGAGACAGGGGCTCAATATAATATCTTTTTTTTCACGACCACCACAGGTACGCTTTAATAAAAATCATATATGTATGTGCATAAAAATACTTATATAACAAATACCAAGGATAACACATGAAAGCATACTAGTAGCACACTTATTTCCAATGTGGTCCTCAAAAGAGAAAAAACATATTGATGCAACAGCTACCATAAGGAAAATAGAATAATAATACAGTATAAGAAATACACTTAAAAACCAAGAAAAACATAGAAATAATAAGGGAGAAATACAATAATTACTGATCAAAAACCATACATCACAGACATAATGGACTAAATAGTACCTCCACAGGTGTAATTTATACAGTGGGGCAAAAAAGTATTTAGTCAGCCACCAATTGTGCAAGTTCTCCCACTTAAAAGATGAGAGAGGTCTCCAATTTTCATCATAGGTATACCTCAACTATGAGAGACAAAATGAGGAACAAAAATCCAGAAAATCACATTGTCTGATTTTTAAAGAATTTATTTGCAAATTATGGTGGAAAATAAGTATTTGGTCAATAACAAAAGTTCATCTCAATGCTTTGTTATATACCCTTTGTTGGCAATGACAGAGGTCAAACGTTTTCTGTAAGTCTTCACAAGGTTTTCACACACTGTTGCTGGTATTTTGGCCCATTCCTCCATGCAGATCTCCTCTAGAGCAGTGATGTTTTGGGGCTGTCGCTGGGCAACACGGACTTTCAACTCCCTCCAAAGATTTTCTATGGGGTTGAGATCTGGAGACTGGCTAGGCCACTCCAGGACCTTGAAATGCTTCTTACGAAGCCACTCCTTCATTGCCCGGGCGGTGTGTTTGGGATCATTGTCATGCTGAAAGACCCAGCCACGTTTCATCTTCAATGCCCTTGCTGATGGAAGGAGGTTTTCACTCAAAATCACACGATACATGGCCCCATTCATTCTTTCCTTTACACGGATCAGTCGTCCTGGTCCCTTTGCAGAAAAACAGCCCCAAAGCATGATGTTTCCACCCCCATGCTTCACAGTAGGTATGGTGTTCTTTGGATGCAACTCAGCATTCTTTCTCCTCCAAACATGACAAGTTGAGTTTTTACCAAAAAGTTCTATTTTGGTTTCATCTGACCATATGACATTCTCCCAGTCCTCTTCTGGATCATCCAAATGCTCTCTAGCAAACTTCAGACGGGCCTGGACACGTACTGGCTTAAGCAGGGGGACACGTCTGGCACTGCAGGATTTGAGTCCCTGGCGGCGTAGTGTGTTACTGATGGTAGCCTTTGTTACTTTGGTCCCAGCTCTCTGCAGGTCATTCACTAGGTCCCCCCGTGTGGTTCTGGGATTTTTGCTCACCGTTCTTGTGATCATTTTGACCCCACGGGGTGAGATCTTGCGTGGAGCCCCAGATCGAGGGAGATTATCAGTGGTTTTGTATGTCTTCCATTTTCTAATAATTGCTCCCACAGTTGATTTCTTCACACCAAGCTGCTTACCTATTGCAGATTCAGTCTTCCCAGCCTGGTGCAGGTCTACAATTTTGTTTCTGGTGTCCTTTGACAGATCTTTGGTCTTGGCCACAGTGGAGTTTGGAGTCTGACTGTTTGAGGTTGTGGACAGGTGTCTTTTATACTGATAACGAGTTCAAACAGGTGCCATTTAATACAGGTAACGAGTGGAGGACAGAGGAGCCTCTTAAAGAAGAAGTTATAGGTCTGTGAGAGCCAGAAATCTTGCTTGTTTGTAGGTGACCAAATACTTATTTTCCACCATAATTTGCAAATAAATTCTTTAAAAATCAGACAATGTGATTTTCTGGATTTTTTTTTTTCTCATTTTGTCTCTCATAGTTGAGGCATACCTATGATGAAAATTGGAGACCTCTCATCTTTTAAGTGGGAGAACTTGCACAATTGGTGGCTGACTAAATACTTTTTTGCCCCACTGTATAAAAGTAAAACGGTGACTTAAAAAAATAAACTGCATAATGACAAAAGCCTTAGAATTCTCATTTAACAATGTGATTCTCAAGTGTACTTTAACCGATTTTATTTTATTTTTTTTAAACTATCTTTTGTAGTGCATTGCCTGATTGATAGTGGAAGCTCATTCTGAAGCCTGATTCCAGTATAATAAAAGGTCTTCAAACCAAAACTTTCAACCCTGGGGACAATACATGACCATACACTTGATCTTGTACCATGCCTATGTGCATTCTGAACCAAATTGATATTACATCTCATCTATTCAGGTGCCTTCCCATTGATGGTATTATACATGTGATCAAGCTTCAGTTGTGTTACTCTATAGTGAACAGGTAACACCTTCATATGGTCAAACTCATTTACTCCAATAGATATTCTAGGCGGTACATTCAACTTACAACATATAATCTTATTTTGGGACACCTGTGATCTATCCTTCATTTTCTTGGACAAACCACTGTACCAGGCTGAACATGCATAATCATAATGGCATTGAATTTAGGCTGATACTTCAGGAAGAAGATGGAGGACATGCTGCAACAGAGCGACATCGGTGGGGTCTGGAGAAACCTTAAAACCATCTCTGGGCTCCAGAATACCTCCTCCCAGGCCACGGGGGGCAGGGAGTGGGCGAACAATCTGAACCTGTTTTTTAATAGGTTTGACCAACTGCCCTCCCCCCCGACTGCACACCAACCACTGCTGCCTCTAAAGTCATCGAGACCTGCTGTCCACACCCCACTCCACCAACACCCCCCCACTCCCAGCACACAGCCCCCCCAACCTGACCCTCACTAAGACCCAGGTGAGGACGGAGCTGAGGAAGATCAAGGCGAGGAAGGCCTCAGGACCGGACGGCATCAGCACGAAGCTTCTTAAGTCCTGCGTAGACCAACTATGTGGGATTGTGGAGCACATCTTCAACCTGAGCCTGAAGCTGGGGAGGGTACCACTGTTGTGAAAAACATCTTGTGTGGTACCTGTACCAAAGACTTCCCACCCCAATGACGTGAACAGCTACAGACCAGTAGCCCTGACGTCTCACATGATGAAGACCCTGGAGAGACTGCTCCTTGCTCACCTCCGCCCCCTGGTGGGACCAGTGATGGATCCACTCCATTTCGCCTACCAGCATGGGATTGTGTGTCCGACACGATCATTGGCAGCACGGGGGCCCCCCAGGGAACAGTTTTGGCTCCCTTCCTGTTCACCCTTTATACTGCGGACTTCTCACACAACACAACACACTGCCATCTACAGAAGTTCTCTGACAACTCTGCGATCATCGGCCTCATCTCCAATGGAGATGACGCTGAGTGCAGAGGACTTATCCAGGGCTTCGTGGACTGGTGCCATCGGAACTGCCTCCAGATCAACGTGAGGAAAACTAAGGAGCTGGTGGTGGACTGCCGCAGGCAAGGACAACCCCTCACAGCACCAGTAAACATCCAGGGAACAGACATTGAGATGGTGACATCCTACAAGTACCTGGGTGTTCATCTGAACAATAAACTAGACTGGTCACACAATACTGACGCACTCTACAAGAAGGGACAGCGCAGGCTGTTCCTACTGAGGAGACTCAGGTCTTTTGGTGTACAAGGGGCGCTGCTGAAGACATTCTATGACACGGTGGTGGCATCAGCCATCACTTTTGGAGTGGTCTGCTGGGGCAGTGGCATTACAGCAGCCGATAGGAAGAGACTGAACAAACTAATCAAGAAAGCTAGCTCTGTCCTGGGGAAACGCCTTGACCCAGTGGAGGAGATGGGAGAGAGAAGGGTGGTGGCTAAACTGTCATCTCTGCTGGAGTCTGAGTCCCACCCTATGCAGGACATACTGAACGCACTGAGGAGCTCATTTAGCAGTAGGCTACATCATCCTAGGTGCGTGACCGAAAGGTTTCGCAGGTCCTTCCTACCTACGGCTGTCAGACTGTATAACCTAAGCAGGGCTGCTCGCAGAGATAGCAAAAAACGTGACGACCTAATAGCATTGAATGCAAAAGACGCAACAGACTTACACAAATGGTCCCCTCCAGTATACAACTAGGGCAATATCAGTCGCTATGGAGGGTGACAATATGTATGGGTACATAATCATACCGTGTAGGGTAACTAAATAGACGGTTATGCTGTTTATTCCATCTAGCTACAATGCTCCGCACTGTGTATATATATTTATATATTTATGTGTACATATGCATATTCACTGCTCTTATTTTCTTATCTTCTAAATTTTTGCTCTGAGTGTTGCTATCCCTGTGCTGTTGCAATCCTGGAATTTCCCCATTGTGGGACTAATAAAGGCTTATCTTAATTAATAATTTTTTGGTTTTGATGTTATGTTTATTTATTTTCAATCATTTCAATGGTTTTTCTGTCATTCTAATTCATTCAAGGTAAAGACGAGTCTCCAGTTGATATGGACACCATAACTTTGGACCCAGAAGAAGAGGTCAGAGGATGTGTTGAGTAACATTTCCTATAATGGGCCATTTTTACCCGGATATTTCAAAATGTTATTTAAATCTATCACTCATGGTGAATTTATAATTGTTGTTGGATTATTACACAAATAACCATTGTAGTATTTAACAGGGAACACGATCGCATGTCATCCTAAGTATTGTTTTTTGTTGTTTTTTTTTCCGTAGGATGTTGACCTTGTCCATTGTCGTATTGGAAAAATTGAAGGACTTGAGGTGCTACAGAAGGCTAAAGTAAGTAACTAGCTTGCATGAATGCCATGGGCAATAAGCAGTGGAAAACTGCAAAAAGTAAGTACAGTACAGACTGTGTAGCATACTCAGTTTATAAGGCCCCGATTTGAATTATCAAGCTTAGCATTTCCGAGGTCATCATCTTGCCGGGTTGAATCCGACACATGAAAAGGAGGGGACACAAGATGAGGGAGACTAGGAGCTGGCAATTCTGAAATTAGAAGCCAGTCAAAAGTATACTTTGTTGTTATCCTAAATGGAACACCATACTGATTTTTTTCCCCAACTATATAATATTAAAGGTACATGAGATGGCATTCTGACCTCCTGGCCAGTAGACGTCGCATTCACTGTTGACTCACTATAATCTTGTACCGGTTGCCAGGTAGAGAGATTAACGGCACTTCCTGGAGGCTAACATCAGGATCAGGGATGGCAATTTTCCGCCGATCCGCGGATTTATTTTCAAATTGATCATTTCTGTGAATCGTCTAAATCGGTTGAGAAAAATTTTGGGGGGGTAAGGTACCTTATTGTTACCGATTTTAGCGAAAATCAACACGATTACATAAGCGCTCGGCGCTTCCCCGGAAGTCTCACGCGATAACCCGGATGTGTTGTGTTCAAGCTACTGCTGTATTGTAAACAGCCCTGCGATTGAATAGTTGCAAACGATTGGACCAATCAAATGGCTCGTTGTATGCTTTGTCAAAAATTCATGGCGGTGTTCTCAGGGATGTGATTTTCCTCTAATTCGCCGAATTCCGCTTTATTTTATCTTCCAGGAAGATAAATTACGTTAAGTACGTTAGCGGCTTGTGGTCCACGAACGCAGTGAAGGTGCGCCCTTTCAGCTGGAAAGGGCGCACCTGGGCCATACGCCACTGAAAGTGGCGTATGGCCCAGGTGGAGAGCCATTAACTCTCTGTCGAACGCGCTGTATTTACGCTCACTGTCATGCAAAGACCTGCTAAAAAGGTGAGCGGCTGCCAAGAACCGGCAGCGCATTGCTCCACGACGGCCACTATGCCCATGTCTGAGCCGCCAGTAGTGCAGCGTTTGCCAGAGCTGTTTTAACCGCAGAACGCCTGCTCCCGCTCAGGAGTCCAGTCGACTCTGTCCGCCGGTTTCCGTTTCTTGAGTGCGGCGTACAACAGCTGTATGAGCTGGGCTGCGCGGGGGAGGAAACGGTAATAAAAGTTAACCATACCCCAAAAACTCCTGCAGCGCCCTGACTTTGATGTTGAGGAGGAAAAAATATTAAAACAGTTTAGTTGCATTACTTTTATGATTCCAAACAGTTTGAAATTGACAGTGCACAGTGGACAATGACTCATAACTGGGCTGGCTGGGCTGCACGGTGGCTCAGTGGTTTAGCACTGTGGCAGCACAGTTTACCCTCGGCCGGGGGATCGCGGGGATCATGAGATCGTGGGTTCGATCCCAGCCCCCGACCAACAGTGAGCTGTGTGGAGTTTGCATGTTCTCCCCGTGTTGCGTGGGTTTACTCCGGGATTTCTCCGGTTTCCTCCCGCATACCAAAAACATGTAGGTTTAGGGCGCTCGCGCACGCAGCGACCGGCAGCCGGTGGCTTGTCACCAGACTGCAAAACCAAATCTACCTACGGGTACAAATAAGTAACAAAAAAAAAAAAAAAAAAAAAAAACTTTTGAATATTTGTAAGACTTGGCTACATCAGTGATTGTGCAAAATGAACTGCTCAAGACTCAATGGAGATTGAAACTGGTGATCTGAAATGAATGCTGAAATTATAAAAAGTAATGGTATGTTGGAATTTTATTTCTATTATGGAATAGATAAAATTAACTGATTTTGATTTGATCAAGTGTTAAAACATGTGATGGATAATGCTTGTTGGAATATTTTAGGAATGCTATCTTCTTGGAACATAAGTCAATATTATACAGTAATAAGTGGCATTCAGCTGTTTGTTTTGTGTCATTTAAGCACAGTTCTGGTACTTAAAAATCATAAAAACCCAGGAGCTTCGGGGGGCGAGCCCCCCTTGCCCCCCCACCGGGGCCCTGCCCCAGACCCCGCTGGAGGACTGTGTCCCCCAGACCCCCTGCTAAATTTTCAGATAATTTCTTCAACCCCAAATCACATCGCTGGTTCGTGTTGGAATTCTGAGCTTTCGGTATTGTTTTCAGCGGAATTATGAGATTTTTATCGAAGGATCAGGAGTCATCAGTGCTAGAAATAGACAAAAGTGTCAAAAATAAGTTCCAATGGAATTGGCTTGAGAGAAAAGTGACGGTAAAGGTGAAAATTGGCTCAAAGTTCGACGAGGTAACAGAAACACTCGGACAGTTTCTGAAGAAAACAGAAAAGGGGATGTTGTTCAAAGTTCAGAGACTGACGCAGCTTGCTGCCAAAAGGAAGAAAGCTTCACATTAGAAGTGACTTGGTGACCAGTGTAAATAGTGTAATAAACTCTTATAGAACTGTTAAATATGTTGGACTAAAGACAGTGAGACAACATTGAAGAAAAAGTAAGTTAACTTTTCATTAAATTTAATGATTTATCTAAGTCTAGTATTTCTTTTTTTTTTTTTTTATCATTTTTTTCAGTCTAAATTACTTCTGTTTTACTGAAAACCTCTCCGCTTCAGGGGGGCTGCTGAAATTAGATTTCAGCTGAAATCAGAATTTCCTGTTGCCATCCCTGCAGGATTCAAACATTTTATTTGTCAGTACTACTATACGTACAGGACATACAGGAGAATTGAAATGCCTTTTCTCTCTCTCCAGTGGGGTTCACGATACAAAAAAAGGAATAAGGTTGGAAAAACAACAGCAGTCTATGTACAGTAATGCTATACGTAGTGCAAATTGCAACTAAAGATTAAACCAGACATCCCATAGTGCAAATAAAGATAAACTATAAAAGTCAGCAATCCTATATACAGAAAAAGTAGAGCAGTAATACTCATAGTTGCAAGTTTGATGCAGTAGTCTAGGTGCAGACAGTGACAGATTGGACTGCACATGATCAATATTGCAATAACAGACAGCAGCAGGTATGGCATTTGTGCAGATGGTTGCAGTAAGGTACAGAGACATACAGCAGCAGATGCATTACCGTTGGTGTGCCAGTCTTTCTGTGCCAACAGCTGAGGTAGTTATTGTGCGGGTGAGCGCGAGTGCATTACGGTCCGGGGGAAGGAGGGGGGCAGAGTTCAAGGTCCTGATGGCCAATATACTGCATACTGCTAAAATCTCAGACCTTTGGTTATTATGAGCCAGACAGCGTGTCAAGCGAGGACTCTTGTGGTATAGAATCGTGAATTTAACTTAATTCTCTGATACTTGTCTCCGGAAAACATTTTTTAAATAATTATATCGTATAGTGTTATTGACAGTAATGCTAATGCAGCACAGCAGTGATTGAACCGGATAGCTCTCTAGCTAGACAGCGTAATTATGACAACACTTTAATTCAGATTGTAAGGACTTTGACTGCTGTTAGTTGTTGGTTGGTTTTTATAAATATGCTGAAACACACTTATGGTCTGTTTATGTTCATCAATTTTAGCTACGTGTACTTAAAAAAAAAAAAATGGTTGTTACTGTTAAGCTCCAACAGTTATTTATGTCAGTTCCAGTTCATTTTAGGTTGTAAATGTGTTTTGTTTTAATTGCTTTAAAATATATAAATAAATGTTGTGAAACAGTGGATGCCTGAATTAATTTGTGCCCTTTCAGTTACCTGTATAAGATGAAATCTATTGTTTATTCAGTGTGACAGATTCACAAAGTAATGGTTTACCTCACCTCTGAAAAACTAGTGTTTTCAACCTCTGAATAGCGTAGTGATAAACAAAAACTGAAAATATACTGTATGTATTAGATATATACATAACATTGTAATCAATAATCCGTAGTGAAGTTGGAAATGATTTGTGGTGGAATAATAATCTTTTTTCAAATAGTATTGTGTAAAAACAGTACTGTATCCAAAAATGAGCACATCAGTATCAAATAGCTCAGACATATTCATCCCAATTTCAAACAAAAAAAAAAATCTTAAAATAGCTAACTTTATATGGGATTATTGTAAAATATGAAAGTTTTACTTTTTTAGATTTGAGTTATTTCTAAAAATAAATTCACCACAATATTTAACTTTTGGAGGTGAGTAGACTAAAAGAAAATCAACCTCAAATCAAGTGAGTCAACATATAGCAAACAGGAATTTATTTTGGTGAAAATATTTATTAAAAATAAACAGTCTAGATGAAGGGTCCATGGGGTAGAGGGAGAGCAACAGAGAAATTAATTAAATCAGGATTAGGACACACTCTGGAAAGCTTTTGTTGTCCCCATAGTCAATGTTGACCTTTTTTTTTTTTTTTTTAATTTTTTTTTTTTTTTTTTTTACTATAGTCAGGTACAAACTTGATGTAAAAAAGGACAGTCTCTAAGAAAGTGTCATCACAGACTAACAGCGTTAAAACATGGCAGTATGTGAACTACTAGACAGTTTTAGGACTACAGCAGTGCTGCAATGAGTTTGCTTGGCCTACATAATGTGGATGATAATATACTGTAGGTGAAGGAAAGAGCAGGTACAGAAATGGAATTACTTTTTATGTGTGTGTTGTGGGAGGAGGGAGGAGACCCTGGGGCAGACCCCTTTGTGTAACATGTTAGAGAGACTATGTCTCCCAGCTGGTCTGAGAACGTCTTGGTGTCCTCTGAAGATCTGGGAGAGGGAATTCTGGGCTTCTCTGATTAGACTGCTACCGCCACAACCTGGACCCCCAGAAAAGCCATAGAAGATGGATGGATGGCTGTGTTGTATATTCATTCCTGCAAGACTGGACCTGATTCAAGAAAAGGAACAACATTTTTCTAATTACACATTCTTGGAGCACCAAGTGCACAGGCAGGTTGTGGTTTTAATAAAAATGAAAAGTCCAAGACATTTTAGCTGCCAAATTTTGACTGTTGTCTTGAGAAGTTATTCAAAAAAGAAAGAAACAAATATCTCTTGCATCTGCTTTTGGCAAAATAATCCATAAATATGATTGGTTTGACCAGGTTACTCACTAAATAAATAATAAAAAACACTCCATAACATTTCAAAAACAGTTTAAAAATCTTATAAACAAACACATTTAAAAATTCAAAATAAAGGATTTGGCTTTATACATTACTGTGTGTAAAATGTTTTGATAAGACAAAATTTGCATTGGTGTGCAGTCTGTCTTCTTCACTGTACAGTTCCGCTGACGGTCGTGGCCCCAAGCCCTAATAGAGTCCAGGGGCTTTGTGTACAAAAACTTCTTTTTAAGCCAACTTTGTCATTCAATCCATACAGCCAATCATGTACAGTAGAACAAAATTACGTTTCTCCTATCTACAATGTTAATCACATCTAGAATCAGAGGGGTCGCTGCCATGCAAGGCGCCACCACAATTTTCCCTTCTCCGTTCCATTATCGCTGAGCACCAAGCTGGACGACAGGAAGTTCCGCTTTTATATTGTCTTCAGCATGACCCGGCAGGGATTTGAAGCCCAGCCTCACAGGTGAGGGGCGGATGCTCTACCAACTAGGCCACCACTCCTGTGGAGTCCCTACTGAAAGACGATGTATGTTTAAATCAAGAAAATGTCTTAAGCAAAAAAATAAATTAAAAAAAAATCCAGATGTATGAAAAAGTCTGTACGCAGGAATCCAAGCACATTTTCTTTGTACATACCAACCTGCTTGAAACTGAACGCACATGAGGAAATACCGGACTCCTCCCTTGACACGTCTCCATTTGAATATGCAAATAGATGCATACAAGCACTGCATGTTTGATTCTCCTGTATCCACGATCAAAAATAATGGATTAAATGGAATTTCATGGACTGTGAGTTGGAGGCGCTCCTGAGTGAGGTAGCAGCATGTAAAAACATTTTGTTTAGCACACTGTCCTCCGGCATTAGTGCTGGATACAGGTAATTCAGTAGCCTGCTCACAGCCCTGTAAGATTAGTTTACCGTTTTCCTTTATTCAGACAGGGATGAGAAAGAAGTTTATTTAACCCTGACATGTTTCAACTGACGTCTGCAGTCGTCCTCAGAAGCGTCAGCTGATTGGTATGATTTGTAGCTTGTATAGCTCAGTGGTTAAAGTGCCAGATTACAAAGCAGAAGGTTCCAGGTACAAAACCAGCTGCAACCTCTTTTAGGAACCACAATGGAAATAAGTATGTGCACATTCTTGCGTCATCCCATTGTTTTTAAATATATGTTGTATCTTTTATACAATGTTATTTTAAATGATGAACAAATCAATCAATTTGTGACCAGCTGGGTGGATCAGCTGGTTGAATTAAAGGAAAACAGTCCCAAAAAAGAAGACTATATGAACCTATTTAGTGGGTAGCCAAGGTCACCTGTCAGTTAAAAGCAGATCGTATTAGACTCGACAACTACATATTTTATATCCAAAATGCGAATCTCATCCATCCATCTTTTTCCACTTAATCCTTTTTTCGGGTTGCAGGGGGGCTGGAGCCTATCCCAGCATCTTTTGGGCAAGAGGCAGGGTACACCCTGGACAGATCGCCAGTCCATCGCAGGGCCGCGAATCTCATCCTTTATAGTTATATACAACTTACATGGATTACACACACTACTATTGTAAATGAGTGAAGTGCGCCGGGGAAAGGGTGAGACTGTTGCATTTCAAAGTTTACGCATGTGTTTATATACATAACTACTGTACACACAGAGGCAATTGAGCTTGGTAGAATGCTGTGAAACTGTAGTTTAATTAGCAAAAAACGAGTCCCTTACTCAACCCACTGACTTGTAATGAAGCCTTGAAGACGGTGATATGTGGGGGTGCACGGGCATGTTGCGCATGAGGTGGGTTGTTATTAGGGCAATTCATCATCATCATAGCAGTCTGTCGTGGGCGACAATGACTGTTTCATTTAGGTCTGATCAGATTCCTCCACACAGCTCTATCCTTGGACAGGAATTCCTGGCAGCGGAAGGCTATGTCAAACTTCTTCAAGTTTCTTTTTACAGTGTCTTTAAATCTGAGCCTTGGTCTACCCTGATTGCGTTTGCCCTCGCATAACTGTGAGTAGAGTAACTGCCGAGGGAGACACTGGTGGTCCATCCTCTCAACATGTCCGAGCCATCTCAGGTTCATCTGTATTAGCATGTCCTCCATTGATGGTAGACCAGCTCGTTTCAACACTTCTTTGTTGGTTATCTTGTCTTTCCATGAGATGTTCATTATGGCTCGAAGGTGTCTGATCACGTATGCGTGGAGTTTCTTCACCTGCACTCTGTAGACAGTCCAAGTTTCAGCACCGTACAATAGAGTAGCCAGTACTGTCGCTCTGTACACTTTGCATTTCACACGGATAGACACATGTCGATTGTTCCACAGTCTCTCCTTCAAGTTTCCAAACACAGTGCTCGCACTTCCCATTCTGAGAGAGAGTTCATCCTCCAGCCTAGCATTCTCTGAAACAGTACTCCCTAGGTACTTGAAAGTCTTGCACTTGACTAGTGGCTCTCTACCAAAGCTGATTTCTTCTGGTAGTGATGTTGATAATTGGAACTTTGGCGGTTGATAAAGGCACTCTGTCTTCTTGATGTTGATTTTGAGGCTGAATTGGCTAGCTGCTCTTGCAAATTTCTCCACTAAAGATTGCATATCTTCCACGCTGTGTGCAACTAGAGCACTGTCGTCGGCAAAGAGCATTTCTCTTACTACCTTTATCGATGTCTTACTCTTGGCTTTAAACTGTGCCACATTGAACAAGTCTGCTTCTTTCCTTGTTTGAATGTATACTCCTTCTGAAGTGTCTTTGAAGGCCACCTCAAGCATGGCTGCCAGATATAGCGAGAAGAGTGTAGGTGCCAGCACGCACCCTTGTTTCACCCCGGTGCTTACTGAAAAGTCTTTAGATACTGAACCACTCATTGCCACGTTTGCTTGCATACCTGTATGGAGTGCCTCGATCAGGCTGACAAACTTCTCTGTACAACCATATTTCTTGAGTACCTGCCAAAGTCCTTTTCGCGAAACAGTATCGAAGGCTTTACTGAAGTCTATGAAAACTACATAATGCGGCATGTTCTGTTCAGTACACTTTTCTTGAACCTGTTTCAAGCAGAAAATCATGTCCATTGTGCTTCTTCCACTTCTAAAGCCGCACTGGGTTTCCGGTAGTACATTCTGTGAGATGTGTTCACTGAGTCTGTTAAGTAGTACACGTGAGAGAATCTTACCAACAGTGGCTAGCAGTGATATACCTCGGTAATTTCCACAATCCTTCCTGTGACCTTTCTTGAACAAAGGCACAATACTTGCATCCTTCCAGTCTTGAGGTACTTTCTGGGCATCCCATATCTCTTGGATGAGCTTGTGCAGGCAGTTGGTCAGCTGAACACCACCAGATTTCCACACTTCTGCTTGAATTCCATCCCTTCCTGGAGCTTTACCATCCTGTGTTGTCCTGATAGCTGCCATTAGTTCATCAAAATTTGGTGGTTCATCCAGACTTGATACTGCTGGTTGCTGCACTAGAGCTTCTTTAGCCTCTTCAGTGAGATATCCAGGGTTGTTTAGTAGTTGGTCAAAGTGGTCTGCAAATCTGTCCAGGATCTTGTCTTTCTCCTGCAAAACCATTTCACCATCCATAGCCTTTAGTTGGATCAATCCTCTTGGTTTAGGGCCATAGATTTCTCTCAAACTTGTGAAGAATGTTTTCATGTCCTTCCTGTCTGCTGCAGTTTGAAGTTTCTCCGCTTTTTCATCCCACCAGTTGGACTTCATCTCTGGTGTACTTCTGTAGCTCACTCTAAGCCTTTGAGTATTTCTTCTTCTTCAACCTTGTGTTACACTGTAGGTTTTTCTGCCTAGCTGTATTCCTCGCTTCTAGTAGTTTCTTCAGGTGTTCATCATGCTCTTCAAACCAATCTTGATGTTTCCTCTCAGGGTAGCCTAATACATCACTCGCAGTCTGATACACCGTATCTTTCAGTGTTGCCCATTTCTCTTCTATGTCATTCTCTGAGTTGTTGCTGGCCCAGTCTTTCAAGTTTTCATCCATTTCATGTGTAAGTTCTTCCTGCTTCTTTTGGCCTTTCAGTGCACTAGTGTTTAGCTTCTGTGGTGGCTTCGCACCCATCCTTCGCTTTTGATGAATTAGGGGCTCCACTGCCTCCTCAGCCCCTAATTCATCAAAAGCGGTCCCCCCCTCCTCCTCCTCCTCCCCCCCCCCTCCCCTTGTCATCAGTGAGCAGGACGTGCACAGACAGTTCTCCAGACTGAACCTGCGCAAGGCCCCCGGGCCGGACGGTGTGTCTCCCTCCACCCTGAGACACTATGCGAAAGAGCTGGCTCCTGTCTTCACAGACATTTTTAACACCTCCCTTAAGCAATGTCACGTGCCGACCTGCCTCAAATCCTCCACCATCATCCCTGTCCCCAAGAAGCCACGGATTACTGGACTTAACGACTACAGACCTGTAGCGCTCACCTCTGTAGTCATGAAGTCCTTTGAGCGCCTGGTCCTGTCTCACCTCAAGTCCATCACCACACCCCTCCTAGACCCGCTGCAGTTTGCCTACCGTGCTAACAGGTCTGTGGACGACGCAGTCAACCTGGCCCTCCACTCCATCCTGCAGCACCTGGACTCCCCGGGAACCTACGCCAGGATTCTGTTTGTGGACTTCAGCTCCGCATTCAACACCATCCGCCCCGATCTGCTCCAGAACAAGCTGTCCCTGCTCAACGTGCCTGACTCCCTCTGCAGGTGGATCACCGACTTCCTGACGGACCGGAGACAGCATGTGCGGCTGGGGAAGTCTGTCTCAGACTCTGTTAGCATCAGCATTGGATCACCCCAGGGCTGTGTACTTTCCCCCCTACTCTTCTCCCTTTATACCAACTCCTGCACCTCCTCCCACCAGTCTGTTAAGCTGATTAAGTTTGCGGACGACACCACCCTCATCGGGCTCATCTCCAACGGCGACGAGTCCGCCTACAGGGAAGAGGTGGCCCAGCTGGTGTCCTGGTGCAGCCACAACAACCTGCAGCTGAATGCTCTGAAGACAGCGGAGATGATTGTGGACTTCAGGAAAGTCACATCCCCCCTGCCCCCCCTCACCATCACAGGCTCTCCCATCACCATTGCAGATTCCTTCCGCTTCTTGGGCACCACCATCACCCGGGACCTCAAATGGGAGCCAACCATCAGCTCCCTCATCAAAAAGGCCCAGCAGAGGATGTTCTTTCTGCGGCAGCTGAGGAAGCTCAAGCTACCCACCAAGATGTTAGTGCAGTTCTACACGGCCATCATCGAGTCCATCCTCACCTCCTCCATAACTGTGTGGTATGCAGGAGCCACTGCCAGGGACAGACTAAGGCTGCAGCGCATCGTGCACACTGCTGAGAAGGTGATAGGCTGCGAGCTCCCATCTCTCCAGGACCTGTACATCTCCAGGACCCGGAGGCGTGCTGGCCGGATCATAGCCGATCCTTCACATCCTGGTCACGTGCTGTTTGTCCCCCTCCCCTCAGGTAGAAGGCTTCGGTCCATTCGGACTAAAACCTCCCGGCACATGAACAGCTTTTTCCCCTCTGCCATCAGACTGCTGAACACTAAGTGACTTTTGACTCTCATGCACTATGTACAGCAGCTCAACCAGACTCATGTCAATCATCACTGTTTTTCTGTTGCATTATTGACTGCACTATGTGGTACTTCACATTATCTGCTACATGCTAATTTTTTAAAACTGCCTTGACTAGTACTACTCATTATTACTAGTATTATTATTATTATTACTTATTATTACTTATTTTTCTACACTTGTTGCACGTTTCTAGTCCTTTAGTTTTTTAGTTTATCCCTTTTTCTCATTATGTTTTTAATGTCGCAGCATGGCACCGAGACAAATTCCTAGTTTGTGTATTACATGAACAATGGCAATAAATCTGATTCTGATTCTGATCCTGCAGTGCTGTTTTTGTCTCCAAATCCTTAATTAGGACAATTACATGAATTTAATCACCAAGAAGCCACCCATCCACACAGTGCCAGCTTGTAGTTTGTTTTCAACAATGCTGTTCATTAGAATCATTAGGAAAACTGGCTTGCGCTGCAAATTGCGCTTTGATGTTGGCCTGTTCAACTGCATTGTATGGGAATATGATATACCTGGGTGACAGCCGGATAATGCAGTCCCACACAGCTGGCATAGCTCAGCTCAGGGTTGACTGGGAAATTCCTGATTAATCTGCCAGCTCCCTCTGGCATGCCCCTGTTTCCAGAAACCTCAGACACCTGTACTGGGATGGGCAGCGCACGGCTTGTCGCCGTGTGGCGCTCCAAGAGCAGCTGTAGCTCTGAGCACAGTTCCACAAAGAAATAATGCAGTAAGTAAGGATGTGTGTATGTATATATATATATATATATATATATATATATATACACACACACACACAGTGGGGCAAAAAAGTATTTAGTCAGCCACCAATTGTGCAAGTTCTCCCACTTAAAAGATGAGAGAGGTCTCCAATTTTCATCATAGGTGAAAATATGTCTCATTTTGTCTCTCAACTATGAGAGACAAAATGAGAAAAAAAAAATCCAGAAAATCACATTGAAGGATTTTTAATGAATTAATTGGTAAATTCCTCGGTAAAATAAGTATTTGGTCAATCACAAAAGTTCATCTCAATACTTTGTTATATACCCTTTGTTGGCAATGACAGAGGTCAGACGTTTTCTGTAAGTCTTCACAAGGCTTTCACACACTGTTGCTGGTATTTTGGCCCATTCCTCCATGCAGATCTCCTCTAGAGCAGTGATGTTTTGGGGCTGTCGCTGGGCAACACGGACTTTCAACTCCTTCCAAAGATTTTCTATGGGGTTGAGATCTGGAGACTGGCTAGGCCACTCCAGGACCTTGAAATGCTTCTTACGAAGCCACTCCTTCGTTGCTCGGGCGTTGTGTTTGGGACCATTGTCATGCTGAAAGACCCAGCCACGTTTCATCTTCAGTGCCCTTGCTGATAGAAGGAGGTTTTCACTCAAAATCTCATGATACATGGCCCCATTCATTCTTTCCTTTACACGGATCAGTCGTCCTGGTCCCTTTGCAGAAAAACAGCCCTAAAGCATGATGTTTTCACCCCCATGCTTCACAGTAGGTATGGTGTTCTTTCTCCTCCAAACACGACAAGTTGAGTTTTTACCAAAAAGTTCTATTTTGGTTTCATCTGACCATATGACATTCTCCCAATCCTCTTCTGGATCATCCAAATGCTCTCTAGCAAACTTCAGACGGGCCTGGACGTGTACTGGCTTAAGCAGGGGGACACGTCTGGCACTGCAGGATTTGAGTCCCTGGCGGCGTAGTGTGTTACTGATGGTAGCCTTTGTTACTTTGGTCCCAGCTCTCTGCAGGTCATTCACTAGGTCCCCCTGTGTGGTTCTGGGATTTTTGCTCACCGTTCTCGTGATCATTTTGACCCTACAGGGTGAGATCTTGTGTGGAGCCCCAGATCAAGGGAGATTATCAGTGGTCTTGTATGTCTTCCATTTTCTAATAATTGCTCCCACAGTTGATTTCTTCACACCAAGCTGCTTACCTATTGCAGATTCAGTCTTCCCAGCCTGGTGCAGGTCTACAATTTTGTTTCTGGTGTCCTTTGACAGCTCTTTGGTCTTGGCCATAGTGGAGTTTGGAGTCTGACTGTTTGAGGTTGTGGACAGGTGTCTTTTATACTGATAACAAGTTCAAACAGGTGCCATTAATACAGGTAACGAGTGGAGGACAGAGGAGCCTCTTAAAGAAGAAGTTATAGGTCTGTGAGAGCCAGAAATCTTGCTTGTTTGTAGGTGACCAAATACTTATTTTACTGAGGAATTTACCAATTAATTCATTAAAAATCCTTCAATGGGATTTTCTGTATTTTTTTTTCTCGTTTTGTCTCTCATAGTTGAGGTATACCTATGATGAAAATTAGAGACCTCTCTCATCTTTTAAGTGGGAGAACTTGCACAATTGGTGGCTGACTAAATACTTTGTTGCCCCACCGTATATATACAGTTCCACAAAGAAATAATGCAGTAAGTAAGGGTGTGTGTGTGTGTGTGTGTGTATAAGTAAGGATGTGTGTATATATGTCTATATATATATATATATATATAATGTGTGTGTGTATCAGGCCTCATACACAGATGGGGTGGAGGAGAAGCTTCTGCTGACGTCATCAGAATGTGGTTTTTAAATGCTGATCTATGAGAATTCAGTCATATTCATAGTCCTTTGTGTAACTTTTAACATGTAAAACTTTGCATCATACTCACCCAAAGGTCAGATATTGATGTTCTGTCCTTAACCCCAACTGGTCCATCACATCAGTGAGGGCTTCAGAAGCTGTTGACCCTCTTTCCAGTCACTGTTTGGTGGAACTCTGCTTTGCTGCATCGTGATGGCATTGTCCAAACAACCATCTGTGCTCATTCACCTCATAGTGGAGGAAGTCCTTACAGAAGGTGAAAACAATGTTATGGTTTAACTTTATTACTTGGATAGTCAAAAATCCAACATAAATTTCTACATACATAATTACAGGTACTCCAAGTACTCAGGAAATCCTGTGGCTAATGCTGTGCAGTAACATTAGTTAGTAAGAAAATAAATTAAGACCTGTTTATTCTACTATTAGAACTTAAACTATTTTTAACCTCAATTTCCAATGACTGTGAGAGTGAATGATTGTCTGTCTCTCTGTGTTGGCCCTGTGATGGACTGGCGATCTGTCCAGGGTGTACCCTGCCCCTCTCCCAAAGATGCTGGGATAGGCTCCAGCCCCCCCGCGACCCAAAAAAAGATTAAGCGGAAGAAGATGAATGAATGAATGGTTACATAGAGTTTAGACTGCTGTCCTTCCCCACGACCCGAACTACCAGATTAACAGCAGAAGTTGAATGAGCTAGTTAGCATCATAGCTAGCACTGGTTACCTTACCTGTCAGAAGAAAAGTGGTCACTTCTTTGTGACTTTTCAGCCCTTTGAGACTCTTCAGCAGACATCAGCCATCAAAAGCAGAATCAATATTTATCCTGCTCCTTTGTTTGTCATGCCATACTTGAGAACGATAGGGAAACTGACGTCTCCTTTCAGACTAAGGTATTTAGCTGAATAATTCACTACCTGGCAACCCAACAACCCAAAATGAGATGATGGCACGTAACTAACTAACTAACTAACCTGCACTTATATAGCGCTTTTCTAGTCACAAAGACCACTCAAAGCGCTTTCATTAATACTAACCCTCTATTCTAAGGGCCTATAGGAAACAGATATCTAGGGACAATTTAGAACAGCCAGTTAACCTAACATGCATGTTTTTGGCATGTGGGAGGAAACCGGAGAAATCCCGGAGTAAACCCACGCAACACGGGGAGAACATGCAAACTCCACACAGAACACTGTTGGTCGGGGGCTGGGATCGAACCCACGATCCCACGATCCCCACAATCCCCCGGCCAAGGGTAAACCGTGCTGCCGCAGTGCTAACCACTGCGCCACCGTGCAGCATCACGTAAATACAGCACGTAACATCAAGCTAGTGATGTTAGTGACTGTGACATCCTCACTGGACTAATGTGTTTGTCTTCCTCCAGCTGCTGGATATAAATATTTATATTATTTTTGACCCGTAAAAAATTGATAATTTTTTTTCATCAATATACTAATTTTTAGAAGAATATTAAGCCTTACATTGTACAGGTTTCTAAACACTTTGTTGATGTATTTTTTTAATCTTTGTTTTCATGAAAATGCTATCTCTTGCACCTTTAAACGAGTGATTATTATTAGAATGTGTTATGATGGCTGATAGCTGTTATGTGGCTGCAGTAAACTTCAGATAGTCCTGATATGTTTTGTTGCTGACTGCTGATTTCAGTTAGAATGCAGGTTTAAATAAATCAATTATGTGTTGGCCTCAGGTCTGAGACAAAAACGCCATCTACAGTTGCAATCAAAATTATTCAACCCCCACTGTAAATCAGGGTTATTGGCAAAGTGTACAACTGGCATCTGTTTGCAATAAAAAAAAGCAAACAAAACAATTTAAATAGCTCAACACAACTAATATTACAAGTGTTTTCTCCAAATTCAACACAAAATGCCACTTTTAATGACTGCTGCAGTCTCAAAATTATTCAACCCCTTTATGACAAACATCTTCAGTACTTAGTCTAAAGAACACCCTTTTGCTCCTTTGACCTGCTGCAAATGTGATGCATAGCCAGACACCAACTTCTGGCAGCACTCCTGACGAATCTTAGCCCATTCCTCATGGGCAAAGACCTCCAGTTCACTAATATTCTTGGGTATGCGTGTTGCAACCACTTTTTCAAGTCCCAGCAGAGATTTTCAATAGGGTTCAAGTCAGGCGACTGTGGTAGCCACTCTTAAGATTTCTTCTGAAACCAAGCCTCGGTGGAGTTTGTGGTATGAATTTTTTTTTTTTTTTTTTGATTTTGTATACTTTACTGATCCCCAGAGGGGAAATTGAGGGCATCCACCTGTATGGATGAAGCAGCCACGGTACGGTGCTATCCCTTTACCATTCACACATACATTCACACCTAGGACCATTTTTAGAGTCTCCAGTTAACCTAACCTGTATGTTTTTGGCTTGTGGGAGGAAACCTGAGAACTCCTGGAGTAAACCCACGCAGACACGGGGAGAACATGCAAACTCCACACAGATCACTGTTGGTCAGGGCTGGGATCGAACCAGGGATCCCATGGCCAAGGGTGAGTTGCCGTGCTGCTGCAGTGCTAACCACTGCTCCACCGCGCCGCCCTATGCGGCCCTATGCTTGATATCATTGCCCTATTAGAAGGTCCAATGATGCCCAAGTTTCAGCTTGCTCACAGATATCATGACATTTTCTCCCAGGATTTTCTGATACTTGATTGAATCCATCTTGCACACAGTGCAGGTTTCCAGTGCCAGAGAAAGTGAAGCAGCCCCAGAGCATCACTGAGCCACTGCCATGTTTCACTGTAAGCAGGGTGTTCTTGTCAGCGTATGGTTCATTCTTCCTCCTCCAGACATACCACTGCTCCGTAGAAAAGTTCCAGTTTTGTTTCATCACGCCACAGAACAGACTCCCAAAACCTCTTTGACTTATTTACAGTGCTGTGAAAAAGTATTTTCCCCCTTCCTGATTTCTTGTATTTTTGCATATTTGTTACAGCTAAATGTTTCAGATCATCAAACAAATTTTAATATTAGACAAAGATAACCTGAATAAATACAAAAGGCAGTTTTTAGATGATGATTACATTTATTAAGGGAAAAAAGCTATCCAAACCTATCTGGCCCTATGTGAAAAAGTAACTGCCCCCTAAACCTAATAACCAGTTGTGCCAACAATTGGCAGTGAGTCTTTTACATCACTCTTGAGGAATTTTGACCCACTCTTCTGTGCAGAATTGTTTAAATTCACTTGCATTGGAGGGCTTCATGAACTGATGGCCGGACATTCTCCTTCAGGATTTTTTGGTAGAGAGCAGAATTTATGGTTCTGTCAATTAGGGCAAGTTGTCCAGGTCCTGAAGCAGCAAAGCAGCCCCAGACCATTGACACTACCACCACCACCACGTTTGACTGTTGATACAGTGTTCTTTTTATGAAATTCTGTGTTAGTTTTATGCCAGATAAAACAGGACACGTCTTCCAAAAAGTTCAACTTTTGTCTCGTCAGTCCCCAGAATATTTTCCCAAAAGTCTTGACGATCATCTAGATGTTTTCTGGCAAATGTGAGATGAGTCTTTGCATTCTTTTTGTCCAGCAGTGGTTTTTGTCTTGGAACTCTCCCATGGATGCCATTTTTGCCCAGTCTCTTTCATATTGTTCCATTGTGGACCATTGTCCAAACTGAGGCAAGTGAGGCCTACAGTTCTTTAGATGTTGTTCTGGGTTTTTGTTTCTCATCTATGGTTGAACTTCTTTAGATCACAGTGGGATGTGTTGCTTTTTGAGATCTTTTAGCCTACTTCAGGTTGTCAGACACGCTCTATTGAAGTGATTTCTTGATTCAACAGGTCTGGCAGTAATCAGGCTTTGGTGTAGTTACTGAAATTGAACTCAGCTTTCCAAAAAATGTGGTTAATCACAGTTAATTCATGATGTAACAGGGGGCAATTACTTTTTCACATAGGGCCAGGTAGGTTTGAATAGTTTTTTTTTTTCCTTTAATAAATGAAATCATCATTTGAAAACTGCATTTTGTATTTATTCGGGTTATTAAAATTTGTTTGATGATCTGAAACATTGAAGTGTGACAAATACGCAAAAATATCAGAAATCAGGAAGGGGGCACTTTTTCACAGCACTGTATATATACAGGTACATCTCAAAAAATTAGAATATCATGTTTCCTCCCACATGCCAAAAACATGCAAGTTAGGTTAATTGGCATCAAACTGGGGATTCTAAATTGTCCTTAGGTATGACTGTGAGAGTGAATGGTTGTCTGTCTCTCTGTGTTGGCCCTGCAATGGCCTGGCGATCTGTCCAGGGTGTACCCTGCCTCTCGCCCAAAGATGCTGGGATAGGCTCCAGCCCCCCCGCGACCCGAAAAGGATTAAGCAGAAGAGATGAATGAATGAAAAAGTTCAATATTTTTTTGTCACTCATTTCAGAAAGTGAAACCTATATATTATATAGATTCATTACACAGAGAGTGAAATATTTCAAGTGTTTATTTTAATTTTGATGATTATAGCTTACAGCCCATGAAAACCACAAATTCAGTTTCTCAAAACATTAGAATATTACATAAAATTAATTTAAAAAAATAATTTTTTTAATGCAAATGTGGACCGACTGAAAAGTATGTCCACGTACTCACTCAATACTTGGTTGGGGCTCCTTTTGGATTAATTACTGTATCAATGTGGCGTGGCATGGAGACGATCAGCCGGTGGCATTGCTGATGTGTTATGAAGGTCCAGGTTGTTTTGATAGTGACCTTCAGCTCGTCTGCATTGTTGGGTCTGGTGTCTCTCATCTTCCTCTTGACAATACTCCATAGATTCTCTATGGGGTTTAGGTCAGGAGAGTTTGCTGGCCAATCAAACACAGTGATACCATGGTCATTAAACCAGGTTTTGATACTTTTGGCAGTGTGTGTGTGGGTGGGGGGGGGGGAGTGTCAAGTCCTGCTGGAAAATTAAATCAGCTTCTCCATAAAGCTTGTCAGCAGGGGGAAGCATGAAGTGCTCTAAAATTTCCTGGTAGATGACTGCGCTGACTTTGGTCTTGATAAAACATGGTGGACCAACACCAGCAGATGACATGGTTCCTCAAATCATCACTGACTGTGGAAACTTCACACTAAACCTCAAGCAACTTTGATTCTGTGCCTCTCCACTCTTTATCCAGACTCTGGGACTTTGATTTCCAAACAAAATGTAAAAGTTACTTTTATCTGAACAGAGGTCATAGAGGTAAGTTGTGAGCAAATTGGAGGTTTGGAGCCAGCTTTTCTTGTACTTTTTGAGTTAGTGGTGTATATCTTGGGAGTTCTGGCATGGAGCCCTTCAGTGTTTTAGTATACGCCTTACTGTGGAAACTGAAACCTCAGTGCCTTCTACCACCAGGTCTTGCTGCAGGTCTTTTGCAGTCAATCCAGGATTTTTGACCACCTACCTCCTCAGGACTCTGATGGCAGCTATTAATAGCTTCCTCTTTCTGCCACGTCCAGGTAGTGTAGCCACTGTTCCTTTAACTTTAAACTTGTGAACTACGCTTCCTGCTGTATCTCTAGGGACAGTCAATGCCTTTTCTATCTTTTTGTATCATTTTCCTTGTTTGTGCAAGGCAGTGATCTCTTCTCTGAACTTTTTGGACAATTCTCTTGACTTGGCCATACAGTAGTTCCAGCATCTCATCAAATGTCACAGTCAACAGTCCAGGTATTTGAGGTGTTCTATATCAAGCACACCTGATGCAACTAATGAAGCCCTTGACTGGCTGTATCGGGTGTGCTTGAGACTACACCTGATTTGCAAATGTGTGGTCTTATGAGGAATTCTATTCAGAGGGTTGAATAATTTTGAGACTGCAGTAGTCATTGAAAGTATGATTTTGTGTTGAATTGGGCTAAAATCCTTGAAATATTAGTTTTATTTAACTACTTAAACTGTTCTTGTGTAATTTGTTTATTGTAAACACCTGGAAAAAATGTAGATTTTTTCCAATGAAACTAAAATGCAATGGGGGGGGGGGTAATTGTGAATACAACTGTATATGATGTTGGTAACACTGTGGTGTAAATGTAACCCATTTCACATCATAAAATGCAAGTGTACACTTTGGGTTTTCAACACCTAAATACCATAACTTAACACTTAACAATCTAGTGTCTTTTTTCCACTGGGAGCAGAATTATGAACATGCTAAAACTCATTCAGCCAGCATGATGGCAGTCACTGCAGTTTTTCACGGTCCACTACGTGAGGAGTCAAAAAAGAAAAGTGTGTGTCTAGGGCAAGGGTGTCAAACTCATTTTAGCTCGGGGGCCACATAGCACCGGATTTAATTTCAGATGGGCCAGACCAGTAAAATAATAGCAAAACAACCTAATGGCAACTCAAAAGTTCATTGTTTGTTTTAGTACAAAGAAGTACAAGTACATTATGAAATGTTTACATTTATTGAGCCTAGAGATGTTAATGATTCACTGCATTTTGATTCATTGTCAATAACAACCCAGCCACAAGGGGTGCACAAGCCAGTGTACTTCTAGTGCCGGTCCCAAGCTTGGGTAAATGGGGAGGTTTGTGTCAGGAAGGGCATCCAACGTAAAACCTTTGCCAGATCAAACATGTGGATCATGACGAATGAGACTTTCATACTGGATCGGTCGAGGCCGGGTTAACGACGACTGCCACCGGTGCTGTTAACCGACAGGGTGCTGGTGGAAATTGGGCTACTGTTGGTCGAAGATCGGGTGGGGGTGGGGGTGGGGGGGGAACGTGTGTTAGGAGGGAGAGAAAGAAAAGGAAAGGTAGAAGTGTGGAGGTGAGAGTAGCGACGTTAAATGTAGGGACCATGACTGGTAAAGGCAGAGAGTTGGCTGATTTGATGGAGAGAAGAAAGGAAGATATACTGTTTGTTCAGGAATCCATATGGCAGGGAAGCAAGGCTAGGAGCATTGGAGGTGGATTTAAACTGTTCTACCATGGTGTAGATAGGAAGAGAAATGGAGTAGGAATAACCTTGAAGGAAGAGTGTGTGAAGAGTTTTCAGGAGGTAAAGAGGGAGTCAGACGGAATCATGCATTTGAAGCTAGAAGTCAAAGGTGTGATGTTGAATGTTGTCAGTGCGTATGCCCCACAAGTTGGATGCCAGGTAGAAGAGAGAGGAATTCTGGAGTAAGTTGGATGAAGTGATAGAGAGTATTCCCAGGGGGGAGAGAGTGGTGATAGGAGTGGACTTTAATGGACATGTAGGTGAAGGGAACAAAGGTGATGAGGTCCTGGGTAGGTATGGTCTTAAGGAGAGAACTGTGGAAGGACAAATGGTTGTGGATTTTGCTAAAAGATTGGAAATGGCTGTGGTGGACACCTACTTCAAGAAGAGAGAGGAACACAGGGTGACTTACAAGAGTGGAGGAAGCTGCACACAGGTGGACTACATAACATCTTATGCAGAAGGAGAAACCTGAAAAAGATAGGAGACTGCAAGGTGGTGGCAGGGGAGAATGTAGCTAGACAGCATTGGATGGTAGTCTGCAGGATGACTTTGGAAAGCAAGAAGAGGAAGAGAGTGAAGGCAGAGCCAAAGATTAAGTGGGGGAAGTTACAGAAGGAAGAAGGTCGCACAGAGTTCAGGAAGGAGTTGATACAGACTCTGGGTGGTAGGGAAGAATTACCAGATGACTGGGAAAGTACAGCAAAAGTATTGAGGGGAAACGGGTAGAAAGATATGCGGTGTATCCAGAGGAAGGAAGTCAAGGAGACTTGGTGGTGGGATGAGGAGGTCATCATCATATGACCCCTGATCGCTTTTGTGTCTGCTACTCTTGTGCAATCCCAAATGGACAAATTGGGAATAGCAGTTACTTTATTGAAAAATTGCTGCTTGTGTATTCAATTATTTAATTTTCACACTTTGGAAATTCATCCCGCAGGCCAGTTTGGACTCTCTAGTGGGCTAGTTTTGGCCCGCCGGCCATAACTTTGACACCGCTGGTCTAGAGAGTTGTATGGATAAGGGAATAAATTAATGCAATTTAAAACTAATCTTGAAAATCTCTGGCTCACAGCAGGTGGGAACATTTCGGTCAGTTTTAGAGCTTTTATATGAAAAGAACAAAACAAATAAGCCTTAATATGTTGTTAAAAAGTACAACACAAGTATGGCATGGAGCATCTGAACTGTGTGAATAAATGTATTTGTGGGGTCTGAAAGCAGTGGTCAGAGGTGAAGCTGGTAGAAATCCATGTTTATTGTAGATTCTCTTGAAACATCAATGAATTGTGTAAATGTTTTCCTGCTGCTGACAAAAGCCGTAAGGTGGCAGTTTGTGTTTTTGGTTGGTCAGAAAACGGCTTGTGAGGTTTTTCTCCCTGACCATTTTGTTAACCATAGAATACGGTTTTAACCATAAGATCAGTAGTAAAAGACAGCTGTTGATTATATCAATTAACTTTTTTTTTTCTTTCAATAAAGACACTTTCCTTACGGCAGAACCTCATCAAAAAGATAGAAAATCTCGACAGTTTGTGCTCAATCCGAGAACTGGACCTCTATGACAATCAGATCCGTAAGCTGGAGAACCTGCACAGCCTCACAGAGTTAGAGTAAGTTTAAATAAATGTAGTGGTTTGATAGACATGATTTTTATTGCTGCTATCATACAACACCAAATCTATGTACTGTGTGAATTTTGCTCTAAATTAGATTGTTTTGATGCACAGGCAGCTTGATGTGTCCTTCAACAGTCTGAGGAAAGTAGAGGGTTTGGAGCAATTGACTCGACTGAAGAAACTGTTTTTGCTTCACAATAAAATTACCACCATTGCCAACGTAGACCACCTCTCAGGTCTGGAAATGTTGGAGCTGGGATCCAATCGCATCAGGGTGAGGGAAAACAGGGTCTCTGCAGCATGTGAAGTTCAGTTAAACCTTTATTAAAATTGGCTTGTGTTAAACATATGATGTATGTGCAAAAATATGAAATGTCACTTTTGAAACAGGCAGGACTACAATTTTGAATTCATGTGGTTGTTTTTACAGGTCATCGAGAACCTGGATTCACTCACGTCTTTACAAAGTTTGTTTCTGGGCACCAATAAAATAACAAAGCTTCAGAATCTGGATGGTTTACACAACCTAACTGTTTTAAGCATCCAGGTATCCTTCACACACATTAATCTTTCATTAATGTGTTTCTTAAGAGAGTAGCTGTTAACCTTATGTACCTATATTTATTAGAGTAACCGGATTACTAAAATTGAGGGACTACAGAACCTTGTCAACCTGAGAGAGCTGTATCTCAGCCACAATGGCGTTGAGGTCATTGAGGGCTTGGAAAACAATGTAAGTTTTAGACAGTCAATGGAGCATTTCTGAATTGTCCATTGTTGCCAAACTTTCCAGGTGTGCAAATATGTTACAGTATTTTGTTTTCTTTCCTTTCAGAAAAAACTCACCACCCTGGACATTGCAGCCAATCGAGTAAAGAAAATAGAAAACATCAGCCATCTGACAGAGCTGCAGGAGTTCTGGGTACAGATCATTTGTAAAGATTTATATTTTATTTAATGAGCTGTCTTTGTGTAGATGAATTGGCTCTTGTAAATGCTGACCAACATAAACAACAATATGATTTAGGCAATAACTGTTGTGTCAGTAAGCCTGTATGCACAGTAACTGGAATAATGAACTTGCATAATGCAGACGTTAAATTATTTGTTTCAGCTTAATTTTTTTAACTGACAATTTATGATACTTTACACTAGAGATGTGAAGAAGAGAGTGTAGGCAGGGTGAAGTGGGTGGAGACGAGTGTCAGGGGTGATCTGTGACAGAAAGGTAGTAGCTAGAGTGAAAGAGATGATTACAAGTCGGTAGTAAGACCTGCTATGATGTGTGGGTTGGAGATGGTGGCACTGACTAAGACAGGAGGCAGAGCTGGAGGTGGCAGAGTTGAAGATGCTAAGATTTTCATTGGGAGTGACTAGGAGGGACAGGATTAGAAATGAGTATAACAGAGGGACAGCTCAGGTTGAGCAGTTTGGAGAAAAAGTAAGAGGCAAGGCTGAGATGGTTTGGACATGTGCAGAGGAGGGATAGTGGATATATTGGACTAAGGATGTTGAAGATGGAGCTGCCAGGCAGGAGGAAAAGAGGAAGACCACAGAGAAGATTCATGGATGTAGTGAAGGAGGACATGGAGAGGGTTAGTGTTACAGAGGAAGATGCAATGGATGGGGTGAGATGGAGGCAGATGATCCACTGAGGCGACCCCTAAAGGGAGCAGCCAAAAGAAGAAGACATTAGAATAGAAAAAAACAGGCAATTCTGCATGCAGAAATCCTAGTACCTAGAACTTAATAACTGTGGTTCCTGTTATATTTAGGAAAAAACAACTATTTTATAAATTTTTTTTTTCTATCAGCGGGTTTTTTCTCCTAGACAGATGCATTCAGCTCTGTGAGAACCTTTTTGCAACATACAGTATATATGATGGATTAGTATAAAGCTAACATGTAGACCCAGGGGTCACCAACGGGCGGACTCCGGTCCGGATCCGGACCCTGAGAATCCTCCATCCGGACCCCAAAGCCTTTTGATACAATTTGGGTGAAAAAGGAGACCATTTTGTTTTGGCTGAAAGAAATAAGCGAAACTGAAAAACTGTCAGCAGCTGCCCGGGCAGTTTATTGCACGTGCCCATGGGCACTCCCCGCAGACTCCACTAGTCTCCGCCCTCCCGCTGCGCTCTCTGCAGAGACTCTGTGGATCAGACCACTCCAGAGAGTATGCAGCGGGTCGCGAAATCACGGTTCACTGCGTGCGTCATACATACGTGCATCATCCATACACAAGACCAGGATAGCTACCCGGATAGAAACACTTCGTTCCTGGTCTGTACCCACGGAATGAAGAGCTGTTGTGAAATTGTGGTTACCATGGCTGTCTCCAAATCTGCCAAGAGTGATCCATACTGGAACGCAGGGGTGAAATCTGTTCCTCCGGGACTGCATGACGCTGGAGGTCCTTTTCGTAGTCTCTGATATCAGGTAAAAACTCCATAAAAGCTCTGTGTGTTACTGAACATTAAAAGTGCCACCTCCCCTCTCCCTGTACCCATGGAGTTATAACTCCATCCATGCTGGAACAGAGTTTACTGTGGAAATTTAAGAAAAAAAAAAATCCAAGGAATTCTGTAGTATGGAATTATATTTTTTTGTCAATTTTTTTGAGGCCTAGAGTTTAAAAAAAATTTATACTAAAAATATAGTACAGAGGTGGACTTTTTGTGGAATTTTTTAAAAATCTTTTTTTCAGTGCAGTGCTAGTTTATGTTCTCCTGTAAAGCTTTACATTTTTATAATTTTAGTTTTAGATTTTAGAATTTCATAACTATTTATTTGGCGTCTACAAACGTATTTAGTGCTCTGTATTATAAAATTTTATATTACCTTTTGTTTGAAACTGAGCAAAGAATTAATTAGATTTTTTTTTCAATGATACAGAACTAAAAACAGCTAAAACATGAGCTTAATAAAATATTGTGTGAAAGCCAGTTAAATGATATTGGCCTGCCTGCTGACGGCTGTGGTTTTCTGAAAGAATGTCCGTGTCTGCGTGGGTTTACTCCGGGATTTCTCCGGTTTCCTCCCACATACCAAAAACATGCAAGTTAGGTTAATTGGCATCAAACTGGGGATTCTAAATTGTCCTTAGGTATGACTGTGAGAGTGAATGGTTGTCTGTCTCTCTGTGTTGGCCCTGTGATGGACTGGCGATCTGTCCAGGGTGGCCCCTGCCTCTCGCCCAAAGACGCTGGGATAGGCTCCAGCCCCCCCCCCCCCCCCCCCCCCCCGCGACCCGAAAAGGATTAAGCGGAAGAAGATGAATGAATGTCCATGAAAGAATGGCTTTTCTTAAAAGCGCATTTAAAGATAAATTTGTCCATGTGACATGCCACATTTCTCTTTCATTTTTTTTAATTAAAATATATTAGAAGTAAATTCATGGGTCATTGCAAATACTCTTCTTTAAAAGTACCAAGTTGTCACACAGTGGGAGGGAAAAATCCTGAACGGGGAAAAAAAAAAAAATGCATCAAGAATCATTTTGGAAACAAATTGGAAGTCTGAATCATAATCAAGTCATGAGGTGCCTAAAGATTCCCACACCTAGTTCGGACCTCAGCTGGGGAGGAGGACTGACTTATCGAACCTCTTGTAATTTTAGTTGGTGACCCCTGTAATATATGGTATCGCAACTGCGATTTCTTAAGTATTTACTTAAGGATTCATAGTATCGTGATTGTATTGCATCGTGACCCAAGTATTGCAATACGTATCGTATTGTGAGGTCTCGTGATTCCCACCCCTACCAACTACTAACATAATAGGTGTCAGAGTTGGGTCCAGAAGTAATTGTATTTAAATTGTAATTACAATTTTTCAAATAACTTGTAATCGTAAGTTGTAATCGATTATTTTGTGAAATCCTGGGGACTAATTGTTCTTGTAATTGATTGCTTTTGAAAAGTTGTTGTTGGAACAAATACTTCTCAAATACTTTTAGTATTTTTGACCAGTTAATACAGCGTTTCCCCTAGGTTTACAGCCTGGCGGGGAAGGTCGACAACGACAAACTCTTATAAGAATCATGGTGTTCATAAGTTTCTTTTAATAACAAGGTTATACAAGGCAGGGTATACAGGATCCTTGTAACTTTCAGTAAGTTCTGTGGTTGTCCAGAACATGTTAAATATGTCTACATACATCAATATGCGTTATAGATAAGTTCAGTATAAGTTACATATACGTTCAAAGCACGTTACTCATAGGTTAGAAATAAGTTTGGGGTATGCTAGACATCTCGACATATTTCGACTTAGGAGTAACTTACAAGTAATGTGTGTCAACGATCGCATAATTTACCTACAACTTATGGCCCATGTATGAGCCATACGCTGAATACATTGAAAAAATTTTCAACGACCTCGCTGTACTTTTAAGTGAGTCAGTTAAAAAATGTAACCACATGAAGTGACATGACCTAGTTTTAATGTTGTAGATGTAATGCTGTAGATGTCATTTGCTGCCCACATATAAAACTGCTCTCAGAAGAGGCAAGGTGGAGATGAGAGACATTGATGTGTGGACAGAAGATTCAGAGCACAGCCTCCAGGAATGCTTTGACTGTACAGACTGGAAGATGTTCATAATGGCCTGCGGGGATGACTTGGACTCTCTGGCTGAGCTCACATGCTCATACATGGCTTACTGTCAAAATAAGATTGTTCCACGTAAACGTGTCAAAATATATCCCAACAACAAACCATGGGTTACTAAATCAGTTAAATCCTGCTTACAGAGGAAAGCTCTTGCCTTTAAACAGGGGTCTGTTTCTGAACTACAGGTTGCCACCAAGGAGCTGAAGGCCGAAATTTTAAGAGCAAAACAGAATTATAAATCAGAGTTGGAAAGCAAGATGGCAGCAAATAAACTTGGTTCAGCCTGGGCCAGTATGAAAACTATTGCAGGCCTTCAGAGCACAGAGTGCAGTAATCGTGTGTTTTTAGATGGTTTTAGTTCAGACACAGAGCTGGCTAATGCTCTTAATTGTTTTTATGGTCGTTTTGACTCCTTTGATTTTAGCACAGAAATCCAAGATTTGAAACAGAAACTCAAAGACAATCAGCACTTTAATATTGAGATGCAGGATGTTAAAAGGGAGTTCCGCGCTGTAAAAGTGAACAAAAGTCAGGGCCCTGATAATATATGTGGACGCCTGGTAAAGTCCTGTGCACATGAACTGAGTCCTATATTTCATTACATTTTCAATAAGTCCTTACAGACACAACATGTGCCTAAGATCTGGAAAGATGCCGTGGTTGTTCCCGTTCCAAAATCCAGCTGTCCTAAAACGGTAAATGACTTTAGACCAGTTGCTTTGACTTCAATTTTAATGAAAATTTTTGAAAAACTGGTCAGATGTGAGGTCCTAAGGCAGACTGAACATGCATTGGATCCTCTGCAGTTTGCCTATAGGCCTCACAGAGGAGTGGAGGATGCCACTGTCACTCTGTTTGACATGCTTTTTAAACATCTGGATTTTAATGGGACACATGCCAGGCTTTTATTTGTGGACTTTTCTTCTGCCTTTAATACAATCCAACCTCATATTTTAGTTGAAAGGCTCCTGCAACAATTTGATTTAAGCAATAATCTGGTGGGTTGGATTCTGGATTTCTTAACCAACAGGACGCAGAGAGTAAGGGTCAATGGCACATTCTCTGACCTAAAGTGCTCTTCTACTGGCTCTCCTCAGGGGTGTGTGTTGTCACCACTACTCTTCATCCTGTACACAAACATGTGTCGGAGCAGACATGACAACAGACACATTATAAAGTATGCTGATGACTCAGTCATTGTCAGTCTCCTCCAGGATGGTGAGAGTGGCCACGGCCCAGTAGTTGATGACTTTGTTCACTGGTGTGAGGATTCCTACCTGCAGCTGAATACAACAAAAACGAAAGATATGATTATTGACTTTAGGAGGAAAAACCCCAGGCACAAAGTCACCATACTAAAAGGCCAGACCACCGAATGTGTACAATCGTACAAATATCTTGGGACGATTATTGATAGTGGATTGAACTTTGAGGTGAACTGTGAAAGGGTGTGCAAAAAGGGTCAGCAAAATTTGCATTGTTTGAGGAAACTTGCACGCTTCCAAATTGACCGAACCATAATGACTATGTTCTATCGGGCTTTTATTGAATCTGTTTTATCCTTTTCTTTAATGTCATGGTTTGGTCAGATAAAACTGAAACAGAGGAAATCCTTGGATCAGGTAGTCAGATGGTCCAGTCGTTTGCTTGGTGAGTCACAGCTGAGCCTGACATCCCTGTACACCAGACAAGTACAGAGGATGGCCGACTCGATTTTAAATGATGACTCCCACCCTTTGCACTGCAACTTTCAGCTTCTTCCCTCCAGACGGAGGTTTGCTGTCCCAAAAAGTAGAACCCAGCGCTACAAAAACAGCTTTGTCCCTGCTGCTGTCAAAGAGTTGAACAAGCTATAAAAATTATATTGTACATATTTTATATTTACCTATTTTGTAAGATGTGTGCCTGTGTTTGTGTCTATGTTGAATGTAATTAGTGGCCTGTAAATATGGATGTCACCAACTGCAAAACAAATCTACCTACGGGTACAAATAAAGTAACCTGAACCTGAACCTGAACCTGTATTCCGTCCTGTACCCAGAGTGGAGGTTGTATTGTCTCTGTGGTTGAGGTGGGAAAGTGTTTATAGATGGCTAGTGCTGAGCAGTACAGGGAGCTATCGGAGCAAACTTGGTGCACAAATAGTTGAAACAAACTCCTACATTTGCATTCCTTTTGAGTTCAGAAGGCTTGAATTTTTCTTCGCAATCTATGTAGTAAGTTATAAATTGATCAGTTAAGTTTATTGATTGAGTTGGACATGTTTATTCTCTTTTTGGCTTCTTTTCTGACTTTATTTTAGTAAGAATGCATCGTCACTGAAACACTGGTCTAATGGTGAATTTGTATTCTTTCAATCTCTCCTCAGATGAATGATAATCAGATAGATAACTGGTCAGATCTCGACGAGTTAAAGAATGCCAAGTCTCTGGAGACAGTCTATCTTGAAAGAAACCCATTACAGAAGGATCCTCAGTACCGGCGAAAGATCATGCTGGCATTGCCCAGTGTACGCCAGATTGATGCCACTTTTATCCGCTTCTAAACTGCAGCATATAAATTCACCTGCCAACTTCAGTGTTCTCCTTCACCTCCCCACCTGTTCAGCCCACACAAGCTAAACCTTCTGGAACACAATGGCCTCAATGAATCGCAGTCACACCATACACACTTTACATTCCAGCACAAAAAGTCACTCAACATACATGTATGCATGGATGCACTCTTTCAAAACCTTGATCTATGCTGTCGTGTGAAAGCTTTTATTTATTAAGATGCAAATGTGAAAATGGAAAAACTTCATTTTTACTCTGCACTCCCCATCCTTTTTTTATTTTGGTTCTGTTGCATGTGGGATGCGGCGTGCAGACATCTATCATCCATCATGCAGTGCAGACATCAGGAAAATAAATCACTTATTTATCATATCAGTCTATTTCACAGCAGCCAGTTGTTGAAAAAGAGTAGGTAAACATGGGTCATATTATCTGTCCCTAGAAATTAACTGAACCAAAACTTTGTCATTGTAAAAATCTGTTTGAGATACTATTTTGTCAAAATGGCTGCTGTAAAATATGCTCATTATTAAGTTGCACTGTTACAGTAGCAGAAAGTTAGGCATTCTTGATATGAGGGTTTTCATGAGATTTTCTTACGGTGAGAGAAAAAAAAAACATCTAAGCTTACATGGAGAACAATTCACCTTTAAAAGGAAATTCCTTAATAAAATAAAACGTACTTGTTTTAATGAACAGAAATGTATCACTCCTTCTCTTATGGCTTCGACATGCTTCAACCTGCCTTAACCTAGGTACTAAATATGGCAGTGAAGAATAAGATGCCATATTGACATGCAGCAGTTCAGAAAAACTGCTGTCTGAGAAGAATGGCATTCAAAGCTTGATGTATGATTTCAGTAAAGTGGTATTATTTCAGAGGCCAAAATTCAATGTCCAGTAGTGTTGTCTAGTCATGATCTGAACATTTAACTTTATTTTCATTAATAACTGTGACCTCTGCGGTCAAGTAAAACTCCTGAGAATGTCAAGTTATTTGATGTGTTCCTACTGATAGTTTTGTAACCGCCTTTTTAATTTTGTAAACTTTAGGAAGGTCATGGATTATATTCTTATTTCAGTTTTGCTAAAACATAATAGCTGAACTGAAAGTTTCTAAACTGGAGTTGTTTTTTTATGATCCTGATTCTAATTGCTGGACTAGTGGATTGTGCACAAGTGTTAACAAATGTAAGATACGCCTCTTTATGCTGTTGGGAAAAGCATTTCTTTTTAAATTAAGTTTAATGATTTAAAAAAGCCAGATGTATACAGACAATACAGTTTGGCCTTTAGGGTTGCTGAAAAATAGGAAATAATGTCTGTACTGTATGTATTTCTCAAAACAGCAGTTCTCGGGGCTGAAAATAAATGAGTTACTCCTGTGGTCTGTACAGTATATAGTGTTATTTTTAAGTATAGGCTGCAGTGCAATTGAGGAATTCCCTGTTGCATTTAAAAAGTAATGCATGCTTTAAAAACAGATTCCCTACCTCAGGGCTTTAAAGTCGCATAAAATATAAGCTCTCAGCAAATATCGCCATACTTTTTGATTGGATTTATCGCTCACCTCCAGCCAAAGTTAAAACCTAAAAACATAAATGATGCTTTTGTTGCATAGAAATTGTACCAGCCATTTTAGATCAAATTCCTAATGTCTGTAGAATATTTGAGCCTTTCAGACTATCATCAAGGACATGGATATGAATGTAATGCTGCTTGATACTGGGGTTAACTTATTGTACAACTGGCCAGTGGGGATACAAGCGTAACTTTGTACATAGTTTGTGTCATGATGTAGAAAGTGAGTGAAATCATCACCTTTCTCTTGAATAGTTATTCTTTCTCTCCTGTTTTTACCAGTCAGCAAAACAAATGTGACATAGCAGGATTTTTATTGGTCGCTGATGGGGCTCTCATTAACTGTTCGCTCCTTGTTCTTAACACTAGGATTCTTGAGTTTTGGATTTGGTTGATGCTGTTTTGAAACTGAATGTAATATGCAAATAAAATTACACAGCTTAAGAAACGCGTCTGTTTTAATTCATAAGCTGTATTTTAAAGGTGGATTATGTAGAAATTGCAGGTGATTGCTAGCAACATCAGTTGGTAGTAATGAACCTTGATCCACTAGGCTGAAGCAGTTTTTTTTTTTTTTTTAACCGATGACCCATGATATGGTAAATGACATTCACTTATACAGCTCTTTTTTACTTATCTCTGGATGACCACAGCACTTTACAGATCCTGCTATTCACTTCACACACATTCACACAGTGATCAATTCATGGGTCTTACCCACCAGGAGCAGCTGGGGGTTCAGTGTCTTGCTCAAGGACACTTCAGCAGGACGACTGCAGAGTAAGAATCGAGCCCCTGACCCTCCGATTAGTAGTCGGCCACACTACACCTGCGCTACAGCCGCCTCCATGACTTCAAGTTTGTCTACTCCAAATGAACCAGTAATTAACTCGTCATTACTTGTGCTCTACTGTAGAAAACAATGTAATAGAAGTTAAAACAGGATCTTTGACTCTTGAGATGGCTCACCCTGCTGGTGTACAGTGGTATTTATCGCTTTGGCAGCCCAGCAAAAATCAAATGAATTCATAGCTCTGCAATATCATAAATTATCATACTTGGCATGACGGCAACAGAAATGTTTACATTCTAATTACATTTTTAGTTATTTCTGGAATATCTGAAAGTAGAAAATATTGCTTATTCTTCCTTTGATGCCTTATTAAAACTTATCATTTAATCAGGTTGGGGCCTTATATACAGACATGGACAAATTTGTTGGTACCCTTCTACAACAACCAGACCTATCCAAAATAACTTGGCGCTGAAGAAATTTTAATGGCATATCTTATTGTTTATATAATCCAATCATCTTCTACCGCTTTTCCAGGGGTCTGGGTCACAGGGACAAAAAAGCCCAGACTGCCACCACATGGCACCGTGATCCCTCCTGCAGGTGATGAGCCCACTGGAGGGCTGATCTATGTGGCTTATTCAGACTGAGCTCTGCCAGGTCATACAGGTAAAAACCTGGTTACCTGGCACTTGCCATTGAGCAACTCCTCCCAGTTCCAGAGCAGGACCCCGATAACCCCATAACAGGCAGGGTATACAGGATCCTTGTAACTTTCTTGTGAGGATCTGCTGGACTGCTGACCCTTCACCCAGGACCAATTTGCCTTGGGAGACCCTACTGGGGCAAATAGCCCCTCAGATCATTAGGGCACATAAAACCCTTCCACTGTGATAAAGGTGGTGATCCACAGAGGGGTGGGGTTTTTTTAAACCTTTATTTATACAGGGAAGGTCCATTGAGAGGCAACCTCTCTATTTCAGGGACACCCCATTCATATCTGGAAGCTGCCCAGTACAACCACAGACTGAACTGAAGCCACTGAGGTTAAGTACCTTGCTCAAGGGCACCACAGTAGGGTTTAGGAGGGTGGGGCAAACACTGCTATGTTATCTGTCCTACCCAGATCTGATCCTGTCCAGGGATTGAACCGGCGACCCTCTGGTCACCAGTCCACATCCCTAACGATTAGGCCACCACTGCTCCCATTTATATCACATTGAACACAAATCAAACTTTGCTTTTGATTATAAGATAAGCTGTAGAAGAGCTTGGAAGAACGAGGTGGTGTGATATATAAACCAAAGTTTATTATCAGCTCCTCTAACAAGTCTCATCTAAGTGCAGAAGCAGAAGCAAGAAAAGAGACAGAATACCTCCGGCTCTGTGAACTTATACTTGCACATAACAAAAGACATGCATATCAAAGGCTGCACGGTGGCGCAGTGGTTTAGCACTGTGGCAGCACAGTTTTACCCTTGGTCGGGGGACCGCGGGGATCATGAGATCGTGGGTTCGATCCCAGCCCCCGACCAACAGTGAGCTGTGTGGAGTTTGCATGTTCTCCCCGTGTTGCGCGGGTTTACTCTGGGATTTCTCTGGTTTCCTCCCGCACACCAAAAACATGTAGGTTTAGGGCGCTCGCGCACGCAGCGACCAGCAGCCGGTGGCTTGTCACCAGACTGCAAACCAAGTCTACCTACGGGTACAAATAAGTAACAAAAAAAAAAAAAAAAAGGCTGACATCCCTCATTATCTTAATCCCCCCATTGTCTTCGTACTCCTCCTCATGGCCCTGGGGGGTGAGGGCAGCTCCTCCGGTCTCCACCGCAGTGTCTGGGAACGTCTTTGTTCTTCACTGGCGGTTGAGAGTCTTTGTCCTTTCTGAGGTGTGAAGTCGCCTTACATATGTAATCACCAAACATTCCCACATGCTTCAACATATGTAGGTTATGGAATATATGATTAATATAGCCTACAGCGCCCCCCCCAAACGACTAAGAAAAGGACAATAGAAAAATTCACAGTTTAAGATAATTACTATGACATACTAACTGCTATACCTCTTGCCACAGAAGAAACTTTCCAGCAGTCATGCTCCTAAGAGAGTTCAGTGGTAATCATAACAGCATAGTAAAATCACAAGTCAGTCCTAAACTGTTACAGCACAATTAGTGAACAACTGTTGAGTAGTTTGCATCAGTCCCTGTGCTATCTGGGTTTTAATCTTCTCCCGAATCTGCTGTGGGTCCGCTTAGGCGTCCTGCTGGGATCTTCCTGTAAGGAATCTGCAGCTTGGGGAGGAGAGTGATTATTTGTTCCCTGCAGGGGGGCTGAGTCTTTTCTCTTGGGGGGTCTACCCCGCCGAGGTGCTCTCGCCAACTGTGCAGGCTCGTCTCTCAACAAGAAGGCAGGTTTAAGTCTGTCAATGCTGACTGTTTCTTTTCTATCCCCAAAATCAAGCACAAAGTGTTTATCACCAGGCTCCAGCACTCTGAATGGTCCATCGTATGGTGGGCGGAAAGTTGGTTTTAAAGCTTCATGCCTAACAAAAACGAATTCAGCGTTTTTTAGGGCTTGGGGGACAAAAACCCGTGGAAAAGAGTGATGTGCCGGTCCGGGGAGAGAGTCCGGTCCGTTGCTGCCTAAAAACCTCGAGGCTGGAAGATGCCCTGGCTCTGGGTTCTCTGGTAAAAAATCACCCGGGAGGCTGAGAGGTTGTGCAAAAACTAATTCTGCTGGAGAGGCGTCTAGATCCTCTTTAGGCGCAGCACGCAACCCCAATAAAACCCAGGGAAGTTTATTTACCCAATTTGTATCCGTTAGTGAGGCTCTGAGGGCGGCTTTTATGTGTTTGTGTATTTGGGCGCGCTGACAAGAAATGCAAGTTTTTGCCCATTCTTTTACGTTTTTGCGCAGGCCAGGCCACACAAACTTTTCGGCGACCATTTTAACCGAGGCGCGCACACCTGGGTGCGCGAGGGAGTGAATTGAGTCGAAAATACGGCGGCGCCATGTGGCTGGGACTAACGGGCGAGGTCGGCCGGTTGAAATATCGCATATTGGGGGGGGTACGCCGTCGCGTAAACCCCTTTCCTCCAGCCTTAACCCTGTTGGTCCAGACAGGAGTGCGCGCACGTCCGCGTCACTGCTTTGTTCCTCTGCCATGGCTGCATAATCTATCCCTGCATGGATAGGTGCTGCGTATGTGTCCGCGTTAGTGAAGAGTTCTGTGGCTGAGGCAGTATAATCTGTCTCCTCGTGCTCTGGCGATGTCACAGCGCGAGAGAGGCAGTCTGCTACCACGTTAAGTTTGCCTGCCACATGTCAAATGTCTGTGGTGAACTCTGAAATCGCAGCCAGCTGTCTTTGTTGCCTGCCTGACCATGGTTCTGAAAGTTTAGCCATCGCAAAGGTGAGCGGTTTGTGGTCTACAAAAGCCGTGAAACTCCGCCCTTCTAACCAGAACTGGAAGTGGCGGATGGATAAATGAAGCGCTAGCAGCTCCCTGTCAAAAGTGTTGTACTTACGCTCAGTTTGGTTTAGCGTTTTGCTGAAGAATGCCAAAGGTTGCCAGATCCCGCTGACATGTTGTTCTACAACTGCCCCTATAGCTAGGTCCGAAGCGTCTGTGGTTAGTGCAATGCGGGCCGAGGGATTGGGGTGAACTAACAATGTGGCATTAGCTAGAGCGCTCTTTACTTCCGCGAAGGCGCGTTCGCGCTCCGGGGTCCATTCGACCACATTGGAAGCTTTCTGTTTTCTGAGCGCGTCATATAAGGGCTGCATGAGCTGAGCTGCGTGGGGGAGGAAACGGTTGTAAAAATTATCCATTCCTAAAAATTCTTGCAGCGATTTGACCGTTTGTGGCCGTGGGAAACTTTTTATCGCGTGAACTTTGTCTGGAAGTGGAACTGCCCCTTTCGGAGAAACTCTGTGTCCTAAAAAATCAATTTGCGACACGCCGAATTTGCATTTGGCTGGATTGATTATTAACCCATGCTCTTCTAGTCTCTGAAAAACCGTAGTGAGGTGCTGCTCGTGTTCTTCCTCAGACGAGCTGGCTACCAGCATGTCGTCGAAGTAGACGAAAACAAAAGGAAGGTCGCGTAATACTGCGTCCATCATCCGCTGAAAAGTTTGAGCGGCGCCTTTGAGGCCGAAAGGCATCCGCAAAAATTCAAAAAGGCCGAAAGGGGTTATTACCGCTGTTTTAGGAATGTCCTCTGCTCGAACTGGGACTTGATGATAACCGCGGACCAGGTCTATTTTTAAAAAAATGCGCGCACCCGCCAGATGCAGTGAAAAATCCTGAATGTGAGGAATTGGGTAGCGGTCATGTGCTGTCGCATTGTTTAATCTGCGGTAATCTCCGCACGGTCTCCAAGAACTGTCGGATTTCGGAACCATGTGAGGTGGCGAGGCCCAGGGGCTCTTCGAGCGTCTAACAATGCCTAATTTTCAAGGGTAGTAAACTCGTCCCGAGCTATGGTGAGTTTGGCCGCGTCTAAGCGGCGAGCTTTGGCAAATACGGGTGGGCCCGTTGTGGGAATAAAGTGTTCAACCCCGTGTTTAGCCACAGTGGCTGAGAATTTGGGAATTGTGAGTGCTGGAAATTGGGTGAGGAGTTGCTCAAACTTACCTCCTGCCGTGGTGATGCTAGCCTGCACAGGTGGTGGAGAAACTCGAGCTGAACAGGGAATAGAAGCAAAGGACAGTGCATTAACCAAGTGTCTATTCGCTAGATCAACTAATAACCCGTGTGCACGCAAAAAGTCTGTGCCCAACAAGTTAAAACTCACTGCTGCTACAACAAATGTCCATCTGTAGTTGCGGCCGTGGATGTGGAGGTGCAGGCTCTTTTCGCCGAAAGTATCAATGCTGGAGCCGTTGGCTGCTACCGCTTCGTTGCCCCGGGTGCCCATGGCTCGATCTGCTTGGGAGGGCATGACGAAACTCGGTTGAGCTCCTGTGTCAATAAGGAACTGCTTGCCGGTGTGTCCGTCCGTCACATATAACAGCTTACTCTTCTCGCCGAGAACCGCTGCCGTTAACGGCTCTCGGCTTTGGCGTTTAAATTTGCAGGGGGGAACACATTTGTGAGCCTTCTCGGCGAAGCGGTGGTGGTAATAACAAACATCGCTCCGTCTGTTACGTTTTGGCCGTGTCGCTGTCACCGCAGGCTGGATCTGCTCCGTGGGTTGAGGCTCGCCGTGGCTCTGGGCATCAGCGTTGAGGTCTGCGGATGCTGCTGTGGGTGTCTGTTCCCTGCAGGCGTTGACGAGTTGTTGAGCTTCGTTGGCCAGCACGCGGAAGTCTTGCTGGGTGTTGCATCGCATGTTGGCGAGCGTCCCTCTCATGTGTGGTGGCAGCGTGCTGAGGAATACGAATTGGAAGAGGAAGTTGTCATTGTCCTCCTCTTTAAGCTGCAGCAAGTCCTCCATGAGGGCTTTAGGTCTGCATCCTCTGTGGCCGTAGACCGCCAGGATCCTCTCGGCTCTCTCTTCGGCTGAGGGGACGTAATTTGCCACGATGGTTGCTTTCAGTATTTCATATTTGTCTTGGGCCGGCGGCTGCCGGATTATGCTCCGCACACACCTCGAAGTGGCGGCGTCGAGTTTGGCGACGATGTGATAGAACTTCGTATCGTCGGCCGTGATGCCCGCCAGTGTAAACTGGGCTTCAGCTTGTTGAAACCACGAGGCGGGGTCTTCCTGCCAGAAGTCTGGCAGCTTGACAGCGACGGCATTTGTGTAGACCATCACTGCTGTGTCCGCAGGGTGAGAATGCCTTGCTTCGGCTCTCTCAGCGGCGCTGGTGCTCGGTTGAGCCCTCTCTATCACTTCTGCCGGGGGGGAACGTCGTCCATCTGTTCCCCTGTCTGCGTGGGCGCTGACGTCTGCCTGGGTCGCCACAGATGAGTCGATCGCGGGGGAACGCCTCAGGTCCATACTCGCGCCAGGGGTCACCAGTGTAGAAGAGCTTGGAAGAACAAGGCGGTGTGATATATAAACCAAAGTTTATTATCAGCTCCTCTAACAAGTCTCATCTAAGTGCAGAAGCAGAAGCAAGAAAAGAGACCGAATACCTCCGGCTCTGTGAACTTATACTTGCACATAACAAAAGACATGCATATCAAAGGCTGACATCCCTCATTATCTTAATCCCCCCATTGTCTCCGTACTCCTCCTCATGGCCCTGGGGGGTGAGGGCAGCTCCTCCGGTCTCCACCGCAGTGTCTAGGAACGTCTTTGTTCTTCACTGGCGGTTGAGAGTCTTTGTCCTTTCTGAGGTGTGAAGTCGCCTTACATATGTAATCACCAAACATTTCCACATGCTTCAACATATGTAGGTTATGGAATATATGATTAATATAGTCCACATTGGGGCCTTATATACAGACATTGACAAATTTGTTAGTACCCTTCTACAACAACCAAACCTATCCAAAATAACTTGACGCTGAAGAAAGTTTAATGGCATATCTTATTGTTTATATAATCCAATCATCTTCTACCACTTTTCCAGGGGTCTGGGTCACAGGGACAAAAAAGGGTCAAAGCAAAAAAGCCCAGACTGCCACCACATGGCACCGTGATCCCTCCTGCAGGTGATGAGCCCACTGGAGGGCAGATCTATGTGGCTTATCCAGATTGAGCTCTGCCAGGTCATACAGGTAAAAACCTGGTTACCTGGCACTTGCCATTGAGCAACTCCTCCCAGTTACAGAGCAGGACCCTGATAACCCCATGACAGGCAGGGTATACAGGATCCTTGTAACTTTCTTATGAAGATCTGCTGGACTGCTGGCCCTTCACCCAGGACCAATTTGCCTTGGGAGACCCTACTGGGGCAAATAGCCCCTCAGATCATTAGGGCACATAAAACCCTTCCACTGTGATAAAGGTGGTGATCCACAGAGGGGTGGGTTTTTTTTAAACCTTTATTTGTACAGGGAAGGTCCATTGAGAGGCAACCTCTCTATTTCAGGGACACCCCATTCACATCTGGAAGCTGTCCAGTACAACCACAGACTGAACTGAAGCCACTGAGGTTAAGTACCTTGCTCAAGGGCACCACAGTAGGGTTTAGGAGGGTGGGGCAAACACTGCTATGTTATCTGTCCTACCCAGATCTGATCCTGTCAGTCCAGGGATTGAACCGGCGACCCTCTGGTCACCAGTCCACATCCCTAACCATGAGGCCACCACTGCTCCCATTTATATCACATTGAACACAAATCAAACTTTGCTTTTGATTATAAGATAAGCCTTTATTAGTCCCACAATGGGGAAATTCCAGATAGAATTGGATTCAGTTGACTATTTTATACAATTGAATTAAAATTGCATGAACATAAAAGATGGTACCCTTAAATCTAATAGTTTGTGGCACCACCTTTTGCAGCAATCACTGACAACAAGCAATCTCTGTACTTCACAATGAGATGTCTACATTTGCAGTCATTCAGCAATTAAAGGGAATAAAAACATGCTACTGTGTAGTGTGGTATCATGTGCACCACACTGAACATGGACCAGAGAAAGGAGAGAGCTGTCTGAGCTCAGAAAGAGGTTATGTAACCATGTTAAAAGGAAAGGCTATAAGACCATCTCCAAGTAGCTTTATGTTCCTTTGACCACAGTTGCCAATATTGTTAAAAAGTATAGGTTCATCAGACTGTTGCCAACCCTCCAAGATGTGGATGCAACGGAAATGCAACCCCAGGTTGATTAGAAGAATAGTAGGTACTGTAGAAAAAGAGCCTATAGGAAACCATCCAAAACCATGCAAGCGGAACTCCTCACACCATAGGTCACATTTTGAACAATATTGGGCTCGAAGAAGACTAGGAGGACTCCACTACTGACAAAAAGCCAACCAAAACGCATTCCGACAAGCCCCAAAGTTCCTGGGAGAATGTCTTTTGGGCTGATGAGACAAAACTACAGCTTTTTTTTCCACACCAGCTCCATGTTTACAGAAGGAAAAAGATAAGATAAGATAAGCCTTTATTAGTCCCACAATGGGGAAATTCCAGGATTGCAACAGCACAGGGATAGCAACACTCAGAGCAACAATCAGAAGGCAAGAGAAAAACAAGAGCAGCGAGTATACATATGTACATATAAATATATATAAATATATACAGTATATACTGTATATATATATATATATATAGACACAGTGCGGAGCATTGTAGCTAGATGGAATAGATATATATATAAACACAGTGCGGAGCATTGTAGCTGGATGGAATAAATTTATGAGTATATAAACACAGTGCGGAGTATTGTAGCTAGATGGAATAAATATGTAGATATATAAACACACACAGTGCGGAGCGTTGTAGCTAGATGGAATAAATATGTAAATATATAAACTGTGGAGCATTGTTGCTAGATGGAATAAATATATAAACAGTGTGGAGCATTGTAGCTAGATGGAATAAATATGTAAATATATAAACACACAAAGTGTGGAGCATTGTTGGTAGATGGAATAAATATATAAACACAGTGCAGAGCACTGTAGCTAGATGGAATAAATATGTTGATATATAAACACACAGTGCGGAGCATTGTAGCTAGATGGAATAAATATGTAAATATATAAACACACAGTGTGGAGCATTGTTGCTAGATGGAATAAATATATAAATATATAAACACAGTGCGGAGCATTGTAGCTAGATGGAATAAATATGTAAATATATAAACACACACAGTGCGGAGCATTGTAGCTAGATGGAATAAATATGTAAATATATAAACACACACAGTGCGGAGCATTGTAGCTAGATGGAATGAAACAGCACAACCGTCTACTTAGTTATCCTACATGGTATGATTATGCACCCATACATATTCTCACCCTCCATAGCGACCGGTATTTTCCTAGTTGTACACTGAAGGGGACCATTGTGTAAGTCTATTGTGTCTTTTGCATTCAATACTATTAGGTTGTCACGCTTTTGCTATCTCTCCGAGCAGCCCTGCTTAGGTTGTACAGTCTGACAGCCGTAGGTAGGAAGGACCTGCGAAACCTCTCGGTTGTGCACCTAGGATGGTGTAGTCTACTGCTAAATGAGCTCCTCAGTGCATTCAGTATGTCCTGCATAGGGTGGAACTCGGACTCCAGCAGAGATGACAGTTTGGCCACCATCCTTCTCTCTCCCATCTCCCCCACCGGATCAAGGCGCTGCCCCAGGACGGAGCTAGCTTTCTTGATCAGTTTGTTCAGTCTCTTCCTATCAGCTGCTGTAATGCCACTGCCCCAGCAGACCACTCCAAAAGTGATGGCTGATGCCACCACTGTGTCATAGAATGTCTTCAGCAGCGCCCCTTGTACACCAAAAGACTTGAGTCTCTTCAGTAGGAACAGCCTGCGCTGTCCCTTCTTGTAGATTGCGTCAGTATTGTGTGACCAGTCTAGTTTATTGTTCAGATGAACACCCAGGTACTTATAGGATGTCACCATCTCAGTGTCTGTTCCCTGTATATTTACTGGTGCTGTGAGGGGTTGTCCTTGCCTGCGGCAGTCCACCACCAGCTCATTAGTTTTCCTCGCGTTGATCTGGAGGCAGTTCCGATGGCACCAGTCCACAAAGTCCTGGATAAGTCCTCTGTACTCAGCTTCATCTCCGTTGGAGATGAGGCCAACGATCGCAGAGTCGTCAGAGAACTTCTGTAGATGGCGGTGTGTTATGTGAGAAGTCCGCAGTATAAAGGGTGAACAGGAAGGAAGCCAAAACCGTTCCCTGGGGGGCCCCCGTGCTACCGATGATTGTGTCGGACACACAGTCCCGGGTTCTCACAAACTGAGGCCGGTTTGTGAGGTAGTCCAGGATCCATGATGACAGGTTCTGGTCCACCCCTGCGCACAGCAGCTTGTCCTTCAGGATCATCGGTTGGATGGTGTTGAAAGCACTGGAGAAGTCAAAGAACATGATCCTCACCGCATTCCCGGGCTTCTCCAGGTGGTACAGAGAACGGTGAAGGAGGAAGATCACCGCATCCTCCACCCCAATGCCATGCTGGTAGGCGAACTGGAGTGGATCCATCGCTGGTCCCACCAGGGGGCGGAGGTGAGCAAGGAGCAGTCTCTCCAGGGTCTTCATCATGTGGGACGTCAGGGCCACTGGTCTGTAGTTGTTCAGATCTTTGGGGTGGGAAGTCTTTGGTGCAGGTACCACACAAGATGTTTTCCACAGCTGTGGTACCCTCCCCAGCTTCAGGCTCAGATTGAAGATGTACTCCACAATCCCACACAGCTGGTCTGCACAGGACTTGAGGAGCTTTGCGCTGATGCTGTCCGGTCCCGACGCCTTCCTCCCCTTGATCTTCCTCAGCTCCGTCCTCGCCTGGGTCTTAGTGAGGGTCAGGTTGGGGGGCTGTGTGTTGGGAGTGGGGGGGTGTTGGTGGAGTGGGGAGTGGGCAGCAGGACTTGATGTCTTTAGAGGCAGCAGTGGTTGTTGTGCAGTCAGGGGGAGGGCGGTTGGTCAAACCAATTGAAAAACAGATTCAGATTGTTCGCCCACTCCCTGCCCCCCGTGGCCTGGGGGGAGGTATTCTGGAGCCCAGAGATGGTTTTAAGGTTTCTCCAGACCCCGCTGATGTCGCTCTGTTGCAGCTTGTCCTCCGTCTTCTTCCTGAAGCTGTCCTTGCCTTCTCTGATCTTTCTTCTCAGCTCCCTCTGTACGGACTTCAGCATCTCCCTGTTCCCCGACCTGAAGATCCTCTTCTTCTTTCTCATAAGTGTTTTTATCTCAGGGTTGATCCAGGGTTTGTTGTTTGAGCAACACCGTATGGTCTTGGTGGGAACGGTGTTGTCCACACAGAAGCTGATGTAGTCCGTGATGGTGTGAGTGGGGCCATCGATGTCCTCACCATGTGGATCACAGAGCTGCTCCCAGGCGGTGGTTTCAAAACAGCCCTTTAGAGCGTCCATTGCCTCCTCAGACCATAACTTCACTGTGCGCATGGCCGGAGGTTGTCTGCGCACTAGGGGTTTGTACACCGGCCGGAGATGAACCAAGTTGTGATCCGATCTCCCGAGTGGGGGGAGTTGTGATGAGGTGTACGCCTCCTTAGTGTTTGTGTAGAATAAGTCCAGTGTTTTATTGTCTCTGGTGTGGCATGTGACATACTGGGTAAACGTGGATAGAATGGGAGACAGTGAAACATGGTTGAAATCGCCTGAGATGAGGAGAAGAGCATCTGGGTGTTCTGTCTGCAGCCTGCCAGTTACTGAGTGGATGACATCACGCGCTGTCCCAGCGTTCGCCGTCTGATTTGCATAAATAACAATGCAGATCACGTGTGAGTATTCCCTCGGGAGATATGTAGGCCGCATGCTAACAGCTAGCAACTTGATGTCTTTGCTGCAGTGTTGTTGTTTAACAGTGATATGTCCCGGTCTGCACCAGTTGTTGTTAACATACATTATCACTCCACCGCCCCTTGCTTTGCCACTGTCTGATGTTCGGTCTGCCCGTATCGCGTGGAAACCCTCCAGTTCAATGTTAGCATCTACTCCTAGTCCTGTTAGCCAAGACTCTGTGAATAGGAACAGGCTACACTACCTTTCCCAGGTAGATGAGCTGGGAAAAATGAAGCTTTAAAAGAAAAGAACACCATAGTGTGAAACATAGAGGGGGCTTGGTTTTGTTTCCGGGCTGCTTTGCTGCATCTAGCACAGGGAACCTTAAATCTGTGCAGGGCACAGTGAAGTCTACCAAGGCATCCAGGTGTGAAATATCCTGCCTAGGGAGGTTGGCTACAGTCCTATACTTTTTAATAATACTGGCAACTGTGGTCATGGGAACACAAAGTTCTTTGGAGATTTTCTTTTTAACTTTATCATGGTTATCTATAATCCTCTTTCTGAACTCCTGAGACAGCTCCCTCCTTTGCTTTCTCTGGTCCATGTTCAGTGTGGTGTACACAATGATACCAAACTACACAGTAGCATTTTTTCCCATTTAAAGATGCACTCCGGTGGCTATAAATCCCCTATAAAAACAAATTTACATTGTCTAAAATGGTATCTTATGACCCTTTTTCTACAAAAAAAAAAAGAAGAAAAACTTTCATTGTCTTACAGGTTCGTGTCAAAATCCCCCCCCCACACACACACACACACTCTTTTCAAATGCCAGAATCGGTGACTCGACCCAACCCACATGCCACGAGACTAAGAGTGGCTCACAATACATTAAACAGCATAAATCCTGTGATAAAAAGACTTACCGGTTGAAGGACATGCCCAGTTTTATGCATGGTGGCCCAGGATAATGACTGAAACTGAATCTGTCCTTAAAAGCAGTTTAATGGTAAAACCCATCTTAATTTGGGCCAAGTTTTCAAAGCAGTTCGTTAAAAAATGTTAACTAGCCTGGAGGATAACCTCAGTTAGGCCAGAGAGTCCCGATTGGCTCAACACTACCCATGTGCCAGCACCATGCATAGAAAATGCCCCATCTCAACTCCTTTTCTCAAGGGGCGGGGCTTAAGTGAAACTTTACAGTAAAAAAACAGATATGACACATTTGAGTGATTTCGCTCTTGATATGCCTTGTAAGCAGGGCTTGACATTAACTTTTTTGCTCATGAGCCACTGTGGCTAGTGATGTTCCAAAGTTACTAGCCACTCAGCCTTTTCACTAGCCACAATTTTGTGTTTGGAAAATTACATTAATATGACCAAGTTTGACTACGTCATGCTAAAATTTACTTGAATTAAATTTGCAACCTTTTTAAATCCCACAATAACACATCCCAGTAGAATCACAGTTCACACTGCTACACTTATTGATAACCTGTTTGTTAATATTATTGATAAGAAAATAGAAAGTGGATTATTGATAAATGACATAAGTGACCATTTGCCAGTCTTTGCACTTATCCATGACCACACGGGAGCCAATACAGAAAAAACTTTAAAATGTTTCAGATACAAATCACAAAATGCAATCATTTCTTTTAAAGAAGACCTGCTGAAGCAAGACTGGACAAAAGTATATGTATCAGATGTAAATGAAGCCTATGACACATTCATGAACATTGTAACCACTTTTTATGAAAAAAAATTGTCCATTAGTAAAGAAAAAGCTGAAACAGAAATTTGTCGACAAGCCATGGTTAACCAAAGGATTACAAAAAGCGTGTAAAAAGAAAAATTCATTATATAAAGCTTTTCTAAAGAAAAGGACAAAAGAAGCAGAGCAGCAGTATAAAACATACAAAAATAAGTTAATATATATAATGAGATGTAGTAAAAGAGACTATTACAGTAAAGAACTGGAGAAAAACAGAGATACCATTAAAAATACATGGACAATACTTAACAATATTCTTGGAAATAAAAACAGAAATACAAGCTACCCAACCAATCTTTCAAAAAAACAAAAAACAAAAAACGACTCAGAGTGTGAATGCAGTCTCACCTGCAGATGAATTTAATAATCTTTTTGTTAACACTGGTCCTAATTTGGCTCGAGAAATACCCATTACGGCATCTACAGGTAGCAATAAGCAGCAATAAGCAAAAACATTGCTATAAAAGACTCCATTTTCATAAAGAACACAGATGAAATTGAAATTGTTAAATTGTTTAAAAGTAAAACATCTACGGACTGTGATGGTATTGACATGCTTTTAGTCAAAACTATCACTGAATGCTTAGTGAAGCCACTGACGTATATTTGTAACCTTTCTCTCCAAACAGGTATATTTCCCAGTGCAATGAAAATAGCTAAAGTAATTCCGATATACAAGGCGGGTGACAGAGGGGAATTTTCAAACTATAGGCCTATTTCACTATTGCCACAATTTTCCAAGATACTTGAAAAAATATTCTGTGAGAGAATTAACAACTTCATAATGAAGAATAATTTATTGTGTGAGCAGCAATATGGATTCAGACACAAGAGGACAACTGCATTTGCTCTAATGGAATTTATAGAAAAAATATCAACTGCCGTTGAAAATAAAGAGTATTCAGTTGGGGTATTCCTGGATCTTAAAAAAGCATTTGATACAGTGGATCATAAATTGTTATTAAAGAAACTACAAAATGATGGTATTAGGGGGGTAGTACTGTCCTGGTTATGTAGTTCATAGGTATACCTCAACTATGAGAGACAAAATGAGAAAAAAAAAATCCAGAAAATCACATTGAAGGATTTTTAATGAATTAATTGGTAAATTCCTCGGTAAAATAAGTATTTGGTCAATCACAAAAGTTCATCTCAATACTTTGTCATATACCCTTTGTTGGCAATGACAGAGGTCAAACGTTTTCTGTAAGTCTTCACAAGGTTTTCACACACTGTTGCTGGTATTTTGGCCCATTCCTCCATGCAGATCTCCTCTAGAGCAGTGATGTTTTGGGGCTGTCGCTGGGCAACACGGACTTTCAACTCCCTCCAAAGATTTTCTATGGGGTTGAGATCTGGAGACTGGCTAGGCCACTCCAGGACCTTGAAATGCTTCTTACGAAGCCACTCCTTCGTTGCCCGGGCGGTGTGTTTGGGATCATTGTCATGCTGAAAGACCCAGCCACGTTTCATCTTCAATACCCTTGCTGATGGAAGGAGGTTTTCACTCAAAATCTCATGATACATGGCCCCAGTCATTCTTTCCTTTACACGGATCAGTCGTCCTGGTCCCTTTGCAGAAAAACAGCCCCAAAGCATGATGTTTCCACCCCCATGCTTCACAGTAGGTATGGTGTTCTTTCTCCTCCAAACACGACAAGTTGAGTTTTTACAATAAAGCTCTATTTTGGTTTCATCTGACCATATGACATTCTCCCCAATCCTCTTCTGGATCATCCAAATGCTCTCTAGCAAACTTCAGATGGGCCTGAACATATACTGGCTTAAGCAGGGGGACACGTCTGGCACTGCAGGATTCGAGTCCCTGGCGGCGTAGTGTGCTACTGATGGTAGCCTTTGTTACTTTGGTTCCAGCTCTCTGCAGGTCATTCACTAGGTCCCCCCGTGTGGTTCTGGGATTTTTGCTCACCGTTCTCGTGATCATTTTGACCCCACGGGGTGAGATCTTGCGTGGAGCCCCAGATCAAGGGAGATTATCAGTGGTCTTGTATGTCTTCCATTTTCTAATAATTGCTCCCACAGTTGATTTTTTCACACCAAGCTGCTTACCTATTGCAGATTCAGTCTTCCCAGCCTGGTGCAGGTCTACAATTTTGTTTCTGGTGTCCTTTGACAGCTCTTTGGCCTTGGCCATAGTGGAGTTTGGAGTCTGACTGTTTGAGGTTGTGGACAGGTGTCTTTTATACTGATAACGAGTTCAAACAGGTGCCACTAATACAGGTAACGAGTGGAGGACAGAGGAGCCTCTTAAAGAAGAAGTTACAGGTCTGTGAGAGCCAGAAATCTTGCTTGTTTATAGGTGACCAAATACTTATTTTCCACCATAATTTGCAAATAAATTCTTTAAAAATCAGACAATGTTATTTTCTGGATTTTTTTTTCTCATTTTGTCTCTCATAGTTGAGGTATACCTATGATGAAAATTGGATACCTCTCTCATCTTTTAAGTGGGAGAACTTGCACAATTGGTGGCTGACTAAATACTTTTTTGCCCCACTGTAACTAACTGAGCCCTGGAGCTGATCGAACACCGAGTTCATGAGGGGGAGGGTGTACTTAGTGATGTTATTCAACTCCTGATAGTCTATGCGGGGACGCAGGGAGCTATCCTTCATGCTCATGAAGAAAAACTCTGCACCCACAGCAGATGATGAGGGCTGGATAATACCAGCATTAAGGGATTCTTTGATATATTTATCCATGGCCTCCCTCTCGGGAGCTGACAGGCTATACAACCGGCTAGAGGGAAGACGGGCCCCAGGCTGAAGCTCAGTGGCGCAATCGTAGGGTCAGTGCAGGGGCAGAGACAGGGCTTTAGCTTTACTGAACACGGGCGCCAAATCATGGTACTCAGGGAGCACATTAGACACAGCTGGAGCTTCGGGGGCTGGAGGTTGAATGGGGATAGACGGGGAGCAGGCAGCTGAACAGAGACAGGAGGACATATAATAGGGACTCCATGAGGTAATAGCCTCCCTGTCCCAATTAATAACAAGGTTGTGTGACCTCAACCAGGGAAAGCCTAGCACAATGGGGGACGTTGACAGTGGGAGGACTAGAAAGGACAGTTGTTCATGGTGGTTACCTAGTAGGGCCAGGGGTGCAATTTGTTTGTAAACCCAGCAAAGGAGCTGACCGGAAAAGTAATAATTTTCAGGGGCAAAGGAGGTTCAGAACACGGGATATTAAACTGGGTTGCCAGATTCTCTGAAATAAAATTTTGCTCGGCTCCGGAATCAACCAAGGTGGAACCAACAAACTCAGTGGTCTTGAGCAGTAACGGAACAGGCAAACTGAAATGCTTGGGGGGAGGGGTTAACTGCCTTGCCCACCAGTCCCCCCACAGTGATTGATGGGTTTAATCTTTTAACTTATTGAGGCAAGAGGCAACGATGTGACCAGATTGACCACAGTACAGACACAATCCCTCCTTGAAACACTTGCTTTTCAGCGGAAGCAATCGTAGACCACCCCAACACCATGGGCTCAGGCGCATCGGGGAGGGGGGGGGCAGGCGGAAGTGCAAGGAGTGAAGAGTGCGCTGACGTAGGGCGAGAAGGTGTACGGAAGCCGAGCTGGCGCTCCTTCGAGTGTTGGCAAAGTCTGTTGTCTAGCTCAAGAACAAGGGAGATTGTTAAGTATCCAAAGAGTTGGGCTTGTCCCAGAGGCGAGCAAACTTGTTGCGGAGGGTAGTGTTGATACTGTGAGTGAACACGGTGCACAACGCTGAGTCATCCCACCCCACTTCAGCCAAGAGAACCTGGAACTCAACAGACTGCTCGGCCATGGTCCTCACTCCTTGGCGGAGACTCAGTAATCAGGTAGGGGCGCTCCCCTCATGATTGGAGTGATCAAACACGCAAGAGAACTTGCTTGTGAACCGATCGAAAGTGTAAACATGATAATTCGGCCCTGAATTATCACCTGAACCCAGGAGAGGGCGAGCACGTCGAGAAGACTCGTTAAAAAACTGATCTGGCTTTGGTTGGTAGGATAGTCGCCAGGGGAGCTATTAAAAACGAGTTGGCATTGTAACAAAAACCCATGGGCCCCCCCTAATTTCCCACTGTACCAAGGAGGAGTGGCAACTAACGGGGCATGTCCCGAACCAGTTGGGGGCGGGCTCAGCCGCCAGTGGTGGGGCAGCAGATGCTGCAACAACAAGGCTTTGTACGGTCTCCTCCAACTTGGTAAATTGCTCGGTTAGCTTAGCCAATTTGTTCAAAATTATCTGAATTTGGTTAGCCGTTTGATCAGCACATTGCTCAAAGGCATTGAGTCCAGAGGTTACGGCTTCCATCCTTGTCGTTGGGTCTAACGGTTGGTCACATTCTGACAGGGATTCTGAGACCAAGACCCAAAAGCAATGCAGAGGGAAACAGTAAGTAGAATTTAACAATGATCTTTATTACAAAAATAATGCAACATTGTAGTAATGTGCACGAAGATCTGGCAACCCTGCAGGGGAGAGCAAAAACAGGAGTTAGTATAAATGTGCGGATAATGGTAATGAATAATATTGCTTTATGCTTACAGGCACTCTGGGGAGAAGCTGCGGTAGCAGGGCAAGGGTCCTCCAGAGGTGGAGTGGGCTCCCAATAGTGGTGGTGAAGAAGTGCAACAGGGGAGCTTCGGGGATGATGTAGGAGGCAAGCTGGCAAGGCCCGGTGCTGGGGAGTGAGGGTGAAGGGCAGTGAGGATAAACGTGGGCAAGTTGACTTACTTGGGGAGGGACGGTGAAGTGCACTTATCTGTGTATATCCAATTCCAATCCGTAAGACAAGATCCAGAATCCGAGAACAGGCAGGGGGTCAGACCATGGCAGACAAGAGCAGGGCAAACAGAGATCCAAGATGTGAGAATAGCAACAGGATCTAGGGCAAACAAAGGTTCAACACAGCAGACAACCAGAATACAGCATTAGCAGGCAAAAAGGAACAAACAGGCAAACGCAAGGCTACGCAACCAGACAGAGCAGTGGAAGAGCCTCCTTTATAAAGGGTACGCAGATGGTGATCATGGCTGCAGGGAGAGCGCTAATCGACGGGGAGAGAGGGAGGCAGACACACATGACAGACAGGGATCCTTTCACGGACACGTTCTCTGTGATGAGGGATAGCTTTATTGAACAGGCTAACACATGTGCAAACAAGCTAGGATAGGTGTGGTAAAGGCTGTGGACAGGTTGAAGGTGGAGCACTAAAGAGCACGGTTCCCACTCCTTTACATTACCCATGGCAGGGTGACGTCATCCCTGCCTGCGTCCCCACATCCGTGGTGTACATTGTGGTATTTCCATATGCCACACACACACACACACACACACACACACACAGAGGAAAAACCAGAACCTTGCTAGTGATGGTTAACCTTCGCTGGGTGTGGCATTCCAGTGGCATACAGTTAACACAACCCAATACAGTCAGAACCATATGATGTAAAATAGCGATGAGACTACGACCGGGAACAGCACTGCGGGAGTCACTACACACTTACTAACATACATTCATATGGCTTGGCTATTGGTAGATGTTATACTTGTGCAGTGTGCACATGTATTTTTACTAGGCTAGACATCTGACCTGGAACTCGTTTCGTGTCAGGGCTGTAGCAAAGCAGGGTGCACATGAAATACAACAGTATATTGTTACCAGCGCTGTGGCTAACATATGTATGGTGATACTGTGGAGGGTTATGTTCAGGTGAGATGCGACGAGCTGGAAGGTTGCAGAGCTTTATTTTCCTCAAACATCATGAGACGCACGTTGTAGCGCTGTGCGCTACAGTGCTGTGCTGTGTTCTGCTGTGTTCTGCTGTGCTTCTAAGGCATGTCACACAAGCTCTTTTATCAGTGATACAGGAAGAGAGAATGCATGGCACATTAGCATAACAGTCAATACACATGATTAGCATGACATTGGTTGGCTCTTTGTCCATCTGTGCATTGTCCGCTGTATGCAAATTGCCTTCCGTTTCCTCCACCCTTGCTGAGCGTGAAATAGTATCAGTCTGCATTGTGCTGGGTCACCACACAGCTCCCCCCCAGAACGCTCAGAAGGGGCTGTGACCCCCCCACCCCCCACCCTCCCATCGTTTGGGCTCCAGCTCCGGTAGAACTGTCCTGCTGTAGAGGAGTGTCGGATGGCTTGTCGGTCCGTGGGGGGGACGGGGGAGGGGTGGAAAGGACAGTGTGCTCCGCTCCGAGTTCCAGCACGTTGAACGGCCGTGGACCGTGGCGCACGGGGACGGTGCGCGTCATGGGAGTGAGGTGCGGGGAGAGCGCTGTGGAGGAGGAGGGGGGTGGGGGGTGGGAATAAGTGAGTGCCGGCCTGGGATGCCAAAGGTGTCTGGGCCGTGCAAAAATTGTGTGTGGATCCGTGGTGGTGAGGGACTTTCCCGGTAAACCAGGGGCAGTGATCCGCAGCGGCTGTGGGGAAAAAAAATTAAGTCTCTGACTCCTCTCGCGGCTCGGTCCAGCGAGGATGTGGGGAAGGCGACGGCCAAATTCCCTGAGGATGCGTAGCGGCCGTGAAACAACTGCAGCTGTGTGAGGGACTTGGCGGTTTGGCTTTCGGTGCAGACGCAGCCCTAAAGCCATCGGGGACAGCAATCGGCTAGGCTTCCATTGTGCGCCGTGGCTGAGAAACCCATACAAAGTCCTGTGTGCAGGCTGCATGTCTGCTTCAGGTGTGTGAGCAGCCCTGAAGGTTCTGAGGAAGGTGATCGGCTGTGTTTCTCGGGCATGTGCAGTGGCGGAGGACGATGTATCAGTCTCTGGAGCCGAACTGTCCCTGTGCGTGGCGCGCGCTGTCCTCGTAATCCTGCGGTGTGCGTGCGGGGCTTCTGTGCGCGGGAGGTCCGCTTGTCACGAGCTGAGTCAGGAGCTTGGTGGAAATCAACTCAGTCGGTGTCGATGATTTCCCCATTCAGGCTGCTTCCTTCGTTTTGATCGTGTTGCCATTCATGGTGTGTGTTGGTCCCAGTGCTGCGCTCCGGAGAGGATGAAGAGGTTCCAGGCGTTCTCTGGTCTTCTGTGTCCACAGCGCGGTGAGAGGGAGCAGACGGTCATCCTCTCTTGTTAGGTCACCAGTGTGGAGGTAAAAGATCAGGCGAGGGGCGCACCATGACACGTCGGGGTCACCAGTGTGGAGGGTTATGTTCAGGCGAGATGCGACGAGCTGGAAGGTTGCAGAGCTTTATTTTCCTCCAACATCATGAGACGCACGTTGTAGCGCTGTTCACTACAGTGCTGTGCTGTGTTCTGCTGTGCTTCTGAGGCATGTCACACAAGCTCTTTTATCAGTGATACAGGAAGAGAGAATACATGGCACATTAGCATAACAGTCCAGTACACATGATTAGCATGACATTGGTTAGCTCTTTGTCCATCTGTGCATTGTCCTCTGTATGCAAATTGCCTTCCGTTTCCTCCACCCTTGCTGAGCGTGAAATAGTATCAGTCTGCATTGTGCTGGGTCACCACAATATAACACAATACACATGATGTTAAGCACTATATTTAGCCAACGTTTAACCAATATTTTGGGTACACATATTTGCCTGATCTTAAAAGCACAATATGGTAAATTAGCTTGTAAGACCCAAACAATAAATCACTTAAGGTTCCATATACCATAACCATTATTTTGAACCATTATTTGAACTTAGGTAACTGGGTAGACTAGTTTAGTTTAATGTTTATTTGAAAGGGACATTACATACTAATGAACATTAATACTGTGGGGGAACATAAAGGTGACACTCTCCACCCAGAGAATGGACCGTGAAGGGGGAGGCTGACCGGGGGGTTGAGTTGAGACAGTGGAGGTGCAGACGCTGGCTACAGGGAGGGGGAAGAAGCAACACGCCAATGACTGTTATGTTAATGTAATGTGATGTACTATGTTATGCTAATGCGCCGTACAGACTGGGTATCCGATGTGGATTGTGGTGTGAGCCCCCAGGTCGCTAGGCAAGGGATTAAAGTATAAAAGGGAGAGAGCCTGCAGCCTGGGGATCATTCTTGTCAACTTGACTTGTAGAGAGGAGAATAAAGTCTGTGCTGTTCCAGACCGTCGTCTCACCTGCTCCTTTCTCTACACTGGTGACCCCAAGACGTATGATGGAATACGAGGCGAATACTCCAGAGATGGCCCCATCTGAAAGCGCCAGCACCGCCTGTGCTGTTTCGGTCAAGCTCCAAGATTTTTGGCTACACAACCCGACGGCTTGGTTCCTACACATGGAGGACCAGTTCACGCTCCGCGGAGTGACGGCGGATGACACGAAATATTACTACATCATGGCAGCGCTGGATGCACACACAACTCAGCAGGTGGCAAGCCTGCTCCAACGGCCCTCAGCCCACAGCAAGTACGACGCCATCAAGACCGCGCTGACCCAGCGCTATACGCTGTTGGACTGTGAGATTGCTGAAAGACTCCTGACGTGCTCCGAGTTGGGAGACGGCTCGGCGCTCGAGTTGATGGAGAAGATGTTGGCATCGATGGGCACAGATGGCGAGCTGTTCCTGTTCGTACATCTTTTCCTCTGTAACCTCCTGACGGTGGCCAGGGCAGTCCTCACCAACTCACCACTGCTGGCCACGCAGAACTACCGGGCGCTGGCGAAAGAAGCAGACCGGATTATCCTGGCGACCAGAACCTTTGCGATGAACACAGCGGCGCCGGAGCCCACGGAGACAACCACCGATGGCAAGGAGCCTTCCATGGTGGCTGGCGCGGAGGCCAAGAAGCACCGGAAGGGCGCACTCTGTTTCTACCACCGCCGTTTAGGAGAAGACGCACGGTGATGCGTGCCACTGTGCCAATACAGGCAGTTGGGAAACGCCAGGACCGGCAGTCGGTAGCAGCTGCGGCCACTGGTGACACAAACAAGCTGCTCTATGTGACGAACTCACGTTCTGGGAGACGGTTCCTCGTGGACTCCGGCTCCCAAAAGACCTTCATCCTGCCGTCCAACGCAGACCGGTTGGCTGGGAGTAGTGGCCCCAAGCTGGCAGCTGCCAACGGCTCAGACATTAAAACTTTTGGTGAGAGAACACTGACCATATGTTTGCACGGTCGCAACTACCAATGGTTCTTCATCATAGCAGCATGTAATTACCCCATTTTAGGCGCAGATTTTCTGTGTGCGCACGGACTATTAGTCAATGTTGCCAATAGACATCTGATTAATGCTCTGTCTTTTTATTCTCTGCCCTGTACAGCTCAAGGAGCCGGGTCCACAACACTCGCCAACGTCACAGCTCCAGATGGTAAGTTCTAACAACTACTCACCCAGTTTCCAGCACTCACGGTTCCAATGTTTTCGGCGGCCGTCACTAAGCATGGGGTCGAGCACTTTATCCCCACCATGGGGCCGCCCGTTTTCGTGTGCCCTCACCGCCTGGATGCAGCTAAACTGGCCAGTGCGCGTGAGGAGTTTGCCAATTTGGAGAGATTAGGCATCGTCAGGCACTCTAAAAGCCTGTAGGCATCCCTGCTGCACATGGTGCCTAATGCCAAGGGGTCGTGGCGTCCATGCGGCAACTTCCGCCACTTAAACAATGCTACAGTACACGATCGCTACCCCATTCCCCATATTCAGGATTTTTCCATCCACCTCACCGGGGCACGCATTTTTTCCAAGGTGGACCTGGTCCGCGGGTACCACAAGGTCCCGGTGCATGCCAAAGACATACCCAAAACGGCAGTGATTACCCCGTTCGGCCTTTTCAAATTTTTACACATGCCATTCGGGTTAAAAGGCGCGGCGCAGACCTTGCGATGCATGATGGACACTGTGCTGCACGACCTGTCGTTTGTCTTTGTCTACCTCGACGACATCCTAGTGGCCAGTGCGTCCGAGTACAAACACGCCGCCCACCTCAGGATGGTTTTCCAGAGGTTGGAGGAGCACAGGTTAATAATCAACCTGGTGAAGTGTCAGTTCGGAGCTACAATGATCGACTTTTTGGGCCACCGCATCTCACTGGAGGGCGCGATCCTGTTACCGGACAAGGTGCGCGCAGTAGCAAATTTTCCACATCCTCAGACCGTAAGGGTGCTCCAGGAGTTTTTAGGAATGGTGAACTTCTACAACCGTTTCCTCCCTCGCACAGCCCACCTCGTGCAGCCATTGTACGCCGCACTTAAGAAACGCAAACCGGCGGACAGCATTGACTGGACCCCCGAGCGGGAGCAGGCATTTGCTGATGCCAAGGATGTGCTTGCTAAGGCCACATTACTGGCACACCCAGACCCGTTGGCACAGATTGCGCTCACTACCGACGTAACGGACGTGGCCACAGGGGCCATCGTGGAGCAGTGCGTCACAGGTTCTTGGCAGCCGCTCGCCTTTTTCAGCAGGTCTCTACGCGACGACAAGCGTAAATACAGCGTGTTCGACAGGAAGCTGCTGGCTCTCCACCTGGCCATACGCCACTTCCAGTTCTGGCTGGAAGGGTGCAGCTTCACAGCGTTTGTGGACCACAAGCCGCTAACATATGCCATGGCCAAGGTTTTGGAACCATGGTCAGCCCAACAGCAAAGACAGCTAGCTGCAGTCTCAGAGTTTACCACCGACATACAGCATATAGCTGGTAAACTCAACGTGGTGGCGGATTGCCTCTCGCGCGCGCTCGTGGCCCCAATCCATGTAGGGATAGATTACACTGCCATGGCCACCGAGCAACCTGGCGATGCTGACGTTTGCGCGCTCCAGTCTGGACCAACAGGGTTAAGGCTGGAGAGCAGAGTACTGCGAGCTGGGGGCCTGTCCCTATTCTGTGATGACTCCACAGGCTGTCCGCGCCCGGACATCCCACACACTTGGCGCCGTCGTGTTTTCGACTCGATTCACTCCCTGGTGCACCTGGGAGTGCGCGCTTCAGTCAAGCTGGTTGGGGCGAACTTCGTCTGGCCGGGTCTGCGTAAACAGGTGAAAGAGTGGGTGGCAGCTTGCATTGCGTGCCAGCGGGCCAAGGTGCACAGGCACACGAAGGCCCCCTTGAACACTTCCACATCCCGGCTAAGAGGTTCGATCACATCCACGTGGACCTGGTGGGGCCCCTCCCGCTATCGCAGGGGTTTACGCACCAGAAGTGGTGCCGCTGGCGTCCACAACGTCCGCGGAAGTAGCACGTACTTTTTTGACTACTTGGGTGGCACGTTTCGGTGCTCCGTCTGACATCACGTCTGACAGGGGCCCCCAGTTCGTTTCCAATCTTTGGTCTGTGATGGCCCGGAGCCTGGGGGTCGGCGTTCACCGCACTACAGCATACAACCCTCAGGCCATCGGGTTTTGCGAGCGTTTTCACAGATCACTGAAAGCAGCGCTCAGAGCTTCGCTTACCGATGCCAATTGGGTGGACCGACTGCCGTGGGTTTTGTTGGGTTTGCGCACCACACCGAAGGAGGATTTGGCAGCCTCCCCGGCAGAACTCGTATTTTCACAACCACTGCGGCTCCCTGGGGAATTTTTGCCTGACAACCCAACGCCCGACACCCAAACACCCCCCAATTCCCTACATGCCGCAGAACCGGGGAGAGTACCAGGCCCAGCCCACCACTGTTTTCCCTGCGCTTTTGTCCCCAAAAACTTGCAGAATGCGTCGTTTGTGTTCGTCAGACATGACGCACACAGGACCCCATTGCGCCCACCGTACAACAGGCCATTCAGAATGCTGCAACCTGGGGAGAAACACTTTGTGTTAGACTTGGGGGGACGCAGCGAAACCGTCTGCATTGACAGGCTCAAACCAGCATTCGTGTTGGCAGACGAGGAAGTGGTGTTGGCCCAGGCTCCCCGGCATGGACGCCCCCTGTTGGGGGCTCTGCAGGTAAATGACTCAGCAACAGTAACAACAATGCTTTTTGAGGATGTGTTTTCTCTCCCCCCTCCGCCCCCCTACAGACGGATGTGCCTCCCGCAGTGCCTCATCGCCAGAGCAGCGCCTCACAGCCAGCGACCCCCGTTACAGCCAATATGGACATCGGCTGAAACCCACAGGACAAGGGGGTTGAAGCCCATTCTGGGTGTTCAGAGGGGCAGTGTGGGGGGATATAGAGGTGACATCCTCCACCCAGAGAATGGACCGTGAAGGGGGAGGCTGACCGGGGGGTCGAGTCAAGACAGAGGAGGTGCAGACGCTGGCTACAGGGAGGAGGAAGAAGCAGCACGCCAGTGACTGTTATGTTAATGTAATGTGATGTACTATGTTATGCTAATGCACTGTACAGACTGGGTATCCGATGTGGATTGTGGTGTGAGCCCCCAGGTTGCTAGGCAAGGGATTAAAGTATAAAAGGAAGAGAGCCTGTGGCCTGGGGATCATTCTTGTCAACCTGACTTGTAGAGAGGAGAATAAAGTCTGTGTTGTTCCAGCCCGTTGTCTTGCCTGCTCCTTTCTCTACAATACAAATGTAAGTATGTCAGATTTAGCAATACTGCTAATTTGCATCTGTAGTCCCCCGATGGGTCACAAAAACACACAGTCATACACGAGAAGAACATCTGCAATAAAACTGTACAAAGTGGATATGCAAAAGTGTAAGAGTTAAGGTGCGACAGAACAAAACATTCATATGTCACACAAGTGAAGCACTGTGCATGCATACACACACATACCCAAGCACCTCACAGCAACAACAAATAATCCAATCCAATCCAACTTTATTTATTAAGCACTTTAAAAACAACCACAGCTGACACAAACTGTTGTACATAAAAACATAAGACATACAAACCATAACATACAACTAAAAAAATACAGTGCAGCACAAATAAATGGTAATCATAGAATAAAAGCAACAAAAGCAAATAAAAATGTCTCAAACTGGGTCAAAAGCCAAAGAATAAAAATGAGTTTTAAGATGAGTTTTAAAACTGGACAGTGAAGCGGCCTGTCTGATGGACAATGGCAGACTGTTCCACAGTTTAGGGGCAGCAGCAGAAAAAGCTGTGTCCCCTCTGAGCTTCCTCTTTGATTTTGGTATCTCCAGGAGCAGCTGAGCAGCTGACCTAAGAGACCGAGCAGGGGTGTAAGGATGAAGGAGCTCAGAGAGGTAAGGCAGGGCAAGACCATTTAATGATTTAAAAACAAATAAAAATTTTTTAAAATGAATCCTAAAGTGTACAGGCAGCCAGTGGAGGGAAGCTAAAATGGGTGTACTGTGGTCCCTCTTATGTGTTCCAGTTAAAAGACGTGCTGCAGCATTTTGAACCAACTGGAGACATGAGAGGGAAGACTGGCTAACTCCACAATAAAGTGTGTTACAGTAATCCAGCCGAGATGCAATGAAGGCATGGATTATGGTTTGAAAGTGCTGCCTTAAAAGAATGGGTTTAACCTTTGCCAGCTGCCTCAGATGAAAAAAGCTGGACTTGACTACTGCACCAATTTGACAGTTTAATCTAAAATCACTGTCCATTTTAAAACCCAAATTAGTAACAGTTGTCTTTACAAACTGTGCCAAGGGGCCCAAGTCAACAGGGGGAGACTCACAGGAGCCACTGGGTCCAAAAACCACCACTTCAGTCTTCTCCAAGCTTTAATGTCAACAAGACATGCAAGAATTGGTTTAATTGAGAAGGCCTCCTACTGCTTTAATGGTACATAAATCTGACTGTCTTCAGCATAACAGTGGAAGGAGATACCATGCTTTCTAAGGATTGAACCCAGTGGAAGTAAGTACAGGGAGAAAAGCAAGGGCCCTAAAATTGAGCCCTGTGGGACTCCACATGACAGGGAAGCCAAGGAAGATTCAAAACCAGCCAGACTTACAGATATGGTTCTGATATCTGCCAAATAGGACCCGAACCATTCCAATACAGTACCAGAAATCCTCACTAGATGCCATAGACAGGATATTAAAATGTCATGGATACACTGGATACACTCGGAAAGGAATTAGGAAAGCTTAAACTGTGGTTTGATTCAAACAAATTAACGCTCAATTTAAGTAAGACAAAATTTATAGTCTTTAACAACCATCACAACAACCCAGTACCCAAACTCAATGTAAATGGTGTAGAGATTGAAAGGGTATCTGAAACTAAATTCCTTGGAGTAATAATTGATAACAAACTGTGTTGGAAGTCACATATTAATTATATTAAAGGTAAAGTATCCAAATCAATTGCAATATTACACAGAGTGAAATATTTGCTGAATCAACCCACACTATACACCTTGTATCATTCATTAATATTCCCATACATGACATATTGTAATGAAGTATGGGGAAATACATATAAAACAAACATATATCCACTCTTTATGCTTCAAAAGAGAGCTATTAGAATAATAAACAAAGCAGCTTACAGGGAACCAACAAACCCACTTTTTCTCAAACAAAAAACTCTCAAGTTGAAAGATCTGGTTGACTTTAAAACCGCAATAATAATGTTCAAAGTGAAGAATTTATCACTGCCCGCAAATATCCAAAAGTTGTTCCAAACAAGGGAGAAACGATATCACTTCAGAGGAACATGTATATTTCAAAAGCCTACAGTGAGAACAACCACCAAGCAACACTGTATTTCAGTGCAAGGAGTCAGATTATGGAACGATTTTGGACCTGAATTAAAATCATGTACAACGCTTGGACAATTTAAACAAAAACTAAAGGAAGAAATACTCCAAACATATTTACAAGACGACATGTAAACTCACATAAGGATTGACATATCCAGCCTGTATTGTGTTGTAGCTTAGTTTTTTTTTTCTTTTTTTCTCTGTGACATTTTGTCTTAGATTTGTTTTGAATAGTAACCGCTTAACTTAGCTTAGTTTTCTTTTTTTCTCTCAGTCACATTTTGTCTTAGCTTTGTTTTAAATTGTAATCGCTCTTGTCTTGTTTTCTCTTTTTTCTCTTTTGAATTCTTGGATGGAATATGGGTGGGCAATATAAGCTGCGGCTTCAGCCATCACCCATTTCGGATAACTCACGTGGAATTGTATAGAAGAAGGAGTCTTTGTCTAATTTGACCTTGTTGTTATATTATACAGTTTCTTTTAACCTGTACTGTACTATCCGAAATAAATAAATTCATTCATATAAATTCATTCATTCATTCATGGTCCAATGTATCAAAGGCAGCAATTAGGTCAAGCAAGACAAGAATCACAAAATCACCAGAGTCCAATGCCAGGAGGATGTCATTAAAGACCCTTAACAAAGCCGACTCTGTGCTATGGAGGGTTTTAAATCCATACTGAAACAACAGCAACAAACAAGAGGCGGGGCATGCCGCAGAGCAACAACTAGTTATGGGTACGGTTTTGGTTGTTTAAAAGCAAATTTTTACAACGAGTCTTAAAAGTGTTAGTGTGGTATGTTCTCTAATTGTAGGCCTTAATCCAGATCTTGGTGCCCCTCACTGATAGCACCAATTGAGCAAATATGGTGCCTCTGTGGGGGACCTCACTACCGGTAAAACCCTACATGGTTGAGTGGATTATTCTGCCACTTAAATCAACCATGTTCTCTTTAAACATATTAAGAAAACAGTCACTTTACAGTCGAACCTCAGGGGGCTTCTGGCGAGCCCGCGGTGGGCGCGGCCCTGGTGGGTCTGGCCGCTGTGGAGCTGGGTGCCATCCTGCTGGAAACTTTGCCTGCTCGTCAGCAAAGTCCCAGTCCGGGTCCCACACTAGCTGAGTTGGTTTCAGTGTTGCTTGTATGTACTAGTTTGTTGTACTTGTATGTACTGTTGCTTGTATGTACTAGTTTCTTGAATTTTAGGACACTAAAATTCAAGAAACTAGTACATACCCGTGCATACCTGTCCATGCTCGTAGAAACCAAGTATAAGCAAGTATTTCTGCATGCCCATTGCTGAAGGGTCTCCTCCTGTCTCAGACAGCTGTGTTGTTCACAGTCATTCCTGCGGTGTACTGCTGGAACCTGAGGTGTTTCATCTTCACGGCATCTTTTCTGACGTGCAGCAGTTCTCCTCATTCTATTGCTCTCCATCTGGTGGGTCTTCTTCTTCTTCTTTTTCTTCGTTCAGACCACTGGTTGAGGGATAGGTGCGTCATAATTCCAGTTCATGGACAGGATCATGAAAATAGATCTGAGCAAAAAGAGGCTTTCGACCCTGTTCAGGAAGGCCCGTGCATGCCTGTAGAAACCCAAAAACTGGAGCACCCAAAGAAAATCAGCGCTTTGATTGGCATTTTACACATTTGTAGTGTAGACTGGCATTCTTCAAGGTTACACATTTTTACTGTGTCAGCACCTCTTTAAAAACCACATTGCTCAGAAAGTGACACTTTTGCTTAGTTTCTTCATCTTGAGCAAGAATACGAAGACTGCTTGATTTCGCAACTGTGCTCGCGGCAACGTAGAATTGGCCATGGCTGAAGAAATGTGCAGAAAACCTCAACATGCTGTAAAGACTGGCCCTGTGACTTATTCACCTTGGGAATTTTGAGCCATATGACATCATAAAGACACATTAGTGTAGGCATCGTGAGTGATGGTCTAGATGACATCATAAAGACATCATGCAGACATCATAGGGCGTCCTCTGAAGTGCTATGTCTATATGACATCATATAGACATCATATCTTTCTAACGGCATCGTGATTCCTATGATGCCTGAGATCATAGGATCATCATAGGACATCAGGTAGACATCATAGGCGATGGCCTATGATCGTGACAGACACACAGATTTCTTAAATGTATAGATGTCTGTGTCTGTCACAATCATAGGACATCATAGGACAGCCTATGATGTCTGCAGTATGTCCTATGATGACCCTATGATCTCAGGGTACATAGGACTCACGATGATGTCATATAGGCGATGCCGTCATATAGGCAATAGGACTGGCTACCTGTGATATAGTGTCCTATGATGCCAGCCTGGATGTCTTTATGATGTCATATAGACCATCAGGCTACCTGTGATGTAGTGTCCTATGATGCCTGCCACAGGAGGAGACCCTTCATCAGCATGGGGTACAACAGACAAGGGATGCACAGACAGACAGGAAACGTGTGGCAATGTGCCATACACGTGCTGAGTCACTTGAAGTCCAAAATGCCCGCAAAGCGAGCAATGCTGCACGCCACGCAAGGCACAGACAAGCTGAGACCCAGGAGATGCGGAACAGTCGGCTGGCCAGCAACGCTGCACACCAGGGAAGGCACAGAGAAGCTGAGACTGAATACGACACACTACTTTAAACCACACCCATTCGAAGCAGGACATCGGGAAATCTCACTCAGTAAGGCCTTCTGCACTCTATAAATTCAAGAAATCTCTGTCAGTGATGCCTGCGGCATGACTGTGAACAACACAGCCATCTCACACAGGAGGAGACCCTTCAGCAACGGGCATGCAGAAATACTTGCTTATACTTGGTTTCTACGGGCATGGACGGGTATGCACGAATATGTACTAGTATTCTAAATTTACCTTCTGGATCTGTTGTGGTGTTATTCACAACAAAACATATTCTTCTGTTTACCAATGTAGTTACTCCCCTTTGTATGGAATTAAAGCAGGCTGAGTACCCAGCCACAGTGGATGTACAAGTCAAGTGTACTCCCTACGCCGGTCCCAAGCCCAGATAAAATGGGCAGGGTTGCGTCAGGAAGGGCATCTGGCGTAAAAACAGCTTCAACTGTAAGAGGACCCAGCCCAACAGTGGGACTAATTGTCTTCTTCTTCTTCTTCTTCTTCTTCTTCTTCTCCTAGATTTGATTGGCGGTTGGCAACCAGCTCAAAGAGACAGATAATGGAAAATGAAGTTTGAGAGGCCGGTAGGGAATGGGATTTAACTGGGGTTCTGGGAACAGATGGAAATGGAGAGGCAATAAGAATCATGAGAAGGGCTCTTTTCTCTTTTTTAAATAGCACAGGATTAAGTCATAGAATTTAGGGGTCAGGCTCAGATGACATAATGTTACACACTCTTGTCCAGTAGGTGGCGGTATGCACCTTTCCGTTGTTTGCTATCTGCCAGTAACCGAGAGAAGAAGAAGAAGAAGAAGAACCAGCTCAAAGGTGCATTACCGCCACAGACTTGATTATGTTTTCCCCATAGTTTTGTGACGTTTTCCTCATAGCTCTGCGATGTTTTCCTCATACCTTTGTGATGTCCTCCATAGCTTTGTGATGTCTTACTCATAACTTTGTGACGTTTTCCTCTTATCGCTTGTGACGTTGTCCTCATCGGTTTGTGACGATCTCCTCATAGTTTTGTATCGTTTTCCTCATAGCTTTATGACATAACCATAGGCTTGTGACGTTAAAGTCATCACTTTATGACCTTTTCCTTTAGCTTTATGATGTTTTCCTCATAGCTTTGTGACGTTTTGACTTCACAGTTCACGTCATAACAGTCAGCAGCATTCCAGGTTTTGTTGTCGTCACCCATGTCACTGTTTATATCACTCTTCTTCTTCTAGATCTGATTGCCAGCTGGCAACCAGCCTGCGCGGAGATGTACCATTGCCACCCACCAGGTTGGAGTGTGGACAAGAGAATGGCAGGAGAAACAAAAACCAAAAAAAAAAACAATTAAATTTGTTTAATTAATCCAGTTGCACTTAAATATCTAAATAGAGCTACATATATTTCTTTGACTGAGGTTCCTAACATGTTTTCCAAAGCAAAACCCAAATTAGCCCTCTCCATTATTGCAATCAGATGTTTCCTTTGTTCCTGGTGTCCTTGACATTCCAACAAAACATGCTGAACTGTTTCCGGAGAAACACAATGTGCACAGCTGCCAGATGGGTGTTTCTGGTTCAGTGTAGTGTGTTGTATTCTTAATTGGGTGATGAGTATCTCTGGTTTGCCCATTGTTCAACTTGGTCTATTGCTGCCTGCATTTTCCTCTGAATGTACACAAGATTACGTCCCCTTATCCATAAGGCCCCATCATCTGCATATAAGACCTTCCCTATTCCCCTACCAATTCCCTACAAAAATATCATTAATCATAATATTAAACAGAACAGGGCTACACACGCTGCCTTGAAGAGTACCATTTTTAACTTGGTATATTTTGGAGTACTCTGTACCAACTCTAACCTCAATTGTTCTATCATACAGGAAATCTAACACTCAACTGTATAACTTGCCTTTAATACCAAATTGATTTAATTTAATCAGCAACCCTTCCTTCCACAGCATGTCATACGCTTTTTCTACATCAAAGAAGACAGCTATCACATTTTCCCTATTTACCTGGGCCTTCCTAATTTCAGATTCAAGGTGCAAAATGGAATCCATAGTATTTCTCCCTTTTCGGAACCCACTTTGAAAAGGAGAAAGACATTCCCTCGCTTCCAAAATGTAATTCAGCCTTTCAGTCACCATTCGTTCCATTGTTTTCCCTAACTGTGAGGTAAGAGCTATTGGCCTATAATTATTGGGATCTGATGAATCTTTCCCTGGCTTTAAGACTGGTACTATAACTGATTGTTTCCATGCCCTAGGAATCTTTCCAGTCTCCCAAACTTTATTAAACAGCTTTAATATTGATTGAAGTGCACTGTCCTCCATGTGCGACAACATCATATAACATACGCCATCCTTCCCTGGTGAAGACTGCTTCGATTTCAGAATAGCCCTTTTCAATTCCGATAGAGTGAATGGCAAATCTACCATGGCCCTTGAAGTATTCTTCCTTATGTTCACATATGGGTGTTTGGATAAAGTTCTTTCCCTGCTTTGTCTAATTGTGTTTGGTAGGTTTTCTGAATCATGAATCTTCACTAAAGTTTGTGCCAAAAGCTCTGCTTTTTCTATATTAGTAATAGCTATTTCCCAATTATTGTCTAGCACTGGTATTTTGTACTCTTTCCTAATACCACTCATTTTCTTAATCATTCCCCAAAAATCTGATAGCTGTGTTTCTCTTCCTATAGTATTACAATACTGTCTCCAGAATAAACACTAAGCTGTTTTAATAATGTTTTCTGGACGATTGCCTGACACCGTTTGTACTCAATCACTGCTTCCAAAGTATGACACTTTTTCACTTTTCTGAATGCCCTATTTCTATTTTTAATAGCTTTATTACAATTATCATCCCACCAAGGAAGATTCTTTCGTTGTCTATAACCTGTACTTTTTGGTATTGTTTGATTTGCCGACTCGATTATAATCGCACTTACACTTTTACCAAATTCCTCCCCATCAAGAATGTCCTCACTATTTAGATGCTCACATCTAGTCTTACACAGATATTTAAATTTATCCCAGTCTGCCTTACCCAATTTCCATCTTGTGCCAGATTGCATCTCTTCTTCTCCTGCTTCTAGACCAATTTTAACTCTTATTGGGTAATGATCACTCCCATTAGCTGACCGACTTAACACCTCCCAAGACATGATTCCTGCAATTGCATTTGAAACCAAAGTTAGGTCTAACACACCTTCTGTGACTGGATTACTGCTAAATCTAGTACCTTTCCCATCATTCATGCGTATTAAGTCCCTATCCTCTAAAAAATCCTCAATTACTGTGCCATTTATGTCTATATTCCTGCTACCCCACAGTGTATTATGTGCATTAAAATCCCCACACCAAACCACCTTACCTTGTGTTTGTCTATGTACAGTGTTCAAAGTGTCAACTCTCAATCTGTTACATGGATTATAGTAATTAATAATTGTAACTTCGTCTTTTACTGCCCATATTTTTACCATTATTGATTCATGTTCTTTCTCTATTTCCATTCATTCATTCATTCATCTTCTTCCACTTAATCTGTTTCGGGTTGCGGGGGGGCTGGAGCCTATCCCAGCATCTTTGGGCGAGAGGCAGTATACACCCTGGACAGATCGCCAGTCCATCGCAGGGCCAACACAGAGAGACAGACAACCATTCACTCTCACAGTCATACCTAAGGACAATTTAGAATCCCCAGTTGATGCCAATTAACCTAACTTGCATGTTTTTGGCATGTGGGAGGAAACCGGAGAAATCCCGGAGTAAACCCACGCAGATGCGGGGAGAACATGCAAACTCCACACAGATCACTGTTGGTCGAGGGCTCGAACCCAGGATCCCCCGGCCAAGGGTGAGTTGCTGTGCTGCCGCAGTACTAACCACTCCTCCACCGTGCCGCCCTCCCTATTTCCATTATTTTGTCATTTGTTCCATTACGCACAAAGGTTGCTACACCTCCTCCTCTACCAGATTCCTTGTTGTTCCTTATTGATGTGTATCCTTGAATGACAAAATCCAACTGATGTTTTAGCCATGTTTCCTGTATACAGATTAACTGGGGTTTGTCTTGCATGTCAGATATAAACTTTTTGAATTCTTGCTCATTTGATATTAAACTTCTGACATTCCAGTGCAAAACTGTGATTACCATTATGACCCACTAGTCTGTGAACTTAGAGAGCCCCCACTTAGAGATCCCCCACTTAACAAGACCTCAACTGCTTCCCAATGTAGCCCCTTAATGCCAAGGTATTTTTCTGCTACCTTCACAATGATTTTGATTTTTTCCGTTTTCTTGGAAGTCTGTGCAGTACAGTTTATCACATCTACCACAAACAAGACAAAGCTGTTTTCCTTCATAACCACAGTATCTTCCTTTATTCTACTGCATGCAGTGCAAGCCTGCACATTTTCCCTGTTAGAGTCCCCTCCCACTTTTTTAGCTGGCACCTTTTTCGCAGCTTCCGCATATGTTAATCCCTGGGAGACGTTTACCTGCTGAATTTCTGCTGCTCTTTTGCTGGCTACACAACCTCGATATGCAGCGCTATGTTCACCACCGCAGTTAGAGCACTTTAATTTGGCTCTGCTTTCACACTTGCCATATTTATGTTCAAAGGAACATCTTGCACATCGCTGTCTACCTTTGCATATCGCTGCAACATGGCCAAACTTTTGACATTTGAAACATCTGAGTGGAGGTGGAACGTAAAATCTGACTTCATAGCTCATGTAGCCAAGATACACCTTACTTGGCAGTCTTGTTTCATCAAATGTTAACATTACCAACAGACTATCACATTTTTCACCATTTCTATTAGTTTTCAACCTTTGTCCCTCTGTCACTTTTGCTCCAGATATGTTTTTCTTTATTTCATCAGTTGAGACAGCCTTTGAAATGCCCGATATCACTCCTCTCATTGCCTTATTTCCTTCCAATACTGAACACTGCACATTTTTCCCCTCCATCTTAGTGACTCTAACTGCTTTTCCTTGCTCAACACTGTCTTTACATGTAACTAATAATGAACCACTACAAAGGACTCTTGCATTCACAACTTCTCCAAGTAACTTATTAACTGTATTTGTGAGCTTAAATGGGTTCCACTCATGAAATGATGCCCCTTCCTGAGTAAGTTTAATCATTACTTTACAGTCCTTCTGATTATTCCGGGATTGATCACCTTCTGATTCATCAGCACTTGATAACACACTTGACTGCATCTCCTTTCGTCTACGTTTGCCTTTTTTAGACTTCACCGAATTCCAAACTTTCTCTTTCCCACGTCCTATCCATTTCTCCTAGATCATACCCTGCTGTATCACCCTCTGCCACCTGCTCTGCCATCTCCTGTCCACCGACAACCCGGCTGTGGCACTCCAGTTCAACTGTGTCCTGTCAAAATAAATACGGATGAGGATGATGTTAATGATGATGATTATATGTGGGGAAATTCAGGGGAGGTGAATGCATCTGCAGATGACTTAGAAACATGTGTTTCCTGTAATAAGACAAAGTCTGCCTGTAGATCCTTCAGTCGATTAAAACCTTTTAACCTCTTCTCCCTGGTACCAATTCCACATATGTTCCATGTGACAAACTTTAATGTGGACATGTTTTCACTAACTGGTTTTGTACTGGAGGTGTGCCGATGGGCCATATTATAACGACAGGGTCAGATGATCAGTTTTCACTGATGTAGCAATATTTAGTAAAATATAGTGTAATAAGGTACAGGAATTATTTATTTTATTTAATAGGGTGTGTGTGAGGGGACAGAGTTGAACAGTCACCCCAACACTCACTAAATAAAGTAGAAAAGCACTCGTAAAAAGGGGGCACCAGTTCTAAAAGAACAAATTGTTGATTAATTAATTTCAGTTAATTAATTTCCGTACCTTCAATTACTTAATGAATTCAGTCTCAAAATTTAGTGAGTTCTTTTACTGCGGTGACCCAGAAAAGCATATATGCAAAAGGAAAACACTTCAACTTCTCTTGTTTACAAGTTTATTAAATGAAACTCATTCAGGTTACGTGACATGGCATTCAAATGATGGATAAACAGATTCAAATGATCAACAGGTATTCAATATCACATCAACTGTTAATGGATTCCTGAGCATAAAATCTATAGTTAAACCTTTGTGGAACCAAGAGGAAACCAGATTTTATGTTTCAACTGCAATGGAAGGCTGAGGTATCTAACAAAATCAGAATGCAATTTTATGGGGAAAAATTCCATAAGCTGATTATCTAAAAAGGAACTTCTGAATTAATCTACAAAAATGAACGGAGGTTACTTAAAAATTAATAAGAATTTTCCTTCATTTTATAGCTTTGTCCTACGGCTCAGGGACTAATTGTACCATGAAATATTGGTTATGTTCAATTATAATTGATATTTAGGACATCTCGCTTAAACCCAGCAGATAGGAAAGTGGGAGTCTCACTTACGAGCAGCCAGTTCCAGGTATTCAGCGGTGGTCAGCACCAGTAAAGTGGCACACAGGGGGAAAGTGACTGCTGGTTCTCTTTCAGATCGTTCACAGCTGTGAGAAGCGTAGACTCAGCTGGGGGCTCCCATGGGGCGTGTGGCAAGGAGCCGGCGACAGAGTGAAGGCTGGCCCTGGAGTAGCCGTGATGTCCTTTGGCAACCAGTCCAAATTTATTATGTCCCCTGGCCTGCATGACAAATCCAAAGGCTGAAGGAAAAATGTTTTTAGTCAGTTTCATCCACAAACTCCTGGTTTCTTGATGGGGTCAGACGTGGTTGAGGCAGGAAAAGAAAGTCCAAAATCTCTATCAGTTCACTTTAAAACAGGAAAATTAAAAATCCACTTTAACTGCAGGAAAAGCCAAAAAGTCCAAGAAAAAACATTCAGATAGGATAAGAACGGCTTCTGAGGTGAAGAAAAAAAGGATTTTAGAGTTTAACTCTCTTTAAAGGTGAGCTCATAGGAAAAGAATAGTTTCTCCTCAGTTTACCAGAAAACGGAAAAAGCTTATAAAAAGAAGATTTAAGAAAGCTAGAGCAGGACTTGACAAGGTTCAGACACACACACAAAAACTTCTTAAAACTCACAGAACAACTTAGACAAAGACTGAAAAGCAACTGAAAAGAAAACAGAAGAACTGAAAACTGAGCTGCCGGGGCAGCTCTGTTGCATATAACTGAAGCGCGCTGCTGGGTCATAAAACAGGGGTCCGGCAGCAAGACAGACCAATTATCTTCCATAAAGAGGCGTTTGAATGGGCTTTTGTCCAATGAGGGAACATTTCCTTGTCTGTGAACAGCCAATCAAATGCAAGGGCGTTATCCAACAGAGAGGCAGCCTGGTGATTGGTTATCGTGAGTGAGAAGACGGACAGCAGGGACTGAGAAAACATTCAGTTCCTGTGAAATTCATTATATACTCAATATAAAATCTTACTAAATTAAGTGACTCAAGGCTAATATTCAGTGACCAAGCATTTATACCATTTACTAATAATTTTAACATTCATTTGAATAACATTTATGAAATAGACATTCCTAAGACATGCACTCACATTTAAATCAAGGATTAATGAATTATTGCAAACCCTTATTGGTGATCAAAAGGGCGATGGTCTTCACAGTGTCCTTAGAATCTTGAGAAATGAGAGCTGGAAGAAAAGTTTAATGTTCAATCAGAATTAACAGTCCCAGATTGCACAATGAACATATTCCATAGATGTCCACTAGGAGGTACTATTGAGCTGTAGATAATTTTTGGTCTTGGAATGTGAGCAGGGGGGCAGCCTAGAGGGTTCTGCTATATGTCCAAAAGAAGGATGCAACCATATATCTGCCAGCTTAAGGAGTTTATGGCTTTTTAAGAGTATCAGTTCCTAGTACGAACGGATGCTATCAGCATGAACTGTCTAGTTGGGATTTGACTCCCAAGAGTTTTATAGTCCCCTTTAAGCCTTTAAAAGCAAGTCCTTATGAGGTTTCTATACAAAAGTGAAATTGTTTATACTGGGGTCCGGATGAAGAGACACACAGGAATTCTTGACCAAAGTTGAGTGAGAGTTCCTTTAATTAAGATGAAGAAGAGTGATTTCCTGAATTAGCCTGAGGAGAAGCTGATGCTACACTGATGCAGAATGCATTTATGGGCATTTCCAAGTTCATTTTCTTGTCACAGTGGCATAAAAACAAACATTCTGCTGGTGCATGATGCAAAGAGGCTGGTCTAACCATTCAGAGGTATGTTTTGAATAATCCAATCCAAAGCACTCATTCCCATCCCTTTAATGCAAAGAGGCGCATTATCTAAAGTGAACTGTGATCATGGTTTAAGATGGGTTTTGCACTGATCAAAGCCCATGTGTGTGAGCCAAAATGCACACAATAGTAATGCTGCTTGGTAACAAGAAAGACATCAATCACAGTTGATGCCCAGTTAGTTATGTTAAAAAGAACAAACAGTGAAGAATGGGCTGAAAAAATCAGCTGAATGTGCACGGACGGTCATCCGTGCACTTTTCTGAGAGACTTTCTGCCGTGCGCCAGTGTTTTTGTTATTTTCTATCAGCGCATTGTCTGGTTTTTACGCATTGCGTCACGCCATCAAATTACCAGTCAACAGTGTGCCCGCTATATGCGCTCAGAGGAGGTGCCTCATTTTAAAGAGTTGTGGCAGCGCACAGTCTAATGCGCATTACTAATGGGAAGAGTGTTGTGTTTGGAAACTTGAGGGAGAGACTTTGGAACAATCGACGTGTTTATCCGTGTGAAATGCAAAGTGTACAGAGCAACAGTACTGGCTACTCTATTGTATGGTGCTGAAACTTGGACTGTCTACAGAGTGCAGGTGAAGAAACTCCACGCGTACATGATGAGACACCTTCGAGCCATAATGAACATCTCATGGAAAGACAACCAACACAGAAGTGTTGAAACGAGCTGGTCTACTAATACAGATGAACCTGAGATGGCTTGGACATGTTGAGAGGATGGACCACCAGCGTCTCCCTCTGCAGTTACTCTACTCATTATGTGAGGGCAAACGCAATCAGGGTAGACCAAGGCTCAGATTTAAAGACACTGTAAAAAGAAACTTGAAGAAGTTGGATATAGACAGGAGTTCCTGGCAGTGGAAGGCGACCTAAATGAAACAGTCATTGTCGCCCACGACAGACTGCTATGATGATGATGATGATGATGATGATGATGATGATTATGGTGCATTCCATGAGAATCCACTTTTGATCACAATAAAGGAGGTTCATCGTCAGAAGCGCATTGTTTAATGACATTTCAGTAGTGTGTTTTGACATCGAGCAGCTCCGGAGCTCAGAAAACAGCATGCGCTGGGATCTTGTAACAGTCATAATCGCCCATTATTTTAATTATATGACGATCACACAGTAGTGTTTTTTTTTATTCCATCCCCACTCTCATTTTAATTGCGGAGTCTATAGATTAGGCATTAATGTATGATTTTTTTTTAGGGGAATGAACAAATGAATGAACATGGAGCATATGTGCCAGTGTGTTCCCATGTGATGCATGGTGCATGGTGGGGGGTCATCACAGACTTATTAGGCATTAATATGTTTATTTTTAGGGGAACAAATGAATGAACAAGGAGTGTGCACCGTTTTACTTTTCACTAACTCCCCAGAGAGACAGGAGATGCATCCACATCTGCATTGGCCATGCGCCCCGGTTTTCCAGCCCAAAAGCTCCCCGACAGCCACCTGTCAGCCCCTGGCAGAGGCTGCTGAGAACGGGCTCATGGTGGGGGCTGGAGGTGGACAGGAAGCCGCGCCAGATCACCTCCTTCCCTCCTACCCAGGATGAATAGGGGGTGACCCTCAGTCGGTGAAAGTAACCGGAGAGGGAGCACTCCATCTCCCCACAGCCAAGAGAGACTTCCACGTCATGGTTAGTGAAAGTTTATGAAAATTTGCACAGGCATCATCCTCTTTTCTTCATGTCTGTGTTGCATCCATGCTCACATTAAACAATTCAGCTGATTTTTTCAGCCCATTTTCACTTGTTTGTTCTTTTTAACATAACTAACTGAGCATCAACTGTGATTGATTTCTTCCTTATTACCAAGCAGCATTACTATCCGTTATGTCCGCAAACCTGGTCCAAAGAAGACGGATGAGGAGGTTGCACTGGAACTTAGCTTTAATGTAATAATGGTTGCAATACAGGAAGGCAGCAGTATGCAGAGCTGTCCTGGGCAAGAGAACCCCAAATGGTGGATTCCCCTTATTATAGGGCGGTGTGATGACGCAACCGGAAGGCGGCGTCATCACACCGCACTTCACAATAAAATCCCTATCTCACATTCTTCACCCCCTTTACAAAATAAAAAACACATCCAATCAGAACCCACCCAGATTTGGCACACAAGAACCCCCAATAACACACTAAACTAAAATAACAAACATAAAATTACTACTACTAACTAACCTGCACTTATATAGCACTTTTCTAATCACAAAGACCACTCAAAGCGCTTTCACTAGTACTAACCCTCTATTCTAAGGGCCTATAGGAAACAGATATCTAGGGACAATTTAGAACAACCAATTAACCTAACATGCATGTCTTTGGATTGTGGGAGGAAACCGGAGCCCCCGGAGTAAACCCACGCAGCACAAGGAGAACATGCAAACTCCACACAGAAAGGTTCCAACCCCTGCCAACCTGGGGATTTGAACCAGGAACCTTCTAGCTGTAAGGCAACAGTGCTAACCACTGCACCACCGTGCTGCCTCATAAAATCATAAAGAACATCAGAACACTATACCAAACTAAAACTAGGGCCCATGGGTAGACTGCCACACGACCCCGCACAGCAAAGTGGGTTATTTTGCCATTTTCAGATGGTCCAGCCGTATTCCTATTTTAGTCTTTAGTCTGTGGAGATGTGTGGAAAGACGAGGCTGAGTTTATTACTCAAAATCAGTTTTTATTCACCACCACATTCTCCAACATCCAGAAGCAGAAAAGAGAGCGCATGCCCCCACAGCTGTACTTTTTATACCCCAGGACATCAAAGCAAACAGTCGCATTGTCTTTACATCCCAATTCACAATGCACCCCCCTTCAGATCTTCTGTCTCCACCTGAAGTCCTGGTGGTCAGGAAATCCTTCATGGCCGTCTCTCTGCATACAAAAGGCCAGACTTCGCATCCTCCTGCTACCCCTAGGAGGTTCAGACCTTTTGTTCCTCTGAGACGTGCAGTAAACAATAAGCATACAGTAACAAGCATGTGAAGCATATGGAAACCGCATATGTGCCCACATGACCCCCCCCAAACGTCTAAGATGGAACAACATCACCACAGATTGCATGTCATAATAAAATCACTATATATCAGTCCAAGTGCCGCTTAGGTCTCAACCTCCTCCCATATCTGCTGTAAGCAGGCTGTACCACTTCCACGACGTCTTCCAGCTGTGGATCTGCTGCCTGGGGATGAGAACTGTTAGTCAACCTCTGTGGGTGTTCTGGGGAATGCTCTCTAGGGGGTCTGCCACGCCGAGGAGCCTTCGCCAACTGCACAACTTCGTCAGCTAACACAAAAGCGGGTTTGAGCCTGTTAATGCCAATCCTTTCTTTTCTGCCCCCCAAATCTAGCAAAAAATGCTTATCCCCTGTTTCCAACACTCTATATGGTCCGTCATAAGGTGGGCGCAAAGGCGGACGATGGGCATCATGTCTGACAAAAACAAACTCCGCATTTTTTAAAGCCTTAGGCACAAAAACACGCGGAAAACTGTGGTGAACGGGGCCCGGTAGCATGCTAGGGCCCGTGCTATTCTGTAACCGCTGAACCGGGGAGCGCTCTGGCGCAGGATTATCTGGGAGAAATTCCCCGGGCAGCCGAAGTGGCTGTGCGAAAACTAGCTCAGCTGGGGAGGCTTCTAAATCCTCTTTAGGTGCAGAACGCAACCCCAATAAAACCCATGGTAGCTTGTCCACCCAATTTGTATCCGTAAGCGATGCTCTGAGGGCCGCCTTCAATGACCTGTGAAAACGTTCGCACAATCCGTTAGCCTGCAGGTTGTACGCGGTCGTGCGGTGGATCGTTGCCCCAGGCTGTGGGACATCGCTGACCAAAGTTCAGAAACAAATTGCGGGCCTCTGTCAGACGTAATGTCCGACGGGACTCCAAAACGCGCTACCCATGCAGTTAAAAACGCGCGCGCCACCTCCTCAGCTGTGGTTGACGCCAGCGGGACCACTTCTGGCCAGCGCGTGGTGCGGTCAACCATTGTCAGAAGATGTGTGCACCCTTGTGAGGGCGGGAGGGGGCCTACGAGGTCCACGTGGACATGATCAAACCTTTTAGCCGGGATGTGAAACGGCTCCAAGGGAGCTCTCGTGTGTCTATGAACCTTGGCCCGCTGGCAGGCTGTGCAGGCTGCCGCCCACTCTCTAACTTGTTTGCGCAGGCTCGGCCACACAAATTTCTCTCCTACCATTTTGACCGACGCGCGCGCTCCCGGGTGCGCCACAGAATGGATTGAGTTAAAAACGCGGCGGCGCCACGCAGCTGGAACCACCAGACGCGGCCGCCCAGTGGAGACATCGCAGATTGGGGGGGCATACCGTCTTGCAGCACCCTGCTCTCCAGCCTTAACCCTGTTGGTCCAGACTGGAGCGTGCACACATCCGCGTCGCTACCCTGCTCCGCGGCCATGGCTGCGTAATCTATCCCCACACGGACTGGGGCCACGCACACTTCCGCCTCGCTAACCTGCTCCGCGGCCATGGCTGCAGGATCTACCTCCACGCGGGCGGGAGCCCCCACGGCGCGCAAGAGGCAGTCCGCCACTACATTAAGTTTACCCGCCACATGCTGGATATCGGTAGTAAACTCCGAAATCGCAGCCAGCTGTCTCTGCTGCCGGCCCGACCAAGGTTCTGAAATCTTGACCATCGCAAAAGTCAGCGGCTTGTGGTCAACGAACGCGGTGAAACGGCGTCCTTCCAGCCAGAACTGGAAGTGGCGAATGGCCAAGTGGAGAGCTAACAACTCCCTGTCGAATGCGCTGTATTTTCGTTTGCTGTCGCGCAGGGTCTTACTGAAAAAGGCGAGCGGTTGCCAGGCTCCAGCTAGAAACTGTTCCACGACTGCCCCTATGGCCACATCTGACGCGTCAGTAGTGAGCGCTATGCGGGCCGCTGGGACTGGATGTGCTAACAACGCAGCATTTGCCAGGGCTGTTTTGACTTCGGAAAATGCGCGCTCTCGCTCCGGAGACCATTCGATTTTATTTGTGGGTTTTTGTTTTTTTAGTGCAGCATACAATGGTTGCATGAGCTGCGCTGCGCGGGGGAGGAAACGATTATAAAAATTTACCATTCCCAAAAACTCCTGTAACGCTTTGACCGTTTGTGGCTGGGGAAAATTTGTTACTGCGCGCACTTTGTCAGGCAGAGGGACTGCTCCCTCTGGGGAGACGCGATGGCCCAAAAAATCAATCTGCGTCACCCCGAACTGACACTTCGCCGGGTTAATTATTAACCTGTGCTCTGCCAACCTCCGGAAAACTGCTGTGAGGTGGTTTTCGTGTTTGTCTTCGGACGCGCTGGCTACCAATATGTCGTCCAGGTAGACGAACACGAAAGGGAGATCGCGCAGAACAGCGTCCATCATGCGTTGGAACGTCTGCGCAGCGCCCTTAAGCCCAAACGGCATGTGCAAAAACTCGAAAAGCCCGAAGGGAGTTATTACCGTTGTTTTGGGTATGTCCTCAGCGTGCACTGGGACCTGGTGGTAACCGCGTACCAAGTCTATTTTAGAAAAAACGTGCGCCCCCACCAAATGAACTGAAAAATCTTGGATGTGCGGGATCGGGTAGCGGTCGTGCGCTGTAGCGTTGTTCAGCCTGCGGAAATCACCACAAGGCCGCCACGAGCCATCAGCTTTCGGGACCATGTGAAGCGGTGAAGCCCATGGGCTCTTCGAACGCCTGATGATGCCCAACCTCTCCAGGTTGGCGAACTCCTCGCCGCTATGGTCAGTTTAGCTGAATCCAAGCGCCGAGCTTTTGCGAAAACGGGCAGTCTGGTGGTAGTAATAAAATGTTCCACCCCGTGTTTAGCCACTGTCGCCGAAAATGTTGGGACCGTGAGTGCTGGGAACTGAGTGAGGAGTGTGTGGAACTTACCACCTGCAGCTGTGACGTTGGATTGTGCTGTTGGCAGGGCCACTCGGGCTGTACAGGGAATAGAAGAAAAATTTGTCGGCCTCCGTCGGTCTATGATGACCATGGAAGAGAATCCTAAACGTCTACTCTGCTGGAACAGCACCGCCTGTGGCTGAACAGGTCGATGCACGAATGGCAGTCCCTGTCACACAGGTCGCACTTGTGGGTGGTCTCCGTGCTGCTGGGTCTGTGGCGGTTCTTCCTGCGGGTCCTTTTTTCATCTGCAGCAGCAGTCAGTCTCTCTTCACCCGCCTTGAGCTATCTGGTCAGGGTGCCTCTCCATTTGGAGCGGTCCGTTGCAAGGTCCTCCCAGTGCTCTGTGTTGATCTCCAGGGCCTTCATGTCTCTCTTGCAGACGTCTCTAAAACGCAGCTGTGGGCGGCCAATGTCTCTCTTGCCAGTTGCCAGTTCTCCATAGAGGACGTCTTTGGGGATTCTGCCATCCTCCATACGGTGAACGTGGCCTAGCCAGCGGAGCCTGCGCTGTCTGAGTAGAGTGAACATGGAGGGAAGGCCGGCGCGGGACAGAACTTCTGTGTTGGGCACTTTGTCCTGCCAGGATATGTCCAAGATGTGGCGAATGCAGCGCAAGTGGAAGGAGTTCAGTCTCTTTTCCTGCCGGGCGTATGTTGTCCACGTCTCACTCCCATAGAGCAGTGTGCTGATGACGCAGGCGTTGTACACTGCCATCTTCGTCTTGACAGAGAGTTTGGGATGCTCCCACACTCGTGTGGTGAGGCGAGCGAGTGTGAAGGCTGATTTTCCAATCCTCTTGTTGATCTCTGTATCAAGGGAGAGGTTGTTGCTGATCGTGGACCCCAGGTACGTGAACTGATTCCCGACCTCCAGCTCGTAGTTGTCAATGGTGATGGTTGGTGGTGCTTCCGTGCCTTGCGCCAAGACGTTAGTCTTCTTCAGGCTGATGGTAAGCCCGAAGTCCTTGCATGCCTGGGAGAAGCGGTCCATAGGGTCTGAAGCTCCTGCTGTGTGTGGGTTGCGACTGCAGCGTCGTCTGCGAACAGCATGTCTCTGATTAGAGCCTCGCGTACTTTGGTTCTGGCTTTCAGGCGGGCGAGGTTGAAAAGCCTGCCGTCAGATCTTGTGTGCAGGTAGATTCCCTCTGTTGCTGTGCTGAAGGCATGCCTCAGGAACATAGCAAAGAAAATCCCAAAGAGGGTTGGCGCAAGTACACAGCCCTGTTTCACTCCGCTACGTATGTTGAAAGGCTCTGAGACGTTGCCACCGTGCTGCACTATCCCCTGCATGTTGGTGTGAAACAATTCAATGAGGCTTTGCAACTTTGGTGGGCATCCTATCTTTGGCAGGATCTTGAAAAGGCCCTCTCTGCTGACCAGATCAAACGCTTTGGTGAGGTCGATGAAGGCGACGTACAGGGGCATGTTCTGTTCTCTGCATTTCTCCTGGAGTTGGCGGATGGAGAATATCATGTCTACCGTCGATCGCTCAGCGCGGAAGCCACACTGAGACTCGGGGTAGACACGTTCGGCAAGCTTCTGGAGACGAACGAGAACAACTCGTGCGTAGACTTTGCCAACAACGCTGAGGAGGGAGATGCCCCTGTAGTTGTTGCAGTCGCTTCTCTCCCCTTTGTTTTTGTAGAGGGTGATGATCTTGGCGTCCCTCATGTCCTGTGGTACGGCACCTTCCTTCCAACACTGGCAGAGGACGTCATGCAATGGCAGCAGTAGGGCGGTCTTGCAGTGCTTGATCAGGTTGGGGGGTATGCCGTCGTTGCCGGGTGCCTTGCCAGCGGCCAAGCTATCAATGGCCTTGCTGAGTTCGTCGATGGTTGGCTCGGCGTCAAGTTCGTCCATGGATGGCAGGCAGTCGATGGCATCAAGGGCTGACGGTGTCACGGTGTTCTGTCTGGAGTAGAGGTCGGAGTAGTGTTCCACCCATCTCTCCATCTGCTTGTTCTTTTCTGTGATCATCTCCCCAGTGGAGGATTTGAGGGGGGGCGTCTTGCTCTGAGCCGGACCAAGTGCTTTCTTGATGCCATCGTACATACCACGGATGTTCCCTGTTATGGCAGCGGTTTGAATGTCTTGGCTGAGCTCAGTCCAGTACTCGTTGGCACAGCGCCGAGCAGTCTGCTGAACTTTGCTTCTCGCAGCCCTGAGAATCTGGAGATTCTTCTCGTTTGGGTACTTCTTGTACTCAGCAAGTGCTGAGCGCTTGGCTTCAATGACGGGGGTCATCTCGGTCAACTTGGCATCAAACCAGTCCCGTGACTTTGAGGTCTTCCTCCCAAAGGTAGCCAAGGCTGTGCGGTGGATGGTGTTTCGCAGCTCTTCCCACTTCTGCTTTGCAGATTCTCCTTCTTGTGGTACACCAAGTTCCTTCTCAAAGGTGAAGGCAAACTGCTCAACAAGTTCTGGTTGAGCCATCTTGCTGGTGTCAATCCGTGCCTTTCCAGGCTGTCTAGCACGATGGAATTTCTTCAGCTGCAGCTTGACCTTGCAACACACCAATGAATGGTCTGTGTCGCAATCTGCACTCTGGAACGAATGGGTGATTAGCACGCTCTTCAGTGAGGTGCGCCTGGTCAGGATCAAGTCCAGCTGGTGCCAGTGCTTTGAGCGTGGATGTTGCCAGGAAACCTTGTGTTGGGGCTTGGTCTTGAAGAACGAGTTTGTGATGCACAGATCGTGATATGTGCAGAACTCGAGCAGCTGCTGTCCGTTGTCGTTCATTCTGCCCACGCCGAAAGGTCCAAGACAGGAGGGCCAGGAGTCGTGGTCAGCACCCACTCTGGCATTGAAGTCTCCAAGGAGAATGAGTTGTTCAGAGTTGGGGATGATCCTGACAGTTGTTGCGAGATTCTCGTAGAACTCGTCTTTTGCCTCTGGTGTGGCTGTCAGTGTTGGGGCATACACACTGACGAGGGTGACTGGGCCTTGAGTGGTGTTCAGGCGGAGGGTGAGGAGTTGAGCAGAGCCAGTACTGCTCGGTTCCACCATCTTCAGCAAGGTGTTCTTCACTGCAAAGCCCACTCCGTGTTCCCTGTGTTCGTCACTGCCCTTTCCCTGCCAGTAGAACGTGTAGTCCTTCTCTCTCAGTGTGCCTGCGTCAGCCAACCGTGTTTCCTGGAGAGTGGCGATATCCACTACCAGTCTCTTCAGCTCATTATTGATGATGGCAGTCTTCCTGGTGTCGTTGATGTCCTTGAGGTTAGTAGCGAGTCCTGTCATCATAGTGCGGACGTTCCAAGTTCCCAGTTTTAGGGTTGGTCTCTTTTGTTTTATTGTCTTGCCTGGTGCGAAAGTTCTCAGCCTGCTGTTCGGATTTCTCCTCATCCCCATGCACCCAATGAGGAAAGCAAGCTGTGGCGGGACATCACCTTATTGGCTGGGGGCTGCCCAGCTTGAGGCGGGCGGTAGTTGTCCAGTGAGATCCGATGATCCCTCCCACCGTCGGGAATAACCCCTGGCGCCGAGCTCTACGCCAATTGAGCGGTGGCCTATAACCGGTAACTGTCATTCCCCGTGTTTTGTCTACGCCAAAGGCGAAGCTGGAGTGTCCTCTCCAGTGATCCGGTGTTCTACCTTCCAGCGTTGGGTGTTGGTAGGATTCAAGCCTGGGCAGGAAGATATGGAGGATAAGATGTTGCCCATGCAGCATGTGCCCCCTCTCCACGTCACTGATGAATCCAAAGGAACAGCAGGGCTGCTACAGTTTGGCACCAGCGCCGTTGCAGGAGCTGCCAGAACGATGTTGAGCACAACATAGAACTGCCTTAGGGGTTCCGACTCCGGATTTTTCCTCAGGGTTGACTCCCGAAGCCTTTCCCGTGACCGGGTATGCCGCAAGGCAGCGGAGGTTTGAAATCAGGGTTTACCTTCCCCTAGATGGGCTACCTTCCCAGGTTGACGAGCCACCATCTACCCGAAGCATCTGGTTTTAAGGCGCCAGAGATCCGCCCTCGCCCCTTCTCCTATTAGTAAAAGCAGTTCCGCCAGGCTTAGAGACTAAACCACACGGGCAGGCTAGGAGTTGGACTTAGTTGTCAGAGGCTTTTCGAGACGCACGCCATAAGGAGCATTTTATGAGCACTGGGAGCTTAACCCCAGTGCCGCTCCTGGCTATGACAACCTTGGAACCAAGGTTGTCATAGCCAGGTTTGACAACAGGTTTGAGTTTTCAAATTACTATGCTGACTAAATCTTTGCCCACATGTTTCACAAGAAAATGGCTTCTAATGTGTGTGAATTCTCTCATGAACTGATAAATCCCTCTTCTGCCTGAATCTTTTCCCGCACGTGTTGCAAACATTTGACTTAACAGTGTGATCTTTCTTCTTCTCGGACTCATTTTTACGGTCTTTGTCATTATCAGAACATTTTACAGACTTTTCACCTGTGTCAGTATCACACTGGTTCTCTGACATGGACGAGTTGTCTACACTGTTACGGTCACTTCTCTTTCTGTGAAGTCTCTTCTTTGGCTTTGGCACTTCCTGTTTCCTTGATCCTGGGTTTACATTCTTACCTGCTCCCTGGTCTTGGCTCTCAGAGTCAGGAGAGTTGTGAGAGAGGAGCTGCTCACTGTTTGGTTCAGCTTCACTCTTGTCATTGTCCTCATCAGTAAGAGTCACCATGAAGGTATCAGTCTCCTGTTTCAGTCCAAAGTCTTCTTCCTGACTGCTACAGAGTTCTTCTTCTTCCTCTTTAACCCATGCAGCGTCTTGTTCCTCCTGATCCAGACTGGAGTTCTTCTCCTGGTTACAGAGCTGCTGGACAGTGAGAACCTCCTCCTCCTTCCAATCATGTAGCTGTGGAGCATCTGTTTCATTCTCACAGAGAGTCTCTGAGGTCAGAGAGTCGTCATCACTGTTACTGTGACTTCCTGTTTTCAGTCGTCTCTTCTTTGGTTTGGGTTCTTCTTCTTCTTTAGTTGATCTTGAGTCTACATGCCAGCTTCCTTCCTCATCTTGGATCTCAGTTCCAGCAGAGTTGTGAGAGACGAGCTGCTCACTGTTTGGTTCTGCTTCACTCGGCTGCTTTTCCTCAGAAATAAGAGTCACCATGAAGGTATCGGCCTCCAGCTTCACTACCAGCTGTTCTCCCTCCTGACTGACGCAGAGTTCCTCCTGTTCCTCTTTAACCTGTGGAGGTTCTGGTTCCTCCTGGTCCAGAACAGAGTTCCTCTCCTGGTTCCAGAGCTGCTGCTCAGTCAGAACTTCCTCCTCTTTACTTTCAGGTTGCTGTGAGAAATACAACGGCCACAGGTCCACGTTTCAGCGGGTCGATACCGGCCGAGTTGGGAGTTAGGACGTCGGAGGAAGCGGCTGCTGTCCTCACTCACAGCCGTGGAGGTGATAACTCAGCTGGGGGCCCTTCAAGCAGACAGTTGCAGCCGTGGATAGTTTGTCTCAGGGCGGCGTGAAAAGTCCTTTGAAAAAGAGTCCAAATTTGGGGTCTCTTGTAGAAGAAAAAGAGAGTGCATTAACCAGGCATCTGTTAGCAAGATCGACCAACAAACTATGTGAGCACAAAAAATCAGCCCCTAACATGTTGAAATTGACTGCCGCTATGACGAAAGTCCATTCGAAAGTGCGGCCGTATAGAGACAGAAGCAGAGTCCTCTCACCGAAGGTCTTAATCGCCGAGCCGTTCGCTGCTGACACCTGGGGACCGCTGGAAGGCACCAGTCGGTCAGCGTAGGAAGGTGTGATGAAACTCAGCTGGGAGCCCATGTCCACGAGGAAGTGCCTCCCCGAGTGCGCATCCTTCAAGTAGAGCAGCTTGTTCTCCTCCCCGAGGGCCGCAGCCACTACCGACCCCCGGTCTTGGCGTTTCCCGAGCGCTTGAAGTGGTAAGGTGGAATGCACTTGCGTGCCCTCTCTGTGAAACGGCGATGGTAGAAGCAAAGGACGTCGTCTACTCCGTGTTTCCCGGCCCTTGCCGCCGCCGTCGTCAGTGAGTCTGGTGCTACAGCCTCTGGCCCCCTGCCGTCTCCGGACGTTGCGCCTGGTTCCGCTGCCGCAGCCGTGCATCGTTTACTGGCGTCGACGAGTCGCTGCGCCTCCTGGCCCAGCTCGTGGTAGTCTCGTCGGGCCAGCAGTGGTGAACTGGCCAGGATCACTCTCACCTCTGACGGTAGGGTTCTGAGGAAGAGGTGGGTGAAGATGAAGTTATCATCTTCGGAGTCTCTCAAAGTCAATATCTTCCCCATCAGGTCTGCAGGTCTGTCGCCCTCAAATTCAGTCAGTGCCAGGAGCCTCTCTGCTCGCTCCTGCACCGAGGGGGTGAAGTGACGAATGAGTGCAGCCTTCAACTTGCTGTACTTGTCGCTGTCCGGCGGGTGGTTGATCAGGCTCTCCACTCGCTGGGCTGTGTGGTTGTCCAGCTTTGCAACCACATGGTAGAACTTTGTGGCGTCTACCAAAATCCTCTGGAGGTGGAACTGCGCCTGGACTGCGTTAAACCAGGAGCGCGGATTGTTCGGCCAGAAGTCCGGCAGGTGGACTGTGGCTGCACTCGTTTGGCTGGCTCCTGGTGAGTCTGGCTCGGGAGATTCGTCTCCACTCATGATACGTCGTAGGGTCACCAGTGTGGAGATGTGTGGAAAGACGAGGTTGAGTTTATTACTCAAAATCAGTTTTTATTCACCACTACATTCTCCAACATCCAAAAGCAGAAAAGAGAGCACATGCCCCCACAGCTGTACTTTTTATACCCCAGGACATCAAAGCAAACAGTCGCATTGTCTTTACATCCCAATTCACAATGCACCCCCCTTCAGGTCTTCTGTCTCCACCTGAAGTCCTGGTGATCAGGAAATCCTTCATGGCCGTCTCTCTGCATACAAAAGGCCAGACTTCGCATCCTCCTGCTACCCCTAGGAGGTTCAGACCTTTTGTTCTTCTGAGACGTGCAGTAAACAATAAACATACAGTAACATGCATGTGAAGCATGTGGAAACTGCATATGTGCCCACAAGTCTCTTATTTACAGTCTCCCACGGCAATAATGGGTCAGGTGGAGGGGCCCTGCAGCAGCCCCGCGACAGACGCGCCCCTGGAGGCAGCAGGCCCCTGGGACAAGGACCGATCTTCAAGACACAGGAGCCTGGATCCCACACCACCTTCGCCGGCTCCTGCATAGCCTTGTCACCTGGAACATCCACCTGGACACACCGCAGCTGGTTTGCATGATGAACCGAGCTGTCTGCTAGCAGGAAACATACCGCTCCCAACTTCGCCATAATCCTCAGTGGTGCCCAATGTTTTGCCGGCTGTGGTCCGGCCGGTTGTCGCCCTGGTTTTTCATCAGCCCAAACCAAAATCTAGTCCATGACCTGGAGTGGTACCTTCCTTGGTTTGATGTGCTGCCATGTATACGGCAGCGCCATGCTCTCTTGTCGTCTGGCCCCATTGTTACACTGCAGCAACGCATCAGTTACCGTCATTGCAGCGGACCCCTGACCCGTCTTCGGCCGAAACCCAACATGGGCACTGAAGGTGTCCGGTGCCTCCCTGGTGTCGCTTGTCGGAACAGATCCTCCACCCTCCGGTCGAGAGTGGGTACTGAAGCCGTCCAGTTCCTCCACTGAGCTTGAAGTGAGCACCTTGGTGCCAGTACTGTCTGAAAGCTCCTCATCCCAAATCCCGACGTCGTTGTCCACCTGGGCTGGCGAGCCCCAACATCCACACCCAGACCATTCAGACCCAGCACTGTCTCTGATGGCGAAACCCAGTCCAAAGAACCAAAGAACAGGTCACACCCCATGATGTTGTCGCCATGCGCCGCCACCTGGAACGTGAAGTCATGTACCGCTTCAGTCTTGTAACAGTCAACTCCACAGTCCCGACACTGCACACTCTATTATCACCGTAGCCGTATAACAGCGCTGGGTTACTCCTGCTCCTGTGATGCGGGAAAAACTTTTTCACTGTGGCCCAATTCAGCTTCAACTGCACCGCTGCTGTGTCGAGTAGTAGTGGCAAAGCAACACTGTCCAATTCCACCATGCAATAAGAATACTTCCTTTAGTAGTTGTTTCTTATTGTTTTGTAACCTTTTGATTGTTTTTCTTATTAACTGTTTCAATTGTCTTGTTTATTTTATTTTATTTTTGATGGACCATGAGTCTGGAATAAAGTTTTGATTGATTGATTGATTGAATATCCTTTGGTGTTGGGACTAACCGAGTGGATGGTCATTGTAGGTGGGCGGACTGGCTTCCTTGGTGGGCTCCACGGCACTGGAAACTGGCATACTGTGGCAAAATGGTTCATGCGCCCATACTTACTGCACGTAGCCCAGCATTACATGTGTTCTCGGCCTATTGGTCCTGCACCATCTTGTCCTCCAACGGCCCAAAACGGCACACACTAGCTAACTGTCGGAGGTCAGCGACGAACTGTTGAATTGGCTCACCAACCCTTTGGCGTCTCTGGCGAAAGCAAATCCGTCGTATTGTCACGTTGTCCGGTGTGGTAGAGTAGTTAGCTAGTAGCTCTACGACGTCTTTGTACGAGTCCGTCGAGCCGACCGTCCGTAGAATCCTTTGGCCTTCGATAAGAAGACAAGAAGTGCTCATTTCCTCACCTTGTCTAGCTTCCCCAGGTCCAAAGCTGTGATATAGGTCTCCGACTTCCTGACGGACCGGAGGCAGCATGTGCGGCTGGGGAAGTCTGTCTCGGACTCTGTTAGCATCAGCATCGGATCACCCCAGGGCTGTGTACTTTCCCCCCTACTCTTCTCCCTTTATACCAACTCGTGCACCTCCTCCCACCAGTCTGTTAAGCTGATCAAGTTTGCGGACGACACCACCCTCATCGGGCTCATCTCCAACGGCGACGAGTCCGTCTACAGGAAAGAGGTGGCCCAGCTGGCGTCCTGGTGCAGCCACAACAACCTGCAGCTGAACGCTCTGAAGACAGCGGAGATGATTGTGGACTTCAGGAAAGTCACAACCCCCCTGCCCCCCCTCACCCTCACAGGCTCTCCCATCACCATTGCAGATTCCTTCCGCTTCTTGGGCACCACCATCACCCGGGACCTCAAATGGGAGCCAACCATCAGTTCCCTCATCAAAAAGGCCCAGCAGAGGATGTTCTTTCTGCGGCAGCTGAGGAAGCTCAAGCTACCCACCAAGATGTTAGTGCAGTTCTACACGGCCATCATCGAGTCCATCCTCACCTCCTCCATAACCGTGTGGTACGCAGGAGCCACTGCCAGGGACAGACTAAGGCTGCAGCGCGTCGTGCGCACTGCTGAGAAGGTGATCGGCTACAAGCTCCCATCTCTCCAGGACCTGTACATCTCCAGGACCTGGAGGCGTGCAGGCCGGATCATAGCCGATCCTTCACACCCTGGTCACGTACTGTTTGCCCCCCTCCCCTCAGGTAGAAGACTTCGGTCCATTCAGACTAAAACCTCCCGGTACATGAACAGCTTTTTTCCCTCTGCCATCAGACTGCTGAACATTAAGTGACTTATTGACTCTCGTGCACTATGTACAGCAGCTCATGTCGTTCATCACTGTTTTTCTGTTGCATTATCGACTGCACTGTGGTACCCCATACTATCTGCTACTTGCTAATTTATTTAATTCTGCCTTGACTAGTATTACTCATTATTATTATTATTATTATTACTTATTATTCTACACTTATTGCATGTTTTTAGTCTTTTAGTTTTTTAGTTTATCTCTTTATCTCATCATGTTTTTAATGTTGCAGCATGGCACCGAGACAAATTCCTAGTTTGTGTACTACATGAACAATGGCAATAAATCTGATTCTGATTTTGATTCTGATTCTGAAAGCCTCCAGCCAGCGAGGCCATAGCACCGGTGCTTCGCCGGGGGGCTCCAGGAAAGGCTGCAGTGGTGTAACGCATGCCTCCATGGTTTAATCCTGGTTTAATGGTTTAATCATGGTTTAATCCTCAGTCACCAAATGTTATGTCCACAAACCTGGTACAAAGGAGATGGACGAGGAGGTTGCACTGGAACTTAGCTTTAATGTAAAAATGGTTGCAATACAGGAACGCAACAGTATGCGGAGTCGTCCTGGCCAAGAGAACCCCAAATGGCAGACGCCCCTTATTATAGGGTGGTGTGATGACGCAGCCGGAAGGTGGCGTCATCACACCGCACTTCACAATAAAAGCCCTATCTCACACTATCACATCAGCGCATAATTCATCTTAAACTGTCATGATCACAATTCACTTTAGATAATGCACCTCTTTGCATTAAAGGGATGGAAAAGAGTGCTTTGGATTGGATTATCCAAAACACACCTCTGAATGATTAGACTGGCCTCCTTGCATCATCTGCAGGTGGAAAGTTCATTTTTATGCCGTTGTGATAAGGAAATGAACTTGGAAACATCCATAAACGCGTTCTGTGTCAGACAACTGATCAACTGACCCCATCATTGTAATATGGCCCCATGACGGTCCCAGCGCATGCCGCTTCCTGAGCTCTGGAGCTGCGTGATGTCAAAACACGCCACTGAAATATTAAATAATGCGCTTCTGACAATAGACCTCCTTTATCCTGATCAAAAGCGGATTCTGGTGAAATGCACTAGAATAGTGTAATGCGCATTAGATTGTGTGCCACCACACCTCTTTGAAATGAGGCACCTCCTCAAAGCGCATGGCGGGTTCACTGTCTACTGATAATTTGATGGCGTTACGCAAGGTGTAAAAAACAGATTAAACAGGGGTCAATAAGAGACTGCGTACAATCACACACCTTTTTCACATGTAGCTATGGAAACAAACTAGAATCTTGAATTGTCAGGGGGTTATGGTTTCATCCATAAACAGCTTGCCATCTATAAACAATCTATCCACAGAGATCATTACTTGTTTATCTTCTTGGATTGTTTTGTTTCCTAATGGGGAAAAGCTTTCTTCTTCTTTCCATGATTTTTGTGGAAATTGATTATTTAGACCATAATTTGTGCCTTTGAGCTGTCTGCCCTGCCTCTGTACCAATACAAGAAGCTAGCCGTTACTTAACACTAGCTTTGTCGGAGCTTTGTTGCTGTTTTCAAGCACTTCACAAGATTGCAGTAGGTCTCAACCGGCACTTGGCTTCCAACCCACCAATATGCTTTTTTCTTTAACCGCGACAAAGTGATTTGTAATTTCCCAGTTTGGGATCAATAAAGTATATCTAAGTACATCTATCTATCAAAGGAAAAATAATCTGTCTATTCCACAAAAACAAAGCAGCTTCACCTTTTTCTCCGCTCAGTAGTGAAGACTCAGCTCTTTGCAACAGATCACGTCGACTGACAGCTCATCTCAGCTAGTGTAAGGTCAGTTTGTATATTCATTTATTTGCGCTAAATATATATATCCATTTTAATAAAACAAGTAATGTATCTCTTCAAATTTCAGTAACTGTAACTCATTACTGAATTTTTAAACAGTAATTTCGTTACACAGCATGTTACTGCAAAAGTAGTGGCATTACTCCCAACACTGTTCATCAGCGATCTCATAGTGACGGTGTCCAGCAGACTGATATCATCGAGCTTCACTGTGCAACATTTGTACGCCAAATTGCTAGAGCCCACTGCATGAATGGTTGTTGTTCATGGCAGTCCATTTGAGCTGGGTGGCGAGCCTACTGTACAGAAGTGGACCGCACACCTTGGCAAAATGGTTAGGCTTACCGCAGCACTGGCATCTCTGCCCCTTGCCAGGCAGGAGTGCGCACATGTCTGGTGCGCTGAAGAACCGCAGCTACCATACACTCGGCATCCCATGATGTCCTGTTGTCCCGTGGTGCTCACCTCGGCGTCCTCCAGAAAGGTCATGGTGTCAATGGGCTCTTCTGCTGGGGTAACTACACAAGCTAGTGGAGGTTGTTGTTGCAAAACTCCTAGCTGCGAAGTTAACTGAGCAGCAGCCTCCACCTGAAACGCTAACTCCACCACCTTCACCAGTGGCTGGTCATCCGGCGCCATCAACAACTTCTCCCGTAGCCTCGGGTAGGTGGTGTGCTCTGCTAGCTGGTCCCACACCATCTCGTCTTCTAACTGTGCAAACCTACATGTGCTTGCCAGACAGTGGAAATCGGCGATGAACTGCTGAATCGTCTCTCCTGCTCCCTGTCGGTGTTGGCGAAACTTAATTCTTCTCACCAGCACACTCTCCAGCATCACAAAATGTCCGGCCAGTAAGTCAACACATTTGTCATAGGTATCCACTGGGGCCAGTGTTCTAAACACGTGCTGACCCTTGCTGCCCAGACTATGTATCAATAAAACATGAAGTCAAAGCTTGCTAGCCTTAGCTAGAGCCATACCTGACATGTACGTCTCAAAAGACTCGAACCAACGAGGCCACAGAATGGGCAGCTCACCTGGTGGGTTGGTGAGGAACGGCAGCAGGAGTGCCAAACATGCTTCCATCTTCAGGAAAATAACAAATACTCTTCCAGAAGACTAAGTTTTCCTCATTGTCAAATGTTATGTCTGAGTAGTGAGACCACCGGACACATTCTTTGTGCTGAGGATTAGCTTTATTGAACAGGCTAACATATGCAAACACGCTAGGAGAGATGTGGCACAGGCTGTGGACAGGTTGAAGGTGGAGCACCAAAGAGCCCGGTTCCCGCTGTTAGTCTTCCTTTATATTACCCACGGCATGGTGATGTCATCCGTGCCTGCGTCCCCACGTCCGTGGCGTACATTAGGGTATTTCCATAGGCCACAGTAGGGTCTAACTCTCAGGCAGGGTGATACAGCTGTGCCCTGGTGGAGTTGCTTTGTTTTCTTACCGGTGTCTGTGCTGCTGAACTCTTTTCTTTTAGTACTTTTTTCCTCCGAGTCTGAACTCATGTTCACTGATTTTTTTTTTTAAATTGCTGTGGTGCCAGTGCAGCTATGGTAGCAAATGTGAGCTAAGCACTGCTGATGTAATTGTCAAATTTGGCAGTGAGGAGGAGCCAGCCAGGTATGAACTGATCAGCAGTGAGCAGGCATCGGTTTCTGGTGATGTGTGGGTGTTCACATAAATCAAAACAATGTGGAAGATGAAAGCAGACGAGACAGTGAGCTAGATGACACTCGAACTTTATTCAACTTCCAACATTCAACACAAAACAACTGACCTCTGAGTGCCTGAGCGCACTCTTTTATACACTTTTATTCCCGCCTCCAGCACACAGGGTAAACACATTAACATACAGACGTGAAAGACATGCACACACGTCAACATAACATTGACCTACATATCACAGAGCAGGTCTTCAGATGTTAACCTGGCATGGTGGGGGGCAGAAGGCACATCTTTGTTTGTTTGGTTCCCCTCATCTTTCTCCATTAACATCCCTAACTATCTTCTCCCCCACCAACCCCTTTGTCCTGGGTGGAGTGCCATGTGTACTGTGTCCACCACACAGCACCCCCCCGAACATCCAGAAGGGGCTCTAACCCTCTGGCACCTTGGGCTTGAGCCAGCGCCCATAACGGCTGTATTGCGGAGTCGCTGGACCGGCCGAAGCGTCTTGCTATTGAGAAGGGCAGGAGACAAACTCGGCCTCCGGTGCGCAGTCCTGTGGAGGGGGAAAGGGTGGCGAGGGGAAAGACCTAGTCTGCTGCCAACAGTTCTCTGCAGGGGGAACACCAACTTGCAGAGCCACTGGAGGTGGGCGTCCGCGCCGGGGAGCTTGAGCCAACAACACCTGTTCATCTGCCAACACATAAGCGGGCTTAAGCCTGTTAATGCAGACCGTTTCCTTACCCCCCCCCCCCAAAGTCTAACACAAAATGCTTTGCCCCGGTTTCCAGCACTCTGAATGGTCTGTCATACGGTGGGTGCAGCAGGGTTTTGTGTGCGTCGTGGCTAACAAAAATGAACTTGGCGCTCTGTAAGCTCTTTGGGACAAAGGTGTGGGGAAAACAATGGTATGCCGGGCCCAGTACATTGGCCGGCCCTGTACCGTGAAAAAATTGCACAGGCAGGTCGGTCCCGGGTGTGGGGTTTTCCGGTAAAAATTCCCCGGGGATCTGCAGGGGCTGAGAAAAAACGAGTTCTGCCAGGGAGGCTGCCAGATCCTCCTTAGGCGCAGAGTGCAACCCTAACAGTACCCAAGGCATCCATGACTGAAGCTCTGAGTGCTGCTTTAAGCGACCTATGAAAACATTTGCAAAACCCGTTAGCCTGGGGGTTGTATGCGGTGGTGCGGTGGATTTTGACCCCCAGGCTCTGGGCCATCATGGACCAGAGTTCCGAAACGAATTGCGGACTCCTGTCGGAAGTGATGTCTGAAGGGGATCCGAACTGAGCAACCCAAGCCAACAAAAAAGTGCGAGCCACTTCCGTGGACGGGATGGAAGCCAGCGGGACCACTTCAGCCCAGCGTGTGGTGTGGTCCACAATTGTCAATAGGTGCGTGAAACCTTGTGATGGCGGGAGGGGGCCCACCAAATCCATGTGGACCTGGTTGAACCTCCTGGCTAAAATTTGGAACGGCTCGAGGGGGCTTTGGTATGCTTGTGCACTTTGGCCAGCTGGCACACGGCGCATGCTGCAGCCCACTCTTTCACGTCCCTGCGTAAGTGCGGCCAGACAAATTTCGCCCCCCACCAGTTTAACCGAGGTGCACACGCCAGGGTGTAAAAGGGAGTGGACTGACCCAAAAATGCTGTGGCGCCAAGAGCTCGGAACCACCAGGCGTGGGCGATCAGTGGAGACGTCGCAGAGCAAGGGAGGGCACCCTTCTTGCACTGCCCTGCTCTCCAGTTTTAACTAACTACTAACTAACTAACCTGCACTTATATAGCGCTTTTCTAGTCACAAAGACCACTCAAAGCGCTTTCATTAATACTAACCCTCTATTCTAAGGGCCTATAGGAAACAGATATCTAGGGACAATTTAGAACAGCCAATTAACCTAACATGCATGTTTTTGGCATGTGGGAGGAAACCGGAGAAATCCCGGAGTAAACCCATGCAACACGGGGAGAACATGCAAACTCCACACAGATCACTGTTGGTCGGGGGCTGGGATCGAACCCACGATCCCATGATCCCCACAATCCCCCGGCCAAGGGTAAACTGTGCTGCCACAGTGCTAACCACTGCGCCACCGTGCAGCCCAGTAGGCACAGACTGGAGCACGCAAATGTCCACATCCCCGGTTTGCTCTGTGGCCATTGCAGGGAAATCTATTCCCATGTGGACTGGGGAGACTAAAGTGCGTGATAGGCAGTTGGCCATGACATTAAGCTTACCGGCTACGTGCTGGATGTCAGTCGTGAACTCCAAGATTGTGGCCAAATGTTGTTGCTGCTGGGCCGACCACGGTTCCGAGACTTTGGACATTGCGTACGTTAGTGGCTTATGATCAACGAATGTGGTGAACTCGTGCCCTTCCAGCCAAAACTGGAAGTGGTGAATTGCCAGGTGGAGGGCCAACAACTCTGTCAAACGTACTGTATTTGCATTTGTTGTCACACAAAGTATGGCTGAAAAATGCGAGTGGTTGCCACGCACCGGAAACGTACTGCTCCACCACTGCCCCTATGGCATCGTCAGACGCGTCAGTGGTGAGTGCTATCCATGCTGACGGGGCAGGGTGGGCTAGCAAAGCGGCATTAGCGAGTACTGTTTTGGCGTTTGTGAAAGCCTGGACTCGCTTGGAGTCCAGTTGATGTTTTCCACGAGTTTCTTTTTCTTGAACGGGGCGTATAACGGCTGCAGCAGCTAGGTTACTCGGGGGAAGAAACAGTTGTAAAAGTTGAGCATGCCCAAAAATTCCTGCAGGGCCTTCATGGCCTGTGGGCGTGGAAAATCCAACACGGCACGCACCTTATCAGGCAGCGAAATTGCGCCTTTCCGCGAAATGCAGTGACCCAAAGAATCAATCACTGGCACACCGAACTGGCACTTCCCCGGGTTAATGATAAGCCCGTGCACCTCCAACCTCTGGAAAACTAGTTTGAGATGGGCGAGGTGCTCCTCCTCAGACGCGCTAGCCACCAGAATGTCGTCTAAGGAGACAAAAACGAAAGGAAGGTCACGGAGCACCGCGTCCATCATTCTTTGGAAGGTTTGTGCCGTGCCCTTTAACCCGAACAACAGGCATACAAACTCAAAAAGGTCAAAAGGAGTTATTACCGCTGTTTTGGGAACGTCCTCCACGCGCACCGGGACCTAGTGGTAACCGCGGACCAGATCCACTTTTGAAAAAACATGTGTCCTGGCCAGGTGCATGGAAAAATCCTGGATGTGCGGGATGGGCTACCGATCGTGTTCCGTGGCGTTGTTCAAGCACTGGAAATCACCACACGGTTGCCACGACCCATCAGCATTAGGCACCATGTGTAGTGGGGATGCCCACAGGCTGTTGGAGCGCCTAACGATGCCCAGCTGCTTTAAGTTGGTAAACTCCTTGCACGTACTGGCTAATTTAACCACGTCCAGGCGTGGAGGTCACACGAACACCGGCGGACCTTTTGTGGTTATGAAATGTTCGACCTTGTGTTTGGTTACTGTAGCAGAAAAAGTTGGAACCGTGAGTGCAGGGAACTGTGAAAGTAAATGCTGGTACTTACTCCCTGGAGCTATAACGTTAGCCTGTGTTGTTGGCCCAACTTCCCGAGCTGTGCAGGGTAAGGACGAAAAAGAGACAGCATCCACTAAATGTCTGTTGGCAACATCACCTAACAACCCATAAGCACATAAAAAATCTGCACCTAAAATGGGGACAGAACATGCCACTACCACAAAGTCCCATTGGTAATTACGTCTGTGTAAGCACACTGTCAACATCCGTTCACCAAACGTCCTGATGTTGAATCTGTTGGCGGCCGTGAGCTCGGGACCGCTGCCTCCTGCCGATCTGTCTGCACTGACTGGCAGAATGAGGCTCTTCTGGGAGCCAGACTCCACTAAGAAACGTCTCCCCAAACGTGCGTCTGTGATGAAAAGCAGCTTGTTCCTGTCACCAGCAGTCGCAGCTGCTACTGACTGCTGGCCGTGCTGTTTCCCTGACTTCTTGAATTGGCACGGCGGCAGACAGCGTTGGGCATTCAAGCTGAAGCGGCGGTGATAGAAACAGAGTGTCCCGTTCCTGCATTTCTTGGCGTCTGTCCCTGCCACCTTCCTGGATGCCGATGTTGTTGCGTGCACACTGAGAGTTCTGGTCACTAGGATGGTGCAGTCTGCTTTCTGCGCCAGAGTGCGGTTGTTCCTGGCCACCAGCAACGGCGAGTTGGCCAAGATCGCCCTCACTGTAGCAGGTAGGTTTCTGAGGAAGAGGTGGGCAAACAGGAAAGATTTGTCGTTCTTTCCCATCAATGTTACCACGCTCTCCATCAGCTCCACAGCTGATCTGTCACCTAACTCTGAGCGTGTTAGGAGTCTCTCTGCTCTCTCACTGTCCAACAGGGTATACCGCTGAATTAGCATCTGCTTCAGCGCGTCGTATTTCCCCTGGGCTGGCGGTTCCTGGAGCAGGCTCGTCATTTGCTGTGTGGCGCGCACATCCAGTGCAGCAGCCACATGAAAATATTTGGTGTCATCCGTTGTGATCCCGTGGAGTGCAAATTAGGCTTCTACATATAGAAACCAAGCAGTCGGATTGTGAAGCCAGAAGTCTGGGAGCTTGACTGTGACAGCGCATGCCACGCTGGTGTTCTCCCTCTGGGTTGTCTCTGGGGCGGTGCTCAGCTCGTTCTCCATTGTACGTCTTAGGGTCACCAATGTGGAAGATGAAAGCAGGCGAGACAGCGAGGTAGACGACGCTCGAACTTTATTCAACTTCCAACATTCAACACAAAACAACTGACCTCTGAGTGCCTGAGTGAACTCTTTTAAAGTGAAATAAGCTATAGACAGCTTGCTCCTTCTGTAATTGATAGCATGGTAGATAGTGTTACAGCTTCTCTGCATCAGACTCTAGACTTGGTGGCCCCCTTAAAAAAGAAAAAGTCTAATCAGAGATTTCTAACTCCTTGGTTCAACACAGAAACTCGTAGCTTAAAACAGAAGACTCGTCAATTAGAAAGAAAATGGCGCTTCACTAATTTAGATGAAACCTATTTAGCTTGGAGAAATCATCTTTTAATTTATAAAAAATCTCTTAGAAAAGCTAGAACGAGTTATTATTCTGCATTAATAGAAGAGAACAAGAATAATCCCAGGTTTCTTTTCAGTACTGTAGCCAGGATGACAAAGAGTCAGGACTCTGTCAATCCTAGCATTCCCTTAGAGCTTACTAGTCAGGACTTTATGAACTTTTTCAATATTTTAACTTTTTCAATGCCAAAAACATGCAGGTTAGGTTAATTGGAGACTCTAAAGTGGCCCTAGGTGTGAATGTGTGTGTGAATGGTTAAGGGATAGCGCCGTATCGTGGCTGCTTCATCCATCCAGGTGGTGGATGACCCTCAGTTTCCCCTCTGGGGATCAATAAAGTACACTAAATCTAAAAATCTAAAAAAAAATAAATAATAAAATTTCATCTATCAGAGATAAAATCAATCAGATTCTTCCCACCGTTAACTTAAATACAGTAACTACTACAACTCCTTCAATTGATGTCTGCCTTGATGAGTTTACTCCAATTGACCTTTGTGAGTTAGACAAAATAGTTTCCTCATCCAAACTTTCAACTTGTCTTTTAGACCCTGTTCCTACCAGGTTATTTAAAGAAGTCTTCCCACTTATTGGTAGCTTTATTCTTCATATAATCAATTCTTCATTAACTTTAGGCCATGTACCGCAGGCTTTTAAAACTGCCGTAATTAAACCCTTACTCAAAAAGCCAACGCTAGATCCAGGAGCTTTAGCTAACTAGAGACCAATCTCTAATCTCCCTTTCATTTCAAAAATCTTAGTAAGAGTTGTTGCTATGCAATTATTTGACCACCTGCAGGGAAATAGGGAAATGGTTTACTTGAAATTTTTCAAGCTGGGTTTAGAATCCATCATAGTACTGAAACAGCCTTAGCGAAGGTCACTAACGACCTCCTCATCGCATCTGAAAATGGACTGGTTTCTGTACTTGTCCTTTTAGACCTTAGTGCAGCTTTTGATACTATCGATCATAATATTCTACTTGATAGATTAGAATACTATGTTGGACTTAATGGAACTTCGTTGCAGTGGTTTAGATCTTATTTATCTGATAGGTTCCAGTTTGTTCATGTCAATAATGAGTTTTCTTTCAACTCAAAGCTCAGTCATGGAGTTCCACAGGGATCTGTGCTAGGCCCTACTCTTTTTAGTTCATATACTGTATGCTTCCGTTAGGCAACATTATTAGAAAGCACTTTATACATTTTCATTGTTATGCAGATGACACACAATTATACCTGTCAATGAAGCCAGATGATAGTAATCAATTAGTCAAGTTGGAAGCCTGTCTTAAGGAAATCAAAGCTTGGATGACTTGTAATTTCCTGCTATTAAATTCAGATAAGACTGAAGTCATTCTTGTTGTTCAAAAAAACCTTAGAAATACCTTTCCAAATCAAACTTTCAGTTTGGATGCGGTTACTCTTTCTCTTAATAGCTCTGTGAGGAACCTTGGAATTATTTTTGATCAAGATCTGTCCTTCAATTCACATATTAAATTTGTTTCTAAGACTGCCTTCTATCATTTGCGTAATATTGCCAAGATTAGGAGCATCTTGTCTCAGAGTGATGCTAAGAACCTGATCCATGCTTTTGTTAGCTCTAGATTAGATTATTGTAATTCTTTATTATCAGGTTGTCCTAAAACATCTTTAAAAAGTCTTCAGCTGATCCAAAATGCTGCATCAAGAGTTTTAACAGGTACTAGAAAGAGATATCATATCTCTCCGGTTCTGGCCTCCCTTCATTGGCTTCCCATAGAGTTTAGAATTAAGTTTAAAATCCTTCTTCTTACTTACAAAGCTCTAAACAATCAGGCTCCTTTTTATTTAAAAGATCTGATACTACCGTATTATCCTAACAGAGCACTACGCTCCCAAAATGCAGGATTACTTGTAATACCTAGAATCTCCAAAAGTACAATGGGAGGCAGAGCCTTCAGTTATCAAGCTCCTCTCCTGTGGAACCAGCTGCCATTCTGGATTTGGGAGTCAGACTCGATCTCTGTTTTTAAGAATAGGGTTAAAACCTTCCTTTTTGATATAGCCTACAATTAGGGAGGGATCATGTGTTTCTGAACCCTCCCTTAGTTATGCTGCTAATAGGTTTAGTCAGCCGGGGGACCTCCAATAATGCACTGGGCCTCACTCCTTTCTTCACTCTTAATGAATTTTTTTTTTTTTTTTTTTTTTTGCTGTTCATTAACATCTGTTTGTTCTCTCCCATAGATTGAGTCCCCATCGTGCTGTTTGCTCTCTATATATCTGTTCTTTTCATCTTCTCTGTCCCCTCACCCCACAGCCAGTCGCAGCAGATGACTGCCCCTCACTGAGCCTGGTTCTGCTGGAGGTTTCTTCCTGTTAAAAGGGAGTTTTTCCTCTCCACCATCGCCAAGCGCTTGCTCACAGGGGATCGCCTGATTGCTGGGGTCTTTCTGCAACTGTGGGGGTTCCCCCAACAGTTGAAAGTGCTATGAGATAACTGTTGTTGTGAAATGGCGCTATATAAATAAAGTTGAATTGAATTGAATTGAATTTTATTTCCCACCTCCGGCACACAGGGTAAACACATTAACATACAGACATGAAAGACATGTACACATATCAACATAACATTGACCCACATGTCACAGAGCAGGTCTTGGTACAATACATTCACACCCCTGCGTCTTCAGGTGTGAACCTGGCACAGCGGGAAATGAAAGACACATTTTTGTTTGTTTGGCTCCCCTCAGCTTTCTCCATTAGCACCCTGTGGTGTATGGATATGTGTGTCTGGGATGCCGTGTCCACCCACAGGGTGACGTCAGGCAGGCACGGCCCATTCTGTATATAAACCCTATTCTGTAATAAAGTTAGAGAGTTGTTGATGCATGAAGCCTCGCCTTGCTCTCCGTCATTTTACAGACATAACATTTGGCGACGAGGAGCAAAATGGGTGCATGCTGGTTTGAGCAGCGGCTGTGGCCGTTTCTAGAGGATGCGGGTGAGCCATTGATTTCGTGGCCACATTGGAGACGGGACTTCGAGGGGTACGTCTCCTCGTTGGGTTTCCCTCGGCTTGACGGGAGACAATGGCGGGCCCTCCTGGCTTGTAACCTCGGCGCGCAGGGCCGAACGATTCTCGACTCGTTGGGCACGAGTTACGACTACGTGGAAGCTGTCAGGCTCATGGAGGCACACTTCGCAGAGTAGTCAAGGGCCAGAGAATTGCGGGCAAAGAGGCTGATGGCGTTGGTCGAGCAGGAGCTAGCTAGCTTTGGAGATCTAACGGCTCATTCGGAGCCTATGGACAGGCTAGCTGACAAGCTTGTTTCGCGCCGAAACAAGGCTAATGGCGCGAAACTGGGCCTTGAGGCAGAACCGGGACCACATGTGGAGGAGCCCCTGGCCATTCATGCGGTAATGGCACAGAGGAGCACCGAGACCGGGGGTGCTGGGACAGACAACCAGGAGCCGGCGTCGGAGGACATGACCGGTGAGGGTAACGTTGAGAGCCTCGGAGAGGTGATGCAGCAGGACGGAGAGGCGACGCAGCAGGAGTTGGCCCCGCTGCCGAAACCCGCTCTTCGGCGCCGCCCTCTACCACTGTGTCTTGCAGCTGCTGTCGCTCCTCTCCGGGGCCCACACTGTCACCTTCGCTGGGCTCGTTCACTGACCCGGGATCCTCGCCGCTGCATCCAGCGCTCCGCTGCATTGTCATCATGCCCGGCTCTCATCGTTCACTTTCGGGGTCTGCACCATCACCATCGTCGGGCCCACTCACTGACCTGGGCTCCTCACCACTGCATCCACTGCTTTCGGCGTCGGTGCTCCACTGCGCCGCTATCATGTCCAGCTGTGGCTCTTCCCCGAAGTCCTCGGCCTGCAGTGTCCCGCTCGCCCGCTGTGCAGCCTCCGGTGGTCCCTGGAGCACGACCATGGGAGTTTGGAGTGTTCGAGGCTGGAAGAAAAGAGTGCGGAGCGGGACATTTTTTCACGGTTTTGCTGAGCGCCAAACGCCATTGTCAGAGCGAGAGTTTGGACCAGGTTGGCGGGACGGCGCGATGCAGAATGAGGGTCCGAAGACAATGTGGCGGGCACAGGAGACCGAGTCGGGTTTCTCTGCGGGTCGACAGCAGGGTTCGACCCACAGAGTCAAAGTAAATAAAAATAAAAATATATTTTTTAATTATAATAAAATAATTAAAACTTAAATGAATGCCAAATTGGGGCAGCGCAGTGGTGGAGTGGCTAGCACTGCGGTAGCACAGCAACTCACCCTTGGCCGGGGGATCCTGGGTTCGATCCCAGCCCCCGACCAACAGTGATCTGTGTGGAGTTTGCATGTTCTCCCCGTGTCTGCGTGGGTTTACTCCGGGATTTCTCCGGTTTCCTCCCACATGCCAAAAACATGCAAGTTAGGTTAATTGGCATCAAACTGGGGATTCTAAATTGTCCTTAGGTATGACTGTGAGAGTGAATGGTTGTCTGTCTCCCTGTGTTGGCCCTCCGATGGACTGGCGATCTGTCCAGGGTGTACCCTGCCTCTCACTCAGAGATGCTGGGATAGGCTCTAGCACCCCCGCGACCCGAAAAGGATTAAGCGGAAGAAGATGGATGGATGAATGTAAAATTAATTCAGTTTCTTAATTTGAGGAAGATTCTGAACTGGATTCAAATATTTTTTTACTTCTGAAATGTTTCACCATTCATATCCACTTTATTTCTAGGCCCCATGATGCCTTGCGTAAATTATGGTAGCAACTTCCGGTACTAGTTTAGAACATATTGTTGCCACTGAAATGGGACAGTTTTCCTTGTTAAAAACAATGACTTCGACATCAAAAATGTGGGAACACGGCCTTTTGCACCTCAAAAACAGTAATATAATCATACCACATCCCACAACTATGGAGGGATGAGAAGATGACCTTAAAAAGTGGCCAGTAGCTCTGTTAGTGAGCTCCACTACTAACATGCTAACGCTGTAAACAAATAAAAGCTCTGCGATATATCAATGTTTCCACCACAATAAAGTCGGCTGCATTTTGTTAAAATATGTTGGAACATAGTCAAATTTACCTCAGATCAGACATAGCGTCTAGTCAGAGCCACAAAGAACCACAATACCATGCTTGGGCATTTAAAATTCAGGGTAAAACATCAGATCTGTGACATTCATACAAGTGAAAGCATACCTGGCTCTTGTCTCGGTGTCTGTCCTGTGTCGGTACCACCGATCACACAAGCAATTCTTTAGTTTTCAGGGCATGATCTACTCATTGCTGTCAAAGCCACAGATTTAGCTGTGCTTATCTGTGAGGAGTCTCACACCACGAACAGCAGCAAGTACCAGAACTACGCAAAAACATTCAAAAACACAAAAACTACAAGTGCTGAAATTAACTACTACTTGAGTGCAAAACACGTATGTGGACTATGCTGGATAGTATATTGTGTATATTACTATTATTATTTGACATAGTTCAATGACCCAGTGACGACACACAGACTCCGAATCGATACAATCAAGTTTATTAACAACCAGGTAGTGAGAGTGTGGTGTGAATGTAGTCCGGAACTGCCGGGAACTGAGCGAGACACCGTACAGCCTGGCAACCCTGGAGACACACAAGGAGAGAGAATTACTGGGCGTCTCTTCTGGAGTTTAACAGTTACACTGAACTTACTGTGAGAACAGATGGTAGCAAGCTCCAGTTCAGCGTGACCGCTGCGGCCAGGAAGACAGTGCTCTTCAGGTGGTGGAGTGACTCCGGCAGATGAGCAGACGTGCTGGTGGTGGTGAGTTGGCAGGATGAATGGCCCTCCGCTTCGGAGGAGAAGGCTGGGAATCTGCCGCCAAGGACGCCGCCTGTGCACAGGGGAACTGATTCACAAGGTGAGTAGGAATGAGCGCTTACGTGGCAGGCTGGATGGCTCTTTGGACAAAGCAGAAGACGAGTGCTGGCTGTAGTGTAGGAAGAAGGCAGGGAACGGTGATGAAGCTCTCCTGGAGTGCAGTGAGACATCTCCGCACTAACCCAAAGGGCAGAGCGGTAGATATAGGCGGCGCCTGATGAGGACCAGGTGTGAGCGCAGCTGACGGTGATGAGCAGAGCGGACCATGACATTATTATGGCGGTGCCTTAGGGTAGAGAGGTGGTGACGCCCCGCCTCTGGGGGTGGCGTTACCTGGGGTATATAAGACAGCAGTGGGAGCCATCTTGTCTCTTCGCTGTGACTCTCAGGCTAGCGGTAGTGACTCCTGTGTTCCTGGTTCGTGTTCTAAATAAAACTATACAACATCACCTCAACTCCTCATTGATTAGAGACACAACATTTGGTGACGAGGATACACAGAAATGGAGAGGGCTGCTACTGCATTTTGTCCGTTTTTGGAGGCTCCAGGTGAGCCGCTGGTCCCTTGGGCCAGGTGGTATGCGGCCTTCGAGAATTACAGTATCTCACAGCACTGGACCTCAGTGACCTGGACAAACTACGCGCAAGGGCTATTCTGGTCCACAACCTTGGTATGGAGGGCCAGAGGATCCTGAGCACACTAGGAGGAGGTGCCTCATTTTGAGATTTCGTGAGGCTCATGGCGGGCTACTTCCGCACCCCTGAGAATACCGTAATGTGGCGTATCCAGTTCAGACAGCGGCGCCAGCGGCCCAGATAGTCAGTTCAACAGTTTGTGGCGGACCTTCGGCGGCTGGCGGGTGAGTGCAGTTTTGGGGTTTTGGAGGAGGAGACGGTCCGCGACCAGCTAGCGGAACACGTGGCCTATTCCTCCGCGAGGGTCCGCCTGCTAACTCATGCTGGTGAGTTAACGCTGATAGCAGCCATGGAGCTAGCGCAGCAACACGAGGCAGTGGAAAAGATAATAAGGAATCTCGGTGACACGGAGGCCCTACCCAGGAACGACAAGCAGCGGAAGGCACTGGCCTTGGATCCAGAAGATGGCAGTGACAATGAGTATGCGGCCATTGTGAAGATTAGGTCCGCCCTGGGGATCCCGAGATGCTACGGCTGCGGATCCAGCAGGCACTGCTATAGAGCGAGGGAGTGCACAGCGAGAGGGAAGCGTTGTGGATAGAGTGGGCTGTTCCACCACTTGGCCAGGGTTTGCCGGAACTTTGAGAAGGAGGAACGGGAACCTGGGAAAGGGGCTTCGATTAAGAAGATGCCTACAGTGGTCCACACAGTCTCGCCCAACACAGACAGACGTATACTGTGCAACATTGTGTTGGACGGGGTGCCAATCCTGTTGATGGTGGATACGGGGTCAGTGGCCTCCATCTTGAATCTGGCGATGGTAAAGAAGTTCTTCCCCTATTACACCGTGAGTAAAATGGACATTGCCTGTTACGGGTACGGCAACAACCCTCTGGACATTGTGGACTCGGTGTGGCTATTGGTGAGGTACAAGGCAGCCTCTGTGTGTGCAGCTGAGTTCATGGTGGCCCGTATTGGTAACAACTTGATGGGCTGTGATTTGTTTTATGGGCTCGGGTTCTCCATCGCCTGCGGAAAAGTGGAGGAGTGGTCATTTGGTGGACAATGGGACCAGCCATTTTATGTGGGAAGTGGCGATGAAGCGTGGGACTTAGGCTGGCCCAGACTGGGTGAAGAGCACCGCCACCAGCACCAGAGTATGCTGCCACAGTGGGCACTCCGTACCAGTGTTTGTGGTTCCTTGGATGAGGGACCCAAACGGCATGGATTACCGCCCGTGGAGGCGGATGGTTCCAGAGAGCAGGCACAGCAAAGCTCCAGTGGCCGAGTGAGTACCACCATTGAGCCATGCGCAGTCAGTGCTGCACCGACGCAAGAAATGAAAACGATTGGGGTGAGACCGGATGGCACGAACCCTAGACGTGCCCAGAATGAAAACAAGGGACAAGGCTCGAGTCGGATCAGCGGGACACTGAGGAACCATCTGGGTATCGATTCATGACGGCGTAGAAGAAAGAAGCCAGTGAGTACTCCCCTGAGTGTGGGGGATGATGTGTGCCCTAGGGTCGAGTCTCAGCTAGAACGGGTTCGCAGGTCGAGGGAGCAGCGAGATGGAGAGGGTGGCCTGCGTGTGGTGCGGACTGGTGACAACAGGTACCTGGAACTGACGGATGGGTTGAGATGGCACCCGAAAGAGCTGCGGAGTCTGGAAGGGAAGAAACGCCAGTGCAGCCCATCTCCGGTTAAGACGAGGCGGAGACGCTCTGGGAGCAGGCCGCGGGACGGATGCTCCAGAGGGGAGCCTACAGGAGACCCGGGTTAAGACGATGTTTTATTTTGGGGCTTACAGTGTGTCTAATTTTAGTGTGTTGTGTTGTTTCATTGCTAAGGTTAAAAAAAGAAAAGAAAAGAAGTGACCACCGTTGTGTGTGTATTGAGTGTCATGTATGTGTGAGAGGTATTGGGTGTAAAGTGTGGGTGTGTGGTGAGGTGCAGTAGCACTGAAGTGTGAAAGTAAGGTAATGACTGGGAGTGAAATGTAAATGTCCAATACCCAATACCCATTTTGGATAAGTTATGTTGAACTGTATAATCAGAGGAGTTATTGTCTAATTTGACCTTGTTGGATTTTCTTTCCCCCTTTGTTATATTATTCTGTTTCTTTTAATCTGTACTTTTAATCTATCCAAAATAAATAAAGGTTCATTCATTCATTCATTCATTCATTCATGTGCCCCATGTTGTGTTGCTGAGTGCCCTCAAAATGTTGCGCCCATGTTAAGGTGTGGGAGTGCTAGTTTGGAGAGTCAGGTACAGCCATTGTTTGCAGTGTTTACAGTTGTATATAGTTTTACTGTCTAGGATGTACATATTTATTTATTTCGGGATTGATTTATTTTGGTGTGTGGCCCTTTTATGTTTATTGAATGTCTATTTACATTCCGGAGTGACCCGCTGGGCCATTGTGGTATGAATAGATAGGCCTGTATGTTTCTGTATTAGAGTGTGTTTTGGGTACATATTTAAAGGGGGGGGGGCAATTGGTATGCTTGTGATTTTTCAAGGGGGGGAGAATGTTGGATAGTATATTGTGTATATTACTATTAATATTATGGCAGTGCCTTAGGGTAGAGAGGTGGTGACGCCCCGCCTCTGGGGGTGGCATCCCTGGGGAATATAAGACAACAGTGGGAGCCATCTTGTCTCTTCGCTGTGGCTGTCAGGCTAGCAGTAGTGACTCCTGTGTTCCTGGCTCAAGTTCTAAATAAAGCTATAAAATGTCACCTCGACTCCTCATTAATTAGAGACACAACAGACTATACATTAAAATGAATTTGAAAAACTTTTAAAAACGCTATATTAAATGCCCCTGCTACTGCACTCTTAGTGAAGGATTTAACACTAGGTCAGCCGAAACCGGAAGCTCCCCCCATAATTGTTCCTACAGCGGCACCCGCAGGAATAAGGTGGCTTCTTTTTCTTCTTCTTTTAGATTTGATTGGCAGTTGGCAACCAGCTTACAGGTGCATTACCGCCACTGACTTGATTATCATCACTCTATATCTTTGTATAAGGAGTTCTTATAAGGAGTTCTGAACAACTCCTTATGTGTGAAAAAATTATCCATCCTTGGACTGTGTCCTTGGCAGTGTCAATAGCTGTGCCAGCCTGCCAGCCGGCCGGCCAACCAGCCTGCCAGGCAACCAGCTCTTCTTCGTGCAATCAGTCTATAAAAGCAAGAAATCTGTGTCTGTCTGTCTGTGTCACACTTCATAGGACATCATAGGGCGGCCTATGATCTCTGCCTGAACATCATAGGACGTCCTATGGACTCAGGCATCATAGGACGACAAATTAACTAACTAACTAACTAACCTGCACTTATATAGCGCTTTTCTAGTCACAAAGACCACTCAAAGCGCTTTCATTAATACTAACCCTCTATTCTAAGGGCCTATAGGAAACAGATATCTAGGGACAATTTAGAACAGCCAATTAACCTAACATGCATGTTTTTGGCATGTGGGAGGAAACCGGAGAAATCCCGGAGTAAACCCACGCAACACGGGGAGAACATGCAAACTCCACACAGATCACTGTTGGTCCGGGGCTGGGATCGAACCCACGATCCCACGATCCCCACAATCCCCCGGCCAAGGGTAAACTGTGCTGCCGCAGTGCTAACCACTGCGCCACCGTGCAGCCCAAACCGGCTGTGTTTTGTGTCTTTATGATGTCACATAGACCACAGAGATCATAGGACGATTTGTCTTTAAGTTAGGTTAATTGGCATCAACTGGGGATTCTAAATTGTCCTTAGGTATGACTGTGAGAGTGAATGGTTGTCTGTCTCTCTGTGTTGGCCCTGCGATGGACTGGCGATCTGTCCAGGGTGTATACTGCATCTTGCCCAAAGATGTTGGGATAGGCTCCAGCACCCCCGCAACCCGAAAAGGATTAAGCGGAAGAAGATGGATGGATGGATAGATGTCACACAGATTTTATCTCCGTGTTTTGTTTGGACTTTTTTTTCTATCTTTTATTATTGGCTGCATATTCAGTTTTTGTTTTTTTCGCTGGAGGATGGCGACCTTTGAGACGCCATCTCCATCTATCCGGCAGGGAGTGAGGATCGTTCCCCCGGTTAGCAGCGTTACTGTGGAGGAGGTCCTTCTTGCTATGGGTGAGAAGGTGGGACATGATGCGATCTGCTTTGTGTCCCGAATGAATAAAGCTGTAGTTGTGTTTCTGGCTGGGGAGGAGTGTGTCCACAGTCTGATTGGAAGCGGTGTTGTTATCGGAGACACATATGTACAGGTGTCCCCCTTATCTGTCCCATCAACGCGTATCACTGTCTCAGGTCTTCCTCCTTTCATCACTGACGAGCAGTTGGAGGCGGAGGTCCGCAGATTTGGGAAGTTTGCGGGCCCATTTAGAACTGTGAGTTTGGGATGCAAGGATACCAAATTAAAACATGTAAAATCACTCAGGCGACAGGTGTTCATGTTTTTGGACTCGCCCACTCAAACACTAGAAGTGTCCTTCCGGGTCAAACATGGGGACGGCTCCTACATGGTGTATGCAAGCTCAGGACAGATGAAGTGTTTTGAATGTGGAGACGTGGGCCATAAACGGTTCGCTTGTCTGCACAAGCAGCGGGCGGGGGGCTCTGATGAAGCCGCAGCTGAAGCCGGCGGTGCAGCCTCCGCTCATGCCGCTACTACAGATGACGTTGCGGGGCCTTCTGCTGGTCCTGCTTCAGAACCTGCTGCTGTGTCTGTGGACAGCCTGGCTGTGGCGCCCGCAGCCCAGCTTACGGTTGCGACCGTGGCTGGTGATGACGCACAAACAGTCACTGATGGTGCGTCAGAATCTAGCTGTGAGAAAGACCTTGTGACATCAGCGGCTGTGTTTCCGGTGGTTGCTACCGTTTCAGAGCAGCCAACAGAACAACGCAAGTCAGCTGTTGTAGGTGGCGTTCAGGAAAATGTAGCTCATGATGAATCAGCTGGGCCAGCTGTATCAAAGTAGGGATGGCAGAAATGGAACACTGAAGCGATTGAATCATTTGGAACAATTGATTCAGAAAAAGAATCGATCTTTTGGAACGTTTGAAACATCTCCCCACAGCGACATCTGGTGGCCAATCTGAAAATATGACATTCAAACAGTAGAGCAGTGTTGCCAACTCCCCAGCAAGGACAGTGGCTGTTGACTGTCTGTCATCGCCTCATTTACACAATTGACAATCAGCATATAATTGTAATGGATGGTGTAGGAGAGAGAAATAACTACGTAGGAGAGACAAAAAGTGAATTAAAAAAACCTAAATATGTATAGAAATACAAATGAACTGTCTTCTGTTGATTCTTGGTTTGTAATTTTGCCTTTGAAATAGGTCATCATCTCTCAATATAACTTGATAACTTAAATGCTTTGTTTAGACCCACATTACATAAATCAATTTTGTCCTCTACTGTTACGGGTTAGATTATCACATTTAATCAAAAGACTGTTATGTCGATTGTAATTACTAGTCTTTTTGTCTTAACTTTTTGTGATGTGTTTGGGGTTATAGTATCATTGGTATGAAAGGATATTTTTTCTCAATCAGTATTTGAAGGGTGTGCTTGAATACAATATAGACATCAGTCAGTACTTGAAGGGTGTGCTTGTGTACATTCAAGTATTTTTATTCAGAAAAACAATTTGTTCAACAGTGCTTGGACTTAGACGATTTCTTCTCTTGTTTAAAATTTCTCCTGCTTTTGAGAAGATTCTCTCACAAGGGACTGACGTGGCTGGAATGGAAAGATAAGTCTTGGCCAGCTCGAAAAGGTGGGGGAACACAACTGCATGCCGGTTCCAAAAATCCAACGGATCAGCTCTTCTTGGCAGATATGGGGCTGAGAGATAGCGCTGAACCTAGAGAGTTAGATAATTTATCAGTTCCATAACAATAAATATGAATGTAAACAAACTGAAACCTCATTCCTACACTGTCATCATAGTGTGTGTCTGGGGGTGGCCTACCTCAACAGCAGCATCAGCAGTGGCACTCTGTCTTTGTGAAGTCTCCCCCACCATACTGTCAAAGCCATCCCACAGGCTCTCCCCCGTGTGCCCACTGGCCTGTGGTCCTGGTGTTACTGATGTTGTGGGCTCCCAAGTGCTTGCTTGTTCTCGTGAAGCTGCTCGAACAATGGCACAACACTCAGCTGTCAAAGCCTTCACCACTTTGTCTGCGTTGTCTGGACATCCAAATGCCAGAACTTTGAATCGAGGATCCAACATGGTTGAGACGGCTAGGACCCTCACAGCCTCCACCCCACATTGCTCTCTTAAGTTTTTGTGAAGGTTACTGCTCAACTGAAGTGCAGTTGGGCTAGTTAATCTGTCACACCATTCCAGAATCTTTCGATGTATTTGTCTGACTAATGGTATTATTTTTGAGGCCAAAACTCTCTTTTCAGAGGACAGCTCCACAGTTGCTTCATTAAATACAGCAAGAAGCTGAAGGCACTCACTTACTGTTTCACTGTCAGCACTGTTTAAGGGAGTTAAGGTTGTATTCAATCTGGCCAACGCTGCTGCCACTGCTTCACACTGCTCCAGCAGACGCTCAAACATTGAATAGGTGCTGTTCCATCTGGTCTCTATTTCCTGGATTAATTCCATCACTGGTTTTCCCATTCGCTGCTGGATGTCTGAAAGCTTCTGCTTAGCAGTGGCACTAGATCTAAAGAGGCCAACTATCTGCCTAGATTGCAGACACAGAGTATGCAGTTCAGGGGTTTGCTCTATGGCTTTTTTCACCACCAAATTCAATGTATGTGCAAAACAAGGTACATGACGTACCTGTAAAAGTTGTGCACAGGCTATCATATTGGCAGCATTGTTGGTAACTAGGCAAGTAATGCTCTTCTCAATCCCCCATGAATGCAAAAGAGTGCTCTTGGCCTCCTTCAGGTGTTCAGCTGTGTGTGTCTCAGGACAATGAGTGACTCCAAGGACAGTTGTGTCTAGTTTGCCATTTTCATCAAGAAAATGGCATGTGACTGCAAGGTAAGCATTCATGTTTATTGATGTCCACATATCTGAGGTCAAGCTGACCGCTTTGGCCTTCTTCACTTGAGCCATCGCTTTCTCTTTGGTCTCAGTGTATCTGGACTTCAACATTGTTTTCAGTGTGTTTCTTGATGGAAGGATGTAATTGGGATCTAGTTTCTTGACAAAATTCTTGAAACCCTCCTCTTCCACAATTGAAAAGGGTTGTGAGTCCTTCACAATAAGGTCAACGAGGGCCTCATCCAATTCTTTTTGCCTTCCTGTCAAAGAACAAGAAAAAAGACTGAGTTAGGAGGAATGCTGACATGCAACTTCATGTATTGTATTGTAAATCTACACAACTGTATGTAAATATAGAACAATAAGACCTCTTTTAGTGATTAAGAGCATAATTGTATTGTAAATACTGATAGATGTGAATAAATAATATTTATATTGCAAATTTCTTTTTGCACCATTTGTATTTTTTTATTAAATAAGTTTTTCTTTTCCCCACTCCTTTTTGAGCATGAATTAACTGATTTGAATTACTGAACTTACATGTATTCTGTTGAATGTTTTTGCATTGTCAGATACTGCTGTATACAGGTCATTTTGTGTTGTTTACTCACTTGCTTAAAATAAATTTCATTTCATTTTCATTTATTTCAAGCAAGTAATCAAATAACATAAATAACCTGCATACAACATTATCTGATAATGCAGACATTCATCAGAATACATGAAAGTAAAATATATCAAAATCATTAATTTATGCTCAAAAAGGAGTGGGAAGAAGAAAAACTGATTTAATCCTACCCCCATTTCTCATCAGTAGCTTGACATAAAGACATTTCAGTACTTCCCCCTGTCTATTTCGAAATGAAAATGACTTAATACATTCTATTGCTGTCCATTTTGTATTTCAACTTCTTTTGCACAATTTTTAATTTGCACTATTCTTTTGAGTGTTTGAGATTTCTTTGTGTGTTTTTCTGTTTCTGGCACTTTATCTGCACACTGGAGCTGTCATGAGTCATAGCAGTAAATTTCCCCACTATGGGATCAATAAAGCATCTCTACTCAACTCTCTACTAATAAATGTATAGAGTGTAAAATGACATGAATACATACCATAAACACCATGCTGGCCTTGGGTGGATTCAGCACTTAGTTGTGTAGTGCTAGTAATACAGACATCAGGATGGTTTGTCCGCAGATGTCTCCACATAGTAGTTGTATTATTGCAAAATGCAAGCTGTTGCATGCAATGCAAACATTTAACTTTCTTTGGTTCAAAAAGGTCAAAGTGTTCCCAGACAGTTGACCTGGGACGCTTTCTAACACCATCCATCGCAAATTAATCTCAAGCCAAACACTCTCAATCAAAAAACGCTCAGTACAATACACTCAAAGAGGCAAGACTTTGCAAAATAAATGCACATATCAGAGGCTTTTAAATGTTTTAGGCGTGTGGGTTGATGAATCAACAGCTAATCAGGTGAAGACACTTTAAATGACTGATTAAACTCATCACCTACACTAACACTTCCAGTGTCGCAAAATAATAAACAAAAATAATAACTTCATATTTTTGTTTTGACTATAAAACAGTAAGAGCAAAATTAAACACAGGTATGTCCAAAAATTTGATAATATATTTTTTCTACCTAAGTTTAGAAAAGGACAAAACAAAAATGAGACCAAAAATTTGTTTTTTCTGATTTTATTTTGAATTGGAATTACAAATGAACAAACCATACATGGATTTGTATTCAGTTGTTGAAACAAAAACGACTGTGACGTTTCAAAACAATTGGGGGCGGAATGGAACGCGATATGGAACAGTCACGTGACACCGTCCTTCTGATACAGACCTCAGAACAGCGTTTCGAATCACAAGTTCCGCCTAGGTTTCGGTATGTTCCAAAACACAGTTTCGATTTTGCCATCACTATCAAACAGTCAGCTAAGTTGTGCTGACGAGGGAATGGATTCTGATTCTGACACTGTGTCTATTGGAGCAACTTGCAGTAGGAACGCGAGTTTGTATTCACTGGAAGAAATAAATGTTTTTCTGGATGAAACCTATAACAGAGCTGTCAAAGTCACTGATTACTTCAGTGACGCTGATAAATTTACTAGGTCTGTTAATGTGCTAAAAAGGCAGGTTGGTCTTGACCTCCTGGATGAAAGAAAACGTTTTCGCCTTAAAAAGCACCTAACAGCCCTGCGTAAATCAGCTGGAGGACAAAAGGTCAAGCGCACCCGACAGATGAAATAACTTACATGGGCACAGCACGGTGTTCCTTAGATCTATCTCTCTATGCAAAACATAAAATTAGGATCCCTAAACATCAATGGTGGGAGGGCCAATCATAAGAGGGGATTAATTGGTGACCTGTTCAGACAAAAAAATCTTAACATTTTGTTTTTGCAAGAAACTCATACCACTTCAGCAGATGGAGTGGACTGGGGCTTGTGGTGGAAGGGTCCGTTTTCACTCAGTAATGGTACAAATTTTAGTGCAGGAGTAGCCATTGTGTTTGGGGAATCTGCAAATGCAACAGTTTTATCTGTGGTGGAGGTAGTGAAGGGCAGGCTGCTCCTTGTTAGGGCCGAAATAGGGAATTCCGTGTTTTGTTTGATCAACGTTTATGCTCCAAATCACAGTTCTGAAAGAGTTGCCTTTTTCAATACACTGACAAAAGCATTGCAGTGCTATCACCAAGACCAACTTATTGTTGCTGGTGATTTCAACTGTACCTTGGATTTCAATCTGGATCGTACTAATGCAGAACCTCATCTGCAGTCTTCTCAAGTTTTAAAAAATATCACTGTACAGTTCGACCTCTTGGATACATGGAGAGTTAAACATGCAAACACTAGACAGTATACCTGGGTCAGAGTCACAGATGATATGGTCAGTGCTGCTAGATTAGACAGAATATATGTTTCTCAAACTTTTGCCCCAGGAATCCTCCACAGTAACATAAGTCCCGTCGGTTTTACAGATCATCATCTGTCCTCTGTGGTGTTAATTAGCTCACCAGGGGAAAGAACTAAATCTTATTGGCACTTCAATAACAAGCTCCTTCAGGACACCACTTTTTGTCAATATTTTGTGTGTTTCTGGGAACACCGGAGGACTACAAAGCCTCGTTTTAGTTCCCTGGAACAGTGGTGGGAGGTTGGCAAGGTGCAAATTCGCATTTTTTGTCAACAGTATACTGCAAACTTGACTGCCATCATCAAAACCAAAGTCGGTGAACTTGAGGACACTGTCAAGAGGCTGGAGGAGAGTTTGGTTAGGGATCAGGATTCTACCGCAGGTCCTTTGTTGCAGGAGAAGAGATCAGCCCTGAGCTCTTTCCTGCAGGAAAGAGTGAAGGGGGCACTTGTTAGGTCACGGTTTACTCGCCTGCAGAACATGGATGCCCCAACATCTTTTTTCTTCAATCTGGAGAAGTCTGCTGCAAAAAAGAAGTTGATGACTTGCTTAAAACTCCCACATGGTCAAATGACTACAAATCCATCTGAGATGAGGTGCCATGCAGTGGATTTTTACGGGGCCCTGTTTGGTGCAGAACCATGTTGCATAGAATCTCAAAACCAACTCTTTGAAGGTCTTCCCAAGCTCAGCCCGGAGGACAGGGCTGCTCTGGACTGTGAACTGATTTTGGATGAGTTAACTGTAGCAGTTAATCAAATGGCTCTGGGACGTGCACCTGGACTTGATGGTCTTTCTTCTGACTTTTTTAAGCATTTTTGGGATATTATTGGATCAGACTTTTATGACGTTCAAATTGCCTGTTACAGAACTGGAACTTTACCTGTCTCCTGCCGGCGTGCAGTACTATCTCTGCTGCCCAAGGAAGGGGACTTGGCCTTGCTTAAAAACTGGAGGCCTGTGGCTCTTCTTTGCACGGACTACAAGGTGCTTTCTAAAGCCCTGTCAAATAGACTGAAAAATGTATTGGATTTAATCATAGACAGAGATTAAACGTATTGTATTCCTGACCGAACCATTATGGACAATATTTTTCTCATACGTGACGTTCTTCATCTCAGTAAATGTTATGATTTAGAGTTCGGTATTATGTCTTTGGACCAAGAAAAGGCTTTTGATAGGGTTGACCATTCTTATTTGTTTTCCACACTGAAGGGGTTTGGTTTTGGCAATATGTTTTTGAGGTGGGTCAATCTGTTATATACTGGAGCTGAGTGTTTGGTAAAGATGGAGGCAGGGCTGAGTCAGCCAATCCCTGTACGTCGGGGAATAAGGCAGGGTTGTCCAATCTCAGGTCAACTGTATAGCTTGGCTATTGAGCCTTTGCTGTGCAGGTTGCGCACTCAGCTGGGTGGTTTGATTCTGCCGGGGCCCTCCAGTAGTTGTCGTCCAATCGTCTTGTCTGCTTATGCAGATGACGTCAACATTTTCATCACATCCCACAGGGATGTACAGCGTCTGGTGGACACTTTATCTATTTATGAAAAAGCATCTTCTGCACGGGTAAACTGGGCCAAGAGTGAGGGTTTATTGGTGGGGCAGTGGTCACATCAGGACATTCCTCAGCTACCTGGAGGTCTTCTGTGGGGGAAAGCCGGTCTCAAAGTGTTGGGGGTATTTTTGGGTTCTGAGGACTTTGAACGCAAGAACTGGGAGGGAATTAAGGAGAAGGTGTGTGCTCGCTTTTCTAAATGGAAATGGTTGCTACCACAGCTGTCATATAGGGGAAGGGTTCTGGTCGCCAATAATCTGGTCGCTTCGGCTCTTTGGCATAGGCTTATTGCTTTGACACCGCCCAGGAGCCTGGTTGAGGAGGTTCAGAAGATCATCGTGGATTTCTTTTGGTCTGGTCGACATTGGGTTCATGCGGCTGTTCTCTACCTGCCTGTTGCCGAGGGAGGCCAGGGCCTGGTGGACATACAGTCCAAGATCGCCTGTTTTAGGCTTCCGACTGCGCAACGGCTCCTTTATGGATGTGGCCCCTGCTGGATGGACACTGCAAAACTGCTCCTGAGGAGAGTTGGCTGCTTGGGCTATGATAAGCAGCTTTTCCTCGTGAAGTCCGGGGAGGTGGATCTTACTGGACTTTCTGCTTTTCATACATCTGTCTTGCATGCTTGGCAAGTCTTCACCGTAGTCCGCATTCCTGAGGAGACACCAGGCATGTGGCTGTTCGAGGAACCACTGTTTTTCAATCAATTCATGGACACTCAAGTGCTGCAATCTGTTAGTCTGCGAACTTGTTTAAGAGAGGCAGGCTGTACCAAGCTTGGTCATCTTATGAAGATGTCAACCACGTCGATAGAAACGCTGGGGCGGAGTGCCAACATTACATCTGTCAGACTGGTGCATAGGGTGGTGAAGGAAGTGTGTGCTGCCCTGCCACGACCGCTTAGAGCATTTGCGGAAAACCGTACTCTTTCCACTCAATGGGATGAGGACATTGTGTCCAACTTTCCTGCCCTTTCCATAAGTCCAGCTGTGGGAGAGTGGCAGGAGGGAGAGGATCACCTGCTGTCCTTCAGAAATCCTCGTCTGGGCAAGTTCCAGTTTGTAGGGAAGAAGACGGTGTATCACATCTGTGCGAAAGTTCTGAATCTGACGGAGGTGAAAGAGTCGAAGTGGGCGGGGTTTTTGGGGCCGGTATTCTCCCCGAAAGGCAGCTGGCGGTCCATGTACAAGCTCCCTATTGAGAAACAGATGGAAGATCTCCAGTGGAGGATTGTACATGGGGCAATAGCTACGAATAAATACAGAGCACACCTGGATCCTAATGTGGGGGAGGAATGTTTGTTTTGTTCCCAAGTTGAGACCCTGGAGCATTTATGAATGAATGAATGAATGAATGAATGAATGAATTTATTTCGGATAGTACAGTACAGGTTAAAAGAAACTGAATAATATAACAACAAGGTCAAAGACAAAGACTCCTCTGATTATACAGTTCCACGTAAGTTATCCGAAATGGGTGATGGCTGAAGCCGCAGCTTATATTGCCCACCCATATTCCATCCAAGAATTCAAAAGAGAAAAAAGAGAAAACAAGACAAGTGCGATTACAATTCAAAACAAAGCTAAGACAAAATGTGACTGAGAGAAAAAAGAAAACTAAGCTAGGCTAAGTTAAGCGGTTACTATTCAAAAACAAATCTAAGACAAAATGTGACAGAGAAAAAACAAAAAAAACCAAAAAAACTAAGCTACAACACAACACAGGCTGGATATGTCAATCCTTATGTGAGTTTACATGTCATCTTGTAAATATGTTTGGAGTATTTCTTCCTTTAGTTTTTGTTTAAATTGTCCAAGTGTTGTACATGATTTTAATTCAGGTCCAAAATCGTTCCATAATCTGACTCCTTGCACTGAAATACAGTGTTGCTTGGTGGTTGTTCTCACTGTAGGCTTTTGAAATATACACTACCGTTCAAAAGTTTGGGGTCACCCAGACAATTATTTTGTGTTTTCCATGAAAAGTCACACTTATTTACCACCATGAGTTGTAAAATGAATAGAAAATATAGTCAAGACATTGACAAGGTTAGAAATAATGATTTGTATTTGAAATAATAATTTTTTCCTTCAAACTTTGCTTTCGTCAAAGAATCCTCCATTTGCAGCAATTACAGCATTGCAGACTTAACATGATTGCACAAGGGTTTTCTAATCATCCATTAGCCTTCTGACACAATGAGCAAACACACTGTACCATTAGAACACTGGAGTGATAGTTGCTGGAAATGGGCCTCTATACACCTATGTAGATATTGCACCAAAAAACAGACATTTGCAGCTAGAATAGTCATTTACCACATTAGCAATGTATAGAGTGTATTTCTGATTAGTTTAAAGTTATCTTCATTGAAAAAAAGTGCTTTTCTTTCAAAAATAAGGAAATTTCTAAGTGACCCCAAACTTTTGAACGGTAGTGTACATGTTCCTCTGAAGTGATATCGTTTCTCCCTTGTTTGGAACAACTTTTGGATATTTGCGGGCAGTGATAAATTCTTCACTTTGAACATTATTATTGCGGTTTTAAAGTCAACCAGATCTTTCAACTTGAGAGTTTTTTGTTTAAGAAAAAGTGGGTTTGTTGGTTCCCTGTAAGCTGCCTTGTTTATTATTCTAATAGCGCTCTTTTGAAGCATAAAGAGTGGATATATGTTTGTTTTATATGTATTTCCCCATACTTCATTACAATATGTCATGTATGGGAGTATTAATGAATGATACAAGGTGTATAGTGTGGGTTGATTCAGCAAATATTTCACTCTGTGTAATATTGCAATTGATTTGGATACTTTACCTTTAATATAATTAATATGCGACTTCCAACACAGTTTGTTATCAATTATTACTCCAAGAAATTTAGTTTCAGATACCCTTTCAATCTCTACACCATTTACACTGAGTTTGGGTACTGGATTGTTGTGATGGTTGTTAAAGACTATAAATTTTGTCTTACTTAAATTGAGCGTTAATTTGTTTGAATCAAACCATAGTTTAAGCTTTCCTAATTCCTTTCCGAGTGTATCCAGAAGTTGTTCCAAATTGTTTCCACATTTATTTGTTCAATGTTTTCTTTTATCTGGCCTTTTTGATCTTCTGAAAGTGTGGTTTCATAATTTGGGTGAATGTTTCTCTTTTGGTTTGTTTATTTACGGTCCAAAGTATAAAGTGGCAAAGAAGTCTGTGCACACTTTGATGAACTTCCTATCTGGTACTGCTAAACTTGCCATCTGGCTGACAAGAAAAAATCGGACTACTAACACTGGCAATGTGGATCCTGTGTTTGTTTTCAAGGCCTTGTTAAAAGTCAGACTCCAGGTGGAGTACTCTTACTATAAAATGGTGGACAATTTGGAGGTATTCACCAATAGATGGACTGTAGGGAATATTTTGTGTTCTGTGTGAGAGGGGGATGAGTTATGTTTGCACTTTTGAAATGTGAGTCACTTGGTGGAATGATGGTATTGGTGATCTTATATTTTTGAATTGGACATTAAAGGGTTTTTTTAAAACTCAATTTACTGCTCTCCCATCAAGTTTCCCAGTTTCGACTAGTAAACAGCAAGCTAACACGTGTGGTGCAGGCCTCAATGATGACAAGTTGTTTCCTTTTATCTCGTTTATTGAAGCTGCCCCACAAGGAACTCAATGTGATGTACACTCGTCTTTTGGGTTTTACATCCGTTTACATCTGTTCCTACATCCGTGTAAAACTGCAACAAAGTAAACATATACACGCCGTCAATGATATGGTCACCGTATTTAGCTTAGCACATGTTAGTGTTAGCTCTAGCTTAGCTTGATGACAATGACTGGTAGGATTAGAGTCAGATCGCTTAAAATACACCAGTGCAGCCATGCACTTCTCATTGTAGCTGTTAACACTGTCAAACCATGCACATACTCACAGACTAATGATGTCCAAGGCGCCGATAATTAACAACATCAACAGCGCTCGTACAATGAGTGGCGTTCTGCTCCGTCCTGCGGTTATATCATTACTGCGCATGTGCAATACTTTGTGTCTCAGTTCAAAACGATGCTTTCCCTACACCACTAGAGGGAGCCAAACTCCCTTACATGAAATGCTGCAATGGGAACTCTTAACTTGATACATGGGGGCAGCATACTCCCCGTCTGGTGCAATAACATTGTACCACTATTTAGCCTTACAACATTTCAAACAACAGTGCATAACAATGTTAATAAATATCATTATCTGTTATTCCCTTTCTGCTATCAGTAAAACCATTTCTGTAATTGGTCACAGAAACACTTTAACAGTCCCATCTCTTATTATCTTCACCTCCTCTTTTCGTACTTTATTGTCCCTTCCGTGAAATGTCTTCACAATCCGCCCTATGGGCCAGTCATTTCTGTGTGCTTGCCCATCCTTGAGCAAAACGACATCTCCAACATTGATGTTCGGTTTCTCATCAGTCCATTTTCTTCAGCTCTGAAGAGTCACAAGATACTCTTGTCTGTGGTTGGATTGTGCTAACATCTTTTGTGCGTTTGTCGGGATGTCAACAGCTTCTTCTGGTGTGGCTGTGGAGGCTAATCCTTCATCTACATAGAAGTGTCTCATTATAAACTGTGTTATGTCGTGTCCATGCTCTTTCTCACCTTCAGCTGCAGCACGTCTCATGCGGTAAACAGCCATGGCTGGAGAAGGGCTATTGCCGAACACATGCACTTTCTTTCTGCGGTCTCTTACTTCTTTGTCCATGATGTCAATAAAAACTTGATCTTCTATTGACAGCGCTGGTTTATCGTCGTCCTTTGGTTTATCAAAGACTGTGTTTCCTAAGTGGTCTGTGTCTCTCTCACCCTGCAAGGCATATGGTAGTATGCTGTTGTGGCGTGAGGTGGAGCAACCTGAAACCTCTTTGACAAGAAATGTGTTTGGGCATGGGCTGAGGGATGATGCACGACCATTGTAGAGCACTTGTGTCTTCAGCACGTTAACAGTCGCAGGCTTGTGTGTTGTCCCTGAACACGTTTCTCCCACAATAACCCATCCCAAGTCCAAGCGCTGTGCATAGGGCGTACTGTGGGGCCCATTTATTTGTTCCCTCACCTTGTGTACCTGTAGGATGTCTCTTCCCAGCAGTAGGAGGATGGGAGCATGTTCATCTACAGGTGGAATCTTGTCTGCGACTTTTCTCAGGTGTGGATGCACAAGTGCGTCCTTTGGAGATGGGATCTCCCTCCTGTCATCGGGGATCACGTCACACTCGAACAAGTTTGGAAGCTGGAGCTGTACTTTTCCATCCATTGATTCTATCATGAAGTTTGGAGCTCTCCGCCCCCAAACTGTAGTAGCCCCTGAGCACATTTTCAGTGTGTAAGGGTCGGAAGGTGCTCTAATGTTGAACAGCTGGAAAAACTCTGATTTAGCGAGTGATCTGTTGCTTTGTTCATCAAGCACTGCATACATTTTCTGGGCTTCTTCTCTGTGTCCTGCAGGATAAACTAACACAGGGCTAATTTTTGAGCTGGATCGTGGGTTTTCTGCATTACCGTAAACTTCTGTGCATCTAGACGTGACTAGTGTGCCCTCATAATCATGGTACTCCCCGCCATGATCCGTCTCAGCTTCCTGAGACTCCATGGGAGGAGGAGAGGGGTCAGGATGTAGTGCTGTTACATGTCTATCACTACCACAGTCAGAGCACTGGATTAACTGTCTACAGTCTTTTGCCAGATGCTGAGTGGACCCACAACACTTAAAGCAGATGTAATTCTCTCTCAAGAACAGTTTGCGTTCTTCTATTGGTTTTGCTCTAAATGTTTTACATTTCTTTAATGGGTGTGGCTTTCTGTGTATGGGACATTGTTCGTCTGGGCTTTCTGTTCTTTCACGTGTGTGGTTACCTGTAGCTGCGGGTGAAGCTGGTGGGATGTCTGTTTTGTGGACACTGATGAGGTGCTCACTGGCGAACTTGGGGGCCTTTTCAACTCTGGTGTTCATGTGGACCGGTGGAGAGAAACTGAAACTTGGGTTGTTTCTTATTTTGGCTTGTCGTCTGACGTAGCTGGAAAAAAAGCTGAAAGGAGGAAAGGCGACTTTGTGTGTTTCTTTGTAATTGGAACCTGCTGCAATCCACTTTTCCTGTAGGCTGTAGGGCAGTTTCTCAACAACAGGATTCACTCCACGGGCTGTGTCCAGGTATGCGAGCCCAGGTAGGTATCCGCCATCCTTTGCACATTCGAGCTCCTGTAGAACGTCACCAAGTTCTCTCAGCTTGAGTGCATCTTTGTCGCTGATTTTGGGAAAATCATCAAGCTTTTTTAGCAGTGCATTTTCTATTGCTTCGGGTGACCCGTAACACTCTTCTAGCCTTTCCCAGACTAAGTTGAGGGCTGCTTTTGGGTTAAAGACATGTGCAGAGCGGATCCTCTTTGCTTGCTCTGCTGATTCTGTGCCGAGCCATTTTATCATCAGATCCAATTGCTCATGGTGTGAGAGGCTGAGGTCTTGAATGGCGTTCTGGAAAGATGCTTTCCATGCCCAATAATTCTCTGGGAGGTCATCAAACTGTAGGAGTCCCGTGCTCAACATCTCTCGGTGTGTGAGATATTTGGTCAGATCCTGAATGCTTTGTGCTTCGGCATAATGTGTTGCGGGGGCATAATAGGGTCGTAACGTTGGGGGGTTAATTGTCTCTGCAGCTCCCTGCTCCTCCTTCATGTTGATGCTGACCCTACTCTTACCATCTACAGCATTAGATGGGATGAATGGTACATTTGTGGCCATTTCAAACTGCTCACACTGGACCTTAGAGGGGGTGGCTGAATCAGTTTTAAATGGAGTTTCCTCAAGGCGCACATCAAAGTGTTTCTGTACATACTCTGATGTGTGTTGTGCTGAGCCAACTGGCAAGTCCATTAGTACTTGGCTGAATTCACTTCTTGCACATTCCTCTGCTTCTTCATAGGCCGCAGCTTCAGCTTCTGCAGCTGCAACAGCCTTCTGATGGTTCAAAATGTGCATTTGTGCTTCAAGATTAGCTTTCTGTGCTTCAAGATTAGCTTTCTGTGTGATGAGGGCTGCTTCTTTCTCTGAATAAACTAATTCAGCTCGTGCAGCATCTGCTTTGGCTCTAGCTCTTATGGCTGAGGAGGTAGCTGAAGAAGCCTTGCTTGACTTGAAGCTACGTGAGTATAATGAGCTAGCTCGTGCAGCTGTAGCCAAGGGAGCTGTGTGTTCCGTCTCCATAACTCCACTTCTGAGTTGTGGAGTTGGCTGGTACTGCTCTCCTGCTCTGAGGCTCATTTGCCGTTTGTTGTTTGTTTATCGGGCCCACCGCGCTGTTAGTCTTTTTACTTTACTGCTCTCCCATCGAGTTTCCCAGTTTCGACTAGTAAACAGCAAGCTAACACGTGTGGTGCAGGCCTCAATGATGACAAGATGTTTCCTTTTATCTCGTTTATTGAAGCTGCCCCACAAGGAACTCAACGTGATGTACACTCGTCTTTTGGGTTTTACATCCGTTTACATCTGTTCCTACATCCGTGTAAAACTGCAACAAAGTAAACATATACACGCCGTCAATGATATGGTCACCGTATTTAGCTTAGCACATGTTAGTGTTAGCTCTAGCTTAGCTTGATGACAATGACTGGTAGGATTAGAGTCAGATCGCTTAAAATACACCAATGCAGCCATGCACTTCTCATTGTAGCTGTTAACACTGTCAAACCATGCACATACTCACAGACTAATGATGTCCAAGGCGCCGATAATTAACAACATCAACAGCGCTCGTACAATGAGTGGCGTTCTGCTCCATCCTGCGGTTATATCATTACTGCGCATGTGCAATACTTTGTGTCTCAGTTCAAAACGATGCTTTCCCTACACCACTAGAGGGAGCCAAACTCCCTTACATGAAATGCTGCAATGGGAACTCTTAACTTGATACATGGGGGCAGCATACTCAAACTCTCTCTCTCTCTCTCTCTCTCTCTCTCTCTCTCTCTCTCTCTCTCTCTCTCTCTCTCTCTCTCTCTCTCTCTCTCTCGTGCGCATGCGCGGGCGTTTGTGGGAGCAGGGGTGTGGAGTGGTGTCGAGTGAGTACTTTAAACTTTGTATTTTCTAACTTTTTCTCTATCTTGTGTGTTTGAGGTGTGTGTGTTTAATATAGTGGGTTGAGTGTGGGTGTGCTGGGGCGTGAGTGTGTCGGGGATCGGTAGCTTCTGCTGCCGGTTTTTCCCGGCCGGCATCATGCCGGTGATTGATGGTGGTGTGGAGTTTGAGCGCTTAACCCGGCGTCATGGCGTGAGAATCCTCCCGACAGTTCCCTGTTCTGTGGAGGAGGCCAGCCTCGCTGTAGGACAGGTGGTTGGGCATGGCAGCATAAAATCAGCATCGAGGATGAACAGCGCAATTGTGATCTTTCTGGATTCGACTGAAAAAGCTGATCAGGTGGTGGCACAGGGAGTGGTCATAGGTGACACTTTTACTCCTGTTTTACCGCTGGCGAACCCGTCTAGGAGGATCACCATCTCAAACGCTCCTCCTTTCGTTAAAAATGATCAGCTGATTAGAGAGTTGTCCCATTTTGGCCAGGTTGTGTCCCCTATCAGAATGGTCTCTCTGGGTAGTAAATCACCCCTGCTGAAGCATGTTGTATGTCACAGGAGGCAGTGTTTCATGGTGTTGAAAGACAGCTCTGCTGAACTGAACGCGTCTTTTAATTTCAGGATTGACGGCTTTAGCTACTTGGTGTTTGCAACATCTGAAACCATGAAGTGTTTTGCGTGTGGCGCAGAAGGCCATCTTATTAGGTCATGTCCTGAAAAGGCGAACACAAAGAGCACTGGCGGTAAGAAAGGTGACGCCGCTGTTTCTGGTGGTCCGGAGGGTAGCGCTACATGTGGTGCGGTGGATGCCGCTGCGGCGCCCGCTTCTGCTGGGGCGGTCGCGTCCGCTTCTACTTCTGCGGGGGTGTCCGCGTCCGCGTCCGCTTGTGCTGGGGCGGCCGCGGCCGCCTCTGCTGGGGTAGCTGCAGCGGGCGCGGTAGTTGCCCCCCCAAACAGTGATGGTGGGAAATTTCTGTCTGGCGGCAGCTCTGATCATTGTGACGAGCCTGTCACCCGGAGTAAAGAGGCGGAGGGTGTAAGTAAGAGTGCAGTTAAACGAAGGAACGTGGATGAGCAGACTTTGCAGGCGGGGGAGGAGCGGTTTGAGGCTGTAGCGGACACACAGAGCAAACACTGCATGACGAACGTTGCAGTTCACGAAGAAATGCAGGAATGTAGTTTTGTTGAAGAGGATCCTTTTAAAGCTGCACAAAAAAGAAAAAGTGCTGAAAACTTGCAGAGCTCTGCTAAATCTAGTAGGGTTGGGAAGTTAGATTTACTGGATGAGAGCGTCTCTGACGAAAGTGGAGCTGAGTCTGAAATGATGCAGACGCAGACGCAGGAGGAGCAAAGCTCCTATTGTTTTACCAAAATTAGGCAATTTCTCCAGGTGACCAAGGGGAGCAGAGCTGTGAAAGTGGAAAATTACTTTCCAGATCTGGAGTTATTTGTGGCATCAGCTCGCAAGCTGATGAAACTGAATGATGGGAATGAGACTTTTACTGATCAGGAAATATTTCGTTTAAAGAAACTGGTTGTCAAACTGAAATCACAAATTACTAACAGTCATGTTGACTCTTAGTTTGTTTCTTCCCTTTTATGCTATGTGTGTGTTTTTTTACTGTACCTTATTTTTATCCTTTTTAATGCCCCACCTTAGAATTGGCACTCTTAATATAAACGGGGCCAGGGATGATGTAAAAAGGGCCTCTTTATACAAGCTTTTTAATTTAAAGACACTTGACGTGCTGATGGTCCAGGAGACTCACAGCACTGTAGACATTGAGTGCCAGTGGAGAAAAGAGTGGGATGGCTGCATTTTTTTTAGTCACAAATCCAATAATAGTGGAGGGGTGGCTGTACTTTTCTCTCGGGGTTGTGTGCCTGTCTCTTATGAGGTAGAAGAGGTGGTGAAAGGACATGTACTCTTGCTAAAGGTACAGTTTGAAAACGTAAACTTGGTTCTTATAAACGTGTATGTGCCAACCCAGAGAGCAGAAAGGATCAGGGTCTTTAATATGCTATCAGATACGGTTAGATCCTGTAATCCAAATAGTTTTTTATTTCTGGGGGGTGATTTTAACTGTACATTAAACCACAGACTGGACAGGAACCATCAGGAACCTCACCCTGCTTCTGCCAATAGGCTGAGGGAACTAGTGAAGGCACATGAAATGGCCGATGTGTGGAGATCACATCATGGGGACCAGAGGCAGTACACCTGGAGCCATGCTAAAGATAACCTCTTATCTATGGCTAGGTTAGACCGTTTCTATGGTTTTAAACACCAAATGAGTGTTTTTAAAAATAGTTGTATCTGTCCTGTTGGTTTCACTGATCACTGCCTGCTGATTTGTTCTGTTTTCATTGAAAATGTAAAGTGTAAGAGTGCTTTTTGGCATTTTAATAATACACTTTTAAATGATGTGTTTTTTAAGGGAGTTTTTCATGATGTATGGAAGTCACACAGGGAACAAAAATCTTCTTTTAGTTCTCTCCAAATGTGGTGGGATTTTGGTAAGGCACAGATAAAACAATTCTGCCAACAGTACACTCAAAATGTCACTCGTAGCTTGACCCAATCCTTGAAAGTTCTGGAGACTGAGGTGGTAGAGCTAGAGGAGTTACTCAGTTCTACCGGAAAACAGGAGCACTTAGAGGCTCTTAAGTCAAAAAGGTCAGCCTTGGCTAGCTTGCTAGGGGTCACCGCACAGGGTGCTCTGGTCCGCTCACGCTACATGGATGTAGCTCTGATGGACTCGCCCTCCCAGTACTTTTTTGGACTGGAGGGGAAAAATGGACAGAGAAAGCTCATTCACTCCTTGTTGGGCGATGACGGGAGAACAATCTCCACAGCAGCAGAGATCAGGAAACAAGCTGCTAGCTTTTACAGTGAATTGTTTAGAGCAGAGTGGAGGGAGGACACGTCACTGGGCCAGGTTTTCCTTGATGGTCTTCCAGTGCTCTCAGAGGACCTTGTTGCCGGCTTGGATGCTCCACTGTCTCTGTCTGAGCTGCATACGGCGCTAATGAGCCTCCAGAATGGAAAATCACCAGGCATAGATGGTCTCTCTGTGGACTTTTTTAAGGAATTCTGGCCCCTGCTTGGTCCAGACCTGCTGGAGGTTCTCCAAGATAGCTTGGAAAGGGGGACCCTACCCACGACCTGCAGGAGGGCCATCATCACACTGTTGCCGAAAAAGGGGGACCTCCAGAGCCTAAAGAACTGGAGGCCAGTCTCTCTGCTCTGCACAGACTATAAGATTCTCTCAAAAGCTCTGGCCCGAAGACTGAGAAAGGTGATGAGCGAGCTCATTCATGTAGACCAGACTTACTGTGTGCCTGGCAGGCTGATTAGTGACAACGTCACTTTAATTCGGGATATTTTGGAGGTCTCTGGTTCATTGGCGGTAGAAACTGGTTTGATTTCAATTGACCAGGAAAAGGCGTTTGATCGGGTTGAACACCAATATTTATGGACAGTTTTAACAGCTTTTGGGTTCAGCCCAGGCTTCATAGCCAGGATACGGGTCTTGTACAGTGACATTGAGAGTGTGCTGAAGATAAATGGGGGCCTGTCTGCCCCTTTAAAAGTCCAGAGGGGGGTTCGGCAGGGCTGCCCTCTCTCAGGGATGCTGTACTCCCTCGCCATAGAGCCTTTGCTTCATTGCCTGAGAAGGGATCTATCAGGAGTTACTTTTCCTGGCTGTGACACCACGTTCAAGCTGTCGGCCTATGCAGATGATGTAGTCATTCTGCTAAATAAGCAGAGTGACATTGACGTTCTGGTTAGGAGTGTCAATCTTTTTGGCCAATTTTCCTCTGCAAAAATAAACTGGGGAAAAAGCGAGGCTCTGATGGTGGGGGAGAAACTAGAAAATCAGCTTACGCTGCCTGGTGGGTTGATTTGGAAAAAAGGAGGTTTTAAGTATCTTGGTGTCTTTATTGGAAATCAGCAGTTTGAGCAAAAAAATTGGGATGGGGTCATAGAGAAAATTAACGGGAGACTAAACAAGTGGAAGTGGCTAATGCCAAGAATATCTTTTAGAGGAAGAGTGCTCATTTTAAATAATCTTGTTTCCTCATCCCTGTGGCACCGCCTCATGTGCATGGACCCCCCTGCTGGTTTGTTGTCCAAAATTCAGTCTGTTTTGGTGGACTTTTTTTGGGGGGGTGGACTCCACTGGGTTCCTCAAGCCCTGTTATTTCTTCCCAAAGAGGAGGGGGGGCAAGGAGTGATTCATTTAGCTAGTAGAGGTGCTGCTTTTAGACTGACTTTCATACAGAGACTGCTGACGGGCCCCCAGGACCTGGTATGGAGGCCTTTGGCCTGTGTTATTTTACAGAGAGTCCTTGGGCTTGGGCTAGACCTCCCTGTGTTTTTAATGGATTTTAAGAACTCTAATGCACTGTCTTTACCCAGTTTTTACCGCAGTCTCTTTTCAGTGTGGACTCTTTTTAAAAAACAAAGAGGGCCATGCGATTCCCTCTACTGGTTGTTGAGGGAGCCGCTGGTTTTTGGTGGTCGTCTTGGTGTCCTGCCGGGAGTTGGAAGGACCTTCCTTGACAGGCTGTGTTCCAGGAACGTTCTCACTCTGAAGCAAGTGGTGGAACTGGCTGGTCCTGGCCTCAACAACGCCTCAGCTTTAGCAGCTCATCTTGGTGTCAGGTCGAATCGTTTCATCGATGGTCTTCTTGCACACTGGAAACAGGAGCTTCATGGACTTGAGCACTCCCTACTCTTGGACTTTAGCAATGGCACGCTGCAGCCGGAAAGCACGGACCCCTTTCCCTCTCTCACGCTCTATATGGACTTTGACGTCGCTCCTTGCTCCTTACTGGCATTCTGTGCTCCCACTGGTGTGGACTTTGGAGGAGCCAGTGGTAAGGCACTCTACAGACTGGTGGTGATGGCACTCAACAAGGACCGATTGAACACCTGTGTGGACACTCCTTGGAGAGCCTATTTTAAACTAGGAAAAGGGCATCGGCCTGCCTGGAGGGCTCTTTACAAAGCCCCTCTCCCTAAGAGGCATGGAGACTTACAGTGGAGGGTCCTGCATGGTATTATAGCAGTCAATGCTTTTGTTTCTGTGATTAACAGCAGTGTCAGTGATCAGTGTGTTTTTTGTTCCTCTAGGGAGACTGTTTTTCATTGTTTTATTGAATGTCAGCGCCTGAGTGGCCTCTTTGAACTTCTCACAGAACTTTTTCATATTTTTAAGGAAGTTTTCTCTAAGCAGGTTTTCATTTGTGGTTTTATGTACAATCGTCGTTTTAAGCAGAAGTGTCAACTACTGAACTTTGTTTTAGGGCAGGCAAAGTTGGCTATCTATGTAAGCCGGAGAAGAAAACTTGAGAATGTTGAGAATGATGTTGATGCCAAAATTTTATTTGTGAGGCTACTTAAAGCCAGAATCAGGCTGGACTTTCAGTTTTTTATGGGGAATGGGGATGTGGAAGGTTTCAGGACCCTCTGGTCCCTGGAGAATGTCCTCTGTTCAGTTCATGATGGACAGCTTTTTTTGGGGCGTTTTTTGGGGGATTAATTTTCTGTGTAATATAGCATGACATAGAAATTGTATTGACTGATGGACAAGTGTGTTTATTAAAGATCTTTTAAAAATCAAATCTCTCTCTCTCTCTCTCTCTCTCCACCTCCATCTATCCACCAGGGGGTGAGGATCGTTCCCCCGGACAGCGCTGTTACTGTGGAGGAGGTCCTGGAGGCTGTGGCCGAGCAGGTGGGCCCTGACGCGGTCTGCTTTGCTTCCCGAATGAATAGAGCTGTGGTTGTGTTTCTGGCAGCTGAAGACGATGTCCACACCCTGATTGTTAGCGGTGCGGTTATCGGGGAAACGTATGTACAGGTGTCCCCCTTATCTGTCCCATCAACGAGAATCACCGTCTCAGGTGTTCCACCTTTCATCACTGACGAGCAGTTGGCGACGGAGCTCCGCAGATTTGGGAAGTTTGCGGGCCCGTTTACAACTGTGCCTTTGGGATGCAAGGCCACCAAGTTCAAACATGTGAAATCACTCAGGTGACAGGTGTTCATGTTTCTCGACTCGCCCACTCAGACTCTGGAAGCTTGCTTGCCCGTGCTTGACTCCTTCAGGGTCAAGCACGGGGACGGATCTTATATGGTGTATGCGAGCTCAGGACAGATGAAGTGTTTTGAATGTGGAGACGTGGGCCATAAACGGTTCGCTTGTCCGCACAGACAGCGGGCGGAGGGCCCTGATGGGGCCGTGGATGGTGCCGGCGGCGAGCCCTCCGCTCACGCTGCAGCTGCGGACAGCGGCGCGGCCTCTGCTCCCGCTACCCCTGCTCCGGAGCCTGCCGCTGTGTCTGTGGACGGCCCGGCTGTGCCGCCCGTGGCCCAGCTTGCGGCCGGGAGCGTTGATGGCGATGGCGCCACAAGGGTCACTGATGGTGCGTCACAATCATCTCGCTGTGTGACGTCAACAGCTGGGCCTCCGGCAGCTGCTACCGCTTCGGAGGAGGGGACGAAGCACCGACCTGATGGTGCGTCACAATCATCTCGCTGTGTGACGTCAGCGGCTGTGCCTCCGCCAGCTGCTGCCGCTTCGGAGGAGGGGACGGAGCACCAACCTGATGGTGCGTCAGAATCTCGCTGTGTGACATCGGCGGCTGTGCTTCCGGCGGCTGCTACCGTTACACAGCGGGGGATGGAACAGCGACAGTCAGCTGCTGAAGGTGGCGTCCAGGAAAATGTGGCCCATGATGAATCCACTGGCCCGGGAGAACCAAGCAGTCAGCTGAGTTGTGCTGCCGAGGAAATGGAATCTAATAACGACGCTGTGTCTAATATTGGGTCTATTGAGGCAAAATGCAGTACAAACACGAGTTTGTACTCACTGGACGAAATCAATGCTTTTCTGGATGAAACCTATAACAAAGCCATTAGGGTCGCCGACTACTTCAGTGACACTGATAAATTCATTAAGTCTGTGGATGTGCTAAGAAGGCAGGTTGGTCTGGACCTCCTGGATGAAAGGAAACGTTATCGCCTCAAGAAACACCTGACAGCCCTGCGTAAAGCAGCAGGGTGAACGCCGGTCAAGCGCGCCCGACAGGAGGAATGAATGGCGGTCGTTCCTCTGCCTGTTTCACACATTTTTGGGATATTGTTTGAACAGACTTGTATATGACATTTAATTGACTGTAACTGACTGTCACAGAACTGGATCTTTGACTAGGTGGGCTGCAAGGACTGCTCTGTGTGGTGTGGGGGGGGGAGCATTTCAGTTTGCACTTTTTCCAATGTGACACACTTGGTGGAATGATGTTGGTGTGCTTACATTTTTTTGAAGTGTGCAATAAAGGCTTATTTTAAAGGTCAATGTCTCTCCCCCTCTCTCTACCTCTCCCGCTCCCTCTCTCTCCCTCTTCATTCAGCAGCACCCAAGGATTTTGACAACATGACACGGTTTCCTCCCACATGCCAAAAACATGCACGTTAGGTTAATTGGCATCAAACTGGGGATTCTAAATTGTCCTTAGGTATGACTGTGAAAGTGAATGGTTGTCTGTCTCTCTGTGTTTGCCCTGTGATGGACTGGCGATCTGTCCAGGGTGTACCCTGCCTTTCGCCCAAAGATGCTGGGATAGGCGCCAGCCTCCCCGCGACCCGAAAAGGATAAAGCGGAAGAAGATGGACAGGCTCCAGGCCCTCCACCGGGCCCCCAATGCTGTGTATGTGTGTCTGTCTGTCTGTCATGCTTCATAGAACATCATAGGATGGCCTACAATCTCTGCCTGAACATCATAGGACGTCCTATGAGCTCAGGCATCATAGGACGACAAATGTGTCTTTATGATGTCACATAGACCACAGAGATCATAGGATGACATGTCTTTATGATGTCACACGTAGATTTGTCTATGTTATGATGTCATATGATCTCTGCTTGAACATCATACGACATCCTAACACATTATGGGGAACCCATGCAGTGATATTCATCTCAGACTGGAAGGAAAGGAGAGGCAGTAAATTCCTCTGCCGGAAGAGCATGGGGGATTAAGCAACTGGGGACAATAGGAATTGTGATGGGAGAAGGTATTGTGATGCAAGACCCCAGGCAGCAGGGTTAAGCAGCTGTGGGGACAATAGGAATTGTGATGTGTAAATGTATTGTGATGCAAGACCTCAGGCTGCAGGGGGAGTGAGTGTCGTAATATAAAGGAGAGACCCTGCAGCATGAGAGCTATGCCTGTTCTGAGACTGAGAAATGTGAGAGAGTGAAATAAAGTTTGTCTGCTATGAATGCCTGGTCTGTTTATTGCTCTCTCCACACTGGTGACCCTTGACGAATAATGGAACACGGGGCAAACACCCTGGAGACGGCCCGGACGGGAAGCCCCAGCAATGTGTGTGCCGTTTCGGTCAAACTACCAGACTTTTGGCTGCACGACCTGAAGTCTTGGTTCCTCCACATCGAGGCCCAGTTCGCGCTCCGGGGAATAACAGCAGATGACACCAGATATTACTATGTGATCACAGCGCTGGATGCTTGCATGACTCAACAAGTAGCAAGCCTGCTCCAACAGCCCCCAGCCCACGACAAATAACGGGGCTCTCAAAGCCGCGCTGACCTGGCGCTACATGTTCTCAGACTGCAAGAGAGCAGAGAGGCTCCTGACGCGCTCCGAGTTAGGAGATGGGTCGGCGGTCGAACTGATGGAGAAGATGTTGGTGTTGATGGTCACGGACGACGGGCATTTTCTGTTTGCCCACCTTTTTCTCCGGAACCTCCCAATGGTGGCCAGAGTGGTCCTTACCAACTCGCCGTTGCTGGCTGCACGTGACTACCGTACGCTAGCTCAGGAGGCAGATCGGATCATCATCACCACCAGGGCCCTCACAGTGAACGCAGCGGAGTCGGAACCCAGCGAGATAACCAGCGGAAGCGAGGAGCCAGTGATGGTAGCGGCAGCAGGGGCCAGGAAGCGCCAGAGAGACACGCTCTGCTCCTACCACGGCCGTTTTGGAGAGGACGCATGCCGATGCGTGCAATCCATCCATTCATCTTCTTCCACTTAATCCTTTTTGGGTCAGATCATGCCAATTCAAACGTTCGGGAAAACGCCAAGACCAGCAGTCAGTAGCAGCAGCGACTGCCAGTGAAGAAAGCAAGCTGCTCTATGTGACGGACTCGCGCTCGGGGAGACGGTTCCTTGTGGACTCCGGCTCCCAAAAGAGCCTCATCCTACTGTCTTACGCTGACCAGCTAGCGGGTGCTAGTGGCCCCGAGCTGACGGCCGCAAACGGCTCGGACATTAAGACTTTTGGTGAAAAGACACTGACTGTATCCATACATGCCGTACGTACGAGTGGACATTTGTCATAGTGGCATGCAGTTTCCCAATGTTGGGCGCTGATTTTTTGTGTGCACACGGACTACTAGTCGATGTTGCTAACAGATGCCTGATTAATGCAATGTCTTTTGATTCCCTCCCCTGTACAGCTCGAGGAGCCGGGCCAACAACGCTAGCCAATGTCACAGCTCCAGGTGATAAGTTCCATACACTGCTCACCCAGTTCCCAGCACTCACGGTCCCGACGTTTTTGGCAGCCATCACTAAACACAGGGTGGAGCACTTTATTACCACCACCGGGCCGCCCGTTTTCGCACGACCTTGGCGCCTGGACACAGCTAAACTGGCCATAGCGCGCAAGGAGTTTGCCAACTTGGAAAGGCTGGGCATCATCAGGCGCTCAAACAGCCCATGGGTATCCCCACTATATTTGGTCCCCAAGGCCGAAGGATCGTGGCGACCTTGCTGAGATTTCCGCAGGTTAAAAAACGCCACAGCACACAACCGCTACCCGATCCCCCATATTCAGGATTTTTCCGTTCACCTCGCTAGGGCAGGTATTTTTTCTAACATGGACCTGGTCCATGGTTACCACCAGGTCCAGGTGCGCACGGAGGACATACCTAAAATGGCAGTAATAACCCCGTTTGGTCTGTTTGAGTTTTTACGCATGCCCTTCAGATTAAAAGGTGTGGCACAGACATTCCAACGCATGATGGATGAGGTGTTGCGCGATCTGCCGTTTGTGTTTGTCTACCTGGATGACATCCTGGTGGCCAGCGCGTCCGAGGACGAACACGTAGCCCACCTCAGGACGGTTTTCCGGAGGTTAGAGGAGCACGGGTTAATAATCAACCCGGTGAAATGCCAGCTCGGCGTGACGGGGATCGATTTTTTGGGGCACCGCATCTCACCGGAGGGAGCGATACCCTTGTCGGACAAGGTGCGCACAGTGGCGAATTTTCCCCAGCCTCAGATGGTCAGGGCGATGCAAGAGTTTTTGGGGATGGTTAAGTTTTACAACTGTTTCCTCCCCCGCACAGCCCAGCTCATGCAGCCATTGTACACCGCACTCAAGAAACGGAAACCGGTGGGCAGAGTTGACTGGACTCCTGAGCGGGAACAGGCATTCTCTGAGGTAAAAACAGCCCTGGCAAACAGCGCACTGTTGGTGCACCCGGACCCGGCGGCTCGGGTAGGGGCCGTCGTGGAGCAACACGTCGCCGGTTCTTGGCAGCCGCTCGCTTTTTTTAGCAGGTCGTTGCGCGAAAGTGAGCGTAAATACAGCACGTTTGACAGAGAGTTACTGGCTCTCCACCTGGCCATATGCCACTTCCAGTTCTGGCTGGAAGGGCGCAGCTTCACTGCGTTCGTGGATCACAAGCCGCTAACGTACGCGATGGCCAAGGTTTTGGAACCATGGTCGGGCCGGCAGCAGAGACAGCTGGCCGCGATCTCGAAGTTTACGACCGATATTCAGCATGTGGCTGGTAGACTGAATGTGGTGGCGAACTGCCTCTCGCGCGCAGTAGTGGCCCCAGTCTACGTAGGGATAGATTACACGGCAATGGCCGCAGAGCAGATTGGCGATGCGGACGTGTGCGCACTCCAGTCTGGACCAACAGGGTTAAGGCTGGAAAGCAGAGTACTGCAATACGGGCCCCCCCCCCAATCTGTGACGTCTCCACAGGACGCCCGCGCCCGGTGGTCCCGGGTGCTTGGCGCCACCGCGTGTTTGATTCAGTTCACTCCCTGGCACACCCAGGAGTGCGCGCATCGGTCAAAATGGTGGGAGCGAAGTTCGTATGGCCAGGCCTGCGCAAACAGGTGAAAGAGTGGGCTGCAGCCTGCATAGCGTGCCAACGAGCCAAAGTACACAGGCACACAAAGGCCCTTTTGGAGCCGTTTCGTATCCCATCTAAGAGGTTTGACCTCATTCACGTGGACCTCGTGGGCCCCCTCCTGCCATCGCAGGGGTTCACGCACCTTCTGACAGTGGTGGACCGCATCACACGATGGCCAGAAGCAGTCCCGCTAGTTGCAACCGTGTCCGCGGATGTGGCGCGCGCCTTTTTGACAACATGGGTGGCACGTTTTGGCATCCCTTCGGACATCACGTCCGATCGGGGCCCACAGTTTGTTTCCGACCTCTGGTCTGCGATGGCCCATAGCCTGGGTGTCGCAATTCATCGCACAACCGCGTACAACCCACAGGCCAATGGGTTATGCGAGCGTTTCCATAGGTCACTGAAAGCAGCGCTCAGGGCTTCGCTTACGGATGCAAATTGGGTGGACCTGTTGCCGTGGGTTCTATTAGGGTTGCGGTCCGCACCAAAAGAGGATTTGGAGGCTTCCCCAGCAGAGCTGTTTTTTTCTCAGCCACTGCGGCTCCCCGGGGAATTTTTACCAGATAACCCCGCGCCAAACAACCATCCATCCCCACGTTCACAGCATAGCGCAGACGCAGGCACGCTACCTGGCCCGGCCCACCACTGTTTTTCACACGCTTTTGTGCCGAAAACTTTGAAGAACACGGCATTCGTGTTTGTCAGGCACAATGCTCGCCGCCCCCCATTGCGCCCACCCTACGATGGCCCGTTTAGAGTGCTGGAACCAGGGGACAACCATTTTGTGTTAGACTTGGGAGGTCACTGGGAGAAAATCTGTATAGACAGGCTTGAGCCCGCCTTTGTGGTGGCAGACAAGCAGGTGATGTTGGCTCGAGCTCCTCGACGTGGAAGACCCCCACTGAGAACTCCCCAGGTAAACGATTCATCAGAGCAGTCACACGAGCGGGCTGAATGTTCCCCCTCCCTCGCCATTGTCCACCCACAGACGGACACATCCCTAGGACCTCCCCACCGGCACAGCAGCGCAGTGGAGCCGATGTCCCCTCGTTACAGCAGATATGTGAGGAGGCTGAAGCCAAAAGGATGTGAGAGTTAACACTCAGTCTGAGACTCTGGGGGGGAGGGGGCGGTATGGGGAACCCATGCTGTGATATTCATCTCAGACTGGAAGGAAAGGAGAGGCAGTAAATTCCTCTGCCGGAAGAGCATGGGGGATTAAGCAACTGGGGACAATAGGAATTGTGATGGGAGAAGGTATTGTGATGCAAGACCCCAGGCAGCAGGGTTAAGCAGCTGTGGGGAAAATAGGAATTGTGATGTGTAAATGTATTGTGATACAAGACCTCAGGCTGCAGGGGGAGTGAGTGTCGTAATATAAAGGAGAGACCCTGCAGCATGAGAGCTATGCTTGTTCTGAGACTGAGAAATGTGAGAGAGTGAAATAAAGTTTGTCTGCTATGAATGCCTGGCCTGTTTATTGCTCTCTCTACAATATAGACAAATGTGTATTTATGATGTCATAGACCATGTGTCTTTGAACCCAGTCATCATAGGACACATAGACAAATGTGTCTTTATGATGCCATATAGACCATGTGTCTTTATGATTTTCATGATCCTGTCCATGAACTGGAATTACGACGCACCTATCCCTCAACAAGTGGTCTCAACAAACAAGAAGGAGCGGAAGAAGACCCACCAGATGGAGAGCAATAGAATGATGACAACTACTGCACGTCAGAAAAGATGTCATGAAGATGAAACACCTGAGGTTCCAGCAGTACATCATACCCGTCTGAGACAGGAGGACACCCTTCACCAGCATAGGATATGACAGACTTTAAAACACGTTTCGAGGACATCATAGGACAGCCTATGAACTGCCTCATCATCATAGGGGGTCCTATGAACTCAGGCATCATAGGACGACTCGCCATGCCTACATGATGGCAAATGTGTAACGTCATAGGACGACTCACCATGCCTAAATGATGGCAAATGTGTAAGCTTGACGAATGCCAGTCTACACTACAAATGTGTAAAATGCCAAGCAAAGTGCTGATTTTCTCTGAGTGCTCCGGTTTCTTGGTTTCTACAGGCATGCACGGGCCTTCCTGAACAGGGTCGAAAGCCACTTTTTCAGGATCGTGCCCATGACCCAGAATTACAATGTACCCAACCCACCTCAACCAGTGGTCTGAACGAAGAAGAAGACCCACCAGATGGAGAACAATAGAATGAGGAGAACTGCTGCATGTCAGAAAGGATGCCGTGAACATGGAACACTTCAAGTTCCACCAGTACGCCGCAGGCATGACTGTGAACAACACAGCTGTCTGAGACAGGAGGAGACCTTTCAGTGGTCTGAACGAAGAAGAAGAAGACCCACCTGATGATGTCTATATGACGGCACATAGACAAAGCACATGACTCCCTACAAGACATATACAGCCGTGTGCGGCGGATGATAAAATAAGGCAGCGATGCTGAGGTTTTAAGGAAGTTTATTATATCATACCGCCGTCACGAGCTCCTCTCCCGGCGCCGTGCATGCGCGCCGGGAGCGAGCCCACGGCTCTCAGAGAAGGAGAGGAGGACACAAAGTCTGTGTCCTGCAGCAGAGGTTGAAGTGAGATTGAGAGATTGAACATGAGATTCAGACAGCTTATATACTCAGCTACAACAATACATCAAAGCATTCACATGGGTCGATATGAGCATTTGCATATGAGAGGCACAGACAGGATGCATGAACACAATGCATGGATGGCACATTAACCTCACAGCAGTGAAATGCATAAATGGCAGATTAGATCACAGCATGCAGCGGAAAAAACCCAGGAGTAGCGAGCTGTCTGTCCCTGTGTGTTGTGGGGGTTTTCCCAAACCGACACAGCTCCCCCCCAGAGGGCTCGGCAGGTGGCCGAGACCTCGATAGTGCAGCTTGGGCAGCGAGCAGGGAAAAGCTCTGTGCAGGAGGGGGTGGAGGGGGGTGGGGGTAGTAAAAGCCGGCCGGAGATGATGAAAACGTCCGGGCCGCGCAAAAAATTGCTTGTGGGTCCGCGATGTCGAAGGGCTGTCCCGTTGAACGTGCAGAGGTCCACAAGAAGAAAAATTAGTCACTGGCTCCTCCCGCGATAAAGTCCTGCAAGGATTAATAGCGGCCATGAAGAAAAGACGAGGCTGCGTGGCGGCTGTAATGAGAGCAGAGGGACTGGCGTGTTGACTTTAGGTTTAGGCGTAACCCTAAAGCCTCGGGAACCGCAGACAGCTGAATTCCCCTTGTGTGCCGTGGCTAAGACCATAAAATCCAGTGAGCAAGCTGCGTGCCTCAGGTGAACGAGCAAGCCTGAAGGGCCAGTGTGCAGCAGAAGGAAGGCGGTCAGAAAAGCCGTATTTGTCCCGTGCGTGGTGTGTGCCGTCCTCGTAACTCCCCGGTGCGTGCGCCGGGGTTCCGTGATGGGTGGGCCAGCTGGAGAGGAGAACCAGGGTCAGGGAGCTTGATCATCCCTGTTCAGTGTGTTGGAGCCGTGAAGGGAAGTAGACGCTCTGTCACTCGCTCGGTCATGGTGCGTTCAGGTCCACGTGTGCTCCGTCGGCCATGGGGATCGCCGTCGAGGAGAGGGGACGAGGTGCCTGCGCTCTCGTGTGGAGGAGCTGTGAGCGCGGCCGGTCCAGCGTGGATGTGCCGATCTAGGCGTGCAGATCTCACCATGAAACGTTGCTCAGCTTTCCCGGTCGTGGGTGTTCTCCGGAGAGTTTCGCCTGGAAACTCCGCGTTGAGGTCTCCCTGAAGCAGAAGGGAGGGCAGATCAGTCAGGCTGCCGCGTTCGCTGGTCGTCGGAGAATCACCGCTGGGCGTTGCGTTCGCTGGCAGCGTGTTCGTTTCAGCGTCGGGTCACCAGTGCGGCGGATGATAAAATAAGGCAGCGATGCTGAGGTTTTAAGGAAGTTTATTATATCATACCGCCGTCACGAGCTCCTCTCCCGGCACCGTGCATGCGCGCCGGGAGCGAGCCCACGGCTCTCAGAGAAGGAGAGGAGGACACAAAGTCTGTGTCCTGCAGCAGAGATTGAAGTGAGATTGAGAGACTGAACATGAGATTCAGACAGCTTATATACTCAGCTACTTATATACTCAGCTAATCAAAGCCCAGCTGCGAGGCCCAGCGGAGATACTACCAGGCAGGCGGCTATTTGTTGACGGGGCTCAGCAGAGATTTCACCCAGGCAGACGGCGGTAGGCGGCGGTGCCCAGCGGAGGACTTACCGTGACTGCAGCGGCGGTGTGCGACGAGACTACCCGAAGCGATTGCTAAGCTAACGCTAGTTAGCTTAATGCTGGCGCCAGTCATTCCACCTTACACCAGCCTGAATCGAAGCCCAGCTGCGAGGCCCAGCGGAGATACTACCAGGCAAGCGGCTATTTGTTGACGGGGCTCAGCAGAGATTTCACCCAGGCAGACGACGGTAGGTGGCGGTGCCTAGCGGAGGACTTACCGTGACCTCAGCGGAGCTCGGTGGCAGCGGCGGTGTGTGACGAGACTCGGTTGGAGGAGCGGGACGGGAGACCAGTTACGGCGACTATGAGCAACGAGACCAGCAACGGAAGGGGCTAGTTGGCTAGCTGAGGCCCAGCTGGATTCGAGGACGATCGGATCAGATTCTGGCGATATAAGCAGAATTTATTTTACGATCCACAGATTTTCTTTTTCCTTCTTTCCAAGAAAGACTGAAGATGGCTGCCACCGGATTAAAAAGTGGGCTGATGGGCACCACTAATAAGCCTTCTCTACTTCTCTACTTCCTCTTCGTTTTGTCTTTGTGTGTCTGGACCTGCAACAAGAAGGATTTTCCGACAAACTCAACCAAAGGTGAAGTTAAAAAGTTTTATCTGTATGGATTTGGGCTTGGACATCTCACCCTACACTCTATGTGGTCTTTAAAAGCCCTGAGCAAAAACTTCCAAATTAAGGCAAACATGGCTGTTAAGCAAAAATCACAATATGGCAGAGGATATACAGTTAAAGTTCTGTTAGTTCTGCTACTTCTGGCAGGAGATATTCACCTTAACCCTGGACCTGCCACTATTAAACAGCAGACCACTGGGTTAGCACAAAACCGAGCTGTACAAAAGCAAAAACAACATTTATTTTTCCAAACTGTTAATCATGCACGAGTTCTTTGGGACACCAAGGCTAAACCAAAGGGGATCCTCGGCGGACATTTAAACATACGGAGCATAATCCCCAAAAGAGATGAGATTTCGGTGTTGCTGTTGGACTCAAATCTGGACTACCTTTGTCTCTCAGAAAGCTGGCTACACAGTAACATAGACACTAATATGATCGATATTGTGGGCTACCAGTGTTTTAGAAAAGACAGGCAGGTAGGGAGGGGAGGAGGTGTTTTAATTTACATCAAAGAGAAATATAAATGTCAACTGGTTGATTTGAATACTTCACTTTAATGTTTAGCTGTTAATGTATGTCTCTCTCCGGTAATGAATTTCAACATTGCAGTAGTGTACAACCCACCGTCACACAACTCTTCCTTTTATAATGAATTAAGTGATCTGGTTAAACAACTTGAGAAGAACAGAGAAACAATAATTCATGGTGACTTTAATATCAACTGGTCTGATAAAAAAGACAAACAAAAACTGAAAAGCCTCATGACTAAATTTAATTACCAGCAAATCATCAAAGGACCCACCAGGATAACCAAACAATCCAGAACACTTATTGACATGGTATTTACTAATAAACCAGAACGAATAACCAGAACCTATAATCTTGTAACTGGTCTCTCAGATCATAACATGGTTCTTGCTGTCAGGAAACTTACTAAAAAGCGACTACAGTATTTTGGGGGAGTCGATATTGACAAATCAAATTTTATTATCTCCAAATCAAAAAATGAGGAGTTTGAACATTACTTAGAGAATCAAAATTGGGAGCAGCTCATGTCAACATGTGAAGTAGATGATTGTTGTAATTTTATAACTGCAACAATCACAAAGTCTATAGAAAAATTTTCAAAGCAAATTAAGAGTAGACAACAGAAGATTAGCCTACCATGGTTAAATAATGAAATAAGAAAACTTATGAAGAGGCGAGACTATGCACTGAAAACATCACTAACCTCCAAACTACAAAATGATCACCTTGTGTACAAAAGTTTAAGAAATAAAGTGGTACATGAGCTGCGAAAATCAAAAATATCTTATTACAATAAACTGATAGATCATGCAAAGGGTAACAACAGTTCCCTATGGAGGCATTTAAATAACTTAACTAATAAAAAAAACGATCAGAAGGGGGTAAAGGAACTTAGAATCAATGGCAAGACCGTCAGTGACAAGGCTACTTTGGCAAATGAATTTAATTCACACTTTGTGGGCTCTGTGGAAGACTTAACAAAAATTTTTGTGCTGCCAAATGTGCTCAACAACACAAATTCCATACTTCCAACAGATACTTTTCACATCGATGAGGTAAATGAGAAGTTAATTGCTGGTATTGTTAAAACACTGTCAAACTCAAAAACTAATGATATCTACAATATGAGCACCTCCTTTCTCAAAATGCACAGCAAAATATTAATCAAACCACTGACTCATCTCATTAATCTCTCCATTAGGTCTAGTACATTTCCATCTGGCTGGAAAAAAGCTGTCGTCATACCAGTTCATAAATCAGGCAGTAAAGACGATATATGCAATTACCGCCCAATCTCTATTTTACCAGTCCTATCTAAGGTTCTTGAAAAAGTTGTAGCTACACAGCTGATAGACTACTTACAAGACAGTCAACTTCTTCATCCACATCAATTTGGTTTTAGACCAGGATACTCAACAGAAACAGCAAATTGTTGCCTTATTGAAAACGTCAAACAGTCCTTGGACAGGGGTAATGTGGTAGGAGCTGTTTTTCTAGATCTCAAAAAGGCTTTCGATACTGTAAACCACAGTTTGCTTTTATCCAAAATGGTATCTTTTAACTTCTCCCCAAATACATTAGAATGGTTTGCATCTTATCTCCAGAATAGAGAACAGTGTGTAAAAGTTCACCAGGATAAATCCTCATTTTTAAACAACCGCATGGGTATCCCACAAGGGTCCATTCTTGGTCCTTTACTTTTCAGCATTTTTATTAATGACTTGCCGTTACACTGCTCAGCTGCAACATGCCAACTTTATGCAGATGATGCAGTTATTTACACAGCTGCCAAGACTCCAGCACAGGCTGCAGATGTACTGTCTACAAGTATGGTTGATGTCCAAGAGTGGCTCCTCAAGAACCATCTATTGCTGAACCTTCAGAAAACAGTCTCAATGTGCTTTTCAATCAAAAAATGTAACCTGCAACATTTTAAAGTTAATATACATGATCATGACATCAGTTTAGCTACAGAATTCAAATACCTTGGCATTGTACTAGATCCTCAACTCAAATTTAATCTTCATATAAAGAAAATTTCAAAAACAGTAAAAAAAAATCTGAACTGCTTTAAATTAATTAGATATTACATACCTTACGAAGCAGCTGCACTGTATATGCATTCTATGGTTTTTTTCTCATATATCATACTGTTTGACAGTCTGGGCTCAAGCAGCCCCTTCCACAATAAGACATATACAGTAGGTTCATTATATAATCAAACCCTAAAAATCTTGGACAAAAAGCCCATTAGGTGGCATCACTGTAATGTTTTAAAAAAATACAACCTATTGAGTTTTGAAAGCTTCATTGACCTCTGTCTTCTGAAATTAACGTTCAAATGTTTCCATAAATCAGCACCCGAGCCACTTGCTGGTTTCGTCCAAAGACAGGACAGCAGCAGAGCCACCAGGAGTTCTGTTAACAATAACTGTAAAATATTCCACCGCAGAACCACATTTGGACAAACAGCTTTCTCTATAAAGGGCAGTCACATCTGGAACACAATGCCAAATGAAATTAAAATAATAACGGACTTTAAAACATTCACTAAAAATGTTAAAAACTGGCTGAAAAATAAACAAGAATGTACTCATGTATGAATTATTTGTCTGCAAAGTGAGAGTGAATGAAGGGAAGGAATAAATGTGTTTGTTTATAGTGAGTGACGGAGGGAGGAAGGCCTGAAATAGGCAAATGTGAGTTATGTTATATGTGTTAAATGTGAGTCAGGCTGTTATATTTGTGTATTTATAATATTTATAATATTTATGTTAAATGTGAGTCAGGCTGTTATATTTGTGTATTTATAATATTTATAATATTTATAATTGTGTATTTATAATTTTTCTGCATTGATGTATGTGGTTATTGTGTATATTTTTTATCTTGATTCTTTTTTCTAAAGCCCATCCAGGGACAAGAGTTGCAAATTAGCTAATAGCTATACACTCTATGTGCAACACATCAGATTGATTGTCTTTGATTAATTGTCTATGTTTATTGCACTGTCCCTGTCAAATAAACTAATCTACTACTACTACTACTACTACTACAACAATACATCAAAGCATTCACATGGGTCGATATGAGCATTTGCATATGAGAGGCACAGACAGGATGCATGAACACAATGCATGGATGGCACATTAACCTCACAGCAGTGAAATGCATAAATGGCAGATTAGATCACAGCATGCAGCGGAAAAAACCCAGGAGTAGCGAGCTGTCTGTCCCTGTGTGTTGTGGGGGTTTTCCCAAACCGCCACACCGTGGACAAAATTGTTGGTACCCCTCTGTTAATGAAAGAAAAATCCACAATGGTCACAGAAATACCTTGAATCTGACAAAAGTGGTAATAAATAAAAATTCTATGAAAATTAACTAATGAAAATCAGACAGTGCTTTTGAATTGTGGTTCAACAGAATTATTTCAAAAAACAAACTCATGAAACAGGCCTGGACAAAAATGATGGTACCCTTAACTTAATATTTTGTTGCACAACCTTTTAAGGCAATCACTGCAATCAAATGATTTCTGTAACCGTCAGTGAGACTTCTACACCTCTCAGCAGGTATTTTGACCCACTCCTCATGAGCAAACTGCTCCAGTTGTCTCAGGTTTGAAGGGTGTCTTCTCCAGACGGCATGTTTCAGCTCCTTCCACAGATGTTCAATAGGATTTAGATCAGGGCTCATTGAAGGCCACTTTAGAATACTCCAATGTTTTGCCCTTAGCCATTCTTGGGTGTTTTTAGCTGTGTGTTTTGGGTCATTATCCTGTTGCAAGACCCATGACCTGCGACTGAGACCAAGCTGTCTGACACTGGGCAGCACATTTCTCTCTAGAATACCTTGATAGTCTTGAGATTTCATTGTACCCTGCACAGATTCAAGACACCCTGTGCCAGATGCAGCAAAGCAGCCCCAGAACATAACAGAACCTCCTTCATGTTTCACAGTAGGGACAGTGTTCTTTTCTTGGTATGCTTCATTTTTGCGCCTGTGAACATAGAGCTGATGTGCCTTGCCAAAAAGTTGCAGTTTTGTCTCGTCTGTCCATAGGACATTCTCCCAGAAGCTTTGTGGCTTGTCAACATGCAGTCTGGCAAATTCCAGTCTGGCTTTTTTATAATTTGTTTTCAACAGTGGTGTCCTCCTTGGCCGTCTCCCATGAAGTCCACTTTGGCTCAAACAACGACGGATGGTGCGATCTGACACTGATGTACCTTGACCTTGGAGTTCACCATGAATGTGTTTAGATGTTGTTCTGGGCTCTTTTGTTACCATTCGTATTATCCATCTCTTCCATTTTTCATCAAGTTTCCTCCTGCGGCCATGTCCAGGAAGGTTGGCTACAGTCCCGTGGATCTTAAATTTCTGAATAATATGTGCAACTGTAGTCACAGGAACATCAAGCTGCTTGGAGATGGTCTTATAGCCTTTACCTTTAACATGCTTGTCTATAATTTTCTTTCTAATCTCCTGAGACAACTCTCTCCATTGCTTCCTCTGGTCCATGTTTAGTGTGGTACACACCATGTCACCAAACAGCACAGTGACTACTTGTCACCCTTTAAATAGGCCAACTGACTGATTACAAGTTTGTAGACACCTGTGATGTTAATTAGAGGACACATCTTGGTTGAACATGTCCCTATGGCCACATTATTTTCAATCTTTTCTAGGGGTACCATCATTTTTGTCCAGGTCTGATTCATGAGTTTGTTTTTTAAAATAATTCCGTTGAATCACGTTAAAAACATGGGACAACTTACAGGGGTAAGAGAGGGCCCTCAACATGTAACAAAGTTTGAGGAATTTTCCTCAGAGCCAACACACCATCAAGGCTCCACTAAGGTCAATAAAAAAAACCTCAGTTCAGGAAGATCTATTGTCAGTTTTTTGTTTTAAAGTTTTAAATACTATGTTCTTAATGTTTTTTATGTTCTTAATGTTCTTTCAGTTTTTGAGTAGCATAAGAGAGGGCCACTATACTATTATACTAAATAAGACAATACAATGGAGAAACAGGGTTCAACCAAAATAATCTCATATAATGTAAAAGGGATCCTGAATCCAGTTAAAAGATCCAAGATTCTAGGCAAAATGAAAAAAGACAAAGCAGGAATAATATTTTTACAGGAGACCCACCTAACAGACATGGAACACACTAAACTTAATAGACAAGGGTTTAAACTGATCTCTTCATCTTCATATAAGTCAGGGAGGAGGAGGGAGGTAGCAACATTGATCTCAACCAAAATTATATTTGAAAAAAATTCAGAACACAAAGATAAAGAAGGGAGATTTAGCATGGTACTTGATCGGCTAGAGGGAGAAGATATCACCCTGCTGAATGTATATGCACCTCCAGGGGCTAACTGGAAATTTTATAAAAATGTATTTGACCTAGTGATAACTAAAGGCCAAGGTTTAGTGATATGTGGTGGAGACTTCAATCTAAGACTGAATCCCTACTGGGATGCATCAGGTAATTCTCCACATCAAAGTAACACTCAAAGTAGAAAAACTAGGATGCTACTAAATGAAATGGGAATCTGTGATGTGTGGAGGGAATTCAACCCCAGTGTAAAAGATTATACATTTTACTCAGCACCACATTCATCATATTCAAGGATTTGACTATTTTTTTATGTTTAATAGAGACGTTGGAAGAGTAAAAACATGTAAAATAGGACTGATGGATCTCTCTGACCACAGTCCGATCTATATGGACTTAAATATCCAAAAATACACAAATAATACATTTTCTTGGAGGTTAAATTCAAATGTGCTGAAAGGACCACTGAAAGATGAATTGGAATCAAATATTCTCAGATATTTGGAAGAAAATGATAATGGAGAAGTATCCCCTTTAATACTGTGGGACGCATGCAAAGCTGTAATAAGGGGAAAGATTATTGCAAAACTGGCACTCCAAAAGAAATTGAGACAAGAAAAACTAATCACATTAGAATCAGAACTTAAGAAACTAGAAAAAGAGCACAAAGACAACACTCATTCTAATGACTCGCTCAAAATTAAGGAAATAAAAAAACAAATAAACAAGATCTACACAATAGAAATCCAGAAGAAACTTACATTTCTGAAACAAAAATATTATGAAACAGGTAGCAAATCGGCAAAATTACTAGCCTATAAATTGAGGAAACAACAAACGGAGAGAGCAATCTACAAAATCAGAGACCCAGTATCAAAGGAAATAAAATTTAGACTTCAGGAAATTCTTAAAAGCTTCGAGAATTACTACAAGAACTTGTACTCCCTCAAAAAACACAAAATAGACACATCCGAAGCCTTCCTAAATACATTAAATCTTCCCCAACTTACTGAGTCACAAAATAAAAAACTATTGGCAGAAATACAACCTAAAGAATTAGAAAAAGCAATTATGAAACTTAAAGCTAACAAATCCCCAGGAGCTGATGGTTATACAGCACAGTGGTACAAAACTTTTAAACAGCAACTATCTCTTCTCCTCCTGAAAACATTTAACTATGTCCTCCACACAGGGGAAATCTCCCCGTCCTGGAGAGAAGGGGTCATTGCAGTCATACCTAAACCTGAAAAGGATAAACTAGACTGCTCCAACTACAGACCAATCAGTGTGTTAAATCAGGACTATAAACTTTTTGCCGCTATCCTTGCCAAAAGGTTAGAAAATATACTGACAGACTTAATTCATTTAGACCAAACATGTTTTATAAGACAAAGACAGACACAAGATAACATTAGACGCACAAATAAAGGCAGCGTTGTAAGAGTTTTAAGTGAAGTTTATTGAATCATACCGCCGTTACGAGCTCCGCTCCCGGCGCGCCCGGCGCGCATGCGCAGCGGCTCTCGGAGAAGGAGGACACAAAGTCTGTGTCCAGCAGCAGCAGTTTAGGAAGTGGAATTGAGAGAGCGAGTTACAGAACCTGTGCAGTATTTATACCAGGGATGGGCAGCGAGGGCCATTCCACTGCAGGTTTTCTGTTCCACACAGTCTCTTCAGCAGATGTTTGCTCTGATCAGCTTCAAGGATTGCTAATCAGTGAAAACACCTGCTGAAGAGACTGGGTGGAATAGAAAACCTGCAGTGGAATGGCCCTCCATGGCACATGATTGCCCACTTCTGATTTATACCCAACTCAGACAATACATCAAAGCGGATTCACAGCAGTTGGTACGATCAAAGGGACTGCAGAACAGGCATGAGACATTTGCATTTGAAAGACCTACATAACAATAGGCAGATGCTGTCTCTGCTCCAGCTTGCAGGACAAAGAGGTTACAAGGCACATCTACATATTGATCTGTCTCTAGGTCACAGTAAGGACAGGACGCATGAACACTATACATGAATGGCACATTACATCACAATACATGAATGGCACATTACATCACGATACATGAATGGCACATCACAATACATGCATGGCACATTACATCTCAGTAGTGCAGCGGGAAAAACCAAGAGAAGAGAGCTGACTGTCCTTAATCTATTGTGGGGGTTAACCAAACCGCCACACGCTCCCCCCCAGAGGGCACGGCAGGGGGCCGAGACCTTGATAATCCCTCTATGGGAGCGAGCTGTAGGAGAAGCTCGCTGCAGGCGGAGGGGGAGGGAGGAGGGGGGTAGTAAATGCCGGCAGGGGGACGGTGAAATCGTCCGAGCCGCGCAAAAATTGCTTGTGGGTCCGCGATGTCGAAGGGCTGTCCCGTTGAACGTGCAGAGGTCCACAAGAAGAAAAATTAGTCTCTGACTCCTCTCGTGGCCATGAAGAAAACAGGAGCGGCAAGGCTGCGTAGTGGCTGTAAGAAAAAAGGAAGCAGAGAGACTTGGCTTGTTGGCTTTAGGTGCGGGCGCAGCCCTAAAGTCCTCGGGAAAAGCTGACGGCTGAATTCCCTTATGTGCCGTGGCTGAGACCATTAATGAATCCTGTGGGCGAGCTGCGAGCGTGCTTCAGGTGTGCGGGCAGCCCTGAAGGTTCCAAGGGTGGCGATCGGCTGTTTTTCTCGGGCATGTGCAGCGGCGGAGGACGATGGCGGTCTCTGTAGCCGTAATTGCCCTGTGCGTGGTGCGCCGTCCTTGTAACTCCCCGGTGCGTGTGCCGGGGTTCCGTGCATGGGTGGGCCAGCTGGAGAGGAGAACCAGGGTGCAGAATCTTGGTGGGGATCGGCGCAGACGGCGCCGATAAAATCCAGATTGAGCTGTGGCTGCAGATTGGCCATGGTGCGTTGGAGCGGTGAGAGGAAATAGACGATCTTTTGTCCCTCAGGCTCGTGCAGATGCGTTGGAGCGGTGGGAGGGAATAGACGATCTTTGCCACCGCTCGGCCGTGGTGCGTTCAGGTCCACGCGTTGCGTTCTCCGCCGGCCATGGAGGTCACCATCGTGGAGAGGGAACGAGGTGCCTGGGCTCTCGTGTGGAGGAGCTGCGAGCGCAGCCGGTCCAGCGTGGATGAGCAGATCTCAGACGTGCAGATCTCATCATGAAGAACGAGTCACCAGTGCAGCTGTCCAGATCAGAAGGTTGCTTTGCACAAAATGTGTGCATGTTCGGGGTTGCCAGTGAAGCATTCACTGGCAGCGTGTTCTGTTCTGCCTTCAGGTCATGGTGCGTTGGAGCGGCGAGAGGGAGGAGACGTCTTGTGTCCCTCGGCCGGTTCAGCGTGGATGTCCAGACCAGAAGGTTGCGTCGCACAAAGCGTGTGCGTCTTCGGGGTCACCAGTGCAGCGGATGATAAAATAAAGGCAGCGTTGTAAGAGTTTTAAGTGAAGTTTATTGAATCATACCGCCGTCACGAGCTCCGCTCCCGGCGCGCATGCACGGCGCCGGGAGCGAGCCCAGCGGCTCTCGGAGAAGGAGGACACAAAGTCTGTGTCCAGCAGCAGCAGTTGAGGAAGTGGAATTGAGAGAACGAGTTACAGAACCTGTGCAGTATTTATACCCAACTCAGACAATATATCAAAGCGGATTCACAGCAGTTGGTATGATCAAAGGGACTGCAGAACAGGCATGAGACATTTGCATTTGAAAGACCTACATAACAATAGGCAGATGCTGTCTCTGCTCCAGCTTGCAGGACAAAGAGGTTACAAGGCACATCTACATATTGATCTGTCTCTAGGTCACAGTAAGGACAGGACGCATGAACACTATACCTGAATGGCACATTACATCACAATACATGAACGGCACATTACATCACGATACATGAATGGCACATTACATCACAATACATGCATGGCACATTACATCTCAGTAGTGCAGCGGGAAAAACCAAGAGAAGAGAGCTGACTGTCCTTAATCTATTGTGGGGGTTAACCGAACCGCCGCACTGACAGACTTAATTCATTTAGACCAAACAGGTTTTATAAGACAAAGACAGACACAAGATAACATTAGGCGCACTTTACACATAATTCATCATATAAAAAAATATAATTTAAATGCAGCCATATTGGGATTAGATGCTGAAAAAGCATTTGATTCGGTTGACTGGTCTTTCCTATATAGAATCTTGTCCAGTTTCAATTTTCATAACAACTTCATTAGAACTATCCAGGCATTATATAAAAAACCAACAGCTAAAATAAGGATTAACAGTAAATTATCATCATCTTTTGAACTGGAGAGAGGATGTCATCAGGGCTGCCCCTTGTCTCCACTGCTCTTTGCAATCTTCATAGAACCTCTGAGCCAATGGATAAGACAGAATCATAAAATTCAAGGTATTACACTTGGTCAGAAGGAACATAAAATAGCACTCTTTGCTGATGACATTTTAATATACCTGGGGCAGCCAGACACCTCTTTTCCAGAACTAATCTCAGTTTTTTCAGAGTATGGAGAGTTATCGGGGTAAGAATTGAACATGCATAAAACCCAAATTTTAACATTCAACTATAACCCAAATCAATATTTACTAAGCAAATTCAAAACTAACTGGGAGATGGAATCTATGAAATATCTGGGGGTCAATATCCCAAAACAACTCAACAAAATTATAACACTAAACTATGATCCACTGATGGCAAAAATAAAATCTGATCTAGCAAGATGGAATATGATACCATTCTTGGGTACTGCACAAAGAAATGAAGCAGTCAAAATGAATATACTTCCACGTCTTCTATACCTTTTCCAAACAATACCGGTAGAACCTCCCAAAAAAACATGGCAAGAACTGGACAGAAGGATCTCAAGATTCATATGGCAGGGTAAGAGACCAAGAATCAGGTATAGAACCCTACAGCTAAACAAAGACAAAGGTGGGCTCGTGCTGCCAAATATCAGGGACTATTTTAAAGCCGCGCAAATTAAAACTTTAGTAGAGATATGTAACTCATTCTACACTGCACAATGGAAGGAGATAGAATGCCAAATAACAAGTGACATTCCCCTACAGGCGATAATAGGGAATAATGCCTTACCTAAACATTTGAATAACACTAACCCGTGGATAGAGACCCCGCTAAAAATTTGGTTTAAGATAGTCAGAGACAATCAAACCAAAGAACCCTATCGATTATTGAAATGGGTTTCCTATGATCGGGATTTTTCTCGTAATAAAACAGACACTAGATTTAAAAAGTGGAAAGAGAACGGACTGATAAAATATTACGACTTTTTTAAAGGGCAAACTTTAAAAAGTTTTGATGATTTGAAAAAACAAGGTCTAATAAATCAAGACCTTTACAGGTTCTTTCAGCTTAGACACCACATAAACAAAATACTGAAAAAGGAGGATTTGGAAAGGGCCCAGTCAGGTGTTCTGAAGGTCTTCTTAATGGCATACACATAAAGGGATCCCAGGGATCATATACATCTCTAAAATATACCATAGTCTTCAAGATTTAAAAGGAGACAACACATCATATATAAAAGAGAGATGGGAAAAAGAGGGGAATTTCACTTTACAACTGGAAATATGGGAAAAGCTAAACAAACAACAGTGGAAAAGTACCTCATCCCTGCTGTGGAGAGAATTTGGATGGAAAAATTTGGTAAGATTTTTCAGAACACCTGCACAAAACAAATTTACTCGTAAAGGGTTGAATTGCTGGCGCTTGTGTGGTGAAAAGACTGCAAATCATTTTCATGTGTTTTGGTCATGCCCAGTTATCCAACAATATTGGACCAATGTACAGACAATATTGGGGAAAATATTCAAAGTAACAGTTCCCTTTTCTTTTGTAACTTTGTATTTGGGTTTACTACCGGAATCACTGGAAAGACGAGGAGAAAAATACTTATTCAAAGTTTTAATATTGGCAAGTAAAAAAGCACTAACAAAAAAATGGATGTTGACTGTCCTACACCTGAAGATTGGATTAACGTGATTCAGGACATATATTTGATGGAAAAGTTGACATTTGCACTGAGACAGGACATGGATGGGTTCTTGAACTTTTGGCAACCCTGGAACGCATATGTGTCTTCCATCAGATCTAATCTTTGACAAACACCATTTCAATAATGGCTCCTCTCTTTGTTCCAATGCTACTCAGATGTTCTTTTATTTTTCTTCTCTTTTGTTTTTTGTTTTTGTTTTTTTTATTTTTCTTGTCTTTCAATTAAAAAAGGGTGTTGTAATAAATTTTTTTTCAATCTTGTCAAAAAACAAAAAAAAGGGAATATGTGATGAAAATGTAAACAATGCAATGCTTTAACGACATGTATACCCTTTACAAAAACTTAAATAAAAAAAAAATTCTGTTGAACCACAATTCAAAAGCATTGTCTGATTTTCATTGGTTAATTTTCATAGAATTTTTATTTCAAATCAAATCAAATCAAACTTTATTGTCATATTGCTGTACATACAACTGTAGTGCAGGCAAGATGAAATTGCGTTTCTCTCGGCATCCATATAAGAAGCAGCATGATTAAGACACACTCCCACATAGCTCCCACTCCCCCATCCATTCACACATCCCTGAGACATACTTGGGGAAAAAGAATAACTAACTATAATATACAAAATGTCCGTAGGTGCAGTAGTGTGTATGTGAGATTCCGGGTCAGCTGTTCAGCATCCTGACAGCTTGTGGGAGGAAGCTGTTGATCAGTCTGGTGGTTCTGCCTCTGATGCTCTGGAATCGTTTACCAGATGGAAGAAATTCAAAGTGTTTATGCAGAGGGTGAGAACGGTCCTTGACAATGTTCAGTGCCCTGCTCCTACAACGGTTCTGAAAAAGTTCTTGGACAGAGGGGAGGGAGACTCCAATTACCCTCTCCGCCCCCTTGACTATCCTCTGCAGGGCTTTTTTGTCTGACATACTGCAGCTGGAGTACCATGTAGCAATGCAGTACGTCAGAACACTCTCCACCACACCTCTGTAGAAGGTCCTGAGGATGCAGATGGGGAGAGAGGCCTGTTTGAGTTTCCTCAAGAAGTGTAGTCTCTGCTGAGCTCGCTTCCTGATCTCCAAGGAATTCTTGCTCCAGGTCAGGTCCTGCGAGATCTGCACTCCGAGGAACTTGATGTTCTCTACTCTCTCCACTAAACGGCCGCAGATGCTGAGGGGGACGAGCTCAGGCTGTGACCGCCGGAAGTCGATAATCATCTCCTTTGTTTTGTCCACGTTGAGCACCAGATTGTTCTCCCTGCACCAGCCCTCCAGGTCTCTCACTTCTTCCCTGTACATTGATTCCTCATCCCTCTGAATAAGTCCCACCACCGTGGTGTCATCTGCAAACTTAATAATCTGGTTCCCCTCGTGTTTGGATACACAGTCATGTGTTAGAAGTGTAAACAACAGTGGACTGAGTACACAGCCTTGAGGGGTTCCGGTACTCAGCGTGACAGAGTTGGAGATGTTGTTTCCAACCCAGACAGACTGAGGTCTCTCAGTCAGGAAATCCAGGATCCAGAGACATGTGGCGGTGTTCAGACCGAGAAGGAGTAATTTCTCTATCAGTCTCTGGGGAATAATGGTGTTGAATGCTGAACTGAAATCAATGTACAGGAGTCTGGCGTAGGTGTCTTTCTGGTCCAGGTGGGTGATGACAGAGTGTAGGGTGGTGACTATAGCATCCTCCGTGGAGCGGTTTGAACGATATGCAAACTGGAGCGGGTCGTGTGATGCAGGGAGGCAGGCTGTGATGTGTGGTTTGACAAGCCGTTCAAAACACTTCATCACAATTGGTGTAAGTGCAACAGGACGATAGTCATTCAAACATGACACCACTGGTTTCTTTGCCACCGGTACAATGATAGAGGTCTTGAAGCATCTGGGAACGATGGCCTGACTCAGGGAGATGTTATAAATGTCAGATTCAAGTTATTTCTGTGACCACTGTGGGTTTTTCTTTCATTAACAGAGGGGTACCAACAACTTTGTCCACGTGTGTATATAGACACAGGTAAGCAACATAACACAGAACAGTGATGGGCAGGAGAAGAAGTAACAAGCAGGGGCAAACAGCCCCAGATGGGAGGGCATATTTTGTGTGATTTTTATGTTTTGCTGCATACAAAAGCCGTCACATGTGATTGCCACTTAGTGCTGTGTTGCTATACCAACTGTCCTGTAACTGGCAAGAATTCTGTTCCAATCCATCCCCCTTGGTATCACCATAGAATTTGGATGAATGGTGTAACATTTCTGCTGCCCCCGACGCGACGCTGCTGAGCTCACCCTGCATGGGAGTGAGTGCTTGATGTAGTGCACAGTGAGTCTTCGGTTCTGACATCTGATAGGCTGCCATAATCATGTGACACGGCAGACCAGCTCTAAAATATGCTTGGGCTGGTTTTTCTCCAGTTTCCATCCATCCATCCATCTTCTACCGCTTTTCCGGAGGTCCGGGTAGCGGAGGCAGCAGTTCAAGCAGAGAAGCCCAGACTTCCCTCTCCCCAGCCACCTGCTCCAGCTCTTCAGAGGGGATACCAAGGCGTTCCCAGACCAGCTGGGAGACATAGTCTCTCCACCGAGTCCTGGGTCTGCCCCGGGGTCTCCTCCCAGTGGGACGTGCCTGAAACACCTCAAGTGGGAGGCGTCCAGGAGGCATCCTAATCAGATGCCCATACCACCTCAACTTTTTCACACATAAATTTAATGCCTGAAACTCTCAGAAGTGAAAACAAATTGCACATTTTCTATTAACATAGCAGTATTGTGATATTTTAAAAAGTACTGACTCCAAAATATCGACCGGCTTGTATCGAAGTATCGATACTTGAGTATTGATATGCCCATCCCAATTTCACATTTCCTGGTTCTCGTCTCTGCTCTGTTCTGCTTGTTCATGGCAGCACAATTTCCAAAGCGAGTCAGTTAAACAACGGTCTGTGGCACACATACATGCACATATGTATATGACTGTATGATTCATACGTATACCACCTTAGGCTTCACATCTGAGACGGAACAAAGGACTGAGCCGTTCTGGAGATAACACGAGGGTGTGAAAGTTTAGTCTTTGGCATGCAAAGAGATAGCCTTGGGGGATTTCTCCCAGCGGCCAGAGATTGGGAGGTGGAGTGAGTTAAGATCGGGGGGAAGTTACATTGTGACTGGGATTAAGTACCATGTGACTGTATGTTTGATGTCCTGGGTATAAAAGGGACAGATGTGGGGAGATTCACTCTCTTTTCTGTGTTTGGAAGATGTTGGAGAATGTGAATAAAACCGACTTGAGAAATAAACTCAGCCTTGTCCTTCACCATTCTCCACACTGGTGACCCTTAGACGTATTATGAGCTGAAGCAATTGTCCCGAGCCAGACTCGTCAGGAGCCAGCCAAATGGATGCAGCCACAGTTCAGCTACCGGACTTCTGGCAGAACAATCCACGCTCCTGGTTTAGCGCGGTTGATGCGCAGTTCAACCTCCGGAGGATTTCGGTAGACGCCACAAAGTTCCACCATGTGGTTGCAAAGCTGGACAACCACACAGCCCAGCGAGTGGAGAGCCTGATCAACCACCCGCCGGACAGCAACAAGTACAGCACATTGAAGGCTGCACTCATCCGTTACTTCACCCCCTCGGTGGAGGAGCGAGCAGAAGGGCTCCTGGCGCTGACTGAATTTGAGAGCGACAGACCTGCAGACCTGATGGGGAAGATGTTGAGGCTGAGAGACTCCGAAGATGATAACTTCATCTTCACCCACCTTTTCCTCAGGACCCTACCGTCAGCGGTGAGAGTGACCCTGGCCAGTTCACCACTGTTGGCCCGGCGAGACTACCACGAGCTGGGCCAGGAGGCGCAACGACTCGTCAACGCCAATAAACAGTGCGCGGCTACGGCTGCCGCAGCGGAGCTAGGCACAACGTCCGGAGATGGCAGGGGGCCAGAGGCTGCAGCACCAGACTCACCGACGACGGCGGTGGCAGGGGCCAGGAAACACGGAGCAGACGACGTCCTTTGCTTCTACCATCGCTGTTTTGCAGAGAGGGCACGCAAGTGCATTCCATCGTGCCATTTCAAGCGCTCGGGAAAACACCAAGACCGGGGGTCGGTAGCAGCTGCGGCCCTCAGAGAGGAGAATAAGCTGCTCTACCTGAAGGATGCACGCTCGGGGAGGCATTTCCTCGTGGACACAGGCTCCCAGCTGAGTTTCATCACACCTTCCTACACTGATTGGCTGGCGCCTTCCAGTGGCCCCAGGGTGTCAGCAGCGAACGGCTCGGCGATTAAGACTTTCGGTGAGAGGACTCTGCTTCTGTCCTTACACGGCCGTGCATTCGAGTGGACTTTCGTCATAGCGGCAGTCAATTTCAACACGTTAGGGGCTGATTTTTTGTGCTCACATGGTTTGTTAGTTGATCTTGCTAACAGACGCCTGGTCAATGCACTCTCTTTTTATTCTATTCCCTGTACAGCTCGAGTGGCCCTGCCAACAGCACAAGCCAACGTCACAGCTGCAGGTGGTAAGTTCCACACACTCCTCACTCAGTTCCCAGCACTCACGGTTCCAACATTTTCGCCGACCGTGGCTAAACACGGGGTGAAACATTTTATTACTACCACCGGCCCACCCGTTTTTGCAAAAGCTCGGCGCTTGGATTCAGCTAAACTGACCATAGCGCGCGAGGAGTTTGCCAACCTGGAGAAGTTGGGCATCATCAGGCGTTCGAAGAGCCCATGGGCTTCACCGCTTCACATGGTCCCAAAAGCTGATGGCTCGTGGCGACCTTGCGGTGATTTTCGCAGATTGAACAACACTACAGCGCACGACCGCTACCCGATCCTGCACATCCAAGATTTTTCAGTTCATTTGGCGGGGGCGCGCATTTTTTCTAAAATAGACTTGGTACGCGGTTACCACCAAGTCCCAGTGCGCGCTGAGGACATACCCAAAACAGCGGTAATAACTCCTTTCGGGCTTTTTGAGTTTTTGCGCATGCCGTTTGGGCTTAAAGGCGCGGCGCAGACATTCCAACGCATGATGGACGCGGTTCTGCGCGACCTCCCCTTCGTGTTCGTCTACCTGGACAACATATTGGTAGCCAGCGCGTCCGAAGACGAACACGAAAACCACCTCACAGCAGTTTTCCGGAGGTTGGCAGAGCACAGGTTAATAATCAACCCAGCGAAGTGTCAGTTCGGGGTGGCGCAGATTGATTTTTTGGGGCATCGCGTCTCTCCAGAAGGAGCGGTTCCTCTGCCCGACAAAGTGCGTGCAATAACAAATTTTCCCCAGCCTCAAATGGTCAAAGCGTTACAGGAGTTTTTGGGAATGGTGAATTTTTATAACCGTTTCCTCCCCCACACAGTGCAGCTCATGCAACCATTGTATGCTGCACTAAAAAAAACAAAAACCCACAAACAAAATCGAATGGTCTCTGGAGCGAAAGCGCACATTCGCGGAAGTCAAAACAGCCCTGGCAAACGCTGCGTTGTTGGCACATCCAGACCCAATGGCCCGCATAGTGCTCACCACTGACGCGTCAGATGTGGCCATAGGAGCAGTCATGGAACAGTATGTAGCAGGAGCTTGGCAACCGCTCGCCTTTTTCAGCAGGACCTTGCGCGATAGTGAACGAAAATACAGTGCATTCGACAGGGAGTTGTTAGCTTTCCACTTGGCCATTCGCCACTTCCAGTTTTGGCTGGAGGGACGCAGTTTCACCGCGTTCGTTGATCACAAGCCGCTGACTTTCGCGATGGCCAAGATTTCAGAATCGTGGTCGGGCTGGCAGCAGAGACAGCTGGCCGCGATCTCGGAGTTTACTACCGATATCCAGCATGTAGCAGGTAAACTTAATGTAGTGGCAGACTGCCTCTCGCGCGTCGTGGCAGCTCCAGCCCGCGCAGGGGTAGATTTTGCAGCCATGGCCGCGGATCAGGTTAGCGACACGGAAGTGCGCGCGGCCCCAGGCCGCGTAGGGATAGATTATGCAGCCATGGCCGCGGATCAGGTTAGCGACGCGGACGTGCGCGCGCTCCAGTCTGGACCAACAGGGTTAAGGCTGGAGAACAGGGTGCTGCAAGACGGTATGCCCCCCCCTAATCTGCGATGTCTCCACTGGGCGACCGTGTCCTGTGGTACCGGCCGCGTGGCGCCGCCGCGTTTTTGACTCGATTCATTCCCTGGCGCACCCGGGAGTGCGCGTGTCGGTCAAAATGGTGGGAGAGAAATTTGTATGGCCAAGCCTGCACAAGCAAGTTAGAGAGTGGGCAGCAGCCTGCACGGCCTGCCAACGAGCCAAGGTGCACAGGCACACAAGAGCTCCTTTGGAGCCGTTTCACATCCCGGCTAAGAGGTTTGATCATGTTCATGTGGACCTCGTAGGCCCCCTCCCGCCGTCACAGGGGTGCACACACCTTCTGACAATGGTTGACCGCACCACGCGCTGGCCGGAAGTGGTCCCACTGTCATCAACCACAGCTGAGGAGGTGGCGCGCGTTTTTAACAGCATGGATTGCACATTTTGGAGTTCCGTCGGACATTACGTCTGACAGAGGCCCACAATTTGTTTCCGAACTTTGGTCAGCAATGGCCCACAGCCTGGGGGTGACGATTCACCGCACAACCGTGTATAATCCGCAGGCTAACGGGTTATGCGAACGTTTCCACAGGTCATTGAAGGCAGCTCTCAGGGCGTCGCTTATGGATACAAATTGGGTGGACAGGCTACCATGGGTTTTATTGGGGTTGCGTTCTGCACCTAAAGAGGATTTAGAAGCCTCCCCAGCTGAGCTAGTTTTCGCACAGCCACTTCGGCTGCCTGGGGAATTTCTCCCAGATAATCCGGCGCCAGAGTGCTCCCCAGCTCAGCGGTTACAGAGTAGCACGGGCCGAGCACGCTACCTGGCCCCGTTCACCACAGTTTTCCGTGTGTTTTTGTGCCTAAGGCTTTAAAAAATGCGGAGTTTGTTTTTGTCAGACATGATGCCCATCGCCCACCTTTACGCCCACCTTATGATGGACCATATAGAGTGCTGGAAACAGGGGATAAGCATTTTTTGCTAGATTTGGGGGGCAGAAAAGAAATGATTGGCATAAACAGGCTCAAACCCGCTTTTGTGGTAGCTGACGAAACTGTACAGTTGGCTAAGGCTCCTCGGTGCGGCAGACCCCCTAGAGAGCATTCCCCAGAACACCCACAGAGATTGACTAACAGTCCTAATCCTCAGGCAGCAGCTCCACAGCAGGAAGACGCCGCGGGGGTGGTAAAGCCCGCTTACAGCAGATATGGGAGGCGACTGAGGCCCAAGCGACATTTGGACAGATGTGTAGTAATTTTACCATGACTTGCAAACTGTTATTACGTTTGTTCCATCTTAGACGTTTGGGGGGGGGTCATGTGGCACACATATATGCACATATGTATATGATTGTATGATTCATACGTATACCACCTTAGGCTTCACATCTGAGACGGAACAAAGGACTGAGCCGTTCTGGAGATAACACGAGGGTGTGAAAGTTTAGTCTTTGGCATGCAAAGAGATAGCCTTGGGGGATTTCTCCCAGCGGCCAGAGATTGGGAGGTGGAGTGAGTTAAGATCGGGGGGAGTTACATTGTGACTGGGATTAAGTACTATGTGACTGTATGTTTGATGTCCTGGGTATAAAAGGGACAGATGTGGGGAGATTCACTCTCTTTTCTGTGTTTGGAAGATGTTGGAGAATGTGAATAAAACCAACTTGAGAAATAAACTCAGCCTCGTCCTTCACCATTCTCCACAGGTCCAAATTCAAAAGAATATTTAGTAAGTGAGAACATACAGAACATTTTGTGACTTGTCCTAACCCCAGTAATTACACAGATTGTCAAATAACGGCAGCGGCGATGGTCACGTGCACCATTCTTGATATATGAAAAGATTTGAACATTTATTATCTCCAGCTCCATCACAATCTGCTCTTGTCCATTGCTATTTAATAAATAAAAACACGACAAACACAAATCACTCTACACATTGGCTGACACCCATTTTGGCAACAAAATGACGCATTCCGCCCAACACACAAGAAAAAACTGCCGATCACTGTGTTGGTGACGTAATGCATCGCTGTGATGTGGGTGCATAAATCCAGCTTAAATGAACACTACCTGTTTTCAACAGGAAAAAGAAGCAAAAGAAAACTCATGAGGAAAAAAGTCATCTTAAGGAGAAAAATGTCTCAATTTTACATGAACAATTCTAATCAGTAGAAAGTCAGAATTTTACTAGAAAGTAAGCTGTAAATTAAGAGAAAAATTTGGACCCCCTGGCAGACTAGTTTTTGCCCATGGGCCATACATTTGACACCCCTGGACCAACCCATTAAAAATACATATTTCAACACTTTACTTCCATGAAATAGCTGCATATCACAACAGCATGTAAATGAATAAGATAAAACAGAAATCATAGATAAATGAAAGTTCACCTCTTTACAGCAACATATCAAAGTGCAGTGACTTTTTCTCACTGTCCTATGAAAACTTACATTTGCGCAACTGTGGACAATAAACGGATCTTCTTGTTCCAAAAATAATATTTAACCACTGAGGTAGCTACTCACCAGTGACTCACTGTGAGTAGTGGTGTTGTCTCACTGTCTGACTGCGGTAAAGGTAAAAGTAAAAATCATAAATTATATATATTCCACCTCTAAAAATAGTCTATGACCATGTTGAGATAATTTTCACAATAAATAAGAATAACTTATCTGAACTACACGAAAAGAAGCGTCATTTCTGTTCGAACTACATGACCCATGATGCAGCGCAACTCTGTGACGTTTCTGCGCCGCGTTTGCGTCGCGCAGGGAGAATGGCTCCTCAGCGCATGCGCCGCGTGTATGTTGTTGTTTGTGGCGGTAAGATGGCGGCGCTTGGAGACACCTCAGCTCCGGGAGTGAACGGGTTAATACAGCAATTCACAGCAATAACAGGTAAAAAATAACATCTGATTTAGCATCTTATTTATTAAGCTGATTTGGGTTTTCGTCCTGAAATGGCTCGGTGTCCTTAATAGTCCACATAATCTGTATGTAGATGAGAAACGGCCGTTGAGTAATGGTCCTGTTCTTGCGCTGCCACTGCTGTGCAGAGCAGAAAGCTCCTACAGTTATCAGCTAAACTCAGGAGAAAGACAGCAAACGGGCACTGTGCGGTCATCACCTGTGAATATTAAAATCGGCTGTCACGTAAAGATAATCGCTTTGGTGTTTAGTGCTGAACGCAAAGTCTGGTCATGTCAGGGCGGATTTCACGTTCTTCTTGTAGGGCTTGTTGTTCGGTAGTGTGGAATGGAGGTCGGCTGCTAAACGTCTCTCTGCCTCACCATCAACCAGGCTTCGCGGTTTTACTGCCATCACCGCCGTACTGTGGCGTTACCGGCTGTTGAATGGACAGACTTTCTGTCTCGCACAGTCTGCACGTAGCTCGACTGTAGTTTGTGGGCGCTTTGATTCTGTTGTCAGTGTTTTGTTTTTTTTATTTAACTGGAAAACGCAGAGGGACAGGGAGACTCGTAACGGGCTGCTACACTTGAAAAGTGAAACGGACATGCGCAGTACTGACAGCGCGATCCTTGGCACTACAGGAAACCACACACGCTAAAGGCAACGCTACTACGTAGTTTGTGCTCCCAGCTTCAAAATGCTCGAAAAAATCATGAAAACGTCAGTGTCTGTCAGTGTTAAAGAAAGTGGAAAAGACGCTGAATCCCCACGCTATAAAGAGTTTGCACGGGCTTTAAAATTGTCAGTTTCTGCAACCCAGCAAGCTTTTATTTTTTAATAATGGGCTGCTCTTTCTCACTTGTTTCTCAAACGTAACTGAACCCTCTACATGCATAGCCAACAGATTTCAAATAAAAACAGGTAGGCCATCTTTTACTCCGCATATTACGCTTCGCAATATAGCCAAGAAGGGTGGGGGAAATAATTGTTTTTAAGATGCATAATTGCTGTGCATTTTGTATTCTGAATCGATACTTACATGTCAAAGAATGTGTTTTTAAATATGCAGTATTCAGCAGCAACCGATGTTCTGCCTGTGCCAGAGGTCAGGAGGAAGTAACCAGGTGCTGTAGTGGCGTTAAATGTAACATTCCTGTCACATCTGTCACTCCTCGCCGCCCTTGCTTTTATGAATAAAAGATATTGGAAGTAATTTTATTATTACAAATACTTAGCTTTGGAAGTAGTCACACAGAGAAAAAAAGTAAATTTTGAAAGAAAACATAATTCATCGATAATCAGTTTGTCATCGCATTGCAGTCTTCTGAATCATAATCAGATTTTGAGGTGCCGGGATATTCTCACCCGAAATGGGAGGAGGGTACACAGGGGGTTGTATAATTTAGAAGCAATCTTGCCAATTTCTCCTACAGACGGCTCTGTATTAAAATGTTTTGTGTGCTTTATATTTTGGTGCAAGTTTTTTAATTATTAAATGTCAGTCCGTTTTTCCTCTTCAGCTCATTTCCGTCGAGACCAAGAGATGGACATTTGTGCTTATCTCACACTGTTTGTGTTGTTGCCATTTTTGGCATTTTTACACTTACACAAACCTTGGGATGCTTTACTACCAACTCTTATTTGTTTATGAAAATGCCTTGGATTGTGTTAAATTATTATTAACAGTGAAAGTTTTCTTTTATTTCCTCAAAATGCATGTGTCACAACCTCTACGAAATATTAATGAACCCCTCCCAAATGAAAGCTTGATCTGTAGTACATCTTTGTCTGACCCTTGTGTAGGAGCCACAGAGAGTGTAGGAAAACACATGCTGGAAGCATGCAACAACAACCTGGAGATGGCGGTGACCATGTTTCTGGATGGAGGTGGGATCGCAGAGGAGCCCAGCACCAGCTCCAGTTCAGTAGCGTCAAGCAGCAGAGCTCCCCCCACAGAGTAAGCTCTTCTTCATTATTCTGTCATGTTTTTAGACAAACTTTTTTTTAATTAAGTCACTGTTGACAGTTTTGTCTGTTTTTTTAGGGGTGTCATGAGCTTGATTTTTAGTTAGATATCAAATAGAATTATGTCACAGTCTCACCTTACAAACTTCATACGGCCAAAACAAATATCACAGTATTTCTGGGAATTTTCAAGATAACAATATTTTCGACCATATCGCAAAATAGCGCTCTTTTCTGTTTGTTTAAAGAACAGTTCCACAGGCCAGCTTGACGTATTTGCCTTCAACATTTTCAGTAAATACAAAAAAAACCTCTCTTATTTGTTCAGTTCATAAGCAGTAGATCACATTGCATTTCAGATTCTTTCAGTCTTAATATTGCACCAAAACAATATGCGCCTTCAAAGGGCGCACCTTTAGATGTCGTGGTTTATATGTTGAACTATTTTACCAGTTACTGTTGCTGATACCTCCCCTTGGATTTTTTTTTGGCTCTTTTTGTAACGAGTGATGTTCTTTGGGTGGCTGAATAAATTCAACCTGAAGTGGCCAAAATAAAAATAGAACTTGATACACCAGAAACTTTGCACCAGAGTGCTGTGAGTAATTGACTTGCAGAGAAATTTGCAGCTGCCTTTTCCACACTGTCACACCACATTTTTGCATCACAGGAGTGTAAAACGGCTTTAAAACCAAAATGTTTCCATACAAGTTGATCTTTTAGGTTGAGCAGCTTCCGTCTTTTTTTTTTTTTTTGGTATACTTTTTAAATCCCAGAGGGAAATTGAAGGGCATCCACCTGGATTGATGAGGCAGCCAAGGTGTGGCACCAATCCCTTCACCATTCACACACACATTCACACCTAGGGCCACTTTAGAGTCTCCAATTATCCTAACTTGCATGTTTTTGGCCTGTGGGAGGAAACCGGAGTACCAAAGATAAACCCACCCAGACACAGGGAGAACATGCAAACTCCACACAGCAGGGCCACTCATGGTCATGGGGTGGAATCGAACCCACGGTTGTCAGGGGTGGAATCGATCCTGTGACCTTCTTACTGTGCTGCCACGATGCTAACCACTGCGGAACCGAGCTTCCCCAGTCTTCCCACATCATGTTTGTTTTGCTGTGTAGCATGTAACACCGGCAGTGTAACAATGTGACACCATTACTCAGCCAAATCAGAATACCGCGCTATTCATTTTACCCTAAGATCAAAATTTACCCCATAATTGTCATGAAGTATGAAATGGCACACCCCTACTTCAAACTCAAAAGACTGAATCGACAATGTAGTCATGCCACCAATGTCACTTCTTTCAGGTGTGCCATGAGGGGAAAAAACATACAGCGAGGAAAATAAGTATTGAACACATTTTTCTCATTAAACATATTTCTGATGGAGCCATTGACCTGAGATTTTCATCAGATATCAGTAATAACCCAAGTAATCCATACATACAAAGAAATCAAGGCAGCTGTGTTCACAAAACAAATAATATTTAATAAAGTGGAATGACACAGGGAATAAGTATTGAACACTCTTGGTGAAATTCCTTTAATATTTAGTTGAAAAGCTTTTGTTGGTAATAACAGCTTACAGACTCCTCCTGTTTGAAGAAACTAGGCACAGACATTGCTCAGGAGTGATTTTAGCCCATTCTTCCACACAAACTGACTTCAAATCTTGAAGGTTCTGTGGGTGTCTTCTATGAACTCTGATCTTCACTTCGATCCATAGATTTTCAATTGGATTCAGGTCAAGCGACTGATTGGGCCATTCTAGCAGTTTTATTTTCCTTCTCTGCAGCCAGTTGAGAGTTTCTTTGGCTGTGTGTTTGGGATCATTGTCTTTCTGAAATGTCCAAAAAATGAGACATCCTCGATAAGAACACACACATTCTTGTGTGTATTATCGACACACAAGAATGTGTGTGTCTCGATAAGACATGTGTGTGTCTCAATAAGACATCCTCTTATCGAGGATGTCTCATTTTTTTGTATGTTTGTCACACTTAAATGTTTCAGATCATCAAACAAATTTAAATATTAGACAAAGATAACGCAAGTAAACATAAAGTGCAGTTTTTAAATGAAAGTGTTTATTATTAAGGGTAAAAAAATATCCAAACCTACATGGCCCTGTGTGAAAAAGTGATTGCCCCCTAAACCTAAAAACTGGTTGGGCCACCCTTAGCAGCAACAACTGCAGTCAAGCATTTGCAATAAGTGGCATTGAGTCTTTTACAGCGCTGTGAAGGAATTTTGGCCCACTCATCTTTGCAGAATTGTTGTAATTCAGCCACATTGGAGGGTTTTCGAGCATGAACCGCCTTTTTAAGGTCATGCCACAGCATCTCAATCAGATTCAGGTCAGGACTTTGACTAGGCCACGCCAGAGTCTTCATTTTGTTTTTCTTAAGCCATTCAGAGGTGGACTTGCTGGTGTGTTTTGGATCATTGCCCTGTTGCAGAACCCAAGTGCACTTCAGCTTGAGGTCACAAACACATGGCTGGACATTCTCCTTCAGGATTTTTTGGTAGACTGCAGAATTCATGGTTCCATTTCCACAGCAAGTCTTTCAGGTCCTGAAGCAGCAAAACAGTCCCAGACCATCACACTACCACCACCATATTTTACTGTTGGTATGATGATGGGACACTCACCTTCCAAAAAGTTCAACTTTTGTCTTGTCAGTCCACAGAGTATTTTCCCAAAAGTCTTGGGGATCATCAAGATGTCTTCTGGCAAAACTGAGACGAGCCTTTATGTTCTTTTTGCTCAGCAGTGGTTTTCGTCTTGCAACTCTGCCATGCAGGCCATTTTTGTCCAGTCTCTTTCTTATGGTGGAGTGATGAACACTGACCTTAACTGAGGCAAGTGAGGCCTGCAGTTCTTTGGATGTTGTTGTGGGGTCTTTTGTGACCTCTTGGATGAGTGGTCGCTGCATTCTTGGGGTAATTTTGGTCGGCCAGCCACTCCTGGGAAGGTTCATCACTGTTCCCCAATCTGACCAGTGATGACATGTTTAGCCGCTCGTTATCCTTGAACCGCTGGCTGTCTGTGTGGTGTCCTGCAAATGACGTGGGCTACATAGATAATTGGAGCTCTTTTTGGGGAAAACCTGGTCTTATGAGACGAGACAGCATTCATCCCACTTTGGATGGTGCTTCTCATTTATCTAACAATCTGGCATCTTTTTTATCCAAATTTCCAAAACCCTGACTACTCAGAGTTGGGACCAGGAAGCAGAGTCGCAGTCTTACATGCCTCTCTGCAGCTCCTCTTCATCCGCTACCCCTCAGCTTAGCCCCTGTCTTCCCCATCAGAGAATCACTGTCTGCTCCCTCCAAAGTAAATAAAAATATAATATATAAGCATCCCAAAGTGATTAAGCAAAATATTGGTAAAACTCAAATTAAACATGAAGCCTCTAAATTGAATGATTTGGCCTCTGTTCCTCCTCATGATTTAAAAATTAAATGTGGTTTATTAAATATTAGGTCTCTAACTCCCAAGTCTCTGTTAGTCCATGATCTGTTAATTGATCATCAGATTGATTTAATTTCCCTTACAGAGACTTGGTTAGGGCAAGAGGATTATGTTGGTTTAAATGAATCAACTCCCTCTGGTTATTTAAACTGTCAAAATCCCAGAAGTTCTGGTCGTGGAGGAGGAGTAGCAACAATTTACCATTCCAAATTACTAGTTAATGTAAAGCAAAAAACATGTTATAATTCCTTTGAGGGCCTGGTCCTCAGTATTGGGCACTTTAGCAATTTTAGGTTAAACCCAGTTTTATTTGCCATAGTTTATCGTCCCCCATCAACCTACTCAGAATTTTTATCCGAATTTGCTGATTTCTTAGCTGATTTAGTGCTGAAATCTGATAGAATAATTATAGTAGGGGACTTTAATATACATGTGGATGTAGATAGTGACTGCCTTAATGTGGCATTTAATTCAATATTAGACTCGATTGGGTTTTCTCAGACAGTAGGAAATTCTACTCATTACCTCCACCATACATTGGATCTTGTTCTGACATATGGCATTGAAATAGAAAATCTTGTAGTGTCTCCTCATAACCCTGTACTGTCAGACCATTGTCTGTTAACCTTTGATTTTACTATTTCTGACTGTTTGGCTCCTAAAGAAAAATATTATTACAGTAGATGCCTCTCAGATGATGCTGTTACCAAATTTATGCAGATTGTTTCCTCTATGCCATGTGTCAACACAATGGAAATAAGCTATAGACAGCTTGCTCCTTCTGTAATTGATAACATGGTGGATAGTGTTACAGCTTCTCTGCATCAGACTCTAGACTTGGTGGCCCCCTTAAAAAAGAAAAAGTCTAATCAGAGATTTCTAACTCCTTGGTTCAACACAGAAACTCGTAGCTTAAAACAGAAGACTCGTCAATTAGAAAGAAAATGGCGCTCCACTAATTTAGATGAAATCTATTTAGCTTGGAGAAATCATCTTTTAATTTATAAAAAATCTCTTAGAAAAGCTAGAACGAGTTATTACTCTGCATTAATAGAAGAGAACAAGAATAATCCCAGGTTTCTTTTCAGCACTGTAGCCAGGTTGACAAAGAGTCAGGACTCTGTCAATCCTAGCATTCCCTTAGAGCTTACTAGTCAGGACTTTATGAACTTTTTCAATAATAAAATTTCATCCATCAGAGATAAAATCAATCAGATTCTTCCCACAGTTAACTTAAATACTATAACTACTACAACTCCTTCTATTGATGTCTGTCTTGATGAGTTTACTCCAATTGACCTTTGTGAGTTAGACAAAATAGTTTCCTCATCCAAATCTTCAACTTGTCTTTTAGACCCTATTCCTACCAGGTTATTTAAAGAAGTCTTCCCATTTATTGGTAGCTTTATTCTTCATATAATCAATTCTTCATTAACTTTAGGCCATGTACCGCAGGCTTTTAAAATGGCTGTAATTAAACCCTTACTCAAAAAGCCAACGCTAGATCCAGGAGCTTTAGCTAACTATAGACCAATCTCTAATCTCCCTTTCATTTCAAAAATCTTAGAAAGAGTTGTTGCTACGCAATTATTTGACCACCTGCAGGGAAATGGTTTACTTGAAGAGTTTCAATCTGGGTTTAGAATCCATCATAGTACTGAAACAGCCTTAGCGAAGGTCACTAACGACCTCCTTATCGCATCTGAAAATGGACTGGTTTCTGTACTTGTCCTTTTAGACCTTAGTGCAGCTTTTGATACTATCGATCATAATATTCTACTTGATAGATTAGAACACTATGTTGGACTTAATGGAACTTCGTTGCAGTGGTTTAGATCTTATTTATCTGATAGGTTCCAGTTTGTTCATGTAAATAATGAGTTTTCTTTCAACTCAAAGCTTAGTCATGGAGTTCCACAGGGATCTGTGCTAGGCCCTACTCTTTTTAGTTTATATATGCTTCCGTTAGGCAACATTATTAGAAAGCACTGTATACATTTTCATTGTTATGCAGATGACACACAATTATACCTGTCAATGAAGCCAGATGATAGTAATCAATTAGCCAAGTTAGAAGCCTGTCTTAAGGAAATCAAAGCTTGGATGACTTGTAATTTACTGCTATTAAATTCAGATAAGACTGAAGTCATTCTTGTTGGTCCAAAAAACCTTAGAAATTCCTTTCCAAATCAAACTTTCAGTTTGGATGCGGTTACTCTTTCTCTTAATAACTCTGTGAGTAACCTTGGAATTATTTTTGATCAAGATCTGTCCTTCAATTCACATATTAAATTTGTTTCTAAGAGTGCCTTCTATCATTTGCGTAATATTGCCAAGATTAGGAGCATCTTGTCTCAGAGTGATGCTGAGAAACTGATCCACGCTTTTGTTAGCTCGAGATTAGATTATTGTAATTCTTTATTATCAGGCTGTCCTAAAACATCTTTAAAAAGTCTTCAGCTGATCCAAAATGCTGCAGCAAGAGTTTTAACAGGTACTAGAAAGAGAGATCATATCTCTCCGGTTCTGGCCTCCCTTCATTGGCTTCCCATAGAGTTTAGAATTAAGTTTAAAATACTTCTTCTTACTTACAAAGCTCTAAACAATCAGGCTCCTTTTTATCTAAAAGATCTGATACTACCGTATTATCCTAACAGAGCACTACACTCCCAAAATGCAGGATTACTTGTAATACCTAGAATCTCCAAAAGTACAATGGGAGGCAGAGCCTTCAGTTATCAAGCTCCTCTCCTGTGGAACCAGCAGCCAATCTGGATTCAGGAGTCAGATTCGATCTCTGTTTTTAAGAATAGGGTAAAACCTACCTTTTTGATATAGCCTACAATTGGGGAGGGATCATGTGTTTCTGAACCCTCCCTTAGTTATGCTGCTAATAGGTTTAGTCAGCCGGGGGACCTCCAGTAATGCACTGGGCCTCACTCCTTTCCTCACTCTCAATGAAATTTTTTTTTGCTGGTCATTAACATTTGTTTGTTCTCTCCCATAGATTGAGTCCCCATCGTGCTGTTTGCTCTCTACATGTCTGTTCTTTTCATCTTCTCTATCCCCTCACCCCCCAGCCAGTCGCAGCAGATGACTGCCCCTCCCTGAGCCTGGTTCTGCTGGAGGTTTCTTCCTGTTAAAAGGGAGTTTTTCCTCTCCACCGTCGCCTAGTGCTTGCTCACAGGGGATCGCCTGATTGCTGGGGTCTTTCTGCAACTGTGGGGGTTCCCCCTACAGTTGATAGTGCTATGAGATGACTGTTGTTGTGAAATGGCGCTATATAAATAAAGTTGAATTGAATTGAATTGTTCCATGTTTTTGCCATTTGTGGATAATGGCTCTCACTGTGGTCAGCTGGAGTCCCAAAGCTTTAGAAATGGCTTTATAACATTTTCCAGACTGATGGATCTCAATTACTTTGTTTCTCATTTGTTCCTGAATTTCTTTGGATTGCAGCATGATGTCTAGCTTTTGAGGATCTTTTGGTCTACTTCACTTTGTCAGGCAGGTCCTATTTAAGTGATTTCTTGATTGAGAACAGTTGTGGCCATAATCAGGCCTGGGTGGGCAATCACTTTTTCCACACAGGGCCATTGTAGGGTTTTATACGTGTAGTGTATTGTTGGTACAGGTATTAAGGTAAATATGTATGTGAGTATAAAAGAAGATTTCTTTTCATTACCAACACACATAAGCTCGTGGGGCACCAGTCCAAAAGAATGGACAATTTTATTAATAATTCTGTATATGTACCAATAATGAATCGGTCTCAAAAAAGAAACCCTGTGAGTTCTTGTCTGCTATTAAATCAAGAAGATGGACATGAAATCAAACAATAACTCCCATATGGCTTTTCAATAGTTTAATAAGAAATTTCAGAATAGATGGACACATTCAGATGACTTGAAGACAGGGAAGTCAACATGTATCATGAGCACATTGGGTTACTGAGCATAAAGCATATTATCCAACATTTGTGCAACCAAAGAAAACCATAGCTTAAATTGGCACTGTAATGGAAAGTAAGGAACCATAAAATAGCATTTGTTAAGAAAAATGGATGCAATTTTATGAAGAAAATGATGATTAGACTGTTTCATAAAATGGAAAATTTGTGTTACTCTGAAAAGGAATGGAGATTAATGAAAAGACAAATGCATTTGAAGTTCTGAAAGGAATTTGAAGATGTTAGGTTTATAGATTGAGATGAGATTGAGATTCAACTTTATTGTCATTACACATGTATGAATACAAGGTAACGAAATGTGACTTGGCATTTGGGCATGCTCTGCAGAGTGCATCCAAGGCCGGGGCAGCCGCTAGGCGCCAGTCATAAAGAAGAAAGGGAAAAAAAAGAAAAAGAGAATGGGTATGACACAGTAGGCGAGAGAAAAAAACATGTTTTATCAGAATGACGCTCGGCAAGTGAGCGAAATTTTGATTTGCAGGCAAAAAAACCCTCAATGCACATTTAGCAGACATTTAGCAGGAGATCACACACAAAAGTTGAGAGGCAGTGTATTGTATGCATGTAATGTTGTATGCATTGTGTAGTGTAAATGTAACAGTTGTTAGTGAGCAGCAGAGGGCGCCTCCTGGCAGTGGATAGATGTTATAATCATGTGACTTATAAACAAGTCCAGAGTCCAGAGTCTATCTCTCTTGCTCTCTCTCTTGCTTGCAGAAGGCACATGGGCATTGTCCTTGAGGGTCCAATCCACTGATACGACAACAACTGATTGTCGATTGTTTGGGTAGAAGAGCCGGTCCTTCCGCTTATCTCAATCAGGAGGAATGTAAACGCGGGGCAAACAAGGTCAAATCAAATCAAAACAGCACAGTGCACTCAGAGAATAGAATTTGTCCTCACCCGTGTAATTCTGTGCTTCCATTATATGTGCAGGCTTAAACTGTTTTTCCATGGAGAGCACAGGGCTCCAGATTTATTCCTCCACTGAATCACTGTCATTCAGTTCACCGTTTGCCGCTACTCGTGCCCTCCCCAACTGGTCGAATTTGATGAAGGAGCTTGCTGGGTCCGCTTTGATCAGCTCTCTCACCTTCCTTCAATTTCTGATGCATCAGGGAACTCCACAGCCAAAAATAGAAGTCCTGAGATCATAACCAATAATGTTTCCACAGACGCATGAATTCCAATGTCCATGAGTCTCCTCGTAGGTTCCAATTCTTGGGCTCCCCCTTGGCCCAATTCTTGTTGAAAAATAGTGACAATAGCACATTTAAGCCGCTTCCAAATCCATAATTTCCGTTTAGATTAAGATTCAGCAGAAGAAGAGCGACTAAACACAGACAAAAACGCAACATTGCAAAAGCTGGGAATAGATGAGGAAGGCAGGAGAGGAGGGAAGAAAAATGCGACTGCTCTCTCTCAAGGCAAGAAGGAAAAAAAAAACCCCCCAAAACTTATAACTTATACCCGGAACTTATACCCGGAATATTCTGAAGAGTCAAATCTAATTTGAACAACAGACCTTCATCACAGCAGTCAGATTGCATCCCCTGGTGGTAGCAGGCCTCCTATGTGCCAACCTTGATCTGGATGGATGTCCATGGAGTCTGTTGAGAGAAACTGGCAGGTTCTGCCCTGCGGCTACAGGCCCACTCCTGGAATCACAAACGTGCGCTGGGTGACCAGCACACTGGCCGATGTCTTTTTATGCACAGAAAAGGGAATTTGGCCAGGTTGTCAAATTCCAGATAATATTTGTTTATCGTTCAAAGTACGATCAGAAAATCAAACTTGATAAATAAAAAAGACAAACCACAAATCTGTTTCTTCCAATGTGTTGTGGTCGAACAAAGTTGATTTAAGCTTAGTAAAAATCAAACCAAATCTTCTTAACACGGTAATTTTAGAAAAGGCGTAAAATAGGGAAAGGTGAATTTTAAAGAATTGAAAAAGTTTACACAGAGCATTGATAGGCTCTGGGCCTTCTTAGGAAGGGGAAAAAAGGAAGAGCAGAGACTGCTCTTTCAAGGGTCACTCCCAACTTTCAGCTTGACTGCAACTGTAGAACAAAGGAAAGTTTTGCCCAACTACATTCAAAGATCAGGGTTGGCTCTTACCATTAGCATAAACTTTTGACCAGTTGTACTGAGTTTCTTTGTTCAGCAGAGGTTGTAAACCTGACTAAAAAGAAGATGCGTGGAGACTTGAATGCTTATTGGCCAGTTCATAGGTTTGAAATGTGTGTCTCCCACAGAAGAGAAGGAGAGAGAATTTGATATGAAAAATGAAGTCCTCCTAAACATATATATATGCTGCCTATTAAAGCACAAATTCTTTAAAAATTTAGCGACTAACATATTCTACTTAATAAAGGAACAATGTGTCTACATTGTAAATGTGGTAATTTCTTTATCGTAGGCATGCAAAATTAATTTTTCCTGAAAATAAAGAAACACATATCAAATCATATCCATAAAAGCATTTCAAACCATAATTGTCCATCACAGGGTCTAGCCTTATCTTCAATAGTGGAGGTGGTCTGTAGAAAAGAATAAGTTATTTCATTGTTCATGATTAATAGTTTAGCTTCAGAGAGAGAAAACACCCAGTCCTGGAAAGAACTATTCCTGTGTTATCCATTGGAGGGCAATGTTGGACTTTTGAGTTTCAGTGAGGAATCTTACTGGTCAGGGTCTATGGAACGTCATCACTTTTGGCATTCCTTTGGCAAATGGATTTGAAGGTGATGACTCCAGGTCTTGAGCAGGGATTAACGTATCCTCTTTATGACCGATGGCATAGGGTTTCACAGCTCTGGTCTTGGGTGAAGAAGAGCGATTCATGACCAGACTTTTGGGTGAAACAATTTCTCCTCAGCAAAGAATGATTTTATAAATTGGAACCCAGCGGTTAACGCTACAGCCATGTAGGTTTGGATTTTTTTTTTACCCTTCATAATAATCATCTTCATTTAAAAACTGCATTTTGTGTTTAATTGTGTTATCTTTGTCTAATATTTAACTTTGTTTGATGATCTGAAACATTTAAGTGTGACAAGCATACAAAAAAAATGAGAAATCAGGAAGGGGGCAAACACGTTTTCCACACCACTGTAGATTGTCTTTTGAAATTATTTTTTTTAATTAGTTATTATGGCATAAAAAGTAATGTTACTTTATTAAGTATTGATAGTTAAGTAGTGATAGTTTAGCTATCTGTATAAAAACTAAGAATAGAATTGAAATTAAAAAGTAAATTGAATTGATAGTTTGGAGAATTGTGGCATTCTTTATTGCTTTGATATTGCTGTGACATTTTGTTTGTAAAGTTATTAATTCTGAAAGTTTTGCTCTCAGGTGCTGTGTTTCTCAATACAGCTCTGTATACTGTTTGTTGGTTTGTGTTTCAGTGAAGTGCGAGCACCCATTCCCCAGAAGCAGGACATTTTAGTTGAACCAGAACCTCTGTTTGGAGGTATTGATCTTTCTCATCTCGTCTCCTCTCTGTTTTGCTCTGACATATTTTAAATGGAATTGTCATTAATGGCTACTGTTTTTTTTCTGTGTTTAGTACCAAAAAGAAGAAGACCGGCTAGATCCATATTTGATGGTTTCCGAGACTTCCAGACAGAAACAAGTAGGTACTTCTGTGATGTTTAAAGCCTGAAAACTGATCTTAACTGGATTTTTTATTGCAGTCTTACCCAACATTGAGATTATTAGGCAGGGTCAGCCAGCCATATTAACATTTGCCCAACTATACAGTGGAGATCAAAGTTAGAGAACAATGGATTAATACTTGATTTATTCTGAAATATTGTTATTCTTCGTTGTTCAGAATTTCACAGAAGATCAGCTGTGGCTATGGCACTGTTGTACAAGTATTTTTTTTTTAAATTTATTTATTTTTTTTAAATAACCAAGGCACTTCAACACAAACATTTATTTTGTTAAAAAAAAGGCTGAGTAAAATTAGAGAACAGTGACCACTGTGTCAAAAGAAAAGATTTAAACAATGTTTTTTCAGGGCTATTGTATTCAGAAATAAATAAATAATATTAATACATCAGATTTATATAGCGCTTTTCTGGGATTTCAAAGTTGCTTACAGTACTGAAAAACTAGTGGATGGATTTTGATGAAATTTTCACCAGAGGAGGGCCTTGGGTTACAGACGAACCCATTCGATTTTGGAGCTGATCTATGAGCACGTACCTCTACCAAGGCGCTATCTTGCAATGTATGGTGGGATGGCGGTAGGGAGGAACGGACAGATGGATGGACAAAGGTAGGGAAGGAAGGAGCCTTGGCCGAGGTATGCGCTCTCTTGAGTGCTTTTTTAGTTCCAACTGTTTGTGTTTTAAAAACCCACTAGAACTGTCGGTGCCAAGCGTGTCTTATGTGGTATGAGATTTTTTTATGAGCAGAGATGTCAGGCCCCAAATTTGGGGCCTTTTGTGCTTAAAGGGTACCTGTGCTGAATTTTAATCAAAAACTATTTCAAAGGATCAAATATGATACTAGTGGTTCCGTCCAGTAATTTTGGTCATGATTCTTTCTCAAATATGCATGAGTTTCAAGTCCCTGCTCTCTGTCAGTCATGGTCAGCGACATCTTGCCTTCTCCATGGCCAGTTTCAGCATGGTAGTGACGCACAGTTGTTGCTTTGTGCGATTGACTGGGCTGCAGTATAGCAGTCAACAAAGTTTCAACATCAGAATTTTATGTAATTTTTTACAGCCACGTACAAGCAAATCTACCCACATATAATTTAATGAAATAAAATTCTGGTATATCAAGATTTATTCAACGTGCTCTGAAGTTACTTGACTGGGAACTTGGCTGTTCGTCACGTCCCCTTCAGCTGCCAGTCCCCGGAGATAACTGCGGATCATGCCGTCAATGAAGGCCATTTCCAAGGACGGTTTGTGCAGTATATATCCGTGCAGATTTTGCACCATTTTCAACTCAGATCTCGACCCACTGGGCGTCTGCTGAACACGTTTACTCGTCTGCGGTAATCACATTACTTATCCGTAGCAAAGCCGGAAACAACGATTGTATGTCACTTCCGGTTGGCGATGGCTGCTTGCCCTTGGCTGCAGTTATGCCAGTCTTCGTCCATGATTTTGACAGTTGTAAAATTTCCTTCAATTGTATTATCATTCATCCATACTTCTCTTTTAATGGGCAGTCAGGCTGTGTAACGAGGGAGAGAATTGTCTCCCCTAAATCGTCACAATTCTCTCCATATCATGCTGCACAACTGAACAGAAGGCATATGAAGCACCAATGCTAAGAATAAATGCATTTTTTTCTTTAAAATTTGCATCTTTTTTCATATACATTTTCACATTAATTCACATTTATTTTTAAAAATTTGCAACTTTGTTCTTGTAAATTAACAACTTTTTTTTGCATTTTTAACTTTTTCTTGTAAATTTTTCATTTTTATTTTTTGACTAGTAGATCTTGTGATGTTGAAAAAGTAGATCTCAAGCATGAAAAGGTTGGGCACCCCTGCTCTAAGAGAACCACCACAATTAATTAGTTATAGAAGATGTTGCTGCTAAACATTTAGCTCCCGCGCTTCTCATCCAGACTCCTGTTTTGGTGGTTTTGATGTCGCTCACCATCCGGGTCCCTCATTGTGGGGTCAGGTATATACTCACACTACCATCAATAGAGTTTAAAGCTACTGACAGTTTTGTTGCTAAGGAGACTTGCTGCAAGTTTGTTGTGAATCATCTAAACAAATAAGCTGTGTTGGGGTTCACAGATGCTGCAGAATAAAAATGTCTTAGCTCTCTATAATGACTTATGTTTTTTCTTTTCTTAGTCCGTCAGGAACAGGAGCTGCGTAACGGTGGAGCTGTGGATAAGAAATTGAGCACTCTGGCAGACCTTTTCCGTCCGCCCATTGAGCTCATGCACAAAGGCAGCTTTGAGACGGTGAGGAGTCACTCTCAGGACTTTTGACACTAGATCTTTATTCTGTTATTGTCAACCAAGCAAAGTGTTGGCTAAGGAACCACTCAGGAGATGCTGTTTGCTTGAACTTTCCAGGGAAAATGTAGATGATAATCACATGCCAAAAACCTGGTAAAAAATTGCACAATGTGATATTCAAGTCATATACAGGATGTAATATAAGATAAGCCTTTACTAGTCCCACAATGGGGAAATTTCATTTTGCATAAAATGATATTGTATCATCTTTCATCATGCTGCATGTGTGCTTTGGCTTTAAATTTAACCTTGTTACTTGACACGGCACATCCGGAAAGTGTTCATAGCGCTTCACTTTTTCCACATTTTGTTACGTTACAGTCTTTATTCCAAAATGGATTAAATTCATTTTTTTTCCTCAAAATTCTACACATAATGACAACATGAAAAACATTATTTTGAGATTTTTGCAAATTTATTAAAAATAAAAAACTAAGAAATAGGGCTGGAAAAGATCCCTAATTTCCAGAATCGATTCGATTACGATTCTTGAGATTCTAAATCGATTCAATTCCGATTCGATCCGATCCCAATTCCATCTGGGATTTTACCATTTTAATAGCCATTTTATTTGCCAGGAAAAAAAATCTTCGAGACCTAATTCTGCAAATTTTACCAAGAATACTCTTTGTTAATACATAAATTATCACTTAATAGAACTGACCCAAAATCAGTTACAATAATGCACTTTTTATTATTTAACTTATGATTTCACAAAGTGCTAACGAGTGCTTTCTTTAGTGCAAAGGGTGTGTAGTGTCAAGTTAACAACCCAGTGTTAAGTAAACAAATTCATTGCATGAAGCATGTAGACATAACACTGGTCAACACCAAATTTATTGTCTAAGTTTTTTTTTAGCTGATTTAGGACAGTTTTGATGTGCTGAATCCAAAAATCACATTGGTTTTGCTCAATCAGGTCAACTTTTTGAATTATGGCCACATGTTGTTTTATACGTTTTTGTTTACACATACACACATGGGCAAAATTGTTGGTACCCCTGTTAATGAAAGAAAAACCCACAATGGTCACAGAAATAACTTGACTCTGACAAAAGTGGTAATAAATAAAAATTCTTTTTTTTTATTTAAGTTTTTGTAAAGGGTATACATGTCATTACAGCATTGCATTGTTTACATTTTCATCACATATTCCCCCTTTTTTTGTTTTTTGACAACATCGGAATAAAATTATTACAACACCCTTTTTTTAAGTGAAAGAAAAAGAGAAATTAAAAAAAGAACAAAAGAAAACAAAAAACAAAAGAGCAGAAAAATAAAAGAGAATCTGAGTAGCGTTGGAACAAAGAGAGGAGCCATTATTGAAATGGTATTTGTCAAGGATTAGATCTGATGGAAGACACATATGCATTCCAGGGTTGCCAAAAGTTCAAGAACCCATCCATGTCCTGTCTCAGTGCAAATGTCAACTTTTCCATCGAATAAATGTCCTGAATCACGTTAATCCAATCTTCAGGTGTAGGACAGTCTTTCAACATCCATTTTTTTGTTAGAGCTTTTTTACTTGCCAATATTAAAACACTGAATAAGTATTTTTCTCCTCGTCTTTCCAGTGATTCCGGTAGTAAACCCAAATACAAAGTTACAAAAGAAAAGGGAACTGTTACTTTGAATATTTTCCCCAATATTGTCTGTACATTGGTCCAATATTGGTGGATAACTGGGCATGACCAAAACACATGAAAATGATTTGCACTCTTTTCACCACACAAGCGCCAACAATTCAACCCTTTACGAGTAAATTTGTTTTGTGCAGGTGTTCTGAAAAACCTTACCAAATTTTTCCATCCAAATTCTCTCCACAGCAGGGATGAAGTACTTTTCCATTGTTGTTTATTTAGCTTTTGTGGGCTATATTTATCATATATTCCATAACCTACATATGTTGAAGCATGTGGGAATGTTTGGTGATTACATATGTAAGGCGACGTCACACCTCAGAAAGGACAAAGACTCTCACCCGCCAGTGTAAGAACAAAGACTTTCCCAGACACTGCGGTGGAGACCGGAGGAGCTGCCCTCACCCCCCAGGGCCATGAGGAGGAGTACGAAGACAATGGGGGAGATTAAGATAATGAGGGATGTCAGCCTTTGATATGCATGTCTTTTGTTATGTGCAAGTATTAAGTTCATAGAGCCGAAACTGTTCGGTCTCTTTTTCCTTCTTCTGCTGCTGCACTAGGATGAGACTTGTTAGAGGAGCTGATAATAAACTTTGGTTTATGAATCACATCGCCTCGTTATTTCAAGCTCCTCTACACTGGTGACCCTTACGCGAGAATGGACCAGAGGCGTTCCCCCGCGATCGACTCATCTGTGGCGACCCAGGCAGACGCCGGCGCCCATGCAGACAGGGGAACAGATGGACGACGTTCCCCCACGGCAGAAGTGATAGAGAGGGCTCAACCGAGCACCAGCGCCGCGGAGAGAGCTGAAGCAAGGCACTCTCACCCTGCGGACACATCAGTGACGGTCTACACAAACGCCGTCACCGTCAACCTGCCGGACTTCTGGCAAGAGGACCCCGCCTCGTGGTTTCAGCAAGCTGAAGCCCAGTTTGCACTTGCGGGCATCACGGCTGACGATACAAAGTTCTATCACATCGTCGCCAAACTCAACGCCGCCACTTCGAGATGTGCGCGGAGCATAATCCAGCGGCCGCCGGCCCAGGACAAATATGAAGAACTGAAAGCGACCATCGTGGCAAATTACGTCCCCTCAGCCGAGGAGAGAGCCGAGAGGATCTTGGCGGTCTACGGCCACAGAGGATGCAGGCCCAAGGCCCTCATGGAGGACTTGCTGCAACTTAAAGAAGAGGACAATGACAACTTCCTCTTCCATTTCATATTCCTCAGTACGCTGCCGCCACACATGAGAGGGACGCTGGCCAACATGCGATGCAGCACCCAGCAAGACTTCCGCACGCTAGCTCACGAAGCTCAACGGCTCGTCAACGTCTGCAAGGAGCAGACACCCACAGCAGCATCCGCAGACCTCAACACTGACGTCCGGAGCCACAAGGAGCCACAAATCACTGAGCAGAGCCAGCCCGCGGTGACAGCGACACGCCCAGGACGCAACAGACAGAGCGACGTTTGTTATTACCACCACCGCTTTGCCGAGAAGGCTTACAAATGCGTTCCCCCCTGCAAATTCACAATTTCCGGAAAACGCCGAAGCCGAGAGCTGTTAACAGCGGCGGTTCTCGGCGAAAAAAGCAAGCTTTTATATGTGACGGACGGACACACCGGCAAGCGGTTCCTTATCGACACGGGAGCTCAACTAAGTTTTGTCATGCCCTCACAAGCAGACCGGGCCATGGGCACCCGGGGCAATGGAGCGGTGGCAGCCAACGGCTCCATCATCGACACTTTTGGTGAAAAGAGCCTGCACCTCAGCATCCACGGCCGCAACTACAGATGGACATTTGTTGTAGCGGTGGTGAGTTTTAACTTGTTGGGCGCAGATTTTTTGTGTGCACATGGGTTATTAGTTGATCTAGCGAACAGGCGCTTGGTTAATGCACTGTCCTTTGCTTCTATTCCCTGCTCAGCCTGACTTTCTCCACCACCCGTGCAGGCTAGCATCACCACAGCAGGAGGTAAGTTTGATCAACTCCTCACCCAATTTCCAGCACTCACAATTTCCAAATTCTCAGCCACAGTGGCTAAACACGGGGTTGAACATTTTATTCCCACAACGGGCCCACCCGTATTTACCAAAGCTCGCCGCTTAGACGCGGCCAAGCTCGCCATAGCTCGGGACGAGTTTACCACCCTTAAAAAATTAGGCATTATTAGACGCTCGAAAAGCTCCTGGGCCTCACCACTTCACATGGTTCCGAAATCCGACGGTTCTTGGAGACCGTGCGGCGATTACCGCAGATTAAACAATGCGACAGCGCATGACCGCTACCCAATTCCTCACATTGAGGATTTTTCACTGCACCTGGCGGGTGCGCGCATTTTTTCAAAAATAGACCTGGTCCGCGGTTATCATCAAGTCCCAGTTCGAGCAGAGGACATTCCTAAAACAGCTGTAATAACCCCTTTCGGCCTTTTTGAATTTTTGCGGATGCCTTTCGGCCTCAAAGGCGCTGCTCAAACCTTTCAGCGGATGATGGACGCAGTATTACGCGACCTCCCTTTTGTTTTCATCTACCTCGACGACATGCTGGTAGCCAGCCCGTCTGAGGAAGAACACGAGCAGCATCTCACTATGGTTTTTCAGAGGCTAGAAGAACACGGGTTAATAATCAATCCAGCCAAATGCAAATTCGGTGTGTCACAAATTGATTTTTTAGGACACAGAGTTTCTCCGAAGGGGGAAGTCCCACTTCCAGACAAAGTTCACGCAATAAAAAGTTTCCCACGGCCACAAACGGTCAAACCGCTGCAAGAATTTTTAGGAATGGTTAATTTTTACAACCGTTTCCTCCCCCACGCAGCTCAGCTCATGCAGCCCCTATATGACGCGCTCAGAAAACAGAAAGCTTCCAACGCGGTCGAATGGACCCCAGAGCGCGAACACGCCTTCGCGGAAGTAAAAAGCGCCCTAGCTAATGCCACATTGTTGGTTCACCCCGATCCCTCGGCCCGCATTGCGCTAACCACAGATGCTTCGGACCTGGCTATAGGGGCAGTTGTAGAACAACATGTCAGCGGAATCTGGCAACCTTTGGCATTCTTCAGCAAATCGCTAAACCAAACCGAGCGTAAATACAGCACTTTTGACAGGGAGCTGCTAGCGCTTCATTTATCCATCCGCCACTTCCAGTTCTGGTTAGAAGGGCGGAGTTTCACAGCTTTTGTAGACCACAAACCGCTCACCTTTGCTATGGCTAAAATTTCCGAACCGTGGTCAGGCAGGCAACAAAGACAGCTGGCTGCGATTTCAGAGTTCACCACAGACATTCGACATGTGGCAGGCAAATTTAACGTGGTAGCAGACTGCCTCTCTCGCGCTGTGACATCGTCAGAGCGCGAGGAGACAGATTATACTGCCTCAGCCGCGGAACTCTTCACCAACGTGGACACATATGCGGCCCCAATCCATGCAGGGATAGATTATGCAGCCATGGCAGAGGAACAAAGCAGTGACGGTGACGTGCGCGCACTCCTGTCTAGACCAACAGGGTTAAGGCTGGAGGAAAGGGGTTTATGCGACGGCGTGCCCCCCCTAATATGCGATATTTCAACCGGCCGACCTCGCCCGTTAGTCCCAGCTACATGGCGCCGCCGTATTTTCGACTCAATTCACTCCCTCGCGCACCCAGGTGTGCGCGCCTCGGTTAAAATGGTCGCCGAAAAGTTTGTGTGGCCGGGCCTGCGCAAAAACGTAAAAGAATGGGCAAAAACTTGCATTTCTTGTCAGCGCGCCAAAATACACAAACACACAAAAGCCCCTCTGGAGCCTTTTCCAATCCCTGCTAGAAGGTTCGACCACGTTCATGTCGACCTCGTGGGGCCGCTACCTTCCTCCCAAGGTTTCACACACCTGTTAACAATGATAGACCGCACCACGCGCTGGCCAGAGGCAGTCCCTCTGGCGTCAATCACAGCGGAGGAAGTCGCTCGCGTTTTTTTGACAAACTGGGTGGCACGTTTCGGCGTCCCATCGGACATCACGTCCGATAGGGGGCCTCAATTTGTCTCGGAGCTTTGGTCAGCCATGTCCAGCAGCTTAGGGGCGACAATTCACCGCACCACCGCTTATCACCCTCAGGCTAATGGGTTATGCGAGCGTTTTCACAGGTCTTTAAAGGCCGCCCTCAGAGCCTCACTAACAGATACAAATTGGGTAAATAAACTTCCCTGGGTTTTATTGGGGTTGCGTGCTGCGCCTAAAGAGGATCTAGACACCTCTCCAGCAGAATTAGTTTTTGCACAACCTCTCAGGCTCCCAGGTGAATTTTTACCAGAGAACCCAGAGCCAGGGCATCTTCCAGCCCCGAGGTTTTTAGGCAGCAATGGACCGGACTCTCTCCCCGGGCCGGCACATCACTCTTTTCCACGGGTTTTTGTCCCCCAAGCTTTAAAAAACGCTGAATTCATTTTTGTTAGGCATGAAGCTTTAAAACCAACTTTCCGCCCACCATACGATGGGCCATTCAGAGTGCTGGAACCTGGTGATAAACACTTTGTGCTTGATTTTGGGGATAGAAAAGAAACAGTCAGCATTGACAGACTCAAACTTGCCTTCTTGTTGAGAGACGAGCCTGCACGGTTGGCGAGAGCACCCCGGCGGGGTAGACCCTCCAAGAGAAAAGACTCAGCCCCCCTGCAGGGAACAATTAATCACTCTCCTTCCCAAGCTGCAGATTCCTTACAGGAAGGTCCCAGCAGGACGCCCAAGCGGACCCACAGCAGATTCGGGAGAAGATTAAAACCCAGACAGCACAGGGACTGATGCAAACTACTCAACAGTTGTTCACTAATTGTGCTGTAACAGTTTAGGACTGACTTGTGATTTTACTATGCTGTTATGATTACCACTGAACTCTCTTAGGAGCATGGCTGCTGGAAAGTTTCTTCTGTGGCAAGAGGTGTAGCAGTTAGTATGTCATAGTAATTATCTTAAACTGTGAATTTTTCTATTGTCCTTTTCTTAGTCGTTTGGGGGGGGGGGGCTGTGGGCTATATTAATCATATATTCCATAACCTACATATGTTGAAGCATGTGGGAATGTTTGGTGATTACATATGTAAGGCGACTTCACACCTCAGAAAGGACAAAGACTCTCACCCGCCAGTGTAAGAACAAAGACTTTCCCAGACACTGCGGTGGAGACCGGAGGAGCTGCCCTCACCCCCCAGGGCCATGAGGAGGAGTACGAAGACAATGGGGGAGATTAAGATAATGAGGGATGTCAGCCTTTGATATGCATGTCTTTTGTTATGTGCAAGTATAAGTTCATAGAGCCGAAACTGTTCGGTCTCTTTTTCCTTCTTCTGCTGCTGCACTAGGATGAGACTTGTTAGAAGAGCTGATAATAAACTTTGGTTTATGAATCACATCGCCTCGTTAGTTCAAGCTCCTCTACACTTTTCCCATATTTCCAGTTGTAAAGTGAAATTCCCCTCTTTTTCCCATCTCTCTTTTATATATGATGTGTTGTCTCCTTTTAAGTCTTGAAGACCATGGTATATTTTAGAAATATATCTGATCCCTGGAATCCCTTTATATGCCATTAAGAAAACCTTCAGAACACCTGACTGGGCCCTTTCCAAATCCTCCTTTTTAAGTATTTTGTTTATGTGGTGTCTAAGCTGAAAGAACCTGTAAAGGTCTTGATTTACTAGACCTTGTTTTTTCAAAACTTCTTAAAGTTTGCCATTTAAAAAAAATCAGAGTATTTTATCAGTCCGTTCTCTTTCCACTTTTTAAATCTAGTGTCTGTCTTTGACTTATAAAACCTGTTTGGTCTAAATGAATTAAGTCTGTCAGTATATTTTCTAACCTTTTGGCAAGGATAGCAGTAAAAAGTTTATAGTCCTGATTTAACACACTGATTGGTCTGTAGATGGAGCAGTCTAGTTTATCCTTTTCAGGTTTAGGTATGACTGCAATGACCCCTTCTCTCCAGGAGGGGGGGATTTCCCCTGTGTGGAGGACATAGTTAAATGCTTTCAGGAGGAGAGGAGATAGTTGCTGTTTAAAGGTTTTGTACCACTCTGCTGTATAACCATCATCTCCTGGGGATTTGTTAGCTTAAAGTTTCTTAATTGCTTTTTCTAATTCTTTAGGTTGTATTTCTGACAGTAGTTTTTTATTTTGTGACTCAGTAAGTTGGGGAAGATTTAATGTATTTAGGAAGGCTTCGGATGCGTTTTTGTGGTTTTTTGCGGGAGTACAAGTTCTTGTAGTAATTCTCGAAGCTTTTAAGAATTTCCTGAAGTCTAAATTTTATTTCCTTTGATACTGGGTCTCTGATTTTGTAGATTGCTCTCTCCGTTTGTTGTTTCCTCAATTTATAGGCTAGTAATTTTGCCGATTTGCTACCTGTTTCATAGTATTTTTGTTTCAGAAATGTAAGTTTCTTCTGTATTTCTATTGTGTGTTTATTTGTTTTTTAATTTCCTTAATTTTGAGCGAGTCATTAGAATGAGTGTTGTCTTTGTGCTCTTTTTCTAGTTTCTTAAGTTCTGACTCTAATGTGATTAGTTTTTCTTGTCTCAGTTTCTTTTGGAGTGCCAGTTTTGCAGTAATCTTTCCCCTTATTACAGCTTTGCATGCGTCCCACAGTATTAAAGGGGATACTTCTCCATTATCATTTTCTTCCAAATATCTGAGAATATCTGATTCCAATTCATCCTTCAGTGGTCCTTCAAGCACATTTGAATTTAACCTCCAAGAAAATGTATTATTTGTGCATTTTTGGATATTTAAGTCCATATAGATCGGACTGTGGTCAGAGAGATCCATCAGTCCTATTTTACATGTTTTTACTCTTCCAATGTCTCTATTAAACATAAAAAAAATGTCAGTCCTTGAATTTGATGAATGTGGTGCTGAGTAAAATGTATAATCTTTTACACTGGGGTTGAATTCCCTCCACACGTCACAGATTCCCATTTCATTTAGTAGTATCCTAGTTTTTCTACTTTCTGAGTGTTATTTTGATGTGGAGAATTACCTGATGCATCCCAGTATGGATTCAGTCTTAGATTGAAGTCTCCACCGCATATCACTAAACCTTGGGCTTTAGTTATCATTAGGTCAAATACATTTTTATAAACAAACTTTGTTCCGTGTTGAGGGCCCTCTCTTACCCCTGTAAGCTGTCCCATGTTTTTAACGTGAATTTCAGCTCCCAATCCGAACTTGTAATGATTTTTTTTTTTTAAACCTATACCCTATGAAATTGTGCGCAACCTCCCTCCACCATCACAGCAAACAATCATGTTAATACAGTATTTGTTAGTGTGGAGAGTTCATGTGGTTCATTGTCACATTTCTATTTTAACAAGTTGTTGTTTTTTTAAAGACTTATTTGTTTCTAATATTATGACTGTTGCATGAAATGTTTTACCACTTCATACTTGCTGATTCTGCATCTCCTTTAATGTTTGTTACCTTGTAGGAGGAGGGTTGGATGCGCAGATTGACTAAAAATATTGTTATTGACACATTTCTATTTTAACAATTTTTTTTTTAAAGACTTATTTGTTTCTAATATTATGACTGTTCCATGAAATGTTTTACCACTTCATACTTGCTGATTCTGCATCTCCTTTAATGTTTGTTACCTTGTTGGAGGAGGGTTGGATGCGCAGATTGATTAAAAATATCGTTATTCCCTCCTGAAAGCGTTCAGTTTTTCCTTATAGCCCCGGCGCTGGGTTTCCCGCTGCTGGCCCATGGATTTTGAGGGTCTCTGTGTGCACCACGTTTGAGCCTTGATTCTTTCGATCGGGTCTGCTGCGGGTTTATACACCGTTACCGGGAGCCCTGTTCTTGCCATATCCCTGGTTGCTTCTTCTGCCGAGTTGTAGAGACACGTCTCTTCCCTGTAAAAAAAACCCGCAGCTTCGCCAGAAATGGAGTTTGAAAGCGCAGTTTCTTCTCTCTTAGTACCTTTTTAGCGTCGTTGTATTCCCAACGCTTTATTCCCAACGCTCCGGGGCGTAGTCATGCTCCACAAAGACCTTTCTTTCTTGGTGCATAAATCCTTTTTTCTGCCAAGCCAGTCTCAAAACCTCTTCTTTTGTTCTGAAGTTGGAAAACTTCACCACCACCGATTGTTGGGGAGCTTCCGCCGACAGCCTTGGGGCTAATGAACAGTGCGCCCTTTCTATTTTCAAATTGGTGGATTAGGGAATTTCCAACTTCTCTCTCAGTATGGTTTCCACGCATGCAGCCATTGTGGTGAAACCGTCCTCGACTCCTTCTTTCAGACCATGAATTCTTATGTTGTCCCTTCTTAGTCTTCCTTCCTTGTCGGTTAGCTTAGCCTCCAGTCTTGTCTGTCGTTTGAGTAATTCCAGCGTGGTTTCTTCCAGCCCTTTTATTCTTTCCTCTGCTTCCATGATTCGGGCCTCAGCCTGGTCCACTCTGTTGTTTGTCCTTTTTATTTCGTCTTTAATTTCACAAAATTCGGCCCAACACTCGGCGAAATTCTCTTAATTCTTGAAGTATCATTTTTAAGCTAACCGTGTTGCTAGCCTCATTCTGCTCCTCTCTTTCCGAGTGGTTGTTGTCCTCCAGGTCAGATTCTCTGGCCGATGCGCGTCTTGGCCTGGTAAATGTCGGTCTCTTCTGTTTTCCTTTAGGCATAATGACTTTGTCTTTTGATTTTCACTCTTCCAAAAATCCGTTAAATCTGATTTTCATGGTATTTTCACGGATGGGGTCTTGGAGCTTCAGCGTTAAGCTGCTATCACCATGGTGTCCAGACCGGAAGTCCATAAATAAAAATTCTATGAAAATTAACCATTGAAAATCAGACAATGCTTTTGAATTGTGGTTCAACAGAATTATTTTAAAAAACAAACTCATGAAACAGGCCTGGACAAAAATGATGGTACCCTTAACTTAATATTTTGTTGCACAACCTTTTGAGGCAATCACTGCAATCAAACGATTTGTGTAACTGTCAGTGAGACTTCTGCACCTCTCAGCAGGTATTTTGGACCACTCCTCATGAGCAAACTGCTCCAGTTGTCTCAGGTTTGAAGGGTGCCTTCTCCAGACGCCATGTTTCAGCTCCTTCCACAGATGTTCAATAGGATTTAGATCAGGGCTCATAGAAGGCCACTTTAGAATAGTCTAATATTTCTCTCTTAGCCATTTTTGGGTGTTTTTAGCTGTGTGTTTTGAGTCATTATCCTGTTGCAAGACCCATGACCTGCAACTGAGACCAAGCTGTCTGACACTGGGAAGCACATTTCTCTCTAGAATTCCTTGATAGTCTTGAGATTTGATTGTACCCTGCACAGATTCAAGACACCCTGTGCCAGATGCAGCAAAACAGCCCCAGAACATAACAAAACCTCCTCCATGTTTCACAGTAGGGACAGTGTTCTTTTCTTGGTATGCTTCATTTTTGCGTCTGTGAACATAGAGCTTATGTGCCTTGCCAAAAAGTTGCAGTTTTGTCTCGTCTGTCCATAGGACATTCTCCCAGAAGCTTTGTGGCTTGTCAGCATGCAGTTTGGCAAATTCCAGTCTGGCTTTTTTATGATTTGTTTTCAACAGTGGTGTCCTCCTTGGTCATCTCCCATGAAGTCCACTTTGGCTCAAACGACGACGGATGGTGTGATCTGACACTGATGTACCTTGACCTTGGAGTTCACCATGAATGTGTTTAGAGGTTGTTCTGGGCTCTTTTGTTTCCATTCGTATTATCCGTCTCTTCCATTTTTCATCAAGTTTCCTCCGGCGGCCACATCCAGGGAGGCTGGCTACAGTCCCGTGGATCTTAAATTTCTGAATAACATGTGCAACTGTAGTCACAGAAATATCAAGCTGCTTGGAGATGGTCTTATAGCCTTTACCTTTAACATGCTTGTCTATAATTTTCTTTCTAATCTCCTGAGACAACTCTCTCCTTTGCTTCCTCTGGTCCATGTTTACTGTGGTACACACCATGTCACTAAACAGCACAGTGACTACTTGTCACCCTTTAAATAGGCCGACTGGCTGATTACAAGTTTGTAGACACCTGTGATGTTAATTAGAGGACACATCTTGGTTGAACATGTCCCTATGGTCACATTATTTTCAATCTTTTCTAGGGGTACCATCATTTTTGTCCAGTCCTGTTTCATGAGTTTGTTTTTTAAAATAATTCTGTTGAACCACAATTCAAAAGCATTGTCTGATTTTCATTGGTTAATTTTCATAGAATTTTTATTTATTACCACTTTTGTCAGATTCAAGTTATTTCTGTGACCATTGTGGGTTTTTCTTTCATTAACAGAGGGGTACCAACAATTTTGTCCACGTGTGTATGGGTATTTTCGCTTTATTTGATGCAAAATTCTTTTTTATGTCTTGAAATTCTCTGAATTTTGAACAATGATGATGTAACATTCAATTTGCATGTACTTACCTTTATATAAAGGTAAGTACTGTACATGCACATTACTAAGTAAGTACTAAGTAAGTACAGGTTTTTACTTAGCACCTGATCGAGAGAAACGGATGTTATTTTCGGATTCAGCGGTGCAAAATTGTCTTAAATCAGTTGAAAAAACACAAGACAACTTACAAAAAAAACATTTTTGTAACCCTGTGTAATCTCACTGTATTTCAGTCCCTCCAGGATTTTGTCGGCTGTTTTTGTGATTGTTGTGGCCCAAAAAGCCTGAATTTGTGGGAGCTTTTCCAAAAAGTTGACATTTTTAGTTTTTTTTGCATTGAAAGTTGTGTGAGGAAGTACAGATTTTAAAGTAGCTGCTTTTTCCATAGTGTACAGTGATGCTGTTCTATGTAACACCACAAGTATGTAGAATTAAATGCTCAGTAAAGCTGTCAAAAAATGACCAACATTGTATTCTTGCTGAGAACTTAAATTAAAAAAAGAAATAAAAGAATTAGTCGTTACAACAACCAAATTGCATTGAATGCATGTTACAGTATGGAGAAAATTATGGCAACACCTTCTTGAATCTTGAATTTGAAAACTAAGACCCTGAAAAATTTGAGGTCTTCTTCTGTGCTGAAATCCACAACAAAGCAGGGGTGGCTCCTCCACTGACAGCCTCTTCCCCTCAGAACGTCTCGGTGTAGGATGAACCTTGGAGTGGAAGTACAGTCTTCACAGATCTGAAGGGGAGATGAAAAGAATAAATTTCACAGTAAAATTAATAATCATATTTTTAAATCCCCATACCAAAGTAGGGTTTAATAATTCGGTTTCTTTTATTTTTTTGTTGTTTATATTTTAACTACAAATTAACTTTCAATTTTTGAAAAGGGTTTCAGTTCATTTCCTGGGAAGATTTGTTCATTTCAGTTTAGTTCTTTTGAGTAAAAATAGCTCGTACTGCAGCCTTTATTAATTCTGCCATTTTAATTTTATTGTAATTTATTGTTATCTTCAAATCTCTCACTTAAGTGCTAGAAATCCATAATCTCATAAAATGTACCTTTTATTTTGCATTTATTCACAGCGCTTAACCAACAGTTAACTACTGTATCCATAGTTTGTAAAAGAAAACACTATCATGCCGGATAAATTATTAATTTACGACACAAATGTTAAAAGAAACAGATGATATTTTACGTACAATTTCAGCAACTGCAAGTCTCCCTCTCTGTTCACCAGTTTCAGCCAGTCTCCGTGCGTTTTCCATTTGAAGTGTTTATTAGTCGTCGACTTTATGTCTAACACAGTGCTGCACGTAGTACAAAACAGTTCATCCCTGCTCTATGAAAAATATTCGGAAACTGTTGAGGATAGTCTTTACGGTGACTTTTGTTGATAGATTAAGAGACACGCATGTTAACTCCGCTCATGTAAACACGGAAGTAAAGACGTGTGCACACGCCGCAGGGAACTCTTGCCAGATGAGAACCCTTTTAACACCACAAAAGAAGAACCAGCATCTCTGTTAGCTCTTAGCTCCGTAAGTGCTCCGAGTGTTTCTGGTTTTTCGCTGCTGTTCCTGGCTCACTGACCCGGTTTCGACCTGATCAGCCTCAGCAGACATTCACAGACGTAAAAGCATTATATTAAAAGATCGATCTGTGGATTTTGCAGCTCGATATCAGCTCAGTCAAACATGGATTGATCCAGATCATTGTATTGATCTTTTGAACCCACCCCTACTATGAAATCACATGTACATAAGTATTCACAGCCTTTGCCATGAAGCTCAAAATTGAGCTCAGGTGCATCCTGTTTCCACTGATCATCCTTGAGATGTTTCTAGAGTTTAATTGGAGTCCACCTGTGGTAAATTCAGTTGATTGGACATGATTTGGAAAGGCACACACCTGTCTATATAAGGTCCCACAGTTGACAGTGCATGTTAGGTTACAAACCAAGCATGAAGTCAAAGGAATTGTCTGTAGACCTCCGAGACAGGATTGTCTCGAGGCACAAATCTGGGGAAGGGTACAGAAAAATTTCTGCTGTTTTGAAGGTCCCAGTAAGCACAGTGGCCTCCATCATCTGTAAATGGAAGAAGTTCAGAAGCACCAGAACTCTTCCTAGAGTTGGCCAGCCATCTAAACTGAGCAATCAGGGGAGAAGGGCCTTAGTCAGGGAGGTGACCAAGAACCTGATGATTACTCTCTCAGAGCTCCAGCGTTCCTCTGTGGAGAGAGGAGAATCTTCCAGAAGGACAACCATCTCTGCAGAAATCCACCAATCAGGCCTATATGGTAGAGTGGCCAGACAGAATCCACTCCTTAGTAAAAGGCACATGGGAGCCCACCTGGAGTTTGCCAAAAGGCACCTGAAGGACTGTCAGACCATGAGAAACAAAATTCTCTGGTCTGATGAGACAAAGACTGAACTCTTTGGCATGAATGCCAGGCATCATGTTTGGAGGAAACTCTGAGGCACCACTCATGAGGACTCATGAGGCACCACTCATCACCAGGCCAATATCATCCCTACAGTGAAGCATGGTGGTGGCAGCATCATGCTGTGAGGATGTTTTTCAGCGGCAGGAACTGGGAGACTAGTCAGGATAGAGGGAAAGATGAATGCAGCAATGTACAAAGACATCCTGGATGAAAACCTGCTCCAGAGCGCTCTTGACCTCAGACTGGGGCAACAGATCATCTTTCAGCAGGACAACGACCCTAAGCACATAGCCAAGATATCAACGGAGTGGCTTCAGGACAACTGTGAATGTCCTTGAGTGGCCTAGCCAGAGCCCAGACTTGAATCCAATTGAACATCTCTGAAGAGATCTGAAAATGGCTGTGCACCGATGCTTCCCAGCTTGAGAGGTGCTGCAAAGAGGAATGGGCAAAACTGCCCAAAGATACTGTAGGTGTGCCAAGCTTGGCATCATATTCAAAAAAAAACTTAAGGCTGTAATTGCTGCCAAAGGTGCATCAACAAATTATTGAGCAAAGGCTGTGAATACTTATGTACATATGATTTCTTAGTTTTTTTTTATTTTTATTAAATTTGCAAAAATCTCAAAAAAAAACTTTCTTCACGTTGTCATTATGGGGTATTGTGTGTAGAATTTTGAGGGAAAAATGAATTTATTCCATTATGGAATAAGGCTGTAACATAACAAAATGTGGAAAAAGTGAAGTGCTGTGAATACTTTCCGGATGCAGTATAACTGATGATTTCATTATACAGTTACAGATGAAATACATTTTAGTGTCTTGACTCTACAATCTGTCTTTTGTGCTTAAAGGCTAAAGACTGCGGACAGCTGGAGAACAAGTGGCTGATGATCAACATTCAAAATGTTCAAGATTTTGCCTGCCAGTGCCTGAACAGGGATGTGTGGAGTAATGACGCAGTGAAGACCATCATAAGAGAACACTTTATATTCTGGCAGGTGTGCTGTCAACATCACTGTAAATATTCTAGTTGAGCTTTGTGTTGTTTTGATATTGTAGTGTGTGTGTTTGGGGGGGTATCCTAGGACAGTCAAGCAGGCATGCTGTGGATTGGCATAATGAAGCATTAATCAGAAAGTGAGCTGACAGAAGATAGAAGCATTGTCCACCATGTTTGTTTACTCTAAAGTCATGTTTGACCACAGCTGAACTATCCACCTTATTCCTGAGGGTGCCGCTGTAGGAACGATTATGGACGGAACTTCCGGTTTCGGCTGACCTAGTGTTAAATCAGTCAGTAAGAGTGGAGTAGCAGGGGCATTTAAAATAGCGTTTTTAAAAGTTTTTCAAATTCATTTTAATGCATAGTCCACATACGTGTTTTGCACTCAAGTGGCAGCTAATTTCAGCTCTTCTAGTTTTTGTATTTTTTTGAATGTTTTTGCATAGTTCTGGTACTTGCTGGTGTTCGTGGTTGTGCCAATAGACTGGATAAATGGAGGCTTCTCAGCACACGGCGACAGACGACATCCAAGCACGGTGTTGTGGCGTACGTCTGCTCTAAGGTAAATTTGATTATGACCAACATATTTTAACAAAATGCAGCCGACTTTACTGCGGTGGAGACGTGCGGGTTGGAATGCATACCGCGTCATTATGAGTACAGGCACGAGAAGTCATAAATCATGACTCTTTGTTTGTTTGGTAGCGGCAAAGTCCCAGGAAAACCCCATGAGTGCCTGGTATCATTGTAAAGCTTAGAAATCGTACTTTCTAAAAATACCTGTTTTTGCGGAAGATGTAACTCCCGACCAATCAAACACGAGTTTTCAACCTAGCTAAAATATAAACAAATCATTTTTTTCTGAGTCAGTTTTTGTGCACTTCCTACAAGTTAAATATTATTTTGAAGGTCTTTCAATACAGAATATGGAAATAACATTACATCAGTTTTGAAAATGTCCTCAAAGTGACTCATTTTACCAGCATGGGTCATTTGTTTACATCATTAGCATCTTAGCAGCGGCGCTAACTAATGGAGCCACTGTGTTCAAGGCCACTTTTTAAGGTCATCTTTCCATCCCTCGATAGTCGTGGGAAGTGATATGATTATGTTACTGTTTTGAGGTGCAAGAGGCCATGTTCCCGCATTTCTGATGCCAAAGTCATTGTTTTTTAACAAGGAAAATTGTCCCGTTTCAGTGACAACCATATGTTCTAAACTAGTACCGGAAGTTGCTACCATAATTCACGCAAGGCATCATGGGGCCTAGGAATAAGGTGGATAGGTCAGCTCCCTCTGCACAACCTATCTGGCGGAAATCTTAATTGAGTATCATCGAAGGATGAGAAACAACTGTTCTGATTTTAATTGGACTGAAAAAAGATTTCTGTGGTCTCAAGTTAATTTCTACAGGCTTTCTTTCTCGACAGGTATATCACGATAGTGAGGAAGGTCAAAGATACATCCAGTTCTATAAACTGAACAAGTTTCCCTACATTTCCATCCTTGATCCACGCACAGGTAAGTATTTGTGGGAAGTTAGTGACCACTGTTTGCATATTAACCACATAAGTGTAGTCATACACTTGGAGAGAATTCTGAAAGAAAAACACACTTCTGCTTTTTATGAGTGGTTTCTTATGTGTTTAATGTTTTAGAGCGAAATCTTGTGTCAGTTAAAGGAATCAAATCCATGTTTTTTTAGTGGTTTTACTATCTTTTTTTTGTAATTCTGATTTATTAATGTTGACCCATTCCGTTAAGGTCAAAAGATGGTGGAGTGGAACCAATTGGATGTGGCGTCATTCCTTGAGCAGGCAACTGGCTTCCTGGCAGAACACGGGCAGCTCGATGGGCCGTCCAGCCATCCACCTCCAGCCAAGCGAGCTCGCTCGGTGGGTTTCTCATCTCACATTGTCAGCTCTAAATTTTTTTTGTGATACCTGGGTGTCAATGGATCCTTAAAGTCTTAGATAGTCTTAGATTTGTTAATCCAAATTCAAGACCTTAACTATTCTTAACAATGACATTTCATCCTTAAATCAATCTTCCAAGGGTCTGAAAAATTTCAGACATAATAAACAGCATTACTGTTATTTTCCTTAACTGTTGTGGGAAAACATTAAATTTTTAGCCCATTCCAGCAAATCCAAAATCATTAGTTGCGATGGTGCAGCTAATGTGATGGCACTCCGTCCATTCATTCACATTTCACAAAGTTCACTATTCTTCTAAGGTACTGTAGTTTCCCCAATGCTCACCAAACTCGCACTCAGTGATCCTCAGGTGGATCTGCATCCAGGTTGGCAGGGATGGCAATTTTCCGCGGATTTCCGCCGATATATTTTCAAATTGATCATTTCTGTGAATCGTTTAAATCCGTTGAGAAAATTTTAGGGGGGGTAAGGTACCTTATTGTTACCGATTTTAGCGAAAATCAACACGATTACATAAGCGCTTGGCGCTTCCCCGGAAGTCGTCTCCCGCGATAACCCGGATGTGTTGTGTTCAAGCTACTGCTGTATTGCAGTAGTTTGACAGCCCTGCGATTGGATAGTTGCAAACGATTGGACCAATCAAATGGCTCGCTGTATGCTTTTTCAAAGATTCATGGCGGCGTGTTCTCAGGGATGTGATTTTCTGCTAATTCGCCGAATTCCGTTTTATTTTATCTTCCAGGAAGATAAAGTACGTTAAGTACGTTAGCAGCTTGTGGTCCACGAATGCAGTGAAGCTGCGCCCTTTCAGGCAGGACTGGAAGTGGCATATGGCCAGGTGGAGAGCCATTAACTCTCTGTTACTGGTGGCGTACAACGGCTGTATGAGCTGGGCTGCGCGAGGGAGGAAACGGTAATAAAAGTTAACCATCCCCTTTTATGATTCCAAACAGTTTGAAATTGACAGTGCACAGTGGACATTGACTCATAACTTTTGAATATTTCTAAGACTTGGCTACATCAGTGATTGTGCAAAATGAACTGCTCAAGTCTCAATGGAGATTGAAACTGGTGATCTGAAATGAATGCTGAAATTATAAAAAGTAATGGTATGTTGGAATTTTATTTCTATTATGGAAGAGATAAAATTAACTGATTTTGATTTGATCAAGTGTTAAAGCATGTGATTGGATAATGCTTGTTGGAATATTTTAGGAATGCTATCTTCTTGGAACATAAGTCAGTATTATACAGTAATAAGTGGCATTCAGCTGTTTGTTTTATGTCATTTAAGCACAGTTCTGGTACTTAAAAACCATAAAAACCCAGGAGCTTCGGGGGGCTTTGCCCCCCTCCCCCCCCCCACACACACACACCGGGGCTCTGCCCCAGACCCCGCTGGGGGACTATGTCCCCCAGACCCCCTGCTGAATTTTCAGATAATTTCCCCAACCCCAAATCACATCGCTGGTTCGTGTTGGAATTCTGAGCTTTCGGTATTGTTTTCAGCAGAATTATGAGATTTTTATCGAAGGATCAGGAGTCATCAGTGTTAGAAATAGATAAAAGTGTCAAAAATAAGTTCCGATGGAATTGGCTTGAGAGAAAAGTGACGGTAAAGGTGAAAATTGGCTCAGAGTTCGACGAGGTAACGGAAACACTCGGGACAATTTCTGAAGAAACCAGAAAAGGAGATGAAGTTCAGAGACTGACACAGCTTGCTGCCAAAAGGAAGAAAGTTTCACATTAGAAGTGACTTGGTGACCAGTGTAAATAGTGTAATAAACTCTTATAGAACTGTTAAATATGTTGGACTAAAGACAGTGAGACAACATTGAAGAAAAAGTAAGTTAACTTTTCATTAAATTTAATGATTTATCTAAGTCTAGTATTTCATTTTTTTTTTAATCATTTTTTTCAGTCTAAATTACTTCTGTTTTACTGAAAACCTCCTAGCTTCAGGGGGGCTGCGCCCCCCGGCCCCCCCATAAGTCAATCGACCAAATTAGATTTCAGCTGAAATCAGAATTTCTTGTTGCCATCCCTGCAAATAAGGTCAAAGGTCAGGAGATCTGCGTGCTCTCCTCATGGTTTCATCAGGCTGGAATGAGCAACGCTGTCATTGATGGCCTGGTTTTGAATTTGTTTGAGAGCTTTACAAGAGAAAAAGTCACACATGTATGTAAATTTAAAAAAATGCAAATTTGCAATAAAGTCCAGTTTACAAGTAAGCAAAAGAGGAAAAGTTGCAATTTAAGACTCTTTCTTTGTAACAGAATGCTGCTAGTTTACAAGAAAAAGGTCAACAGTTTAAAAAGAAAGAAATTGATACAGATTTATGAGGGAAAAACGTCTCAGAACCAACAGTCATGATCAGTTTGCAAGGACTTCTTTATGGAATTTGAAAATTTTTCAGTTCCAGTTAATATTAAGACAAAACTATTTGTAATAGCTTCATAAAGTTTTTATTATTTTTATAGATGTAAGGTCTTAAGTTTGAATAAGCAGCCTTAAAAAAAGTCGTCATAAGTCTTAAATGTAAATTCCTATAAATACCCTGAACACTATCATTAATCTCAAGATAACTGTCATATCTAATGTCATCAGGGTTGCTCTGCCATCAAGAGTTTTACTTTATGCAATTTGTGTGGTTTTGTTGAACTCTTTAAAATGTTATTTACCTCTGCACATTGTTTTTCCTGCTGTAGGAAAGCCTGATTGATGCCAGTGAAGACAGTCAGCTGGAAGCAGCAATTCGAGCCTCCCTGCAGGAGACCCACTACGAATCCACTGGTGTTCCCGAAGCCCCTGATTCCCCACGATCAGATGACGAATCGGATGCAGAGCCTTTTTCTGACAGTGAGGGCCCAATCTCTGTTGACGGTTCAGACAGCGAAACGACGACACCTCACGAAGACAAGAATTCAAACAGCAAACACACCTCGGCACCTTCGGCCTCATCGGTCCTGCAGCATCTGCATCCCGATAGCTCGACTTCATCCCACAGAAAGTCTCCGTATAAAGAAAACAACCACAGTCACAAAAAAGAGGAGAGCAAGAAAAACCATCTGGAAACCTCAGCGGCTGGACTTCGTCGTTCTCAGCTGGATGCTGACTCCGGAGGGAATCACTGTGCCCCACAACCCGAAAATGCTGGATCTTCCAAGATCAGCACCACTGCATCTTGTGAAGTGGACTGTCCAGATGACAACGGTATGATGAATTAAAAGGCTGCACGCTGCTTTCAAAATATGCCGCCTTATATTTAACATTAAACAGTAGTTGTTCTGTAGGATTATTGGGCATCTGCAAAGAAAGAAAAGCTTCACACACCAATAAATAATAGGACAGAAGAACTGGCAGCATTATTAGATATACAGACGTGGACAAAATTGTTGATACCCCTCTGTTAATGAAAGAAAAACCCACAATGGTCACAGAAATAACTTGAATCTGACAAAAGTGGTAATAAATAAAAATTCTATGAAAATTAACCATTGAAAATCAGACAATGCTTTTGAATTGTGGTTCAACAGAATTATTTTAAAAAACAAATCATGAAACAGGCCTGGACAAAATTGATGGTGCCCTTAACTTAATATTTTGTTGCACAACCTTTTGAGGCACTCACTGCAATCAAACGATTTCTGTAACTGTCAATGAGACTTCTGCACCTCTCAGCAGGTATTTTGGCCCACTCCTCATGAGCAAACTGCTACAGTTGTCTCAGGTTTGAAGGGTGCCTTCTCCAGACGCCATGTTTCAGCTCCTTCCACAAATGTTCAATAGGATTTAGATCAGGGCTCATAGAAGGCCACTTTAGAATAGTCCAATGTTTGGCTGTTAGCCATTCTTGGGTGTTTTTAGCTGTGTGTTTTGGGTCATTATCCTGTTGCAAGACCCATGACCTGCGACTGAGACCAAGCAGTCTGACACCTGGCAGCACATTTCTCTCTAGAATACCTTGATAGTCTTGAGATTTCATTGTACCCTGCACAGATTCAAGACACCCTGTGCCAGATGCAGCAAAGCAGCCCCAGAACATAACAAAACCTCCTTCATGTTTCACAGTAGGGACAGGGTTCTTTTCTTGGTATGCTTTATTTTTGCGTCTGTGAACATAGAGCTGATGTGCCTTGCCAAAACGTTCCGGTGTTGTCTCGTCTGTCCATAGGACATTCTCCCAGAAGCTTTGTGGCTTGTCAACATGTAGTTTGGCAAATTCCAGTCTGGCTTTTTTATGATTTGTTTTCAACAGTGGTGTCCTCCTTGGTCATCTCCCATGAAGTCCACTTTGGCTCAAACAGCGACGGATGGTGCGATCTGACACTGATGTACCTTGACCTTGGAGTTCACCATGAATGTGTTTAGAGGTTGTTCTGGGCTCTTTTGTTACCATTCGTATTATCCGTCTCTTCCATTTTTCATCCAAGTTTCCTCCGGCGGCCACGTCCAGGGAGGTTGGCTACAGTCCCGTGGATCTTAAATTTCTGAATAATATGTGCAACTGTAGTCACAGGAACATCAAACTGCTTGGAGATGGTCTTATAGCCTTTACCTTTAACATGCTTGTCTATAATTTTCTTTCTAATCTCCTGAGACAACTCTCTCCTTTGCTTCCTCTGGTCCATGTTTAGTGTGGTACACACCATGTCACCAAACAGCACAGTGACTACTTGTCACCCTTTAAATAGGCCACCTGACTGATTACAAGTTTGTAGACACCTGTGATGTTAATTAGAGGACACATCTTGGTTGATCATGTCCCTATGGTCACATTATTTTCAATCTTTTCTAGGTGTACCATCATTTTTGTCCAGGCCTGTTTCATGAGTTTGTTTTTAAAAATAATTCTATTGAACCACAATTCAAAAGCATTGTCTGATTTTCATTGGTTAATTTTCATAGAATTTTTATTTATTACCACTTTTGTCAGATTCAAGTTATTTCTGTGACCATTGTGGGTTTTTCTTTCATTAACAGAGGGGTACCAACAATTTTGTCCACGTCTGTAAAACACAACAGAGGTGAATGACAGAATAATATATTTTTGACATACATTTATGCCCTTCAGACTTCTCCCATTATTTATTACAGGTACACAATATAGTTAAAGCTCATTGCAACCTATTGAATAAGATGCATTTAGAAATGTTACCGGTAGTGGAGGGATTGAAACAGCAGGGCTGTCATGGCTCTGAAGGAGAGATGAGAAATTTTGTGGTGAAATATTTGACCACAGTGGAAGGGTGTGTGCCACAGAGCTCAAGCTATCAGACAGAATTCTCCCACCGGCTTTACTTCATAACTGTTAAAATCTTATATACTGATCTGGAGGGTCAGTGATCAGCCGACCCCTCTCTCTAGTAGGCACTCAAACCAAATCACCAACAGAGACTTTATTGGCATTTTACAGTTCTTTGTAGAGAAAAAATGTACTAAAAAAAAACTACTTTTAATTGAATTTTGTAGGTGTTATGTCCACTTTTCAAAACCACTGTCATCATAGCACCAAACAGTTATAACACAACAGAATTTTGTCTTATTGTGCAAGCTCGGTGTGAAGTCTTGCTTTTTGAGCATCTGCTTAACTGATATTTTTTAAATATGTGTTGATTCCAAAACTAACATTTATTTTTAGCTCATTCCGACAAAGCCAAAAAGAGCTAATGCCATGACGCAGCATCTGTCCACATTTCACAGGAATTGCTACTGCTCCTAGGCATTTGCTCAGACTCACTCATAGTGATCCTCAGGTCTGCATCCTAGTTGTGCTAAAAGTCAAGGTCAAAGGTCAGGAGACCTGGGCACTTAGGTGATTTTAGAAACATCGCTACTCCTAGGAAATTTCCTTGATGCTCGCCAATCTCACTCACAATGATCCTCGGGTGGGTCTGCATCCTGGTTGTGCTCAAGGTCAGTGTCAAGGTAAAGGTCAGGAGATCTGGGGACTTATGTGATTTTGGAAAAATCACTACTCCTTGTAGATCAAGGTAAACCTGCAGGGTCTTGGCCCTCCATGGAACGAGTTTGACACCCCTGTTGTAGATAATTACCGCAGTTCTCACCAAACTCACTCAAAAGGACCCTAATGTAAGTCTGCATCTAGGTTGAGGTCAAGGTCATTGTCAAAGGTCAGGAGACCTGGGCACTTAGGTGATTTTAGAAACATCAGTACTCCTAGGAAATTTCCTTGATGCTCGCCAAAATTACTCACAATAACCCTCGGGTGGGTCTGCATCCTGGTTGTGCTCAAGGTCAATGTCAAAGTAAAGGTCAGGAGATCTGGGGACTTATATGATTTTGGAAAAATCACTACTCCTTGTAGATAATTGCAGCAGTTCTCATCAAACTCACTCAAAAGGACCCTAATGTAAGTCTGCATCTAGGTTGAGGTCAAGGTCATTGTCAAAGGTCAGGAGACCTGGGCACTTAGGTGATTTTAGAAACATCAGTACTCCTAGGAAATTTCCTTGATGTTCGCCAAAATTACTCACAATAACCCTCGGGTGGGTCTGCATCCTGGTTGTGCTCAAGGTCAATGTCAAAGTAAAGGTCAGGAGATCTGGGGACTTATATGATTTTGGAAAAATCACTACTCCTTGTAGATAATTGCAGCAGTTCTCATCAAACTCACTCAAAAGGACCCTAATGTAAGTCTGCATCTAGGTTGAGGTCAAGGTCATTGTCAAAGGTCAGGAGATCTGGGCATTTATGCTTTTGTGAAAAAACACAATTTCTCCTAGGCCCCTTGACCTTAAGCACATTCTAGATGGGTCTGCATCTAGGATGTGCTTAAGGCCAAGGACAACTGTCAGTAGATCTGAGCACTCTCAGGGTGATTTCATCAGACCGGAATTAACTGCTACGTCATTGATTGATGTCTGTTTGACAAAACGTAAGAAATACCTTTTCTATGTTTATTTTCAAATATACTGATTGATGGAAGGTGTCGTGATTTAATGAAAAGTCAACTCACAGGAGCTGCTACTTTTTTAGGTTTATAGTATATATGTATTTCTTTTTTACATAGGTCCTAAAGCCAGGTTGATGCTCCGTTACCCAGATGGACAGAAGGAGCAAATTTCTTTGTCTTCCAAAGCCAAGCTTTTGGTGCGTCCACACTATCAGTAAAATAAGTTAATTTAAATTAGTCTGTTATAAAGACTGAATATTAACACAACTTATTCCTTCCATGTGTTTCTCTTTCCATTGAAGGCCCTGGTAAGACATGTTCAGTCCAAGGGTTACCCCAACGAACGCTTTGAACTTGTCACCAACTTTCCCAGAAGGAAGCTTGCTCACTTGGACTATGACATCACACTGCATGAAGCAGGGCTTTGTCCACAGGAGACTGTATTTGTGCAGGAGAGGAACTAGCCTTCCCAGACTCTCTCACTCGCTGCTCGTCAGCATCTCCGGTAGACCTCGCCCTCTCACCAATGATCTGGGACAATGAGATTGGCCTCGACTCCGTAACCCGTTTGTTTTTGCCAAGACAGCTGCTGGTGGATGGACAACTTTTACTGCCACTCCACTAGTCTGAGTACTGGTGTCTCTAGTGACTGCCTAATGTCTTTATAGAGCCCTAAAATTGGCCAGTACGGTGATGGAGATGGTGGTACTCCTTAAAAAATATGTACATCTTCTGCTCTGATGGAGGCCTCTTTTTCTTTAAAATACTGAGGCACAACAGGGTAGGAAATGTATATTACAAAACTATTCAAAAAACAGATTTATAAATGATGATGGCTACCGGGGACTTGTACAAAGAAACTTTTACCTCCCATAAAAGACATTAAATGTCAGAGTTTATTTTCTAGTTCTTATTTTTTTCTGTACCTGGAACAGAAAAAAGGGAGGCTCATACTCTTCTTTATTTTGACCCAAATGTGGTTTCTTACTCCGTCATTGTAATATTACCTGTAATTCTTTGGAAGGCAAGAGAGCTAAGAGAAAAGATCCAAAAATTACAAGTGGAGCAAAATGTGTTTTTTGATACAGAAGGGAAAGAATGAACGGTGGTACACCTCAGCAGTCCCAGCTACACTGTAAGAGATGGCTTAGAGAGCTGTAGTCACTGTTTTCTTTTTTTATATGCTGCCGAGAAAAAATGCCGATGTTGAAATATAACCACCAAAAAACAAGGGATTTTTCTGCTTTGTCTTATTTTTCTTTGCAAGTTTGTGTTTTCAGTGAAAGTTTAATTCTCAAAATATACGTATAAAGGACCGTCACTCACAACATCATGATGAGGATGTTTAACAAAAAGACACTGCATGCATTTCAATGTGTGTGCCACTATTTTTTGATACCCTTTTTAACGTGAAAGGCATGGAGGATGAAAAGTGCCTCAATCAAAATTAAAATTCTAAAGGTTCACCTCTATTTACACTGATGTTCTACTGGTAAATCCAGACAAACAGTTATGGCTAAAATGTTGGCACTCCTGCATTTCTGTCTGATAATCATCTCTTCTCCCAGAAAATTATGTATTTGTATTTATTTCTTTTGCTAGCATTGGAACAACGTAAGAAAAAGTAGACCCAAAAAAGTCAAATCTGAGACATTCCACACAAAACTCTCGAAAAATGGACTGGATGAAATTACATTATCTCACAAAAGTGAGTACACTCCTCATATTTTTGTAAATATTTTATTATATCTTTTCATGGGACAAAATTGAAGATATGACACTTTGATACAATGTAAAGTAGTCAGTGTACAGCTTGTATAACAGTGTAAATTTGCTGTCCTCTCAAAATAACTCAACACACAGCCATTACTGTCTAAACCGCTGGCGACAAAAGTGAGTACACCCCTAGTGAAAATGTCCAAATTGTGCCCTATTAGCCATTTTTCCTCCCTGGTGTCATGTGACTCGTTAGTGTTACAAGGTCTCAGGTGTGAATGGGGAGCAGGTGTGTTAAATTTGATGTTATCACTCTCACACTCTCTCATACTGGTCACTGGAAGTTCAACATGGCACCTATGACAAAGAACTCTCTGAGGATCTGAAAAAAAGAATTGTTGCTCTACATGAAGATGGCCTAGGCTATAAGAAGATTGCCAACACCCTGAAACTGAGCTGCAGCGCAGTGGCCAAGGCCATACAGCGGTTTAACAGGACAGGTTCCACTCAGAACAGGCCTTGCCATGGTCGACCAAAGAAGTTGAGTGCACGTGTTCAGCGTCATATCCAGAGGTTGTCTTTTGAAAATAGACGTGAGTGCTGCCAGCATTGCTATCAAGGTTGAAGGGATGGGGGGGTCAGCCTGTCATTGCTCAGACAATACGCCACACACTGCATCAAATTGGGCTGCATAGCTGTTGTCCCAGAAGGAAGCCCCTTTTAAAGATGATGCACAAGAAAGCCTGCAAACACTTTCCTGAATACAAGCAGACTAAGGACATGGATTACTGGAACCATGACCTGTGGTCTGATGAGACCAAGATAAACTTATTTGATTCAGATGGTGTCAAGCGTGTGTGGTGGCAACCAGGTAAGGAGTACAAAGATAAGTGTGTCTTGCCTACAGTCAAGCATGGTGGTGGCAGTGTCATGGTTTGGGGCTGCATGAGTGCTGCTGGCACTGGGGAGCTACAGTTCATTGAGGGAACTATGAATGCCAACATGTACTGTGACATACTGAAGTAGAGCATGATCACCTTCCTCTGGAAACTGGGCCACAAGGCAGTATTCCAACATGATAACTACTCCAAACACACCTCCAAGACAACCACTGCCTTGCTAAAGAAACTGAGGGTAAAGGTAATGGACTGGCCAAGCATGTCTCTAGATCTAAACCCTATTGAGCATCTGTGGGGCATCCTCAAATGGAAGGTGGAGAAGCGCAAGGTCTCTAACATCCATCAGCTCCGTGATGTTGTCATGGAGGAGTGGAAGAGGATTCCAGTGGCAACCTGTGAAGCTCTAGTGAACTCCATGCCCAAAAGAGTTAAGGCAGTGCTGGAAAATAATAGTGGCCACACAAAATATTGACACTTTGGGCACAATTTGGACATTTTCACTTAGGGATGTACTCACTTTTGTTGCCAGCAGTTTAGACATTAATGGCTGTGTGTTGAATTATTTTGAGGGGATGGCAAATTTACACTGTTATACAAGCTGTACACTGACTACTTTACATTTTATCAAAGTGTCATATCTTCAGTGTTGTCCCATGAAAAGATATAATAAAATGTTTACAAAAATGTGAGGGGTGTACTCACTTTTGTGAGATACTGCATATGCACCCTCAGCTTAATATTTGGTAGCACACCTAATGGAAAAAATATGTGAAATCACTCACCTTTATCAGTTTCTTACACCTCTCTGTTGGAATTTTGGATCACTCTTCTTTTGTTAATTGCTCCAGGGCTCAGGCTTGAAGGGCTCCTTCTCCCAACCACTGTTTTGAGATATCTCCCCAGTTCTATGGGGTTTTGATTGGGACTGATTGCTGACCACTCCAGAACTTGGCAGCTCTTTGCCTTAAAGGTAGAATAATGCAATATTTTCTACTTTCAGATATTCCAGAAATACTTGAAAATGTGATTAGAGTATAAAGAAACATTTCTTTCACTGTCATGCCAAACATGATAATTTATAATATTGCAGAGCTATGAATTCATTTATGACAGATTAAGGCTGACAAAGTGATAAATACCACATTACACCAGCAGGGTGAATATTGAGCCAGTTTTCATCTCTGCGTCAAAAATCCTGTGTTTTAACTTAATTATGTTACTTTCTAGAGTAGGCCAGACCATGTAATGATAACAGTTACTGGTTCACTTGAAGTAGACAAACTTGAAGAAGTCATCTTGGGCCATCATTAAAAAAAAACTTGTATCAAATTTGCCTGAGCCCAGTTGATGAAGGTTCATTACTGCCATCTAGTATTGCCAGTAATCACCTGCAATTTCTACATGCGGGGGGGGGGGGGGGGGCTGAAAAGTTCATAGTGGTCAAATTTGACCAAAGGTGGTTTATTTTTCAGCCGCAGGGACCCAAACACTGCAACACTGATGGAAGAAGTGTGCGGACTGAAAGGGAGACTATGTAGAAAAATAAACCACATTTGGTCAAATTTGACCACTATTAATTTTTCAGCCCCCCTTCCCCCCCAATAGTCCACCATTAAACCATTGTAGGTGCTTTTTTGAAGTATGCTTTGGTTCAGTAGTAGTAGTAGTAGTAGATTAGTTTATTTGACAGGGACAGTGCAATAAACATAGACAATTAATCAAAGACAATCAATCTGATGTGTTGCACATAGAGTGTATAGCTATTAGCTAATTGCAACTCTGTGTCCTGCTCTTAGACTCATATCCATGGAGACCCAGCTTTCTGACACTGGGTCCTAAATTATGACCCAGACTTCTTTGGTAGTCTTCAGACATAATAAAGCCATGCATGCAGTAAGACATCCAGTGCCTGAACCACCAGAGCAACCCTAAAGCATAGTGAACCTCCACCATGTTTCACTGTAGGGACTGTGCTCTTTTCTTTGAAGGCCTCATTTCACTTTCTGTAAACAGTAGAATGGTGTGCTGTACCAAAAAAAAAAAAAAATATTGTCTCATCTATTCACAGGACATTTTCCCAGAAGGATTTTGGCTTCCTCAGGTAAGTTTTCATCTAACTTTCTTTTATGTTTCTGCATAAGCACTGGGGTTCCCTTGGGTCTCCTACCATAGCATCCCTTTACACAGTCCCTACAGTCAAACTTGGTGAATGTGTGTTATCTGACAAAATTGCAGGGATCCCAAGATTTCTGGCATTTCTAGCATGACGGTATGTGATTTTAATGAAAATCGTGCCTTGATATTCCCATACACATGATCCTCAGGCAGATCTGCATCCAGGTTATCATGTATTTTGCTCAGTCATTGACAATATGGTCATTGTGAAAAACTAGACATCTAGGAGAAGGTTAAAAGGTTATAAAGACCCGAATGCTGATTTTGACATTGTCATCCATCCATCCATCTTCCGCTGCTTATCCGGGGTCCGGGTTGCAGGGGCAGCAGTCTAAGCTGAGAAGACAGATTGCTGCCTGGTTCACATAGCACCATAATCCCTCCTGCAGGTGGTGAGCCCACTGGAGGATGGATCCATGTGGTTCGTTGTGTACATCGGGTCTTTTTAACTTTTCATGGGGATTTGCTGGACTGCTCTTTATCTGGGCCTTCATCCAGGACCAGTTTGCCATGGGAAACCCTACCAGGAGCAAGTTGCCCCCAACAACATAGCTCCTGGGATCCTTAGGGTACGCAAACCCCTCCACCATGATAACGTGACAATCCACGGAGGAGAATTTTGACATCCACTTGTAAAATATTTTTAAATTCATGATAGGCTCCAAAATATTCATTTAAATAGCAACATTTATTTCACTAATGGAAAGAAACTTGTATGTCACCTTTAAGAGAAGCTTGGCTATGCTCTTTGTATTGACAAGAGGTGGCAGTAATATACAGTGGGGTAAAAAAGTATTTAGTCAGCCACCAATTGTGCAAGTTCTCCCCATTTAAATAATGACAGAGGTCTCCAATTTTCATCATAGGTATACCTCAACTATGAGAGACAAAATAAGAAAAAAAAAATCCAGAAAATCACATTGAAGGATTTTTAATGAATTAATAGGTAAATTCCTCGGTAAAATAAGTATTTGGTCAATAACAAAAGTTCATCTCAATACTTATTATATACCCTTTGTTGGCAATGACAGAGGTCAAACGTTTTCTGTAAGTTTTCACAAGGTTTTCACACACTGTTGCTGGTATTTTGGCCCATTCCTCCATGCAGATCTCCTCTAGAGCAGTGATGTTTTGGGGCTGTCGCTGGGCAACACAGACTTTCAACTCCCTCCAAAGATTTTCTATGGGGTTGAGATCTGGAGACTGGCTAGGCCACTCCAGGACCTTGAAATGCTTCTTACGAAGCCACTCCTTCGTTGCCCGGGCGGTGTGTTTGGGATCATTGTCATGCTGAAAGACCCAGCCACGTTTCATCTTCAATGCCCTTGCTGGTGGAAGGAGGTTTTCACTCAAAATCTCACGATACATGGCCCCATTCATTCTTTCCTTTACACGGATCAGTCGTCCTGGTCCCTTTGCAGTAAAACAGCCCCAAAGTATGACGTTTCCACTCCCATGCTTCACAGTAGGTATAGTGTTCTTTCTCCTCCAAACACGACAAGTTGAGTTTTTACCAAAAAGTTCTATTTTGGTTTCATCTGACCATATGACATTCTCCCAGTCCTCTTCTGGATCATCCAAATGCTCTCTAGCAAACTTCAGATGGGCCTGGACATGTACTGGCTTAACCAGGGGGACACGTCTGGCACTGCAGGATTTGAGTCCCTGGCGGCGTAGTGTGTTTCTGATGTAGCCTTTGTTACTTTGGTCCCAGCTCTCTGCAGGTCATTCACTAGGTCCCCCCATGTGGTTCTGGGATTTTTGCTCACCGTTCTCATGATAATTTTGACCCCACGGGGTGAGATCTTGCATGGAGCCCCAGGTCGAGGGAGATTATCAGTGGTCTTGTATGTCTTCCATTTTCTAATAATTGCTGCCACAGCTGATTTCTTCACACCAAGCTGCTTACCTATTGCAGATTCAGTCTTCCCAGCCTGGTGCAGGTCTACAATTTTGTTTCTGGTGTCCTTTGACAGCTCTTTGGTCTTGGCCATAGTGGAGTTTGGAGTCTGACTGTTTGAGGTTGTGGACAGGTGTCTTTTATACTGATAACGAGTTCAAACAGGTGCCATTAATACAGGTAACGAGTGGAGGACAGAGGAGCCTCTTAAAGAAGAAGTTACAGGTCTGTGAGAGCCAGAAATCTTGCTTGTTCGTAGGTGACCAAATACTTATTTTACTGAGGAATTTACTAATTAATTCATTAAAAATACTTCAATGTGATTTTCTGGATTTTTTTTTTCTCATTTTGTCTCTCATAGTTGAGGTATACCTATGATGAAAATTGGAGACCTCGCTCATCTTTTAAGTGGGAGAACTGACACAATTGGTGGCTGACTAAATACTTTTTTTCCCCACTGTACGTACCTTAAAAGCCAACATCTCACAAAGAAATGGGAAGAAGACAACAAACTAGTGTAAAAGTCCAGGTTTACAAAAAAGACTCGGAGACATGACATATTTTTTGATGGAGGGTGAAAATCAGTCAAATGAGGAGAAAAACAAAACATTGGCATGAATTAGTAAAGTTGTTGCAGCCGTTTCTGCTGAGTGGCTGATTTTAATGATACCAAAATAGGCCACATATCAGATCAGCTTTTATATTCACGAATTACAAATATAGACAGGCTATTAGGTCAATTTGGTCTGCTACTTGCATTCTAAATGGTTACTGCTGATGCCAGTTAGAACGCGAGCTACATGTCACTGTCCTTTTTGGCATGTTTAAAAAAATATGTTAAAAAGGGAGTGGCATTTTCTCTGTTGCATTTACAAGAAACACATAGTTTCTTCAACTACAAAAAAGGTAGTATAGTTTTGACAAGGTATCACACAGTGTTCCAAGTGTTTCACATTAAAGCCCCAGGAGGTAATGTGTTCTAGAGCCTTTTTTTGTCAAATGTGTTGAAATCCTCTTGACATTCCAAGAACTATCAATAAATAAATAATTTTTTAAAATAAATAAAATCTATACTGTGGAGCAGTCATAAGACATGAAAAGGTTAGCTAATCATTACATTTGGACTGAACAAGATCTTTACATAGCCACCTGAAAATAGTCTGGCTGTGTATTCAAAATGCATGTCTGTACTGGATCGATGTTTTCTCCGCTTACCATTTGTGGTCTATGTGAAAGACTTGGGAATGGGTTCTGTTGGTGGCATGGTGTGATTCTTTAAAGGTGTACTAGATAGTATTTTGATGAAAGCAAATTTAAAATAATACATCAACAAAGTGTTTTGAAGGGTGCAGAATTAAAGCCTTTATATGGTAATATAAAGTTAATATATTGTATTATAACAAAAGTTAATATATTGATGGAAAAAATGCTTTTAACATTTTTACGGGTTCAAAACAATCATAATATTTACATCTTAGCACTTGGATGATAAGACTAAGGTGGCCGTAAGGATGTCACAGCTGGTCACAGCCAGTTGCATAATTATTAGGTTGATGTCACATGTCTCTACCAATCAGCTGGGGCAAGAGTAAGTGCAACACCTACTGGCCAGGTCAGAATGTTGCCTCTGTTACCTTTTAAATACATTTAAACTAGCAGTTGTTGGTGTCCATCACATATGCAATAACCACTAAACAGCTGTTTTGTGCCCAAAATGTTTTCAGACACAGTTTTGCTGTTTTTAAAATATTAGAGAATGTTTTCTGGTGAGCTGCCATGTTTGAAAATCCATAAATCCCCAAACAGTGCTCACACAAGTAGGAACATCTTCCAGTCAGGAGCACTTCCACATTTGCGTGGCTGTAGGAAGCTAGCTTTCTTTTGCTTTATGAATACACCACCTACTGGGACTTTAAATCACCTGGATCACCAGATCCTCATGCTAACAATGTCCGTTCAGGCCAGTGGTCAGAGGTGAAAAAATACAGTGCACAGCTGTGCAAACAGAAAAGGGCAATGACACTGTTTCACTCCCCTCTCTGGGTGGATATTGCAGTACTGACATTTATTCCTCCACCACCTGCATTTCGAGTAAAGGACAACATGAAAGTAAAGGATATAGCTGTACTGATGAATAAAGAACAACAAAGTACCACCTTTTACAAGGAATAAAACAAGAAAATAGAAATTATTAACCTTACTAAACATTTTCTTTTTTAATGGTTTTTATTGTAGAACATCGGGATTTATGACAATCATTGTCCTATTTTTCTGACTAAGGGTCTTAAAATGTTATTCCAGATTCATTCATTCCTTTTCTGAACCACTTGATTCTTTTGGGTGGCAGGAGGCTGGGTCCCATCACAGCTTCTTTGGGCAAGAGGCGGGGTATATCCTGGACAGATCGAATTTCACCTGGTGCTTCAAATATAGCATTAAACTCATGAGGATAGACCTCAGACCTGGTTTTTAGGGATCCTCTGTTGCATAAAAGGTTGTTGAACCCAGTGGTGGACTGGTGGACTGTCATACAGACGTGGACAAAATTGTTGGTATCCCTCTGTTAATGAAAGAAAAGCCCACAATGGTCACAGAAATAACTTGAATCTGACAAAAGTGGTAATAAATAAAAATTCTATGAAAATTAACCAATGAAAATCAGACAATGCTTTTGAATTGTGGTTCAACAGAATTATTTTAAAAAACAAACTCATGAAACAGGCCTGGACAAAAATGATGGTACCCCTAGAAAAGATTGAAAATAATGTGACCATAGGGACATGTTCAACCAAGATATGTCCTCTAATTAACATCACAGGTGTCTACAAACTTGTAATCAGTCAGTTGGCCTATTTAAAGGGTGACAAGTAGTCACTGTGCTGTTTGGTGACATGGTGTGTACCACCCTAAACATGGACCAGAGGAAGCAAAGGAGAGAGTTGTCTCAGGAGATTAGAAAGAAAGTTATAGACAAGCATGTTAAAGGTAAAGGCTATAAGACCATCTCCAAGCAGCTTGATGTTCCTGTGACTACAGTTGCACATATTATTCAGAAATTTAAGATCCACGGGACTGTAGCCAACCTCCCTGGACATGGCCGCAGGAGGAGACGGATAATACGAATGGTAACAAAAGAGCCCAGAACAACCTCTAAACACATTCATGGTGAACTCCAAGGTCAAGGTACATCAGTGTCAGATCGCACCATCCGTCGTTGTTTGAGCCAAAGTGGACTTTGTGGGAGACGACCAAGGAGGACACCACTGTTGAAAACAAATCATAAACTAGAAAAGCACTCTGAGAGCGCAGACCTCCGCCAAGGGCCACAGTTCCCCCCATACAGTGTTTAACATCATAAATATTAATCCTACATTTATTTTGTCTAACTTTATAGATTCCTTGACCATGAAAAAAATGCCATTCGCAAGTGGCATATATTAGCTATACTGTGATGCTTGTTTTTTTTTTGTTTTTTCTTCCAGACGGTGATCCGGATCACCACCAACATGTAATCATCTGTAGGATACCCCATTTCTGACAATCTGTGAAAATTTCATGAAAATCCATCCATAACTTTTTGAGTTATCTTGCTAACAAACAGACAGACAGACAGACAAACCAACGCTGATGAAACATAACCTCCTTGGCGGAGGCAAAAAGCCAGACTGGAATTTGCCAAACTGCACGTTGACAAGCCACAAAGCTTCTGGGAGAACGTCCTATGGACAGAGGAGACAAAACTGCAACTTTTTGGCAAGGCACATCAGCTCTATGTTCACAGACGCAAAAATGAAGCATAACAAGAAAAGAACACTGTCCCTACTGTGAAACATGGAGGAGGTTCTGTTATGTTCTGGGGCTACTTTGCTGCATCTGGCACAGGGTGTCTTGAATCTGTGCAGGGTACAATGAAATCTCAAGACTATCAAGGTATTCTAGAGAGAAATGTGCTGCCCAGTGTCAGACAGCTGTAATGTAATGCCTTGCCACACGGTGGCACTAGTAGAAGATATACGTGTTGAATGTATGTTGGAAGACAACAGAATTAAATGAGGCTTGTTCTGAGGTCCACGCTGGTGTCGATGTCCTCTTCTTATAAAGATTACCCAACCACACGATATTATACATGGTGTCAGAAGTTGGTGACAAGAATCCGACAGGAGAGAGGGTCGCCTGTGTGAAAGAGTTGGGAGAGAGAGGAAAAGAAAAAAAAAGTTTTTTCCCTCGTCAGTGACTGCGCCGGCGGAGAAGCAAGTAAGTTGCTAGCTCGTTTACTCGCTAAGAAAAGGAAGGGAGGAACGACAAAATGGATCAAATATTCACGATACCACCGCCAGGAAGTTTTAATTTCGATGAGCCCAGTAGCTGGACTCAGTGGCTACGACGCTTCGAGCGATTCAGAATAGCATCTGGATTAGCAGAGAAGAATGAGGAATACCAAATCAACTCACTGCTCTACATAATGGGGGAGAAAAGTGACGACGTTATGACAACAATAACTTTGGAGGAAGCCAAACGGAAGAAATACGATGAAGTGTGCAAAGCCTTAGGTGAGCATTTTATTGGCAAACATAACGTTATCTATGAGAGAGCCAGATTTAACAGCCGATATCAACAGCCTGGCGAAACGGCAGAGAACTTTATCACAGACGTGTACAAGCTGGCTGAGCATTGCCAATATGGCGTTCTACTTGAAGAGATGATAAGAGATCGGATAGTAGTTGGGATCAGAGACGCTAAATTGTCAGAGAAATTACAGTTAGACCCAAAGCTCACGCTGGAAAGTACAATAACACAAGTCAGGCAAAGAGAAGAAGTAAAAAAGCAACAGCCATTGATACGGCGCGAGAAGACTGAAATTAGGGAAAGCAATGTTGATGCTATTGTGAGAAAAAAACCTGCGAAACCCAATATGGCGAAACGAACTCAAACCAACGCGATGCAGAGTACAGGCACGTGCAAAAGGTGTGGCCACAGTCCTCAACACGCATGGAAACAATGCCCAGCGAGAGAGGCAGAGTGCCGCAAATGTAAAAGAAAAGGACATTATGCTGCAGTGTGTAGGACAGAGCAACGTGTCGAGGCTATTGAAGAGGTGTATGAGACTGAAGAGAGCGCTTTCTTGGGAGCAATAGAGACTGATAAACAGGATGTCTGGAGAAATGACATAGAAATGAATGGAAAAATGATTAACTTCAAGTTGGATACAGGAGCGGCTGTCACCGCCATACCAGACTCCATGTACTGCAAAACAAGAGATGGTGACCTAAAGAAGTCACAGAGAATGTTATGTGGCCCCAACAACCTGCCACTGACGGTGCTAGGCACATTCACAGCCTGCCTGAAAAAGGGCATAAAGAAAACAGAGCAGGATGTATTTGTTGTGAAGGATTTAGTGATGCCACTATTAGGGCTCCCAGCTATACAGAGCCTACCTCTGTTGCAGCAGATAGCTGTAGTGCTAGCATCTGATGAAAAATTCAAGAAAATGTTCCCGAAAGTATTCTCAGGCTTAGGGAAGCTGCAGGGTAGCTATAAAATTGAGTTAGCTCAGGGAGCTGTGCCATACGCCTTGTCAGCCCCTAGACATGTAGCCCTACCATTAATGGACAGAGTCAAATCAGAGCTCCAGAGGATGGAAGAGATGGGCGTGATTCGAAAGATCCAAGAACCAACCGAGTGGTGTTCAGGAATGGTGGTTGCACCCAAACCCAATGGAAAAATCCGGATCTGCTCAGACCTGACAAGGCTGAATGAGAGCGTGCGTCGAGAAAGACACATACTCCCAGCTGTGGATGAGACTCTAGCAAAGCTAGACGGAGCCGTCATCTTCTCAAAATTGGATGCCACAGCAGGGTTTTGGCAAGTTCCCCTGCATGAGGAATCAGAGCCATTGACAACCTTCATTACACCATTTGGGAGGTATTGTTACAGGAGACTCCCATTCGGGATTTCTTCTGCGCCGGAACATTTCCAGCTAAGACTTTCCCAGCTTGTCGACGGCACCCCAGGCGCACTCTGCCATGCCGACGACATATTGGTGTTTGGCAAAGATCAGACTGAGCATGACAACAGGCTGTGCGAACTTCTCAAGAAGCTTGAAGAGGCAGGTCTGACCTTAAACGAAAAATGTGAGTTCAGTGTGAAGGACGTGAAATTCCTAGGGCATATGGTCAGTGCCGACGGGATCGAGGCTAACCCAAGCAAAATTAAAGCAATCTTGAACATGCCCGAACCCGAGAACGTTGAAGCGGTGAGACGCTTCATGGGGATGGTGAACTATGTCTGCAAGTTCTCCTTGCGCCTCCCCAATCTCACAAAGCCCCTGAGAGACTTGCTGCACAGCGACAGCGAGTGGACATGGGACGCGCAGCAAAAGACAGCTTTTGAAGCTGTGAAGAAAGAGCTTAGCTCTCCAGCTGTACTAGCTCAGTACAGTACAAAAAGAGAAACTCTCGTGTCGGCTGACGCTTCATCATATGGCCTGGGAGGAGTACTGATGCAGCGACAGCCAGGTGGAGAATTCAGGCCAGTGGTGTACATATCTAGAAGTCTGTCACCCACAGAGTCTCGGTACGCTCAAATCGAGAAAGAAGCTCTCGCCGTGACATGGGCGTGCGAGCGCCTGAGCACCTATCTCCTGGGAATGGACTTCACGGTGCGTACAGATCACAAACCTCTCATATCACTGTTAGGTACCCGGCCACTGGATGAGTTACCTCTAAGAATACTCAGATTCAGACTGAGAATGATGAGATTCAACTACAAGATAATTCATGTACCAGGGAAACAGTTGGTGGCTGCTGACGCATTGTCACGAGCGCCACTGGGACCAGAGAGCAGCACGGAGAGTGCCAGCCTGGAAAGAGAGTGTCAGGTGTACATCGACTTTGTGATGGAACACATACCTGCAACAAAAACAAAATTGGATGAAATTAAAAACATGCAGAACAACGACACAACAATGAAACAGCTGAGGGCATACACAGACAAAGGATGGCCTTCGCACAGACAAGCAGTTCCAGAGAGGCTGCTAAAGTACTGGCCGCACAGAGCTGACATCCATGTGGCTGACGGTATCCTCCTAAAGGGAGAAAGGCTTGTCATTCCAGCGCCAATGTGAAGAGACATGCTGGAGAGAATCCACCATGGGCACCTGGGCATGACAAAGTGCATTTCAAGAGCCCAACAGTCTGTGTGGTGGCCAGGCTTGACAAGGGACATCAAAGAGCTTGTGGAGAGGTGTGAAGTATGCAGCCAGTACTCCAGCTATCGCACAGAGCCACTGCTCACGACCCCCTTACCTGCAAGGCCGTGGCAAAGGCTAGCGGCGGACCTCTTCGAGTGGGGGAAGAGCCACTACCTGGTCGTAGTTGACTATTTCTCCAGATACATTGAAATAGCCAACCTTCCAACGCTTACTACAGCAACCACAGTCGAGAGGCTGAAAGTCATCTTTGCAAGATTCGGTATCCCTGAGGTACTAGTGACGGACAACGGGCCACAGTTCACCTCTTCAGAGTTTAAAGTATTTGCTCAGGAATACGACTTTGAACATGTCACCAGTAGCCCCAGGTATCCGCAAAGCAATGGGGAAGCAGAGAGGGCGGTGAGAACAGTAAAGCAGATACTCAGCAAGAACCAAGATCACCAAAGAGCTCTCCTGACTTACAGGACAACCCCATTGGCTCATGGAGCCTCACCAGCAGAACTTCTGATGGGGAGAAGATTGCGATCGACAGTTCCGGTCCCTCCACAGACTCTCAGACCAAAGTGGCCAGACCTTCATGCTTTTAAAAAGAAAGACGCAAGATTGAAAGAGAATCAGAAGAAAGCATATGGAGCGAGACACAGAGCAAGAGAGCTGCCGGTTCTTGAACCAGGTCAGAGAGTGTGGATCCGCTCAGCAAAGACCACCGGGACAGTCCAGTCGACGTCATCAACTCCAAGGTCGTACAACGTGGAGACAGAGTCGGGCACACTGAGAAGAAACAGAGCTCAGCTCACTGCTCTTCCAGAACCAGATCAGCCTGATCCAGAGCCAGATCAGCCCAGCTCGGATGTGACTGTGACCAGATCGGGGCGAGTATCTCGTCCACCAGAAAGACTGAACTGGTAAAACCTAGTATAGAGGCCTGCAGCGAACAGGGCAGAATAATTCCCTATGGCAGAGCCTGAAGGGTCAGGTAGTCTACCCTGTCCTTCTAGTTAGAAAAAAAAAAAAAAGAAAAAAAAAATGTTGAAAAGAAAATGAAAAGAAAAAGTTATGTTCTGAAAACGTAAGCGCACAGTAGTGACAGTGTAGCTTTGTGTTATCTTGTGGTTGACCATATTCTTTATTATTAGAATTTAAGTAAATAAGATATATAAAGGGATATGGTAAATATCTAAAAGGGGGGGATGTAATGTAATGCCTTGCCACACGGTGGCACTAGTAGAAGATATACGTGTTGAATGTATGTTGGAAGACAACAGAATTAAATGAGGCTTGTTCTGAGGTCCACGCTGGTGTCGATGTCCTCTTCTTATAAAGATTACCCAACCACACGATATTATATAACAGCTTGGTCTCAGTCGCAGGTCATGGGTCTTGCAACAGGATAATGACCCAAAACACACAGCTAAAAACACCCAAGAATGGCTAAGAGCGAAACATTGGACTATTCTAAAGTGGCCTTCTATGAGCCCTGATCTAAATCCTATTGAACATCTGTGGAAGGAGCTGAAACATGGCGTCTGGAGAAGGCACCCTTCAAACCTGAGACAACTGGAGCAGTTTGCTCATGAGGAGTGGTCCAAAATACCTGCTGAGAGGTGCAGAAGTCTCATTGACAGTTACAGAAATCGTTTGATTGCAGTGATTGCCTCAAAAGGTTGTGCAACAAAATATTAAGTTAAGGGTACCATCATTTTTGTCCAGGCCTGTTTCATGAGTTTGTTTTTTAAAATAATTCTGTTGAACCACAATTCAAAAGCATTGTGTGATTTTCATTGGTTAATTTTCATAGAATTTTTATTTATCACCACTTTTGTCAGATTCAAGTTATTTCTGTGACCATTGTGGGTTTTTCTTTCATTAACAGAGGGGTACCAACAATTTTGTCCACGTCTGTATATGAATATGACGTGTTATTGTGTGATGAGGGTGGTGGCTCCACCTTTCTGGTTCCACCGCCACCCTGGGTATAAAAGACCAATGCGGAAGAGGCACGGTCTCTTTTGACCTTCACCTCTGCCTGTACGGGAGTGCTTTGTGGCTGTGAGTCACCAATAAATTTGAGTTGCATTTGCACCTCCGGCCTCGTCAATGGATTACAGATTATGGACATATTTGGCAATGAGGAGCCGCCGGTGCCGTGGGAGAGGTGGTTTGCCGCATTCGAGAATTATCTGGTGGCATTGAACCTCGGTGAGTTGGAGAAATTGCGTGCACGAGCAATACTGGTCCATAATCTTGGCATGGAGGGACAGCGCATTCTTAGCACATTGGGAGTGAGCGACAGTTTTGAGAACGTGGTTGGGCTAATGCTGCGCTACTTTCATGCCCCGGAAAACGTCATAGTCCGGAGGATCCAGTTCCGACAGCGCCAACAGTGGGCTGGAGAGTCGGTGCAGCGGTATGTTGCTGACCTGCGCCATCTAGCTGAGGGTTGCCAGTTTGGGACCTTAGAGGAAGAAATGGTCAGCAATCAGTTGGCAGAGCACACGTTGTGTGCAGCAGCGTGATCAAGACTCCTTACCCATTCCAGTGAGCTGATGTTGGCCTAAGCAGTGGAGATAGCCCAGCAGTTTGAAGCAGCCGATAAACTGTCACAGGACCTTGGTGAGAGGACAGCACTGGGGCAACCCAACTCACAATCAGCGGTGCAGGCTGTAGACCCAGATAGCAATGATAGCATGGAGGACAAAGAAGAATACGCTACCGCTATGAAAATTAGGTCCGCCCCGGGGTCGCCAAGATGTTTTGGCTGCGGGTCTACCAAGCACCGGTATAAGGTAAGAGAGTGTCCGGCAAAAGGCAAACGCTTTGGCAAGTGTGGGCTCCTACATCATTTCACCAGGGTCTCTAAAAGGTTTGAGTGAGGGGAGCAACGACGTGAAGTGGATTCCCCTCCCACGACTCCTACGGTTATTCACACTGTATCCCCAAGCACAGAAGGCCGTGCATATCTAACAATTACGTTGGACAGCAAAGACATGTCATTGTTGGTGGACACGAGTGCAGTGAGGTGCATGTTGAACTGGTCTACTGTGAAGAGTTATTTCCCCTACCATCGTGTGAGAGGTCTGTCAACGCCATTTTGTGGGTATGGCGGTAATAGGCTGTCCATCGTGGGTTCACTGGAGCTGACGGCGAGGTACAAGACAGCGGTGGTGTCCAATATACAGTTCGTGGTGACCGAGTGTGGGTCGAATGTGATGGGCTGCGATCTGTTTTATGGACTGGGCTTCTCAATCACCAGCAGTGGCGGAGAGGAATGGTCGGGCTGTGGTTTGTGGGACCGGCCTGTTCCACGAGTGGTCATCGATGTAGTTTGGGATAACATGTGGCCTAGTGCTCTGGGAGATGGACAGGACAATTTCTACCCAGGGCCATCAGGGCAGGGTTCCAGTGCCAGGGCTCACATTACCCTAGGTGAGGGAACTGGGTGGCATGGTGAAACGCCCGTAATGGCGGGTGAGGCTGTGAAGACGATCCCCTCTGCTTCCAAGGTTCGGCCTGGAGATACCGGGAAGCGTGGGGCTGATACGGCTATGCCAGTGTTCAAAATGAAAAAAGAGTGGGGCAGGACCGGCTGGCATGGGAAACAGACATACCACACAGGAACACTGCAGGCCGAGTTGGGCTTCGCGGAAGGTCGCCGGTGTGGTGCTGCCCGGAGAGGAAGCCCAATGGAGACATCGTGGACATGGGAATTTGATTAGAGTTCCTTTAAGAGTTGGTGACGTGGTTCAACCTAGAGAGAAGGCTTGGCTGAGAGGTGCCCACGGAAAGAGGAAGTGACTTGAGGACCAGGGGCGGCTGAAGGTGGTGGCTGTTCGGGAGGACGGATACCTTCGGCTGTCAGATGACTCATGGAGACACCCCAGTGAGCTGCGGCACATTATCGAGGAGAAGGAGGTGCCGTGGCCCCGATGTGGCTCATCTGCGGAGACAAAGAGACGAAGGAGCTCTGGGCGGGATCTACCAGACGAGTCCCCCGGGGGGTGGCTTCTGCATCGAGACTGTACAGTAGCAAGGGACGATGGGTTGGGTTAAATGTGAATTGCCCAGACTACGTAGTTGGCATGTTTCTCATAATGGACTGCTATAACAGGTGCCCATGTGGAAAAAAAAACATGTAATGTGTGTGTCACCATATTTAGGGTGTGTGTGTTACTGTGGGGTTTGCCCGGATTGGGGTGGTACAGTTGGGAATGTTATAGCGATGTATGAAGGTGCATGCTGACTGATTGTGTGTGTTTATTACATTGAATTATCTTTCTTTCTTCTTATGTATATAAGTTTATGGGATTATTTTGTATTATAATAGGAACACGGTAAATTTTATTTCATGGACTTTTAGTATCAAAGACAGCAGGATAATCCGTCTGGCCGTGTGGAGGTGGGACGTCAGTCCACTTGTCCTCTTCTAGTTTTAGTTGTTTGTGTGCATAAATAGGCTTATTTTATTTGTTGTCATTAGGGCATGATTTGGGTATTAATTTTTTTTTTTGGGGGGGGGCTAATTAGTGTGCATGCGTTTTGGACTTTTCTAAAGGGGGGGGGGTCATATATGAATATGACGTGTTCTTGTGTGATGAGCGTGGTGGCTCCACCTTTCTGGTTCCGCTGCCACCCTGGGTATAAAAGACCAATGCGAAAGAGGCACGGTCTCTTTTGACCTTCGCCTCTGCCTGTACGGGAGCACTTTGTGTCTGTGAATCACCAATAAAGTTGAGTTCTATTTGCACTTCCGGCCTCGTCATTGGATTACAGATTATGGACATAACATGGACCTCTCAGCTTATTCTCAGAATGAATCAATGAAAGTTAATGAGTGGTCAGTGAGCCGTTTTAAAAACGAGATTATAGGTGGAAATTACCTTTTTCAAATGAGTAAGTTTACTCCATGGAAGAAGGCCTCATTGTCCATTTACATAATGACAGTTACATAATGGTATGCCACTTGAGAAAGTTAAAAGAAAGGGTTGGTTTTGTTAGAGACATAAACTGATGGCTGTAGTATACTGTATGCATTTCCAAAATTTTAGATTGTCGAAGGTAGGCAGTTTGGTTTAAAGATGCACTGTGGTGGATATAAATCCCCTTAAAAATAAATCATCTAAAATGGTATCTTATACCCTTTTTTCCACAAAAAACCCCTTTCATTGTCTAACTGCTTGTGAAAATCTTTTCCCTTTGACTCGTCTTTCAAATGGCAGGATCTAGGAATATTCAAATTCATCCCACCCGCATCCTGCCCACGAGGACACCTACAACATACCACACCACAGCACACAGAAGTCTGCAAGCTGGCAAGTTTGACCAGAAAACTATGGTACTGAAGTTCTAATGTTCAAAAGATTACAGTATAATGCTGCTGTGACTGCAGAGGGTCCAAACAACCACTCTGCATTTGTGGAGCACGCATGCACAACAGCAAAGCGGCCTAGCGCACACACCAGCTGTCATCACTGTCCTCTGCCAGAACGCAAGCTACATACAGCTGCCCAAAAGTAGACAGTGAATCCCCACTGGTGCTTGCGCCTATAGTATCCAAAACTTTAAAAGTTAACACTGCCATGACTGTTTAGAGGAATGACCACATCAACTTATATCACATGCAACCACACATGACCCAGGGCAGCACAGGACGCAGTGGAGAGGTACTGTAGCTCTGGCCTATAGTCGGAGAGTGGACACACACAGCTGGGGAGCAGCAGCTCCTCTCAGCAGTTACCAAACAACAATACACATTCATTCCATGCACAATCATCTCTGCACAATCTCAATACACTCCAAAAGTATTTTTTTCCTTGCCGTGCTGCATCAGGCCAAAACTGTCAGACAATGACATAAGATAACATCTCTGTTCTCCTCCTTTACCATGCAGCAGTGTCTCTCCAAAAAAGTCTGAACAAATACTGTAAATCATCAAATGTAGCATCTACATTTATCCAGGCTTATCTGGATATTTGTGGATCATTTTCTCTCTAGTACATTACCTGTCTGACGCAAGGCTTTGGCATTTACTGTATGTAAAATCATACCATTAGTAGGCTACTGTATCAGGCACATTAAAGGCTAATGGCAGCTAGTGCTACATTACACAAACAGAATAAATCCCATGATAGAATAGAATAGGCTTTATTGTCATTGTACAGTACAACAAAATTGTGGGTGCTCCACCACGCTACTGCACAATAAAGTAAGAGAGAAGGATTGGAATTAAACACAGTTACAAAACACACGATTAAACATACAACTGAAAATACAGACTTACCGGATGAACAACATGCCCACTTGTATGCACACTGGCCCAGGATAATGGAGAAAAGAAAATCTTCAAGGACACAAGTTATTTTTTACTTGTTTTTATTATCTTACAGCATTTGCCCTAGACTGAGTGGTTAGCATAATTTCCATGAAAACGTACCCTAAACCCAGTGTTTAATGGTAAAACCCATCTTATTTTGGGTTAAGTTTTCAAAGTAGATGTCCAAAGATGCAAACTAGCACTGGAGGCTAAGCTGAATCCTCATTTTTCTTCCTCCAAGGCCATACACAACGCTTAGTCCTGATTAGTTCCCTGTTTAAGTAAGTTTGTTTAAAGTTGCTTTATAGAAGGAGGATTCATGAATTCTATGTACAGCATGAGTCTATATCCCACAATAACACATCCCAGTAGAATCACAGTTCACACTGCTACACTTATTGACAACCTGTTTGTTAATATTATTGATAAGAAAATAGAAAGTGGATTATTGATAAATGATATAAGTGACCATTTGCCAACCTTTGCACTTATCCATGGCCACACGGGGGCCAATACAGAAAAAATTTTAAAATCGTTCAGATACAAATCACAAAATGCAATCAGTTCTTTGAAAGAAGACTTGCTGAAGCAAGACTGGACAAAAGTCTATGTATCAGATGTAAATGAAGCCTATGACACATTTATAAACATTGTAACCACTCTTTATGAAAAAAATTGTCCATTAGTAAAGAAAAAGCTTAAACATAAATTTGCCGATAAGCCATGGTTAACCAAAGGATTACAAAAGGCATGTAAAAAAAAAAAAATATTATATAAAGCTTTCCTAAAGAAAAGGACAAAAGAAGCTGAGCAACGGTATAAAACATATAAAAATAAGTTAACATATATAATAAGATGTAGTAAAAGAGACTATTACAGTAAAGAACTGGAGAAAAACAGAGACAATATTAAAAATACATGGACAATACTTAATATTCTTGGTGTAGAAGAGCTTGAAAGAACGAGGCGGTATGATATATAAACCAGAGTTTATTTATCAGCTCTCCTAACAAGTCTCATCTAAGTGCAGAAGCAACAGAAGGAAAAGAGACCGAATACCTCCGGCTCTCTGACTTTATACTTGCACATAACAAAAGACATGCATATCAAAGGCTGATATCCCTCATTATCATAATCCCCCCATTGTCTTGGTACTTCCTCTCTTCGCCCTGGGGTGGTGAGGGTAGCTCCTCCGGTCTCTACCGCAGTGTCTGGGAACGTCTTTGTTCTTCACTGGCGGGTGAGAGTCTTTGTCCTTTCAGAGGTGTGAAGTCGCCTTACATATGTAATCACCAAACATTCTCACATGCTTCAACATACGTAGGTTATGGAATATATGATTAATATAGCCCACAGCCCCCCCCCCCCAAACGACTAAGAAAGGACAATAGAAAAATTCACAGTTTAAGATAATTACTATGACATACTAACTGTTACACCTCTTGCCACAGAAGAAACTTTCCAGCAGCCATGCCCCTAAGAGAGTTCAGTGGTAATCATAACAGCATAGTAAAATCACAAGTCGGTCCTAAACTGTTACAGCACAATTAGTGAACAACTGTGGAGTAGTTTGCATCAGTCCCTGTGCTGTCTGGGTTTTAATCTTCTCCCAAAACTGCTGTGGGTTCGTTTAGGCGTCCTGCTGGGACCTTCTTGTAAGGAATCTGCAGCGTGGGAAGGAGAGTGGTTAATTGTTCCCTGCAGGGGGGCTGAGTCTTTTCTCTTGGGGGGTCTACCCCGCCGAGGTGCTCTCGCCAGCTGTGCAGGCTCGTCTTTCAACAAGAAGGCAGGTTTAAGTCTGTCAATGCTGACTGTTTCTTTTCTATCCCCAAAATCAAGCACAAAGTGTTTATCACCAGGTTCCAGCACTCTGAATGGCCCATCGTATGCTGGGCGGAAAGTTGGTTTTAAAGCTTCATGCCTAACAAAAACGAACTCAGCGTTCTTTAAAGCTTGAGGGGCAAAAACCCGTGGAAAGGAGTGATGAGCTGGACTGGGGAGAGAGTCCGGTCCGTTGCTGCCTAAAAACCTTGGGACTGGAAGATGCCCTGGCTCTGGGTTCTCTGGTAAAAATTCACCTGGGAGCCTGAGAGGTTGTGCAAAAACTAATTCTGCCGGAGAGGCGTCTAGATCCTCTTTAGGCGCAGCACGCAACCCTAATAAAACCCAGGGAAGTTTATTTACCCAATTTGTATCCGTTAGTGAGGCTCTGAGGGCGGCTTTTAAAGACCTGTGAAAACGCTCGCATAACCCATTAGCCTGAGGGTGATAAGCGGTGGTGCGGTGAATTGTTGCCCCTAAGCTGCTGGACATGGCTGACCAAAGCTCTGAGACAAATTGAGGTCCTCTATCGGACGTGATGTCCGATGGGACGCCGAAACGTGCCACCCAGTTTGTCAAAAAAACGCGAGCGACTTCCTCCGCTGTGGTTGACGCTAGAGGGACTGCCTCTGGCCAGCGCGTGGTGCGATCTATCATTGTTAACAGGTGTGTGAAACCTTGGGAGGAAGGTAGTGGCCCCACGAGGTCGATATGAACGTGGTCGAACCTTCTAGCAGGGATTGGAAAAGGCTCCAGAGGGGCCTTAGTGTGTTTGTGTATTTTGGCGCGCTGACAAGAAATGCAAGTTTTTGCCCATTCTTTTACGTTTTTGCGCAGGCCCGGCCACACAAACTTTTTGGCGACCATTTTAACCAAGGCGCGCACACCTGGGTGCGCGAGGGAGTGAATTGAGTCGAAAATACGGCGGCGCCATGTAGCTGGGACTAACGGGCGAGGTCGGCCGGTTGAAATATCGCATATTAGGGGGGGCACGCCGTTGCGTAAACCCTTTTTCTCCAGCCTTAACCCTGTTGGTCCAGACAGGAGTGCGCGCACGTCCGCGTCACTGCTTTGTTCCTCTGCCATGGCTGCATAATCTATCCCTGCATGGATAGGTGCTGCGTATGTGTCCGCGTTAGTGAAGAGTTCTGCGGCTGAGGCAGTATAATCTGTCTCCTCGCGCTCTGGTGATGTCACAGCGCGAGAGAGGCAGTCTGCTACCACGTTAAGTTTGCCTGCCACATGTTGAATGTCTGTGGTGAACTCTGAAATCGCAGCTAGCTGTCTTTGTTGCCTGCATGACCATGGTTCTGAAATTTTAGCCATAGCAAAGGTGAGCGGTTTATGGTCTACAAAAGCCGTGAAACTCCGCCGTTCTAACCAGAACTGGAAGTGGCGGATGGATAAATGAAGCGCTAGCAGCTCCCTGTCAAAAATGCTGTATTTACGCTCAGTTTGGTTTAGCGATTTGCTGAAGAATGCTAAAGGTTGCCAGATCCCGCTGACATGTTGTTCTACAACTGCCCCTATAGCCAGCTCCGAAGCGTCTGTGGTTAGCGCAATGCGGGCCGAGGGATCGGGGTGAACTAACAATGTGGCGTTAGCTAGAGCGCTCTTTACTTCCGCGAAGGCGCGTTCGCGCTCCGGGGTCCATTCGACCGCGTTGGAAGCTTTCTTTTTTCTGAGTGCGTCATATAGGGGCTGCATGAGCTGAGCTGCGTGGGGGAGGAAACGGTTGTAAAAATTAACCATTCCTAAAAATTCTTGCAGTGATTTGACTGTCTGTGGTCATGGGAAACTTTTTATCGCTTGAACTTTGTCTGGAAGTGGAACTGCCCCGTTCGGAGAGACTCTGTGTCCCAAAAAATCAATTTGTGACACACCGAATTTGCATTTGGCTGGATTGATTATTAACCCGTGCTCGTCTAGTCTCTGAAAAACCGTAGTGAGGTGCTGCTCGTGTTCTTCCTCAGACGAGCTGGCTACCAGCATGTCGTCGAGGTAGACGAAAACAAAAGGAAGGTCGCGTAATACCGCGTCCATCATCCGCTGAAAAGTTTGAGCGGCGCCTTTGAGGCCGAAAGGCATTCGCAGGAATTCAAAAAGGCCAAAAGGGGTTATTACCGCTGTTTTAGGAATGTCCTCTGCTCGAACTGGGACTTGATGATAACCGTGGACCAGGTCTATTTTTGAAAAAATGCGCGCACCCGCCAGATGTAGTGAAAAATCCTGAATGTAAGGAATTGGGTAGCGGTCATGCGCTGTCGCATTGTTTAATCTGCGGTAATCTCCGCATGGTCTCCAAGAACCGTCGGGTTTCGGAACCATGTGAAGTGGTGAGGCCCAAGGGCTCTTCGAGCGTCTAACAATGCCTAATTTTTCAAGGGTAGTGAACTCGTCCCGAGCTATGGTGAGTTTGGCCACGTCTAAGCGGCGAGCTTTGGCAAATACGGGTGGGCCCGTTGTGGGAATAAAGTGTTCAACCCCGTGCTTAGCCACAGTGGCTGAGAATTTGGGAATTGTGAGTGCTGGAAATTGAGTGAGGAGTTGCTCAAACTTACCTCTTGCCGTGGTGACGCTGGCCTGCACAGGTGGTGGAGAAACTCGGGCTGAGCAGGGAATAGAAGCAAAAGACAGTGCATTAACCAAGTGTCTATTCGCTAGATCCACTAATAACCCATGTGCACACAAAAAATCTGCGCCTAACAAGTTAAACCTCACCGCCGCTACAACAAACGTCCATCTGTAGTTGCGGCCGTGGATGTGGAGGTGCAGGCTCTTTTCGCCGAAGGTGTCAATGTTGGAGCCGTTGGCTGCCACCGCTCCGTTGCCTCGTGTGCCCATGGCTCGATCTGCTTGGGAGGGCATGACGAAACTCAGTTGAGCTCCTGTGTCAATAAGGAACTGCTTGCCGGTGTGTCCATCCGTCACATATAACAGCTTACTCTTCTTGCCGAGAACCGCTGCCGTTAACGGCTCTCGGCTTTGGCGTTTCCCGAAATCGTAATTTTGCAGGGGGGAACGCATTTGCGGGCCCTCTCGGCGAAGCGGTGGTGATAATAACAGACGTCTGTTACGTTTTGGCCGTGTCGCTGTCACCGCGGGCTGGATCTGCTCAGTAGGTTGAAAATTGAAAAATTGGAGAAGACCCTGATAGCGACAAATGGAGAACTGTCTCGGAAGGTGGATTACATCATGTTTACGCTTAGGTCTATCCACGACGGACTCAAAGCCCCGCAATGAAGGATTAAGTACTGAATCTACAGAAGAAATAAAAAGCTCCTTCTCTGTGATCAGTCCTATTTGGCCCAATTTCCCCATGAAAATTCCTCCTGGCTGTCTGCAGTCTGTGTTTTCAAAACATCGAGCACAAGGCCTTGGACAGCACCTGCTCAGATAATCGCAAGGACGATTGGCGAGCAGCCAGACAAAACATCTCCTGCCAAGTGCCCTTGTTGTTCTTCTATTATCACAACACTTGCTTCAACAGTGCACACATATTGATCCACGAACTGAAATAAAGATACACACACTGCTCTCTTGTGTCCTGTGAATCTTGTCCGTAAATGTGCATTGAGAGCTTTTTTTTTTCCTTGTAATCATAATATTGATTGATTATGCAACCAGTATTCTGAATCAATGATTTTTTTGCTCCTTCCTATTGTATTATTCTTATGCTACCTGTACCCTCCTGCTGATAGGCGCATTTCAGAGGTGCCGCGGCACGGAAATGCAGGTTCATTACTGTGTCAAGTCAAATTCTCTCGTATGTTATCAGTGATCTGTTAATGTACTTGGCAATAAATCTTTTTCTGATTCTGATTCTGATTCTGAGGTTGCGGTTCCTCGTGGTTCTGGGCATCAGCGTTGAGGTCTGCGGATGCTGCTGTGGGTGTCTGCTCCTTGCAGGCGTTGACGAGCCGTTGAGCTTCGTTGGTGAGCACGCGGAAGTCTTGCTGGGTGCTGCATCTCATGTTGGTGAGCGTCCCTCTCATGTGTGGCGGCAGCGTGCTGAGGAATATGAATTGGAGGAGGAAGTTGTCATTGTCTTCTTCTTTAAGCTGCAGCAAATCCTCCATGAGGGCTTTAGGTTTGCACCCTCTGTGGCCGTAGACCGCCAGGATCTTCTCGGCTCTCTCTTCAGCTGAGGGGACGTAATTTGCCACGATGGTTGCTTTCAGTGTTTCATATTTGTCTTGGGCCGGCGGCCGCCGGATCATGCTCCACACACATCTCGAAGTGGCGGCGTCGAGTTTGGAGACGATATGATAGAATTTCGTATCGTCAGCCGTGATGCCCGCCAGTGTAAACTGGGCTTCAGCTTGTTGAAACCACGAGGCGGGGTCTTCCTGCCAGAAGTCCGGCAGGTTGACAGCGGCGGCATTCGTGTAGACCGTCACTGCTGTGACCGCAGGGTGAGAGTGCCTTGCTTTGGCTCTCTCAGCGGCGCTGGTGCTCGGTTGAGCCCTCTCAATCCCTTCTGCCGGGGGGGAAAGTCGTCCATCTGTTCCCCTGTCTGCATGGGCACTGGCGTCTGCCTGGGTCGCCACAGATGAGTCGATTGCGGGGGAACGCCTCAGGTCCATACTCGCGTCAGGGGTCACCAGTGTAGAAGAGCTTGAAAGAACGAGGCGGTATGATATATAAACCAAAGTTTATTTATCAGCTCTCCTAACAAGTCTCATCTAAGTGCAGAAGCAACAGAAGGAAAAGAGACCGAATACCTCCGGCTCTCTGACTTTATACTTGCACATAACAAAAGACATGCATATCAAAGGCTGATATCCCTCATTATCATAATCCCCCCATTGTCTTGGTACTTCCTCTCTTCGCCCTGGGGGGGTGAGGGTAGCTCCTCCGGTCTCCACCGCAGTGTCTGGGAACGTCTTTGTTCTTCACTGGCGGGTGAGAGTCTTTGTCCTTTCAGAGGTGTGAAGTCGCCTTACATATGTAATCACCAAACATTCTCACATGCTTCAACATATGTAGGTTATGGAATATATGATTAATATAGCCCACACTTGGAAATAAAAACAGAAATACAAGCTACCCAACCAATTTTTCAAAAAATAATAAAACGACTCAGAGTGTGAATGCAGTTTCACCTGCAGATGAATTTAATAACTTTTTTGTTAACATTGGTCCTAATTTGGCTCGAGAAATACCCATTACGGCACCCACAGGTGATACAATAAGCAAAAACACTGCTAATAACTTTTTTGTTAACATTGGTCCTAATTTGGCTCGAGAAATACCCATTACGGCACCCACAGGTGATACAATAAGCAAAAACACTGCTATAAAAGACTCCATTTTCAGAAAGAACACAGACGAGAGAGAGGTCATTGAAATTGTTAAGTCGTTTAAAAGTAAAACATCTACGGACTGTGATGGTATTGACATGCTCTTAGTCAAAACTATTATTGAATGCTTAGTGAAACCACTGACGTATATTTGTAACCTGTCTCTCCAAACAGGTATATTTCCCAATGCAATGAAAATAGCTAAAGTAATTCTGATATACAAGACGGGTGACAGAGGGGAATTCTCAAACTACAGACCAATTTCACTATTGCCGCAATTTTCCAAGATACTTGAAACAATATTCTATGAGAGAATTGACAACTTCATACTGAAGAATAATTTATTATGTGAGCATCAATATGGGTTCAGACACAAGAGGACAACTGCATTTGCTCTAATGGAATTTATAGAAAAAATATCAACTGCCGTTGAAAATAAAGAGTATTCAGTTGGGGTATTCCTGGATCTTAAAAAAGCATTTGATACAGTGGATCATAATTTATTATTAAAGAAACTACAAAATTGCGGTATTAGGGGGTTAGCACTGTCCTGGTTATGTAGTTACTTAAAGAATAGATATCAGTATGTATGTGTTGGTAACAAAAACTCACAGTTACTGAAGGCTACGTGTGGAGTCCCACAGGGTTCAGTTTTGGGGCCATTGTTATTCACTATGTATATAAATGATATATGTAAAGTTTCGGAAAAAATGGATTTAATATTGTTTGCCGATGACACTAATTTATTATGCAGTGGAAGCAATTTGGAACAACTTTTGGATACACTCGGAAAGGAATTAGGAAAGCTTAAACTGTGGTTTGATTCAAACAAATTAACGCTCAATTTAAGTAAGACAAAATTTATAGATTTTAACAACCATCACAACAACTTAGTATCTAAACTCAGTGTAAATGGTGTAGCGATTGAAATGGTATCCGAAACTAAATTTCTTGGAGTAATAATTGATAATAAACTGTGTTGGAAGTCACATATTAATTATATTAAAAGTAAAATATCCAAATCAATTGCAGTACTACACAGAGTGAAATATTTGCTGAATCAACCCACACGATAAGATAAGATAAGATAAGCCTTTATTAGTCCCACAATGGGGAAATTCCAGGATTGCAACAGCACAGGGATAGCAACACTCAGAGCAACAATCAGAAGGCAAGAGAAAAACAAGAGCAGCGAGTATACATATGTACATATAAATATAAATATATATATATATAGACACACAGTGCGGAGCATTGTAGCTAGATGGAATAAATATGTAAATATATAAACACACACAGTGCGTAGCATTGTAGCTAGATGGAATGAAACAGCATAACCGTCTACTTAGTTATCCTACATGGTATGATTATGTACCCATACAAATTCTCACCCTCCATAGCGACCGGTATTTTCCTAGTTGTATACCGGAGGGGACCATTGTGTAAGTCTATTGCGTCTTTTGCATTCAAAACTATTAGGTTGTCACGTCTTTTTGCTATCTCTGCGAGCAGCCCTGCTTAGGTTGTACAGTCTGACAGCCGTAGGTAGGAAGGACCTGCGAAACCTCTTGGTTGTGCACCTAGGATGATGTAGTCTGCTGCTAAATGAGCTCCTCAGTGCATTCAGTATGTCCTGCATAGGGTGGAACTCTGACTCCAGCAGAGATGACAGTTTAGCCACCATCCTTCTCTCTCCCATCTCCTCCACTGGGTCAAGGCGCTGCCCCAGGACAGAGCTAGCTTTCTTAATCAGTTTGTTCAGTCTCTTCCTATCGGCTGCTGTAATGCCACTGCCCCAGCAGACCACTCCAAAAGTGATGGCTGATGCCACCACCGTGTCATAGAATGACTTCAGCAGCGCCCCTTGTACACCAAAAGACCTGAGTCTCCTCAGTAGGAACAGCCTGCGCTGTCCCTTCTTGTAGAATGCGTTGGTATTGTGTGACCAGTCTAGTTTATTGTTCAGATGAACACCCAGGTACTTGTAGGATGTCACCATCTCGATGTCTGTTCCCTGTATATTTACTGGTGCTGTGAGGGGTTGTCCTTGCCTGCGGCAGTCCACCACCAGCTCCTTAGTTTTCCTCGCGTTGATCTGGAGGCAGTTCCGATGGCACCAGTCCACAAAGTCCTGGATAAGCCCTCTGTACTCAGCTTCATCTCCGTTGGAGATGAGGCCAACGATCGCAGAGTCGTCAGAGAACTTCTGTAGATGGCAGTGTGTTGTGTTGTGTGAGAAGTCCGCAGTATAAAGGGATATATACCTTTATACCTTATATATACCTTTATACCTTATATACCTATATACCTTGTATCATTCATTAATACTCCCATACATGACATATTGTACTGAAGTATGGGGAAATACATATAAAACAAACATATATCCAGTCTTTATGCTTCAGAAGAGAGCTATTAGAATAATAAACAAAGCTGCTTACTGGGAACCAACAAACCCACTTTTTCTTAAATTAAAAGCTCTCAAGTTGAAAGATCTGGTTGACTTTAAAACTGCAGTAATAATGTTTAAAGTGAAGAATCTATCACTGCCCGCAAATATCCAAAAGTTGTTCCAAATAAGGGAGAAACATTATCATTTCAGAGGAACATGTATATTTCAAAAACCTTCAGTGAGAACTACCACCAAGCAACACTGTGTTTCAGTGCAAGGAGTCAGATTATGGAACGATTTTGGACCTGAATTAAAATCATGTACAACGCTTGGACAATTTAAACAAAAACTAAAGGAAGAAATACTGTACTCCAAACATATATACAAGATGACATGTAAAATCACATATGGATTGTCATATCCAGTCTGCGTTGTGTTGTTGCGTAATTTTTTTTGTCACATTTTGTCTTAGCTTTGTTCTGAATTCTAATCGCTCTTGTTTTGTTTTTCTTTTGAATACTTGGATGGAATATGGGTGGGCAATATAAGCTGCGGCTTCACCCATCACCCATTTCGGATAACTTATGTTGAACTGTATAATCAGAGGAGTTATTGTCTAATTTGACCTTGTTGGATTTTCTTTCCCCCTTTGTTACATTATTCTGTTTCTTTTTTAATCTCTACTTTTAATCTATCCAAAATAAATAATAATAATAATAATAATAATAATAATAATGCATCGATTTTATATAGCACTTTATCATATATACTCAAAGATGCTTTACAAATAGGTACATTTGTGGAGATGTGTGGAAGGACGAGGCTGAGTTTTATTTCTCAAGACCAGTTTTATTCACAATCACATTCTCCAACATTCAAAAGCAGAAAAAAGGAAGGAATCCCCCACATTCTGTCCCTTAAATACCCCAGGACATCAAAGCACACATTCACATTGTCTTTCATTCCCAAATCACAATGCATCCCTCACTAGGTCTCCTCGTCTCCATCTAAAGTCCTGGTGGTCCGGAAATCCCTCACCTTCGCCTACAAAAGGCCAGACTTCACATCCTCCTGTTACCCCTAGGAGGTTCAGTCCCTTTTGTTCCTCTGAGACGTGAAGCCTACAACCAGCATACAGTAATTCACATGTGAAGCATATGGAACCCACATATGTGCACCACACATTATTCATTCACTCCAGACAAACAATGGTAGTGGCAAGCTACTTCTGCAGCCACAGCTGCCCTGGGGCAGGCTGACGGAAACGTGGCAGCCAATCTGTGCCAACGGCCTTTCCGGCCACCACCGAACATTCATTCATTCATTCATTCATTCATTCATTCATTCATTCAGGAGGAGCTTAACTGAACTTTCACAGTAGAAAAACACGGACATGGCACAAAAGAGTGGTTTTGCTCTTGGGTATGTCATGTAAGTCATTAAAAAAACATTTCTATGGAAGCCCTGAAAGGCAAACTAAAAAAAAAAAAAAAATTTTTTTTGGAACCTCTAATTTTTCTGTCCTATAATCAGCTGCAATAGTCAATTCATCCACTGGAGGGCACTATCCATTTTTTATTGCCCTGAAAAGTAACCTTCCCCCGCCCCCACAAAAAAAAAAAAAAATTGGACAGCACTCTCAGGTAGATGAATGAATAAATGAATTGAGTATTGCAGCTAATTATTAGACTAAAATTTCCAGCTTCAAAAGAAAAAAAAAAAATTTTTTTGGTTTGCTTTTTACGACATTTAGAATACTCCGTACTTCCATATTGCAGTCAAGATGATGTTTCTGCTGACACAAATCTCCTTGCACCTTTTTAGTATTAAAAAAACTTTGAATATTCAATGTTTTACATTTGTTGTTGCTATATAATCACCCTGTGGTATTGTACAGATATGCAAAACAGAAGTCAAAAAACTGCATGGAAGGGGTTCCAGCAGGGACGTGCACGGTACCAGCTATTGTTGCCTGGACAACAGCCCATTTGCTATTTTGTCTGAACTTCCTCTCCAGGGGAAAAAGCACCCAAAAGTGCCTTATAGTAGCATATAATTGTTGATATTACTCGGACATAAACATTTCCTGTTTTTCCTTATACATTTTCAGTGATTATTATTGCATATATGTAACTTTTATCCTCATAAATTTGCAAGTTTTCTCATGAATGTGTGACTTTTGTCTTATAAATTCACATTTTTTTCCTTGTAGTTTTGCCCTTGTTTCAGATTTGAGCAACAGACCTCTCAAAATGTCCGTGCACACCCCTGGTTTTTGATGAATCATCTTTATTTGCATTCCTTGGAGCCTGTTGATCTCAGTAAAGTCTTTAAAGCTGTAGTACTGATATTTATTTTATGTTTTGAACAGGATCTGGATTATACCAACAAGTGGTTTTGATTAGGTACCAGTGTTATGTTTATATTTATTACATTTCTTCTTTTTGATCACGGAAGGCCCCTCGCTGTTTCTTGGCCCTGTGACATTCCCCCCCCCCCCCCACTGACCTCGCAGCTGTGTCATCAACAGGCATTAGTGTGCTAATGTTGCTGAACAAAGTTTCAGCACAGACTGATAAAGACACAGTGGTGCAGACTCAACTGGAGACTCACAAAATAGATAATGAAGGGCAAATGTATCTCTAATCAGGACCAAGATCAATAATTAGAAACTCAAAGGCCACAAGCAGTCCATTTGTTCTCTACAAGTTCTTGATAGGAAGCAAGAGGAACAACCTCCTTTACATTCACAATATTTCATGTAGATGGGGTTTTTTTTTTTACTTTTTTGATAACAGAATAATGCCATGCTGCATACATACTGTCTGATGCATACAGTCTAAGGTGTGTCTGGACTGACCATGCAGTGTTCCAGACACAATTGCTTCATTTCCATTGAGATCTAATGGCTGGTTCACCTGGAGTGCAGCGACTACTGTGTCCATGACTGTCCTGCTCGAACTTTAGACCTGCATCTAATGCTGTCACTCCATAGAACCAGTGGAACAGAAGCCCTCTTTACCCAAAGTCATGGTGGATTTAATTCATTTTCAGTTTTGAGTAACTAGTGCATTGCATAGAATGCAAGTATTCCTGTCTGAAACAGGTATCACAGTTAGGCTTTACAGGCCCAAATGTAGGCTGTGTTTGAAAGTGGAATACAAAGAGGTGTAGCCTATATGTAGGCACTCACATGTTAGACTTTGACAAATATGAAAGGGACTGAAGGGCACTAAGATTTATTTGATTGTGTGAATATTAATCACAGAATACCTAATTATTGAAAATGAATGGGACATATAGTATTACCGACGGTTTAAGAACTGTGTTTGTCAGATCACTTGTGTCGTCTTTTATGACTTATATTCATAATAGTGTTGTATCTTGCACCATTATAATTATTTTAGTTTATATCACTGTTCAGTGATGGAGAGAGATAGACAGATGTACTTTATTGATCACAAACTGGGAAATTACAGTGTAACAGCAGCATGACAGTAGACGACCAAATGACACACAGCATAATAGACAAAAGGATTACCCCTGGAAAGTAAAACTGCTAAAAACTTATATGCATCATAGATGATGTATATAGATGAGTTAAGTGTAATATTGAATTTCTTTCTTTCGTCAATAAACTCATGCAGTATTATAACAGGACACGTTTATAAATATTTGAGACCCATTGTAGTACATCATTTTATACTGTAGCAACACTTGGTTGTTAAAAGGTTTTTAAAACTGTAATCAATCGAATTACATACAAAACACCCAACATTATACACAGCAGAAGGACCTGTTTTACTGCAACCATTGCATCGGTGTTGCCCATTTATTTAACTAAAAATTATTTATTTCGTTATCTGGGCATTTTTGTGTTTTGTTTGTGACGGTTGTCCTTTAGTCAAAGCGTGCATTTGTGGCCGCATATGATATGCAATTGATCAGGCCATTCCGGTCCATAATCATGGCGGTATTTTTATTAAGTTTTAATTTTTAGATACTCGCGTGAGCACTGCAGGAGGAGCACCATTGGGGACACGCGGTCCTGCAAAGGACAGTGGTAGCACACAAAGCTGCAGCCAGGACGCCAGTCTACCGCTGACTTGGTAGGCTGGGCTTGCTTCCCCGCGAAGCACCACCAGTCCAGCCGCTGCTTCTGTCCTGTGTTAGATACACCGGTGTTCTTTGTCAGACCCCCGAGTCCCTGCTGGCACTCCTCCCAGTCTGCTCGCGCGCCTCATGTTCTCCACATATGCCGATTTACCTTTTAGACCTAAGCAATCACGACAACATTATGGTATAATTTTTTAAGCATCTAGTCAAATTTGTTGCTTTTCATTTCCTTGTTTTGCTCACGGAGCGCTGTGGTGACTGCCTGGTCATGATGCTGTGTATTATCCAATCAGCACGAAGTCAATCCTAAATCCCGCCCACACTTGTAGAAGTCTGGGTATGAGGAGAGAGGGATGACTAAACTTTTATTGATAAAAATTACATATTTTGACTGAACAACTCCATACTCGGGGATGCACACCCTTGTAACCTCAACAAAGCGCTTATAAAACATGAGACCAGTCTGATGAACGGTTTGAGAGTGATGTGAGGAACACACATACACATGCACACAGATTCCTTGCATTTATAGATAGATTATGAGATTTACTGAGTAATTTTCTATTCAATTTTCAATGTCTTACATTGGTTATAAAAAAGCTTCACCTGAACTAGTCTGTAATAATGTCAATATCATTGAAAATCTTTGAGAATATGTGATATTGTGGAGAAAGGAGGCAGGCGAGACAACGAATGAATGAATGAATGAATGAATGAATGAATTTATTTCGGATAATGAATGAATGAATGAATGAATGAATGAATGAATGAATGAATGAATTTATTTCGGATAATACAGTACAGGTTGAAGAAACTGTATAATATAACAACAAGGTCAAATTAGACAAAGACTCCTTCTACTAAACAATTCCACGTGAGTTATCCGAAATGGGTGATGGCTGAAGCCGCAGCTTATATTGCCCACCCATATTCCATCCAAGAATTCAAAGAAAAAAGAGTAAACAAGACAAGAGTGATTACAATTTAGAACAAAGCTAAGACAAAGTGTGACTGAGAGAAAAAAAAAAAAAAAAAAAAAAAAAAAAAGAAAACTAAGCTAAGCTAAGTTAAGCAGTTACTATTCGAGACAAATCTAAGACAGAATGTCACAGAGAGAAAAAAAAAAAAAAAACTAAGCTACAACACAACACAGGCTGGAAATGTCAATCCTTATGTGAGTTTACATGTCGTCTTGTAAATATGTTTGGAGTATTTCTTCCTTTAGTTTTTGTTTAAATTGTCCAAGCGTTGTACATGATTTTAATTCAGGTCCAAAATCGTTCCATAATCTGACTCCTTGCACTGAAATACAGTGTTGCTTGGTGGTTGTTCTCACTGTAGGCTTTTGAAATATACATGTTCCTCTGAAGTGATATCGTTTCTCCCTTGTTTGGAACAACTTTTGGATATTTGCAGGCAGTGATAAATTCTTCACTTTGAACATTATTATTGCGGTTTTAAAGTCAACCAGAGCTTTCAACTTGAGAGTTTTTTGTTTAAGAAAAAGTGGGTTTGTTGGTTCCCTGTAAGCTGCTTTGTTTATTATTCTAATAGCTCTCTTTTGAAGCATAAAGACTGGATATATGTTTGTTTTATATGTATTTCCCCATACTTCATTACAATATGTCATGTATGGGAGTATTAATGAATGATACAAGGTGTATAGTGTGGGTTGATTCAGCAAATATTTCACTCTGTGTAATATTGCAATTGATTTGGAGACTTTACCTTTAATATAATTAATATGTGACTTCCAACACAGTTTGTTATCAATTATTACTCCAAGGAATTTGGTTTCAGATACCCTTTCAATCTCTACACCATTTACACTGAGTTTGGGTACTGGATTGTTGTGATGGTTGTTAAAGACTATAAATTTTGTCTTACTTAAATTGAGCGTTAATTTGTTTGACTCAAACCACAGTTTAAGCTTTCCTAATTCCTTCCCGAGTGTATCCAGAAGTTGTTCCAAATTGTTTCCACTGCATAGCAGATTAGTGTCATCGGCAAACAATATTAAGTCCATTTTTTCTGAGACTTTACATATATCGTTTATATACATATTGATATACATAACGAGCTGGAAGACACAGTTACTTTACTCTTTCTCCAACATATTTTACAGCAAAAGAGATTCTCGGGTTTCGGGTTTCTGTGCATTCCTCTTTTATGACTTTATTTCCATGCATCGAGACTCGAAACTTCCGACCATACACATTGTTGTTTGAACAAAGAACTGTGTGGCACATTAACATAACATAACACCAGCGCTGCTTCAACACTCTTCTACTCCCAGCAGCTCCGGCAATTACTCCTCTCCCCGGAGGGCGCATAGTCCTTACTGTCCCGTCTGGTACCCCCCCGGTGACACCTCCTCTTTCGGTCCATTGTTCCCTCAGTGGAGAAGTCCAACACCATTCCCCCACAATATACTGTATATATTTTTTGGGGGGGGAGGGGGGGGCACAAGCCTCAAGTGGCCATCAAAGGAACTGCACTTCAGGTCACTTCCTCATTGATTTAATGCAACAGAAACCAAGAATGGCTATGGATGGAGCGATCTTTTTCCCCATTTTGTCTTCTTGAGCTCAGGATAAGTTAATGCATTATTACAGGATACTGGCTTGTGATCTTGAGAAAATGGAATGAAAAAAGACAGCAGCATCCAAGGCTGGTCTCACTTCCATGTAATTACTCTAAATACACTCTGTATTGACCTAGAATTTTGTCTCCACGTGAGTTATTCCACTTCATAATCCTTCTTGAACATCTCTGATATTATGGAATAAGGTTTGTGCCAGCAGGAACTGAATTTGAATTTGAATTATTTGAATTTGAATAACTGAATTTAAACCTGAATTAATCAGTTTGAATAATTGCTTTTAAAATTTGAATCTGAATTGCCTAATTTGAAATTGAATCTATTGGTTTTAGTTTGTATTGCAATAAAATTGAAACTGTATTTCATTCACTTGAAAAATTTGGCTCAGTTTCACTTATTGTCATACAAATTCAGTTTTTTTATTTCAGGTTTTTGTGCCACACATCCGGGACCTAGCCTCAGTCACAATTAGTCGAGCACAGATAGAACAAACTCTGCTTTACCGCAACTGTAGAGTGCGAAGGGCGTGACAGAGCATACAAGATGCTACGGCCATCCACTGCAGCCGAAGAAGCCCCCAGACATAACGATCTTTTCGTGCCACTGGACCCGGATTTCTGAGGCCGAGAGAGTGGGATTGTCCCTGTGCAATGACTTTTCCACTATAATACCCTTCACGCACAGGTTACGTTGTGCACTACTCATCTTCACCAAAGTCCCGTGGCGATGGGGGAATGGTGAAGCAACAGGTGGTGGTGACCACTGGCAGTTGTAGTCATAAACCTGCACGTAGGCAGCCGTGGACTAGTGGTTGCGCTCTTCTTTACCTGGGGCAGCAGAGAAGTTCAGCAGCATCCACGGCGACTGAGCAGCCCTCTTCAGGGACAGCACTGCTCACCCTAGTAAGGGAGTGGTCTAGAAAAGGTGGCCTAAAAATTGCCTGCCCTACATGCATCTGACCAGCTAGCCACGGTTGGCAGATCATCCATAAATGTGGTCGAAATTATTGCAAAAAAAGAAAGCTCCTCATTGGAACATGAAACGTCCGTACACTTATGGACCGAGAGAACACTGCTAGACCACAGAGGAGAACGGCATTAGTTGCCAAGGAGCTGACAAGCTACTACATCGGCATCGCAGCCTTAAGTGAGACTAGGCTCGCAAAAGAAGGCTCTCTCACCGAACTTACCAGTGGCAATACCTTCTTCTGGAAAGGGAAGGCACAGGCAGAAGACAGGATTCACAGAGTTGGCCTTGCTGTCAACACATGTCTGATGCAACAGCTCCCAGACTTATTCATTGGAATCAATGAAAGGCTTATGAAGCTGCACATACCCCTCAGCCACAAGCGCCACGCAACTATCATCAGCGCATATGCCCCAACCCTGACAAGCTCAGAGGAAACAATAAAGCAATTCTACACCAACCTCAGTTCCGCACTGGGTGTTGTCCCCGCCAGTGACAAGCTCATACTGCTCGGAGACTTCAATGCCCGAATTGGTCGCGACCACAGTAAGTGGGAGGGGATACTTGGCAGACACGGCATTGGCAAGATGAACAGTAATGCCCTTCTGTTGTTGAGCAAGTGTGCAGAATATGACCTTGTCATCACAAACACGGTGTTCAGAATGATGGACAAATACAAGACTACTTGGATGCACCCCAAATCCAGACAATGGCACTTGCTAGATTATGTCATTGTCCATCAGCGAGATATCCAGGATGTTCTTGTCACCAGAGCCATGCATGGAGCAGAATGTTGGACAGATCACAGACTTGTTCGCTTCACCCTGGGGACGGCAGTGGCTCAGGAGGTAGAGCAGGTCGTCCAATAACCGCATGGTTGGCGGTTCGAATCCCGCTCTCCCCAGATATCCTGCCGTTGTGTTCCTGGGCAAGATACTTCACCCCCAATTGCTCCTGGTGGGTCTGGAAGTGCCATTTTAGGCAGCATGCCGCCATCAGTGTGTGAATGTGTGTGCGAATGGGTGGATAGCAGAATCTGTAAAGTGCTTTGGTCATCAAGAGATGAGAATAAAAGCGTTATATAAGTGAATGCCATTTACCATTTACCCTGAAACTGCACATCGACCCACACTATCCAAAGCGCCCGAAGCTTGTCCACTCTACCTTCAGCACAGCCAAACTCCTGCAGCCTTTCCACCCGCATAAGTTCCAGGACAGACTGGACGAGAAGCTGTCTGCTGAGGGACCACTGACTGAAGACCCAACCCAGATGTGGAACCAGTTCAGAGAAGTGGTGATAGAGACTGCGAAGGCAGTGCTTGGCCCCAAGCGCCAGACCCATCAGGACTGGTTCAATGAGAACGACAGTACCATTGAAGATCTACTTACCAAGAAAAACAAGGCATTCATGGAGTGGCAAAATGACCCAGGTTCCATCCCCAAGAGGGAGAGGTTCAAATCTTACCAGGCTCTCCAAAGAGAGATTTGCAGGATGCATGACAAGTGGTGGGAGAAGAAAGCTGAGGAGGTTCAAAGCTTTGCTGACTCCAACAACTCAAAGCAGTTTTTCAACTCCATCAAGTTGGTCTTTGGTCCTTCGAAATCTGGTTCCGCCCCCTTGCTGTCAGCAGACGGATCCACCCTCATCAAGGACAGGGCTGCCATTAACACCAGATGGAAAGAACACTTCAGCCAACTTCTGAACCACCCTCCTTCAGTTGATCAATCTGCACTGGACCAGATCCCTCAACAGCCAACCATCCAAGAACTTGACAACCCTCCTTCTCTGATCAAAGTCAGGAAGGCTATCAAACAGATGAGCTGTGGTAAAGCATCTGGCAAGGACAGCATTCCCACAGAAGTGTACAAGACACTTAGCAAAGAGGCTCTACAGGCATTCCATACTGTTCTTACCAGTATCTGGGAAGAGGAGGTAATGCCAGCAGACCTGCGTGACGCAATGATTGTCACCCTGTACAAAAACAAAGGCTCCAGAGCAGACGGTGGGAATTACAGAGGCATATCCCTCCTCTCCATTGCCGGAAAAATCCTTGCCCGCGTCATCCTGAACAGGCTGATCTCGACAGTCTCAGAAAAGAACCTTCCTGAGTCACAGTGTGGTTTCCACCCTAATCACAGCACTGTTGATATGGTCTTTGCAGTGAGACAGATCCAGAAGAAATGCTTGGAACAGAACATGAACCTCTACGCAGTCTTCATTGATCTAACAAAGGCATTCAACACTGTTAACAGAGACCCACTATGGATCATTCTGGGAAAACTCGGCTGCCCAGTGAAGCTCACCATGCTCATCCGGCTGTTCCACGACAACATGACAGGAGAAGTTCTGTCAGACGGCGAACCATCTGAGAAATTCAGTATTTCCAGTGGCGTGAAACAGGGCTGCGTCCTTGCACCTGTATTGTTCAACCTCTTCTTCACTCAAGTGCTGTTGCAAGCTGGCAGAGACTTGGGTATCTACATCCGATACCGTCTGGACGGATCACTGTTTGACCTGAGGTGCCTTACGGCAAAGACCAAGATACTGGAGAGGCTCATAACAGAAACCCTGTTTGCTGACGACTGTGCTCTGATGGCCCATGAGGAGAACCACCTACAGTTAATTGTTGATAAGTTCTCCAAAGCATCTAAGATGTTCGGCCTGATAATCAGCCTCAGCAAGACAGAAGTCCTCTTCCAGCCCACAACACGCAGTGTCCTCCAACAGCCAAGCATCACCATAGATGGCAAATTGCTGAAGAATGTCGACAACTTCAAGTACCTGGGCAGCACCATCTCATGCGATGGATCCCTGGACAGCGAAATATCAGCAAGGATACAGAAAGCAAGCCAGGCATTTGGCAGACTCTGTACCAAAGTCTTGCAGCACAAAGACATCTGTCTCTCCCCCAAGCTCAAGGTGTATAGTGCTGTGGTCCTATCATCACTGCTGTATGGCTGCGAGACATGGACCCTGTACCGCAGACACATCAGACGGCTGGAACAGTTCCACACATGCTCTCTGCGGTCAATCATGCGGATACGTTGGCAGGACCGCATTACCAACCAAGAGGTCCTCGACCGAGCAGGCCTTACAAGCACTGAAGCCAAGATCCTCCTGGCCCAGCTTTGATGGTCTGGTCACATCATCTGCATGGATGAGTCCCGAATCCCCAGATAGCTCTTCTACGGAGAACTGGCACAGGGCAGTCGCAACCAGGGTCGCCCAAAGAAGAGATTCAAGGACAACCTCAAGGAAAACCTCAAGTGGGCAGACCTCCAGCCGTGAGAACTTGAGGCCACTGCAGCTGATAGAACTGCCTGGCGTGCTGCGATAAGGAGGTCCGTAACAGCATTTGAAGACGACTGCTGCCAACGTCTTGCAGCGGCATGTGATCGACAACACAGAACATCTTCCACCATCCTGACAGCCGGCGTTCCATGCCTGACCTGCAGCCAACTGTGCTCTTCAGACTTTGGCCTCCAAAGCCACATGCGTGTTCACAGATGACTGCACAACATGTCATTCTCGGCTCCCGGGAGACTACAGAGAAGAAGACCTGTTAACGCCTGCATGGACTTGAGTGGTTAATTCAAAGTGATGTCCAGCAGCCACACACCAGGTTTGTAAAAATAATAATAATAATGTCATGTATGAGAAGAGGTGTCATGTATGCATACAAAACATTATTAGCCAGGGCAACAGATTCGCAGAAATTAACAGCAGAACCTCCATTCAGGTGTTGGAGGAGTAGCAGCCCAGGAGGTGGCGATTCTGCTGTCAGGACACTGCTCTTTCAAAAACCAGAGGCTTTCTGTGAGAGATGTTTCTTCTACACAAAGTTCAGTGGAGCCAGAAAGTGGACAAAGGTCAGTAACTTGTGCTAATTACCCTCAGTAACTTGTGCTGAGCCCAGTTGGTACAGCATCCGCTCCACACCTGGGAGGCTGAGGTTCGAATCCCGGCCGGGCCATGCCGAAGACCATAAAAGCAGAACTTCCTGCCGTCTAGCTAGGTGCTCAGTAATAATGAAATGAAGGAGGGAAATTTGCGGTGGTGCCTTGCATGGCAGCGACCCCTCTGATTCTATATATATGTGTGATTAACATTGTAGATAAGAGAAACATAATTTTATTCTGCTGTACATGATTGACTGTATGGATATGAATGACAATAAAGATGGCTTATCCTTAATATTGGCTATTTAGTATCATAGAAGACATAATTATGAAATGATAATAAGAATGAAGCATTCTGACTTCTCTAAGTTCCTAAGAGGATGAAGACTGTAGTTACAGTGGTTGTCTGTCCTTTAAAATTAGGTTTCAAGGACTTCCGGTCTGGACACCATGGTGGTAGCCGCTTAACGCTGAAGCTCCCAGATCCCATCTGTGAAAATACCATGAAAATCAGATTTTAACGGATTTATGGAAGAGTGAAAATCAAAAGACAAAGTTATTATGCCTAAAGGAAAACAGAAGAGATCGACATTTACCAGACCAAGACACGCATCAGCCGGAGAAACTGACCTCGAAGACAACAACCTCTCGGAAAGGGAGGAGCAAAATGAGGCTAGCAACGCGGCTAGCTTAAAAAAGATACTTCAAGAATTAAGAAAATTTTGCCGAGACTGTGGGGCCGAATTTTGTGAACTTAAAGACGAAATTAAAAGGACAAACAACAGAGTGGACCAGGCTGAGGACCGAATCATGGAAGCAGAGGAAAGAATAAAAGGGCTGGAAGAAACCATGCTGGAATTACTTAAACGACAGACAAGACTGGAGGCTAAGCTAACTGACCTGGAAGGAAGACTAAGAAGGGACAACATAAGAATTCATGGTCTGAAAGAAGGAGTCGAGGATGGTTTCACCACAATGGCTGCATGCGTGGAAACAATACTGAGAGAAAAGTTGGAAATTCCCCAATCCACCAACTTGAAAATAGAAAGGGTGCACCGTTCATTAGTCCCAAGACCATCGGCGGAAGCCCCCCCACAATCGGTGGTGGTGAAGTTTTCCAACTACAGAACAAAAGAAGAGGTTTTGAGACTGGCTTGGCAGAAAAAAGGATTTATGCACCAAGAAAGAAAAGCATGACTACGCCCTGGAGGTCCTTAAAAACGTCATGAATACAATGACGCTAAAAAGGTACTAAGAGAGAAGAAACTGCGCTTTCAAACCCCATTCCCGGCGAAGCTGCGGGTTTTTTACGGGGAGGAGACGTGTCTCTACAACTCGGCGGAAGAAGCAACCAAGGATATGGTGAGAAGAGGGCTCCCGGTACAGGTGTATAAACCCACAGCAGACCCAATCGAAAGACTCAAGGCGCAAACATGGTGAATGAATGAATGAATGAATCTTTATTTCGGATAGATTAAAAGTACAGATTAAAAGAAACTGAATAATATAACAAAGGGGGAAAGAAAATCCAACAAGGTCAAATTAGACAATAACTCCTCTGATTATACAGTTCAACGTAAGTTATCCGAAATGGGTGATGGCTGAAGCCGCAGCTTATATTGCCCACCCATAGTCCATCCAAGAATCCAAAAGAAAACAAAACAAGAGCGATTACAATTCAGAACAAAGCTAAGACAAAATGTGACAAAAAACTAAGCAACAACACAACGCAGACTGGATATGACAATCCTTTTGTGATTTTACATGTCATCTTGTATATATGTTTGGAGTATTTCTTCCTTTAGTTTTTGTTTAAATTGTCCAAGCGTTGTACATGATTTTAATTCAGGTCCAAAATCGTTCCATAATCTGACTCCTTGCACTGAAACACAGTGTTGCTTGGTGGTAGTTCTCACTGAAGGTTTTTGAAATATACATGTTCCTCTGAGATGATATTGTTTCTCCCTTATTTGGAACAACTTTTGGATAGTTGCGGGCAGTGATAGATTCTTCACTTTAAACATTATTACTGGGACTTCCGGTCTGGACACCATGGTGATAGCAGCTTAACGCTGAAGCTCTCGGACCCAATCCAGGAAAATATCTTGAAAATCAGATTTAACGGATTTTTGGAAGAGTGAAAATCAAAAGACAAAGTCATCATGCCCAAAGGAAAACAGAAGAAATCGACATTTACCAGGCCAGCACACGCATCGGCCAAAGAATCTGATCCGGAGGATTTCCATTCAGAAGACGAGGAGCTGAATGAAGCTAACAAAATGGTTAGCTTGAAAATGGTATATAATGAATTAAGACGATTTCGCCGAGAGTGTTGGGCCGAATTTCATAAATTCAAAGAAGAACTAAAAAGGACTAACAGCAGAGTGGACCAGGCTGAGAACCGAATCTTGGAAGCAGAGGAAAGAATAAAAGCGCTGGAAGATTCCGTGCTGGATCTACACAAAAGGCAGTCAAGACTAGAGGCTAAGCTAACCGACCAAGAAGGAAGACAGAGAAGGGACAACATAAGAATTCACGGTCTGAAAGAAGGAGTCGAGGATAGTTTCAACACAATGGCGGCATGCGTGGAATCTTTACTGAGAGAGAAGTTGGATATTCCCCAATCCACCGACTTGAAGATAGAAAGGGCGCACCGTACATTAGCTCCTAGGCCAGCAGAGGAAGCGCCTCCACGCTCGCTGGTGGTGAAATTTTCCAACTCCAAAATAAAAGAAGAGGTTGTAAGACTGGCTTGGCAGAAAAAAGGATTTATGCACCAAGAGAGAAAAGTTTTCGTGGAACACGATTATGCCCCGGAGGTCCTTAAAAAGCGTCGGGAATACAACGACGCTAAAAAGGTTTTACGAAAGAAAAACTTGTGCTTCCAGACACCATTTCCGGCGAAGTTGAGGGTTTTCTTTTTTTTTTTAATTTAAGTTTTTGTAAAGGGTATACAGGTCATTACAGCATTGCATTGTTTACATTTTCATCACATGTTCCCTTATTTTTTGCTATTTGACAACATTGGTAGGATAGTTATTACAACAACCCCCCCTTTTATTTTTTTTAAAGTGAAAGAAAAAGTGAAGTTAAGGAGAATTAAATAAAAAACAAATAAACAAACGAATAAACAAACAAACAGAACAGCAAAAAACAAACAAACAGAAAATTAAGTAATTAAAAGTAAAAGAGCAACTGAGTAGCGTTGGAACAAAGAGCGGGACCATTATTGAAATGGTATTTGTCAAAGATTAGTTCTAATGGAAGACACATATGCGATCCAGGGTTGCCAAAAGATTATGAACCCATCCATGTCCTGTCTCAGTGCGAATGTCAACTTTTCCATCGAGTAAATGTCTTGAATCACGTTAATCCAATCTTCAGGTGTAGGACAGTCCTTCAGCATCCATTTTTTAGTTAGGGCTTTTTTACTTGCCAATATTAAAACATTGAATAAGTATTTATCTCCTCGTCTTTCCAGTGAGTCCGGTAATAAACCCAAATACAAAGTTACAAAAGAAAAGGGAACTGTTATTTTGAATATTTTCCCCAATATTGTCTGTACGTTGGACCAATATTGGTGGATAACTGGGCATGACCAAAACACATGAAAATGATTTGCAGTCTTTTCACCACACAAGCGCCAACAGTTCAACCCCTTATGGGTAAATTTGTTTTGTGCAGGTGTTCTGAAAAATCTTACCAAGTTTTTCCATCCAAATTCTCTCCACTGCAGGGATGAGGTACTTTTCCATTGCTGTTTATTTAGCTTCTCCCATATTTCCAATTGTAAAGTGAAATTCCCCTCTTTTTCCCATCTCTCTTTTATATACGATGTGTTGTCTCCTTTTAAGTCTTGAAGACCTTGGTATATTTTAGAAATGTATCTGATCCCTGGGATCCCTTTATATGCCATTAAGAATCAGAATCAGCTTTATTGGCCAAGTATGCACAAGGAATTTGACTTTGGCTAAAAACTTGCTCTCATTGTTCAGGTGGAGGATTTAAATAAGGATTCAATGACAACAGAGTATGTACAGTAAATTACAGTCTGTCCACGTTTCTATAAAAGGATGCAAATATATACAGGAATTCTGATTCTGATTAAGAAGACCTTCAGAACACCTGACTGGGCCCTTTCCAAATCCTCCTTTTTAAGTATATTGTTTATGTGGTGTCTAAGCTGAAAGAACCTGTAAAGATCTTGATTTATTAGACCTTGTTTTTTCAAATCTTCAAAACTTCTTAAAGTTTGCCCCTTAAAAAAATCGTAATTTTTATCAGCCCTTTCTCTTTCCACTCTTTAAATCTAGTGTCTGTTTTATTGGGGGTAAAGTCTTGATCATAGGCAATCCATTGCAGAAGTCGATAGGGCTCTTTAGCTTGATTCTCTCTGACTATCTTAAACCAAATTTTTAGCGGGGTCTCTATCCACGGGTTAGTGTTATTCAGGAGTTTAGTTAAGGCATTGTTCCCTATTATCGCCTGTAGGGGGATGTCACTTGTTATTTGGCATTCCATCTCCTTCCATTGTGCAGTGTAGACTGGGTTACATATCTCTACTAAAGTTTTAATTTGTGCAGCTATAAAATAGTCCCTGATATTTGGCAGTGCGAGCCCACCTTTGTCTTTGTTTAGCTGTAGGGTTCTATATCTGATTCTAGGTCTCTTACCCTGCCATATGAATCTTGAGATCCTTCTGTCCAGTTCCTGCCATGTTTTTTTGGGAGGTTCTACCGGTATTGTTTGGAAAAGGTATAGAAGACGTGGAAGTATATTCATTTTGACTGCTTCAATTCTTTGTGCGGTACCTAAGAATGGTATCATATTCCATCTTGCTAGGTCAGATTTTATTTTTGTCACCAGTGGATCATAGTTTAGTGTTATAATTTTGTCGAGTTGTTTCGGGATATTGACCCCCAGATATTTCATAGATTCCATCTCCCAGTTAGTTTTGAGTTCATTTAGTGAAAAATGATTTGGGTCATAGTTGAATGTTAAAACTTGGGTTTTATGCATGTTTAATTTGTACCCTGATAAATCTCCATAGTCTGGAAAAACTGAGATTAGTTCTGGTAGAGAAGTGTCTGGCTGCCCTAGGTATATTAAAATGTCATCAGCAAAGAGTGCTATTTTATGTTCTTTCTGACCAAGTGTAATACCTTGAATTTCTTGATTTTGTCTTATCCATTGGCTCAGAGGTTCTATGAAGATTGCAAAGAGCAGTGGAGACAGGGGGCAGCCTTGACGACATCCTCTTTCCAGCTCAAAAGATGATGATAAATTACCGTTAATCCTTATTTTAGCTGTTGGTTTTTTATATAATGCCTGTATAGTTCTAATGAAGTTGTTATGAAAATTGAAACTGGATAAGATTTTATAGAGGAAAGACCAGTCAACCGAATCGAATGCTTTTTCAGCATCTAATCCCAATATGACTGCATTTAAGTTATATTTTTTTATATGATGAATTATGTGTAAAGTGCGTCGAATGTTGTCTTGTGTCTGTCTTTGTCTTATAAAACCTGTTTGGTCTAAGTGAATTAAGTCTGTCAGTATGTTTTCTAACCTTTTGGCAAGGATAGTGGTAAAAAGCTTATAGTCCTGATTTAATACACTGATTGGTCTGTAGTTGGAGCATTCTAGTTTATCCTTTTCAGGTTTAGGTATGACTGCAATGACCCCTTCTCTCCAGGAGGGGGGGATTTCCCCTGTGTGGAGGACGTAGTTAAATGTTTTCAGGAGGAGAGGAGATAGTTGCTGTTTAAAGGTTTTGTACCATTCTGCTGTATAGCCATCTGCTCCTGGGGATTTGTTAGCTTTAAGTTTCATAATTGCTTTTTCCAATTCTTTAGGTTGTATTTCTGACAGTAGGGTTTTATTTTGTGATTCCGTAATTGTCACCCTGTACAAAAACAAAGGCTCCAGAGCAGACGGTGGGAATTACAGAGGCATATCCCTCCTCTCCATTGCCGGAAAAATCCTTGCCCGCGTCATCCTGAACAGGCTGATCTCGACAGTCTCAGAAAAGAACCTTCCTGAGTCACAGTGTGGTTTCCACCCTAATCACAGCACTGTTGATATGGTCTTTGCAGTGAGACAGATCCAGAAGAAATGCTTGGAACAGAACATGAACCTCTACGCAGTCTTCATTGATCTAACAAAGGCATTCAACACTGTTAACAGAGACCCACTATGGATCATTCTGGGAAAACTCGGCTGCCCAGTGAAGCTCACCATGCTCATCCGGCTGTTCCACGACAACATGACAGGAGAAGTTCTGTCAGACGGCGAACCATCTGAGAAATTCAGTATTTCCAGTGGCGTGAAACAGGGCTGCGTCCTTGCACCTGTATTGTTCAACCTCTTCTTCACTCAAGTGCTGTTGCAAGCTGGCAGAGACTTGGGTATCTACATCCGATACCGTCTGGACGGATCACTGTTTGACCTGAGGTGCCTTACGGCAAAGACCAAGATACTGGAGAGGCTCATAACAGAAACCCTGTTTGCTGACGACTGTGCTCTGATGGCCCATGAGGAGAACCACCTACAGTTAATTGTTGATAAGTTCTCCAAAGCATCTAAGATGTTCGGCCTGATAATCAGCCTCAGCAAGACAGAAGTCCTCTTCCAGCCCACAACACGCAGTGTCCTCCAACAGCCAAGCATCACCATAGATGGCAAATTGCTGAAGAATGTCGACAACTTCAAGTACCTGGGCAGCACCATCTCATGCGATGGATCCCTGGACAGCGAAATATCAGCAAGGATACAGAAAGCAATCCGTAAGTTGGGGAAGGTTTAATGTGTTTAGGAATGTCTCGGATGCGTTTTTATGTTTTTTGTGGGAGTATAAGTTCTTGTAGTAATTCTCGAAGCTTTTTAGAATATCCTGAATTCTGAATTTTATTTCCTTTGATACTGGGTCTCTGATTTTGTAGATTGCTCTTTCTGTTTGTTGTTTCCTCAATTTATAGGCTAGTAATTTTGCCGATTTACTGCCTGCTTCATAGTGTTTTTGTTTCAGAAATGTAAGTTTCTTCTGGATTTCTATTGTGTAGATCTCATTTATTTGATTTTTAATTTCTTTGATCTTGAGCGAGCCATTAGAATGAGTGTTATCTTTGTGTTCTTTTTCTAGGTTCTTGAGCTCTGACTCTAGTGTGATTAGTTTTTCTTGTCTCAGTTTCTTTTGGGTTGCCAGTTTTGCAATAATTTTTCCCCTTATTACAGCTTTGCACGCATCCCACAGTATTAAAGGGGATACTTCTCCATTATCGTTTTCTTCCAAATATCTGAGAATATCTGATTCCAATTCATCTTTCAGTGGCCCTTTGAGGACACTTGAATTCAACCTCCAGGAAAATGTATTATTTGTGTATTTTTGGATGTTTAAATCCATATAGATCGGACTGTGGTCGGAGAGATCCATCAGTCCTATTTTACATGTTTTTACTCTTCCAATGTCTCTATTAAACATAAAAAAGTAATCAATCCTTGAGTAAGATGAATGTGGCGTTGAATAAAAAGTATAATCTTTTACATTGGGGTTGAATTCCCTCCATACGTCACAGATTCCCATTTCTTTTAGTAGCATCCGAGTATTCCTATTTTGGGTGTTATTTTGATGTGAAGAATTACCTGTTGCATCCCAGTATGGATTCAGTCTTAGACTGAAGTCTCCACCACATATCACTAAACCTTGGGCTTTAGTTATCATTAGGTCGAATACATTTTTATAAAATTTCCATTTAGCCCCTGGAGGTGCATATACATTCAGCAGGGTGATATCTTCTCCCTCTAGCCGCCCAGTTACCAAACTGTACCTCCCTTCTTTATCTTTGTGTTCTGATTTTTTTTCAAATGTAATTTTGGTTGATATCAATGTCGCTACTCCCCTCCTCCTCCCTGATTTATATGAAGATGAAGAGATCATTTTAAACCCTTGTCTACTGAGTTTAGTGTGTTCCACGTCTGTTAGGTGGGTTTCTTGTAAAAATACTATTTCTGCTTTGTCTTTTTTCATTTTGCGTAGAATCTTGGATCTTTTAACTGGATTCAGGATCCCTTTTACATTATATGAGGCTATTTTGGTTACACCCTGTTTCTCCATTGTATTTTCTTATTTAGTATAACAGTGTTGTGGCCCTCTTTTTTGCTACTCAGAAACTGAAAGAACATTAAGAACATAAAAAACATTAAGTACATAATGAACGAAACTTTAAAACAAAAAACTGTCAAAAAAACTTCCTGAGCTGAGGTCTCTTTAAAGACTCTGTAAGAGCCCTGATGGAGTATGGGCTCTGAGGGAAATTCCTCAAACTCTGTTACGTGTTGAGGGCCCTCTCTTACCCCTGTAAGTTGTCCCATGTTTTTAACGTGAATTTCAGATCCCAATCCGAAATTGTAATGATTTTTTTTTTATTTTTTTTTATGCCTATACTCTATGAGCTTGTGTGCACCCTCCCACCCCCATCACAGCAAACATTCACTCTAATACAGTATTTGTTAGTGTGGGGAGAACATGTGGGTCATTGTTACATTTCTATTTTAACATGATTTTTTTTTTTCTTCCCCTTTAAATTAAGAAGACATTTGTTTCTAATGCTAAAACTGCTCCATGAAAGGTTTTACCACATGCTGATTCTGCATCTTCTTTAATGTTTGTTACCTTGTAGGAGGGGGGATGGAAGTGCAGAGTGACTGTAGAGAGAAAGAAAAAAAAAAAAAACCAAAAAGGTCGCTATTCCTTTCTGGAACTGGAAAGCTTATCTTTGTAGCTCTGGGGCTGGGTGTTCCCGCTGCTGGCCCGTGGATTTTGAAGGTCTCTGAGTGGACCACGTTTGAGCTCTGATTTTCTCGTTCAGATCCGCTGCGGGTTTAAACACCGTTACCGGGAGTCCTCTTCTTGCCATGTCAGTTGTTGCTTCTTCCGCTGAATTGTAGAGACATGACTCTTCCCCGTAAAAGACCCTTAGCTTCGCCGGAAATGGCGTCTGAAAGCGTAGATTCTTTTCCCGTAAAACCTTTTTGGCGTCGTTATATTCCCGTCGCTTTTTAAGAACTTCAGGGGCGTAATCGTGTTCCACGAAGACTTTTCTTTCTTGATGCATAAATCCTTTCTTCTGCCAAGCCCGTCTTACAACTTCTTGTTTTATTTTGAAGTCGGAGAATCTTACCAACACTGAACGTGGGGGCGCTTCCGGGGCTGGCTTTGCGGCTAATGTGCGATGTGCCTTTTCTATCTTCAAATCGGTGGATTGTGGAATATCCAACTTCTCTCTCAATAAGGATTCCACGCATTCTGCCACTGTGTTGAAACCATCTTCAGCTCCTTCTTTCAGACCGTGAATTCTGATGTTGTCTCGTCTCTGTCTTCCTTCTTGGTCGGCTAGCTTAGCCTCCAGCCTTGACTGTTTTCTGTGTAAATCCAGTACAGAATCTTCAAGCACTTTTATTCTGTCTTCAGCTTCCAAGATTCGGTTTTCGGCCTGGTCCATTCTGCTGTTCGCCTTTTTTAGATCCTCTCTGAATTCAAGAAATTCGGCCCGAAATCGTCGTAATTTGTCAAATAGCGATTTCAAGCTAATCCTTTTGTTAGCTAGGCCCAGGCACTCGTCTTCTGAACGGAGGTCTTCTGGTTCCAATTCCGCGGCTGCTGTGAGTCCTGATCTGGGGAATGTCAGTTTCCTCTGCTTTTGGTTAGGCATGGTGTTATTGTCTTTTGAATTTTAATCTTCCAAAAATCCGTTAGGTCTGATTTTGAGGAGGTTTTCCTTGGATTGAGTCTGGGAGTTTCACCGTTAGGTTGCTATCACCATGGCGTCCAGACCGGAAGTCGAAGTTGAGGGTTTTCTACGGGCAAGAGACATGTCTCTATAACTCGGCAGAAGAAGCAACTGAAGATATGGCGAGAAGAGGACTCCCGGTAACGGTGTTTAAACCCGCAGCAGACCCGATCGAAAGGATCAAGGCTCAAACGTGGTCCACACAGAGACCCTCAAAACCCACGGGCCAGCAGCGGGAATCCCAGCGTCAGAGCTGCAAGGAAAAACTGGCCGTTTACAGGATGGAATAACGTTTTTTTTTTTGTTTTGTTTTTTTTTAGTCAGTCTGCACATCCAACCCCCCTCCTACAAGGTAACAAACATTAAAGGAGATGCAGAATCAGCATGTGGTAAAACATTTCATGGTATAGTCATATTATTAGAAGCAAATAAGTCTTAAAAAAAAAAAAAACCTTGTTAAAATAGAAATGTGACAATGATCCACATGTTCTCCCCACACTAACAAATACTGTATTAAAGTGAATGTTTGCTGTGATGGTGGTGGGAGGGTGCACACAATTTCATAATGTATAGGCATAAAAAAAAAAATCATTGCAAGTTCGGATTGGGATCTGAAATTCACGTTAAAAACATGGGACAACTTACAGGGGTAAGAGAGGGCCCTCAACACGTAACAGAGTTTGAGGATTTTCCCTCAGAGCCTACACTCCATCAAGGCTCTTCTAAGGTCACTAAAAAGACCTCAGCTCAGGAAGTTTTTTTGACAGTTTTTTGTTTTAAAGTTTTTTACACTATGTTCTTATTGTTTTTTATGTTCTTAATGTTCTTTCAGTTTCTGAGTAGCATAAAAGAGGGCCACCACACTGTTATACTAAATAAGACAACACAATGGAGAAACAGGGTGTAACCAAAATAATCTCATATAATGTAAAAGGGATCCTGAATCCAGTTAAAAGATCCAAGATTCTAGGGAAAATGAAAAAAGACAAAGCAGGAATAATATTTTTACAAGAAACCCACCTAACAGACGTGGAGCACACTAAACTCAATAGACAAGGGTTTAATATGATCTCTTCATCTTCATATAAGACAGGGAGGAGGAGGGGAGTAGCGACATTGATCTCAACCAAAATTACATTTGAAAAAAAGTCAGAACACAAAGATAAAGAAGGGAGATACAGTTTGGTAACTGGGCGGCTAGAGGGAGAAGATATCACCCTGCTGAATGTATATGCACCTCCAGGGGCTAACTGGAAATTTTATAAAAATGTATTTGACCTAATGATAACTAAAGCCCAAGGTTTAGTGATATGTGGTGGAGACTTCAATCTAAGACTGAATCCATACTGGGATGCATCAGGTAATTCTCCACATCAAAATAATACTCAAAGTAGAAAAACTCGGATGCTACTAAAAGAAATGGGAATCTGTGATGTGTGGAGGGAATTCAACCCCAGTGTAAAAGATTATACATTTTACTCAGCACCACATTCATCATACTCAAGGATTGACTATTTTTTTTATGTTTAATAGAGACATTGGAAGAGTAAAAACATGTAAAATAGGACTGATGGATCTCTCCGACCACAGTCCGATCTATATGGACTTAAGTACCCAAAAATTCACAAATAATACATTTTCTTGGAGGTTGAATTCAAATGTCCTGAAAGGACCACTGAAAGATGAATTGGAATCAGATATTCTCAGATATTTGGAAGAAAATGATAATGGAGAAGTATCCCCTTTAATACTGTGGGATGCATGCAAAGCTGTGATAAGGGGAAAGATTATCGCAAAACTGGCAATCCAAAAGAAACTGAGACAAGAAAAACTAACCACATTAGAGTCAGAACTTAAGAACCTAGAAAAAGAGCACAAAGACGACACTCATTCTAATGACTCGCTTAAAATTAAGGAAATTAAAAAACAAATAAATGAGATCTACACAATAGAAATCCAGAAGAAACTTACATTTCTGAAACAAAAATACTATGAAGCAGGCAGCAAATCGGCAAAAGTACTAGCCTATAAATTGAGGAAACAACAAACGGAAAGAGCAATCTACAAAATCAGAGACCCAGTACCGGTATCAAAGGAAATAAAATTCAGAATTCAGGATATTCTTAAAAGCTTTGAGAACTACTATAAGAACTTGTACTCCCTCAAAAAACATAAAAACTCATCCGAAGCATTCCTAAACACATTAAACCTTCCCCAACTTACTGAGTCTCAAAATAAAACACTACTGTCAGAAATACAACCTAAAGAATTAGAAAAAGCAATTATGAAACTTAAAGCTAACAAATCCCCAGGAGCAGATGGCTATACAGCAGAGTGGTACAAAACCTTTAAACAGCAAATATCTCCTCTCCTCCTGAAAACATTTAACTATGTCCTCCACACAGGGGAAATCCCCCCTCCTGGAGAGAAGGGGTCATTGCAGTCATACCTAAACCTGAAAAGGATAAACTGGAATGCTCCAACTACAGACCAATCAGTGTATTAAATCAGGACTATAAGCTTTTTACCACTATCCTTGCCAAAAGGTTAGAAAATATACTGACAGACTTAATTCATTTAGACCAATCAGGTTTTATAAGACAAAGACAGATACAAGACAACATTAGACGCACTTTACACATAATTCATCATATAAAAAAATATAACTTAAATGCAGTCATATTGGGATTAGATGCTGAAAAAGCATTCGATTCGGTTGACTGGTCTTTCTTATATAGAATCTTATCCAGTTTCAGTTTTCATAACAACTTCATTAGAACTATCCAGGCACTATATAAAAAACCAACAGCTAAAATAAGGATTAACGGTAATTTATCATCATCTTTTGAGCTGGAAAGAGGATGTCATCAGGGCTGCCCCTTGTCTCCACTGCTCTTTGCAATCTTCATAGAACCTCTGAGCCAATGGATAAGACAGAATCAAAAAATTCAAGGTATTACACTTGGTCAGAAGGAACATAAAATAGCACTCTTTGCTGATGACATTTTAATATACCTAGGGCAGCCGGACACGTCTTTTCCAGAACTAATCTCAGTTTTTTCAGAGTACGGAGATTTATCGGGGTACAAACTAAACATGCATAAAACCCAAGTTTTAACATTCAACTATGACCCAAATCAATATTTACTAAGCAAACTCAAAACTAACTGGGAGATGGAATCTATGAAATATCTGGGGGTCAATATCCCGAAACAACTCAACAAAATTATAACACTAAACTATGATCCACTGGTGGCAAAAATAAAATCTGATCTAGCAAGATGGAATATGATACCATTCTTGGGTACTGCACAAAGAATTGAAGCAGTCAAAATGAATATACTTCCACGTTGTGGTGACATGGAATAATATGCGGCGACCTGAGGAGTTTAAAGTGCCTTTATTAAATCACATCGCCAACACGAGCTCACTCTGGTGCTGTGCAGAGCGGCCCAGAGCGAGCCCTGAGGGCTCTCAGTAGCGTGAAGACAGGTGCAGTCAGTTGAGCAGTAGCAGAGCGGGTGAGTTACAGGATATGTGCGGTATTTATACCAGTTACAGACAATGCATGAAAGAGCATGGGCATTTGCATATGAGAGAGACATACATATCAAATAGGCAGATTGCCAGCCCCTGCTCCAGCTTGCAGGACAAAGAGGTGACAAGTCACATCTACATATTGATCTGTCTCTAGGTCACAGTGAGGACAGGACGTGTGAACACGAAGCATGAATGGCACATTAACATCACACTAGTGCTGCGGAAAATAACCAGGAGTAGCGAGCTGTCTGTCCTTAGTCTGTGGGGGTTGTCCCACACTGCTCCCCCCCCAGAAGGCTCGGCTGGGGGCCGAGACCTCGATAGTGCAGCATGGCAGCGAGCAGGGAAGGCTCTGTGCCGGTGAAGGTGGAGGGGGGTGGGGGTTGCCGGGGATGGTGAAATCGTCCAGGCCGCGCAAAAATTGCTTGTTGATCCGCGATGTCGAGGGGCTGTCCCGTTGAGCGTGCGGAGATAACAAGAAGAAAAATTACTCTCTGGCTCCTCTCATGGCCATGAAGAAAAGCAGGGGCGGCTGTGAGGGAAAAAACAAAAACAGAGGGATGTGGCGTGTCACTTTAGGTGCGGGAGCAGCCCTAAAGTCCTCGGGAATTGCAAAACAGCTGAATTCCCTATGTGTGCTGTGGCTGAGACCATTAACAAATCCTTCGAGCATGCTGCATGCGTGCCCCAGGTGAGCGAGCAACCCTGAAGGGCAGCGGCGAAGGAAGAAGGCAGTCTGTGGAGCTGTATGTGTCCCGTGCTTGGGTGGGCCGCTGGAGAGGAGAACCAGGGTCAGGGAGCTTGCTGGAGATCATCCCTGTTGTCTGTTGTGTCGTTCGGTCGTGGTGCGTTGGAGCGGTGCGAAGAAGTAGACGATCTCTGTCCCTCGGGCTCGTGGAGATGCGTTGGAGCGGTGCGAGGCAGTAGACGATCTTTGTGCCCTGGGCTCGTGCAGCTGCGTTGGAGCGGTGAGAGGAAGTAGACGATCGTTGTCGCTCGTGTGGCCACGGTGCGTTCAGGTCCACGCGCTGCGCTCTCCGTCGGCCCTGGAGGTTGCCGTCGTGGAGAGAGGACGAGGGGAGTTTGCTCTCGTGTGGAGGAGCTGTGAGAGCGGCCGGTCCAGCGTGGATGTGCAGATCTCAGGCGTGCAGATCTCACCGTGAAGCGTGAAGCGGTCACCAGTGTCGCGGTCCAGACCAGAAGGTTGCTTTGCACAAAACGTGTGCATGTTCAGGGTCACCAGTGTGGCGACATGGAATAATATGCGGCGAACTGAGGAGTTTAAAGTGCCTTTATTAAATCACATCACCAACACGAGCTCACTCTGGTGCTGTGCAGAGCGGCCCAGAGCGAGCCCTGAGGGCTCTCAGTAGCGTGAAGACAGGTGCAGTCAGTTGAGCAGTAGCAGAGAGAGTGAGTTACAGGATATGTGCAGTATTTATACCAGTTACAGACAATGCAGGAAAGAGCATGGGCATTTGCATATGAGAGAGACATACATATCAAATAGGCAGATTGCCAGCCCCTGCTCCAGCTTGCAGGACAAAGAGGTGACAAGTCACATCTACATATTGATCTGTCTCTAGGTCACAGTGAGGACAGGACGTGTGAACACAAAGCATGAATGGCACATTAACATCACACTAGTGCTGTGGAAAATAACCAGGAGTAGCGAGCTGTCTGTCCTTAGTCTGTGGGGGTTGTCCCACAACGTCTTCTATACCTTTTCCAAACAATACCGGTAGAACCTCCCAAAAAAACATGGCAGGAACTGGACAGAAGGATCTCAAGATTCATATGGCAGGGCAAGAGACCTAGAATCAGATATAGAACCCTACAGCTAAACAAAGACAAAGGTGGGCTTGCGCTGCCAAATATCAGGGACTATTTTAAAGGCGTGCAAATTAAAACTTTAGTAGAGATATGTAACCCAGTCTACACTGCACAATGGAAGGAGATCGAATGCCAAATAACAAGTGATATCCCCCTACAGGCGATAATAGGGAACAATGCCTTACCTAAACTTTTGATTAACACTAACCCGTGGATAGAGACCCCGCTAAAAATTTGGTTTAAGATAGTCAGAGAGAATCAAACTAAAGAGCCCTATCGATTTCTGCAATGGATTGCCTATGATCAAGACTTTACTCCTAATAAAACAGACACTAGATTTAAAAAGTGGAAAGAGAACGGACTGATAAAATATTGCGATTTTTAAAAAAAAAAATTTAAATGAAGGTGTTTATTATTAAGGGAAAAAAATCCAAACCTGCATGACCCTGTGTGAAAAAGTGATTGCTCCCTAAACCTAATAACTGGTTGAGCCACCCTTAGCAGCAACAACTGCAATCAAGCATTTGCAATAACTGGCAATGAGTCTGACAGCGCTGTGGAGGAATTTTGGCCCACTCATCTTTGCAGAATTGTTGTAATTCAGCCACATTGGAGGGTTTTCGAGTATGAACCACCTTTTTAAGGGCATGCCACAGCATCTCAATCAGATTCAGGTCAGAACTTTGACTAGGCCTCTCCAAAGTCTTCATTTTTTTTTAAGCCATTCAGAGATGGATTTGCTGGTGTGTTTTGGATCATTGTCCTGCTGCAGAACCCAAGTGTGCTTCAGCTTCAGGTCACGAACAGATGGCCGGACAATCTCCTTCAGGATTTTTCGGTAGACAGTAGAATTCATGGTTCCATTTACCACAGCAAGTCCTCCAGGTCCTGAAGCAGCAAAACAGCCTCAGACCATCATACTACCACCACCATATTTTACTGCTGGTATAATGTTCCTTTTCTGAAATGCTGTGTCACTTTTACACTGGATGTAATGGGACACACACCTTCCAAAAAGTTCAACTTTTGTCTTGTCAGTCCACAGAGTAGTTTCCCAAAAGTCTTGGGGATCATCAAGATGTTTTCTGGCAAAACTTGAGACGAGCCTTTATGTTCTTTTGCTCAGCAGTGGTTTTCATCTTGGAACTCTGCCATGCAGGCCATTTTTGCCCAGTCTCTTTCTTTTTTTTTTTTTTATTAAGTTTTTGTAAAGGGTATACAGGTCGTTACAGCATTGCATTATTTACATTTTCATCACATGTTCCCTTCTTTTTTGCTATTTGACAACATTGGAAGAATAATTATTACAACACCCCTTTTTTTTAAAGTGAAAGAAAAAGTGAAATTAAAGCGAATAAAAAAAACAAGCAAACAAAACAAAAGAGCAAAAAACAAACAAACAGACAGAAGAATAAAGATAAATAGTTAAAAAATAAAAGAGCATTTGAGTAGCGTTGGAACAAAGAGCGGAGCCATTATTGAAATGGTATTCGTCAAAGAATAGATCTAATGGAAGACACATATGTGATCCAGGGTTGCCAAAAGTTCAAGAACCCATCCATGTCCTGTCTCAGTGCGAATGTCAGCTTTTCCATTGAGTAAATGTCTTGGATCACGTTAATCCAATCTTCAGGTGTAGGACAGTCCTTCAACATCCATTTTTTAGTTAGGGCTTTTTTACTTGCCAATATTAAAACAGTGAATAAGTATTTTTCTCCTCGTCTTTCCAGTGAGTCCGGAAGTAAACCCAAATACAAAGTTACAAAAGAAAAGGGAACTGTTATTTTGAATATTTTCCCCAATATTGTCTGTACATTGGTCCAATATTGGTGGATAACTGGGCATGATCAAAACACATGAAAATGATTCACAGTCTCTTCACCACACAAGCGCCAACAATTCAACCCCTTACGAGTAAATTTGTTTTGTGCAGGTGTTCTGAAAAATCTTACCAAATTTTTCCATCCAAATTCTCTCCACTGCAGGGATGAGGTAGTTTTCCATTGCTGTTTATTTAGCTTTTCCCATATTTCCAGTTGTAAAGTGACATTCCCCTCTTTTTCCCATTTCGCTTTTATATATGATGTGTTGTCTCCTTTCAAGTCTTGAAGACCTTGGTATATTTTAGAAATGTATCTGATCCCTGGGATCCCTTTGTATGCCAATAAGAAGACATTCAGAACACCTGACTGGGCCCTATCCAAATCCTCCTTTTTAAGTATATTGTTTATGTGGTGTCTAAGCTGAAAGAACCTGTAAAGGTCTTGATTTATTAGACCTTGTTTTTTCAAATCTTTAAAACTTCTTAAAATTTGCCCTTTAAAAAAATCGTAATATTTTATCAGTCCATTCTCTTTCCACTTTTTAAATCTAGTGTCTGTTTTATTAGGAGTAAAGTCTTGATCATAGGCAATCCATTGCAGAAATCGATAGGGCTCTTTAGTATGATTTTCTTCTGACTATCTTAAACCAAATTTTTAGTGGGGTCTCTATCCACGGGTTAGTGCTATTCAAAAGTTTAGGTAAGGCATTGTTCCCTATTATCGCCTGTAGGGGGATATCACTTGTTCTTAGTTCTATATCTGATTCTAGGTCTCTTGCCCTGCCATATGAATCTTGAGATCCTTCTGTCCAGCTCCTGCCATGTTTTTTTGGGAGGTTCTACTGGTATTGTTTGGAAACGGTATAGAAGACGTGGAAGTATATTCATTTTGACTGCTTCAATTCTTTGTGCAGTACCCAAGAATGGTATCATATTCCATCTTGCTAGGTCAGATTTTATTTTAGCCACCAGTGGATCATAGTTTAGTGTTATAATTTTGTTGAGTTGTTTCGGGATATTGACCCCCAGATATTTCATAGATTCCATCTCCCAGTTAGTATTGAGTTTGCTTAGTGAATAATGATTTGGGTCATAGTTGAATGTTAAAACTTGGGTTTTATGTATGTTTAATTTGTACCCCGATAAATCTCCATACTCTGAAAAAACTGAGATTAGTTCTGGTAAAGAGATGTCCGGCTGCCCCAGGTATATTAAAATGTCATCAGCAAAGAGTGCTATTTTATGTTCCTTCTGACCAAGTGTAATACCCTGAATTTTTTGATTCTGTCTTATCCATTGGCTCAGAGGTTCTATGAAGATTGCAAAGAACAGTGGAGACAAGGGGCAGCCCTGGCGACATCCTCTTTCCAGCTCAAAAGATGATGATAAATTACCATTAATCTTTATTTTAACTGTTGGTTTTTTATATAGTGCCTGGATAGTTCTAATGAAGTTGTTATGAAAATTGAAACTGGATAAGATTCTGTATAGGAAAGACCAATCAACCGAATTGAATGCTTTTTCAGCATCTAATCCCAATATGACTGCATTTAAGTTATATTTTTTTATATGATGAATTATGTGTAAAGTGCGTCTAATGTTGTCTTGTGTCTGTCTTTGTCTTATAAAACCTGTTTGGTCTAAATGAATTAAGTCTGTCAGTATATTTTCTAACCCTTTGGCAAGGATAGCGGTAAAAAGCTTATAGTCCTGATTTAATACACTGATTGGTCTGTAGTTGGAGCATTCTAGTTTATCCTTTTCAGGTTTAGGTATAACTGCAATGACCCCTTCTCTCCAGGAGGGGGGGATTTCCCCTGTGTGGAGGACATAGTTAAATGTTTTCAGGAGGAGAGGAGATATTTGCTGTTTAAAGGTTTTGTACCACTCTGCTGTATAGCCATCTGCTCCTGGGGATTTGTTAGCTTTAAGTTTCATAATTGCTTTTTCCAATTCTTTAGGTTGTATTTCTGACAGTAGTGTTTTGTTTTGAGACTCAGTAAGTTGGGGAAGGTTTAATGTGTTTAGGAATGCTTCGGATGTGTTTTTATGTTTTTTGAGGGAGTATAAGTTCTTATAGTAGTTCTCGAAGCTTTTTAGAATATCCTGAATTCTGAATTTTATTTCCTTTGATACTGGGTCTCTGATTTTGTAGATTGCTCTTTCTGTTTGTTGTTTCCTCAATTTATAGGCTAGTAATTTTGCCGATTTACTGCCTGCTTCATAGTATTTTTGTTTCAGAAATGTAAGTTTCTTCTGGATTTCAATTGTGTAGATCTCATTTATTTGATTTTTAATTTCCTTAATCTTGAGCGAGTCATTAGAATGGGTGTTGCCTTTGTGTTCTTTTTCTAGGTTCTTAAGTTCTGACTCTAATGTGATTAGTTTTTCTTGTCTCAGTTTCTTTTGGGTTGCCAGTTTTGCAATAATCTTTCCCCTTATTACAGCTTTGCATGCATCCCACAGTATTAAAGGGGATACTTCTCCATTATCGTTTTCTTCCAAATATCTGAGAATATCTGATTCCAATTCCTCTTTCAGTGGTCCTTTCAGGACATTTGAATTCAACCTCCAAGAAAATGTATTATTTGTGTACTTTTGGATACTTAAGTCCATATAGATCGGACTGTGGTCAGAGAGATCCATCAATCCTATTTTACATACAACAAAAAGTAATCAATCCTTGAGTAAGATGAATGTGGTGCTGAGTAAAATGTATAATCTTTTACACTGGGGTTGAATTCCCTCCATACATCACAGATTCCCATTTCTTTTAGTAGCATTCGAGTTTTCCTACTTTGAGTGTTATTTTGATGTAGAGAATTACCTGATGCATCTCAGTATGGATTCAGTCTTACATTGAAGTCTCCACCACATATCACTAAACCTTGGGCTTTGGTTATCATTAGGTCAAATACATTTTTATAAAATTTCCAGTTAGCCCCTGGAGGTGCATATACATTCAGCAGGGTGATATCTTCTCCCTCTAGCCGCCCAATTACCAAACTGTATCTCCCTTCTTTATCTTTGTGTTCTGATTTTTTTTTCAAATGTAATTTTGGTTGATATCAATGTCGTTACTCCCCTCCTCCTCCCTGACTTATATGAAGATGAAGAGATCATTTTAAACCCTTGTCTATTGAGTTTAGTGTGTTCCACGTCTGTTAGGTGGGTTTCTTGTAAAAATATTATTCCTGCTTTGTCTTTTTTCATTTTGCCTAGACTCTTGGATCTTTTAAAGTAGAACTGAACTGAACGGCATTGAACGGCACTGGGTGATAGTACATACAATTATAAAGATAATTTATCATTGGCACCCCCTCCACAAATCCCGGAATCTTGGAGAAAATCGCGATTTTGAATTTCCCGCCCTGAAAAATCAGACAAATCCGCCGAAGTGCAGCCGGAGTTCCGCGTGACGTCACGAGTGTGACCCAGTCCTCATGTTTACCATTGCGAGCACGTCGACACTGGTTGTTTTTGGTGCATTTTGTCGCGATAGTCGACTACAAAACACTTCCAACATCTGGGAAGATCTGTTCAGTGGCCAAGGAAAGCTGTCATGGCGATGAAAGAAAAGAAAGGGGGAGGAAAAGCGACCGGGAAGCGATGCATTTCTAGATATACAGTGATCTCTCACTTATCGCGTTTAATGGGGACCAGAACCGATCGTGAAAAGTGAAAAACCGCGAAGTACACCCCCCCCCCCCCAAGGGCGTCACAAGCACTATTTTGCACAAAAAGGCACAAGAGAACAGCGAAAAGTGCCACTAAGCAACACGAGCGATAAAGAACAATGAATGCGGTCTTCCTTCTCTGGGTAAAACGTCTCGGCCAATCAGCTTGCGAGGTAAAACGTCTTGGCCAATCAGCTTGCGAGATTCCCGAACGGTGAAGAGGTGGGCGGAGAGGAGTGGAGCGGTGGTCAGAGAGGTAGATTTTCAGTTGTGCGGGCTCTCCATGCTGATACCTGATGTTCTAATGTAGTCTCCCTGCCTTCTACATTAGAACATCAGGTATCAACACAGAGAGCCCGCACAACTGAAAATCTACCTCTCTGACCACCGCTCCACTCCTCTCCGCCCACCTCTTCACCGCTCGGGAATCTCGCAAGCTGATTGGCCGAGACGTTTTACCTCGCAAGCTGATTGGCCGAGACGTTTTACCCAGCTTCGCTCCCTGCCGAGCGCCTATAATTTCCCTGCCGAAAATTCTGGCTCTAATCTGTACGGTTCGATGCCTCCCTCGCTCTCTTCCTGTTCACTTGACACTCCTGCATCCTCCTCTGTCCTCCTCTGTCTTGTCACCGATCCTGAATGCCTCTTCACTCTGAAAACTCTGGTGTTCTTGACTGCTGGAACTGCTATCATCTGCCATTGTTGTTTTGATAAGGGTCACACTCGTGACGTCGTCTGCACTACTTCCGGTTTGTTTGGCACTGCCAGCCAGAGGCAAAAGTTTATCGGCTTATAGCTTGGCCATCGCACGGCCTAAAAATTTCTTTTATGTGTTGAAAAATACAATAGGTAATAAGGAATTAATCTGCTATTCTACTTTTTTGGCAAAAAGGTGAGTTCAGTTCTACTTTAACTGGATTCAGGATCCCCTTTACATTATATGAGATTATTTTGGTTACACCCTGTTTCTCCATTGTGTTGTCCTAATTAGTATAACATTGTGGTGGCCCTCTTTTATGCTACTTTTATGCTCACTTCCGCCCTCCCAAGAGAGTAGACGCTTTTTCCTCCTCTCCTGCTCTGACTTTTTTTCCTTCCCCCCCAACTACTGGATCCCAGCTTGCTGTTGTCTGTCTGCGTCTAACTGCGACCGTCGAAAGAAAGAAATTATGGCGTTAATAAGCTGGGCTTTGAACACAATTGACACTATTTTTTCAACAAGGAAAAGTGCTCCGGGGGAAGCTGTCTGCCCCGCAGGAACGGCTCCAGCGGGCTATTTACGTGACACAAGTAATTGGAAGATCTTGTGTCTCACTAATCTCTCTATCGAAGATATTGAAGATTTGTATGTCTTCGTGATAATGGTGATCGGGATCTTTCTGATTGGAACTGGGATTGTCCTGGTGTACCGCAAATTGCTGAAGATGGATACAACCTATCAAAATGCTGGCCAGGCGAGGTGCATCTGTCAAATTGAAAAATTGGAGAAGACCCTGATAGCGACAAATGGAGAACTGTCTCGGAAGGTGGATTACATCATGGTCTCGCTTAGGTCTTTCCACGATGGATTTAAAGCCCCGCAATGAAGGATTAAGTACTGAATCTACAGAAGAAATAAAAAGCCTTCTCTGTGATCAGTCCGATTTGGCTCAATTTCCCCATGAAAATTCCTCCTGGCTGTCTGCAGTCTGTGTTTTCAAAATCATCGAGCATAAGGCCTTGGACAGCCATCTGGACAGCCTGCCAAGATAAGGACTCGGCGGCAGCCAGACAAAACATCTCCTGCCAAGTGCCCTTGTGTTCTCTTATTATCATCAACATTGCCTCAACAGCACACACACATTGATCCATGAACTGAATAAAAATACACACACTGCTCTCTTGTGTCTTTGTCTTGAATCCCTGTTTTGCGTATGTGCATCGAGAGCTTTTTTTTTCCTTGTAATCATAATATTGATTGATTATGCAACGAGTATTATGAATCAATGATTTTTTTGCTCCTTCCTATTGTTCCTCGTATTATTCTTATTCTTATGCTACCTGTACCCTCTATCCTGTGGGCAGGCGCGTCCCCGATGCAGCCGTGTCACTGGAAATGCAGGTTCATTTTCTGTGTCAAGTCAAATTCTCTCGTATGTTATCAGTGATCTGTTAATGTACTTGGCAATAAATTTTTTCTGATTCTGATTCTGATTCTGATACTCAGAAACTGAAAGAACATTAAGAACATAAAAAACATTAAGAACATAGTGTATAAAACTTTAAAACAAAAAACTGTCAAAAGAACTTCCTGAGCTGAGGTCTTTTTAAAGACCCTAGAAGAGCCTTGATGGAGTGTAGGCTCTGAGGGGAATTCCTCAAACTCTGTTACGTGTTGAGGACCCTCTCTTACCCCTGTAAGTTGTCCCATGTTTTTAACGTGAATTTCAGATCCTAATCCGAACTTGTAATGATTTTTTTTTTTTTATGCCTATACCCTATGAAATTGTGTGCACCCTCCCACCCCCATCACAGCAAACATTCACGTTAATACAGTATTTGTTAGTGTGGGGGGAACATGTGGATCATTGTCACATTTCTATTTTAACAAGTTTTGTTTTTTTTTTAATTAAAAAGACTTATTTGTTTCTAATACTATAACTGATCCATGAAATGTTTTACCACATGCTGATTCTGCCTCTCCTTTAATGTTTGTTACCTTGTAGGAGGGGGGTTGGAAGTACAGAATGACTAAATAAAACAAAGGTCGCTATTCCCTCCTGAAAACGGCAAGCTTATCCTTGTAGCTCTGGTGCTGGGTTTCCCGTTGCTGGCCCGTGGATTTTGAAGGTCTCTGTGTGGACCACGACTGAGCCTTGATCCTGTCGCTCGGGTCTGTTGCGGGTTTAAACACTGTTACCGGGAGCCCTCTTCTCGCCATGTCAATTGTTGCTTCTTCCGCCGAATTATAGAGACATGTCTCTTCACCGTAGAAGACCCTTAACTTCGCAGGAAATGGCGTCTGAAAGTGCAGTTTTTTCTCTTGTAGCACCTTTTTTGCGTCCTTGTATTCCCGGCGCTTTTTAAGAACCTCCGGGGCGTAGTCGTGTTCCACGAAGACTTTTCTCTCTTGGTGCATAAATCCTTTTTTCTGCCAAGCCAGTCTTACAACCTCTTGTTTTATTTTGAAATTGGAAAATCTCACCAACACCGAACGTGAGGCCGCTTCCGCCGCTGGCCTAGCGGCTAATGAACGATGGGCCTTTTCAATCTTCAAGTCGATGGTTTGGGAATATCCAATTTCTCTCTCAATAAAGATTCCACGCATTCTGCCATTGTGTTGAAACCATCTTCGGCTCCTTCTTTCAGACCGTGAATTCTTATGTTGTCTCTTCTCAGTCTTCCTTCTTGGTCGGCTAGCTTAGCCTCTATTGTTGACTGTCTTTTGTGTAGGTCCAACACGGAATCTTCAAGCACTTTTATTCTTTCTTCTGCTTCCAAGATTTGGTTCTCGGCCTGGTCCACTCTGCTGTTTGTCCTTTTTAATTCGTCTCTGAATTCACGAAATTCGGCCCAAACCTCTCGGCGGAATCGTCGTAATTCTTCAAATAGCGTTTTCAAGCTAACCTTCTTGTTAGCTACATTCAGCTCCTCATCTTCTGAACGGAATTCTTCCGGATCAGATTCTTCGGCCGATGCGTGTCCTGGCCTGGAAAAAGCCGGTTTCTTCTGTTTTCCTTTAGGCATGATGATTTTGTCTTTTGGTTTTCACTCTTCCAAAAATCCGATAAGTCTGATTTTCAAGATATTTTCCTGGATTAGGTCTGGGAGCTTCAGCGTTAAGCTGCAATCACCATGGTGTCCAGACCGGAAGTCCTCAAATATTACGATTTTTTTAAAGGGCAAATATTAAGAAGTTTTGAAGACTTGAAAAAATAAGGTCTAATAAACCAAGACCTTTACAGGTTCTTTCAGCTTAGACACCACATAAACAATATACTTAAAAAGGAGGATTTGGAAAGGGCCCAGTCAGGTGTTCTGAAGGTCTTCTTAATGGCATATAAAGGGATCCCAGGGATCAGATACATCTCTAAAATATACCAAGGTCTTCAAGACTTAAAAGGAGACAACACATCATATATAAAAGAGAGATGGGAAAAAGAGGGGAATGTCACTTTACAACTGGAAATATGGGAAAAGCTAAATAAACAGCAATGGAAAAGTACCTCTTCCCTGCAGTGGAGAGAATTTGGTTGGAAAAATTTGGTAAGATTTTTCAGAACACCTGCACAAAACAAATTTACTCATAAGGGGTTGAATTGTTGGCGCTTGTGTGGTGAAGAGACTGCAAATCATTTTCATGTGTTTTGGTCATGCCCAGTTATCCACCAATATTGGACCAATGTACAGACAATATTGGGGAAAATATTCACAATAACAGTTCCCTTTTCTTTTGTAACTTTGTATTTGGGTTTACTACCAGATTCACTGGAAAGACGAGGAGAAAAATACTTATTCACTGTTTTAATATTGGCAAGTAAAAAAGCTTTAACTAAAAAATGGATGTTGAAGGACTGTCCTACACCTGAAGAATGGATTAACGTGATTCAAGACATTTACTCGATGGAAAAGTTGACATTCGCATTGAGACAAGACATGGATGGGTTCTTAAACTTTTGGCAACCCTGGATCGCATATGTGTCTTCCATTAGATCTAATCTTTGACAAATACCATTTCAATAATGGCACCGCTCTTTGTTCCAACGCTACTCAGATGCTCTTTTATTTTTATTTATTTATTTTTGTTTGTTTGTTTTTTGCTCTTTTGTTTGTTTGTTTGTTTTTTGTTTTTTTTCTGTTCTCTTTAATTTCACTTTTTCTTTCACTTAAAAAAGGGGTGTTGTAATAATTATTCTTCCAATGTTGTCAAATAACAAAAAATAAGGGAACATGTGATGAAAATGTAAACAACGCAATGCTGTAATGACATGTATACCCTTTACAAAAACTTAAATAAAAAAACAAACATTATTACTGCAGTTTTAAAGTCAACCAGATCTTTTAACTTGAGAGCTTTTAATTTAAGAAAAAGTGGGTTTGTTGGTTCCCTGTAAGCAGCTTTGTTTAATATTCTAATAGCTCTCTTCTGAAGCATAAAGACTGGATATATGTTTGTTTTATATGTATTTCCCCATACTTCAGTACAATGTCATGTATGGGAGTATTAATGAATGATACAAGGTATATAGTGTGGGTTGATTCAGCAAATATTTCACTCTGTGTAGTATTGCAATTGATTTGGATATTTTACTTTTAATATAATTAATATGTGACTTCCAACACAGTTTATTATCAATTATTACTCCAAGAAATTTAGTTTCGGATACCATTTCAATCGCTACACCATTTACACTGAGTTTAGATACTAAGTTGCTGTGATGGTTGTTAAAATCTATAAATTTTGTCTTACTTAAATTGAGCGTTAATTTGTTTGAATCAAGCCACAGTTTAAGCTTTCCTAATTCCTTTCCGAGTGTATCCAAAAGTTGTTCCAAATTGCTTCCACTGCATAATAGATTAGTGTCATCGGCAAACAATATTAAATCCATTTTTTCTGAAACTTTACATATATCATTTATATACATATTGAATAACAATGGCCCCAAAACTGAACCCTGTGGGACTCCACAAGCAACCTTCAGTAACTGTGAGTTTTTGTTACCAACACATACATACTGATATCTATTCTTTAGGTAACTACATAACCAGGACAGTGCTACCCCTCTAATACCACAATTTTGTAGTTTCTTTAATAATAAATTATGATCCACTGTATCAAATGCTTTTTTAAGATCCAGGAATACCCCAACTGAATACTCTTTATTTTCAACGGTAGTTGATATTTTTTCTATAAATTCCATTAGAGCAAATGCAGTTGTCCTCTTGTGTCTGAACCCATATTGCTGTTCACACAATAAATTATTCTTCAGTATGAAGTTGTCAATTCTCTCATAGAATATTTTTTCAAGTATCTTGGAAAATTGCAGCAATAGTGAAATTGGTCTAAAGTTTGAGAATTCCCCTCTGTCACCCGTCTTGTATATCGGAATTACTTTAGCTATTTTCATTGCATTGGGAAATATACCTGTTTGGAGAGACAGGTTACAGAAATACGTCAGTGGTTTCACTAAGCATTCAATAATAGTTTTGACTAAGAATCAGAATCAGAATCAGAATCAGAATCAGGTTTATTGCCATTGTTCATGTAGTACACAAACTAGGAATTTGTCTCGGTACAATGCTGCAACATTAAACATGATAAGATAAGAGAAATAAACTATACATGTAATAAAGTGTAGGATAAGATTAAGTGATACTGGTCAACAGTTAAAATATATATTAGCCAGCAGCAGATACTGTGGAGAACTATATAGTGCAGTCGGTAATGCAGGAAGAAAACAGTGATGATTGACATGAGTCTGGTTGAGCTGCTGTACATGGTGCACGAGAGTCACTTAGTGTTCAGCAGTCTAATGGCAGAGGGGAAGAAGCTGTTCATGTGACGGGAGGTTTTAGTCTGGATGGACCGAAGTCTTCTACCAGAGGGGAGGGGGGCAAACAGTACGTGACCAGGGTGTGAGGGATCGGCTATGATCCGGCCAGCACGCCTCCGGGTCCTGGAGATGTACAGATCCTGGAGAGATGGGAGCTTGCAGCCAATCACCTTCTCAGCAGTGCGCACGACGCGCTGCAGCCTTAGTCTGTCCCTGGCAGTGGCTCCTGCGTACCACACGGTTATGGAGGTGGTGAGGATGGACTCGATGATGGCTGTGTAGAACTGCACTAACATCTTGGTGGGTAGCTTGAGCTTCCTCAGCTGCCGCAGGAAGAACATCCTCTGCTGGGCTTTTTTGATGAGTGAGCTGATGGTCAGCTCCCATTTGAGGTCCCTGGTGATGGTAGTGCCTAGGAAGCGGAAGGAATCAGCAGTGGTGATGGGAGAGCCTGAGAGGGTGAGGGGGGGCAGAGGAGTAGTGACTTTCCTGAAGTCTACAATCATCTCCACTGTCTTCAGAGCGTTCAGCTGCAGGTTGTTATTGCTGCACCAGGACGCCAGCTGGGCCACCTCTCTCCTGTAGGCGGACTCGTCGCCGTTGGAGATGAGCCCGATGAGGGTGGTGTCGTCCGCAAACTTGATCAACTTGACAGACTGGTGGCTGGAGGTGCAGGAGTTGGTGTAAAGGGAGAAGAGTAGGGGGGAAAGTACACAGCCCTGGGGTGATCCGGTGCTGATGCTAGTATAGTCTGAGACAGTCTTTCCCAGCCGCACATGCTGCCTCCGGTCCGTCAGGAAGTCGATGATCCACCTGCAGAGGGAGTCAGGCACGTTGAGCAGGGACAGCTTGTCCCGGAGCAGAGCGGGGCGGATGGTGTTGAATGCGGAGCTGAAGTCCACAAACAGGATCCTGGCGTAGGTTCCCGGGGAGTCCAGGTGCTGCAGGATGGAGTGGAGGGCCACTCCAGAGCATGTCAATACCATCACAGTCTGTAGATGTTTTACTTTTAAACGATTTAACAATTTCAATGACCTCTCTCTTGTCTGTGTTCTTTATGAAAATGGAGTCTTTTATAGCAGTGTTTTTGCTTATTGTATCACCTGTAGGCACCGTAATGGGTATTTCTCATCTGCAGGTGAAGCTGCATGGAATGCAGCTTCACCTGCAGATGAAGCTGCATTCACACTCTGAGTTGTTTTATTATTTTTTGAAAAATCGGTTGGGTAGCTTGTATTTCTGTTTTTATTTCCAAGAATATTGTTAAGTATTGTCCATGTATTTTTAATATTGTCTCTGTTTTTCTCCAGTTCTTTACTGTAATAGTCTCTTTTACTACATCTTATTATATATGTTAACTTATTTTTGTATGTTTTATACCGCTGCTCTGCTTCTTTTGTCCTTTTCTTTAGGAAAGCTTTATATAATAAATTTTTCTTTTTACACGCCTTTTGTAATCCTTTGGTTAACTATGGCTTATCGGCAAATTTATGTTTAAGGTTTTTCTTTACTAATGGACAATTTTTTTCATAAAGAGTGGTTACAATGTTTATAAATGTGTCATAGGCTTCATTTACATCTGATACATAGACTTCTGTCCAGTCTTGCTTCAGCAAGTCCTCTTTAAAAGAACTGATTGCATTTTGTGATTTGTATCTGAACGATTTTAAAAATTTTTCTGTATTGGCCCCCGTGTGGCCATGGATAAGTGCAAAGGTTGGCAGGTGGTCACTTATATCATTTATCAATAATCCACTTTCTATTTTCTTATCAATAATATTAACAAACAGGTTGTCAATAAGTGTAGCAGTGTGAACTGTGATTCTACTGGGATGTGTTATTGTGGGATATAGACTCATGCTGTACATAGAGTTCATGAACTCTGTAATTACATTTTATTGATATGGATTTAGTAGATCAATATTGAAATCTCCACAAATTACTACCATTTTCTTACTAGTAATATTATTGTACAGCTCAACTAATTTATCTCTGAATGTCTCAATGCAAGTTCCCGGCGTTCTATATATACAACTTATAATTAGATTTTTTGTTTTATCTTGGTCAATCTCAACAGTAACACATTCCAAAATCCCTGGTAGTGCAAAGGACATTCCATTTACAAGCTTACACCTATACAGGTCATCAATATACAGTGCAACACCACCACCCTTTTTTTGAGCGCTGTTAATATGAAACATCTGATATCCCTCTATTGCCATCAGGGGAGCCTGCTCTTTATTAAGCCAAGTTTCAGAGACTGCGATAGCTGTAAATTTTCTGTCTAGCTGTTTTAAATAGTCCTGAATCTGTGGAAAGTTTTTGTTAAGACTTCTGCTGTTGAAGTGTATTATTGATAGTTTACCATCTAGTTGCACTTGACTTTTGAATTGCTTTTCAGTGTAATATTCACAATGATTATGAATATTATTGAAAAAGTGGTTATCAGGATCAATATCATTCTCCATCTCTTGTAGTTTATGTTCAGCATAATGGCATATTTTCAGAGTTTGAGTTTCTTCACTCTGTGTCAAATGACTTCCTCCAACTGGGGATAATTGATGTCTACTCAAGTCAGTCATAAGTTTTTTTGTTTGTTTTGTTTAGTTTTTTTTTTTTTTTTAAGTACATTGACATGGTATGTCAAAAGAACTATTCTTGCCGTGTGTGTGGATATGGATTATCATTGTCTCTTAATTTTCTTAATCAGTGTTCATCTGTATTTATTTAAGTCAGTAACTTCTCTGATTATTATACTCTTTGCTTCCTCAGGTGTTCCATTTAGTTTGATCCAAACTCTACAATTTCTTGTCCATGTTGCCTGTATCTTATTTTGTCTTTTCAGCATCCGTGCTTGCCGTGCTATTTCAGCATTAGTTTTTGTTAGGTGTTCATTTAGGTAAACTTCTGTTCCCCGGAGCTTTCTGGCCTGCCTCAGTATGTCATTCTTTACCCTTCTGTTCACAAAGCGCATCACAATTGATGTCTTTGTTTTATTATCCTTTCTGGGTAAAGCATAACAGGCTGAAATTGCATTTGCTTCGACCTTTATATTTCTGCTATCAAGGAACTGAAGCACCTGGTTTTCCAGGGAGACTGATTCACTTGTGGGAGCCTCCTCACCTCTCAATCCTGTTTTAGTATGATTATATGATTGATATTTGATGTCTAGTCCACTTATAATTAGATCATCCATATGAGAACATTGTTCAAGATCCTCGACGCGTCGCTCTAAGTCCGTAATTTTTTTGTCTTTTTCCTGAATTGTTAATTTTAATACTCAGACTTCTTCCATTAGCCCTAATATTTTAACCTGCTGGCTAACCATTTTGGTCACTTCTTCTGACAAGAAGTTCAGAGATTTTTTGATCTCTTCCATTTCCTCCTTCTTTGGTGGCATTTTTACTGACCTGTGGATAGTAAAACAATCTCTGCTGGTGACGCCGGTATCCGATCCGACCAACCTCGAATCCAGCTGGGCCTCAGCTAGCCCCCTCCGCTGCTCGTCCTGCTGCTTACCGCCGCCGTAACCGAGCTCCTGTCCAGCCGGGGTACCGGCAGGTCCTCCACCGAGTCCCGCCGCTGTAGCCGAGCTCCGATCCTGCTTCTGTCCGGCTGGGGTCCCGGTAGATCCTCCGCTGAGCCCCGCCACTTACCGCCGTCTGCCTCAGTAGTTCCTCCACTGTAACTGGGCTCCGACTCAGGCTCTTGTCTGGCTGGGGCCCCAGTGGTCCTCCACTGGTCCCCGTCTCCCACCACCGCTGCACTCGAACTCCGATCCGGCTCCCGTCCAACTGTTGCCTCAGTTAGTTCCTCCGGCGAGCCCCAATCACTGGGGACAGAGTCGCTTCGTGTCGGTGTTAGGTGCTACGACTAACGTTAGCTTAGCAAACGCTTTGGGTAAAGCGTAGCAGTGAACCACAAAAGGAAACGCTAATCAGTTTACTCACAGAGCCCGGTGAAAGGAGAATAAAGGGTTATTTCAACCAAGGTGGAAATTCAGCCCGTGCATGTGCGTCACAAATGCCGATCAGATATTCACTGTTGGTTAGTTATTTTAGTGGCAAAATCAGAAACTTTGTCTCAGCACTGAAAAAGTGTGACCATCCCGGCCGCCATGTTTGCAATTGAACTTATGTACAGACAAGTGAGGGCTGAAGAATCAATGAATGCTCTAAAAAATGATCTAGCAAAACAGAACTGGGAAGAACTATGGTGCACACAGAGACCCTCAAAATCCACGGGCCAGCAGCGGGAAACCCAGCGCCAGGGCTATAAGGAAAAACTGGACGCTTTCTGGAGGGAATAACGATATTTTTAGTCAATATGCACATCCAACCCTCCTCCTACAAGGTAACAAACATTAAAGGAGATGCAGAATCAGCAAATATGAGGTGGTAAAACATTTCATGGAACAGTCATAATATTAGAAACAAATAAGTCTTTAAAAAAAAACAACTTGTTAAAATAGAAATGTGACAATGAACCACATGAACTCTCCACACAAACAAATACTGTATTACCGTGATTGTTTGCTGTGATGGTGGTGGAAGGTAGCGCATAATTTCATAGGGTATAGGCATTAAAAAAAAAAATCTATAAAAGTTCAGATTGGGATCCGAAAATCACATTAAAAACATGGGACAACTTACAGGGGTAAGAGAGGGCCCTCAACACGTAACAAAGTTTGAGGAATTTCCCTCAGAGCCAACACACCATCAAGGCTCCTCTTAGGTCGCTAAAAAGACCTCAGTTCAGGAATATCTTTTGACAGTTTTATGTTTTAAAGTTTTATATATTATGTTCTTAATGTTTTTTATGTTCTTAATGTTCTTTCAGTTTTTGAGTAGCATAAAAGAGGGCCACTATACTATAATACTAAATAAGACAATACAATGGAGAAACAGGGTTCAACCAAAATAATCTCATACAATGTAAAAGGGATCCTGAATCCAGTTAAAAGATCCAAGATTCTAGGCAAAATGAAAAAAGACAAAGCAGGAATAATATTTTTACAGGAGACCCACCTAACAGACTTGGAACACACTAAACTTAATAGACAAGGGTTTAAACTGATCTCTTCGTCTCCATATAAGTCAGGGAGGAGGAGGGGGGGTAGTGACATTGATCTCAACCAAAATTATATTTGAAAAAAATTCAGAACACAAAGATAAAGAAGGGAGATTTAGCGTGGTACTTGGTCGGCTGGAGGGAGAAGATATCACCCTGCTGAATGTACGGTGGGGCAAAAAAGTATTTAGTCAGCCACCAATTGTGCAAGTTCTCCCACTTAAAAGATGAGAGAGGTCTCCAATTTTCACCATAGGTGTGCCTCAACTATGAGAGACAAAATGAGAAAAAAAAATCCAGAAAATCACATTGAAGGATTTTTAATGAATTAATTGGTAAATTCCTCAGTAAAATAAATATTTGGTCACCTACAAACAAGCAAAATTTCTGGCTCTCACAGACCTGTAACTTCTTCTTTAAGAGGCTCCTCTGTCCTCCACTCGTTACCTGTATTAATGGCACCTGTTTGAACTCGTTATCAGTATAAAAGACACCTGTCCACAACCTCAAACAGTCAGACTCCAAACTCCACTATGGCCAAGACCAAAGAGCTGTCAAAGGACACCAGAAAAAAAAGTTGTAGACCTGCACCAGGCTGGGAAGACTGAATCTGCAATAGGTAAGCAGCTTGGTGTGAAGAAATCAACTGTGGGAGCAATTATTAGAAAATGGAAGACATACAAGACCACTGATAATCTCCCTCAATCTGGGTCTCCACGCAAGATCTCATCCCGTGGGGTCAAAATTATCACGAGAACGGTGAGCAAAAATCCCAGAACCACATGGGGGGACCTCGTGAATGACCTGCAGAGAGCTGGGACCAAAGTAACAAAGGCTACATCAGAAACACACTACGCCACAAGGGACTCAAATCCTGCAGTGCCAGACGTGTCCCCCTGCTTAAGCCAGTACATGTCCAGGCCCGTCTGAAGTTTGCTAGAGAGCATTTGGATGATCCAGAAAAGGATTGGGAGAATGTCATATGGTCAGATGAAACCAAAATAGAACTTTTTGGTAAAAACTCAACTTGTCGTGTTTGGAGGAGAAAGAACACCATACCTACTGTGAAGCATGGGGGTGAAAACATCATGCTTTGGGGCTGTTTTTCTGCAAAGGGACCAGGACGACTGATCCGTGTAAAGGAAAGAATAAATGGGGCCATGTATCGTGAGATTTTGACTGAAAACCTCCTTCCACCAGCAAGGGCATTGAAGATGAAACGTGGCTGGGTCTTTCAGCATGACAATGATCCCAAACACACCACCCAGGCAACAAAGGAGTGGCTTCGTAAGAAGCATTTCAAGGTCCTGGAGTGGCCTAGCCAGTCTCCAGATCTCAACCCCGTAGAAAATCTTTGGAGGGAGTTGAAAGTCTATGTTGCCCAGCGACAGCCCCAAAACCCCAAAACATCACTGCTCTAGAGGAGATCTGCATGGAGGAATGGGCCAAAATACCAGCAACAGTGTGTGAAAACCTTGTGAAAACTTACAGAAAACATTTGACCTCTGTCATTGCCAACAAAGGGTATTTAACAAAGTATTGAGATGAACTTTTGTTATTGACCAGATACTTATTTTACCAAGGAATTTACCAATTAATTCATTAAAAATCCTTCAATGTGATTTTCTGGATTTTTTTTTTCTTATTTTGTCTCTCATAGTTGAGGTATACCTATGATGAAAATTGTAGACCTCTCTCATCTTTTAAGTGGGAGAACTTGCACAATTGGCGGCTGACTAAATACTTTTTTACCCCACTGTATATGCACCTCCAGGGGCCAACTGGAAATTTTATAAAAATGTATTTGACCTAATGATAACTAAAGCCCAAGGTTTAGTGATATGTGGTGGAGACTTCAGTCAAAGACTGAATCCATACTGGGATGCATCAGGTAATTCTCCACATCAAAATAACACTCAGAAAGTAGAAAAACTAGGATGCTACTAAATGAAATGGGAATCTGTGACGTGTGGAGGGAATTCAACCCCAGTGTAAATGATTATACATTTTACTCAGCACCACATTCATCATATTCAAGGATTGACTATGTTTTATGTTTAATACAGACATTGGAAGAGTAAAAACATGTAAAATAGGACTGATGGATCTCTCTGACCACAGTCCGATCTATATGGACTTACAGTAAATATCCAAAAATACACAAATAATACATTTTCTTTGAGGTTAAATTCAAATGTGCTGAAAGGACCACTGAAAGATGAATTGGAATCAGATCTTCTCAGATATTTGGAAGAAAATGATAATGGAGAAGTATCCCCTTTAATACTGTGGGACGCATGCAAAGCTGTAATAAGGGGAAAAGATTATTGCAAAACTGGCACTCCAAAAGAAATTGAGACAAGAAAAACTAATCACATTAGAGTCAGAACTTAAGAAACTAGAAAAAGAGCACAAAGACAACACTCATTCTAATGACTCGCTCAAAATTAAGGAAATTAAAAAAACAAATAAATGAGATCTACACAACAGAAGTCCAGAAGACATTTCTGAAACAAAAATATTATGAAACAGGTAGCAAATCGGCAAAATTACTAGCCTATAAATTGAGGAAACAACAAACAGAGAGAGCACTCTACAAAATCAGAGACCCAGTATCAATGGAAATAAAAAATAGAATTCAGGAAATTCATAAAAGCTTCGAGAATTACTACAAGAACTTGTACTCCCTCAAAAAACACAAAAAAGACACATCCGAAGCCTTCCTAAATACATTAAATCTTCCCCAACTTACTGAGTCACAAAATAAAAAACTATTGGCAGAAATACAACCTAAAGAATTAGAAAAAGCAATTATGAAACTTAAAGCTAACAAATCCCCAGGAGCAGATGGTCATACAACAGAGTGGTACAAAACCTTTAAATAGCAACTATCTCCTCTCCTCCTGAAAACATTTAACTATGTCCTCCACACAGGGGAAATCCCCCCTCCTGGAGAGAAGGGGTCATTGCAGTCATACCTAAACCTGAAAAAGATCAATTAGACTGCTCCAACTACAGACCAATCAGTGTGTTAAATCAGGACTATAAACTTTTTACCGCTATCCTTGCCAAAAGGTTAGAAAATATACTGACAGACTTAATTCATTTAGAACAAACAGGTTTTATAAGACAAAGACAGATACAAGATAACATTAGACGCACTTTACACATAATTCATCATAGATTATATAAAAAAATATAGTTTAAATGCAGCCATACTAGGATTAGATGCTGAAAAAGCATTCGATTCGGTTGACTGGTCTTTCCTATGCAGAATCTTGTCCAGTTTCAATTTTCATAACAACTTCATTAGAACTATCCAGGCATTATATAAAAAACCAACAGCTAAAATAAGGATTAACGGTAAATTATCATCATCTTTTGAACTGGAGAGAGGATGTCGTCAGGGCTGCCCCTTGTCTCCACTGCTCTTTGCAATCTTCATAGAACCTCTGAGCCAATGGATAAGACAGAATCAAAAAATTCAAGGTATTACACTTGGTCAGAAGGAACATAAAGTAGCACTCTTTGCTGATGACATTTTAATATACCTGGGGCAGCCGGACACCTCTTTTCCAGAACTAATCTCAGTTTTTTCAGAGTATGGAGAGTTATCGGGGTACGAATTGAACATGCATAAAACCCAAATTTTAACATTCAACTATAACCCAAATCAATATTTACTAAGCAAATTCAAAACTAACTGGGAGAGGGAATCTATGAAATATCTGGGGGTCAATATCCCGAAACAACTCAACAAAATTATAACACTAAACTATGATCCACTGATGGCAAAAATAAAATCTGATCTAGCAAGATGGAATATACCATTCTTGGGTACTGCACAAAGAACTGAAGCAGTCAAAATGAATATACTTCCACGTCTTCTACACCTTTTCCAAACAATACCGGTAGAACCTCCCAAAAAAACATGTCAAGAACTGGACAGAAGGATCTCAGGATTCATATGGCAGGGCAAGAGACCAAGAATCAGGTATAGAACCCTACAGCTAAACAAAGACAAAGGTGGGCTCGTGCTGCCAAATATCAGGGACTATTTTAAAGGCGTGCAAATTAAAACTTTAGTAGAGATATGTAACCCATTCTACACTGCACAATGGAAGGAGATCAAATGCCAGATAACAAGTGACATTCCTCTACAGGCGATAATAGGGAATAATGCCTTACCTAAACATTTGAATAACACTAACCCGTGGATAGAGACCCCGCTAAAAATTTGGTTTAAGATAGTCAGAGAGAATCAAACTAAAGAACCCTATCGATTATTGCAATGGATTTCCTATGATCAGGATTTTACTCCTAATAAAACAGACGCTAGATTTAAAAAGTGGAAAGAGAACGGACCAATAAAATATTACTATTTTTTTTAAAGGGCAAACTTTAAAAAGTTTTGAAGATTTGAAAAAACAAGGTCTAATAAATCAAGACCTTTACAGGTTCTTTCAACTTACACACCACATAAACAAAATACTTAAAAAGGAGGATTTGGAAAGGGCCCAGTCAGGTGTTCTGAAGGTCTTCTTAATGGCATATAAAGGGATCCCAGGGATCAGATACATCTATTCAATTCAACTTTATTTATATAGCGCCATTTCTGACATAATGTCCGGCTCAGGAGACACACACGCAGGCTCAGAGTAGATTTAACAGTGTTTATTAATATACACAGGTATGAGTGGATGCGTGTGTGAGATATGAGGATGTTTTGTGGGAGAACTTCGGTAAGCAGGCAGCAGAGCAGATCACCGTACAGCTGGGCAACCCTATAACGAGAAAGCAAAGGGACAAGGTAACGGGCACCACAATAATACTGGCCTGAAGGAATGACTGCTGCTTACTTGTTATGGCAGGTGGCAGGTGCTGACAAGGAGAGTTCCCAGGAGACAGAGACCTGCTGCGCTTGTGCAAGGATGAGGACGGCGTGGCGAGGGGGAAAAGTCCGCCGCCGGGGAATCCACTTGTGCACAGGGGAAAGGACTGAAGAGAAAGGTAAGTTGCTTACTTGGAGCGTTGTCTTGCTGATCTTGGGGGTTCCAATGGCAAAGACGAGCTGAAGGGAACAGACGGCTTCAGGCCGAGGCACAGGGCTGAGTGGGTTAAATAGTCTGCCGCTGACGAGCCGCAGGTGTGTGTGCAGCAGGAGCCAATGATGACTGGCAAGTCATGACAATTTCACAACAACAGTCATCTCATAGCACTATCAACTGTAGGGGGAACCCCCACAGATGCAGAAAGACCCCAGCAATCAGGCTGGGGTCTTTATCTCTAAACATCTCTAAAATATACCATGGTCTTCAAGATTTAAAAGGAGACAACACATCATATATAAAAGAGAAATGGGGAAAACAGGGGAATTTCACTTTACAACTGGAAATATGGGAAAAACTAAACAAACAACAGTGGAAAAGTACCTCATCCCTGCTGTGGAGAGAATTTGGATGGAAAAATTTGGTAAGATTTTTCAGAACACCTGCACAAAACAAATTTACTCGTAAAGGGTTGAATTGAATAGCAGAGGATGTTCTTCCTGTGGCAGCTGAGGAAGCTCAAGCTACCCACCAAGATGTTAGTGCAGTTCTACACAGCCATCATCGAGTCCATCCTCACCACCTCCATAACCGTGTGGTACGCAGGAGCCACTGCCAGAGACAGACTAAGGCTGCAGCGCGTCGTGCGCACTGCTGAGAAGGTGATCGGCTGCAAGCTCCCATCTCTCCAGGATCTGTACATCTCCAGGACCCGGAGGCGTGCTGGCCGGATCATAGCCGATCCCTCACACCCTGGTCACGTACTGTTTGCCCCCCTCCCCTCAGGTAGAAGACTTCGGTCCATCCAGACTAAAACCTCCCGTCACATGAACGGCTTCTTCCCCTCTGCCATCAGATTGCTGAACACTAAGTGACTTATTGACTCTCGTGCACTATGTACAGCAGCTCAACCAGACTCATGTCAATCACCACTGTTTTCTTCCTGCATTACCGACTGCACTATATGGTTCTCCACATTATCTGCTGCTCGCTAATATATTTTAACTGCTGACCAGTATTACTCACTCTTATTCTACACTTTATTGCATGTATAGTTTATTTCTTTTATTTTATCATGTTTAATGTTGCAGCATTGCACCGAGAGAAATTCCTAGTTTGTGTACTACATGAACAATGGCAATAAATCTGATTCTGATTCTGATTCTGATTCTGAATTGCTGGCGCTTGTGTGGTGAAAAGACTGCAAATCATTTTCGTGTGTTTTGGTCATGCCCAGTTATCCACCAATATTGGACTAATGTACAGACAATGTTGGGGAAAATATTCAAAGTAACAGTTCCCTTTTCTTTTGTAACTTTGTATTTGGGTTTACTACCAGAATCACTGGAAAGACGAGGAGAAAAATACTTATTCAATGTTTTAATACTGGCAAGTAAAAAAGCACTAACAAAAAAAATGGATGTCGAGAGACTGTCCTGCACCTGAAGATTGGATTAACGTGATTCAGGACATTTATTTGATGGAAAAGTTGACATTTGCACTGAGACAGGACATGGATGGGTTCTTCAACTTTTGGCAACCCTGGAACGCATATGTGTCTTCCATCAGATCTAATCTTTGACAAATACCATTTCAATAATGGCACCTCTCTTTGTTCCAGTGCTATTCAGTTGTTCTTTTATTTTTCTTCTCTTCTCTTTTGTTTTTTTTTTTTGTTGTTGTTTTTAATTTTTCTTTTCTTTCACTTAAAAAAAGGGTGTTGTAATAATTTTTTTTTCAATCTTGTCAAAAAACAAAAAAAGGGAGTATGTGATGAAAATGTAAACAATGCGGTGCTGTAATGAGATGTATACCCTTTACAAAAACTTAAAAAAAAAATTAGGTTTCAAAGTAATAAAGCTGTTAGAAGGTTGGCAAGTAGATTAATAGTGTCGTTAGCTTGATAACTAGCCACAGTCAGCTGGTAAGATGCTAACATCAGAAATCAGCATTTAAAAATGACTTTAGATATAATCTAGAGATTATCCATCAAAACTGACACACTTTAGATTTGTAACAGCCTAATATTACATTTAATGTATTGATAAAAACCACTGTCATAAAACTTATTGTCATATTTGCCATATGACAGCAGATGATCAATAACTGTCCAGTTTTATCTGTTTCATTATTAGCCACACAGAGCTCATCTACAATATCAGTGCAGTATTGTTTGCATGGTAATTTATAATCTGTAACATATCACATGATGTACAGAAACATGATTGTATTAACATGATGAGCATATTCAGAACATACTTAGAGCTCAATCAGAATAAATTATTCTATATTTTCATGTCAGGTGAGTAAATCTCACTAAACATAAGCAAAAATCTGTGACATGGAAAGTGCATTTTATTTTTTCAACAAATGTGTAGTACATGTGAAGAGTCGACTACTGTGGTAAAGTTTCAGTCATACACACATTAAACTTAATAATTATTTTAAAAAGATAACTTCAGTCAACTTATTTGTGAGATATTTTTTTAACCTAGCACTGATTTCCAGGTACAGGAGCAGAGTCAGTGTCAATAGATCAGGAAAATTAAATGGTTTGTAAAACAGGGAAAAAAAAATGAAATGGCTTTCACTGTGTACCAAGTGATTGTATTTTGTTTAGTAAATACCATATTTGTATTATGTCTTATATTTATTTATGTCTATTTTTTAAACAGGAAAGGTCCAAAGATGAGCTTGATCTGTAGCTGTGTATTTGTGCCTACTATGGTGCATATTTAAGGCACATATATGGCATGCTTGTATGGTATGCATTCTCCCCCACATGCTTCCAGTAGGCATGACGGTGCAGACCCTACAGATCAAACGTCCATAAGAACAATGCCCCAGCAGGGACCTCGGCTAGGAGGTGGGTGCTGGAGGAAGACGGAGGTGAGAGACAATGTCCCAGCAAGAGCCCCGAGGTGGAGAAGAGGACAGAAGCGCCAGCGAGTCTCGGGGACTGTGGGTTCATGTGTTTACCTAACTTCTGTGGGGTGAAGGTGTGAGATACTTGATGTGGGGGTTTTTGTATCTCTGGGTTATAAAAGCTGTGGGGAAAGTTGGGTCTGTCTCTTTTTCTGCTGAGAACTTTGATGATAGAAGATGTGACTTCCAATAAAGCTTTCCTGAGATAATACACTCAGTCTCGTTTGTAAGGCATCTTCTACACTACATATGTTTAAGCATAAAAGGACATATGGGGATTGACCTCACGACCGAAGAGGACAATAGGTCTGGACCACCTACGGGGGACAACAAGAGGACGGGGGGGGGGTGCGATGAAAGGACTTCCCGACTCCAGGAGGCAGGTGGAGGACTGAAGGCTGGAGAGGGGACAAATGTCAATAAGGAGTTTTGACAAGGATATGCGACCCCTCCTTTGTGTGATGCAGTTGTGTGAAAAGCCTTTGTGTGAAACTGTATAAATGTGAAGCTTGGTTGTAACTCAGTCTCTTTTTGCTCATTGAGAGAGAAGGCTGGGAATGGATGCTTGAATAAAACTGAATTAAAAAGCAATTCAGCCTCTTTATTCCGCACTTCCCACAGATCTCCTGTTTTAACATCCTGGTCTTCAGAAGAACTGGTGATGAAGTAACGAGGAGAGAACAGCTCTGCTCCTGGAGGAAGTTCAACGTTATTATTAATGATTTGAGCTCTATGACCTGTAAGCAGCCTGGGAATTGGAAATATTAGATGGCTAATAAATTCTTATGGGGGTCCTTTTTTCTAAATCTCATTGCATCATTCATTTTTTTTTACACATTTTAAAGGTCAGATGACACATTTTTGACATCATCTAATTTTTCAACACATAATACAATATGACGAAATAGGTTGGTCTGTGTAGTTCTAAGTCAAACAGGCTTTTTTTCACGTGAATATCTGACGTTTTCATGAGCACCATGTCACCAATTGCGTCAGTGGCTGGAAAACCCCCCAGCCATGTTGTAACGTCATCAACATAACACAGCGCTTGGCTGCCCATTGTACACACAGGATGGAAGCGGTAGAAAACATCGACGATGGTTCCAGCACATGTAGTCTGGAATTGGTTTGTGTTGTCCAATCTTCAGACGATTATAGTTCCGAAGAATGGGATGATAATGAAGAATCTGGGGGCATCAGACCGTATAGGTTTGAGCCAAGCGGGCATCGTGCCTAGCGAGTCAGACTCTGAGAGTGACAGTGGAGAGGCACACATGGCCGGCGCAGCAGCAGCGACAAACACACGGCAGGGGAACACCGAGTGTTACGCTTTTGTTACAGATATTGCAACAAATTATTTGTTCATAAATATAATTTATTTAAACCCGATTTTTCAATAAAATCATAGCAGTGTATTCTCTGTGGCTCAGGCATCGGGTTTATTATGTATTATATTTTGAGTTCTTGTTGTTTTTGTTCTGTACATGTGTTTTATGTGCGTTTTGACCCACTTTTAGGTGGGCGCTGTCCAAAATTCGCCGGTCCAACCACGCGCCCTCTCTCTTTGACAGTCAGCTGTTCATTTTTTGTGTGCATCATCTGCCGTGTTGTCAGCCAGCCAATATTGCCAACATTATCACGACATGTTAGCCACTCCACACAGCCATGGTTTTGTTGCGCCCTTTGAAGCGATGTCAGCCCTGGGGCGCAACCATGGTTAACACGTCTGCTCTCCATGTTCGCTGGGCAATGTCAGCCCCGAATGCCAACTGTAAGTGTTTCTGTTTATTTTTGTAAGTTTTCAGCTTTTTGGGAACTGTTGTCATCATTCTTATGTTCAATACATGTGCTGTGGTGAATTCTGTGCATAAATCCATTCATCATGACCCTCCGTGCGCTCTTACGCAGGGCACGGAGAGGGAGGATGAAATAACGAGGATTTACGTGCAGGGTTCACCACAGCACATTTAATACAGAAAGACAGACAATTCCCAAAAAGGTGAAAACGTACAAAAAACACAAACACATGTACTGATGGCGTTCAGGGGCCGGGATCACCCAGAGAACGAATGAGAGGAGACGTGTTAGCCACAGGTGCGCCCCAGAGCCGACATCGCTTCAAGGACGCACGAGAACCACGGCAAACATGGAGTGACTAACGTCGTGAGAGTGCTGAAAATACTGGCAGACTAACAGCACAGATGACGGGCTTCCGGTCATGGCCGCCACGTAGGAGGACGTGCTTCCCTCTACTCTGCTCCTAAAAATAAAAAAAAATCGACAAATAACTCTCTCAATTGGAACAAAACTATCCCAGCGTTTGGGCGAGGATATGCCAGTAAAGCCTAAGGCTGGGAAATCAGGTGGAGGAAAAAGTGAACCGCCGAAACAGTCCAAATTAACGGACTTTCACATCCGTGACGCAGCAGGAAAACCCCCAGTTATGGCGGAGGAAGCTAGTGGAGGAGCGGTGACTGCTGACGACGGCACAGGTGCGGTGCTTGCTGCTATTGGCTCAATGAGAGCAGACTTCTCTGCTAAGTTTGATGGGATTATAGCAGCGATAGAGGGTTTGAGAAAAGAATTAAGCGACTGTATGGAACGTGTAACGCAGGTGGAGCTCCGAATTTCCAGCGCTGAGAATGACGTCACCAGCCTACAATTAAAGGTGCGCACATTGGAATTAAACAATAAACGTCTGGAAGATAATGTCCTGGATTTAGAATCCCGGTCGAGACGGAACAACCAGAGGCTGGTGGGTCTTCCTGAGGGTACGGAGGGGCGGGACTCATGTTCCTTTTTGGAAAAGTGGATCCCAGAAGCGCTGAACAATGCGGAGCTGCAGTCATCAGTCGTTCTGGAAAGCGCCCACTGGATTGGCCCACAGAGAGATAATAAAGCACCTCCGAGGACGCTAATTATGAAGTTCCTCAACTACAGAGACAGGATGACGATCTCCAACGCTGCGCGGGCCAAAGGAGAAATTAAATACCAGGATCAGCAGGTGCGGTTCTACCCAGATTTGGCCACGGGAATCCAACAATTGAGGAAACGGTTTGACCCCGCCCGTAAAGAGCTGCGCGACCTTGGGATTCGTCATGGAGTGATTTATCCTGCAAGACTGCTGGTCACGTATAAAGGGAGAACCCACACCTTCAAGACCCCAGAAGAGGCGCAGGAGCTCATCAAGAAGATCCAAGAAGAGACTGGTGGGAGCTAAGCATGAATAAGATATAAGGTAGAATATTTAAGCATTTGCACAGGCATCTGACTGATCTGAAGCAAATAGCAAGTTCACAAAATACAGATTGTATTGAATTAAAAAAAAAAACCCTATGATGTACAAAGTTGCTATAAAATTTTGGAGTTAAGTTGGAAAACTACAGAAGAGAGTTAATGTTATGTCATTAAAAGCAGTAGAGTTAGGGTGATTGAGAGGAGAAAGAAAGAGTGGTTTTGCCTGATCCTTGTGAGTGAGGAGCAGTCAATGGCTATAGTGGGAGACGGAATTTTTTTTTTTGATTTTGGGGGGATTACCACGAATGTGGGAAGGGGAAATTTGTTTGTGTGTAGTTTGTAGGATGAATGTTCAACCATCCATGTTTTTGCTTCTCTGTGTGAGCATGTTTACATTGCGAGGTAATCCCAAACTCCTTATTGATCATAGACCAAAGCGTTAATCTTAATTTAACTTCATGGAATTGCAGAGGTCTACAAAATTTAAAAAAACTTAAACAAGTTATGAATAAAATAAAAGACATAGGTTCAAAAATTGTGTTTTTACAAGAAACTCATCTAATAGAGGAGGATGTAAAAAGAATTAAAAAAAGATGGCATCTCGAGTCAGGGGAGTCATGACTCTCATACACAAAACAGTCCCATTTCAAGTGAAAAATGTAATTGGAGACAAATTAGGAAGATACCTAATCATTCAAGGATCTTTGTTATTAGAAAATATAAATCTGGTGAACCTCTACGGTCCCAATATAGATGATCAAAACTTCTTTGCTAATTTATTTCTTATTTTATCATCACTTACAGGGCAGCATATAATAGCAGGGGATTTTAATTGTACATTGAATCCCAGCATAGATAGATCAACAGGACTGGACTGTACGCACAATGGATGCAGGATGATCATTAATCATTTTATGAAAGAATTGAGATTGCTAGACATATGGAGAGAAATGAAACCGCAAGTTAAAGCCTACTCTTGTTATTCTAATACCTACAAGACATTCTCACGTATTGACTATTTTTTGATCTCCACAGAATTAAGGTCCAAGATTCAAAACTGTTTCTATGATAACATTGTGATCTCTGATCATGCACCCTGCTGTCTAATATATGTAGATAAGAAATTGACAAAGGAACTAGGTAGGTGGCAATTTCAGCATAAATGGCTTCAGGACGAGGAATTTGTTAAGTACATAGATAAATAGATAGATGAGTTCTTTGATATCAATACTACACAAATATCAGCATGTATAAAGTGGGAGGCTTTCAAAGCTTTTATTAGGGGGCATATTATTAGTTATACAGGTTCAAAATCTAAGAAGACTCGAGAGGAGAGAGTCCAATTGGAACATAAAATAAAAATTCTCCAAGAAAAAGTGTATGCAGGAAGTGACCCAAAGTTAGAGAATGAATTACTGATTCTGAGAGCTGAATATGACAAAAAATCAGCGAATAGAGCTGCCTCGAGTCTTCTAAGATTGAAGCAATCTTTTTATGAACAAGGTGAAAAATCAGGGAAATTATTGGCATGGCAGATTAAACAATTAGAATTTAAAACACCAATTACCAGTATTATAAGTAACGGACAGGCAGTTGTAGATCCTTTAGAAATTAACAGTGCCTTTAGAGATTATTATGAAAAACTATATGACACAAAAAATGAAACTGACTTAACAAAACTAAATGGGTTTTTGGACGAATTATCTATACCTTGTATTCCAAATGAAAACAGGGAGATACTGGAGTCTAAAATTAGTCAAGAAGAAGTTGGGATAGCCATTGATGATATGAAATCAGGAAAAAGTGCAGGACAAGATGGTCTTCCAGTTGACCTCTAAAAAAATTTAAGAATAAATTAATAAAACCTTTTTTGGAAATGGTTTTAGAAGCATTTCAAAATAGTAACTTACCATTATACATGAATAATGCCTTAATTATACTGTAACGTTGGGGCCATGTTAAGTGAATTTCCCAGCATGCTTTGCCAGATGAAAACGTTATGTGTGTGTCACCGTGATGTAAACAGAGGTCTGGGAGAATGACCTCCCCTCCTGCCTGTGCCCAGAGTGTGTGTGAAAATAAATCCAGTTGATCACAGCCATCTGCTCCATTTTCTTTGTGTGAACCCTGCTTACGTCACACTGGTGTCAGGAGTGGGATGGAGCAGATGGATGCCAGGATCAGAATGGAGATCCAGCAGCTGGAGCAGTTCATTGCTCAGCTGATGATGGACGATGGGACCGAGACACCACCCCCGGGAGCCGGGAGCCGGGACGAACAAAGCGGCAGCGGACCTGACGGGGCCAGCGCACCCCGCCTTCTGTCTTTTTCAAGACAGAGCGGGCAGAGCGGAGCAAACCAGCCCCGCATTCCGCCCTTTTCAGGACAGGACGGGCTGGCGATCCCACGGCGATCGAGAGTGACGATCGATCGGGAGGCGGCCATCCCATCTGTTAGGCAGCGGGCCAAGATTCCCCGCTTCAACGGCGAGGCCACGTTGGATGACTACCTGACCCAGGTCGAGCTGGCCGCTGCGCTGAACGGCTGGTCACCAGAGGAAACCACCGTGCAAGTCGCGCTGGCCTTGGAAAGGAGAGCTCTCTGCACGCTTTCTGATCTCCTGCCTGAGGAGCGCTACAGCTGGCCAGCGCTACAAGGGGCGCTCCAGAGACGATTTGGGAGAACGGCGGACGCTGAGCACGCCCAGGAACAGCTGACTCGCCGCCGTAGAAGCAACCAGGAAAGCCTAGGAACCTATGCTGCAGACATACGGCTGCTAACCTGGCGCAGCTACCTGGATTTCGCACCGGAGGCGGTAGAGAAGCTCGCCCTCCGGAGCTTCATCCAAGGTCTCCGCCCGGCCCAGCTCCAGAGCCACGTACGGGTCCACGCCGCGAGCGACTGGGAGACTGCAGTGGCAGAAGCAGAGCGGGTGGAGCCGCTGATGAATCGCACAGTTGAAGCGCCAACGCACAGACAGAGAACCTTCCAGGCCACGATGGAGAGCGAGGAGGAAGAGGAGGAATTACGGCAGACCACGGTGGCGCGTCCCCGGAGAAGAACGCCCCTCGCCAGCGTTAAACTAGAGCGAGGTGGCGTGAACGGGAACAGGCCGCCTCCCGCAGATGTTTCCCCCGAGGAGCCGGCACCACGCGTGGGCCGAATTGGACACGCTCCAGGGATCTATCTACAGTGCAGCTTGGGGAAGACGTCGATCCGGGCCCTGATTGACACCGGCTCTACAATCTCCCTGGTTCGACCCGGTGTGCTGCCGGGCACGAACAAGACAGCCCCACGGGGGTGGGAACCCACCAAGCGCTGCGTCACCACGGCTACCGGTGAGCGCGCCAGACTGGGGGCGCGGAGAGTTTTGGTGGTGGGGGTGGCCGGTCAGAACATAAGACACCCGTTCTGGCTGGCTGACATCCAAGACCCCTGTATTATTGGACTAGACCTGCTCACAGCCTGGAACGCCAAGATCGACACCGCGGGACCTTCCCTCCAGCTGGGAAACCGGACCATCACGCTCCACAGCAGAACCCAGGGAAGGAACACGGGGGCCTGCGCGATCGAGGGATCGCCAAGACAGACCGGACCAGGCAGGCCACCGCGAGGACTGGACACGATGACGTCACCAGCGCGGACAGAGGGAGCACGAACGCACACAAGGACAGCAAGGGGAGGGATCAACGTGTCAGCAGAGACGCAGCAGGCGGTGGAGGAATTATTTCAGCGGAGCTGCAGCGGGCTGGACCCGGAACAGGGACGCCAGCTGCGGGAGCTATTGGACTATTACGTGGGTGTTTTCGCCGCGAAGGATGAGGAATGCGGTCGGACCGGGTTGGTGCAGCACGAGATCGACACCGGTGAGGCCAGGCCGATTCGACTCCACCCACGCCGGCTGCCCTTTTCAAGGCGGGCAGCGGCGGAACAAAAAGTGCGAGAAATGCTGGAGGCAGATGTTATTGAGCCCTCCAGCAGCCCCTGGGCGGCGCCTGTGGTGCTGGTCAAGAAGAAGGACGGGTCGTGGCGGTTCTGTGTGGATTACCGACGCCTGAACGACGCCACCAGGAAAGATTCCTACCCCCTGCCCCGCATCGATGACGCACTGGACCACATCGCCGGCTCCAGCTGGTTCAGCTCGCTGGATCTACACAGCGGCTATTGGCAGGTAGAGCTGTCACCCGAGGCCCGCCAAAAAACAGCCTTCTCCATCGGGCAGGGACTGTACCAGTTTAAAGTGATGCCGTTTGGACTCTGCAACGCTCCGGCCACCTTTGAGCGCTTGATGGAGCGAGTGCTGGCTCACGTGCCCCGGAGTCGCTGCGTTGTTTACCTGGATGACCTGCTGGTGCATGCAGCTGATTTTGACAGCGCCCTGTCAAATCTCCGAGAGGTGCTGGGAGCCATCCAGCAGGCGGGGCTACGGTTACACCCTAAGAAATGCCACCTGTTCCGGTGGGAGACCACCTTTTTGGGCCACATCGTCAGCGCAGCGGGGGTCGCCACCGACCCGGAAAAAGTGGCAACAGTGAGAGACTGGCCAGTGCCGCGGAACGTTGGAGAACTGAGGAGTTTTCTCGGATTGGCCTCCTATTATAGGAGGTTTGTGAAAGACTTCGCCACCATCACCAGCCCGCTGCATCAGCTGACACAGAAAAGACGCACGTTCCAGTGGAGTGACAGCTGTGCTGCTGCTTTCTCCCAGCTTCGCGCAGCGCTCATCAGAGCCCCCATCCTGCAGTATCCCAACCCGAACCGCCCTTTCATCGTGGACACGGACGCCAGCAACCAGGGCATCGGGGCGGTGCTATCCCAGGAGGGAGAGCATGGAGAGCAGGCAGTCGCTTACTTCAGCCGCACTCTCAGCAGAGCCGAGAGAAATTACTGTGTGACTCGCAGAGAGCTGCTGGCTGTCATTCAAGGACTGCGTCACTTCCGCCCGTATGTGTACGGGGGGAGGTTCCAGCTCAGGACGGACCACGCTTCCCTGACCTGGTTGTTAAATTTCAAAGAACCGGATGGACAGTTGGCGAGGTGGCTGGAGGCACTGCAGGATTATAATTTCCAGATTGTGCATCGGGCAGGCCGCCTCCATGCCAACGCTGACGCACTGTCTCGGCGCCCCTGCGCGACAGAGGAGTGTCGTCACTGTCAACGGGCTGAAGATCGGGACCAAACCGCCCCACGGGCTGCCGCTCTCCGAGCCGCTGTGAGCAGGAATAACGCAGCGACGCACAGCCCCTCCTCAGATGATCAGGCAGTTCTCCCCAGCGATGACGTCACAGAGGTTCTTGGCATGCAGCAGCTGCAGAGCGAGCAGGACAGAGACCCGGTCATTTCGCGGGTTCGGCAGTGGCTGGACGCAGGACAGCGGCCCGCCTGGGAGGTTGTGTCACCGCTGGACCCAGAGACTAAGGCCCTGCACTCCCAGTGGGCCAACCTCTGCTGCTACGAGGGTGTGGTGTATCGGCAGTGGCAGACTCCAGCTGGGCAGCGGCACGTCTGGCAACTGCTGGTTCCTCGTCGACTCCGGCCCAAAGTACTCCAGCTGGTTCATGGGGCGGTAGGAGCGGGCCACTTCGGAGTGACAAAGACGCTGCAGCGCCTTCGGGCCCGGTTCTACTGGCCCAGTTGTCATCAGGACGTGGAGCTCCACGTTCATCGCTGCGACACATGCACAGCTCAGAAGGGACCAACTCAGCGATCCCACGCTCCCTTGCAGCAGTACCGGGTGGGAGCACCGATGGAGCGAGTGGGAGTGGACATCCTGGGCCCTTTCCCGACCACGGACCGGGGGAACCGCTACGTGCTGGTCGCGATGGATTATTTCACTAAGTGGCCAGAGGCGTACGCGGTCCCGGATCAGAGCGCTGCTACGACGGCATCAAAGCTGGTGGATGAAATGTTCTGTCGGTTTGACGCACCGGAGGAGCTGCACAGCGATCAGGGTCGGAACTTCGAGGCGGAGGTCTTCGGAGAGGTCTGCAAACGGCTGGGCATCCGGAAGACCCGGACCACCCCACTGCATCCACAGAGCGACGGCCTGGTCGAACGATTCAAACGGACCCTCACCACCCAGCTCGCTATCCTAGTGGACCAGCGACAGCGAGACTGGGACCTGCATCTGCCTTTTGTTTTGTGGGCGCACCGGACGGCAGCTCAGGAATCTACCCAGTGCACCCCTGCGGCGCTCATGTTTGGACGCGAGCTGCGCACACCGGTGGATTTGGTATTTGGTTGCCCCCCTGAGCCGGAGGTGGAGGGAAAACCCGGATTGGATTATTTTTTTTGTTTGAAAGAACGTCTCCACACGGTGCACGAGCTGGCTCGAGAGGCCCTGGCGGCGGCAGGGGGTCGGCAGAAGCGAGCGTACGACTCCCGCTGTCAGGGGAGGGACTTTGCACCGGGAGATCGAGTCTGGGTTTTCTGCCCTGAGAGGAAGAGAGGACGATCACCGAAGCTGGCGAGCCAGTGGTCGGGGCCATGCGTGGTCCTGGAGAGACTGTCAGATGTGGTGTACAGGGTGAGGCTTAGAAAAAGGGACCGGGTTGTGGTCCTTCGTCGTGACCGTCTCGCCCCGTATCGGCCATTTGCACCGCTGGTGGACGAACCGGAGCTTCCATCCCGGCCCGATACCCTGACCGAGACCCAGATGGACACTAGGGGGCCTGTACGTGTTGGCCGCCGGCGCCGAAGACCGCCCCGACACCTGGATGAGTTTGTATTGGACTTTTAAATTGGACTTTAATTTTTCTGGGGACAGAAACCAGTCCGGGGGGGGGGGGCAGTGTAACGTTGGGGCCATGTTAAGTGAATTTCCCAGCATGCTTTGCCAGATGAAAACGTTATGTGTGTGTCACCGTGATGTAAACAGAGGTCTGGGAGAATGACCTCCCCTCCTGCCTGTGCCCAGAGTGTGTGTGAAAATAAATCCGGTTGATCACAGCCATCTGCTCCATTTTCTTTGTGTGAACCCTGCTTACGTCACAATACTGTTGCCAAAACCAGGTAAACCCTCTAATAAATGTGAAAATATGAGACCAATAAGCCTATTAAATGCTGACCTTAAGATAATCTGTAAAATTTTAGCAAGACGGCTCCAAGAAATATTACCAAATATTATTAACCGAGATCAGAATGGCTTTATAATGGGAAGACAAGGCTTCCATAATGTAAGAAGACTATTTAATATTATCTATTCTAATAAAGAAGCACCGGATACAGCTCTCCTATCATTGGACGCCGAAAAGGCCTTTGATAGGGTTGAATGGCCCTTTCTTTTTGAAGTCCTACAAAGGTTTGGAATTGGAAATAATTTCATAAAATGGGTTCAGATAATATACAATAATGCTACAGCAGAAATCCTAACAAACAGCAATATCTCAAAATCAATAAAAATCAATAGAGGATGTCGACAAGGCTGTCCACTTTCACCTTTACTGTTTACTATGGCAATTGAACCTTTAGCGATGGCAGCACGTTTACATCCACAAATATATTGTGACGTAAGCAGGGTTCACACAAAGAAAATGGAGCAGATGGCTGTGATCAACCGGATTTATTTTCACACACACTCTGGGCACAGGCAGGAGGGGAGGTCATTCTCCCAGACCTCTGTTTACATCACGGTTACACACACATAACGTTTTCATCTGGCAAAGCATGCTGGGAAATTCACTTAACATGGCCCCAACGTTACACTGCCCCCCACCTGGACTGGTTTCTGTCCCCAGAAAAATTAAAGTCCAATTTAAAAGTCCAATACAAACTCATCCAGGTGTCGGGGCGGTCTTCGGCGCCGGCGGCCAACACGTACAGGCTCCCTAGTGTCCATCTGGGTCTCGGTCGGGGTATCGGGCCGGGATGGAAACTCCGGTTCGTCCACCAGCGGTGCAGATGGCCGATACGGGACGAGACGGTCACGATGAAGGACCACAACCCGGTCCCTTTTTCTAAGCCTCACCCTGTACACCACATCTGACAGTCTCTCCAGGACCACGCATGGCCCCGACCAATGGCTCGCCAGCTTCGGTGATCGTCCTCTCTTCCTCTCAGGGCAGAAAACCCAGACTCGATCTCCCGGTGCAAAGTCCCTCCCCTGACAGCGGGAGTCGTACGCTCGCTTCTGCCGACCCCCTGCCGCCGCCAGGGCCTCTCGAGCCAGCTCGTGCACCGTGTGGAGACGTTCTTTCAAACAAAAAAAATAATCCAATCCGGGTTTTCCCTCCACCTCCGGCTCAGGGGGGCAACTGAATACCAAATCCACCGGTGTGCGCAGCTTGCGTCCAAACATGAGCGCCGCAGGGGTGCACCGGGTAGATTCCTGAGCTGCCGTCCGGTACGCCCACAAAACAAAAGGCAGGTGCAGGTCCCAGTCTCACTGTCGCTGGTCCACTAGGATAGCGAGCTGTGTGGTGAGGGTCTGGTTGAATTGTTCGACCAGGCCGTCGCTCTGTGGATGCAGTGGGGTGGTCCGGGTCTTCCGGATGCCCAGCCGTTTGCAGACCTCTCCGAAGACCTCCGCCTCGAAGTTCCGACCCTGATCGCTGTGCAGCTCCTCCGGTGCGCCAAACCGACAGAACATTTCATCCACCAGCTTTGATGCCGTTGTAGCGGCGCTCTGATCCGGGACCGCGTACGCCTCTGGCCACTTAGTGAAATAATCCATCGCGACCAGCACGTAGCGGTTCCCCCGGTCCGTGGTCGGGAAAGGGCCCAGGATGTCCACTCCCACTCGCTCCATCGGTGCTCCCACCCGGTACTGCTGCAGGGGAGCGTGGGATCGCTGAGTTGGTCCCTTCTGAGCTGTGCATGTGTCGCAGCGATGAACGTGGAGCTCCACGTCCTGATGACAACCGGGCCAGTAGAACCGGGCCCGAAGGCGCTGCAGCATCATTGTCACTCCGAAGTGGCCCGCTCCTACCACCCCATGAACCAGCTGGAGTACTTTGGGCCGGAGTCGACGAGGAACCAGCAGTTGCCAGACGTGCCGCTGCCCAGCTGGAGTCTGCCACTGCCGATACACCACGCTCTCGTAGCAGCGGAGGTTGGCCCACTGGGAGTGTAGGGCCTTAGTCTCTGGGTCCAGCGGTGACACAACCTCCCAGGCGGGCTGCTGTCCTGCGTCCAGCCACTGCCGAACCCGCGAAATGACCGGGTCTCTGTCCTGCTCGCTCTGCAGCTGCTGCGTGCCAAGAACCTCTGTGACGTCATCGCTGGGGAGAACTGCCTGATCATCTGAGGAGGGGCTGTGCGTCGCTGCGTTATTCCTGCTCGCAGCGGCTCGGAGAGCGGCAGCCCGTGGGGCGGTTTGGTCCCGATCTTCAGCCCGTTGACAGTGACGACACTCCTCTGTCGCGCAGGGGCGCCGAGACAGCGCGTCAGCGTTGGCATGGAGGCGGCCTGCCCGATGCACAATCTGGAAATTATAATCCTGCAGTGCCTCTAGCCACCTCGCCAACTGTCCATCCGGTTCTTTGAAATTTAACAACCAGGTCAGGGAAGCGTGGTCCGTCCTGAGCTGGAACCTCCCCCCGTACACATACGGGCAGAAGTGACGCAGTCCTTGAATGACAGCCAGCAGCTCTCTGCGAGTCACACAGTAATTTCTCTCGGCTCTGCTGAGAGTGCGGCTGTAGTAAGCGACTGCCTGCTCTCCGTGTTCTCCCTCCTGGGATAGCACCGCCCCGATGCCCTGGTTGCTGGCGTCCGTGTCCACGATGAAAGGGCGGTTCGGGTCGGGATACTGCAGGATGGGGGCTCTGATGAGCGCTGCGCGGAGCTGGGAGAAAGCAGCAGCACAGCTGTCACTCCACTGGAACGTGTGTCCTTTCTGCGTCAGCTGATGCAGCGGGCTGGCGATGGTGGCGAAGTCTTTCACAAACCTCCTATAATAGGAGGCCAATCCAAGAAAACTCCTCAGTTCTCCAACGTTCCGCGGCACTGGCCAGTCTCTCACTGTTGCCACTTTTTCCGGGTCGGTGGCGACCCCCGCTGCGCTGACGACGTGGCCCAAAAAGGTGGTCTCCCGCCGGAACAGGTGGCATTTCTTAGGGTGTAACCGTAGCCCCGCCTGCTGGATGGCTCCCAGCACCTCGCGGAGATTTGACAGGGCGCTGTCAAAATCAGCTGCATGCACCAGCAGGTCATCCAGGTAAATAACGCAGCGACTCTGGGGCACGTGAGCCAGCACTCGCTCCATCAAGCGCTCAAAGGTGGCCGGAGCGTTGCAGAGTCCAAACGGCATCACTTTAAACTGGTACAGTCCCTGCCCGATGGAGAAGGCTGTTTTTTGGCGGGCCTCGGGTGACAGCTCTACCTGCCAATAGCCGCTGCGTAGATCCAGCGAGCTGAACCAGCTGGAGCCGGCGATGTGGTCCAGTGCGTCATCGATGCGGGGCAGGGGGTAGGAATCTTTCCTGGTGGCGTCATTCAGGCGTCGGTAATCCACACAGAACCGCCACGACCCGTCCTTCTTCTTGACCAGCACCACAGGCGCCGCCCAGGGGCTGCTGGAGGGCTCAATAACATCTGCCTCCAGCATTTCTCGCACTTTTTGTTCCGCCGCTGCCCGCCTTGAAAAGGGCAGCCGGCGTGGGTGGAGTCGAATCGGCCTGGCCTCACCGGTGTCGATCTCGTGCTGCACCAACCCGGTCCGGCCGCATTCCTCATCCTTCGCGGCGAAAACACCCACGTAATAGTCCAATAGCTCCCGCAGCTGGCGTCCCTGTTCCGGGTCCAGCCCGCTGCAGCTCCGCTGAAATAATTCCTCCACCGCCTGCTGCGTCTCTGCTGACACGTTGACCCCTCCCCTTGCTGTCCTTGTGTGCGTTCGTGCTCCCTCTGTCCGCGCTGGTGACGTCATCGTGTCCAGTCCTCGCGGTGGCCTGCCTGGTCCGGTCTGTCTTGGCGATCCCTCGATCGCGCAGGCCCCCGTGTTCCTTCCCTGGGTTCTGCTGTGGAGCATGATGGTCCGGTTTCCCAGCTGGAGGGAAGGTCCCGCGGTGTCGATCTTGGCGTTCCAGGCTGTGAGCAGGTCTAGTCCAATAATACAGGGGTCTTGGATGTCAGCCAGCCAGAACAGGTGTCTTATGTTCTGACCGGCCACCCCCACCACCAAAACTCTCCGCCCCCCCAGTCTGGCGTGCTCACCGGTAGCCGTGGTGACGCAGCGCTTGGTGGGTTCCCACCCCCGTGGGGCCGTCTTGTTCGTGCCCGGCAGCACACCGGGTCGAACCAGGGAGATTGTAGAGCCGGTGTCAATCAGGGCCCGGATCGACGTCTTCCCCAAGCTGCACTGTAGATAGATCCCTGGAGAGTGTCCAATTCGGCCCACGCGTGGTGCTGGCTCCTCGGGGGAAACATCTGCGGGAGGCGGCCTGTTCCCGTTCACGCCACCTCGCTCTAGTTTAACGCCGGCGAGGGGCGTTCTTCTCCGGGGACGCGCCGCCGTGGTCTGCCGTAATTCCTCCTCTTCCTCCTCGCTCTCCATCGTGGCCTGGAAGGTTCTCTGTCTGTGCGTTGGCGCTTCAACTGTGCGATTCATCAGCGGCTCCACCCGCTCTGCTTCTGCCACTGCAGTCTCCCAGTCGCTCGCGGCGTGGATCCGTACGTGGCTCTGGAGCTGGGCCGGGCGGAGACCTTGGATGAAGCTCCGGAGGGCGAGCTTCTCTACCGCCTCCGGTGCGAAATCCGGGTAGCTGCGCCGGGTTAGCAGCCGTATGTCTGCAGCATAGGCTCCTAGGCTTTCCTGGTTGCTTCTACGGCGGCGAGTCAGCTGTTCCTGGGCGTGCTCAGCGTCCGCCGTTCTCCCAAATCGTCTCTGGAGCGCCCCTTGTAGCGCTGGCCAGCTGTAGCGCTCCTCAGGCAGGAGATCAGAAAGCGTGCAGAGAGCTCTCCCTTCCAAGGCCAGCGCGACTTGCACGGCGGTTTCCTCTGGTGACCAGCCGTTCAGCGCAGCGGCCAGCTCGACCTGGGTCAGGTAGTCATCCAACGTGGCCTCGCCGTTGAAGCGGGGAATCTTGGCCCGCTGCCTAACAGATGGGATGGCCGCCTCCCGATCGATCGTCACTCTCGATCGCCGTGGGATCGCCAGCCCGTCCTGTCCTGAAAAGGGCGGAATGCGGGGCTCGTTTGCTCTGCTCTGTCCGCTCTGTCTTGAAAAAGACAGAAGGCGGGGTGCGCTGGCCCCGTCAGGTCCGCCGCCGCTTCGTTCGTCCCGGCTCCCGGCTCCCGGGGGTGGTGTCTCGGTCCCATCGTCCATCATCAGCTGAGCAATGAACTGCTCCAGCTGCTGGATCTCCATTCTGATCCTGGCATCCATCTGCTCCATCCCACTCCTGACACCAGTGTGACGTAAGCAGGGTTCACACAAAGAAAATGGAGCAGATGGCTATGACCAACCGGATTTATTTTCACACACACTCTGGGCACAGGCAGGAGGGGAGGTCATTCTCCCAGACCTCTGTTTACATCACGGTGACACACACATAACGTTTTCATCTGGCAAAGCATGCTGGGAAATTCACTTAACATGGCTCCAACGTTACAATATGGAATTAAAATAGGACCAACAGAACATAAAATCTCCCTGTATGCTGATGACATAATTTTGTTCATGTCGAATCTTAAAAAATCAATTCCGACTTTGATGAATTTAATAAAGAATTTTGGGGAAATATCAGGATATAAAATAAATAAAACTAAATCTTCAATTTTAATGCTAAATGAGACCCAGAGAAATCGCCCAGGTCCTGAGGTAAATCAATTCAAAGTTGTAAATAAGTTTAAATATTTAGGAATTCAAATTTTGCCTAAGCTAGAATTAGTTGCTAGTGCCAACTATGAAGCCTTAATGATAGACATTAATGAGTTACTTCAGAGATGGATGTCACTACCAATGTCGATGATTGGGAGAATTAATACACTTAAAAGTAATATCTTACCCAAAATGCTTTATTTATTTCAATACATTCCTTTACCACCACCTTCAGATCTATTCTTAAGAATTAAAAAAAAGTTAGTGGAATTTATATGGAACAATAGGAGGGCTAGATTACGTCTGTCCTTACTATATTTACCATTTGATCGTGGAGGTCTGAAATGTCCAAACTTTAGGTTGTATTACTGGTCAGCACAACTGAGGTCTATGACATATTATTTTTCATCAAATGATCTCCCTCACTGGACTGAAATGGAATCATACAATTTACCTTTACCTCTTCCCATATTCATATACTCAGACTCGGCAAAAAAATTACAGAAGCAAGTTAAAAACCCATTTGTAAAGCATATGATCAAAATATGGTGTGAAACTAAAAAATATCTAAAAGATCCACACTTATTGTCACAATTTAGCCCAATATGGGGTAATCAATATTTTAAACCAGGGAGAGCGGATGCTGTATTTAAAGTATGGAATTTAAAAGGGATTCAAAAGATTCGAGACTTATATTTGTGACTTCCGGTCTGGACGCCATGGCGACTGCAGCTTAACACTGAAGCTCTCAGACCCAATCCAAGATAACACCTTGAAAATCAAACTTAACGGATTTTTGGAGGAGTGAAAATCAAAAGACAAATTCATCATGTCTAAAGGAAAACAGAAGAAACTGAAATTCTCCAGGCCAGGACACGTATCGGCCGGAGAATCTGAACTGGAAGATCTCCGTTCAGAAGACAAGGAACTGGTGATAGCTAACAAAAAGGTTAGCCTGAAATCACTATTTGAAGAGCTATGACGATTTCGCCGAGAAGTTACGGCCGAATTTCGGGAATTCAGAGAAGAATTGAAAAGGACAAACAGCAGAGTGGACCAGGCCGAGAACCGAATCTTGGAAACAGAGGAATGAATAAAAGTGCTCGAAGATTCTGTGCTGGACCTACGCAAAAGACAAGCATCTATAGAGGCTAAGCTAGCCAACCAAGAAGGAAGACAAAGAAGAGACAACATAAGAATTCATGGTCTGATAGAAGGAGCCGAAAACGGTTTTAACTCAATGGCAGAATGCGTGGAATCCTTACTAAGAGAGAAATTGGATATTCCACAAACCACCGACTTGAAGATAGAAAAGGCACATCGTTCATTAGCCGCTAGGCCGGCGGCAGAAGCGCCCCCACGTTCGGTGTTGGTAAGATTTTCCAATTTCAAAATAAAACAAGAGGTTGTAAGACTGGCCTGGCAGAAAAAAGGATTTATGCACCAGGAGAGAAAAGTCTTCGTGGAACACGATTACGCCCCGGAGGTCCTTAAAAAGCGCAGGGAATACAATGACGCGAAAAAGGTGTTAAGAGAGAAGAAATTGCGCTTTCAAACTCCATTTCCTGCGAAGTTAAGGGTCTTCTACGGCGAAGAAACATGTCTCTATAATTCGGCGGAAGAAGCAACAGCTGACATGGCGAGAAGAGGCCTCCCGGTAACGGTATTTAAACCCGCAGCAGACCCGAGTGAGAAGATCAAAGCGCAAACATGGACAACACAAAGACCTTCAAAATCCACGGACCAGCAGCAGGAAACCCAGCGCCAGAGCGTCGCGGATAAACTGTCCGTTTTCAGGTTGGAATAGCGACCTTTTTTTTTTTTTTTTTCTCTTGAATCAATCCGCACATCCAACCCCCCTCATACAAGGTAACAAACATTAAAGGAGATGCGTATTCAGCATGTGGTAAAACATTTCATGGAACAGTCATAATATTTGAAACAAATAAGTCTTTTTAATAAAAAAAAAAAAAAACTTGTTAAAATAGAAATGTGACAATAATCCACATGTTCTCCTCATACTAACAAATACTGTTTTTGCGTGAATGTTTGATGTGATGGGGGTGGGAGGGTGCACACAATTTCACAGGGTTTAGGCATAAAAGGAAAAAAAAATCATTACAAGTTTGGATTGGGTTCTGAAACTCACGTTAAAAGCATGAGACTTATATTTGTCAGGTTCAGATAACATAATGTCTTTTGAAGAACTGAGGATCAAATTTAATCTTAATAGAACACATTTTTTTAAAATATCTTCAGCTTTGGAACTTCATTCGATCAAATCAAAATAATGCTCTCATCCGACCAACTTATTCATCCTTGGAAAAAATCTTGACAAAAGATAGTAAGAGAAAGGGTATTATTTCAGAGTTTTATAACTCATTGACATTATCCTCAAGTGAAAACTCACAGAAAAGACTGAATTATTGGAAAGAAGACCTGCAAACTGAAATTTCAGAGGAACAATGGGAAGTGGCTTGTGCAGAAGCTCAAACCAAATCAATAAATGTACGTCTTAAATTGATACATTTTAAATGGTTAATGCGGATGTATGTTACACCGGTGGAGTTAAATAGATATAACAAAAACAAACCAGATACGTGCACAAAATGTATGGAAAGTAAAGGAACCCTATTTCATTGTTTATGGGAATGTAGAAAAATTAGAATGTTTTGGGAAGAGGTAAGGGTAACAATTGAAAAAATAATTTTAAAACAAATCATATTGAATCCTAAACTGTTTTTGTTGGGTCTTTATCCAGAAAAGCATAACTTTAACAAGAGTGAAAGAACATTCATAGACCTCAGTTTGCTTAACGCCAAAAAATGTATTGCACTATTGTGGAAAAAGACTCATAGACCAGATGTGACTCAGTGGTTAAGACAGATGTTAACAAACCTTCCTTTAGAAAGAATAACATACATATTGAAATCAAAAGAAATTGTGTTTGAGAATATATGGAGACCTTTCATTGATTATGTAAAAAACTTAAACATAACTTTTGAAGAAGAAGGTGAATGATGTGTGTGGACCTTGTAAATTCCAAATTGGTGAATGTATAGTATGTATACTTACGTAATGGATTGCCTAGGCTAAATAGAGGAGCATTGTTGAAGACCTGCTTTTGTTAGTGGTTGTTGTTGTTTTTTGTATTTTTTTTTTAATTATTTTAGTGTTAGTGTTTGATTGTTTGTGTTTTGTTTGTGAAAACGTTCAATAAAAATATTGTGGAAAAAAAAACAGCACAGACGACAATGCTATGGACCAGCAGTGCGTGACTGACAAACGGCCGCTAAGTACACGCACTGCTGGTGATGGTGTGATGAGAAGCACCTGGGCGAGGACCGGGAAAGATGATCAGTGGGATTTTTTATCAGCTGGTGATAATGAGAGAGGGGACGTGGCCGGACCGGCAAGAGTCAGCATGCGATCACAGAAAGCAGGTCAAAGCTGCGCGTAAATCCATTAATCCTCCCCTTCCTTGTGCACTCCTTCTGCATAAAAGCACATGAGGAGGCCTGTGACAGTTGGAACTGAAGCGTGTGATGTGGTCTTTCATGGCCTGCTGTTTATCTGCCACACAACGCGAAGGCATAGCCATAAACTTAAAACAAGAAACCAGAGAAACTGTGAGCTACAAAGCTGCTGTCATTCCAGTCAACAACACCGCCATCACCGGAGTGGTGGCTCAGTTGGTAGAGCATCCGCCCCACACCCGGGAGGCAGGGGTTCAAATCCCGGCCGGGTCATGCCGAAGACCATATAAAAGTGGAACTTCCTGCCATCCAGCTTGGTGCTCAGCAATAAATGGAATGGAGGAGGTAACTCTGTGGCGGCGCCTTGCATGGCAGCGGCCCTCTGATTCTTCACTTGGGGTGTATGTGATTTACACTGTAGATAGGTAAAGCACAATCTCGTTCTGCTGTACATGATTGGTTGTACGGTTGAATGACCATAAGGGTGATTTAATTTAATCTGTTCTGTCGCTTACGTCATGGTGGTGCTGCCCTTCATTCAGTGGGCAACACCACAGTCCAGTCAGCGGCTGCGGTTTTTTGATGATAACTAGTTTATGCAGGCACAGTTGTAAAAATTATATTGATCATCGACAACGACTTTTGGGTTTACACTTTTAGCATATTTTACTTTTTTTAATTTCAAATATCTGTAGTTTTTTAAAGCTATCCATTTAATCTTATCCAGTCCAATAAGTCTTTGAATTTATTTTTTTAAAACCTTTATATAGTTCCCATTGAAGCAATGAGATTTGTTCTGAAAAGTGCTGTTTAAATACAGCTTCACTGCTCTATACATTGATAGTATCACAGAAACTGGCTCAGACTTTGTTTTTGGTAAACTGTTGAGAAGGACTGTATGTTGCTTTAGATGAGACACCCCACAATATTTTTTAAATTTTGTTTTGGCATCTTATTTGTTTTGCAGATTATAATGGAGTTCTTATCTGTAAATACAAACATGTTGTTGCACCTTTTGCCCACATGGTGGCATTTTATGTCACCAAACAGAACTCTTGGCAGTTAAAAAACATTGAGTGGCAAAAATGAGTGGCAGAAAAAGGGTGTATGGAATACAACACAATAAATACATACAGTATTCAATCACAGCAGTTACACGGAGTACCTGCTTGCATTGTGGAGAGCTAATCTTATCATTCCATCTTGTATTAATTGGCAAAACATTAAATAAATAAAGGCTCGGACTCAGTTCATTTACCATGTGCTCCTTGGTTTTACCCACACATCACTACAGTCAAGTAAATAGTGTGGTATTAACATCTAAACTGCTGTGACTAAATATTTTGTGATTTTTTTTTGTTTTGCTGCATTTTGTTTTATTGCGCAGTGGCCTGGTGGAACACAATTTTGTTGTACTGTACAACTGTACAATTGTGGAGATGTGTGGAAAGGATGAGCCTGAGTTATTTCTCAAGTTCCATTTTATTCTCAACACACTCTCCAACATACAAATCAGAAAAGAGGCAGAACCCCCAAAACCTGCCAGTCTTATACCCCTGACATCAAAGCACAAAATCCCATTGTCTTTAAATCCCAAACACAATGCATCCCCCCTGCAGTTCCTATCTCTTTCACCCAAACCCCGGTGGTCAGGAAATCCTTCATGTCCATCTCTTTGCATATCACAAGGCCAACACTCACATCCTCCTCATCTCCCTAGGAGGTCCAGACCTTTCGTTCCTCTTCAGACGTGAAGCCAAAATAAACACACAGGAATATACATAAGAGCGTATGAACAGTCATATACATGTGAGCCCGTGAAACTGCATATGTGCACCACACAATGACAATAAAGCCTATTCTATTCTATGCAAAATAAAGCTGTCACATGTGATTGCCACTCAGTGCTGTGTTGCTATGGTAACTGTCCTGTAACTGCCAAGAATTCTTTTCCAATGTATCCCCTCTATATAGAATTTGCCAGTGGACTGTGGGAGTTGTAGTTGAAAGTAGCAATATACCTCAGCAGTGGCTCAGGAGATAGACCGGGTCATCCAATAACCAGGAGGGTTGGTGGTTCAAATCCTGCTCTCCCCAGCCATTCTGCTGTTGTGTCCCTGAGCAAGACACTTTACCCACCTTGCCTCCAGTGTCCATGACACTGGGTATGAATGTGTATAAATGTTTGGTAGTGGTTGGAGAGACCGTCGATGTGGATCAGCAGTGACATTTCCATTAGTCTGTCCCAGGGCAGCTGTGGCTACAGTAGTAGCTTACCACTACCATTGTCTGTGGGGTGAATGAATAATGTATCTATTGTAAAGTGTCTTTGAGTGTCTATGAAAAGCGCTACATAAATCTGATGATGTGGCGTAACATTATGTAGCTCACATATTCCTTGGCAGAGACCCAGACATGAGGGAACTTTGAGCTCGCAGTGTGTATTGACATCACGCCTCAAACGGACATTGAGTCTGGACCCCCTGCGGACTGGAGAAGAAGTGAGAAGATCTGGGAGTGGACCTGAAGGGACTGTCTGACTCCTGGGGTCAGACAGAGAAGCCGAGAGGACAATGGGAGGATTAAATGTGAATGTAATTCTGTGTTTGATGTGAATGTGATTCGTGTTTGATGTGAGAGTATAAAGGTATGTGGTTTATCGCAGCTCGCCCTCTTCATTCCCTGACTGAGAGAGGAGCTGTAGGACATGAGATGAAATAAACCAATACTGAGAAATCATTCAGTCTCTTCATTTCATGGTTCCTACATTGGTGACCCACACGTGAGAAATATGGAAAGGCTTGGATATTGTCTCTCCGAACCTGATTCACCGGAGACCGCCCGCACCGGCGTAAACTCAATTAAACTCCCCGAGTTCTGGCAAGAGGACCCGCACTCATGGTTCCAACACGTGGAGTCGCGGTTCGTGCTCAACGGGGTATCAGCAGATGACGTTAAGTTCCATAATGTCATCGCAAGACTCGACAGCCGCACAGCCCGGTGTGTGCGGAGCCTGGTGCAGCAGCCGCCCGCTGCTGGCAGATACGACGCCCTGAAAGCCGCCCTCATTCGGAGTTTTGTGCCATCAGCCGAGGTGAGGGCCAGAACACTTCCGGACCTGCGCGACAGAGGAGGACGCAGGCCGACCGTCCTCATGGAGGACATGCTGCAGATGATCGGGGCAGACAACGATGCATTTTTATTTAAACACATCTTCTTAAGGACTCTTCCAGCACACATGAGAGGCTCCCTGTCCAGCATGAAGTGTGTGGACCAGCAGGACTTCCGCGCGCTGGCCTTGGAAGCGGAGCAGCTCCTGGACGCATGCGGCGAGCAGGAGACGGCAGTGGCAGCAGCAGACCTCGGCGCGGCGGCCGGGGGCGATGGAGAACCGGTGGCAGCAGAACCGACCCCAGCGACAACAGCGGCAGCGCGGTCCCGAAGCAGAGGAGGGGACGAGCTGTGTTTCTACCATCGGCGCTTCGCGCACAAGGCACACAGATGCGTCCCACCATGCAACTTCAAGAAGCAAGGAAACGCAAGAACCGGGGGTCGTTAGCAGCTTCGACCCTCGGTGAACGGAACAAGCTGCTGTACCTGACAGACGCAAGCTCCGGACGGCAATTCCTCGTTGACACCGGGGCACAGAGGAGTTTCATCACCGCAACCTACGCGGACCAGGTGGCCGGTCCCCGCGGGGATGGGGCAACAGCCGCAAACGGCTCGTCGATCAAGACTTTTGGCGAAAGAACTCTGCGCCTGTCCTTGCATGGCCGCAGCTATGAATGGACCTTCATAGTAGCGGCGGTGAGTTTCAACATGTTAGGCGCCAACTTTTTGTGCTCACATGGCCTGTTGGTAGATCTGGCTAATAGACGCTTGGTTAATGCACTCTCTTTTTGTTCTATTCCCTGTGCAGCGCGAGTGTCCCCGCCGTCAGTACAGGCCAACGCCGCCGCAGCAGGAGGTAAGTTCCACACTCTCCTAAACCAGTTCCCAGCACTCACAGTTCCCACGTTTTCAGCTAAGGTGGCGAAGCACGGGGTGGAGCACTTTATAACCACAAGTGGCCCATCAATTTTTGCTAAGGCTCGGCGCTTGGATGCAGCTAAGCTCTCCATTGCGCATGAGGAGTTCGCCAACCTGGAAAGGTTGGGCATAATTCGCCGCTTGAAGTCAGCTTGGGCTTCCCCCCTCCATATGGTCCCTAAGGCGGACGGCTCGTGGAGACCGTGCGGCGATTATCGCAGGTTAAACAATGCCACAGCGCAGGACCGCTACCCAATTCCGCATATCCAAGATTTTTCGGTGCATTTGGCCAAGGCGCGCATTTTTTCTAAGATAGACCTGGTCCGCGGTTATCATCAGGTCCCGGTCCGACCAGAGGACATTCCCAAGACAGCGGTAATAACCCCTTTCGGGCTTTTTGAATCTTTACGCATGCCTTTTGGCCTTAAAGGCGCTGCGCAAACCTTCCAACGCATGATGGATGCCGTTTTGCGCGACCTCCCTTTTGTTTTTGTCAACTTAGATGATATTTTGGTCGCCAGCGCCTCTGAGGAGGAACACGAAAGTCACCTCAGAACTGTTTTTCAGAGGTTGGGAGCGCATGGGTTGATAATCAACCCAGCCAAGTGCCATTTTGGCGCAGCGCAGATCGATTTTTTAGGGCACCGCGTCTCCCCAGAGGGTGCAGTTCCGCTGCCCTCCAAAGTACGCGCAGTGGCTGAGTTTCCCCAGCCACAAACAGTAAAAACGTTGCAAGAATTTTTAGGTATGGTAAATTTTTACAACCGTTTCATACCTCATGCGGCGCAGCTCATGCAACCATTGTACGTCGCGCTAAAAAAAACAGAAGCCCTCCAATGCGATTGAGTGGTCCCCGGAGCGGGAGCGCGTATTCACTGAGGTTAAGAAAGCACTAGCAGATGCAGCACTGCTGGCTCACCCAGACCCGGCAGCCCGAATAGCGCTAACCACAGACGCGTCAGATGTGGCCATAGGAGCCGTAGTGGAACAGCAAGTCGCCGGGGCTTGGCAGCCACTCGCTTTTTTCAGCAGATCCCTACGCGAGGCTGAGCGAAAATATAGCGCGTTTGACAGGGAACTGCTAGCGCTCCACCTGGCCATTCGCCATTTTCAGTTCTGGTTGGAAGGGCGGCGTTTCACCACGTTTGTTGACCACAAACCGCTAACTATTGCAATGTCCAAAATTTCAGAACCATGGTCAGACCGACAGCAGAGGCAGCTGGCCGCAATTTCAGAATTCACCACCGATATACAGCACGTAGCCGGTAAATTTAATTCAATTCAATTCAATTCAATTCAACTTTATTTATATAGCGCCATTTCACAACAACAGTCATCTCATAGCACTATCAACTGTAGGGGGGAACCCCCACAGTTGCAGAAAGAAAGATTTAATGTGGTGGCAGACTGCCTCTCGCGAGCGGTAACAGCGCCTGTCCGCGCGGATGGGGGCTGTAACGCCGCAGACGCAGAGTGCGGTAACAGTGCGGACGCGCATGCGGCTCCGATGCACGTAGGGATAGATTACGCGGCCATGGCAGCGGAGCAGGGCGAAGACACAGACGTGCACGCGCTCCTGTCTGGACCAACAGGGTTAAGGCTGGAGAACATAAGTTTACAAACCGGTTCACCCCCGCTTACTTGCGATGTATCCACTGGGCGACCTCGCCTGGTGGTACCGGCCACGTGGCGCCGTCGCGTTTTTGACGCGGTGCACTCCCTAGCACACCCGGGAGTACGCGCTTCGGTGAAAATGGTAGCAGAGAAGTTTGTTTGGCCGAGCCTGCACAAGCACGGGAAGGAGTGGGCGAGAGCCTGCATGTCCTGCCAGCAGGCCAAAGTTCACAGGCACACAAAAGCTCCTTTAGAACCTTTCCACATTCCGGCTAAGAGGTTTGATCATGTGTACGTAGATCTAGTGGGACCCCTGCCGCCCTCGCAAGGGTTCACACATCTCCTGACAATGGTGGACCGGACCACGCGTTGGCCGGAAGTAGTCCCATTGTAGTCTACCACAGCAGCAGAGGTGACTCGCGTTTTTTTAACAGCCTGGGTAGCGCGGTTCGGAGTCCCGTCGGACATTACGTCCGATAGGGGTCCGCAGTTTATTGTCAGAGCTGTGGTCAGCAATGGCCAGCGGCTTAGGGGCAACAGCCCATCGCACTACCGCTTATCACCCACAGGCCAACGGTTTATGCGAGTGTTTTCACAGATCGTTGAAGGCATCCCTCAGAGCGTCGCTGACGGATACAGATTGGGTAAACAAACTACCATAGGTTTTATTGGGGTTGCGTTCGGCACCCAAAGAGGATTTAGATGCCTCACCTGCTGAATTAGTTTTTACTCAACCTCTCAGGCTGCCAGGAGAATTCCTGCCAGCCCATGCAGCACCGGAGCGCCCCCCGGTGCGGGGACCTCTACGTGGCATGGGGGCAGAAATGCTCCCGGGCCCCACTCATCACACTTTTCCGCGGGTTTTTGTTCCCAAGGCTTTGCAAAACGCAGAGTTTGTTTTTGTCAGGCACGACGCCCAGCGTCACAGCCTCCGCCCACCTTACGACGGTCCGTTTCGAGTGCTGGAAACCGGGGAGAAATATTTTGTGCTGGACTTGGGGAGCAGGAAAGAAACAATCAGTGTTGACAGATTAAAGCCTGCTTTCGTGTTACGTGACGAACCTGTACGGCCGGCGGGGGCGCCTCGACGCGGCAGGCCTCCCAGGGAACAGCCCCTAGTTCCCCAGCAGGGGGTAAATAACCCTTCTCCCCCTCATTCCACAGGCGCACCGCAGGACGGCACAACACAGGCTGCGAAGCCTGCGTTCATCAGATTCGGGAGGAGATTGAAGCCTAAGCAACGGGCAGAGTGATGTGTATTTTGATCAACCCGTGTAAATTGTGCTGTAGATCCTGCAAAGGGGGGGGTGATGTAAGGGTATAATGTGTATGACTGCCCATTATTGACATGAAGTCAGTGTGTGTGTCCATTCCTGACATAATGTGTATGACTGTCCATTATTGACATAAGGTGTACAACGGTTAGAGTAATGTTGGTGTATGTCCGTTCTTGGGCGTTTCGGGGGGAGTGATGTGGCGTAACATTATGTAGCTCACATATTCCTTGGCAGAGACCCAGACATGAGGGAACTTTGAGCTCGCAGTGTGTATTGACATCACGCCTCAAACGGACATTGAGTCTGGACCCCCTGCGGACTGGAGAAGAAGTGAGAAGATCTGGGAGTGGACCTGAAGGGACTGTCTGACTCCTGGGGTCAGACAAAAAAGCCGAGAGGACAATGGGAGGATTAAATGTGAATGTAATTCTGTGTTTGATGTGAATGTGATTTGTGTTTGATGTGAGAGTATAAAGGTATGTGGTTTACCGCAGCTCGCCCTCTTCATTCCCTGACTGAGAGAGGAGCTGTAGGACGTGAGATGAAATAAACCAATACTGAGAAATCATTCAGTCTCTTCATTTCATGGTTCCTACAATGCATTATTATTACCTTTGAAAAATGTCTGTATGGAAGAAAATCAAGAGTATAATATCTGTAAAAGTCCTTTATTAAAAGGAGAAACAAACTTTGTACGGTGAGAATTATTCAACTGTACAACACTGGATTTGAACACTGGATTGGATTCAAATATTTAAAATAATCTAATCCATTTATCTGCATAGAAGTTACAAGTTCATGTTGAAATTATTATTTTTTACTAGGAGAAAGACAGTAAGCTCTTTAGCTTCTAAGGAGATGTGATGGTGTTCAGCGTGCTAAAACTTAACTCCCACTGGCACTTATGTGAACCATGTGACTTCAGAAATATCTCCTTGTTTACAGAGGTGGGTAGAATAGCTAAAAAATGTACTCAAGTAAAAGTAGCATTACCTTATATGTCTCACTTGCATATATACAAGAGTGGTCCCCTAAAAAACTACTTCAATAAGAAAGTATTAGTGTGTAACTGTCATGTGTCTGGGGCCTTATGTCATTCCAGGCCCCAGACACCGATTACTATGCATTGTGGTTCACTTTTTTTGTTCAAGTCTTAAGTTGGTTGCAAATACTCTGCTTGTTTGAATTAAGATCTAAATGCGATCAAATGAAATTGTATGTTAAACGGCATATTGTATGATATAGTGTAGTTAGAAATGTACTTTAAATCAGTTAACATTATTCTTAAAATGATGTTATAAAAACTCAAAGCAGGGACTTCTGGTCTGGACACCATAATGTAAAAGGGATCCTGAATCCAGTTAAAAGATCCAAGATTCTAGGCAAAATGAAAAAAGACAAAGCAGGAATAATATTTTTACAAGAAACCCACCTAACAGACGTGGAGCACACTAAACTCAATAGACAAGGGTTTAATATAATCTCTTCATCTTCATATAAGACAGGGAGGAGGAGGGGAGTAGCGACATTGATCTCAACCAAAATTACATTTGAAAAAAAGTCAGAACACAAAGGTAAAGGAGGGAGATACAGTTTGGTAATTGGGCGGCTAGAGGAAGAAGATATCACCCTGCTGAATGTATATGCACCTCCAGGGGCTAACTGGAAATTTTATAAAAATGTATTTGACCTAATGATAACTAAAGCCCAAGGTTTAGTGATATGTGGTGGAGACTTCAATCTAAGACTGAATCCATACTGGGATGCATCAGGTAATTCTCCACATCAAAATAATACTCAAAGTAGAAAAACTCGGATGCTACTAAAAGAAATGGGAATCTGTGATGTGTGGAGGGAATTCAACCCCAGTGTAAAAGATTAAACATTTTACTCAGCGCCACATTCATCATACTCAAGGATTGACTATTTTTTTATGTTTAATAGAGACATTGGAAGAGTAAAAACATGTAAAATAGGACTGATGGATCTCTCCGACCACAGTCCGATCTATATGGACTTAAGTACCCAAAAATTCACAAATAATACATTTTTTTGGAGGTTGAATTCAAATGTCCTGAAAGGACCACTGAAAGATGAATTGGAATCAGATATTCTCAGATATTTGGAAGAAAATGATAATGGAGAAGTATCCCCTTTAATACTGTGGGATGCATGCAAAGCTGTAATAAGGGGAAAGATTATTGCAAAACTGGCAATCCAAAAGAAACTGAGACAAGAAAAAACTAACCACATTAGAGTCAGAACTTAAGAACCTAGAAAAAGAGCACAAAGACAACACTCATTCTAATGACTCGCTCAAAATTAAGGAAATTAAAAAACAAATAAATGAGATCTACACAATAGAAATCCAGAAGAAACTTACATTTCTGAAACAAAAATACTATGAAGCAGGCAGCAAATCGGCAAAATTACTAGCCTATAAATTGAGGAAACAACAAACGGAAAGAGCAATCTACAAAATCAGAGACCCAGTATCAAAGGAAATAAAATTCAGAATTCAGGATATTCTTAAAAGCTTCGAGAACTACTATAAGAACTTGTACTCCCTCAAAAAACATAAAAACTTATCCGAAGTATTAAATCAGGACTATAAGCTTTTTACCACTATCCTTGCCAAAAGGTTAGAAAATATACTGACAGACTTAATTCATTTAGACCAAACAGGTTTTATAAGACAAAGACAGACACAAGACAACATTAGACGCACTTTACACATAATTCACCATATAAAAAAATATAACTTAAATGCAGTCATATTGGGATTAGATGCTGAAAAAGCATTCGATTCGGTTGACTGGTCTTTCTTATATAGAATCTTATCCAGTTTCAATTTTCATAACAACTTCATTAGAACTATCCAGGCATTATATAAAAAAACCAACAGCTAAAATAAGGATTAACGGTAATTTATCATCATCTTTTGAGCTGGAAAGAGGATGTCATCAGGGCTGCCCCTTGTCTCCACTGCTCTTTGCAATCTTCATAGAACCTCTGAGCCAATGGATAAGACAGAATCAAAAAATTCAAGGTATTACACTTGGTCAGAAGGAACATAAAATAGCACTCTTTGCTGATGACATTTTAATATACCTGGGGCAGCCGGACACCTCTTTTCCAGAACTAATCTCAGTTTTTTCAGAGTACGGAGATTTATCGGGGGTACGAACTAAACATGCATAAAACCCAAGTTTTAACATTCAACTATGACCCAAATCAATATTTACTAAGCAAACTCAAAACTAACTGGGACATGGAATCTATGAAATATCTGGGGGTCAGTATCCCGAAACAACTCAACAAAATTATAACACTAAACTATGATCCACTGGTGGCAAAAATAACATCTGATCTAGCAAGATGGAATATGATACCATTCTTGGGTACTGCACAAAGAACTGAAGCAGTCAAAATGAATATACTTCCACGTCTTCTATACCTTTTCCAAACAATACTGGTAGAACCTCCCAAAAATCATGGCAGGAACTGGACAGAAGGATCTCAAGATACATATGGCAGGGCAAGAGACCTAGAATCAGATATAGAACCCTACAGCTAAACAAAGACAAAGGTGGGCTTGCGCTGCCAAATATCAGGGACTATTTTAAAGCCGCACAAATTAAAACTTTAGTAGAGATATGTAACCCAGTCTACACTGCACAATGGAAGGAGATGGAATGCCAAATAACAAGTGACATCCCCCTACAGGCGATAATAGGGAACAATGCCTTACCTAAACTTTTGAATAACACTAACCCGTGGATAGAGACCCCGCTAAAAATTTGGTTTAAGATAGTCAGAGAGAATCAAACTAAAGAGCCCTATCGATTTCTGCAATGGATTGCCTATGATCAAGACTTTACTCCTAATAAAACAGACACTAGATTTAAAAAGTGGAAAGAGAACGGACTGATAAAATATTACGATTTTTTTAAAGGGCAAATATTAAGAAGTTTTGAAGACTTGAAAAAACAAGGTCTAATAAACCAAGACCTTTACAGGTTCTTTCAGCTTAGACACCACATAAACAATATACTTAAAAAGGAGGATTTGGAAAGGGCCCAGTCAGGTGTTCTGAAGGTCTTCTTAATGGCATATAAAGGGATCCCAGGGATCAGATACATCTCTAAAATATACCAAGGTCTTCAAGACTTAAAAGGAGACAACACATCATATATAAAAGAGAGATGGGAAAAAGAGGGAAATTTCACTTTACAACTGGAAATATGGGAAAAGCTAAATAAACAGCAATGGAAAAGTACCTCTTCCCTGCAGTGGAGAGAATTTGGTCGGAAAAATTTGGTAAGATTTTTCAGAACACCTGCACAAAACAAATTTACTCATAAGGGGTTGAATTGTTGGCGCTTGTGTGGCGAAGAGACTGCAAATCATTTTCATGTGTTTTGGTCATGCCCAGTTATCCACCAATATTGGACCAATGTACAGACAATATTGGGGAAAATATTCAAAATAACAGTTCCCTTTTCTTTTGTAACTTTGTATTTGGGTTTACTACCGGATTCACTGGAAAGACGAGGAGAAAAATACTTATTCACTGTTTTAATATTGGCAAGTAAAAAAGCCCTAACTAAAAAATGGATGTTGAAGGACTGTCCTACACCTAAAGATTGGATTAACGTGATTCAAGACATTTACTCGATGGAAAAGTTGACATTCGCATTGAGACAGGACATGGATGGGTTCTTGAACTTTTGGCAACCCTGGATCGCATATGTGTCTTCCATTAGATCTAATCTTTGACAAATACCATTTCAATAATGGCACCGCTCTTTGTTCCAAAGCTACTCAGATGCTCTTTTATTTTTATTTATTTTTTGTTTGTTTGTTTGTTTTTTGCTCTTTTGTTTGTTTGTTTGTCTGTTTGTTTTTTGTTTTTTTTCTGTTCTCTTTAATTTCACTTTTTCTTTCACTTAAAAAAAAGGGGTGTTGTAATAATTATTCTTCCAATGTTGTCAAATAACAAAAAATAAGGGAACATGATGAAAATGTAAACAACACAATGCTGTAATGACATTGACATTTAACTTAAATTAAAAAAAAAAAACTCAAAGCAATCAGAAGTGGCCATAAGGACTGGAAGAGAAGCAAAAAAAAAAAAAAAAAGAAAAAATCAGCAAAGCTTAAAACAATGGGTCATGGGTTTAACTTTCCCCTGAAGTTTATGTTTCCTGAAATTGTGACTTACAGCTGTGGACAAAATTCTTGGTACCCCTCTGTTAATGAAAGAAAAACCCACAATGGTCACAGAAATAACTTGAATCTGACAAAAGTGGTAATAAATAAAAATTCTATGAAAATTAACCAATGAAAATCAAACAATGCTTTTGAATTGTGGTTCAACAGAATTACTTTAAAAAACAAACTCACGAAGATGGCGGAGAGACATAACGCTTAAACAGAGAGCTCTCCCTAGCCGGATTAAAAATCATCGGTAAATGGCCAACTCGACATAAGCGGATCAATAAACTAAGGGATGAAAACACGAAGGAGCCGGGCACAAGGACAAAAGCAGGGTAAAATTGAAGAATTCCTCTCCAACAACGCAGGAAAAACCGCTGAACGCGAAGCCCAAAAAAACGAGGTGTCTACAGCAGAGAAAATGGAGGACGCCAGACTCGAAAACATGAACACTGGCATCGCCAGTTTGGGTAAAGAGTTAAGAGAATTCAAGCGGCAGCTACAGCAGGATTTAGCGGCTCTTAAGGAGGAGCTGAAAAAAGAGATTAAGGAGGAAATTATGGGCCTCCGAAGAGAAATGGAGCGCAAGCTAACAGAAAACATGGAGGAGCGGCGCTCCCAGCGGGCGTGTATGACAGAAGCGCAGGCCCGAATATCGGAGCTGGAAGATTGGAAAAGCGAGGCAAACGAACAACTACAGACCCTGACGACGCAAACGCAGAGGATGCAGGAGAAAATAAACGACTTGGAGAGCAGATCCAGACGAAGCAATATGCGCATCTTTGGAATTCCGGAGGGCATTGAAGGCAACTCGATGACGAAATTCATGGATCAGTTCTTAAAAAAAGAGCTGGAACTGCCCGAAGAAACGGATCTGCAGATTCAACGAGCGCACAGAACCCCGGCACAGAACCCGAAACCAAACGCTACACCCAGGTCAGTTGTGGTAAACTTTGTGAAATATGACATAAAGGAAAGAATCCTGACGCAAGCATGGAAAAAAAAGATACGAATCGGCGACAAACAGGTATTCTTTGACCATGACTACCCGACAGAAATTGTGCAGCAGCAGAAGAAATATGCCAACATTAAAAAAAACGCTGAAAGAGAAAAAAATTAGATTCCAAACGCCGCTAACGAAAATGAGGATTCATTGGGAGGACGGCGTAAGAACCTACAACACGGCTAGAGAGGCAGCGCGGGATATGATGGAGCGGGGCCTTGAGGTGAGCGTGCCGGAGGAAACGGCTGGAGCAGCGGCGGCCCTGAACGCATCACGACAGCCGGAGTGGAGACGAGTGAACAGCGGAAGAAGGGGGAGAGACGTGGCGCAGCGGGCCCAGGACAAGCTACAAGGCTTTCAACTGAAAGCCTAGATCATAACAAAGATTAAGAAAGGCACAGAAGAAATGAAGGCCAAGAAGACAAGGTAAAAGAGAAACAGATGGCTAGGAGAGGTTTAAGTGATATTTGTTGGACATTTCTAGACTAATGACTATTACTTGGATAGTAAATATAGGTCTAGGGAGGGCCCTTCACTCTGTGAAGACAATCCCCCCACCCACCAACAGGGACCAGTGGGCAGAAGAAAGGCCCAAAGTACGGAGGTCGAGATTTTTTAATGTGTTTTTATATAAATATGTGTTATTTTTGTTGTTAAAGGGGCTAGGAGCACAAGTTAAAAAAATGGAAAAACATGAATATGGGTAAAAATCTTAAGATAATGACATTAAACGTGAATGGTCTGAACTCACCTGTTAAAAGGGAAAGAATAATAAGAAAATTCAAGAAGGAAAAAGCTGAAATTATATTTATGCAAGAGACACATTTGAGCAAGACAGAACATGTGAAACTAAAGAGATTTGGCTATAAGAACTCCTACTACAGTTCATTTAAGGGAGGAGCTAAAAGGGGGGTTATGATACTAATTTCAAACAAAATACAATTTGAAAGTGAACAGGAAATCCAGGATAAAGAAGGCAGGTATGTAATAATAAAGGGAAGAATAGATGGAATGCAGATCACATTAGTGAACATCTATGCCCCACCAGAAAGTGACAAGGGTTTTTTTCAACATCTGTTTGATCTCATAGCAACACACAGTGAAGGAGTCCTAATTTGTGGAGGAGACTTAAATGCTGTCATGGATCATGAAGTTGATACAACAAGTGTTAAGAAGACAAAAAAACATGTAACAAAGTTCATAAGAACCTCACTGGCAGAAATGGGTATGGTAGACATATGGAGGGACCTACACCCACTCGAAAAAGACTATACACATTATTCAGCAGTCCATAAAGTACACTCTAGAATAGATTACTTCCTTATGAATGAAGGTGACAGACACAGGGTGAGAAATTGTTGGATTGGGGGGGCAGAAATATCAGATCATAATCCTATATACATGGAAATATATTTAAACAATAGAAAACGACAAACAACATGGAAACTTAACGTAGGACTGTTAAATGATGAGAAAATGAAAGAAAGAATAAAAATAAACATAAACGAATATATCCAAGAGAATGACAATGAAGAAGTGGACCCAACAATACTATGGGACGCACTAAAAGCCGTGTTAAGAGGAAATTTAATTGTTGAAACAGGAAAAGCAAATAAGACTAAACTGGAAGCGTATGAACAAAGATGTGAGAGACTGAGGGAATTAGAACGTAAACATCAAAGCACAAATGATCCAAAAATATATCAAGAAATTAAAGAAGAAAAAACAAAGATAAAAGAAACACAAATGGATGAAATTGAAAGGAAAAATAGATATCTAAAGCAAAAATATTATGAAACGGGACCAAAAGCCACAAAACTGCTGGCAAAACGGTTAAGAAAACAACAAACAATGAATAATGTATACAAGATTAAAGACCCCACCACAAATAAAACCACAGTTAACCCAGAAAACATCGAAGAAATATTCCATAATTTCTACCAAGAACTATACTCGCAACCTGAAGAAACAAATACTAAAGATATTAAAAAATTTCTAGGCACATTGGACTTGCCATCAATAGGAAATCAACAAAATGAAAAGCTAACAGCAGAAATAACAACACAAGAGATCAGAGATGTGATTAAGTCACTTAAAAACGGTAAATCACCAGGTAGTGATGGATACCCCTCTGAGTTTTATGAACTGTTTATAGAAGAACTCACGCCACAGCTCCTAAAGTCATTTAATTGGACGTTGAACAACAACAAAATACCTCCATCATGGAACGAAGCTATCATTTCAGTTATTTTAAAGCCAGGGAAAGATAAAGAACAATGCGGAAACTATAGACCAATCTCTTTATTAAATGTGGATTATAAAATATATACAACAATTATATGTAAACGAATAAAGACATTCTTGACGGAATTGATAGAAGATGATCAAACTGGTTTCATAGAGGGACGCCAAACACATGACAATATCAGGAGAACAATACATATAATTAACCAAATACATAAAGAAAAGAAAAGCGCAGTAATAATGAGTTTAGACGCAGAAAAAGCATTTGACAGGGTTAACTGGAAATTCCTATATAGTGTACTGGAGCGCTTTGGATTTAACGAAAAATCAGTACAATGCATAAGGACGCTATATCAAGAACCTGTGGCAAGAATCAAGATAAACGGTAGCTTAACAGACAAAGTAAATATACAAAGATCAACTAGGCAGGGATGCTGCTTATCGCCCACCTTGTTTGCTCTGTTCATAGAACCATTGGCTCAAGCGATACGACAAAATAAGAAATTAAAAGGTGTAACAATAAAGGGGGCGGAACACAAGATTGGGCTATTTGCAGACGATATTATAGTTTACCTTGAACAACCAGATGAATCAATAATGGAAATGATGAACTTGATAGAAAATTTTGGAAAATTATCAGGATACAAGATAAACATAACAAAAACACAAATACTGACATTCCACTATAAACCCTCTAAACCAGATAACTGATAAGATCAAACTAAACTGGAAACAAAAGAAATAAAATACCTTGGAGTGAACATACCTAAAGACCTAAGCAAAATATATAAAGCAAACTATGATAGGTTGGAACAAGAAATAAAAAAAGATATTGATAGATGGTCAATCTTAAATATGGATCTGAATTCAAAAATTGAGACAGTCAAAATCAGCATACAACCTAGATTACTTTACCTCTTCCAGGCTATACCAACAGAGATTCCAGATGCCCAATTCTCAAAGTGGGACAGGATGATATCGAGATTTGTTTGGGAGGTAAAAAACCAAGAGTGAAATATAAACTCTCCAATTACCATAAGAGAAAGGAGGCATGGGGCCTACCGAGTCTAAAGGAATATTACTACTCAGCACAAATAAGATATATCATATGTTGGTGCGACGAGGGATATGAGGCAAAATGGAAAGAAATGGAAAAGGAAATTGAGGACTCCCAGTACAAAGCATAATAGGAGATAAAGATGCATATAAGCAAATCAAACAAATAGACCCAATCACTAAATTTACTTTAGAACTGTGGTATAAAATAGTACAAAAATATAATATAAAGGAAGACATAAAACTATTGAAATGGGTAGCATTTGACAGTCAGTTTGAACCGGCAAAACAAGATAGGGGGATACAAAAATCTGGTGAACAAGGGAATCACAGCATGGGGCAATATCGGAAAAAAAGATCTCGGGAGCTTTGTAAACATCAGGAAAAAATTAAACTAGAAAGATCGAATTTTCAGATATCTGCAGATGAGAGATTATTATATGAAGAAGATTAGGCATAACCTCCAAACAGATGTGAGCGAGATTATACAACTCATTTTAAGCTCATATACAGGAAATAAAATAAGAATTATTTCAAAGCTATATCAGAAACTTATGACAAACAATCATACAAGTAACTATATAAAGGAGAAATGGGAGAAAGAGCTCAATTTAAACATAACAGAAGAAAGCTGGCAGGAAATATGGAAAACACAACACACATCAACAAATTCAAGGACATGGAGGGAATTTGGATGGAAAAACCTGATTCGCTTTTTCATTACACCACAGATTCAAGGAAAATATACAAATACCCAATCTTTATGCTGGAGGGGATGTGGGGTTCAAAATGCAGACCACTCACATATGTTTTGGAAATGCTGCAAAATCATCATTCTGGAAATCTATACATGTGACAATACAGAGGATATTAGGATATAATATACCAATGAACTGTAACCTGATGTACTTATGTGATCTTAAAAGAGACAATGTTATACAGGCTGAGGACAGATATCTAGTTAAAATCTTGTTGATTGCATGTAAAAAAAACTATCACAAAAAAATGGCGATCAGAAGTTCTTCCTGACCAAGAACAATGGACTGACATTGTTGAGGACATACGTATGATGGAAAAACTAACATATCGACAAAGAATGCAAGAAGGACTATGGGAAAAAAATGGCGGAAATGGACACACTACAAAGTGCAACAACGAGGCAGAAATTGAAAGAATAACCAAAGACACTGAAAAAAACAGAAAAATTAAGAGATGGAAACTAAAAACTTGATGCTCCAACATTTGTCCCCCCCCCCCTTTTTTTCTTTTTCTTTTTTTCCTTTTTCCCTACCCTAACCCCTTTGTTTTTTAAATGTAGAATGTGATCTGAATGCATTATATATGATGAAAAATGAATAAAAATCTAAGTTACAAAAAAAAAAAAAAAAACAAACAAACTCACGAAACAGGCCTGGACAAAAATGATGGTACCCCTAGAAAAGATTGAAAATAATGTGACCATAGGGACATGTTCAACCAAGATGTGTCCTCTAATTAACATCACATGTGTCTACAAACTTGTAATCAGTCAGTCGGCCTATTTAAAAGGTGACAAATAGTCACTGCGCTGTTTGGTGACATGGTGTGTACCACATTAAACATGGACCAGAGGAAGCAAAGGAGAGAGTTGTCTCAGGAGATTAGAAAGAAAATTATAGACAAGCATGTTAAAGGTAAAGGCTATAAGACTGTCTCCAAGCAGCTTGATGTTCCTGTGACTACAGTTGCACATACTATTCAGAAATTTAAGATCCATGGGACTGTAGCCAACCTCCCTGGACGTGGCCGCAGGAGGAAACTTGACGAAAAATGGAAGAGACGGATAATATGAATGGTAACAAAAGAGCCCAGAACAACCTCTAAACACATTCATGGTGAACTCCAAGGTCAAGGTACATCAGTGTCAGATCACACCATCCGTCGCTGTTTGAGCCAAAGTGGACTTCATGGGAGACGACCAAGGAGAACACCACTGTTGAAAACAGATCATAAAAAAGCCAGACTGGAATTTTCCAAACTGCATGTTGACAAGACACAAAGCTTCTGGGAGAATGTCCTATGGACAGACGAGACAAAACTGCAACTTTTTGGCAAGGCACATCAGCGCTATGTTCACAGACGCAAAAATGAAGCATACCAAGAAAAGAACACTGTCCCTACTGTGAAAGATGGAGGAGGTTCTGTTATGTTCTGGGGCTGCTTTGCTGCATCTGGCACAGGGTGTCTTGAATCTGTGCAGGGTACAATGAAATCTCAAGACTATCAAGGTATTCTAGAGTGAAACATGCTGCCCAGTGTCAGACAGCTCGATCTCAGTTGCAGGTCATGGGTCTTGCAACAGGATAATGACCCAAAACACACAGCTAAAAACACTCAAGAATGGCTAAGAGCGAAACACTGGACTATTCTAAAGTGGCCTTCTATGAGCCCTGATCTAAATTCTATTGAACATCTGTGGAAGGAGCTGAAACATGCCGTCTGGAGAAGGCACCCTTCAAACCTGAGACAACTGGAGCAGTTTGCTCATGAGGAGTGGGCCAAAATACCTGCTGAGAGGTGCAGAAGTCTCATTGACAGTTACAGAAATGGTTTGATTGCAGTGATTGCCTCAAAAGGTTGTGCAACAAAATATTGAGTTAAGGGTACCATCATTTTTGTCCAGGTCTGTTTCATGAGTTTGTTTTTAAAATAATTCTGTTGAACCACAATTCAAAAGCATTGTCTGATTTTCATTGGTTAATTTTCATAGAATTTTTATTTATTACCACTTTTGTCAGATTCAAGTTATTTCTGTGACCATTGTGGGTTTTTCTTTCATTAACAGAGGGGTACCAACAATTTTGTCCACGGCTGTAGATTAACCATTATAATTCAATAAGTGACTCCATGAAACACTCATGGCTGCTCTGTTCATTCACAGACCAGAATATTCACGCCGTTATCCTGTTAAATCAAAGGGAATCTTCATTCTTTTGCATGTCCTTTTGTTGTTAAAATTGTGTTAACAGGTCTGAGGAGTTGTTAGTTCCTGTCCTGCAGGTCAGTTGGGGGGGGGGGGGGGGGAAAAAGAGATCAGTGCTGCTAATAAAGCCACGTCACCCTTTAACCCTTTGGTTTCCATCTCAGCAGCAGCTCTGTTTGAATTGTCCTCAGAAGGGAATATGTAAATCAACAGAGGTGTGAAGTCTGGCCCAGCTGTTCCCACTGATGTCATGGGGTGGGGGGTGGGGGGGTGATCTGTTGGGTGTCATGGGGTGTCATATGTTTACTCCTCCTGGGTTAACTGGGTTATTTCTGCTGCTGGGGATCACCTGTTCCTCTTCTTCTCCTTTTCCCTGTTGATTAGTGCAGATCTGCAGGATTTAACACGTCCGAACACCACTGCTTAGTTCCTCCTCACGGCTGTCACTTAAAAAAATGGCCAACACACGCCAATTTATCACATCCTTTTTCATGTAAATTAGAAACATTCTTTTGTAAATGTGAGGATTTTTCTCATAAATTTGCAGGATTTTCCTGCAGAGTTAGAGCCATTTTACTCAGAAATGTGTAGCTTCTTACTTGAAAATTTGCAGCTTTTTGTTATTCATAATTTTGCAGCTTTTTCCTCATGAATTTAGAACTTTTCTTACTCTTGAATTTGCAGTTTAAAAAAAAAAAAGGCATAAACTTGCAGCATTTTACTCGAAGCTTATATCTGCAGCGTTTTAGGTTGTAAACAGTTGGAAATTTACACCTTTTTTGTCCTTTTGCTGAAGTTGCAGCTTCTTACCCATAAAATTCCACTTTTTTTGGTCAGAAATTGGCAGCTTTTAACTGAGACTTATATCCTTTTTTTTTTTTTTTTTTGTCAGGTCAGGCATTGGCTTGCTTGCTACCGGATAACCATGAATACCAGTATTACCTGTCTCATGGGTTGGGTCGTCGGCGACTCAACCGGCATCCCCGCCCTTCCGAGGGCGTGGAGGGTAAAACAGGGCATCCTGGCAGAACTAAAAACAGTATCTGCCACAGGTCTGTGGTGGACCATTCCCAGTTACACTGGGTGAGACTGGACATCCTGGCAGATAAGCACATCTGTCGCAAAGTCTATGGTGGACTGTGCCAGTCGGTGCATTGTGACATGCACTACACAAACAGCAGAGATAAACAAACCTATCATCTGGTCAGTCACTGCAACAGATAATGGAGTCAGTTTGTCTTGGCTTGTCCTTGCCACTGATATTACCTTTATCTGCCAAGAATGTGCTGCTAGTCCAGCAAAAGCTAGCAGTACTCAAATACTTTGCAAGCAGTTTCATGAAATGGTCAATCAGAAAGCAACTCATACCAGCTCGGACGTTACCCGGGCTTACAAAGTCCGCGCTGATCTGTTCACACTCCGACAGGCAGCGAAAAGTAAGCTAGGAGCAGGAAGACAAAAGAAGAGGAAAACAGCAGCCTTGTGTGTAGCAGAATGGAATGTACACACTCTGTTGGACAGAACGACATCACAGCGCCCAGAAAGACAGACCGCGCTTGTGGCCCTGGAAATGAACAGGTACAATGCAGACATAGTTGCACTTAGTGAAACAAGATTGCCTGGATATGACAGCTTGGAAGCCCATGGGTACATCTTCTTTTGGAGTGGGAGATCAACTTGAGAAAGGAGAGAAGCAGGAGTGGGCTTTGCAGTTAGAAAGGAGATATCAGCAATGCTTGATGAGGAACCGGTGCCAATCAACGACAGGATAATGACTATGAGACTCCCACTACAGCGGAAGATGTATGCCACACTCATCAGTGTATATGCCCCAACAATGACCAACACAGAGGAGGTGAAGGAAGAGTTCTACAGTGATTTACGTGAGACTACCAGGCGTGTACCAACTGATGACAGGCTGATACTCGGAGTTTTTAATACCAGAGTTGGTTCGGACACTGAGAAATGTGCTAGGCAGTCATGGAGTAGGCAAGTGCAATGCTAATGGAGAACTTCTACTTGCATTATGTTCAGAGTACAACCTTGTGATAACCAACGCTCTATTTAAGCACAAGGACACACACAAGAAGACATGGATGCACCCAAGATCCAAGCACTGGCACTTATTAGACTACATCATAGTCAGGCAGAGAGACATAAGGGATGTACTGGACACCAGAGCAATGAGAGGTGCAGATTGTGGTACTGATCATGTTATGCTGAAATCTAGATTAAGGATTTGCAGACGAAATCAGCACTGCAGGACAGGTGCGAAGCCACCACGGAAGCTAAACATTAGTGCACTGAAAGGCCAAAAGAAGCAGGAAGAACTTACACAGGAAATGGATGAAAACTTGAAAGACTGGGACAGCAACAACTCAGAGAATGACATAGAAGAGAAATGGGCAACACTGAAGGATACAGTGTATCAGACTGCGAGTAATGTATTAGGCCACCCTGAGAGGAAATATCAAGATTGGTTTGAAGAGCATGATGAACACCTGATGAAACTACTAGAAGCGAGGAATACAGCTAGGCAGGAAAACCTACAGTGTAACACAAGGTCGAAGAAGAAGAAATACTCAAAGGCTCAGAGTGAGCTACAGAAGTACACCAGAGAGATGAAGTCCAACTGGTGGGATGTAAAAGTGGAGGAACTTCAAACTGCAGCAGACAGAAAGGACATGAAAACATTCTTCACAGGTTTGAGAGAAATCTAAATCAAGAGGATTGATCCAGCTAAAGGCTATGGATGGTGAAACGGTTTTACAGGAGAAAGACAAGATCCTGGACAGATTTGCAGACCACTTTGACCAACTACTAAACATCCCTGGAGATCTCGCTGAAGAGGCTAAAGAAGCTCTAGTGCAGCGACCAGCTGTATCAAGTCTGGATGAACCACCAAATTTTGATGAACTAATGGCAGCCATCAGGACAACACAGGATGGTAAAGCTCCAGGAAGGGATGGAATTCCAGCAGAAGTGTGGAAATTTGGTGGTGTTCAGCTGACCAACTGCCTGCACAAGCTCATCCAAGAGATATGGGATGTCCAGAAAGTACCTCAAGACTGGAAGGATGCAAGTATTGTGCCTTTGCTCAAGAAAGGTGACAGGAAAGATTGTGGAAATTACCGAGGTATATCACTGATAGCCACTGTTGTTAAGATTCTCTCACATGTACTACTTAACAGACTCAATGAACACATCTCGCAGAGTGTACTACCAGAAACCCAGTGTGGCTTTAGAAGTGGAAGAAGTACAATGGACATGATTTTCTGCTTGAAACAGGTTCAAGAAAAGTGTATCGAACAGAACATGCGACTTTATGTAGTCTATCCTTCAATACTGCTTCATGACAAGGACTTTGGCAGGTACACAAGAAATATTGTTGTACAGAGAAGTTTGTCAGCCTGATCAAGGCACTCCATACAGGTATGCAAGCAAACGTGGCAACGGGGTGAAACAAGGGTGTGTGCTGGCACCTACACTCTTCTCGCTATATCTGGCAACCATGCTTGAGGTGACCTTCAAAGACACTTCAGAAGGAGTACACATTCAAACAAGGAAAGAAGCAGACCTGTTCAATGTGGCACAGTTTAAAGCCAAGAGTAAGACATCGATAAAGATAGTAAGAGAAATGCTCTTTGCCAACGACAGTGCTATAGTTGCACACAGTGTGAAAGATATGCAATCTTTAGTGGAGAAATTTGCAAGAGCAGCTAGCCAATTCAGCCTCCAAATCAACATCAAGAAGACAGAGTGCCTTTATCAACTACCAAAGTTCCAATTATCAACATCACTACCCGAAGAGATCAGCATTGGTACAGAGCCACTAGTCAAATGCAAGACTTTCAAGTACCTAGGGAATACTGTTTCAGAGAATACTAGGCTGGAGGATGAACTATCTCTCAGAATGGGAAGAGCGAGTGCTGTGTTTGGAAACTTGAGGGAGAGACTGTGGAACAATCAACATGTGTCTATCAGTGTGAAATGCAAAGTGTACAGAGTGACAGTACTGGCTACTCTATTGTACGGTGCTGAAACTTGGACTGTCTACAGAGTGCAGGTGAAGAAACTCCACGTGTACATGATGAGACACCTTTGAGCCATAATGAACATCTCATGGAAAGACAAGATAACCAACATAGAAGTGTTGAAACGAGCTGGTCTACCATCAATGGAGGACATGCTAATACAGATGAACCTGAGATGGCTCGGACATGTTGAGATGATGGACCACCAGCGTCTCCCTCGGCAGTTACTCTACTCACAGTTATGCGAGGGCAAACACAATCAGGGTAGACCAAGGCTCAGATTTAAAGACACCGTAAAAAGAAACTTGAAGAAGTTGGACATAGACAGGAGTTCCTGGCAGCGGAGGGCCAAGGACAGAGCTGTGTGGAGGAATCTGATCAGACCTAAATTAAACGGTCATTGTCGCCCACAACAGACTGCTATGGTGATGATGATGATGTTTCCCTGGTTTTGTGTCTGCACATTTGTCTTGTTTTTTATGTGTCTGTCTCTGCCCCTCTCTCTCCAGGCTCTCCCCACTGGCTGCTCAACCTGCCACTGCTGTGAGCAGCCTGTAATCGGCTCACCTGCAGCAGCTCGCACCTGTCTCCACTCAATGTCATTAGTCACTCACTATTTAGTCTCTGTTTGTGTGTTCACTTACTGTCACGGTGCTAGTCAGCTTCCCGTGTTCAGGCATACTCTGTGTTGGTCTACTCACCCTTGGACTTCGTTTAGTGTTGTTTTTTTCCCGGAGCCCAGCTTTACCCCGAAACACACTATGTAAATCATCTTTGTCCATTCACATTTCTTGTTTTCCCCAAGTGGCCATTTACCTGGAGCGTGACGTGAACTTTCTCCTCATAGCCAAACAGAGTCTTCTGAACTGTTTCCACCTGTTGTGTACCTTACTTTTTGATTGCTTATGTTGGACACTCTTTGTACCACTGACTCTCTGTTTAATAAACGCACTCTTCACCTTGCTCATGGGCTCAATTCTTTTCATCCGTCCGTTGCGTAAAAGCCACGTATATGACAGTACACCATGACCAGTGAGAGCCCAGCGGTGAAGTCTGCGTGTTGTTTTTTCACCTTTTTCTGTGTGTTTTTTCTTACCTGTTGGGAGCTCGCCATGTCTCCGGGTCGTCGGACTCGCTCAAGGAAGGGAGGGTTGGCACCGGGAAGACCCAGTTTGGAGGAAGAATGGGCGGTGGACTTCGTCCAGAGCTATGTGGACGAGGCTCTTGAAGCTCGAGGTCCCAACGAGGTGTGGGAGTGTTTGCGTAGAGCCATGGGAATCCTGAAGGCGCATCCCAGACTCAGGAGTTATCCACAATACATGAAACTGTTTTCCATGGTCCGCAGGCTCCAGCAAATGTTTCCCGACCTGAGGTTCGGAGCATTTCCCACTGCGCCGAAGCGGAGGTGCACTCCCCAACAGCCATCCTCCTCTTCTCCTGAATCACCACCATTACCTCCAGCTCCAGCAGGCATAACACCGGTTCCAGTGGATGCGCGCTCGGCCTCGCAGCGGAACAGTCGTCCAGCCCCAGATCACTGCAGAAGCACCATCTCCTCCTTGTGAGCAGCCCTTCTCTCGTCCAGTGAGATTATTCCCGCGGCAGTCCTCTCTTCCAGTTTGCCTTCGCTGGCTGTCCCGTCAGCCAACTCTTCCTCTCCAGCTGCCGCAAAATCCATCTCTTCGATGGCTCCTCCCGCTGCCCAGAGGCTCTCTGTGTCTTTTCCGGAAATGCCCGACTCCACGAAGCCAGGGGTGGTCCCTCCTCTCTCCACAGTGGGACCCAAGCTCTCCAGAGCCATGGACAGGGACGACACTCCACACACTGCAGCAGTGAACACCAAGGTCCGGGAAAACAGGCAAGTTTTGCTTCATTTAACTTCAACTTATAATGAAATGTCTTGCCTGATTCCCGGTCGGGAGACTCAGGAAAAGCAGTCCCCTGAGTTCTCCCCAACTGCTGCTATTATGAACTGCTCCCCAGCCCTCTCTATGTCTTCTCCTGTGGTCACTGAGTGTACGCCGGCCCCAGAGCAGAACCGTCGGGGCCAGGAGGAGACAGGGGTCCGGGAGGACCTTCTTCCTGTGCCAGTGGTGAGCCAGACCCCAGCCGTCACGCTGGAAGAACCACCTGTGAGGAGCACTCCGTCTGCGGCCGAAAGGACTGCATTGACCATCACACCTGCTGCGGAGGCTGCCGTAGCAGAGCCAGCACCTGAGCTGAACCACCATGGAACCGGGCCCGAAACATCGCCTCCAGCTGGATCGTCGGAGTCCTGGACGGTGGTGGAGCTTGAGCTCAGGCAAGTGCTCTCTTTTGTCTTTCTCTTTTCTGTATTAGAGCACTCTTGCCTGTCTCTTGGTGAGGAGAGCCAGGTGCAGCCACCCGCTGCACCTGAGCTCGTCTCACCGGGCTCTGCTGCTGCCAGCGACCCTGACCCTCCTCTTCTTTGTCCTTTGTCCGAGTCCTCTCCCAGGGTTGCCAGAGAGAACCTGACATCGCCGGATAAGTCCGAGGATCCAGGCTCGCCACTGGAGGTCACTGTGGGTCCAGCTCTCCCCGCTGTGGAGGTCACCATGGGTGTCACTCGTCCTCTGCCCGAGGCCATCATCTGGGTTCCTTCTCAGTCTGAGCCTCCATGGGTGCTGTGTCCCGGCCAGGGACCATCGTGGGTACCGTGCCACAGTTTCAGTCCCACATGGGTGCTGCACTCCAGGTTTAGTCCTCCATGGGTGCCATGCCTCAGCCCGCGGCCAACCAAGGGTGCAGTGTTGGCCCAGCTGGGGCCCACTGAGGGTGCAATGTTGGCCCAGTCTGGGTCCACTGGGAGTGCAGCTGAGCTCCAGCCCAGAGCCACCTAGAGTGCAGCTGAGCTCCAGCCCGAAGCCACCACAGGTGCAGCTTAATCCCAAGCCAGGACCACCAAGGGGGTAGCCAAGTCCTAAGCTGGGACCACCGAGGGTGCAGCCAGCCAGCTTGAAGATGCCGAGGCCTTCTCTCCACTTCCAGAGGCCTTCGGGGAGTCTCTTGCTCCTCTGCCGGGCACCATTGTGGCCCACTGTTCCCCGCCACCTGAGGCTGTTGGGGTTCCCCTTCTCCTGTCTGGCTTCCTGCCTTTAAGCCTCCTGGTGGGAAGACAGCCTCATTCACCCCTCTGGTCCTGGTGGCTCAACTACACTGGCCGGCCACCTGAAGGACTGAGTCTCCGGGTCGGGTGGCCCATTGCCTGCCCAACAGTGTCGGCAGGCAGCCTGACACTGTTCAGCAGGCTGCCTGCTGGGCCTGGGACTTTGGCTGGCCACCCAAACCCTGGAGCCCTGGGACTCTGGGGACTTAGGGGTTGTTGGGCGCAGGTGTGAGTGTTGAGCTGATCATTTTTCCCCTCCTAGCCGTTTTTTCCCCACTTCCCTCCCGGGGTGGTTTTTGCTGTTCTTTTTTTTTTTTTTGGGGGGGGGGGGGTCTTTTTCCTGATGTTACCAGGGGGGTGTCTGGTCTGGCCTAATGTCATTTCAGGCCCCAGACACAGATTACTGTGTATTGTGTTTCCCTGGTTTTGTGTCTGCACATTTGTCTTTGTTTTTGTGTCTGTCTCTGCCCCTCTCTCTCCAGGCTCTCCCCACTGACTGCTCAACCTGCCGCTGCTGTGAGCAGCCTGTAATCGGCTCACCTGCAGCAGCTCGCACCTGCCTCCACTCAATGTCATTAGTCACTCACTATTTAGTCTCTGTTTGTGTGTTCACTTACTGTCGTGGTGTTAGTCAGCTTCCCGTGTTCAGGCATACTCTGTGTTGGTCTACTCACCCTTGGACTTCGTTTGGTGTTGTTTTTTTCCTGGAGCCCAGCTTTACCCCGAAACGCACTATGTAAATCATCTTTGCCCGTTCACATTTCTTGTTTTTCCCCAGCCGCCATTTACCTGGGGCGTGACGTGAACTTTCTCCTTGTAGCCAGACAGATTCTTCTGAACCGTTTCCACCTGTTGTGTACCTTACTTTTTGATTGCTTATGTTGGACACTTTTTGTACCACTGACTCTCTGTTTAATAAACGCACTCTTCACCTTGCTTGTGGGCTCAACTCTTTTCATCTGTGCACTGCGTAAAAGCGTACGTATATGACAGTAACACCTTCACTCTTGCTTAACTTTTCATCTGCATTTCCAACTGTTTTAATAAGTTTGCACATGTTTTAAATTTTGCAGCTTTGCAATTTCACAAGTGTTTTTTGTTTCTAAAGACTAAAATATAAACTACTGACATTTGCCCTCCAATATAATAAAATTATATGTAGAAACAGAAAGTACTCACTAAGCCAGAGTATGAAAACAATTAGAAAATAATTTCACATATGATGAGAAAAACTTCACTCCTATTTATTTAAAATCAGTGAAATAAAGATACTGGAAGAGAACAGTCACGTGTACTTGAGTAAAAGCATCAGGATTTTTTTCTAATTGTTTTTCTTTTTTGGCTTAGTGAATACTTATTACTGTTATTTAATTAATTAGATTAAGTATATCAAGTAATTTTGAGGGATCACTTGTTTACTATATTTTCTTTAAATAACTTCTTCAGTTGAATCTAATGAATACTGATAGGATAGTTAAACATGATCTCAAAATAAGTTCACAATAATATTAAGAAAAATATAATCACACATTTTAAGGGTTGGTCCGGCCATTTGTCAAACCTCAGATTCAGGAGGAGCAATGTGGTTTTCGTCCTGGCTGTGGCACATCGGACCAACTCTTTACCCTCTCGAGAATCTTCGACGGTTCGTGGGAGTTTTCCCAACCAGTTTACATGTGTTTTGTGGACTTGGAGAAGGCATTCGACCGCGTCCCTCGTGGTTTTTTGTGGGGGGTGCTTCGGGAGTATGGGGTATCGGGCTTGTTGTTACGAGCTATTCGGTCTCTGTATGACCGTTGTGAGAGTTTGGTTCGTATTGCCAACACTCAATCGGACTCAGTCCCAGTGAGAGTTGGACTCCGCCAGGGCTGCCCTTTGTCAGTGATCCTGTTCATAATTTTTATGGACAGGATTTCTAGGCGCAGCCAGGGAACAGAGGGTGTCATGCTTGGTGAACACACGATCTCATCGCTGTTGTTTGCAGATGATGTTGTCCTGTTGGCTTCATCCAGCAATGACCTACAGGTCTTAATGGCACGGTTTGCTACTGAGTGTGAACTGGCTGGGATGAAAATCAACACCTCCAAGTCCGAGTTCATGGTCTTCAGACGGACAAAGGTAGATTGTCCTCTCTGGGTTGGTGACAAGCTCCTGCCCCCAAGTGGAGGAGTTTAAGTATCTCAGGGTCTTATTCACAAGTGAGGGGAGAATGGAGCAAGAGATTGACAGACGGATCGGAGCAGCATCTGCAGTGATGTGGACATCGTACAGGTCTGTTGTGGTGAAGAGGGAGCTAAGCTCTAAGGCAAAGCTGTCGATTTACCGGTCAATCTACGTTCCTACCCTCACCTTTGAAGAGAACTGTGAAAGGGTGTGCAAAAAGGGTCAGCAACATTTGCATTGCTTGAGAAAACTTGCACGCTTCCAAATTGACCGAACCATAATGACAATGTTTTATTGGGCTTTTATTGAATCTGTTTTATCCTTTTCTTTAGTGTCATGGTTTGGTCAGATAAAACTGAAACAGAGGAAATCCTTGGATCAGGTAGTTAGATGGTCCAGTCGTTTGCTTGCTGAGTCACAGCTGAGCCTGACATCCCTGTACACCAAACAAGTACAGAGGATGGCTACCTCCATTTTAAATGATGATTCCCACCCTTTGCACTGCAACTTTCAGCTTCTTCCCTCAAGACGGAGGTTTGCTGTCCCAAAAAGTAAAACCCAGCGCTACAAAAACAGCTTTGTTCCTGCTGCTGTCAAAGAGTTGAACAAGTTGTAACAATATATTGCACATAATTTAGGTACTATGGTGCATATTTAAGGCACATATATGGCATGCTTGTATGGTACGCATTCTCCCCCACATGCATCCAGTAGGCATGAAGGCGCAGACCCTACAGATCAAACGTCCAAAGGAACAATGCCCCAGCAGGGACCTCGGCTAGGAGGTGGGTGCTGGGGGAAGACGGAGGTTAGAGACAATGTCCCAACAGGAGCCCCGAGGTGGAGAAGAGAACGAGGCACCAGCAAGTCTCGGTGGCTATATGTGACTGTGGGTTCATGTGTTTACTAAACTTCTGTGGGTTGAAGGTGTGAGATACTTGATGTGGGGGTTTAGTATCTCTAGGTTATAAAAGCTGTGAGGAAAGTTGGTTCTGTCTCTTTTTCTGCTGAGAACTTTGATGATAGAAGATGTGACTTCCAATAAAGCTTTCCTGAGAAAATACGCTCAGTCTCGTTTGTAAGGCATCTTCTACAGTACCTATTTATTAACTCCATTTTATATTTACTTATTTTTGTAGGATGTTATTTGGGTTCTAAATATTTTATTGGGTTTTAGACCTTTGAGTTTGTAACCTCTTTGACTAGTTTTTAACTTTTTAATATGACCCTTCTCTCTTACCTCTGGTTTTTCTCTCATCTCTTTGTCTTTATACCCTGATTGATGGAGCCTTGAGTATTTTTATCATGTTTATAGTCAGCTTCATGTGTGCCTGTGTTTGTGTCTATGTTGAATGTAATTGTGGCTTGTAAATATGGATGTCACCAGACTGCAAAACAAATCTACCTATGGGTACAAATAAAGTAACCTGAACCTGAACCTGAACCTGAACCTATGGTCATGAGCTTTGGGTAATGACCAAAAGAATGAGATCGCAGATGCAAGCGGCTGAAATGAGCTTTTTTCGTAAGATTGCTGGACTCATCCTTAGAGATAGAGCGAGGAGCTCAGTCATCCGGGAGAGGCTCAGAGTAGAACCGCAGCTCCACCACATCGAAAGGAGCCATTTGAGGTGGTATGGGCATCTGATCAGGATGCCTCCAGGACACCTCCCACTTGAGGTGTTTTGGGTATGTCCCACAGGACTCGCTGGAGAGACTATGTCTCCCAGTTGGTCTGGGAACGCTTTGGTATCCTCTCTGAAGAGCTGGAGCAGGTGGCCGAGGACAGGGAAGTCTGGGCTTCTCTGCTTGAACTGTTGCCTCTGTGACCCGGACCTCCAGAAAAGCGGTAGAAGATGGATGGATGGATGGATGAATTTTAAGGGTTTTAGTGACACTATATGATCTACAGCACACATCAAACCATCTCAGAATTAAATGAAATAAATATGGTTGCATTTTCCAAAAGTTCCTTATTTTTAAACTCAAGTTGAACAAGAATTTACATGATTTTATATCACTCATTTTAAATGTTAGGTCCTTTTTCATCAGCCAACCCCTCCAACAGCTAGAAACTGGGGCTGTAGTTATTCCTCCTGTTCAGTGTCTCATGTTTAGAGGTGAAAGTCCATTCATTCCAGTCTGATGTTGATGTTCTCCTCTGCCTGGTAGGAGGTCTGTCATGTTGGAAAAGAGGGCAGCAAAGACAGAGAACTGGAACAGATCTGTTCAGGTGTGCTTGAGCTGATAAAGTGAAGGTGGAAACTGACACATGTCGTAAGGAAAAAGAGCAGCAGGATCCTGATGGTCATCTCCTCCCTGCCAGAGGAGACAGAGGTGAAGTTAGGAGTTTTTATAGTGAAATAATTCAGTCACATGATGGCATCAAACAGGAACCTGTCTACAGTCTTCTACACCTTGTACCTACACGCTCTTGGGGCCCCTTAATACAGCATGGAGATCTTTGAGATGTTGCACCAATTTTTGATCTTAGGGATCATTTAGGAGATCTGTGTGTGTTTTGGACTGAGTCAAAAGTCTGAGGACACTGTGGAGAGTGTGGAAATCATTAAATGTTATTGATAGATAAAAAAAATTGGCCAGATCTGCACCTCTGTGTAAAGGGGGTATTACACTCATATCTATGTTCCAAGGTCTGATCTAGATGGTTTATGGATTTGCAGTAAAATATATTGGAACAAACAATCTCTGTTGTCTTGCTGGTGTAGGACTTGCTGACTTCTAATAAAATCATATACCAGGGGTCACCAACTGGCGGACTCCGGTCCAGATCCGGACCCCGAAGCCTTTTGATACAATTTGGGGAAAAGAAAGACCGTTTTATTTTGGTGGGATAAAAATGGAACTGGACTGCTGCATCAGTGACCACCCGACAGATTATGGCACGGGCCCTTGGGTGCGCTCCTTCTGCTGCAGACTGCCCTCTTTACTGTCCTATGGACGCCACTCTCTGCAGAGACTCTGCCGCTCCAACCACCCCAGAGAGTATGCAGCGGGTTGCAAAAGGCAGGCAGGTTTGCTGCCCCCCCCCCACACACACACACACAAGGCCAACACGGAAAAAGTCTGTAAAAGCTCCATGTGTTACTGAACATAAAAAGTTCCACCTCCCCTCTCCCTGTAACCATGGAGTTACAGCTCCATCCATGCTGTAACAGAGTTTAGTGTTGAGATTTTAAAAAAATGTTGAGGAATTCTGTCCTGTGAAATTATATTTTGTCTGTTTTTTTATCTTAGTTTGAAACAGTTTTTTTCTGCAATGAAAATATTGTATAGAGGTGGACTTTTTGTTAAATTTAGTTTTTAGATATTAATCTTTTTACAAAATGCAATACAATTTAGTTTGTGTTCTCCTGTCAAACATTTTTAGGATTTTAGTTGTAGATTTTAGAATTTTAGACCTATTTATTTGGAGTCAACAAACACATTTGGTGTTCTCCTGTATTATAAAATTTTATATTACATTTTGTTTGAAATTGAAGAAAGAATTCATTTTAATATTTTTTTGTTTAAAAATTAATATAGAGCTAAAACCAGCTAAAGCATGAGCTTAATAAAATAACGTGCGAAAGCAGGTTAAATAATCCTGGCCTGTCTTGAGACAGCTGTAGTCTTCTGAAAGAATGTCCATGAAAGGATGACAGTGTGGCACATATGTTGGGCTCATATTTTCCACAAATGTATTGCTGTATGTGTATTGGGTGCTTCATGTCTCACGGGGCAAAGAAGGTCTGGATCTGCAGAGATCTGCAGGAGATAACGAGGAGGTGTGAGATTTGGCCTTTTGTCTCAGAGAAGATGCCCCAGAAGGATTTCCGGATCATTGAAGAACGGGAGACAATGGTGACAGATCAAAGAGTTGCATTGTGACTGGGATTAAGTACCATGTGACTGTATGTTTGCTAAAGCACCATGTGACTTGGGTTTTTGATGCTCCAGGAGTATAAGAGTGTGATGTTACATTGATCAGCCTCTTTTCTTGTTGAGAGGTTGATAGAGCATGTGTTCGGACAATAAAGCTGAACCTGAGAAATAAACTCAGTCTCATCCTTGAGCATATCCTCTACAACAGTTCTTAAAAGAACATTTTGAGATAAATTTGTCCATGTTTATTTTATTTAACCTTTATTTATACAGGGCAGCTCCACTGAGAGACAACCTCTCTTTTTCAAGGATGCCCTGTTCACACTCACACCAGGAAGCTGCCCAGTACAACCATAGACTGACCTGTGACCACTGAGCAGCTCCAGTTGGGGTTAAGGGCCTTGCTCAAGGGCACCACAGTGGGGTTAAGGAGGGTGGGGCAAACATTGCTATGTTATCTGTCACACCCAGATCTAATCCTGCCGGTCCAGGGATTGAACCTGTGACCCTCCACTCACCAGTCCACATTCCTAACCATTAGGCCACCACTGCCCACCATTGTCAGGTTTCTCTTCTATTTGTTTTAACAAAAGATGTTGGAAGTAAATACTTTGTTTTAAAAGGGCCAACTTGTCACACAGTGGGAGGGAAAAATCTTGAATAGAAAAACAAGATGTGTCAAAATGCACTGAGAATTGTTTTAGAATCAAGTTGGAGTTCTGAACCATAATTGAATCATGAGGTGCCTAAAGATTCCCACACCTAATTTGGACCTCAGCTGGGGAGGAGAACCGACTTATTGGACCTTTTGCAGTTTTATTTGGTGACCCCTGTCATATAGGAAATGGTAAAAAGAAATGCATATTTCCTGAGCCTGAGTTGACAATGATGTGAACACTGATTTATATTAGATACAATTATAAATTCACTTAAAGACTCATAACCTGTTTTTTCTCTTTTCAGAAATTAATGTTTAAAAAAATAATTAAGTTCAATGTATTCATGGCTGAAACTACCACAGCAGTCTACACATGTACTACACATTTGTTTAAAAAATAAAATACAGTATACATGTCACAGATTTTTGCTTATGTTTAGTGAGATTTACTCACCCGACATGAAAATATAGAATAATTTATTCTGATTAAGCTCTAAGTATGCTCTGAATATGCTCATCATGTTAATACAATCATGGTTCTGTACATCATGTGATATGTTACAGATTATAAATTATCATGCAATCAATACTGCACTGATATTGTGGATGAGCTCTGTGTAGTTAATAAGGGCCTGCACTTATATAGCGCTTTTCTAGTCTCAAAGACCACTTAAAGCACTAATAATGAAACAGACAAAACTGGACAGTTATTGATCATCTGCTGCCACATGGCAAATATGACAATACGTTTTATGGCAATGGTTTTTATCAATACATTAAATGTAATATTAGGCTGTTACAAATCTAAAGTGTGTCAGTTTTGATGGATAATCTATAGATTATATCTAAAGTCATTTTTAAATGCTGATTTCTGACGGTAGCACCTTACCAGCTGACTGTGGCTAGTTATCAAGCTAACGACACTATTAATTTACTTGCCAACCTACTAACAGCTTTATTAGTTTGAAATCTAATTGTAAAGGACAGACAACCACTGTAACTACAGTCTTCATCCTCTTAAGGCCCTTTTCCACTAGCCTCACTTAGCCCTACACCGCACCACTCAGCCCGCGTTTGAGCATTTTCCATTAGCCCCAGCACCGGTTAGTAGGTACTTTTTTAGTACCTGATCCAGGGCAGGGTCTAACCGAGCTGAGTAGGGCTGAGTATGGGTGTGATATGACTTTAAGAGACTGGTTGCCGCTGATTGGTCAGGTCGTAACGTCATGAAAGCGACTTTTTCTGCTGAATCTACTCCACGACCGCCATTTGTAGTTGTTCAGCCAGTGAACACAGTGCGCCCCTTTAATACAGTATATTATATTAATATACTGTATAATATACTTATATAATAATATACTCCTAATATTATATATTAGGAGGTGTGCAATTTTCTTTCTATATTAGCCGAAGATCGCATCCAGCGCGAGTTGGACAGATCTACTCGAAATGCAGGTGTCCGAGCAGATGGGTTCTCAAGGGTACATCCGTACTGCCAAACAGTGTCGGGAGAAGCTGAAAAAGCTGAAAAGCGATTACCGAGCAGTGAAGGACCACAATGCTCGAAGTACAGCGGATCGGAAGGAGTGGAAGTGGTTCGCTGAGAGACATTGGGCTCGACACGGCCACAGTCACGGCCACAGTCACGGCCACAGTCACAGCCTTGGAAACCGTGGACGGTGAGTGTTGTTTTGATATTGCGCGTCTTTTCGCCACTTTATCCTTTCTGTGCCAAGCTCACTGTTTTTAAGAAATAGGAAGGTTGTTAGATTGTGGGTAATGGTTGTTACTGAGGCTTGCCTATTGTTTTGCAGCCAACTGCAGATTCACGGTTGCTTTGTGTTAAGTATTAGCGCGAACAAAACGCTGAATTACGCTTATTGTATTCCGGTTAAAAACTTTAGAGTGTTGTGTACATGTTGCACTTTGGTGTTAAGTTTTAAATTGCGTGCATTTTCTTTCTAGAATCGCAGTTCATATCACAGGGGTCCACCTCAGTGGACATGGACACACCAGACTCTCCTGCTTCTGCCTCTGCGTCTGGCGGAGCGCCAGCTGGATCGACTCCCATGTCAGCCACATCACCAGCTCCATCTGGATCACGTTCAAGTGCCGGTAAGGCACAATAACCACGATTTTTTTTTGGTTGAAACAGGTCCAGCGGAAACCAGGGTCGAAAATCCATCCATCCATCCATCCATCTTCTACCGCTTAATCCTTTACAGGTCGCGGGGGGGCTGGAGCCTAACAAGTTATGTACCAAATTGATTAATGCAATTTCCTGTAGCTGCATATTAATTAATTGAAAATGTCTTTTTAAATGTACAAAAAGGTTATTCTTTGGTCTTCACTTATCGGTGTTCCACAACCATTTTTAGGTGTGGTGATTGAAGTGCTGTTGTAACTCCTGTTTTATAAAAACAACTAAAGCTCATGAACTGCCGTTGAAATCAACATGCTTCATTGAAATGCTTTGCGTCAGCTGACTGTATTAACCCATTCAGATTTCTGCGGCCACACTACAAGCAACTAGTTTAAACATTACTCATCCATCCATCCATATTCTTAATCTTAATCCTTTTTAGTTTTGCAGGGGGGCTGCAGCCGAAGACAGCACCCTGCGTGTTGCAAAATCTGCTCTACTGAGGGGCAGCAACATGACAGTTCAGCTTATATACAGCAATGAAGCATAATATAATAGTGACATTCCACCACAGACTTTCACCTGTGTAATTCCATAATATATGTAGTGATCCAGCTTTAACGACCATGCCTTTCTGTCTTTCCATCTAGGCAAGACGAAAACAGACAACTCCATCGCTGACCTTACATTAGCGATGGTCAACATGCATGACGAAGAGATGCGGCTCTTGGAACGGCAACATGACCAGCGGCAAGAACACCATCAGGAGTACATGCAGCATTTGCGACAGGTGGCCGCAGATGTGCAGGCAGATGCGCGTGAAGCCCTGGAGCAGGACGCTGCGTTACGAAGGGAAGAGCTCACAGAGATGTCATCATTCAACAGAGATTTCCTGACCCTATTTGGCAGGCTTGTGGACGCATTTAGCAGTCGGCGTGTCTAACCATGTCTCCCCACGCCCAGTCTGTTTTTTTGTTTGTAAGTTTTGCTTCTGGAATAAAATTGTATTGTTTGCATCAAAAGTCTGGTTTATCTGTTATGACACCGTATGAGAAAAGCCAATAATTACATACACATTCCATTCTCTGTTCACTCCACATGCTGCTGTTCATCAGGTCAGGTGTATAGCCTTCTAATGGTAATTTAATTTTTAACAACACAACGAAACGTAATGTCTTGGTAGTTTTTTTTTTTATTTTAAACAAATTTGCAATGCTGAATCCATTTCTCTTGAACGGGTACATTTTTTATGTTATAAGCAGTTGTACAGGTGTGCTTTAACTTGTACAGTAGACACTGATAAAGGTAAGTACATGTAAGTTGAATGTTGCATCACCAGTCAAAATTTAATAAATTAAGAAGGAATCTAGCAAAAATTTGGCACTAATAACATTAGGCACAACTGTGTTTTTGTTGCACACAACTGTTGTTACCAACAAGTTGTGCAAAATTTATATTCCCTTTTCCCAAAAATTAAAAATCAATTTGTAAGTAAATGTGGGAGACCTTTACATGGGAATATGACATGTATCAGCACATGATTTATAGTTCAATTTGCATTTCCACCTAAGCAAAAGTGGCTTGTCGAGCTGGATTTTTGTGAAGATGGCCTGTGCGGTGTTTCTGCATGTAATTACATACCTGTCAAGTGATACGGTTTCGCCGTATTTTAATATGGGGAAAATGCAATTTTAGCAAATACGGGCGTATTGCTATTTCTGTACGCCAAAGAGAAAAATATACGGGAAAAAAAAATATTGAGAGTGTGGGGAGGAACACATCGTGTGTGACCCCCACAGTGGGGCTGTCAGAGCGCTCAGCGTGAGCAATTATCACAACAGTGAGAAGTGTGGACTCATCATTAGGCTGATGGCTTCGCACCTTCTTAACAGATAAGCGTTATGAACAAGAGGACAGGTAGATGGACCATGCACAACATTTTATTTACAAAAAACATTTTTGAAATATGTATGCACATAAATGTGGGCGAAATAGACAAGTACTGCATCACAGCACAGCATCTCGTATATCGGCTCCCTGCTCCGCTGCTCTCTGTGCCGCTGCCACCACTGGTTCATCTACTGCATCATCCAATGTAGTGTCATACGTCTCTCCATGACTCTCACACAGATTGTGCAGAGCACAACAAGTCAGCACCATAAATTTCACCAGTTTCATGTCACAGTCATTCCTCTCTCCTTCCTCCTTCCTCCTCTCCTCGTCATCAGCCATTTTCTTTGTTGTGGAGGATTCGGTCGCGTGTTTCACGTCACGAGAGTGTGGCGCCGCCTGCTGTTCAAGAAACCCCACCCACCGCAGGTGTGCCAGCAGGTGTGCCAGCAGTAATGTTGAAAAGCAACCGAGGCAGAACCGAACCGAAGTGAGTAGAGTCGGGTTTTCTAATCGGGGCTAGTGGAAAAGCGCCTTTAGTAACTCAGAGAAGGCAGAATGCTTCATTCTTATTATCATTTCATAATTCTGTCTTCTATGATGCTAAATAGCCAATATTAGCACAAGTTACTCTTTGTCCACTTTCTGACTCCATAAAACTTTGTGTAGAAGAAACATCTTTCACAGAAAGCCTCTGGTTTTTGAAAGAGCAGTGTCCTAACAGCACTATCACCACCTCCTGGGCTGCTACACCTCCAACACCTGAATGGAGGCTCAGCTGTTAATCTCTGCTAATCTGTTGTCCTGGCTAATAATGTTTTGTATGCATACATGACGCCTCTTCTCATACATGGCATCATTATTATTATTTTTACAAACCTGGCGTGTGGCTGCTGGACATCACTTTGAATTAACCACTCAAGTCCGTGCAGGCGTTAACAGGTAAACAGCACGTAAAGCCAGAGATGCGGACATAAAACAGAGTTCTTTCTATCTGTGCTCAACTAGTTTTGACTGAGGCTAGGTCCCGGATGTGTGGCACAAAAAACCTTCAATAAAAAACTGAATTTGTATGACAAGAAGTGAAACTGAACTCTGATAATGAATTAGGGAGCCAATTTTTTTCAAGTAAATGAAATGCAGTTTCAATTTTATTGCAACAGACATTCAAACCAGTAGATTCAATTTCAAATTAGGCAATTCAGATTCAAATTTTAAAAGCAATTATTCAAACTAATTAATTCAGGTTCAAATTCAATTATTCAAATTCAAATAAAATTCAAATTCAGCTCCTGTTATCACAAACGTTATTCCATACATAATACAGAATAAGGTTTGCGCCAGCAAGGCTCAAACGTTATTCCATAGATATCCTCAAGTAGGAGATCAATTGAATTCCCCACCCTTGTGAAAGGAGCTGCAATCGCCTTCCACAAGTGGGTTATTGACCATAAAATAAAAACCTTTTGTTAATTTTTTTAAAAAGGTGCAAGGAAAACATTAATTATTAAACAGCTGCCCTCCATTCATATTTGTTCAGGTCAGAGTTAATTATGATATATTTGATTCTAAATCCCGGAAAAATTCTTGACACACCTCTTATCTGATATAAAGGAGGAAGAAATTATTGTGTTCAGAGTAAAATCTTCGTCCTTCTCGTAAGGCACCTTATCTAACATGCGGTACAATATTAAGATGAATTAAATGATGTTTCAACATTTAAAGGTTGAGAGCAAAGGAGGATCTGTCTCAGTTTGTTCATCATGAACCTAAGTTCCTCTGTTGGGTAATATTGACTCTCCAAACATTACTTATGTGTGTCAAACAAACTAGCTTAAACTAGTGGAGCAGAAGGGCAAAACCTCGTTTAATCTTGATTTTCAGTATGAAAATCATATACAAATCATATGAATTTATGAATGAATTGAATTTATTTATTTCGGATAGTACATTACAGGTTAAAAGAAACTGTATAATATAACAACAAGGTCAAATTAGACAAAGACTCCTTCTACTATACAATTCCACGTGAGTTATCCGAAATGGGTGATGGCTGAAGCCGCAGCTTATATTGCAATCATAAAAAAAATCATAAAAAATAAAAAATCATATACAAATAATACTGTGATGTTTGCAAGGTTCACACAAAGAAAATGGAGCAAGATGGTTGTGATGAATAGGCTTTATTTACACACCCCCGACCCCAACTTCCTTCTGAGCACAGAGAGGAGTGGAGGTCATTCTCCCAGACCTCCGTTTCAATCATGGTTACACACACATGATACATCTTGCCCTAATCCTGCTAAACACTGCTGGGTCATTATAATGCAGTTATAATGACACAGCAGTATAACTCAGAAATAACACATTTAACACACACAGTAACGTTTCAAACTGGCAAAGCATGCTGGGAAATCCCTGCCCCCCTTAACATGGCCCCGACATTACACTGCCCCCCCCCCCCCGGACTGGTTTCTGTCCCCAGAAAATTCAAAGTCCACTTTCAGAAATCCAATGCGAGTCAGCCCGGTGCCAGGGCGGCATGCACGGGCCATCTGAGTCTCGGTCGGAGTATCTGGTTGGGGTAGGGTTCCGGTTAGGCCACCAGCGGGCGGATGGACACATCTGACAGCCTCTGTAGGACCACGCACAGTCCCTTCCCTGGCAGCGGGAGTCCCAGGCCTGCTCCGGCCGACTCCCACCGCTGCCAGGTCTCCCAGGTGGCCGCTGGCCCGCGTCCATGCGTCCAGCCCTTGCCGCGCCTGGAGAATGGCCGCATCTTCGTCCTGCTTGCTCCGCTGCGTCGCTCCTGCGCCGAGGGCCTCCGTGACGTCACCGAAAGGGGAAACATCTGCGGTGGCGGTAGGACATGCACAGTTCCTCCTCTGGCAGCGGGAGTCCCATGACTCCCACCGCTGCCAGGACCTCCCAGGCGGCCGCTGGCCCGCGTCCCGGCGTCCAGCCCTGCCGAGCCCGGGAAAAGACCGGATCTGTCCTGCTCGCTCCGCTGCTGCTGCGCTCCAAAGGCCTCTGTGACGTCACTGCCGGGGGAAGCATCTGCAGGAGGCGGCTTTTTTTCCGTCCATGCCACCTCGCTCTAATTTAACGTTGGCGAGGGGCCAGTTTCCCGTGGGGTGGCGCGGGGCAGTACCGTGCGATGTGCCCCGGCTCTCCGTAGTGGAAGCACCCTTCCTCGCACCGCGGCCGTCTCCTCCGTGGACGCGCTGCCGTGGTCTGCCGTAACTCCTCCTCCTCCCCCCTCGCTGTCAGCCGTGGCCTGGAAAGTTCTTGGTCTCAGCGTTGACGCTTCAATGGTGTGATTTATCAGCGGCTCCACCCGCTCTGCTTCTGCCACTGTAGTCTCCCTCGTGCACGCACTGCCGTGGCTCCTCCTCCCGCTCGCTTTCAGCGCGGCGGCCAGCTCGACCTGGGACAGGTGGTCATCAAACAGGTTCTCGCCGTTGTAGCGGGAAATCTTGGCCCGCTGCCGGATGAATGGGACGGTCACGTCCCGGTCGATCACCGCTCCTGATCGCCCTGGAATCGCCAGCCCCTCCTGCCCTGAAAAGGGCGGGAAGCGGGGCTGGTTTGCTCTCCTCGGCCCGTCGGGTTCGCTGCTCCGTCCATCGCGGCAAACCTCTCTGGGGGCCGGCGTCTCAGCTCTACGCTCCGTCCCCAGCCGAGCGATGAACCGCCCCGGCCGCAGGACCTCCTCCCGGGTCCCGGCTATCATCTTGCTCCATATCCCACTCCTGACACCAGTGTGACGTAAGCAGGGTTCACACAAAGAAAATGGAGCAGATGGTTGTGATCAACGGGATTTATTTTTCACACCCCCGACCCCAACTTCCTTCTGAGCACAGAGAGGAGGGGAGGTCATTCTCCCAGACCTCCGTTTCAATCATGGTTACACACACATGATACATCTTGCCCTAATCCTGCTAAACACTGCTGGGTCATTATAATGCAGTTATAATGACACAGCAGTATAACTCAGAAATAACACATTTAACACACACAGTAACGTTTCAAACTGGCAAAGCATGCTGGGAAATCCCTGCCCCCCTTAACATGGCCCCGACGTTACAATACATATCATATACAGACCATGAAAGCGGGACCTCACGATCCTTCTGACTTTTGGGGTTTTAAAGCAAGATAATGAATTGATTTCTCTTTAAGTTTTAAAGTTTTGTATGTGACCAAAGTAAATAACTTAAGTCTTCAGCAACTGGAAAAGTACAGAAGACTATTTCCCTTCAGGATATAGGCAGTACTTCTCAATATCTTCTTAAAGTAGCGTTTATTTTTAAGATAAGATAAGATAAGATAAGATAAGATAAGCCTTTATTAGTCCCACAACGGGGAAATTCCAGGATTGAAACAGCACAGGGATAGCAACACTCAGAGCAACAATCAGAAGGCAAGAAAAAAAACAAGCAAGCAAGAGCAGCTAATATACATATGTACATATTACTATAAAATATATATATACACACACACACACACAGACACACAGTGCAGAGCATTGTAGCTGGATGGAATAAATATATGAATATATGAACACACAGTGCAGAGCATTGTAGCTAGATGGAATAAATATGTAAATATATAAACACCCACAGTACGGAGCATTGCAGCTAGGTGGAATAAATATGCAAGTATATAAACACACACAGTGCGGAGCAATGTAGCTAGATGGAATAATATGTAGATATATAAAAACACAGTGCGGAGCATTGTAGCTAGATGGAATAAATATATAGATATATAAATATAAACACACCCAGTGCTGAGCATTGTAGCTAGATGGAATAAATATATAGATATATAAATATAAACACACCCAGTGCAGAGCATTGTAGCTAGATGGAATAAATATGTAAATATATAAACACACACAGTGCAGAGCATTGTTGCTAGGTGGGATGAAACAGCATAACCGTCTATTTAGTTATCCTACATGGTATGATTATGTGCCCATACATATTCTCACCCTCCATAGCGACCGGTATGTTCCTAGTTGTATGCCGGAGAGGACCATTGTGTAAGTCTATTGCATCTTTTGCATTCAAAAAACTATTAGTTTGTTACGTCTTTTTGCTATCTCTGCGAGCAGCCCTGCTTAGGTTGTACAGTCTGACAGCCGTTGGTAGGAAGGACCTACGAAACCTCTCGGTTGTGCACCTGGGATGATGTAGTCTGCTGCTAAATGAGCTCCTCAGTGCATCCAGTATGTCCTGCATAGGGTGGAGCTCGGACTCCAGCAGAGATGACAGTTTAGCCACCATCCTTCTCTCTCCTATCTCCTCCATCGGATCAAGGCGCTGCCCCAGGACAGAGCTAGCTTTCTTAATCAGTTTGTTCAGTCTCTTCCTATCGGCTGCAGTAATGCCACTGCCCCAGCAGACCACTCCAAAAGTGATGGCTGATGCCACCACCGTGTCATAGAATGACTTCAGCAGCGCCCCTTGTACACCAAAAGACCTGAGTCTCCTCAGCAGGAACAGCCTGCGCTGTCCCTTCTTGTAGAGTGCGTCAGTATTGTGTGACCAGTCTAGTTTATTGTTCAGATGAATACCCAGGTACTTGTAGGATGTCACCATCTCGATGTCTGTTCCCTGTATATTTACTGGTGCTGTGAGGGGCTGCCCATGCCTGCGGCAGTCCACCACCAGCTCCTTAGTTTTCCTCGCGTTGATCTGGAGGCAGTTCCGATGGCACCAGTCCACAAAGTCCTGGATAAGCCCTCTGTACTCAGCTTCATCTCCGCTGGAGATGAGACCAACGATCGCAGAGTCATCAGAGAACTTCTGTAGATGGCAATGTGTTGTGTTGTGTGAGAAGTCCGCAGTATAAAGAGTGAACAGGAAGGGAGCCAGCACCGTTCCCTGGGGGGCCCCCGTGCTACTGATGATCGTGTCGGAAACACAGTCCCGGGTTCTCACAAACTGAGGCCGGTTCGTGAGGTAGTCCAGGATCCATGATGACAGGTGCTGGTCCACCCCTGCGCGCAGCAGCTTGTCCTTCAGGATCATCGGTTGGATGGTGTTGAAAGCACTGGAGAAGTCAAAGAACATGATCCTCACCATATTCCCGGGCTTCTCCAGGTGGGACAGAGAACGGTGAAGGAGGAAGATCACCGCATCCTCCACCCCAATGCCATGCTGGTAGGCGAACTGGAGTGGATCCATCGCTGGTTCCACCAGGGGGCGGAGATGAGCAAGGAGCAGTCTCTCCAGGGTCTTCATCAAGTGGGACGTCAAGGCCACCGGTCTGAAGCTGTTCAGGTCTTTGGGGTGGGAAGTTTTTGGTACAGGTACCACACAAGATGTTTTCCACAGCTGTGGTACCCTCCCCAGTTTCAGGCTCATGTTGAAGATATATGTCACAATCCCACACAGCTGGTCTGCACAGGACTTGAGGAGCTTTGCGCTGATGCCGTCCGGTCCCGACGCCTTCCTCGCCTTGATCTTCCTCAGCTCCGTCCTCACCTGGGTCTTGGTCAGGGTCAGGATGGGGGGCTGTGTGTTGGGAGTGGGGGGGGGGGGTGTCGGTGGAGTGGGGAGTGGGTAGCAGGACTTGATTTCTTAGAGGCAGCAGTGGTTGTTGTGCAGACAGGGGGGAGGGCAGTTGGTCAAATCTATTGAAAAACAGATTCAGGTTGTTCGCCCACTCCCTGCCCCCCGTGGCCTGGGGGGAGGTATTCTGGAGCCCCGAGATGGTTTTGAGGTTTCTCCAGACCCCGCTGATGTCGCTCTGTTGCAGCTTGTCCTCCATCTTCTTCCTGAAGCTGTCCTTGCCTTCTCTGATCTTTCTCCTCAGCTCCCTCTGTACGGACTTCAGCATCTCCCTGTTCCCCGACCTGAAGATCCTCTTCTTCTCTCTCAGAAGTGTTTTTATCTCAGGGTTAAACCATATACAGTGGTGTGAAGAAGTGTTTGCCCCCTTCCTGATTTCTCATTTTTTTGTATGTTTGTCATACTTAAATGTTTCAGATCATTAAACAAATTCAAATATTAAACAAAGGTAACACAAACAAACACAAAACGCAGTTTTTAAATGAAGGTGTGTCATGACCCGAGCACTTTGTCATTGTGCTCGGGCTATTCCTGTCAGGGCTTGACAGCGGTGTTGTCATCCGGGCTCTCCGACCTCTTATTGTGACAGTGCTCGGGGAGGCTTCCGCTCAGCTGTCAAGTCCTGAGCAGCTGTTCTGCATTTGCGGTCGTTAGTGGTGGACTTCTTATTCCCACGCTAGCGGCTGCATCACTGCAGCAGTGTCAGTCTTTCTCCGTCAGAGCTACGGATGCTTTGGACTATTTCCTACCTCGTCTACCTGTGGTTGACTGTCGCTTCCCGTGGACCAGTAAGTGAGCTGTTAGCCTTACCCCTCCCGGTGTGAGTAGACCTCTGTGTGTCTCTGCCTCAGCAGCCTGTGTAGTCATTACTCCACCAACCTTGCCTGTCTGTGTATGACCGTCTCCTCCTATGGACCTGTAAGAGAGCTGTTTATCCTTACGCCTCCTGATGTGTGTAGACTTATATGTGTCACTGCCCAGCAGCTTGTGTTGTCATTTCTCACCGTAAATAAAACTCACTGAAACTCACTGGTGACTGTGTGGCGTCTTATGGTGGCTCGCGAGAGCCACCGCATGGCAAGGTGTTTATTATTAAGAGTAAAAAAAACCCAAACCTACATGGCCCGGTGTGAAAAAGTGATGCCCCCCCCCCCCAAATTAACTGTGGTTTATTACATCTTTGGAAAGCTGAGTTCAATTTCTCTCATCACACCCAGGCCTGATTACTGCCACACCTGTTCTCAATCAAGAAATCACTTAAATAGGACCTGCCTGACAAAGTGAAGTGGACCAAAAAATCCTCAAAAGCTAGACATCATGCTGCAATCTAAAGAAATTCAGGAACAAATGAGAAACAAAGTAATTGAGATCTATCAGTCTGGAAAAGGTTATAAAGCCATTTCTAAAGCTTTAGGATTCCAGCGAACCACAGTGAGAGCCATTATCCACAAATAGTGAAAACATGGAGCAGTGGTGAACCTTCCCAGGAGTAGCCAGCCAACCAAAATTACCCCAAGAGCGCAGTGACGACTCATCCAAGAGGTCACAAAAGACCCCACAACAACATCCAAAGAACTGCAGGCCTCACTTGCCTCAGTTAATCTCAGTGTTCATGACTTCACCATAAGAAAGAGACTGGGCAAAAAACCACGGCTGAGCAAAAACAACATAAAGGCTTGTCTCAATTTTGCCAGAAAACATCTTTATGATCCCCAAGACTTTTGGGAAAATACTCTGTGGACTGACGAGACAAAAGTTGAACTTTTTGGAAGGTGTGTGTCGCAGAATATCCGGCGTAAAAGTAACACAGCATTTCAGAAAAGGAACATCATACCAACAGTACATTATGGTGGTGGTAGTGTGATGGTCTGGGGCTGTTTTGCTGCTTCAGCACCTGGAAGACTTGCTGTGGTAAATGGAACCATGAATTCCCCTGTCTACCAAAAAATCCTGAAGGAGAATGTCCAGCCATCTGTTTGTCACCTCAAGCTGAAGCGCACTTGGGTTCTGCAGCAGGATAATGATGCAAAACACACCAGCAAGTCCACCTCTGAATGGATCAAGAAAGACAAAATGAAGACTTTGGAGTGGCCTAGTCAAAGTACTGACCTGAATCCGATTGAGATGCTGTGGCATAACCTTAAAAAGGTGGTTCATGCTCGAAAACCCTCCAATGTGGCTGAATTACAGCAATTCTGCAAAGATGAGTGGCCAAAATTCCTCCACATCGCTGTAAAAGACTCATTGTCAGTTATCGCAAATGCTTGATCGCAATTATTACTGCTAAGGGTGGCCCAACCACTTATTAGGTTTAGGGGGCAATCACTTTTTCACACAGGGCCATGTAGGTTTGGATTTTTTTTCCCTTAATAATGAACACTATTTAAAAACTGCATTTTGTGTTTACTTGTGTTATCTCTGTCTAATATTTACATTTGTTTGATGATCTGAAACATTTAAGTGTGGCAAACATACAAAAAAACAAGAACTCAGGAAGGAGGCAAACACTTTTCACACCACTGTATATGAGGCCTAACTCAAACGAAAAGCTAAAACGGAAAGAAACAAGATCCCACACCCATCCAACAGTGGTTCAATATACAGAATATTGAGTACTGTACAGAGGGTATGCACAGGAGTAGGACTCTTGGCATTTACAGAGGACTTACCATAGTTACACAGCACTGAATGGTAAAAACATGTCAGCTTTAGTTTATATGTAGTCGGATATAAAAAAAAAAAAAAAATAAACACAATATTTAGTCACAGCTGTGCATGGAGTGCTTTTTTTTATTTAGATGCTACTATCGCACCATTTGCTTGACTATAGTGATGTGTGGGTAAAGAACAAGGAGTATATGTTATGTATGTAAATTGTGAACCAGTGACGAGACCGAATGGTGAACTAGACAGGATTTTATTATAAACCCACAGATTATACAGAGGCGCTCCTGCTAGGCTGAGAGGTGGTCAAAGAGACTGTTCCTCTTCCGCACAGCCCTCTTATACCCCGGGTAGCGGCGGAACCTTAAGGTGAAGCCACTACCCGTGTCACACCATATGTCCTAAGAACAACACTACAGTATACATAAGAACTACTCTGTGCCTTAAATTATTAATTTTTTGTCAATTAAAACAAGATGGAATGACACACTGGCTTCTCTACAACACAGACAGACACTCTCAGTACTGCTGTGACTGAATACTGTGTGGTTCTTCTTCTTTTAGATTTGATTGGCGGTTGGCAACCAGCTTACAGGCGCATTACCGCCACTGACTTGATTATCATCACTCTATATCTCTGTATATGGAGTTCCTATAAGGAGTTCTGAACAACTCCTTATGTGTGAAAAAATTATCCATCCATGGACTGCCGAGGAGATCAGATCAGAGGAGCCTCTAACTCACTGTGATTTTTGTGTTTTGCTGCATATTGTGACGAAGCAGGGTTCACACAAAGAAAGAGGAGCAAGATGGTTGTTATGAACAGGCTTTATTTACACACCACCAACCCCCAACCTCCACTTAGTACGCAGAGCAGTGGAGGTCATTCCCACAGACCTCTGTTTACATTACGGTTACACACACATGATACATCTTGCCCTAATCCTGCTAAACACTGCTGGGTCATTATAATGCAGTTATAATGACACAGCAGTATAACCCAGAAATAACACATTTAACACACACAGTAACGTTTCAAACTGGCAAAGCATGCTGGGAAATCCCTGGCCCCCTTAAAATGGCCCCGACGTTACACTGCCCCCCCCCCTGGACTGGTTTCTGTCCCCAGAAAAATTAAAGTCCAATTTAAAAGTCCAATACAAACTCATCCAGGTGTCGGGGCGGTCTTCGGCGCCGGTGGCCAACACGTACAGGCCCCCTAGTGTCCATCCGGGTCTCGGTCGGGGTATCGGGCCGGGATGGAAGCTCCGGTCCGTCCACCAGCGGTGCAGATGGCCGATACGGGGCGAGACGGTCACGATGAAGGACCACAACCCGGTCCCTTTTTCTAAGCCTCACCCTGTACACCACATCTGACAGTCTCTCCAGGACCACGCATGGCCCCGACCACTGGCTCGCCAGCTTCGGTGATCGTCCTCTCTTCCTCTCAGGGCAGAAAACCCACACTCGATCCCCCGGTGCAAAGTCCCTCCCCTGGCAGCGGGAGTCGTATGCCCGCTTCTGCCGACCCCCTGCCGCTGCCAGGGCCTCTCGAGCCAGCTCGTGCACCGTGTGGAGACGTTCTTTCAAACAAAAGAAATAATCCAATCCGGGTTTTCCTTCCACCTCCGGCTCGGGGGGGCAACCGAATACCAAATCCACCGGTGTGCGCAGCTCGCGTCCAAACATGAGCGCCGCAGGGGTGCACCGGGTAGATTCCTGAGCTGCCGTCCGGTACGCCCACAAAACAAAAGGCAGGTGCAGGTCCCAGTCTCGCTGTCGCTGGTCCACTAGGATAGCGAGCTGGGTGGTGAGGGTCCGGTTGAATTGTTCGACCAGGCCGTCGCTCTGTGGATGCAGTGGGGTGGTCCGGGTCTTCCGGATGCCCAGCCGTTTGCAGACCTCTCCGAAGACCTCCGCCTCGAAGTTCCGACCCTGATCGCTGTGCAGCTCCTCCGGTGCGCCAAAACGACAGAACATTTCATCCACCAGCTTTGATGCCGTCGTAGTGGCGCTCTGATCCGGGACCGCGTACGCCTCTGGCCACTTAGTGAAATAATCCATCGCGACCAGCACGTAGCGGTTCCCCCGGTCCGTGGTCGGGAAAGGGCCCAGGATGTCCACTCCCACTCGCTCCATCGGTGCTCCCACCCGGTACTGCTGCAGGGGAGCGTGGGATCGCTGAGTTGGTCCCTTCTGAGCTGTGCATGTGTCGCAGCGATGAACGTGGAGCTCCACGTCCTGATGACAGCCAGGCCAGTAGAACCGGGCCCGAAGGCGCTGCAGCGTCTTTGTCACCCCGAAGTGGCCCGCTCCTACCGCCCCATGAACCAGCTGGAGTACTTTGGGCCGGAGTCGACGAGGAACCAGCAGCTGCCAAATGTGCCGCTGCCCAGCTGGAGTCTGCCACTGTCTATACACCACGCCCTCGTGACAGCGGAGGTTGGCCCACTGGGAGTGCAGGGCCTTAGTCTCTGGGTCCAGCGGTGACACAACCTCCCAGGCGGGCCGCTGTCCTGCGTCCAGCCACTGCCGAACCCGCGAAATGACCGGGTCTCTGTCCTGCTCGCTCTGCAGCTGCTGCGTGCCAAGAACCTCTGTGACGTCATCGCTGGGGAGAACTGCCTGATCATCTGAGGAGGGGCTGTGCGTCGCTGCGTGATTCCTGCTTGCAGCGGCTCGGAGAGCGGCAGCCCGTGGGGCGATTTGGTCCCGATCTTCAGCCCGTTGACAGTGACGACACTCCTCTGTCGCGCAGGGGCGCCGTGACAGCGCATCAGCGTTGGCATGGAGGCGGCCTGCCCGATGCACAATCTGGAAATTATAATCCTGCAGTGCCTCCAGCCACCTCGCCAACTGTCCATCCGGTTCTTTGAAATTTAACAACCATGTCAGGGAAGCGTGGTCCGTCCTGAGCTGGAACCTCCCCCCGTACACATACGGGCGGAAGTGACGCAGTCCTTGAATGACAGCCAGCAGCTCTCTGCGGGTCACACAGTAATTTCTCTCGGCTCTGCTGAGAGTGCGGCTGAAGAAAGCGACTGCCTGCTCTCCGTGTTCTCCCTCCTGGGATAGCACCGCCCCGATGCCCTGGTTGCTGGCGTCCGTGTCCACAATGAAAGGGCGGCTCGGGTCAGGATACCGCAGGACGGGGGCTCTGATGAGCGCTGCGCGAAGCTGGCAGAAAGCAGCAGCGCAGCTGTCACTCCACTGGAACAGGCGTCCTTTCTGCGTCAGCTGATGCAGCGGGCTGGCAATGGTGGCGAAGTCTTTCACAAACTTCCTATAATAGGAGGCCAATCCAAGAAAACTCCTCAGTTCTCCAACGTTCCGCGGCACCGGCCAGTCTCTCACTGTTGCCACTTTTTCCGGGTCAGTGGCGACCCCCGCTGCGCTGACGACGTGGCCCAAAAAGGTGGTCTCTCGCAGGAACAGGTGGCATTTCCTAAGGTGTAACCGTAGCCCCGCCTGCTGGATGGCTCCCAGCACCTCTCGGAGATTTGACAGGGCGCTGTCAAAATCAGCTGCATGCACCAGCAGGTCATCCAGGTAAACAACGCAGCGACTCCGCGGCACGTGAGCCAGCACTCGCTCCATCAAGCGTTCAAAGGTGGCCGGAGCGTTGCAGAGTCCAAACGGCATCACTTTAAACTGGTACAGTCCCTGCCCGATGGAGAAGGCTGTTTTTTGGCGGGCCTCGGGTGACAGCTCTACCTGCCAATAGCCGCTGCGTAGATCCAGCGAGCTGAACCAGCTGGAGCCGGCGATGTGGTCCAGTGCGTCATCGATGCGGGGCAGGGGGTAGGAATCTTTCCTGGTGGCATCGTTCAGGTGTCGGTAATCCACACAGAACCGCCACGACCCGTCCTTCTTCTTGACCAGCACCACAGGCGCTGCCCAGGGGCTGTTAGAGGGCTCAATAACATCTGCCTCCAGCATTTCTCGCACTTTTTGTTCCGCCGCTGCCCGCCTTGAAAAGGGCAGCCGGCGTGGGTGGAGTCGAATCGGCCTGGCCTCACCGGTGTCGATCTCGTGCTGCACCAACCCGGTCCGGCCGCATTCCTCATCCTTCGCAGCAAAAACACCCACGTAATAGTCCAATAGCTCCCGCAGCTGGCGTCTCTGTTCCGGGTCCAGCCCGCTGCAGCTCCGCTGAAATAATTCCTCCACTGCCTGCTGCGTCTCCGCTGACACGTTGACCCCTCCCCTTGCTGTCCCTGTGTGTGCTCGTGCTCCCTCTGTCCGCGCTGGTGACGTCATCGTGTCCAGTCCTCGCGGTGACCTGCCTGGTCCGGTCTGTCTTGGCGATCCCTCGATCGTGCGTGCCCCCGTGTCCCTTCTCTGGGTTCTGCTGTGGAGCGTGATGGTCCGGTTTCCCAGCTGGAGGGAAGGTCCGGTGGTGTCGATCTTGGCACGCCAGGCTGTGAGCAGGTCTAGTCCAATAATACAGGGGTCTTGGATGTCAGCCAGCCAGAACGGGTGTCTTATGTTCTGACCGGCCACCCCCACCACCAGCACTCTCCGCCCCTTCAGTCGGGCGCGCTCACCGGTAGCTGTGGTGACGCAGCGCTCGGTGGGTTCCCACCCCCGCGGAGCCGTCTTGCTCGTGCCCGGCAGCACACCGGGTCGAACCAAGGAGATTGTAGAGCCGGTGTCAATCAGGGCCCGGATCGACGTCTTCCCCAAGCTGCACTGTAGATAGATCCCTGGAGAGTGTCCAACTCGGCCCACGCGCGGTGCCGGCTCCTCGGGGGAAACATCTGCTGGAGGTGGCCTGTCCCCGTTCACGCCACCTCGCTCTAGTTTAACGCCGGCGAGGGGCCGGTTTGTCGTGGGGTGGGTGCGGGGCAGTATCGCGCGATGTGTCCCATCTCTCCGCAGCGGAAGCACCCTTCCTCGCGCCGCCGAGGCCATCTTCTCCGTGGACGCGCCGCTGTGGTCTGCTGTAATTCCTCCTCCTCCCCCTCGCTCTCCATCGTAGCCTGGTAGGTTCTCCGGCTGTGCGTTGCTGCTTCAGCGGTGCGACTTATTAGCGGCTCTGCCCGCTCTGCTTCTGCCACTGCAGTCTTCCAGTCGCTCGTGGCGTGGAGCCGTACGTGGCTCTGGAGCTGGGCCGGGCGGAGACCTTGGATGAAGCTCCGGAGGGCGAGCTTCTCTACTGCCTCCGGCGCGAACTCTGGGTAGCTGCGCCGGGTTAACAGCCATATATCTGCAGCATAGGCTCCTAATTTTTCCTGGTGGTTCCGGCGGCGGCGGGTCAGCTGTTCTTGGGCGTGCTCAGCGTCCGCTATTCTCCCAAATCGTCTCTGGAGCGCCCCTTGTAGTGCTGGCCAGCTGTGGTGCTCCCCGGGCCGGAGATCAGAGAGCGTGCAGAGGGCTTTCCCTTCCAAGGCCAGCGCGACCTGTACGGCGGTTTCCTCTGGTGACCAGCCGTTCAGCGCCGCAGTCAGCTCGACCTGTGTCAGGTAGTCATCTAATGTGGCTTCGCCGTTGAAACGGGGAATCTTGGCCCGTTGCCGAACAGGTGGGGTGGTCGTTTCCTGATCGATCGCCACCCTTGATCGCCGTGGGGTCGCCAGCCCGTGCTGTCCTAAGAAGGGTGGAACGTTTGCTCTGTTCTGCCCGCTCTGTCTTGAAAAAGACAGGAGGCGGGGTGCGCTGGCCCCGTCAGGTCCGCCGCTCCGTTCGTCCCGGCTCCGGGCTCCCGGTGGTGATGCCTCGGTCTCATCATCCATCATCAGCTGAGCAATGGCCTGCTCCAGCTGCTGGATCTCCATTCTGATCGCTTCCATTTGCTCCATCCCACTTCTGACACCATGTGACGTAGCAGGGTTCACACAAAGAAAGAGGAGCAAGATGGTTGTGATGAACAGGCTTTATTTACACACCACCAACCCCCAACCTCCACTTAGTACGCAGAGCAGTGGAGGTCATTCCCACAGACCTCTGTTTACATTACGGTTACACACACATGATACATCTTGCCCTAATCCTGCTAAACACTGCTGGGTCATTATAATGCAGTTATAATGACACAGCAGTATAACCCAGAAATAACACATTTAACACACACAGTAACGTTTCAAACTGGCAAAGCATGCTGGGAAATCCCTGGCCCCCTTAAAATGGCCCCGACGTTACAATATAAACTCTTGCTCCAACTCATTTTTCCACTCTTGTGTTTTGTAACTGCCATGAGTTCTGTTCCGTGACATCATGTCCATGCCCTCTGTGTGTGTGTGTGTGTGTGTGTGTGTGTGTGTGTGTGTGTGTGTGTGTGCAGTAACTGATAATAATTTTACCTTAAAAAACTGAGATCACCTAGGGTATAATACAATTATATTCTTTAAAGTGTTAATAAGTTGTCAAGTTAAAATCCTTTTCACGCAACTCAGCCACTTTTTTGCATGTTAAAAATATCCACTCCCATCAGGTTTGTGGTTTTTCTGTCTTTAATGATTTGTAAAGTTTAAACTCATGGATCACACGAAGTTTGAATCGCTTTCTGCTGACTGTGCATTCAGATTTGGACTCATATGAATCACGGCCATCCTTATGTGTCCACAGAGGTCCCTTAAAATATGTTAAATAGATCAATGCATGTAAAATAAATGTAAGTGAATTTAAAGTTAATCACACTTCAAACTTATCACCAAGCAGCCTGACTGTGCTCATTTTGGAATATTTCTCCTCAAACGGTGCAAGCAAGACTCCAACCATTGCAGCAATTTGTGAATTTCCACCTTGTGGAAATTTTCTGTTGCACAGCACGTCACGCACGCATTAGGAAACCTGAGTAAACTGCGGTATTTTATCAGTGCTCCCTGCCCACTGATCTGTGCTATAAAAGCCTGAGCTGCCTCCCCACTGTCTGCTCCCCGCTGTCCAACATGAAGCCTCTCCTCCTTGTGCCACTGCTGGGGCTCTTCGGTAAACATATATTTTTTAAATTCTTTCACAGGCTATTTGCAAAAACCAGACTGATTTAAGAGTCTACGCTAATGTGCATTTGCCTTTACAGCCACAGCGCTCGCAGCTCCCAGCTCAAAGGTGAAGTGGTGCGTCAAGTCGGATCAAGAACTTCGCAAATGCTCAGATCTGGCAGCTGCAGCTCCTGCGTTCTCCTGTGTGAAAAGAGACAATACCTTGGACTGCATAACTGCAATTAAGGTAATTAACACAAATAGAGCGCATTCTTCACGAGGGAAGTTGCCAGTTGCATCTTATGAAATAGGTTACTTTTTTACCACTTGCATCATTTTATGTTTGATTTAATCTTGGATGGTTTCCTCCCACATGCCAAAAGCATGCACGTTAGGTTAATTGGCATCAAACTGGGGAATCTAAATTGTCCTTAGGTATGACTGTGAGAGTGAATGGCTGTCTGTCTCTCTGTGTTGGCCCTGTGATGGACTGGCGATCTGTCCAGAGTGGACCCTGCCTCTCGCCCAAAGATGCTGGGATAGGCTCCAGCCCTCCCCCGCGACCCGAAAAGGATTAAGCGGAAGAAGATGGATGGATGGATGATTTTTGCAACAGTGAATGCAAATAACTTTCATGAGGAACGAGCCGCATGTGAAATGATCCATCCATCCATCTTCTTCCGCTTAATCCTTTTCGGGTCGCGGGGGAGGGCTGGAGCCTATCCCAGCATCTTTGGGTGAGAGGCAGGGTACACTCTGGACAGGTCGCCAGTCCACTGCAGGGCCGACACAAAGAGACAGACAACCATTCACTCTCACAGTCATACCTAAGGACAATTTAGAATCCCCAGTTTGATGCCAATTAACCTAACCTGCATGTTTTTGGCATGTGGGAGGAAACCGGAGAAATCCCGGAGTAAACCCACGCAGACACGGGGAGAACATGCAAACTCCACACAGATCACTGTTGGTCAGGGGCTGGGATTGAACCCAGGATCCCCCGGCCAAGGGTGAGTTGCTGTGCTGCCGCAGTGCTAACCATTGCGCCACAGCGCTGCCCCCGGGGCGGGGGGGGGGGGGGGGGGTTATGCCGATTGTTAATCAGAATGGTGTGCATGAAAACACTTATTCCGAATGTAGGGCAGAAAATATGTTTACTGCGCATGTCTGTACACCAGCCGCACGTTGACATGCCGTATTTCCGCCTTAGCAGCAGCTAGTGCAGGGGTGGGCAGTGAGGGCCATTCCAGTGCAGATTTTCTGTTCCACTCAGTGTCTTCAGCAGGTGTTTTCAATTATTAGCAATCCTTGAAGCTGATCAGAGCAAACACCTGCTGAAGACACTGGGTGGAACAGAAAATCTGCAGTGGAATGGCCCTCCATGGCACATGATTGCCCACCCCTGAGCTAGTGGAAAACATAGCGGGAGTAAAACAAAACTGGTCTGTATCGTCCTGCTGTCTCCCTCTGTTCGTCATATGCAGAAGTATGTACTTGTAGCTTCATTACGGAGACCAGCAGAAGCAAAAGTACAGTCTGAATAACACAATACAGGTCAATTTCGACACAAAGCGGGGCTTGCTAACACCGGAAGTTGCTTCTTCTACTATTTTCGGAATGTCGAAATGTCGATGTGCGCATGTCAAAATGATTTATTCCGTTCAAACGTGTGACACATGGAAACGCACGTCCTAATCAAATCAGCTTTTTCAGGATCCATGTAAACAGTAAAATTCTGATCTGAATTGTAATCAGATTGAAGAAATTTTGCCCATGTAACTGCAGCCAGTGTAATGATAAACTTTACCTTGTATACGTACGGTATACCTGGGTTGTAGCAGGGATCTCCTGCCACTACTTGCCATTGTCAATGCACTGTTGTATTGTTTTGCTTGTTTAACAAAGTTTGGAAGTTTTGATGTTTCACTGAGCCTATGATGTGCCTATGGTGTTTATCTGACATCATATAGACACCGGAGGCATAGACACTGCGACACACACACAGATTTTCTGGAATCAGTATACGGTGTCTGCATGACTTCAAAGAGGCATCATGTAGACATCATAGGGACATCACAGGCGACTCTGTACTTTGGTGTCACTGTAATGTCATACAGGTGTCATGTAGATGTCATAGGGAAATCATAGGCAATCCTGTGCTCTTATGGTGCGTCCTATTGTCTATATGACGGCTTAATCCTATGCTGGTTTAGCATGTCCTATTGTCTTTATGATGGCTTCGTGAGTCCTGTGATGCTTGAGATCATAGGAACGTCATAGGGCATCATGCAGACATCATAGGAACATCATTGGCGGTCCTATGATCGTGACACACTGACAGAGATTTCTTGAATCCTTCTCTTCGTTATTATTGGCCGTAAAAGGGAGCTTGGTTGGAGACATAATTTGCCATGGTATACAGTTTGACTGAATGGGTGTGGTTTAAAGTGCTGTGTCGGGTGATGAGTATCTCTTCTTTGGTGAGTGATGGTCTATATGACATCATAAAGACATCAAGGCAGGCATCATAGGACATCATGCCAACATCATAGGTAGCCAGTCCTATTGTCTATGTGATGTCATCATGAGTCCTATGGTGCCTGAGATCACAGGATCATCATAGGGCGTCATGCAGACATCATAGGCTGTCCTATGATGTGCTATGATCGTGACACACAGATATTTCTTGAATTTATAGAGTGAAGAAGTACATAAGGAGTTGTTCAGAACTCCTTGTAAGAACTCCTTATACAAAGATATGGTATAGAGTGATAATAATCAAGTCAGTGGCGGTAATGCACCTGTAAGCTGGTTGCCAACCGCCAATCAAATCTAAAAGAAGAATAATAATTATGAAATGTTTACATTTAATGAACCATTCTTTTACGAAACATATTATCAGCAACTTGACATTTTTAAAGAAAAACAAGTGCAATTTCACCAATATTACCTCAGTTAATTGTTTACATGTGTGCATTACAACTTACATATTACAGGGGATCTACAAAGGCACAAACCATTAAGTCACAGGTATCTGGAATTCAAGAATATAGTATTTCACTTTATTATAAAAACAACTTGTCAAGATCTAGAAATTATTTTAAATTTACACACATTCCACATCTGTCATCTATCCTAATCAATCCTAATCACTTGAACTGATTCACCACACCATACAAACTAAAGTGGGAGCTATTAAGGAAGAGAGTTAAGTTATTCACCTGACTTGTAAAATATCAAATTTATACATAAAAATACATAAAAGTTGTATGCAATAGGGCATGCACATTGCTGCCATCTGCTGTTTTATTCTGGGTCTCAGCGTTGTGTCTGCTATGCTTAATAAAACAGTGTGACCCCAGTGTACAAATTGCTAATAGCAGTTACTTGATTGAGAAATGGGAGCCTATGTCTTCTATGTTCTCTCGTTCTCTCTTTTAGATTAGCGTGGCAGCTGGCAACCAATTTACATATTTTCACACTTTGCAAATTCATCCTGTGGGCCGGTTTGGACCTTCGGGTGGGTTGGTCTAGGCCCACAGGTTGTCTGTTTGACACCCCGGTTGAAGTGCTAGTCTGAGAAAAATAACTGACAAACTAACCACATGTACCCGATAACACAATCCAGATCATAAAAAGAAACAGCAGACAGTAATAACTTCAATATTCCCTGAACAACAGCATGAGAATAATGATTTAAACTTGGCTTGAAGTGATTAATTCACAAAAATGACAAAAGATGCAATCATTTCTAGTCTTTTAGCACAGATCATCACAGTGTACTAACCATGTTAACAATAAGGGTTAGACAAATTAAAGCAACACTATGTAAGATTTTCATCCTAAAATAATGTTTGCAAAATTATTTTGATGGTACATCAACCTTTGACCAGGTGAATGTCACTTCCCTCATAGGCATAGATTGAGAACAGGTGTGACAGTAATCAGGCCTGGTTGTGGCTAGAGAAATTGAACTCAGCTTTCCAAAGATGTAATAAACCAGTTAATTTATGTTTTAACGGGGGGGCGATCACTTTTTCACACAGGGGCATGTAGGTTTGGATTGTTTTTTCCCTTAATAATAAACACCTTCATTTAAAAACTGCATTTTGTGTTTACTTGTGTTATCTTTGTCTAATATTTAAATTTGTTTGATGATCTGAAACATTTAAGTGTGACAAACGTACAAAAAAGTGAGAAATCAGGAAGGGGGCAAACACTTTTTCACACCACTGTATTTTCAACTAGGAGTAAACCATATCAGAAACTAGAGGGCACTCAGAGAGTGCATACCTCCGCAAAGGCTGTTGTTCACCCAAACTCCGCTCTGCTACTGCATATCAGCCTTAGGCAAAAATCTTGGCAGAGGTAAAAATCCATCCAGTAGTTTTTGTGTAATCCTGCTAAACCATTGCTAAGACATTGAGCCTTGGTGGAGGTATGCACTCATGAATCACTTCCAAAATGTAATGGGTTTGTGTGTAGCCCAAGAGCCACTTGTGGTGAAAATTTCATCAAACTGTCCAGTAGTTTAGGAGTATTGTTGCTAACACAATGTGAGAAGATAGAGCCTTGGTAGAGTTATGCACTCTCTGATCATCACCAAAATCTAATGGGCTAATCCTTAGGCCAAGGGCCACCTTTGATGAAAATTTCATCCAAATCTGTCCAGTAATTTTTGCGTAATCCTGCTAACTGTCAAACAAACACCGGCGAAAACATAACTCCTTGGCAGAGGTAATAAAAATGGCCCAGTCTCTCAACAATCTCCATGCTGTGTAAAGGGGCCCTGAGTAAAGTACAATTCTGTGGAAAAAGTACCTCATAGTTTGGGTGGTATTTGAATAAATCATTGCTCCCATGTGAAAAGATGTCTAACATTTTTATCTGTGTATGACAATGTCACATAAGCAGAAGTACCCATTCTTCAACAAATATTTTGTATTCAGCATTTGTAGTGAATTTAATGTAAGATGATGTAAATAGTATTCTGAATTAGCATATAAAAATTCTAGCATATGAGTTGATTATTTACAGTTGATTATTTATTTAGTTGATTATGTATATCTAATATGAAGTTACGAAGTAAAGGTTAGCAATTTTATTTACTAACAGCAAGACAAACAGTTCCACTTCCATATAAAATCTGTATATGGGTGATTCTCCAACTATCAAAGAATTTGTGTCCCAGGCAGAAATAAGAAAAACAAAAACACGTTTGTCATTTTTTATTCATGCTGCACTTACTAGACACAAAGACGAACTTACAAAAAATTTATGATAGATAAATTATTATTTTTATTATATAAAATAGGGTTTTATATTGAGTGTTTTTGCTATATGTCCTTTGTCCCTTGGCCAGGTTTTGGACTCTCAGTCCCTCATAAGACTGAAATTAAATTTGATTCAACAGTAACTTTATTGACAAATGGCACAGAAATTTCTTATTTTAATGAAAAATATCATGTTCTTGAAAGATATATTAGTATTTTATTTATTTTTCATAAAAAGAACACCTGTCCCTAGGGATCACTGTCATTTCCACCACCCACCACAAAATGTAACTTTTAACTTTTTTTTGTAACCTTTGTCTACTTGCAACCACATCAGTTGTCATGTGACAGCAGAGCTCATGGCAGGATAGCAGCGAGAGCTCCATGGAAGGAAGGCAAACAAGAAAAAAATCAAGGTCGAGTTTTGCAAAACCAAGAGTAGGTTTATTGGTCGTCATTTCCAAAACACCTCATATTTCCTTTGAATGTACAAATAATGAGAAAAATGCCATTTTATATTGTGTATTTTGAGTATATTTTATGCTAACTCTAAAACAGAGATTAGCATGCTAATACGTCATGAGATTTTAAAAGAAATGCTAAACATTGTCATTTCCACAACAGTCATTTCCATCACTTTATTTATTGTGATGGAAAAAGATGTGTCGTGATGGAAATGACAATGTTAGTGTTATAAATGCATTTATTTGGCTTATATCATTTAAAATACTGTGTATTCAATTATGCAAAAGACTTTATACACTATTTCATACTTTGTATATACACAAACTACAAGAAAGATAGAGAAAGGATCAAATCAGATCCGCTTAAATACCAAGAGTTTCTCAGAAAAGACAGAGAAAGATACCTGAAAAAAAAAAAAAAAGAACAAGGTGTTGTCAAATCTGTCACTGAATTGACACACAGGGAGAAAATAAAAGTTAGAAGACAATGGCGAACAGCTCAACAAAACAGACGCAAAAAAATGAAAACACTGGCTGAAGTTAGGAGTTTTATGGCTGGAACTCCACCACCACTGTCACCAGAGGACATTGGTGTTGACCCGCATTATGTCTCACTGGGCAACTCCAGCCCCACCGAACCACCTGATACACCTCAACTGCCTGAACCCAAAAACTGTACACAGAAAAGAGGGAGGAGAAAGGTTGCAAAGACGAGATCTACAGAAATCTTAATGCAACAACTATGAAGCTTGAAGATGCTTTACGGAAGGGTGAAAAATACAAGAAAAGGTGTGAGCGGCTTAAGAAGAAAATGGAAATGGCCACTTCCCCTCAGCTCAAAACCAAACTACAGATGAAGCAAAGAACAGTGGATTTAAGAAGAACTCTTCTGTTTCAGAATACAATTATTTCACAGATTAAAAAGAAATACCAAAATATGCATACTGCTAGAGATCGGCAAGTGATCGCCAAAGTTGTTGCAGGAAAGCTTCTGAGGAAATACCGCCTGCTCTGCTTTGCCAAAAAGGAGTTTGGATTCTCACCTAAGCAAATGAAAACAAATGTGACTTGGACCACCAAACTCCAGTACACCCGAAAAATACAATGTAACAAAATCAGCAAAGAAGTGGAAGAAAAAATAACATCATTTCTGGAGCGTGATGACAACAGTAGGATAACAACGGGAAAGAAGGAGACAATTACAAAGAGCAAAAAAAGAATGCAAAAACGCTCCCTGCTCGAGTCCATGAGAATACTGCACCAGAAGTTTAGAACGGAGCATCCTGAGATTTCAGTGTCTTACAGCAAATTTTGCAAAATGCAGCCTTTCTGGATTGTTAAAGTAACAATCAAGGACCGAGACACATGCACAGGCACACCTATCACCACAGCTCAGCCCGTTGCAGACCTTCATGAGGGGCTGATTGGAAAATGGTGTGTGGTCACATACGATGGGGATCCGTATCCAGGCATTATACAGGATGTTGGCTCTGATAGCTGTGCTTTGGTGAAAACCATGAGTCGCATTGGCAAGAACAGGTTTTTCTGGCCAATGAGAGAGGACATAATCTGGTACCAACCTGAAAATATTCTGAGACTGGTCCCAGAGCCTCAACCAGTTACAAAGAGGCACAAGATGTTGGATCCCACAGTTTGGGCAGAAATATGCTCTGCTCTTGATTATCATGGATAAAGGAATGAATCCATATGCAAGTTTGGCAGTTTGTTTAAAAGATTAAACCCCTCATTAGAGAGATTAATGAATGTTCGTTTTGCTTCCAACAGCCAGCCCTAGTTTTGCAACTTGTTTGTAGGTTTCAGCACAAAAAGAGAAGGAGCAATGTTCTACCATCTGATTAATGTGCATTATTTTTTACATTTAAACATCATTAAATTTCAAAAATGATGTCACTTGATGTCAAGGACAATAAAAGTGACCGATGTTCAGCAATGCTCTGTGTCACACGTCATTTCCAACATGTGCTGTCTTTTCCACCACACAGTGTCATGTCCATCACAACACATATTTTTACACAAAAGTAATAATAATAACACAGCTACACAAATAATATTTAGGAGTTTTGAAAATTATGCAGTTATGGTTACAATTCATGTCTGGGATTGGAAAACCCATGATTCTGCCATGTAAAAACTTGATTGAAAGACTTCAGTAAGATAGTAAAAAGGTAATTTGTCATCTAGATGATGAGAAAATATTATCTTTTAAATGCTTAAAATAAGTACAGTTATACATTTGGGTACATCTATGTGTGAAATTTCATTAAATGTTTTGAAAACATGGGTTATGCTAGTAATTTTGTTTGAAAAACACCTTTTTTGTGGTGTGATGGAAATGATGCTTTCCTCTGAATGCTAGACTAAAATGGCAAAAAAAATATATAATATTTATGTAATTTCATTGCAGCCACTATCAGTTGATATTTCTACACATTGTGATGAAGTAGAACAAATCAAAGTATTTCTAAAAATATGTGTTGGATTTTCTGAAAATTATCATGACCAAATTTGACTGTAGTTGGAGAATCACCCATATGCTGAATACATGGTGTACTGTATATCAGACAGGCTTTTGCTGGTTGGTGTTGGTTGTTACTTTGATTGTCTCCATTTGCTGACAGGCTGGTGAGGCAGATGCCATCACTGTGGACGGAGGAGACATTTACACCGCTGGACTGACCAACTATGACCTGCATCCCATCATTGCTGAGGACTACGGTGTTTGTATGTGTGCTAGAGTCAGCTGTCTAGACAGAGCAACAGCGAGGGGCTGTTTACCATTTTGCATGAGTTCATTTAATCAGTGCAATTTGTTGCTGTTGTTTTTTTCATACTGTACCTGCAGCTTCGGACACCTGCTACTATGCTGTGGCTGTGGTAAAGAAGGACTCAGGATTTAGTATCAGACAACTCAAGGGGAAAAGATCGTGCCACACTGGTTTGGGGAAATCTGCTGGTTGGAACATCCCCATAGGGACTCTGCTGTCCATGGGGTTGATTCCATGGACAGGTCCTGAAAATCAGCCTCTTGAAGAAGGTGAGGAATACATTAATATATGTTTTGTTTCTCTGAATATATCGTCAGATTTGTACCCCCAAGTTCAAGTCATCCACATTTTCCTGTGGAATCTCAGACACTTTGGGTGGACATACAGTCATAAATATATTGGAATCCTAGTATACGTATAGTATAGTAGTATAATAGTATAGTACCAAGTATACTGTATGGTTGCTTATATATGGGTTTAGTGCATACTGTTGGCACACACAATGTAGGCTGTGGTTTAGTAGATAGGAAATTGCTCCTGTGACTTCTAAAATAGTATATATGTTCTTGCTTTCAAACAGCGGTGGCAAACTTCTTCGAGGCCAGCTGTGTTCCCGGGGCAGGAAAGACCAGTAAGCTGTGTTCCCAGTGTAAAGGAGACTGCTCCAGGTCCCACAACGAACCATTCTATGACTACAGTGGAGCCTTCCAGTCAGTATCAAAGTTTATCTCCATATTTTTCTAGCCAGTGATACTTTCACGTTATTATATTTAATGATATGTGTGTGTGTGTTTGGGGGGGGGCACACTTGAATGTTGTTAAATCTTCATTGTCTTGTTGACAGGTGTCTGGTAGAAGACAAAGGAGACGTGGCCTTTGTGAAACATCTTACTGTACCAGGTCAGTATCAAAGCATTGTCACTTCTAAAGTGTCACTGAGTGCTATAATGTACAGCAGTGTTATTGTGTTCTGGTCAGTTATGAACCACATCCTCATTTCAATAGACTCAATTGCCATGTACTTTGAGGCACACCTGTTATGTCGGTAAACGAGGGTCAATGACGAGACTGAAGGTGGAACTGAACACGACTTTATTATGGGCTCACTGCACAGTACAGATGCTCCCGTCAGGCAGAGGTGAGGTCAAAGAGACCGTCCTTCTTCCGCACAGCCCTCTTATCCTCCGGGTGGCGGCGGAACTGGAAAGGTGGAGCCACCACCCGTGTCACACCATAATATGTCCTAAGAGCAACACAACATCCCCTCCCCATTCAAAATGGTCCAAAACACACATACGATCAAGACCCTCCCCAATTTAGAACCCGAGTCATGCACTAAATTAAAAAGAAATATATCAAGGCCTATAACAGTCACACAGAACAACTAAGGCTAGGGGGGAACAGGTGGAGTACCATTCCACCCCCACACAGCCAGACAGATTATTCTGCTGTCTCTACTATAATATATGTAGTCCATTAAACAAAAAAACCTACCGTGTTCCTAAAACATAAAACACCAAAATAATCCCATTAACAAACCCAACATACAACTTAATTATGACTCATATCAACACCATGCAATAAACACATCACCCACAAACATCAGTCTGCCCCAGTAGAGGAACCACCCCCCGGAAAACCATCCAACGGCTCCCCTCCAGTGCACCTTCTTCTCTTCACGCCCAGGGATGGCTCGCGCCGCAGCCCAAACACCTCCTTCTCTTGCTTGGTGCACCGCAGCTCGTTGGGATGCTGCCATGAGCCATCAGATAGCTGAAGATAGCCATCCTCCCGAACAGCCACCACCTGCAGCTGCCCCTGGTTGTCTTGCTGCCTACGTTTGCCCAGAACTCCTCTCAACCGGGCCTCCTCTCTGGGTCGGACCACGTCAGCAACCCCCAGAGGAGCCTGACTCGGCTTCCAGTGTCCCTGTGTGGCATGTTTTTTTTACTGTGCCAGCCGGTCCTGCCCCGCTCACTTTCATTTTCTTGATCCCTTGCTCCCCGCTACCTCCCAGCCGAACTCCAGAAGCAGAATGGGTAATCCCCTCAGCATCCACCCGCCGTCACGGGCATCCCACCATGCCGCCCAGTTCCCTCAGCTAGGGTCACTTGGGCTCTGGCACCGGAACCCTCTCATGATGGCCCTTGGGTGGGGTTGGTTCTGCTCATCTTCCAGAATACTAGGCCAAGGTTCGTCCCATACAACATCATCCACCACTCGCGGAATCGGCCGGTCCCACAAACCACGGCTCGACCACTCCTCTCCTACACCGCTGGTGATGGTGAAGCCCAGTCCATAAAAAAGGTCACAGTCCATAATGTTCTCGCCACTGGCAGTCGCCACGAACTGCAGGTTGGACACCTCCGCCGACTTGTACCGAGCCGTCAGTTTCACCAATCCCACCGTGGCCAATCTCTTTCCATCATATCCACACAGCGGCACTGAATGGCTTCTTATTCGGTAATATGGGAAGAAACTCCTCACGGTGGGCCAATTCAATACGGACCTCACCGTGCTTGTGTCAGTCAGCAGCGGCACCTCCACCCCATCCAATTTCACCATACAGTGTGTATGACCATCGGTGCTCGGGAAGACAGTGTGGATGACCGTGGGAGTTGGAGCAGGGGAGTCCACTTTGTGTTGCCGTTCCCCTCACTCAAACCTATTACAGGCCCTGGCAAAATGATACAGAAGTCTGCACTTGCCGCAGCGTTTTCCTCTTGCCAGACACTCTCTAGCCTTATAACTGTGCTTGGTGGACCCACAACCCAAACACCTGGGTGATCCTGTGGCAGACCTTATCTTCACAGCAGTAGCATACTCCTCCGTATCCTGCATGTTATCATCGCTGTCCGGGTCCACAGCCTGTGCCGTTGACTGTGATTCATATTGGTGGAGTGTAGCTCTCTCACCGAGGTCACGTGACAATTTGTCCTCTGCTTCACACTGCTGAGCTATCTTGACAGCCATGGCTAATGTCAGGTCGCCGGAGTGCGTGAGGAGCCTTCACCGTGCCGTCTAGCAAAGCATATGCTCCGCCAACTGGTCGCGGACCATCTCTTCGTCCAGTGCTCCAAACTGGCAGTCCCCAGCCAGCTGACGCAGGTCCGCAACATAACGTTGTACTGACTCGCCGGTTCACTGGCGGCGCTGCCAAAACTGAATCCTCCGGACGATGACGTTCTCAGGGGCGCGAAAATGTCACGCTATTAGCTCAACAACATCCTCGAAGCTATTGCTAGCACCCAAAGTAGCAAGGATACGCTATCCTTCCACACCCAAATTATGAACCAATATTGCCTGAGCCCATATTTTCTTCATTTCACCAAGTTTTAGAGCCACCAAGTAATACTGGAACGCGGCAAACCATCTTGCCCAAGGAACCGGCAGCTCGCCGGGAAGCTCGAGAAATGGCCAAATGGTAGCAACTCCCACGTCCATACTTTTATCCTCGTTGCCAAATGTTATGTTGGTAAACAGGGGTCAATGATGAGACTGAAGGTGGAACTAAACATGACTTTATTATGGACTCACTGCACAGTACGGACACTCCCGTCAGACCGAGGTGAGGTCAAAGAGACCGTCCCTCTTCTGCACAGCCCTCTTATACTCTGAGTGGCGGCGGAACAGGAAAGGTGGAGCCACCACCCGTGTCACACCATAATATGTCCTAAGAACAACAGAACAACACCCACTTTTTTTCTTCTTGTTTTAAATCTTCATGTTTTTTTTTTCCTTTTTCACATTACAAATTTGATTAGAATCTGCTATATCACAATTGGTGACCTTTTTGTGGTAACAACTAGTTGTATACTGGAGTTCCTCATAATTAGCTAAAAATGTGCTGTAATTTCACATGTAAACAGAAGAGGAGGAGCAAACAACCTTCCACTGCTTCTTTTTACATTAAAGCTGGGATGAACAACATGTTTTAGATTAGGGCTTTTGGACGAAAAAAAAACATCATCAGCCTTTGTACCTTTATAATCAGTAAGTCTGGACTCTTTTTTTCAGGCTTTAGAAAATCCATCTGCTGAGTGGAGACTTTGATCAATCAAAGGCCAGAAATGATGAGCAGAGATACAGTATCACGTGTTGAGTCAAAGAATTTTAACCATTGTAAAATGTAGATCGAATCTTAACCAAATGGGCTGGGTCAACTAGGTGAAGGGGTCTGATGTTGAAAGACCTGAAACCTCTGAGGATCCCAGGCGCATCACTGAAGATGCATCATAAATAAGTTCTGCAGCTACTGTATATCAGTCTTTTGAGGCTCTTTTATTCTCCTCTTTAGATGCACATACGGTTGGTTGGTTGGTTGTTTGGATGAATGGATGGATGGATGGATGTAGCCTTCAATCCATACGATGTCCGTACTCTGCAATTTTATCTTTATTTCTGCATAATCTCTGAAAGCTTATGAATAAGATAAGATAAGATAAGATAAGCCTTTATTAGTCCCACAACGGGGAAATTCCAGGATTGCAACAGCACAGGGATAGCAACACTCAGAGCAACAATCAGAAGGCAAGAAAAAAAACAAGCAAGCAAGAGCAGCTAATAAACATATGTACGTATTACTATAAAATATATATATATACACACACACACAGACACACAGTGCAGAGCATTGTAGCTGGATGGAATAAATATATGAATATATGAACACACAGTGCAGAGCATTGTAGCTAGATGGAATAAATATGTAAATATATAAACACCCACAGTACGGAGCATTGCAGCTAGGTGGAATAAATATGCAAGTATATAAACACACACAGTGCGGAGCAATGTAGCTAGATGGAATAATATGTAGATATATAAATATATAAACACCCACAGTACGGAGCATTGTAGCTAGATGGAATAAATATGCAAATATATAAACACACACAGTGCAGAGCATTGTTGCTAGATGGAATGAAACAGCATAACCGTCTACTTAGTTATCCTACATGGTATGATTATGTGCCCATACATATTCTCACCCTCCATAGCGACCGGTATGTTCCTAGTTGTATGCCGGAGAGGACCATTGTGTAAGTCTATTGCATCTTTTGCATTCAAAAAACTATTAGTTTGTTACGTCTTTTTGCTATCTCTGCGAGCAGCCCTGCTTAGGTTGTACAGTCTGACAGCCGTTGGTAGGAAGGACCTACGAAACCTCTCGGTTGTGCACCTGGGATGATGTAGTCTGCTGCTAAATGAGCTCCTCAGTGCATTCAGTATGTCCTGCATAGGGTGGAACTCGGACTCCAGCAGAGATGACAGTTTAGCCACCGTCCTTCTCTCTCCTATCTCCTCCATCGGATCAAGGCGCTGCCCCAGGACAGAGCTAGCTTTCTTAATCAGTTTGTTCAGTCTCTTCCTATCGGCTGCAGTAATGCCACTGCCCCAGCAGACCACTCCAAAAGTGATGGCTGATGCCACCACCGTGTCATAGAATGACTTCAGCAGCGCCCCTTGTACACCAAAAGACCTGAGTCTCCTCAGCAGGAACAGCCTGCGCTGTCCCTTCTTGTAGAGTGCATCAGTATTGTGTGACCAGTCTAGTTTATTGTTCAGATGAATACCCAGGTACTTATAGGATGTCACCATCTCGATGTCTGTTCCCTGTATATTTACTGGTACTGTGAGGGGCTGCCCATGCCTGCGGCAGTCCACCACCAGCTCCTTAGTTTTCCTCGCGTTGATCTGGAGGCAGTTCCGATGGCACCAGTCCACGAAGTCCTGGATAAGCCCTCTGTACTCAGCTTCATCTCCATTGGAGATGAGGCCAACGATCGCAGAGTCATCAGAGAACTTCTGTAGATGGCAGTGTGTTGTGTTGTGTGAGAAGTCCGCAGTATAAAGAGTGAACAGGAAGGGAGCCAGCACCGTTCCCTGGGGGGCCCCCGTGCTACTGATGATCGTGTCGGACACACAGTCCCGGGTTCTCACAAACTGAGGCCGGTTCGTGAGGTAGTCCAGGATCCATGATGACAGGTGCTGGTCCACCCCTGCGCGCAGCAGCTTGTCCTTCAGGATCATCGGTTGGATGGTGTTGAAAGCACTGGAGAAGTCAAAGAACATGATCCTCACCATATTCCCGGGCTTCTCCAGGTGGGACAGAGAACGGTGTAGGAGGAAGATCACCGCATCCTCCACCCCAATGCCATGCTGGTAGGCGAACTGGAGTGGATCCATCGCTGGTTCCACCAGGGGGCGGAGGTGAGCAAGGAGCAGTCTCTCCAGGGTCTTCATCAAGTGGGACGTCAAGGCCACCGGTCTGTAGCTGTTCAGGTCTTTGGGGTGGGAAGTTTTTGGTACAGGTACCACACAAGATGTTTTCCACAGCTGTGGTACCCTCCCCAGTTTCAGGCTCATGTTGAAGATATACGTCACAATCCCACACAGCTGGTCTGCACAGGACTTGAGGAGCTTTGCGCTGATGCCGTCCGGTCCCGGCGCCTTCCTCGCCTTGATCTTCCTCAGCTCCGTCCTCACCTGGGTCCTGGTCAGGGTCAGGATGGGGGGCTGTGTGTTGGGAGTGGGGGGGTGTTGGTAGAGTGGGGAGTGGGCAGCAGGACTTGATTTCTTTAGAGGCAGCAGTGGTTGTTGTGCAGTCAGGGGGGAGGGCGGTTGGTCAAATCTATTGAAAAACAGATTCAGGTTGTTCGCCCACTCCCTGCCCCCTGTGGCCTGGGGGGAGGTATTCTGGAGCCCCGAGATGGTTTTGAGGTTTCTCCAGACCCCGCTGATGTCGCTCTGTTGCAGCTTGTCCTCCATCTTCTTCCTGAAGCTGTCCTTGCCTTCTCTGATCTTTCTCCTCAGCTCCCTCTGTACGGACTTCAGCATCTCCCTGTTCCCCGACCTGAAGATCCTCTTCTTCTCTCTCAGAAGTGTTTTTATCTCAGGGTTGATCCAGGGTTTGTTGTTTGAGTGACGCCGTATGGTCTTGGTGGGAACGGATTTGTCCACACAGAAGCTGAGGTAGCCCGTGAAGGTGTGAATGAGGCCATCGATGTCCTCACCATGTGGATCGCAGAGCTGCTTCCAGGCGGTGGCTTCAAAACAGCCCTTTAGGGTGTCCATTGTCTCCTCAGACCATAACTCCACAGTGTGCATGGCCGGAGGTTGTCTGTGCACTAGGGGTTTGTACACCGGCCGGAGATGAACCAAGTTGTGATCCGATCTCCCGAGTGGGGGTAGTTGTGATGAGGTGTACGCCTCCTTAGTGTTTGCGTAGAATAAATCCAGTGTTTTATTGTCTCTAGTGTGGCATGTGACATACTGGGTGAACGTGGGTAGAATGGGAGACAGTGAAACATGGTTGAAATCGCCTGAGATGAGGAGAAGAGCATCTGGGTGTTCTGTCTGCAGCCTGCTGGTTACTGAATGGATGACGTCACGTGCTGTCCCAGCGTTCGCCGTCGGATTTGCATAAACAACAATGCAGATCACGTGTGAGTGTTCTCTCGGGAGATATGTAGGCCTCATGCTAACAGCTAGCAACTCAATGTCTTTGCTGCAGTGTCGTTGTTTAACAGTGATATGTCCCGAATACTGACCAAAAGTAGCAATACTATCAGAAATTGTATACGTATTGTAGCAAGAGCTCAAGCAAAACCAGGAAAATATAAAAAAGAAATATACTTAACTAAAAAGAATACTGAAACCTTTTGCGGAAAAGTTGTGCGAGTTGGTAAGAAATTACAAACGCATTTATGATGTCACCTCCCATCTTTCTTCTTGATAGCTACATTATCAGTATCTCCACCACACTCTATCTTTCTTTGTGGTAATTTTTTAGCACCCTTTATTTGATGTATTGCTTAATACACATGCCAATGTAAAGTATGCATTAAAAAAGTGAGGGCAGTGATTGTTTAAAACAGATATCTATTTTGGTATGTAAACTGAGCATAAAAGAGCTCCTAGTTGTACAACAGGAAACTTTTGGAAAGTTCATTCAGTGAACTGCAGTGCCATTTACTGCATTCATTTCTGAGGACTGTCCTTTGACCCCATGTACATCTCACTGCATGAGACAGAAAGCTAGTCATCCAGTGGTGGTTAGGGTTAGAAGATGGGTTAAGCATTTCAGCCACAAAGGCTACAAGATTTGGCAGCAGGGTTGTGTAGGTTAGCCCTATAGCCTCACATTAAGAAGGTTGTTGGTTCAAATCCACCAGCCAGTAGGGCCTATCTGTGTGGAGTTTGCATCTTCCTCCCATGCTTGCGTGGGTTTACTCTGAGTGCTCCGGTTTTCTTCCACATTCCAAAAACATGCAAGTTAGGTTAATTGGAGATTCTTAAGTGATCATGTGTGTGAAGGGATTGGTGCTGCACTGTGACTGCCTCGTCCAGGTAGTAGACACCCTTGAATTTTCCTCTGGGATTAATAAAGTGAAACAAACAATTTAGTCAGACATACAACCACGGCTTTTTATCTTTCCCTGCCTGTTCCACATTTCACAGCAACAGTTCTCTTTTTTGACCTGCAGACTCTCCAGAAAATGAATGCAGTGAATGGAGCGGCAGTTAATTTATTGACCTAAAGGTGTCACTAAACCCCATTTTACTTCCATACAATAAGTTTAAACAGCTTATTCAACATTAGTTTAAAAGTCACAAAAAAGTTAATTTGTTAAGTACTATCAAGGGTGATGAGGAGGGATGACATTCCCCTTGTTAGTGCAAAGACCAAAAACTATCCCCTTTGTTTATAGAAAATAGAAAACTGTCCAGATCGAGAGTTAAGCTAACATCAGGCGGCATGTCCCTCACTTTCTCCTCACCAACACGAATGCCAGCTGCCTAGCCAAGCTAATGCTAACAGATCAATGTAGCATCACAGCGAAAATATAACAAAATAAGCCTGAATGACATGAGATACATATTATCAACTGTGGATCAGTGAACCAGACTGAAACAGGGATGTCTATTAAACAGCCCAGATATCCAGACTGATATCTTAAGACACACTTCGGTGGATATAAATCCCTTATAAAAAAACAAATGTGCATTGTCTGAAATGGTATCTTATGCCATTTTTTCTACAAACAAAACCTTTTATTATCTTACAGTTTTGTGTCAAAATCTTTTCACTTTCCACCCTCCTTCAAACGCCAGGATCAGTGATTACTAGGCCCGCCCACATCCTACAAGGCTAATGGTGGCTAGGACTACATTATCAGAACAAATTCTGTGATAAAAAGACTTAATGGTTGAAGGACATACCCAGTTGTATGCATGGTAGCCCAGGATAATGTCTGAAACTGCATCGATCCATAAAAGGAGTTTAATGGTAAAACCCATCTTAATTTGGGTCAAGTTTTCAAAGCAGCTGGTTACAAAAATGCAAACTAGCATGGAGGATAACTTCAGTTAGGCCAGAGAGTCCTGACTGGCTGAACACGATGGATAATTCATTTGACATAGTCAATATCTCTCAGTAGATATCCAAAATATGTTTACAGATATCTGTAAGTATCTTGTTACTAGTTTCAATTTCAATTACAGATATCTGAAATCGAATTTTAGATAGTCATAATATGAATAGTGTATATCTATAATATTATGTCTACTAGTAAAAATGTATTTTGGATGTCCAAAATTACATTATAGATATTTGGAATATTTTTTCATTGTGGATATCCAAAATGAAAGGAGTCAGTTGAGGTGAAAGGAGTTGAATTGAAAGGAGTCAGTTGAGGTGGTATGGGCATCTGATTAGGATGCCTCCTGGACGCCTCCCACTTGAGGTGTTTCGGGCACATCCCACTAGGAGGAGACCCCGGGGCAGACCCAGGACTCGGTGGAGAGACTATGTCTCCCAGCTGGTCTGGGAACGCCTTGGTATCCTCTCTGAAGAGCTGGAGCAGGTGGCTGGGGAGAGGGAAGTCTGGGCTTCTCTGCTAGAACTGCTGCCTCCGCGACCCGGACCTCCAGAAAAGCGGTAGAAGATGGATGGATGGATGGATGGATATCCAAAATGAAAATTATGACTAGCAACAGTTGGATTGGAGATATCTGAAATCAGAGTTTTTCCTAGTAAGAATTCTATTTCAGATATCCAGAATGTTCATTCTAGATAGGAAGAATGTAATTGTAGATATCTGGAAGTGAAAATCCAATGGGGAAAAGTGACGTCATTTCTTCTAGGAAGAATGATGTCATAGATATCTGAAAAGATCATTATAGAGAGGAAGAATTTCATTGTGGATATCTGAAATGTTCATATCCAGGCTAGCTATTAAATGTTAAAATGGCCACTTTGTAGAGGATGCCTTCACAAACGAGACTGAGTTTATTTCTCAGGAAAGGTTTATTGAGAGTCTACATCCTCTATCAAGCAAGTATCTCAACAAAAGAGGGGGAACAATCATCCTTCACAGTTCTTATACCCTCCAAAGGCACAAAACCCCCAACATCAAATAACACCCCCCCAACCCACAGTCCTTGAGCAAACATACAGCCCCTGAGGCTCCTTGGCGTCTCCATTGTCTCTTTCATCCTTCTAGCCTCCGGGGCTCCTGCTGGGACATTCTCTCCCACTTCTCGTCTCCTAGGCAACCAACTTCACACCTCCCGTAGGTCTCTGCAGGGTCAGGTCTTCTTTGGCCATTAGACGTGAAGCTTCCAGAATATGCACCATCATGCCTACTAGGTATATGTGGGTGAATATGAATGCCATATATGCGCTCTAAATATGCGCCATAACTTAAACTTTTTAAAGCTTTTCAGACATTGTGAAATTAGTTTTGACTAGTACAATCTACATTTTAGATATCCATCCATCCATCTTCTACCACTTATCCAGGAATCTGGGTCTTGAAATATCATTTTTACTAGCATGAATGTTATTATGGATATCTGTATTTACAATTATAACCAGTAAGAATTTAATTTTGACTAGGAGGAAGGCAATTATAGATATCTAAAAGTTCATTGTAGATAGAAAAGTGGTTTGTTTTAATGTTAAAATGGCTTGCCATAGGAGGGACTGATTTGTTTACTTTTATACACCGCATGTGAAGTCATCTCTCGACAGTGATTGGACGAGAGATAGGTGGGCGGGCTCAGCAGCAGCTGCAGTGCCTTGCCGGCTTCTCACTCACAGACCAACACGTCTACGACTTCACCGTGTTCCTATAGTCCGCACTGTGCGTCAGTCAAATATAAATGTTTGCAAAAGTACCGACATAAGTGGGAAGAACTCAATAATTGGCTTGACAGCATAATTTGGCAATGAGTACAAGGCAAACTGCAAAGTGTGCCGGTGGGTGTTTTCCATGGCGTATGGTGGCTTGGGAGATGTACGGCAGCATGCTACAGGAGAACAGCATTCTTGTAATACCAGGAGCAGAAAAACCCAAATTGCAGTCTCTCAGCTCTTCATCCCTCAAGCATCTCCTGAGGCTGATGTGGTTACAGCAGCTGAGTTCACCCAGGTATGCAGAGGTCTGCACACCCGATGATGGTGATGATGATGATAAGAAAGGCAGTATTTCAATCAAATGTAAAGTAATATCAGTTGGTCTCCAATCAGGGTTGGTACACATTTTACAAGGTCAAATTCAAGCACTTTATAAGTTTGTTTTTTTTTTTTTTCAATTATTTTCAGGACCTTCTAGCAGGGGCAGATTACATAATTATAGGAATACATACACTATTCAGTCATAACTATTCAGTCTGATCCCAATATGATGAAAGAAAGATTTATAATTTCAAGTACTTTCAAGCATTTAAACTAAAATTCATATGTAATTAATACATATATGTATGTAATAATATGTATTTACTGTATATTTTCAAATTACCAAGTTACTGCTCTTAATTACTGTAGGCTAACTAAATTGCATAATTTTTTTCAGGAAGGCTATTTGTGTTTATTTCTGCAGGTATACCACACGGTCAAACACAACCTCAGCTATAACAGCGCTGACTGTGGACACAACAAAATCGAAAGATTTTGCGTAATTCCAAAATTGGAAAGAAGCTGTGTCTAGGGAGAACAAAGGCAGAAGTATTGGTAAAAGATGTCCTCGGTCCAAAGGCAATGGGCAGGGGGTGTCCTTTATTTTTCTGCAATGAAGGTGGCAACCCTATGTTAACAAGACAAAAAAAATAGATTTTTGGTAGAGTGTCACTTTAAAAAAAATAACAATATAAACCACACTTGGTAAACAAATTTCTTGTAACACTGCTAGCTACTTAACAGACAGCTAGGCTGGCCAATAATAGAACAAGGTGTGGTGATCTGAGCGCGGAGCAGTTCCGCACTCGAGTCACTCAGTATTGTCCCTTTTTCTTTGTATTTCTAGTTCTGTTATTATTTGTATTTCCGGTGCTTTTACTGTGACAGCGCCACGGCTGGACTTCCGGCTGTCAAGCCGGCCCGCGCCCTGTCACAGCTGACTATGATTAAGTGGTTACGTTTTCTCCTCGCCTGTTTTGGCCCTTAGCCCTGAGTGTTATTATTTAAGGTGGCAGTTGAGGCTCACTCCTCGCTGCAACCTCGCCTTTCCTGACTGGAATCCCTATGCCCGGTTCCAGTTTTTTGTACAGGGTTAGGTTTCACCCTCACTCTTTGAATGCATGTGTTTATTGTGACTTTTTATTTCTTTCATTATTTCACCCCTCTGGGTCGCATGTATAGTTTGTGTTCTGCCCCTCGTGGCTCGTTATTTTGTTACTTTTCCCTAATAAATATACAAACTCACTGTTGGCATTTGACACAAGGGGTATACTGTATATGAAACCTACAAAAACACCATTTATTAGTCAATAACCCCTTAAATTGTAGGATAGCATCTTTTAGCATCTTTTTTTAACATTTTTATTCTTGCAAATTTGTACTTAGTTCACATTTATACATTTCCACCTTAGGGTAAATTTGTGAATAACCTACCAGCACCTCCACCATCATCCACCTTGTTAAAAAATAATAAAATCATCTACTGAGTACTGTCCTGTCAGGGATGAGAGAATGGCCAGTACGTTATTAAAAGTGAAATAGAAGTACGCGTTCTGCTCTCTCTTTCAGAGTCTGAAAAGGCAAAGTACGAACTGCTGTGCAAAGATGGCAGAAGACAACCCATTGACAACTATAAAGACTGCCACCTGGCCAGAGTGCCAGCACATGCTGTTGTCACTCGCAAAGATGCAGAGCTGGCCGACTTGATCTGGACAAGCCTCAATAGCGTAACGGTAGGACAAAGAACTGCTGGCAGAGCATGATGAGCTTACTATATGATAACATGGAGAATTCAGAAACCGGGACTTGTGCTTGTTATGTTCTCATAATGAATCTTGCTTGGCAACTTTCCAGAACTTTAACCTCTTCTCCTCTGAAGCCTATGCACCTACCAAGAACCTGATATTTAAGGATTCAACTGTGAAACTGGTGAGGGTTCCTCCAAATACAGACTCTTTCCTGTATCTGGGTGCTGACTACATGAGTATCATCCGCTCCCTTAAGAAAGGTAAAAAAAAAAAAAAAACACACACAAGGAAGAAAAACAAATATAAATGTGGGGGAGAACACACAGAAATCACAGGCCAGGCTGATGTGTGTCAAACTTTACTCCTTAGAGCACACATCAAGCATACAATCACACGGGATTAAGTGGTGTGCTGTGTCACACTTGGAGACTGCCAAGTGTGACACATGGAGCATCAACGGCGCACGTGATGACGGCACTACTGTAATCGAATGCCAGAGTGCCACTACAGTTGATGAATGTCTGAAAAAGATTATGGTAAAAGCTGACAAAAATACTGAAATCTATGTCAGTCGCTAGATTTCATTAATACTTTTGGTGCTAATAATCACTGAGGACCTGCACTTTTATTTCTCCTGCAGCGTAAAGAAGCTGATGCAATGGCAGTGGACGGAGGACAGGTGTACACAGCTGGGAAGTGTGGTCTCGTTCCGGCTATGGCGGAGCAGTACCAAGACGGTACAATACAAAGATAGCCAAGAAAGGCTTGTATGTAATAAATAATGTGTTTGATTGTTTTTCTTAGTAAGCAGTATTTGCATCTTTGTCTTTCCACAGAACTGTGCAGCTCCTCTCAAGGTGAAAAATCTTTTATTGTCTCCTTATAGCAGCAATGTTCCTTTAAGAGCTTTCTTTGAAAAAAATAAAAGTGCATGGTTTAACTATATATAATGACCACTAACACTTCTAGTTTCTAACACTTTCCTCAGGTTTATTATTTTGTTTTTACTGTCTTTAACTTTCAGTAAGTGACAATTTCTCTCTGTCTCTCTCTCTCCCTCATGCACCTATATTGGTCTTACAGTGACCCACATCAAAACTTTATTACCTCCGCCAAGGAGGTTGTTTTTGCCGGCGTTGGCTTGTCTGTCTGTTAGCAGCATTACTCAAAAAGTTATGAATGGATTTTGATGAAATTTTCAGGAAAGGTTTGTAATGGCACGGGAAACAGATGATTAGATTTTGCTGCTCATCTGAGAGTGCATACGTCCACCAATGGCCTTGCAGGCTTACACAAAAACTACTCAATGGATTTGGATGAAATTTTCACCAGAGGTGGTTCTTGGGCTAGAGGAGAACCCATTACATTTTGCTGATGATCCAAGAGTGCATACCTCTACCAAGGCTCTATCTTCTCACAATCTGTTAGCAACATTACTCCAAAAACTACTGGACAGAGTTTGATGAAATTTTCACCACAAATTGGGCTGCACATGAACCCATTGCATTTTGGAGGTGATCCATGAATGCATACCTCCACCAAGGGTCAATGTCCTAGCAATGGTTTAGCAAGATTACACAAAAACTGCTGGATGTATTTTTACCTCCGCCAAGATTTTTGCCTGAAGCCGATATGCAGTGGCAGAGTGGAGTTTGGGTGAACAGCAGCCTTGGCAGAGGTATGCACGCTGAGTACCCTCTAGTTCCATCCATCCATCTTCTTCCGCTTAATCCTTTTCGGGTCGTGGGGGGGCTGGAGCCTATCCCAGCATCTTTGGGCGAGAGGCAGGGTACACCCTGGACAGATCGCCAGTCCATCGCAGGGCCAACACAGAGAGACAGACAACCATTCACTCTCACATCCATACCTAAGGACAATTTAGAATACCCTCTAGTTGGTATTTGAAATTTCACAGACATGAAAATTTTAACCCTGGGAATCCCTTTTGGTCTTGGAGGAGGTATGTACTCTCTGAATATATTTTAGTTGATCAGTATTTCCTACTAAAAAGAAAAGCTAAAATTGATAGTTTGTGTGAAATGAGTAAAATGCTGCTGTGACCAGTAACAGCTGATGGGCGACCCCATTGAGGAGGCAAATTAATCATGAACAGACACACACCTATACTTGCAAGGACCCCGAGTCTTTAGCTCCACAGATATTAAATGCAGCTCATGCAAAGCCCCAAGAAAACGTCATTATGATGGCCAACATGCTATTCAAGACAACACTACCCCAGCCTTGATAAAATCTGAGTGCCATCCAGCTGCATCCTGACTTCTTTATAATGTCAAGTTTAGGGGAAGGCCTTGGACTGTTTTATCCAAAGCTGGTGTTCAAATTATAGTTTCCTAAACTTGTTAGCAAGTAAATACTGCTGGATATCCCGTCTATGCATACCGGTAGTATTCAGTGCGTTGAAATGCATCAATACGGTGACGTTGTCAAAAGACAGACTCTGACTGGTTAGAGGTTCGCCTCCTTTCATTTTTTTCTTCAATGCAAAGAGAGCAACAAATATAAACTGATTTCTGATTGGCTAAATAATTTCAGAAAGTATTCTTGCCTCCTTAGTTATAAAAACTAACTACTTTCTGATTGGCTGATTAATGTTCCCACAGTGGCAAGCCCATTTTTAACTCATGCAGGCTTCTGACAGGATTCTGACTACATGTTACACAGTAATATACATATAATATCAAATACATTTATTATCACAATGCTTGAATCATTTCTTCTTCTCAAATTTCTGAGGAAGCTCTGCCTCCCTTGCCTCCTCCTATGAGCCACCAATGGCTGTCTATCCTTACCTAACAAAACAGGTGCATCTTGCTGCTCTGTTAAATTAAGCAAAACCAGCTAATGCTAATCTGCTTTTCCAATTCATCTCTTGTTCTCCCTCTCATAGCTCCTGCTTCCTCTTACTATGCTGTTGCTGTGGTAAAGAAGGGATCAGGAGTAACCTGGGCAGGACTGAAGGGTAAAAGGTCTTGCCACACGGGTGTGGGTAGAACTGCTGGCTGGAACATGCCCATGGGTCAGGTCTACAAAATACAACCCGACTGTGACTTCAGTGAGTGATTTTGTGTCTTCATTTCCACTATATTTTAAAAAGTATAATATACTGTATAAGGCTCTAGAGAGCAACCACATGGTTTTATATTCACAGCATTTGCACCTCTCTGTCAAATGTTATTATTAAGCATATTGTATATATATGACAAAAGGCAACAATAGTTTCTCTTCCTTTCCTCAGCAAAATTCTTTAGTAGCGGCTGCGCTCCTGGATCCGACCCCAGCTCTCCTTTCTGTGCTAATTGTGCTGGCAGTGGTAAAGCTGTGGGAGATGATGCCAAATGCAAAGCCAGTGCAGAAGAGCGGTACTATGGCTATGCTGGAGCCTTCAGGTACAGTAACATGCAGCAGTGTATATGCATGAAATTTTGTGTTTGAAAGGAAAAGTTTGCTCTATGTAGCGGCCAAAAGTAGAAGACACCTACTCTCAGTTCTTAAATTAGCAACTTAATAATGTGTTCTTGCCTCGTTCATCAAATCATAGTTCCATTTCTGAGAGCATTTTTGCTTTTAAACCCAATTACAGCACTGAACAGCATTCATTTGTGGCACCTTTCCCGTTTTGCGCTGGTGGATTTGTCAGTTTCTGCCAGCGTATAGTCTGTTCTTCATATTTTGCGTCACACCATCTAATTACCTGTGTACTGTGCACCCACTGTATGCTGCAAGGTGGAGACTCATTTTAGAGAGGTGTGGCGCTGGTGCAGTCTCAGCGCATTGGTATTTTAGTGCATTTCATATCAATGCACTTTTGATCAGCCAAAAGGCAGGTCTGTTGTTAGAAGCACATTGTTAATGCTATTTCAGTAGCGGGTTTTATAATCGTGGGGGCGCTCCTACTGTACACACAGAAATACTCAGCACATGCACTGGGATTTTCTGTTATTTTAGTGGACAGAGTTGTAACAGTTATAATCTAATCAATTTGTTGTCATCTTAATGATAATAGCAATAATAGCTACCTGAGTGGTGGCCTAGGGGTAGAGCATCCGCCCCACAACTGGGAGGTTGGGGTTCAAGTCCCGGCTGGTTCATGCCAAAGACCATATAAAAGTGGAACTTCTTGCCATTCAGTTTGGTGCTCAGCAAAAATGGAACGGAGGAGGGAAATGTGGGCGGCAGTGGCTCAGGAGGTAGAGTGGGTCATCCAATAACCAGAGCATTGGCGGTTCAAGTCCCGCTCTCCCCAGCCATCCTGCTGTTGTGTTCCTGGGCAAGACACTTTACCCACCTTGTCTCCAGTGTCCATGACACTGGGCATGAATGTGTATAAATGTTCAGTAGTGGTCAGAGAGGCCATTGGCGTGGATTGGCAGACACGTTTCCATCAGTCTGCCCCAGGGCAGCTGTGGCTACAGTAGTAGCTTACTACTACCATTGTCTGTTTGTGGAGTAAATGAATAATGGATTTTCATTGTAAAGCCTTTGGGTTTCTTGAAAGGTGCTATATAAATGCAAACCTGTAGAGGATGCCTTCACAAACGAGACTGAGTTTATTTCTCAGGAAAGGTTTATTTGCAGTCTCATCCTCTAACAGCAAGTATCTCAACAAAAGAGACAGGACAATCTTCCCTCACAGCTCTTATACCCCCAGAGACACAAAACCCCCCACATCAAATATCACACCTTCAACCCACAGTCCTTCAGTAAACATATGAACCCACAGTCCTTCAGTAAACATACTGTATAGCCTCCAAGGCTCGTTGGCGTCTCTATTGTCTCTTCCGCCTCGGGGGCTCCTGCTGGGACATTCTCTCTGACTTCCCGTCTCTCCAGAAACCACTTCACACCTGCCGAGGTCTCTGCTGGGTCAGGTCCTTTTGGACGTTTGAAGTCTGTAGAGTATGCACCGTCATGCCTACTAAATACATGTGAGAGAAAATGCGTACCGTACAAGCATGCCATATATGCGCCCTAAATGTGCGCCATAAACCATGATTATTACACAACATAACAAAAATAATTCTTTTGTAAGTTGTGTGTGTTTTTTCAACTGATTTAAGACAATTTTGCACCGCTGAATCTGAAAATGACATCTGTTTCTCTTGATCAGGTCATTTTTAAGCTAATTTGTAAGCAGTTGTACAGTTGTACTGTAAATTGAATAGTAGACATTGATAAAGGTAAGTACATGTAAATTGAATGTTACGTCATCATTGTTCAAAATTCACAGAATTTCAAGAAATAAAAAAGAATTTTGCATCATATAAAGCGAAAATACCCGTACATGTAAACAAAAACGTAAAAAACATGTGGCCATAGTTCAAAAAGTTGACCTGATTGAGCAAAACCAATGTGATTTTTGGATTCAGCACATCAAAATTGTCCTAAATCAGCAAAAAAAAACTTAGACAATAAATTTGGTGTTGACCAGTGTTATTATATTATGTGATGATATACTGAATAGTTTTTTTATTCCATCCACATTCTCATTTTAATCACAAACTTACAGGAGGAGTATTGCCTATAGATTAGGCATTAATTTCTTTTTTAGGGGATTGAATGAATAAACAGGCAGTGTGTGTGTTTTACTTTTCACCACAGACTGTAGGCTATGTTCATGAGAGGTGTTAAGGCAGGAGATGCCTTGGCTAGTGCGGCCTCTGTGATCTGGTCTGGACACAGACCGTGGGCTGGTGGTTGCACTGAGCTGTTGTTTGATCCTCTCCAATCCTCCCTGAGATGAACGAAGGCAGTGGTGAAACTGTCAGTCTGAAGATTTTAAATTATAAACCTCTCTGCTGTGACAAAGTACTCTATCCACATACATAATTTATATCATTTCAGTCTCAGTCATCTCCTTCGATCTTGTGTCTTGTGTCCATTCATGCTCACATGTCCTGTCCTGGTTAATGACATACACTCAGCTGTTGTTTTTTTTGTTAAATGTATTAATCTTAAGACCGTTAAATACAAACTATACACATACCCTATCCCAAATCATTTGAAGAAGTGGTAGACAGTTTTTCCCTGCACAGAGAAAAAACAGTGCAACCTAAATTAATTTATATTCAGCTCGATTTTTCAGCCCATGTGTTCACTCATATTCTCCTATTTCTTCTAAAATAAATAACTGGTAATCAGCTGTGATTAATGCCTAGCTTAATGCCAAGCAGTGCACTAACACATGCACTTTCGCGCAAGTGCTTGCCCTTTGGCCAGCACAAAACCCTTTTTATATGAGCCATCAGGATCACAGTTTGCTTTAGACCATGCACCTCTGTCCATTAAAGTAAAGGGCAGGAAAGCTTTGGATTGGATAATGCAAAACACACCTCTGAATAATTAGAATAGAATAGAGTAGAATAGGCTTTATTGTCATTGCACAGTTGTACAGTACAACGAAATTGTGGGTACGCCACCAGGCTACTGTGCAATAAAGTAAGAGAGAAGGATTAGATAAAACACGGTTACAGAACACACGATTAAACACATGACTGAAATAAAAATAGCCCAGGATTGTGGAAACATACACAGGTACGGTAGTAGCTTCACGGCTGGAACTATGTATGAGTAAAGAGTGCAGAACACACAATTGAACAAACAATTGAGAGAAATGACCCAAGGATTATGGAAAATATACATAGTAGTGGTTTCACGGATGGGTCAATATACATGAAAGTGTGTAGTGCAAAGTCAGGTGAGTTATACAATAATCCATATTATGTGTCACATAAATGCATCAAAGTACTTTAAAAGGCACTGACTCCAAACAAGTAGAGGTTTTATAAACTGAATTAGTTGAAGTAAGGTAAAATGCAGCAAATGGACAGCGGCAGTCTGGACATACTTGACTTCAAGTCCTCATATCTACAGTATATGTAGAGAATCCAGAGAGAGCATACCTTAGCCAAGGCTGTCTGTCCACAGATTACAGTGATTAAAACATGTCAGTTGACAGGGCATCATAAATTGTCTGTCAACCTAATCTCACCAAAAGCAGTACAAAGGTACAAAAGTAGTACACTTTCCACCCCATTAAAATGTACCATTTATACTAAAACAACAACAAAATTTACTATTTATACTACAAAAGCCTTCACTCCAAAACCCACTGTCACTGCACATGCACTGAAACAGTGCACCGTTGTCACTGTGCTTGCGTGAAACAACACTCCTTTCCACAGGGCTCAGAACTCACCTGGTTGGTGGGAGGGGGATGGAGGACGGTCCACAATGACTGCCATCACGCAACAACCCTGTGTTTGCATCCAGCTCTGCCCGTTCATCACATCCGCATTCGTGCTTCACTTTTTAGGTTAGGTTTAGGCCAGGGATCTCAAACTCATTCCATGGAGGACCAAGACCCTGCACATTTTACTTCCACCCAATCTCATCAGCAGGTGTTGTCAATGACCAGTAATCAGTGAGAAGAGATTCAGTGAAATCACCTGTTGAAGACACTGGGTGGAGGGGAAACATGCAGGGTCTTGGCCCTCCAATGGAATCAGTTTGGGTGCTTACTCCGCTAACCAATGGTTACCATCTATCTATAAATGCATGGAATCTCTGTCTCTCTGTCTCTCTGTCTCTGTCTCTCTCTCTCTCTCTGTCTGTGGGAGAGGGGGATGAGTTATGTTTGCACTTTTGAAATGTGAGACACTTGGTGGAATGATATTGGTGCGCTTACATTTTTTGAATTGTGCAATAAAGGCATTTTTTAAAACTCAAACTCTCTCTCTCTCTCTCTCTCTCTCTCTCTCTCTCTCTCTCTCTCTCTCTCTCTCTCTGTGTGTGTGATAATTAAAAAGGTCCTCCTAGGCCATCCTTTTCAGGCTTTTTGTGCTGCCATGACAACAAAATGGACTTGGAAACACCAAAAATGTGCTCTGTGCCTTAGACAATAGACTGCTGACTAGACTTTCAAAATATGGCCCTTCATGTCTTTGTAGCGTGTAGCTGTTTCACCCAAATGGAGATGGCGTTGCTCCATGCATACAACACAGATTTGGTGGTGATGTTATGCTCTGTCATTATACAGTATATTCTCTGCATGATATAATGTTTGGCTTATATCATTACAGATGTCTGGTTGAAGGTTCTGGTGATGTTGCCTTCATTAAGCACACTACCGTTACAGAAAACAGTGACGGTAAGAGACTGACACCTACCTGCTTTTATATAATGCTACTTTGTCATTTCTTTATGAAACAACAGCATTCTTCTAAACTGACCCCATCCTCTTCTTGGTAAAGGCACTGGCCCAGATTGGGCTCGTGATCTGAAATCTTCTGAATACGAGCTGATCTGCCCGGGACACAGAGAACCAATGCCGATCAGTGACTATCTCAGCTGCCACTTGGCCAGAGTGCCCGCTCACGCTGTGGTGACTCGTCCAGAAAGCCGTGCTAATGTGATCAACATCCTGCAGGACCAGCAGGTCAGTGACAACTTTTAAAATCAGTATTATGGTCACTTTTGATTACACTGAGTAAAAGTTGAAATTCAGATTTTTATAAGGAATCCACATAACATTATATTTGTTTCAAGGTAGCACTCAATTTCAGATGCACAAAGTTAAAATTTTAGTTGAAATTAGTTGCTTGATAATTTTTTGTCACTGATTTTTCTTTGCAAATCATCTCCACTCTATTTTGTGAATCTCTTAAACAAACATTGTCTGCTGAACTAAGTTGATCATAATTACTGGGGATCACTGGCTGAATGTCGTTCCCTGTTATTGAGGCTGGTTCATAGCACTGGTTCATTTTGTTGACTTATTTGGCAAAAAAAATAATCTGAAACCATTGTCAGTAATAGATTATCAAATTTAACTTTTCTGTGCTGAAGGGATATTTTATTTTATTGGGCACCCAATTTATTTTGCTAAACTTTACTTTTACTCATCAGCATACGCCACTCACAAAAAGTTAGGGATATTTGGCTTTTGGGTGAAATTTATGGAAAATGTAAAAAGTTCACCCTCCAGTGATACAATATCATGAACATAGGGCATTTAAGTAGAAGCATGCAGTGGTGATTTCCTCATCTCAAACAATTTATTGAAACAAAAGCCAACAACAGTGGTGGGTATACCACAACAAAAAATATCAGTGTCTCAATAACTTGTCATGTGCCCTTGAGCATCAATTACAGCTTGACAATGACGCCTGATGCTGTTCACAAGTCGACTTCTTGTCTGTTGAGGCATGGCATTCCACCCTTCTTGATGGGTGGCCCTCAGGTCATTGAGGTTGTGGGGTGCAGGGTTATGAGCCTCTACATGGCGACTCAGCTGATCCCATAGGTTTTCTATGGGATTCAGGTCTGGAGAATGGTAAATGGCAAATGGCGTTCACTTATATAGCACTTTTTCTCATTTCTAAATGACCAAAGCACTTTATAGATCCTGCTATCCATCCATTCACACACACATTCACACACTTATGGCGGCGGAACTGCTATACACAGGCGCTGGCCTGACCCACCAGGAGCAACTGGGGGTTCGGTGTCTTGTTCAAGGACACTTTGACATGCAGACTGAGTGGGAATCGAACTCTTGACCCTCCAATCAGTAGTCAGCCACACTACACCTGCGCCACAGCCGTCCAGAAAGTGCAGGCCACTCCATTTGAGGTACCCCAGTCTGCAGAAGCCGTTCCCTAATGATGCGACCTCCATGAGCTGAAGCATTGTCATCCATGAAGATGAAATTAGGCCTGTGTTGTTCATGCAGAGGCACAATGACTGGATTATTGATGTTATTCAGGTAGTATCGGCTTGTCACTGTACCATTCACAAGGTGAAGGGCAGTTCTGCAGTGACTAGACACACCTGCCCAGACTCTAACACCACCACCACCAAAGGCTCTTCTGGTGACAACAGTGGCTGATGCATAGCACTCCCCTTGACATCTCCAACATCGTTGGCGGCCATCATTTCATCATTTCAACAACCAAATAAAAATCTGTGCAAAGATTATTGGTCAACCACTCATAAGTAATTTTCATGAAGCACACGGGAAAAGGATGATCAGGTTAGCCAACTCCATCTCCTCTGACTCCTCCAATGTTCTAAACACTGAATACCAACTTCTTCCCTCAAACAGACAATTCAGAATCCCTACATTTAAACACAATAAACTCAAAAATACATTTAAACACCAATCTATTCTGCTGCTGAACCAGAATCGGTGAATGGCTGAATACCATCAAGCCCACGGTCTAAACATGTGCTGTTACGCCTGTCCTCACTGTTTTATTTTTATTTGTATGGTGTGTCCATCTGGTATGTTTTGCGTAACCTCTATGTTTGTCCAATCTATGTGTTTTTGTATGTTTGAAAACAAGTGTTCTATGAACTGCAGAACAAATTTCAGTAATAACTGACAATAAAGTTGTATTGTATCGTATTCTGCTCAACATGAATCAGTTTTCATCAGAGAACAGCACTGAGGCCCAGTGGTCCCTTGTCCAGTGTAAAAGCTCCCTGGCCCATGCAAGACGATGACACCTGTGCCTGGTGATGTGGTCAGATACCCTTACAGGTCGTGTAGCACGCAGACCACACAGATGTAAACGGTTTGGAATGGCCTGACGTGACACTTGGGTGCCTCTCACCTCTTGTGCCTGGAGTTGAGTGGCATTCATCATTTGGTTCTGCAGGGCACTGTTCACAATGAAGCGGTAATCAGTGTGGGATGTGGCCAAAGGACATCCACTTCTATGCCTTTCTGTGACTCTTCCAGTCTCTCTGCTGATGACACTCTGTGACACTCTAAGCTCAGTGGCCACTTCACTCACATCCTGTTTGAAACCTCGCAGTGACGAGGTACTTTTGATCAATTGTTAGGTGTCGTCTTGGTCTCATGATGTGAAAATGTGAACAGCATGATGAAGAGGACTGTTTAGATTTTTTTACATTTAGATTTAGTATACTTTATTGATCCCCAGAGGGGAAATTGAGGGTCATCCACCACCTGGATGGATGAAGCAGCCACGATACAGCGCTATCCCTTAACCATTCACACACACATTCACACCTAGGGCCACTTTAGAGTCTCCAATTAACCTAACCTGCATGTTTTTGGCATGTGGGAGGAAACCGGAGAAATCCCGGGGTAAACCCACGCATACACGGGGAGAACATGCAAACTCCACACAGATCACTGTTGGTCGGGGGCTGGGATCGAACCTACGATCCCCACGATCCCCCGGCCAAGGGTAAACTGTGCTGCCGCAGTGCTAACCACTGCGCCACCGTGTTTAAATACCAGTTTAAATACCAATTCTAATTGAACCAGAAAATGTATTGGTCGATTCATAGATCAAACACCTGTCATGAATTTTGCCATTAAGCACCTTGTTAGAGAACAGCAAGTTACGCAAAAAGTACTGAAACATTGACCAGTTGGACATGTGCATTCAAAAGGTTAGAGAAGGTCAAATTAAGTTCACCTGTAAAGGTTATAGTGCATTTTAGGTGCATCCCGAAATTTCACCTGAAAGTCGCATATCCCTAACCTTTTGTGAGTAGTGTATGTTGTATAGTTGTACGTACTCTTTGCGCCGCAAAAAAAAGGTGCATACTGTAGTTCATTGTTGAATGCAAGAAAAAGTGGCAAGGTTTTACAAATTCATTTTCATTCATTCATTCATTCATTCATCTTCTTCCGCTTAATCCTTTTCGGGTCGTGGGGGGGCTGGAGCCTATCCCAGCATCTTTGGGCGAGAGGCAGGGTACACCCTGGACAGATTGCTAGTCCATCACAGGGCCAACACAGACAGATAGACAACCATTCACTCTCACAGTCATACCTAAGGACAATTTAGAATCCCCAGTTTTGATGCCAATTAACCTAACTTGCATGTTTTTGGCATGTGGGAGGAAACCGGAGAAATCCTGGAGTAAACCCACGCAGACACGGGGAGAACATGCAAACTCCACACAGATCACTGTTGGTTGGGGGCTGGGATCGAACCCAGGATCCCCCGGCCAAGGATGAGCTGCTGTGCTGCCGCAGTGCTAACCACTCTGCCACTGCGCCGCCCTTAAATTTGAATAAACAAAAATAAAATCTGTTTAAATCCACCTCTGATATATTTTATAAAAAAAATAGCTCTTTGTAATTCATTAATTTATTTTTTCTTTACAGACCAAGTTTGGAAATCGTGGTAGTGATCCCTCATTCAGAATGTTCCAGTCAGAAAATGGAAAGAATCTCCTCTTCAAGGACTCCACGAAGTGTCTCCAGGAAGTTAAAGATGGACAAAACTATGAACAGTTCTTGGGACCAGAGTACATGGAAGCCATGAAGTCACTCAGAGTGTGCAGTGACACTGCTTCAGGTTTGTACTACTGGGGGTTTAATTAAGGATCATAAAACAGGAGTTTATTTATTAAGTATTTCATGTTGAATCACACACAATAAATACAACCCCAATTCCAATGAAGTTGGGACGTTGTGTAAAACGTAAAAAAAATACAATGATTTAAAAATCCTTTTCAACCTATATTCAGTTGAATACACTACAAAGACAAGGGGCTGTATTATAACAATGCAGTCCATAATCAGTTGTCACTGACGCAGAACACATTTATGGGCGTTTCCAAGTTCATTTCCTTCTAACAGCAATGTAAAAATTAATTTTCCGCAGGGTGCAAGGTGTAAAAGAGGCTGGACTAATTATTCAGAGGTGTGTTTTAGATAATCAAATCCAAAGCACTCCTGCCTATCCCTTTAATGCACAGAGGCGCATTATCTAAAGTGAACTCTGATCATGATGGCTTGTTCATGATGAGTTTTGCACTGGCCAAAGGTCGTGCACGTGAACGAAAATGCATGCGATAGTAATGCTGCTTGGTAATAAAGGAAAGCATCAATCACAGTTGATGCCCAGTTAGTTATCTTAGCAAGAACAAATGGATAAGAGATAATGCTGGGCTGAAAAATCGAGCTGAATGGTTTAATATATTGTGCATGGCTGCAACACAGATAAGACTGAACCATCAGGAAAAGAGGGTGATGCCTGTGCAAACGTTCATAAAATGGAAGTATTATTAATGGTGGCATGGAAGTTGCTCCCGGCCCATGGGGAGATGGAGAGCTCCCTCTCCTGTTGCTTTCGCCAACCGAGGGTCTCCCTTATGTCGTGTGGGGGTCAGCCAAGGTTTGTGGCTCTCTGTCCCAGTCCCTCCCAGGTGGGAGGGAGAGAGAAGATCCAACGCGGGGTCCCATCCACCACTGACCCCACCAGGAAGCAAGCCCACTCTCGGTAGCCCCTCCTGGGAGCTGACAGTTGGCAATCATGGTACCCGCAGCTTGAAAACCCCAACTGTAGGGAGTGTGGTGTGTGTGGCCTCAGTCCGGCCGGAAACCCAGGGGCACACAGCCGCAGGCAGATGTAGACACGTCTCCTGTCTCTGGGAAGTTACAGTGAAAGAGAAGACCCTGCTCATTCATTCCTTCATTCCCGTAAAAATAAACACACGAATGCCTAATAAGTTTGTGATGAAATGTGGATAGAATAAAAATCTTCAGACTGACACGCCTCCCTCCGTGCACCGCATCCACACCAGAACACATACATGCTCCTTACTCATTCCCCTAAAAAAATCATACTAATTTATAGACTCCAATGGTAAGTCTGCAATTAAAATGAGAATGTGGATGGAATTTTAAAAAACTGTTTAGTATATCATCATATAAATAAAATGACGGACAATTATATTTTGACTGTTACAACTTTTCTGACAGACTTTCCACCGTGCGCCAGCGATATTGTTAGTTTCTGTCAGCGCATTGTCTGTTTTTTATGCCTCAAATTGCCAGTAGACGGTGCACCCGCTCTGCGCTGAGAGGAGAGTCATTTCAAAGAGGTGTGGCAGCATGCAGTCTAATGCACATTACTATTATAGTGCATTCCATGAGAATCCACTTTAATTTCGAAAAAGGAGGTCTATTGTCAGAAGCGCATTGTTTAATGATATTTCAGTGGCGTGTTTTGACATTGCGCAGCTCCAGAGCTCAGGAAATGGCACACACTGGGATCTTATTTTAATAGAGTTGTAAGTCATAATTGCCCATCATTTTAAAAATATGATGATCACACACTAGTTTTTTATTCCATCAACACGCTCATTTTAATTGCAGACTTACCATTGGAGTCTATAGATTAGGCATTAATGTAGGATTTCTTGTAGGAGAATGAATGAATGAACAGGACGCATGTGTGCTAGTGTGTTCCAATGTGATGCACGGTGGGGGGGGGATTTTCATTTTCATCACGGACATATTAGGCATTAATATGTTTATTTTTAGGGGAATAAATGAATGAACAAGGCACCAGATTGCCTCCTTCCCTCCTACCCAGGACGGATAGGGGGAGACCCTCAGTCGGCGAAAGCAACAGGAGAGGGAGCACTCCATCTTCCCACAGCTGGGACTGACTTCTACGTCATCATTAATGAAAGTTTATGAAAGTTTGCACAGGCATCATCCTTTTTTCCTTAAGTGTCAAACCCTTTGATGTCTCTGTTGCATCTGTGCGCACTAGATTTCTTATTACCAAGCAGCATTACTATCGTATGTATTTTGGCGCACACACATGGGCTTTGGTCAGTGCAAAACTCGTCTTAAACCATCATGATCACAGTTTACTTTAGATAATGTGCCTCTTTGCATTAAAGAGATGGAAAGGAGTGCTTTGGATTGGATTATCCAAAACACACCTCTGAATGATTAGACCGGCCTCTTTGCATCATGCGCCAGCGGAAGGTTTGTTTTTACACCGTTGCCATAAGGAAATGAACTTGGAAATGCCCATAAATGCGTTCTGCATCAGTGACAACTGATCAACCAACCCCGTCGTTGTAATACAGCCCCTTGTCTTTATAGTGTATTCAGTTAGTATATGAAAAGTTTTTTTAATCATTGTGAGAGTGAATGGTTGTCTGTCTCTCTGTGTTGGCCCTGCGATGGACTGGCGATCTGTCCAGGGTGTACCCTGCCTCTCGCCCAAAGATGCTGGGATAGGCTCCAGCCCCCCCGTGACCCGAAAAGGATTAAGCGGAAGAAGATGGATGGATGGATTGTTTTAATTTACATTTTACACAATGTCTCAGCTTTATTGGAATTGGGGTTATATTTTTTAAGGTCTCCATTCTTATAACATCACTGATGTCTTCTCTGCCTCACAGATCTGGAGAAATCTTGTACTTTCCACTCCTGTCAGCAGCCCTAAAATTGTCGCGGACCACACAGAGCTACAATCAGCCCTCAGTGATTCAATCACCATACCCACCCATTTTTCATTCATTACAATAATTGCATTGTTTGCTCTCACTTAACTTGTTTTAGGCCTGTTTTAGGAGCACAGTGGAAACGTATCACTACCTGCAAATCAATTATGACATTTCATGCTGATGAAACTCAATGTTAAACTGCATTTATCATTGGATCATCTATCTTTTGTTAACACGCAACAGTTTTTTTTCCTCAAATAAAGCCTTACAAGTGATCATTTTTGATTGTGTTGTTTCTTTCCTACAATATGGCAAGATATGTGCATCTTGAAAATGCTTAGTATGTAGAGGACGACTTCACAAATGAGACTGAGTTTATTTCTCAGGAAAGCTTTATTTGGAGTCACATCCTCTATCATGAAGTATTCTCAACAAAAGAGAGTGAACCCATTTCCCTCACAGCTTTTATACCCCCAGAGATACTAAACCCCCACATCAAATATATCACACCTTCACTTCACAGTCAGTTCAGTAAACATATGAACCCCCAGTCCTTCAGTCACATATAGCCTCCGAGACTTGCTGGCGTCTCTGTTCCCTTCTCCACTCGGGGGCTCCTGCTGGTACATTGTCTCTGACTTCCCGTCTCCCCAGCACCCACCTGCTAGCCGAGATCTTTGCTGGGGCATGTCCCTTTGGACGTTTGAGCTGTAGAGTATGCACCGTCATGTCTACTAAATACCTGTGTGAGAAAATGCGTACCATACAAGCATGCCATATATGCACCTTAAATATGCGCCATAAGTACATCAATCCTCCGTCTGAAGCATCTTTACCAAAAAAGTGAATAAACAATAAATACTGTTATATTTGCTTCCAGTAAATATGAATCTTTGTTGATCTTGTCACCGAAAGGATTTGTTATGAAATATGGCTGCGATCTAACAGTGTGTGGCTTCAGTAGATATTAAGCAAACATAGTACAGTTTGATGGTCAGAAACTGATATTTGAGGAAAAATATCACAGAAAGCTATGATCCATTGTGACTTATAAGCAGGTACACTCCTTCATAATAATCGGATAGGAAGGGTTTGAACTTCATAGATGAATTGTTCTAGTCTGAAAGCAACTTGGGTTACACTTTCTCAGATTTGGAATGAAATGGTTGTCTCTCTTTAGCCATCAGGCATATTAAAGGTGCACTGGTGGATATAAATCCCCTGTAAAAACAAATCCTACATTGTCTAAAATTGTATCTTATGCCCTTTTTCTACAAAATTCCCCTTTCATTGTCTTACAGTTTCGTGTCAAAATCTTTTCACTTTTTCTCCACCTTCAAACACCAGGATCTGTGAATAGACCCACCCACATCCCATAAGACTAATGGTGGCCAGCGCTACATTAAACAGAATAAATCCTGTGATAAAAAGACTTACCAATTGAAGGATATGCCCAGTCATATGTACAGTGACTCAGGATAATGACTGAAATTGCATCAGTCCTTAAAAGTTTTGGATACTGTAAAAACACAAATGAAAAATATTAAGAAATGGTTTGACATTAACAAGTTATCATTAAATTTAAGTAGTGGCAGACTGTGTATTTTAAACAACTAGGCCTTCAGTGGTGATCTACCCGATTTAAGTGCCATTCATACCAAACACCATAAAAATAGCCTATAGCGCTGTCCACTCAAAACATATTAAAGATAACTTTAACTATAAAATTAGAGTTTTAAAGATCTTTACCTTTTCGTTGTGGAGCTCCACTTTCCTGCACACTTGTTCATTGAACTGCAGATCCACTCTTGTTTCCCCAAAGGTTTAAAAGTACTGTTGTAAGTGTCCAGCTGCTGCCTTGGTTAAGACCCTGTCACACCTAGACGATTTAGGCAGCAAAAACGTATGAAAAATTTGGAGAATACAATGGCGTACGTCAAATCAGTTATGGCTAAGTTTTGTCTAAGTTAAGAGCATGCTGAAAAATGCTGAACCACGCTACGGCATAGTTCGCCGAGCTGATCGCCTGAAGCGCAGAGCGCAGCTGTTTTCCTTGATAAATCACACTTTCCTGTTTCCTGTTGGCTGCGCCTCCCAGCAAAAGCACACTCCATGCATTATCTTGATTTTTTTCACTTTATCGAAAATAATTTTTTTTATTGCCATCAGTTCGCGTGCCTTTGAGCCAGGTTGTGGCAACTGTTATCTGATGTTCCTGATGTGTCACATCAGCTGTTGTTAGGGGTTACTGACCTGACAGATTTGACAGTTCTGTCAGGTCGATCACGCCCCCCGCCTGGTCTTTGGAGGGGAGAATCATCTGGGTTGAACAGAAATAATCTCTTGGACACAATGGATCAGGAGGCAACGGCAGTTTGGCATGACTGCGCTATGCAGAAGTTATACTATTGTTGCGCATAAGATGTGAAGGTCAGCAATACGCTAAGTATTAGTTTGTTTAAGTTACTTATTGATAGAAAAGTTTCATATTTGTAATTTGCTTCGTCTCAGAGTCTGTGTGAAAGTGCTAAAGATGCTGATGCAGCTGTATGTGTTATCGTTTTGTTTTAGTACGCTTGTACTGTTCTGGTGTGATTGGTATTTAGAAAGTCTGACTATTGCTGAGAACGAGATAATCTGTACACCAAGTTTTGACCAGATGTACTGAACCAATCATCATGTACATTTTCTCCTCCACCTCTTGGGTAACGGAGAGCTTAAAGGACTGAGCAATGTGTGTTTGAGTCAGAATGATGCGCAAATAGGCTCTGAGACTGTTATTGTATTGTAACGTCGGGCCGTGTTAAGGGGGGCAGGGATTTTCCCAGCATGCTTTGCCAACCGAGAACATTACTTTGTGTGTGTATTTAATGTGATTACTGTAGAGGAGCTGGAATTAATGAGGCGATTTTGGTTTAAAGCAGCGTTTTATTGATCAGCTCTCCTAACTTGTCTCATCTGGTGCAGAGCGTGGCAGAAGGTGAAAGAGACAGAGTTCTGCCAGCTCGCTGGTTAAATACAGGCACACATCAAAAGACGGCATTACAAAGGCTGATATCCCTCGTTATCTTAATCCCCCCATTGTCCTGTTATCTCCTCTCCTCTTCTTGGGAGGTGATGGGAATTCCTCTCCTCGCCTTGGGGGGTGAGGGTGACTCCTTGGTCTCCGCCGTCGTTTCGTGGGACGTCTTTGTTCTTCGCATGGCGGGTGAGATTCCTTTGTCCTTTCAGAGGTGTGAAGTTCCTTACATATGCAGTCACTAAGCATCTCACATGTTCAAACATATGTAGGTATGGAATATATGAGTAATATATACCACAGGCCCCCCAAACAACTAGGAAAGGACAACGGAAAGATTCACAGTCTAGAACAGTTAATACGACATACTACATGTTACAGCTATTGCCACAGAAGAACTTTCCGGCAGCCATGCTTCTGAGATAGTTCAGTGGTGATCATAACAGTATAGTAAAATCATAAGTCAGTCCTAAACTGTTACAGCACAATTAGAGAATAATTGTGGAGTGGCTGGTATCAGTCCCTGTGCAGCTTGGGTTTAATTCTTCTCCCAAAACTGCTGTAGGTTGGTTTAGGCGTCCTGCTGGGACCTTCTTGTGAGGGGTCTGCAGTGTGGGAAGGAGAGAGGTTATTTGTTCCCTGCCTGGGGGCTGAAACTTTTCCCTTGGGGGGTCTACCTCGCCGAGGTGCTCGGGCCAACTGTGCAGGTTCATCTTTCAACAAGAAGGCAGGTTTAAGTCTGTCAATGCTGACTGTTTCTTTTCTGTCCCCATAATCAAGCACAAAGTGTTTATCACCATGTTCCAGCACTCTGTAAGGGCCATCGAATACTGGGCGTAACGTTGGTTTTAGGGCTTCATGCTTAACAAAAACGAACTCAGCTTTTTTTAAAGTTTGAGGGACAAAAACCCGTGGAAAGGAGTGGTGAGCTGGACCGGGAAGAGAGTCCGGTCCGTTGTTGCCTAAAAACCTTGGGACTGGTTCTGGATTTTCCGGTAGAAATTCACCTGGGAGTCTGAGCGGTTGGGCAAAGACTAATTCTGCAGGAGAAGCGTCTAGATCTTCTTTAGGTGCAGCGCGCAACCCCCAATAAAACCCAGGGAAGTTTATTTACCCAATTTGTGTCCGTTAGTGAGGCTCTGAGGGCGGCCTTTAAGGACCTGTGAAAACGCTCGCATAACCCATTAGCCTGAGGGTGATAAGCGGTGGTGCGATGAATTGTTGCTCCTAAGCTGTTGGACATGGCTGACCAGAGCTCTGAGACAAATTGAGGCCCCCTATCGGACGTGATGTCCGATGGGACGCCGAAACGTGCCACCCAGTTTGTCAGAAAAACGCGAGCGACTTCCTCCGCTGTAGTTGCCGCTAGAGGAACTGCCTCTGGCCAGCGCGTGGTGCGGTCTATCATTGTTAGAAGGTGTGTGAAACCTTGGGAGGAAGGCAGTGGCCCAACTAGGTCGACATGGATGTGGTCGAACCTTCTAGCAGGGATTGGGAAAGGCTCTAGAGGGGCCTTTGTGTGTCTATGTATTTTGGCGCGTTGACAAGAAATACACGTTTTTGCCCATTCTTTAACGTCTTTGCGCAGGCCTGGCCACACGAATTTTTCAGCAACCATTTTAACCGAGGCGCGCACACCTGGGTGCGCGAGGGAGTGAATTGCATCAAAAATGCTGCGGCGCCAAGTAGCTGGCACTAACAGGCGAGGTCGGCCGGTTGAAATATCGCATATTAGGGGGGGCACGCCGTCGCGTAACCCTTTTTTCTCCAGCCTTAACCCTGTTGGTCCAGACAAGAGTGCGCGCACGTCCGCGTCGCTGTTTTGTTCTTCTGCTATGGCTGCATAATCTATCCCTTCATGGATAGGTGCTGCGTATGTGTCTGTGTTAGTGAAGAGTTCCGCTGCTGAGGCAGTATAATCTGTCTCCTCGCGCTCTGGCGGTGCCACAGCGCGAGAGAGACAGTCCGCTACTACGTTAAGTTTGCCTGCTACGTGTCGATTGTCCGTGGTGAACTCTGAAATCGCAGCCAGCTGTCTTTGTTGTCTGCCTGACCTTGGTTCTGAAATTTTAGCCATAGCAAAGGTGAGCGGCTTATGGTCTACAAAAGCTGTGAAACTCCGCCCTTCTAGCCAAAACTGGAAGTGGCGAATGGACAAATGAAGCGCCAGCAGCTCTCTGTCAAAAGTGCTGTATTTGCGTTCGGTTGGATTTAGCGATTTGCTAAAGAATGCTAAAGGTTGCCAGACCCCGCTGACAAGTTGTTCTACAACTGCCCCTATGGCCAGGTCCGAAGCATCTGTAGTTAGTGCGATGCGGGCCGTGGGATCTGGGTGAACTAACATTGTGGCGTTAGCTAGGGCGTTTTTAACCTCCTCGAAAGCACGCTCGCGCTCCGGGGTCCATTCGACCGCGTTGGAAGCTTTCTTTTTTTTGAGCGCGTCATACAGGGGTTGCATGAGCTGAGCTGCGTGGGGGAGGAAGCGGTTGTAAAAATTAACCATCCCCAAAAATTCCTGTAGCGATTTGACCGTGTGGGGCCGTGGAAAACCTTCTATCGTACGAACTTTGTCTGGAAGCGGAACTGCTCCCTTAGGGGAGACTTTGTGTCCCAAAAAGTCAATTTGCGAAACGCCGAATTTGCATTTAGCTGGATTGATTATTAGCCCGTGCTCCTCCAGCCTCTGAAAAACGGTAGTGAGGTGTTGTTCGTGTTCCTCTTCAGACGAGCTGGCTACCAGCATGTCGTCGAGGTAGACGAAGACAAAGGGGAGGTCGCGTAGGACCGCGTCCATCATGCGTTGAAAAGTTTGGGCCGCCCCTTTGAGGCCGAAAGGCATTCGTAAGAATTCGAAAAGGCCGAAAGGGGTTATAACCGCCGTTTTAGGAATGTCTTCAGCTCGGACTGGGACCTGGTGATAACCGCGGACTAAGTCTATCTTTGAAAAAATGCGCGCCCCCGCTAGGTGCAGTGAAAAGTCTTGAATGTGAGGGATTGGGTAGCGGTCATGCACTGTAGCGTTGTTTAATCTGCGGTAATCTCCGCACGGTCTCCAAGAACCGTCGGATTTCGGAACCATGTGAAGTGGTGAAGCCCAGGGGCTCTTTGAGCGTCTAGCAATGCCCAATTTTTCGAGAGCCGCAAACTCGTCCCTTGCTATGTTGAGCTTGGCCGCGTCTAAGCGGCGAGCTTTGGCAAAAACGGGAGGTCCCGTTGTAGGAATGAAGTGTTTAACCCCGTGTTTGGCTACAGTGGCTGAAAATTTGGGGGTTGTGAGTGCTGGAAATTGGGTGAGGAGTTGCTCAAACTTACCTCCTGCCATGGTGACGTTTGCCTGCACAGGTGGTGGAGAGACTCGAGCTGAGCATGGAATAGAAGCAAAAGATAGTGCATTAACCAGGCGCCTATTTGCCAGATCCACTAATAACCACACAAAAAATCTGCGCCTAACAAGTTAAAACTCACCGCTGCTACAACAAATGTCCATCTGTAGCTGCGGCCGTGAATGAGGAGGTGCAGGCTCTTTTCCCCGAATGTGTCGATGTCAGAGCCGTTGGCTGCCACTGCTCCGTTGCCCCGGGTGCCCATGGCTCGATCTGCGTGGGAGGGCATGACGAAACTCAGCTGAGCTCCCGTGTCGATGAGGAACTGCTTGCCTGTGTGTCCATCCGTCACGTATAACAGCTTATTTTTCTCGCCGAGAACCGCTGCTGTTAACGGCCCTTGGCTTTGGCGTTTTCCCGACATCGTGAATTTTGCAGGGGGGAACGCATTTGCGGGCTTTCTCAGCGAAGCGGTGGTGGTAATAACAGACGTCGTTCTGTTTATTACGTTTGGTCCGCGCCGCTGTCACCGTGGGCTGGATCTGCTCCGTGGGTTGAGGCTCTCCATGGCTCGGGGCGTCAGTTTTGAGGTCTGCGGATGCCGCTGTGGGTGTCAGCTCCTTGCAGGCGTTGACGAGTCGGTAAGCCTCGTTGGCCAGCGTGCGGAAGTCTTGGTGGTTGCTGCACTTGATGCTGGCGAGTGTCCCTCTCATGTGTGGCGGCAGCGTGCTGAGGAAAATAAACTGGAAGAGGAAATTGTCATTGTCCTCTTCCTTGAGCTGCAGCAAATCCTCCATGAGGGTCTTCGGATTGCCCCCTCTGTGGCCGTAGACCGCCAGGATCTTCTCGGCTCTTTCCTCTGCAGACGGGACGTAGTTCGCCACGATGGTCGCCTTGAGTGTCTCGTACTTGTCCCGAGTCGGTGGTCGCCGGATCAAGCTCCGCACACACTTCGAAGTGGCGGAGTCAAGTTTGGAGACGATGTGGTAGAACTTCGTATCGTCTGTCGTGATGCCCGCCAGTATGAATTGGGCTTCAGCCTGCTGAAACCAAGAGGCGGGGTCTTCTCGCCAGAAGTCTGACAGCTTGACAGCGACGGCGTTCGTGCACACCATCACTGTTGTGCCCGCCGGGTGAGGGTGCCTTGCTTCGGTTCTCACGGCGGTGCTGGAGCTCGGTTGAGCTCTCTCAATACCCTCTGCCGGAGGGAACGGTTGATCGTCCGCTCCCTCGTCTGCGTAGTTTCTGGCGTCTGCCTGAGTCGCCACGGATGAGTCGCTTGAAGAAGAACGCCTCCGGTCCATACTCGCGTCAAGGTCACCAGTGTAGAGGAGCTGGAATTAATGAGGCGATTTTGGTTTAAAGCAGCGTTTTATTGGTCAGCTCTCCTAACTTGTCTCATCTGGTGCAGAGCGTGGCAGAAGGTGAAAGAGACAGAGTTCTGCCAGCTCGCTGGTTAAATACAGGCACACATCAAAAGACGGCATTACAAAGGCTGATATCCCTCGTTATCTTAATCCCCCCATTGTCCTGTTATCTCCTCTCCTCTTCTTGGGAGGTGATGGGAATTCCTCTCCTCGCCTTGGGGGGTGAGGGTGACTCCTTGGTCTCCGCCGTCGTGTCGTGGGACGTCTTTGTTCTTCGCACGGCGGGTGAGATTCCTTTGTCCTTTCAGAGGTGTGAAGTTCCTTACATATGCAGTCACTAAGCATCTCACATGTTCAAACATATGTAGGTATGGAATATATGAGTAATATATACCACAATTACTGAGTTATTATACTGCTGTGTCATTATATAATGACCCAGCAGTGTTTATAGGCAGGATTAGTGCAAGATGTATCATGTGTTGTGTAACCATGATTGAAACGGAGGTCTGGGAGGATGACCTGCCCTCCTGTCTCCTCAGTGGTGTGTTTGAATAAAGCCTGTTCGTCACAACCATCTGCTCCTCTTCTTTGTGTGAACCTCGCCTACGTCACACTGGTGTCAGGAGTGGGGATGGAGCAAGATGGTGGCCAGGACCCGGGCGGAGGTCCAGCAGCCGGGGCGGTTCATCGCTTGGCTGGGAACGGACGGCAGAGCTGAGACGCCGACCCCCGGAGTGGCTCGCCGCGATGGATGGAGCAGCGGACCCCATGGGACGAGCGTACCCCACTGCGGAGGGCCTCGGCGCGCAGCAGCAGCAGAGCAAGCAGGACCGATCCGGTCTTTTACCGGGCTCGGCAGGGGCTGGACGCCTGGACGCGGGCCAGCGGCCGCCTGGGAGGTCCTGGCAGCAGTGGGAGTCGGCCGGAGCCGGCATATGACTCCCGCTGCCAGGGGAGGGACTGTGAGTAGTCCTACTGAAGCTGTTGGATGTGCTGGTCGTCAGCATCGAAGCCGCCACGACTCCTGGACTGATTCGCGTTGGACTTCTGGGTTGAAACCAGTGCAGGGGGAGGGCAGTGTAACGTCAGGGCCGTGTTAAGGGGGGGCAGAGATTTCCCAGCATGCTTTGCCAGCAGAGAACGTTACTTTGTGTGTGTATTTAATGTGATTACTGAGTTGTTATACTGCTGTGTCATTATAACTGCGTTATAATGACCCAGCAGTGTTTATAGGCAGGATTAGGGCAAGATGTATCATGTGTGTGTAACCATGATTGAAACGGAGGTCTGGGAGAATGACCTCCCCTCCTGTCTGTGCTCAGTGGTGTGTTTTAACAAAGCCTGTCGTGTCGCAACCATCTGCTCCTCTTCTTTGTGTGAACTTCGCCTATGTCACACTGGTGTCAGGAGTGGGGATGGAGCAAGATGGAAACCAGGATCCGGGCGGAGATCCAGCAGCCAGAGCGGTTCATCGCTCAGCTGGGAACAGACGACAGAGCTGAGACACCAACCCCCGGAGTGGCTCGCCATGATGGACGGAGCAGCGGAGCCGACGGGACCAGCGTACCCCGCCTTCTGCTTTTTTCAAAGCTGAGCGGGCCAAGCAGAGCAAACCAGCCCCGCTTCCCGCCCTTTTCAGGACAGGACGGGCTGGCGATTCCATGGCAATCAGGAGCAGCGATCAACCGGGAGGCGACCGTCCCATCCATCCGGCAGCGGGCCAAGATTCCCTGCTACAACGGCGAGACCCTATTGGATGGCCACCTGGCCCAGGTTGAGCTGGCTGCTGTGCTGAACGACTGGTCACCGGAGGAAACCGCCGTGCTGAGAGCGAGAGGGAGGAGGAGGAGGAGGAGCAACGGCAGACCACGGCAGCGTGTCCACGGAGAAGAGGCCGCAGCGACGCGAGGAAGGGGGGCTTCCGCTGTGGAGAGCCAGGGCACATCGCACGGTACTGCCCTGCGCCCACCCCACGACAAACTGGCCCCTCGCCTATGTTAAACTAGAGCGAGGTGGCATGGACGGGGACAGGCCGCCTCCCGCAGATGCTTCCCCTGGCGGTGACGTCACAAAGGCCCTCAGCGAGCAGCAGCAGCTGAGCGAGCAGGACCGATCCGGTCTTTTCCCGGGCTCGGCAGGGGCTGGACACCTGGACGCAGGCCAGCGGCCACCTGGGAGGTCCTGGCAGCGGTGGGAGTCGGCCGGAGCGGGCATATGGCTCCCGCTGCCAGGGGAGGGACTGTGCGTGGTCCTACTAAGGCTGTTGGATGTGCTGGTCGTCGGCATCAAAGGCCGCCCCAACACCTGGACTGATTCGCGTTGGACTTCTGGGTTGGACTTTGATTTTTCTGGGGACAGAAACCAGTCTCGGGGGGGGGCAGTGTAACATCGGGGCCGTGTTAAGGGGGGCAGGGATTTTCCCAGCATGCTTTGCCAGCCGAGAACATTACTTTGTGTGTGTATTTAATGTGATTACTGAGTTATTATACTGCTGTGTCATTATAACTGTGTTATAATGACCCAGCAGTGTTTATAGGCAGGATTAGGGCAAGATGTATCATGTGTTGTGTAACCATGATTGAAACGGAGGTCTGGGAGGATGACCTGCCCTCCTGTCTGCTCAGTGGTGTGTTTGAATAAAGCCTGTTCGTCGCAACCATCTGCTCCTCTTCTTTGTGTGAACTTCGCCTACGTCACAGTATTGTTCTCCCCTGGCCAGTGTAATTAAATTTGCTGAAACTTTGATCATGTCTGATTCTTTGACAAAAGGTTGACAAGAATTTTTCCAACATACTTGGTGCCTGAGCACAGGGACTCCAGATATCCCTCTCCTCCTGTTTCCAGCGTTTTTGGACCATGACAGCTAGTGCACAGCTGCAGAAGAAGACCTCCCCTACCGACTTCAGCGGGTCGGCTTTGGGAAAGTAAGGCAAGGTCTGGAGACACTGGGAGCAGACCAGAGGGTGACGGAGCCAAATTACAGGCAGATTGAAGTGAGTAAATTTTATTATTAATGATTTAAAAACGTTTCGTTCCAGTTCAAGTCCGCGGTCAATCTGAAATACGCATAAAGAGTTGAGAGTTAAGAGTTAAGCGTAGTTCTAGGTTCGTTCGGTAAAGCTTAACTGTACCCCGGTTAGAGTCCGTCAGTGAAATGCATTTGTACTGAGTAAACGGGTACAACAGCGCACAGGGGGATATCACGGCAGGATACCACGGAGTGATATTAACGACCAAGAGAGAGATACAGAGAGAGAGAGAGAGAGAGAGAGAGAGATTTTGATTTTTAAAAGATCTTTAATAAACACATTTGTCCATCAGTCAATACAATTTCTATGTCATGCTATATTACACAGAAAATTAATCCCCCAAAAAACGCCCAAAAAAAAGCTGTCCATCATGAACTGAACAGAGGACATTCTCCAGGGACCAGAGGGTCCTGAAACCTTCCACATCCCCATTCCCCATAAAAAACTGAAAGTCCAGCCTGATTCTGGCTTTAAGTAGCCTCACAAATAAAATTTTGACATCAACATCACTCTCAACATTCTCAAGTTTTCTTCTCCGGCTTACATAGATAGCCAACTTTGCCTGCCCTAAAACAAAGTTCAGTAGTTGACACTTCTGCTTAAAACGACGATTGTACATAAAACCACAAATGAAAACCTGCTTAGAGAAAACTTCCTTAAAAATATGAAAAAGTTCTGTGAGAAGTTCAAAGAGGCCACTCAGGCGCTGACATTCAATAAAACAATGAAAAACAGTCTCCCTAGAGGAACAAAAAACACACTGATCACTGACACTGCTGTTAATCACAGAAACAAAAGCATTGACTGCTATAATACCATGCAAGACCCTCCACTGTAAGTCTCCATGCCTCTTAGGGAGAGGGGCTTTATAAAGAGCCCTCCAGGCAGGCCGATGCCCTTTTCCTAGCTTAAAATAGGCTCTCCAAGGAGTGTCCACACAGGTGTTCAATCTGTCCTTGTTGAGTGCCATCACAACCAGTCTGTAGAGTGCCTTACCACTGGCTCCTCCAAAGTCCACACCAGTGGGAGCACAGAATGCCAGTAAGGAGCAAGGAGCGACGTCAAAGTCCATATAGAGCGTGAGAGAGGGAAAGGGGTCAGTGCTTTCCGGCTGCAGCGTGCCATTGCTAAAGTCCAAGAGTAGGGAGTGCTCAAGTCCATGAAGCTCCTGTTTCCAGTGTGCAAGAAGACCATCGATGAAACGATTCGACCTGACACCAAGATGAGCTGCTAAAGCTGAGGCGTTGTTGAGGCCAGGACCAGCCAGTTCCACCACTTGCTTCAGAGTGAGAACGTTCCTGGAACACAGCCTATCAAGGAAGGTCCTTCCAACTCCCGGCAGGACACCAAGGCGACCACCAAAAACCAGCGGCTCCCTCAACAACCAGTAGAGGGAATCACATGGCCCTCTTTGTTTTTTAAAAAGAGTCCACACTGAAAAGAGACTGCGGTAAAAACTGGGTAAAGACAGTGCATTAGAGTTCTTAAAATCCATTAAAAACACAGGGAGGTCTAGCCCAAGCCCAAGGACTCTCTGTAAAATAACACAGGCCAAAGGCCTCCATACCAGGTCCTGGGGGCCCGTCAGCAGTCTCTGTATGAAAGTCAGTCTAAAAGCAGCACCTCTACTAGCTAAATGAATCACTCCTTGCCCCCCCTCCTCTTTGGGAAGAAATAACAGGGCTTGAGGAACCCAGTGGAGTCCACCCCCCCAAAAAAAGTCCACCAAAACAGACTGAATTTTGGACAACAAACCAGCAGGGGGGTCCATGCACATGAGGCGGTGCCACAGGGATGAGGAAACAAGATTATTTAAAATGAGCACTCTTCCTCTAAAAGATATTCTTGGCATTAGCCACTTCCATTTGTTTAGTCTCCCGTTAATTTTCTCTATGACCCCATCCCAATTTTTTTGCTCAAACTGCTGATTTCCAATAAAGACACCAAGATACTTAAAACCTCCTTTTTTCCAAATCAACCCACCAGGCAGCGTAAGCTGATTTTCTAGTTTCTCCCCCACCATCAGAGCCTCGCTTTTTCCCCAGTTTATCTTTGCAGAGGAAAGTTGGCCAAAAAGATTGACACTCCTAACCAGAACGTCAATGTCACTCTGCTTATTTAGCAGAATGACTACATCATCTGCATAGGCCGACAGCTTGAACGTGGTGTCACAGCCAGGAAAAGTGACTCCTGATAGGTCCCTTCTCAGGCAGTGAAGCAAAGGCTCTATGGCGAGGGAGTACAGCATCCCTGAGAGAGGGCAGCCCTGCCGAACCCCCCTCTGGACTTTTAAAGGGGCAGACAGGCCCCCATTTATCTTCAGTACACTCTCAATGTCACTGTACAAGACCCGTATCCTGGCTATGAAGCCTGGGCTGAACCCAAAAGCTGTTAAAACTGTCCATAAATATTGGTGTTCAACCCGATCAAACGCCTTTTCCTGGTCAATTGAAATCAAACCAGTTTCTACCGCCAATGAACCAGAGACCTCCAAAATATCCCGAATTAAAGTGACGTTGTCACTAATCAGCCTGCCAGGCACACAGTAAGTCTGGTCTACATGAATGAGCTCGCTCATCACCTTTCTCAGTCTTCGGGCCAGAGCTTTTGAGAGAATCTTATAGTCTGTGCAGAGCAGAGAGACTGGCCTCCAGTTCTTTAGGCTCTGGAGGTCCCCCTTTTTCGGCAACAGTGTGATGATGGCCCTCCTGCAGGTCGTGGGTAGGGTCCCCCTTTCCAAGCTATCTTGGAGAACCTCCAGCAGGTCTGGACCAAGCAGGGGCCAGAATTCCTTAAAAAAGTCCACAGAGAGACCATCTATGCCTGGTGATTTTCCATTCTGGAGGCTCATTAGCGCCGTATGCAGCTCAGACAGAGACAGTGGAGCATCCAAGCCGGCAACAAGGTCCTCTGAGAGCACTGGAAGACCATCAAGGAAAACCTGGCCCAGTGACGTGTCCTCCCTCCACTCTGCTCTAAACAATTCACTGTAAAAGCTAGCAGCTTGTTTCCTGATCTCTGCTGCTGTGGAGATTGTTCTCCCGTCATCGCCCAACAAGGAGTGAATGAGCTTTCTCTGTCCATTTTTCCCCTCCAGTCCAAAAAAGTACTGGGAGGGCGAGTCCATCAGAGCTACATCCATGTAGCGCGAGCGGACCAGAGCACCCTGTGCGGTGACCCCTAGCAAGCTAGCCAAGGCTGACCTTTTTGACTTAAGAGCCTCTAAGTGCTCCTGTTTTCCGGTAGAACTGAGTAACTCCTCTAGCTCTACCACCTCAGTCTCCAGAACTTTCAAGGATTGGGTCAAGCTACGAGTGACATTTTGAGTGTACTGTTGGCAGAATTGTTTTATCTGTGCCTTACCAAAATCCCACCACATTTGGAGAGAACTAAAAGAAGATTTTTGTTCCCTGTGTGACTTCCATACATCATGAAAAACTCCCTTAAAAAACACATCATTTAAAAGTGTATTATTAAAATGCCAAAAAGCACTCTTACACTTTACATTTTCAATGAAAACAGAACAAATCAGCAGGCAGTGATCAGTGAAACCAACAGGACAGATACAACTATTTTTAAAAACACTCATTTGGTGTTTAAAACCATAGAAACGGTCTAACCTGGCCATAGATAAGAGGTTATCTTTAGCATGGCTCCAGGTGTACTGCCTCTGGTCCCCATGATGTGATCTCCACACATCGGCCATTTCATGTGCCTTCACTAGTTCCCTCAGCCTATTGGCAGAAGCAGGGTGAGGTTCCTGATGGTTCCTGTCCAGTCTGTGGTTTAATGTACAGTTAAAATCACCCCCCAGAAATAAAAAACTATTTGGATTACAGGATCTAACCGTATCTGATAGCATATTAAAGACCCTGATCCTTTCTGCTCTCTGGGTTGGCACATACACGTTTATAAGAACCAAGTTTACGTTTTCAAGCTGTACCTTTAGCAAGAGTACATGTCCTTTCACCACCTCTTCTACCTCATAAGAGACAGGCACACAACCCCGAGAGAAAAGTACAGCCACCCCTCCACTATTATTGGATTTGTGGCTAAAAAAAAATGCAGCCATCCCACTCTTTTCTCCACTGGCACTCAATGTCTACAGTGCTGTGAGTCTCCTGGACCATCAGCACGTCAAGTGCCTTTAAATTAAAAAGCTTGAATAAAGAGGCCCTTTTTACATCATCCCTGGCCCCGTTTATATTGAGAGTGCCAATTCTAAGGTGGGGCATTAAAAAGGATAAAAATAAGGTACAGTAAAAAAACACACACATAGCATAAAAGGGAAGAAACAAACTAAGAGTCAACATGACTGTTAGAAATTTGTGATTTCAGTTTGACAACCAGTTTCTTTAAACGAAAAATTTCCTGATCAGTAAAAGTCTCATTCCCATCATTCGGTTTCATCAGCTTGCGAGCTGATGCCACAAATAACTCCAGATCTGGAAAGTAATTTTCCACTTTCACAGCTCTGCTCCCCTTAGTCACCTGGAGAAATTGTCTAATTTTAGTAAAACAATAGGAGCTTTGCTCCTCCTGCGTCTGCGTCTGCATCAGTTCAGACTCATCTCCACTTTCGTCAGAAGCGCTCTCATTCACTAAATCTAAATTCCCAACCCTACTAGATTTAGCAGAGCTCTGCAAGTTTTCCGCACTTTTCCTTTTTTGTGCAGCTTTAAAAGGATCCTCTTCAACAAAACTACATTCCTGCATTTCTTCATGAAACGCAACGTTTTTCATGCAGTGTTTGCTCTGTGTGTCCGCTACAGCCTCAAACCGCTCCTCCCCTGCCTGCAAAGTCTGTTCATTCACGTTCCTTCGTTTAACTGCACTTTTACTTACACCCTCCACCTGTTTACCCCGGGCGACAGGCTCGTCACAATGATCAGAGCTGCCGCCAGACAGAAATTCCCCACCATCACTGTTTGGGGGGACAACTACCGCGCCCGCCGCGGCCACCCCAGCAGAGGCGGCCGCGGCCGCCCCAGCACAAGCGGACGCGGACGCGGACGCGGACGCGGACGCGGACGCGGACGCGGACGCGGACGCGGACGCCCCCGCAGAAGTAGAAGCGGACGCGGATGCGGACGCGGATGCGGCCGCAGTCGCGGCCACGACCGCCCCAGCAAAAGCGGGCGCCGCAGCGGCATCCGCCGCACCACATGTAGCGCTACCCTCCGGACCACCAGAAACAGCGGCGTCACCTTTCTTACCGCCAGTGCTCTTTGTGTTCGCCTTTTCAGGACATGACCTAATAAGATGGCCTTCTGCGCCACACGCAAAACACTTCATGGTTTCAGATGTTGCAAACACCAAGTAGCTAAAGCCATCAATCCTGAAATTAAAAGACGCGTTTAGTTCAGCAGAACTGTCTTTCAACACCATGAAACACTGCCTCCTATGACATACAACATGCTTCAGCAGGGGTGATTTACTACCCAGAGAGACCATTCTGATAGGGGACACAACCTGGCCAAAACGGGACAACTCTCTAATCAGCTGATCATTTTTAACGAAAGGAGGAGCGTTTGAGATGGTGATCCTCCTAGACGGATTCGCCAGCGGTAAAACGGGAGTAAAAGTGTCACCTATGACCACTCCCTGTGCCACCACCTGATCAGCTTTCTCAGTCGAATCCAGAAAGATCACAATTGCGCTGTTCATCCTCGATGCTGATTTTATGCTGCCATGCCCAACCACCTGTCCTACAGCGAGGCTGGCCTCCTCCACAGAACAGGGAACTGTCGGGAGGATTCTCACACCATGACGCCGGGTTAAGCGCTCAAACTCCACACCACCATCAATCACCGGCATGATGCCGGCTGGGAAAAACCGGCAGCAGAAGCTACCGTTCCCCAACACACTCACTCCAACACTCACACCCCAGCACACACACACTCAACCCACTATATTAAACACACACACCTCAAACACACAAGATAGAGAAAAAGTTAGAAAATACAAAGTTTAAAGTACTCACTCGACACCACTCCACACCCCTGCTCCCACAAACGCCCACGCATGCGCACGAGAGAGAGAGAGAGAGAGAGAGAGAGAGAGAGAGAGAGAGAGAGAAATAATAAAATAGACAAAAATAGAGAAAACAAAGATTATAACAAGAGATAAGCTTAAAATAAAGAGAAATAGCTTTAATATAATCAGGATTAACCTTAACATTATAACAATAACCAAAATACCTTAAGGTATAATTCAAAATAAGCTTAAAATAAAGTAAAATAACCCCTAACTGTAATAAAATAAATACATTAAACAAATAACTGCAGTTTGTTTGTCTGATCATTCGCATTTTTGTATGTGTGTTTTTAATAAATAAAGTTTTTACGAGTTACTTTGATGAAAAAATGGGCAATCGTTATAGCAGAGGGAGAGATCGCAAGAGGCAGGAAGAGAGCGAGATTTTGCGACGTGGCAGGAATGAGAGGAGGTTTTCAGGGTTGTGAAGCGTAAACGGACAATAATGAGATTTTGTTTGACGGGGAATGGGAGATTTGTGCACGGGAGAGATAAGGATGGTGCTCTGTAAGTGGGAAAGATGGCAAAAATGAATATATTTCTTTTTTTTTATTTAAGTTTTTGTAAAGGGTATACATGTCATTACAGCATTGCATTGTTTACATTTTCAACACGTTCCCTTTTTTTTGTTTGTTTTTTGACAACATTGGAAGAATAATTATTACAACACCCTTTTTTTAAGTGAAAGAAAAAGAGAAATTAAAGAAAGAACAAAAAAACAAACAAAAAAACAAGAAAAAAAAACAAAAAAACCCAAAAGAAACAAAAAATAAATAAAAAATAAATAAATAAATAAAAATAAAAGAGCATCTGAGTAGCGTTGGAACAAAGAGAGGTGCCATTATTGAAATGGTATTTGTCAAAGATTAGATCTGATGGAAGACACATACGCGATCCAGGGTTGCCAAAAGTTCAAGAACCCATCCATGTCCTGTCTCAGTGCGAATGTCAACTTTTCCATCGAGTAAATGTTTTGAATCACGTTAATCCAATCTTCAGGTGTAGGACAATCCTTCAACATCCATTTTTTAGTTAGAGCTTTTTTACTTGCCAGTATTAAAACAGTGAATAAGTATTTTTCTCCTCGTCTTTCCAGTGATTCCGGTAGTAAACCCAAATACAAAGTTACAAAAGAAAAGGGGACTGTTATTTTGAATATTTTCCCCAATATTGTCTGTACATTGGTCCAATATTGGTGGATAACTGGGCATGACCAAAACACATGAAAATGATTTGCAGTCTCTTCACCACACAAGCGCCAACAATTCAACCCCTTACGAGTAAATTTGTTTTGTGCAGGTGTTCTGAAAAATCTTGCCAAACTTTTCCATCCAAATTCTCTCCACTGCAGGGATGAGGTACTTTTCCATTGTTGTTTATTTAGCTTTTCCCATATTTCCAGTTGTAAAGTGAAATTCCCCTCTTTTTACCATCTCTTTTTTTTTTTTTTAATTTAAGTTTTTGTAAAGGGTATACAGGTCGTTACAGCAATGCATTGTTTACATTTTCATCACATGTTCCCTTATTTTCTGATATCTGACAACATTGGAAGAATAATTCTTACAACACCCCCTTTTTTTTAAAGTGAAAGAAAAAGTGAAATTAAAGAGAAAAAAAACAAACAAAAACAAACAAACCAGCAAAAAACAAACAAAAAGAAAAAGTAAGTAAATAAAGGTAAAAGAGCATCTGAGTAGCGTTCGAACAAAGAGCGGAACCATTACTGAAATGGTATTTGTCAAAGATTAGATCTAATGGAAGACACATATGCGATCCAGGGTTGCCAAAAGCTCATGAACCCATCCATGTCCTGTCTCAGTGCGAATGTCAACTTTTCCATCGAGTAAATGTCTTGGATCACGTTAATCCAATCTTCAGGTGTAGGACAGTCCTTCAACATCCATTTTTTAGTTAGAGCTTTTTTGCTTGCCAATATTAAAACATTGAATAAGTATTTTTCTCCTCATCTTTCCAGTGAGTCCGGTAGTAAACCCAAATACAAAGTTACAAAAGAAAAGGGAACTGTTATTTTGAATAATTTCCCCAATATTGTCTGTACATTGGTCCAATATTGGTGGATAACTGGGCATGACCAAAACACATGAAAATGATTTGCAGTCTTTTCACCACACAAACGCCAACAGTTCAATCCCTTATGGGTAAATTTGTTTTGTGCAGGTGTTCTGAAAAATCTCACCAAGTTTTTCCATCCAAATTCTCTCCACTGCAGGGATGAGGTACTTTTCCATTGCTGTTTATTTAGCTTTTCCCATATTTCCAGTTGTAAAGTGAAATTCCCCTCTTTTTCCCATCTCTCTTTTATATATGATGTGTTATCTCCTTTTAAGTCTTGAAGACCTTGGTATATTTTAGAGATGTATCTGATCCCTGGGATCCCTTTATATGCCATTAAGAAGACCTTCAGAACACCTGACTGGGCCCTTTCCAAATCCTCCTTTTTAAGTATTTTGTTTATGTGGTGTCTAATCTGAAAGAACCTGTAAAGGTCTTGATTTATTAGACCTTGTTTTTTCAAATCTTCAAAACTTCTTAAAATTTGCCCTTTAAAAAAATCGTAATATTTTATCAGTCCGTTCTCTTTCCACTTTTTAAATCTAGTGTCTGCTTTATTAGGAGTAAAGTCTTGATCATAGGCAATCCATTGCAGTAATCGATAGGGTTCTTTAGTTTGATTCTCTCTGACTATCTTAAACCAAATTTTTAGCGGAGTCTCTATCCACGGGTTAGTGTTATTCAAAAGTTTAGGTAAGGCATTGTTCCCTATTATCGCCTGAAGGGGGATGTCACTTGTTATTTGGCATTCCATCTCCTTCCATTGTGCAGTGTAGACTGGGTTACATATCTCTACTAAAGTTTTAATTTGTGCGGCTTTAAAATAGTCCCTGATATTTGGCAGCGTGAGCCCACCTTTGTCTTTGTTTAGCTGTAGGGTTCTATATCTGATTCTAAGTCTCTTGCCGTGCCATATGAATCTTGAGATCTTCTGTCCAGTTCTTGCCATGTTTTTTTGGGAGGTTCTACCGGTATTGTTTGGAAAAGGTATAGAAGACGTGGAAGTATATTCATTTTGACTGCTTTAGTTCTTTGTGCAGTACCCAAGAATGGTATCATATTCCATCTTGCTAGATCAGATTTTATTTTTGCCATCAGTGGATCATAGTGTAACGTGCTGCTCGACATGGCGACGTCCCACCGGGAGATTCGAACTCACGCCTCCCGCTCCGGAGTCCAGCACTCTACCTGTGTCGCCAATAGGGTCAACCCACTTGGCAAGCCAAGTAGGGTGCTCATATTGAGTTCGCTACACTACTCCCCTCTGGTTCTCGACATCGTCCCGATGTCAGCGCCCCATTACTGCTTTGGACAGGAGATCCCACTTCTGACACCAATGTAACGTGCTGCTCGACATGGCGACGTCCCACCGGGAGATTCAAACTCACGCCTCCAGCTCCGGAGTCCAGCACTCTACCTGTGTCGCCAATAGGGTCAACCCACTTGGCAAGCCAAGTAGGGTGCTCATATTGAGTTCGCTACTATAGTTTAGTGTTATAATTTTGTTGAGTTGTTTCAGGATATTGACCCCCAGATATTTCATAGCTTCCATCTCCCAGTTAGTTTTGAGTTTGCTTAGTAAATATTGATTTGGGTCATAGTTGAATGTTAAAACTTGGGTTTTATGCATGTTTAATTCGTACCCCGATAAATCTCCATACTCTGAAAAAACTGAGATTAGTTCTGGAAAAGAGGTGTCTGGCTGCCCCAGGTATATTAAAATGTCATCAACAAAGAGTGCTATTTTGTGTTCCTTCTGACCAAGTGTAATACCTCGAATTTTTTGATTCTGTCTTATCCATTGGCTCAGAGGTTCTATGAAGATTGCAAAGAGCAGTGGAGACAAGGGGCAGCCCTGACGACATCCTCTTTCCAGTTCAAAAGATGATGATAATTTACCGTTAATCCTTATTTTAGCTGTTGGTTTTTTATATAATGCCTGGATAGTTCTAATGAAGTTGTTATGAAAATTGAAACTGGATAAGATTCTATATAGGAAAGACCAGTCAACCAAATCAAATGCTTTTTCAGCATCTAATCCCAATATGGCTGCATTTAAGTTATATTTTTTTATATGATGAATTATGTGTAAAGTGCGTCTAGTGTTGTCTTGTGTCTGTCTTTGTCTTATAAAACCTGTTTGTTCTAAATGAATTAAGTCTGTCAGTATATTTTCTAACCTTTTGGCAAGGATAGTGGTAAAAAGCTTATAGTCCTGATTTAACACACTGATTGGTCTGTAGTTGGAGCAGTCTAGTTTATCCTTTTCAGGTTTAGGTATGACTGCAATGACCCCTTCTCTCCAGGAGGGGGGGATTTCCCCTGTGTGGAGGACATAGTTAAATGTTTTCAGGAGGAGAGGAGATAGTTGCTGTTTAAAGGTTTTATACCACTCTGCTGTATAACCATCTGCTCCTGGGGATTTGTTAGCTTTAAGTTTCATAATTGCTTTTTCTAATTCTTTAGGTTGTATTTCTGACAGTAGTGTTTTATTTTGTGACTCATTAAGTTGGGGAAGGTTTAATGTGTTTAGGAATGCTTCGGATGCGTTTTTATGTTTTTTGAGGGAGTACAAGTTCTTACAGTAGTTCTCGAAGCTTTTAAGAATATCCTGAATTCTAAATTTTATTTCCTTTGATACTGGGTCTCTGATTTTGTAGATTGCTCTCTCCGTTTGTTGTTTCCTCAATTTATAGGCTAGCAATTTTGCCAATTTGCTGTCTGTTTCATAGTATTTTTGTTTCAGAATTGTAAGTTTCTTCTGGATTTCTATTGTGTAGATCTCATTTATTTGTTTTTTAATTTCCTTAATTTTGAGCGAGTCATTAGAATGAGTGTTATCTTTGTGCTCTTTTTCTAGGTTCTTAAGTTCTGACTCTAATGTGATTAGTTTTTCTTGTCTCAGTTTCTTTTGGATTGCCAGTTTTGCGATAATCTTTCCCCTTATTACAGCTTTGCATGCGTCCCACAGTATTAAAGGGGATACTTCTCCATTATCATTTTCTTCCAAATATCTGAGACTATCTGATTCCAATTCATCTTTCAGTGGTCCTTTCAGCACATTTGAATTTAACCTCCAAGAAAATGTATTATTTGTGTATTTTTGCATACTTAAGTCCATATAGATTGGACTGTGGTCAGAGAGATCCATTAGTCCTATTTTACATGTTTTTACTCTTCCAATGTCTCTATTAAACATAAAAAATAGTCAATCCTTGAGTATGATGAATGTGGTGCTGAGTAAAATGTATAATCTTTTACACTGGGGTTGAATTCCCTCCACACGTCACAGATTCCCATTTCTTTTAGTAGCATCCGAGTTTTTCTACTTTGAGTGTTATTTTGATGTGGAGAATTACCTAATGCATCCCAGTATGGATTCAGTCTTAGACTGAAGTCTCCACCACATATCACTAAACCTTGGGCTTTAGTTATCATTAGGTCAAATACATTTTTATAAAATTTCCAGTTAGCTGCTGGAGGTGCATATACATTCAGCAGGGTGATATCTTCTCCCTCTAGCCGCCCAAGTACCATACTGTATCTCCCTTCTTTATCTTTGTGTTCTGATTTTTTTTCAAATATAATTTTGGTTGAGATCAATGTCGCTACCCCCCCTCCTCCTCCCTGACTTATATGAAGATGAAGAGATCATTTTAAACCCTTGTCTATTGAGTTTAGTGTGCTCCACGTCTGTTAGGTGGGTTTCCTGTAAAAATATTATTCCTGCGTTGTCTTTTTTCATTTTGCCTAGAATCTTGGATCTTTTAACTGGATTCAGGATCCCTTTTACATTATATGAGATTATTTTGGTTACACCCTGTTTCTCCATTGTGTTTTCTTATTTAGTATAACAGTGTGGTGTCCCTCTTTTATGCTACTCAGAAACTGAAAGAACATTAAGAACATAAAAAACATTAAATTAAATTAAATTAAATCACCCTTATTGTCATTCAACCATACAACCAATCATGTACAGCAGAACAAGATTGTGCTTTACCTATCTACAGTGTAAATCACACACACCCCAAGTGCAGAATCAGAGGACCGCTGCCATGCAAGGCGCCGCCACAGAGTTCCCTCCTCCATTCCATTTATTGCTGAGCACCAAGCTGGACGGCAGGAAGTTCCACTTTTATATGGTCTTCGGCATGACATGGCCGGGATTTAAACCCCTGCCTCCCGGGTGTGGGGCGGATGCTCTACCAACTGAGCCACCACTCCGGTAAGAACATAGAACATTAAGAACATATTATATAAAACTTTAAAACAAAAAACTGACAAAAGATCTTCCTGAGCTGAGGTCTTTTTAGTGACCTTAGAAGAGCCTTGATGGTGTGTTGGCTCTGAGGGAAATTCCTCAGATTCTGTTACATGCTGAGGGCCCTCTCTTACCCCTTTAAGTTGTCCCATGTTTTTAACGTGAATTTCAGATCCCAATCCGAACTTGTAATGATTTTTTTTTTTTTTTAATGCCTATACCCTATGAAATTGCGTGCAACCTCCCACCACCATCACAGCAAACAGTCACGTTAATACAGTAACTGTTAGTGTGGAGAGATCATGTGGTTCATTGTCACATTTCTATTTTAACAAGTTGTTGTTTTTTTTTAAAGAATTATTTGTTTCTAATATTATGTCTGTTCCATAAAATGCTTTACCACTTGCTGATTCTGCATCTCCTTTAATGTTTTGTTACCTTGTAGGAGGGGGGTTGGATGTGCAGATTGACTAAAAATATCGTTATTCCCTCCTGTAAATGGCCAGTTTTTCCTTATAGCTCTGGCGCTGGGTTTCCCGCTGCTGGCCCGTGGATTTTGAGGGTCTCTGTGTGGACCACGTTTGAGCCTTGATTCTTTCGATCGGGTCTGCCACGGGTTTATACACTGTTACCGGGAGTCCTCTTCTCGCCATATCCGTGGTTGCTTCTTCCGCCGAGTTGTAGAGACACGTCTCATCCCCATAAAAAACCCACAGCTTCGCCGGAAATGGATTCTGAAAGCGCAGTTTCTTCTCTCGTAGTATCTTTTTAGCATCGTTGTATTCCCGACGCTTTTTAAGGACCTCGGGGGCATAATCGTGTTCCACAAAAACTTTTCTCTCTTGGTGCATAAATCCTTTTTTCTGCCAAGCCAGTCTTACAACCTCTTCTTTTATTTTGGAGTTGGAGAACTTCACCACCACCGATCTTGGTGGTGCTTCCGCCGCCGGCCTAGGGGCTAATGTGCGGTGTGCCCTTTCTATCTTCAAGTCGGTGGTTTGGGGAATATCCAACTTCTCTCTCAGTATGGATTCCACACATGCAGCCATTGTGGTGAAACCGTCCTCGACTTCTTCTTTCAGACCATGAATTCTTATGTTGTCTCTTCTTAGTCTTCCTTCTTGGTCGGTTAGCTTAGCCTCCAGTCTTGACTGTCTTTTGTGTAGTTCCAGCACGGTATCTTCCAGCCCTTTTATTCTTTCTTCTGCTTCCATGATTCGGTCCTCGGCCTGGTCCACTCTGCTGTTTGTTCTTTTTATTTCGTCTTTGATTTCACGAAATTCGGCCCAACACTCTCGGCGAAATCGTCTTAATTCTTTAAGTACCATTTTTAAGCTAACCTTGCTGCTAGCTTCATTCAGCTCCTCGTCTTCTGAATGGAAATCATCCGGATCAGATTCTCCGGCCGATGCGTGTCCTGGCCTGGTAAATGTCGATTTCTTCTGTTTTCCTTTAGGCATGATGGCTTTGTCTCTTGATTTCCACTCTTCCAAAAATCCGTTAAATCTGATTTTCAAGGTATTTTCCTGGATCGGGTCTGGGAGCTTCAGCGTTAAGCTGCTATCACCATGGTGTCCAGACCGGAAGTCAAAAATGAATATATTTCAAGGCGGCGGAAGATGATTGACCGTGAACCTTGGGTTGGCAGATCTGCTTATTATTAATCTGTTTTGGGATTGTTTACTAATGCGTGTGTCTGTATTTGGGGCTTGCTATGGTGTGTATGTGTGTGAAAGGACTAACTTGTGTTGTGCTGAAGCAGTAATAAGGTCACACTGAACAGGGGATTTTGGTAAGATGAAATCCATTAGATGCTTGTCTTTATGTCAAGATAATTTTGACAGTAATTTCCTTTGTTGTGCACTTTTCTGTGGGATTTTGCTTGCTGTATGATAGTCTACTTGAGTTAAGCAATTTAATCTTATTTTGTTGGCAGATGTTTTTTTTTAACTAACATTATCTACTGTATTACCAGAACTTTTTGCTTATTTTAAGTAAAATTATCTGCCAGCAGAGCAAGAAAATTAGATTTTTCTTTTTTAATCGTTTGGGCTGGGGCTGTCTGGAGGCATGTAACAGCATTAGGTTATTTCATTTGACTTATATTTGACTTTTTGCAGTGTAATTGTATTCTCTAGCTCACAGTTGCATTACCTCTCCAACTGAGGGGCAACAGTGGCTTCAGATGGAAAAAAAAGGTGACAGGCTGACTTGAACCTTGTGACAGTAAAATCTAAATCTGATGTCGTCGGCCTCCGTCAGTCTATGATGACCATGGAAGAGAATCCTAAACGTCTACTCTGCTGGAACAGCACCGCCTGTGGCTGAACAGGCCGATGCGCGAATGACAGTCCCTGTCACACAGGTCGCACTTGTGGGTGGTCTCCATGCTGCTGGAGCTGTGGCGGTTCTTCCTGCGGGTCCTTTTTTCATCTGCTGCAGCAGTCAGTCTCTCTTCACCCGCCTTGAGCTGTCTGGTCAGGGTGCCTCTCCATTTGGAGCGGTCCGTTGCAAGGTCCTCCCAGCGCTCTGTGTTGATCTCCAGGGCCTTCATGTCTCTCTTGCAGACGTCTCTAAAGCGCAGCTTTGGGCGGCCAACGTCTCTCCTGCCAGTTGCCAGTTCTCCGTAGAGGACGTCTTTGGGGATTCTGCCATCCTCCATACGGTGAACGTGGCCTAGCCAGCAGAGCCTGCACTGCCTGAGTAGAGTGAACATGGAGGGAAGGCCGGCGCGGGACAGAACTTCTGTGCTGGGCACTTTGTCCTGCCAGGATATGTCCAGGATGTGGCGAATGCAGCGCAAGTGGAAGGAGTTCAGTCTCTTTTCCTGCCAGGCGTATGTTGTCCATGTCTCACTCCCATAGAGCAATGTGCTGATGATGCAGGCATTGTACACTGCCATCTTCGTCTTGACAGAGAGTTTGGGATTCTCCCACACTCGTGTGGTGAGGTGAGCGAGTGTGAAGGCTGATTTTCCAATCCTCTTGTCGATCTCTGTATCAAGGGAGAGGTTGTTGCTGATCGTGGACCCCAGGTACGTGAACTGATTCACGACCTCCAGCTCGTAGTCGTCGATGGTGATGGTTGGTGGTGCTTCCGTGCCTTGCGCCAAGACGTTAGTCTTCTTCAGGCTGATGGTAAGCCCGAAGCCCTTGCATGCCTGGGAGAAGCGGTCCATCAGGGTCTGAAGTTTGTGCTGTGTGTGGGTTGCGACTGCAGCGTCGTCTGCGAACAGCATGTCTCTGATTAGAGCCTCGCGTACTTTGGTTCTGGCTTTCAGGCGGGCGAGGTTGAAAAGCCTGCCGTCAGATCTTGTGTGCAGGTAGATTCCCTCTGTTGCTGTGCTGAAGGCATGCCTCAGGAGCATAGCAAAGAAAATCCCAAAGAGGGCTGGCGCAAGTACACAGCCCTGTTTCACTCCGCTGCGTATGTTGAATGGCTCTGAGACGTTGCCGTCGTGCTGCACTATCCCCTGCATGTTGGTGTGAAATGATTCGATGAGGCTTTGCAACTTTGGTGGGCACCCTATCTTTGGCAGGATCTTGAAAAGGCCTTCTCTGCTGACCAGATCGAACGCTTTGGTGAGGTCGATGAAGGCGACGTGCAGGGGCATGTTCTCTTCTCTGCATTTCTCCTGGAGTTGGTGGATGGAGAATATCATGCCTACCGTTGATCGCTCAGCGCGGAAGCCACACTGAGACTCGGGGTAGACACGTTCGGCAAGCTTCTGTAGACGAACGAGAACAACTCGTGCGTAGACTTTGCCAACAACGCTGAGGAGGGAGATGCCCCTGTAGTTGTTGCAGTCACTTCTCTCCCCTTTGTTTTTGTAGAGGGTGATGATCTTGGCGTCCCTCATGTCCTGTGGTACGGTACCTTCCTTCCAGCACTGGCAGAGGACGTCATGCAATGGTAGCAATAGGGCAGTCTTGCAGTGCTTGATCAGGTCGGGGGGTATGCCGTCGTTGCCGGGTGCCTTGCCAGCGGCCAAGCTATCAATGGCCTTGCTGAGTTCATCGATGGTTGGCTCGGCGTCAAGTTCGTCCATGGATGGCAGGCAGTCGATGGCATCAAGGGCTGACGGTGTCACAGTGTTCTGTCTGGAGTAGAGGTCGGAGTAGTGTTCCACCCATCTCTCCATCTGCTTGTTCTTTTCTGTGATCATCTCCCCAGTGGAGGATTTGGGGGGGGGCCGTCTTGCTCTGAGCCGGACCAAGTGCTTTCTTGATGCCATCGTACATACCACGGATGTTCCCTGTTATGGCAGCGGTTTGAATGTCTTGGCTGAGCTGAGTCCAGTACTCGTTAGCACAGCGCCGAACAGTCTGCTGAACTTTGCTTCTCGCAGCCCTGAGAATCTGGAGATTCTTCTCATTTGGGTACTTCTTGTACTCAGCAAGTGCTCAACGCTTGGCTTCAATGACGGGGGTCATCTCAGTCAACTTGGCATCAAACCAGTCCTGTGACTTCGAGGTCTTCCTCCCAAAGGTAGCCAAGGCTGTGCGGTGGATGGTGTTTCGCAGCTCTTCCCACTTCTGCTTTGCAGATTCTCCTTCTTGTGGTACACCAAGTTCCTTCTCAAAGGTGGAGGCAAACTGCTCAACAAGTTCTGGTTGGGCCATCTTGCTGGTGTCAATCCGTGCCTTTCCAGGCTGTCTAGCACGATGGAATTTCTTCAGCTGCAGCTTGACCTTGCAACACACCAATGAATGGTCTGTGTCACAATCTGCACTCTGGAATGAACGGGTGATTAGCACGTTCTTCAGTGAGGTGCGCCTGGTCAGGATCAAGTCCAGCTGGTGCCAGTGCTTTGAGCGCCGATGTCACCAGGAAACCTTGTGTTGGGGCTTGGTCTTGAAAAACGAGTTTGTGATGCACAGATTGTGATATGTGCAGAACTCGAGCAGCCGCTGTCCGTTGTTGTTCATTCTGCCCACGCCAAATGGTCCAAGACAGGAGGGCCAGGAGTCGTGGTCAGCACCCACTCTGGCATTGAAGTCTCCAAGGAGAATGAGTTGTTCAGAGTTGGGGATGATCCTGACTGTTGTTGCGAGATTCTCGTAGAACTCGTCTTTTGCCTCTGGTGTGGCTGTCAGTGTTGGGGCATACACACTGACGAGGGTGACTGGGCCTTGAGTGGTGTTGAGGCGGAGGGTGAGGAGTCGTGCAGAGCTATTGCTGCCCGGTTCCACCATCTTCAGCAAGGTGTTCTTCACTGCGAAGCCCACTCCGTGTTCCCTGTGTTCGTCACTGCCCTTTCCCTGCCAGTAGAACGTGTAGTCCTTCTCTCTCAGTGTGCCTGCGTCAGCCAACCGTGTTTCCCAGAGAGTGCCGATATCCACTCCCAGTCTCTTCAGCTCATTATTGATGATGGCAGTCTTCCTGGTGTCGTTGATGTCCTTGAGGTTAGCAGCGAGTCCTGTCATCATAGTGCGGGCTGGGGCTGTCTGGAGGCATGTAAACAGCATTAGGTTATTTCATTTGACTTATATTTGACTTTTTGCAGTGTAATTGTATTCTCTAGCTCACAGTTGCATTATCTCTCCGACTGAGGAGCAACAGTGGCTTCAGATGGAAAAAAAAGGTGACAGGCTGACTTGGACCTTGTGACAGTAGAATCTAAATCTGATGACAAATCTGAAAAACTGACTATGGTTTTAAAAAATGGGATTTGACTAATATGTGTTCTGTCTCTTCTATGATGCATGATGAGTCTGACGTGGGGGCAAGGAGCCGTGTTTCTGCTCCTCCTCCTCCATATCCCCCCGCTGTTCAGCCCATATACCCCGACATCACAGAACACCTCCAGGTTGTGGGGGGGGGGGGCCGCTGTGGCTGATGTCACCTCGCCTCCGCTCGTCTCCACCCCTCTACCCGCTGACGCCAAACCCAAGGTAAAGAAGGAGTGGGGTACCCCGGGAGCAGCCACACCGGGGCACCAGAGAGTTAAATAGATATGCATACATATCCACTCCACATTCACCATCAATACAATCAATAAAACCTGAAGATTATGAAACATGTTGTCACTGAACAATATTCTATGATTGAACTTTCAAATACAGCTTATATGGGGCGATCCAAACCACAAACCAAGGAAACGATGAAAGTGTTGAAGCTTATAGAACCAGGTTACAAGAGGTTTTTGATAGCCATTCTGGTTTAACTAAGGTTGATAATGATTCAGGTGTAGAACCTTATTGGCAGCATTTGAAAAGTGTCATGAACCGAGCCGGTGTTGTCCTTAGGCTTGGTTCTGATCGTTCTCTGTGGCTCAGGTATTGGGTTATTTATGTATTATCTTTTGAGTTCTTGTTTTTATGTCCTTGTTCCTTTTTTTTCCATGCCTGTAGCCACCGCTGTTAGGCAGACTCTTTGACCTACATTCATGTGGGCGTTGTCTAACACTTGCTGGTCCGACCACGCCCCCTCTCTCTTGACAGCCAGCTGATCCCACTCTGGTATTGTCTTTCCCCCACCTTGCCCAGGTGTGCCCAATCTGTTGTCCAGCAGTGCTTGTACTTAGGCAGCCTTTGCCAGTCAAGCATTGCTAGACCATTGTGAATAGTCACTGAGGAACATTTGGCCACAGTCCACTGTGGTCTGCCCTCTGCTCTTCGTACGTGTGAGCTCTAAGTGGACATTTGTCTCCTTTTTGTATGACGGTTTTGTGTTTTGTACTGTTTGTTTTTTGTGGCCACTGCACACTGCGGTCTGCCCGCTGCACACCTGGAGTGTGAGCCTTTTAGTGTGCCTTGTTTCCTTTTGTGTGTCTCTATTTTTGAACTGTGAGCTCTACTGTTAATGAATGTGTTTGTGGTGCAATCCAGCAAGTAAATCCATCATTCCTCTTCACTCCTCCGTGCGCTGTGTCAAAGCGCACGGGGATGCTTGTGACAGAAAAGTGTCTTTTTGCAGAACATGCACTCAAACCTGGCTGATTACATCTGCAAATATTTGGTCACATACCGCATCTGTGCATTTGGTGATGTGTTAACCTATGTCAAACATGCAGAGACAATAGAGAAGGAAAGGAAAAAAACTGAAAGAAAAACCAACTCCTGTTTATGTGATTGCTGATACAAGGAAGGGGAGGGGGGCCGAGCTTCCCCCGATTCTATTTTTCAGGGTTGCACCAGAACTGGACCTCAGTGGTGGAGGGGAGAAGGAAGGAGGAGTAGGGCAGGTTGGCCGCGGCAAGGGCAACATGACGTTTGTCATGAATGTGGACAAAAGGGGCCATTGGCAGAGGCAATGTCCTGAACGGCAGCAGCGGCGGGGAAGGGGTGGAGGACCTCACGGCTCAACTGCCTGACTGACCACACCGAAGATAAGTCCAACTGTTGACGCTAACACTGACATAACAGACATTTTCCATTTACTTAACTTTGATCTGATGTTGACAGTGCAGTGTTTACCGGAAGTGATGTTGTAGGTTCAGGATATTCCAATAAAGTTTCTATGTGGCACAGGAGCATACAGATTAGGAATAACAGGTGCAGACATTCACAGTTTTACAAAATCAGATGAAAAAAAAAACAACTGTAAAGGCCGCAAATAATAAGTTAAAAACAGAGTATGGCGCATATTTAGAGCGCATATATGGCATTCATATTCACCCACATTTACCTAGTAGGCATGATGGTGCATATTCTGGAAGCTTCACGTCTCAATGGCCAAAGAAGACCTGACCCTGCAGAGACCTACAGGAGGTGTGAAGTTGGTTGCTTAGGAGACGAGAAGTGGGAGAGAATGTCCCAGCAGGAGCCCCGGAGGCTAGAAGGATGAGAGAGACAATGGAGACTCCAAGGAGCCTCGGGGGGCTGTATGTTTGCTCAAGGACTGTGGGTTGGGGGTGTGTTATTTGATGTTGGGGGTTTTGTGTCTTTGGAGGGTATAAGAACTGTGAAGGATGATTGTTCCCTCTCTTTTGTTGAGATACTTGCTTGATAGAGGATGTAGACTCTCAATAAACCTTTCCTGAGAAATAAACTCAGTCTCGTTTGTGAAGGCATCCTCTACAAGAGCACCTTTCAAAAAAATGTCAAGGTAAAAGACCCTGTCACCAGTGACATGGCAGAAGGTTGTTTCATATTGTCTGAAGCATGCCCTGTCAACCTTCTGGGAAGGGATCTACTCACAGCCCTCAATATTGCCATAATCCCTATGGATAATGGTATGAGAGCATCACATTTTCCACATGTGGAAGGAATAAGGGAACGGTTTTGGCTCCTTTCCTGTTCACCCTTTATACTGCGGACTTCTCACACAACACAACACACTGCCATCTACAGAAGTTCTCTGATGACTCTGCGATCGTTGGCCTCATCTCCAACGGAGATGAAGCTGAGTACAGAGGGCTTATCCAGGACTTCGTGGACTGGTGCCATCGGAACTGCCTCCAGATCAACGCGAGGAAAACTAAGGAGCTGGTGGTGGACTGCCGCAGGCAAGGACAACCCCTCACAGCACCAGTAAATATACAGGGAACAGACATCGAGATGGTGACATCCTACAAGTACCTGGGTGTTCATCTGAACAATAAACTAGACTGGTCACACAATACTGACGCACTCTACAAGAAGGGACAGCGCAGGCTGTTCCTACTGAGGAGACTCAGGTCTTTTGGTGTACAAGGGGCGCTGCTGAAGACATTCTATGACACAGTGGTGGCATCAGCCATCACTTTTGGAGTGGTCTGCTGGGGCAGTGGCATTACAGCAGCCGATAGGAAGAGACTGAACAAACTGATCAAGAAAGCTAGCTCTGTCCTGGGGCAGCGCCTTGACCCAGTGGAGGAGATGGGAGAGAGAAGGATGGTAGCTAAACTGTCATCTCTGCTGGAGTCCGAGCTCCACCCTATGCAGGACATACTGAATGCACTGAGGAGCTCATTTAGCAGCAGACTACATCATCCTAGGTGCACAACTGAGAGGTTTCGCAGGTCCTTCCTACCTACGGCTGTCAGACTGTACAACCTAAGCAGGGCTGCTCGCAGAGATAGCAAAAAGACGTGACAACCTAATAGTTTTGAATGCAAAAGACGCAATAGACTTACACAATGGTCCCCTCCGGTATACAACTAGGAAAATACCGGTCGCTATGGAGGGTGAGAATATGTATGGGTACATAATCATACCATGTAGGATAACTAAGTAGACGGTTGTGCTGTTTCATTCCATCTAGCTACAATGCTCCGCACTGTGTGTTTATATATTTACATATTTATTCCATCTAGCTACAATGCTCCGCACTGTGTGTGTTTATATATATATTTATATATTTACTCCATCTAGCTACAATGCTCCACACTGTGTGTTTATATATTTACATATTTATTCCATCTAGCTACAGTGCTCCGCACTGTGTGTTTATCCATCCATCCATCCATCCATCCATCCATCCATCTTCTACCGCTTTTCCGGAGGTCCGGGTCGCGGAGGCAGCAGTTCAAGCAGAGAAGCCCAGACTTCCCTCTCCCCAGCCACCTGCTCCAGCTCTTCAGAGGGGATACCAAGGCGTTCCCAGACCAGCTGGGAGACGTAGTCTCTCCACCGAGTCCTGGGTCTGCTCCGGGGTCTCCTCCCAGTGGGACGTGCCTGAAACACCTCAAGTGGGAGGTGTCCAGGAGGCATCCTAATCAGATGCCCATACCACCTCAACTGACTCCTTTCAATGTGGAGGAGCAGCGGTTCTACTCTGAGCCTCTCCCGGATGACTGAGCTCCTCACCCTATCTCTGAGGGTGAGTCCAGCAATCCTACGGAGAAAGCTCATTTCAGCCGCTTGTATCCGCGATCTCGTTCTTTCAGTCATTACCCAAAGCTCGTGACCAGAGGTGAGAGTAGGAACGTAAATTGACTGGTAAATCGACAGCTTTGCCTTAGAACTAAGCTCCCTCTTCACCACAACAGACCGGTAGAACGTCCGCATCACTGCAGTATCTGTGTGTTATATAGTATCTGTGTGTTTAAGTATCTGTGTGTTTATATAGTCGTATATTTATTCCATCTAGCTACAATGCTCCGCACTGTGTGTGTTTATATATCTACATATTATTCCATCTAGCTACAATGCTCCGCACTGTGTGTTTATATATCTACATATTTATTCCATCTAGCTACAATGCTCCGCACTGTGTTTATATACTCATATATTTATTTCATCCAGCTACAATGCTCCACACTGTGTTTATATATTTATATATCTATCCCATCTAGCTACAATGCACCGCACTGTGTGTCTATATATATTTTTTTTTATTTATATGTACATATGTATACTTGCTGCTCTTGTTTTTTTTCTCTTGCCTTCTGATTGTTGCTCTGAGTGTTGCTATCCCTGTGCTGTTGCAATCCTGGAATTTCCCCATTGTGGGACTAATAAAGGCTTATCTTATCTTATCTTATCTCTTATCTTATAAATGTATTGCAGGATTTCAATGTGCCCAGGTACTGCTACTCACTGCGTTTGGTTTTGGCCTGACCACACTCAGTGACATCAGACCTGCACACAAAAGCTATGCAAAGTTTAGAGTCCAAAACATTCCTTGCAAATCCATCCTCCAGACTGGTCATTAAAAATCTGTATTGGTCACCAAGGGAATATGTGGGAGCATCTGTCGTGTTGTCTGATGAGGATAGCAGGCATTTTAAACACTGGGAGGCTCCCCACATCTTGTTGGTCAAACCCAATGAGATGTGGGGAGCAACCCTGTACCCTGTGACTGGTACGGCCTCTGCTGCTCTTTTGCTGCTGGCGTTTCTATTCCTACTATGTCTATCTGAAGCCATTTCAACATAATCTTCTGAGCTACGTTATGATCGTACAATGCTGATGTAAATTAAGGCATCTATGGAACAACACAGTGCGAAGTATGGCCAATGCTTCTTTGCTCCATCATTTGTTTGTGCTGACCTGTCACTTGGAAGTCTACTGCTGCTGCCTCCACTGCGTAGAAGGCCACGAAGGCGTGGATCCCGAGCAGGCGTCCAGGTGAGGCTGAGGCGCACCAGCCACCTAAACTGAGAGGGATACACGAGTTGTCTGTGTCCCATCCACGTGCAAACACTTGAGGAGGACTACAACCCCACGCCACCACTCCGGTATGACCTGTTCTACCGTCGCCTTCGCTCTCGGAGAATTTCTACTCCACACTACCGATGTTTGACAGTTGTCAACATTCAGTCAGCTGGGCGTGACGCTGCACTGTCGTCACGGATTAAGATGGCTCTGCTGAACACGCGCTCCATCTCATACAAATCGTTTTTCCTGAACGATTTAATTGGGAAAGAAAACCCGGATTTTATATTTCTGACTGAAACGTGGCAACGACAGGATGAATTCACTCACCTGAAGGGGATCAGCCCGACAGACTGCGCCTTCATTGCGACCCCTCGCCTGAGTTGATGCGGAGGTGGCCTGGCCATCATTTTCCACAACGGCTTCAAATGCCAGTCTGTGAACTCTGAGCATTTCTCTTCATTTGAACTGTAGAATGATGTCATCACGTCGTCACGTCACGTACGTGGCACACACACACAGCCAGGACTACTGGTATGTACACCTGCTTTCTTCCTGCATCGCTGAATTAAAACATTTGTGAAATAACGCCTTCGGTGCCGTTCTACATGGTGTCAGAAGTAAAGCAGCGGAAACTAATTTTCCTGCCGAACTCTACATAGACCCAGTAAGTCAACTAATTATTTAGTCAGACGTTAGAAGCGTATTCTGTGGTACACGTGTGCCTCCCCCAGCTAACGCTAGCATGGCTGATGGATTCCGCCGTCCGGACCCGCTTGTGTTCAACGACAAAATTGCAGAAAACTGGCGAGTGTTCGAACAAGAATACGACATTTTCATCGCGGCTGCCCACAACGACAAGCCCGACCAAACCAAAGCCTACATACTCCTCAATTTGGCAGGTAGCGAGGCTATTGAAAGGGAACGCACGTTCACCTATGCACCAGCTCAACGGAATAACGAGGGGGAGGAGATCCGTCCGGCAGAGTCACGGGAGGATCCAGAATGCCTAAAAAGAAAGTTCAGATACCTCTGCAGTCCACAGACAAACATCACAATGGAGAGACATGCATTCAACACAAGGAACCAAAAACCCGGTGAGACCATAGAGGCTTATGTAAGCGCACTCCGAAACAAGGCTAAAACGTGTGACTTTGGAGCATTGCATGACGACTTAATTCGTGACCGGCTGGTCGTTGGTATCAGCTCCGATAGCGTGAGGAAAATACTACTGAGAGAGAGCGATTTAACACTACTAAAGGCCATCAAAATATGCCAAATCAATGAACAAACAGAACAACATACTAAAACTCTAGCAACAACACCACGTAGTTCAACAAATGTGGATGCAATACGCCAAGACCGCAGAATGCAAAAAACAGTTCGCCACAAGCAGTACAAAGAACATTACAGTCCCAAATCAGTCTACATAAGCTGTACCAACTGTGGACATGAACATCCAGCGAAGAAGGAACTCTGTCTGGCATATGGGAAGCAATGCATTTACTGCAAAAAGCCCAACCATTTCAAAAACTACTGCAGATCGGCAGCAAGAAACAAGCAGTACAAACCTGTCAACCAAATAGCCCAAGCAGACTCCGACAGTGACGGCGAGGACTCTGAATCATTCGACATCAACGGGCTGTCACCAGCCGCAAATAAGATAAACACACTGTCTACTGATGATGTGAAAGAAGAACTACACTGCAATGTAAAACTCAATGGCAAGACACTCAAACTGAAAGTAGACACTGGCGCAAAGTGTAACGTAATCTCCCTGGATGCATTCAGGTATGTGAGAAACACAGAAAAAATAAACAAAGACAACAAGGCCAGGCTCATCGCTTATGGAGGCACGGTGATAAACACTGAGGGGACTGTGTTGTTCAAGTGCCAGACCAGTGACCAAAGATCCTACAACCTGCGTTTCCATGTAGTAAACGGCAAAGTGCAACCACTGCTAGGGCTCCCGGACTGCATGAAGATGGACCTGATGACTCTGAAAGACCAGGTTTTCCAGGTGAACGTGACCAAACCGAGCTCCTCTCAAAAGTGGTTTAATAACTATGCTGAGCTTTTCAATGGCGAACTAGGTTCACTCCCAGTAACCTACCACATGAAACTGGACCAGAATGTGACACCCGTCATCCGGCCCCCTCGCCGCATTCCAGTTGCCATGATGGACAAAGTGAAAGCAGAACTGGAAAACATGGTGCAGCAAGGAGTCATCACACCCATTTCAGAACCCACTGAATGGGTATCCTCAATGGTAGCGACACACAAAAAGGACACTGACAAGATCCGTGTGTGCATCGACCCAAGAGACCTAAATGAAGCAATTATGCGCCCCCATCATCCCATGCGCACAGTCGAGGAAGTTGCTGCACAAATGGCAGGCGCAACCGTGTTTTCTGTGCTTGATGCCAAGAGCTCCTTTTGGCAGGTCAAACTGGACCAAACGTCATCATTCCTCACCACTTTCGCCACTCCATTTGGGCGATATCGATACCTGAGAATGCCATATGGTATCAATGCAGCGTCTGAGGTCTTCCAGAGATCCATGGAGCAAATATTTGCCGGCCTCCCTTGCGCAATAATTGTTGATGACATCATAATCGGTGGAAGAAATGTTAAAGAGCACGACGAGAACCTTCAAAAAGTGCTCAACAGGGCAAGGAACGTGAAATTGAGGCTGAACCCCCAAAAATGCAGATTCCAGCTAAAGGAAGTCAGCTACGTGGGCCATGTCTTCACTGAACAAGGGTTGAAACCCGATCCAGCAAAGATCCAAGCGATCACTGACATCCAGGCCCCCCAGGACAAAGCTGCTCTACAACGCTTCCTGGGTACGATAAATTACCTGGGCAAGTTCATTCCAAACCACAGCAACATTGCAGCACCTCTCCACCAGCTCCTGCATAAAGACACAGCATGGACTTGGACTGAACAACAACAAAATGCATTTGACACTCTGAAACAGTGTGTGACGTCACCTCCAGTACTCCGGTACTATGACGTACAAACACCAGTCACTCTGACATGTGACGCCTCGCAGTATGGCCTTGGTGGTGCATGTCTCCAGAATGGCAGTCCTGTCGCATATGCCTCTCGCACTCTTACTGAAACAGAAAGAAAATATGCACAAATTGAAAAAGAGCTGCTTGCTGTCGTTTTCACCTGTTTCAAATTCTATGACTACATATACGGAAAACCAGTGATCGTGGAGACAGACCATCAGCCCCTGGTCTCCATCCTGAAGAAACCTCTCCACACAGCGCCTGCGCGTTTACAACGCATGATGCTGAAGCTGCACAAGTTCAACCTCACGCTAGTTTACAAGAAAGGAAAGGAATTGCACTTGGCAGACATGCTGTCCCGTGCACCGAGCAACGCCATAGCCTCACATGCCACTGAACGTGAGGACTTCGAGGTAATGACGGTGCAGCACATCTCATCCAGTCGTCAGGAAGAACTCCGCACACATACAGCGAAAGACACCGCCCTCCAGGCCCTGAGCAACATCATCAAGCATGGATGGCCAGATAGGTTGAGCAAAGTACCCGACACAGTGAAAGAATTCTTCCCGTTCCGCGATGAGCTCTGTGTGGAAGATGGAATAATCATGAAAGGTACAAGAGCAACAATTCCACAAACGCTGCACAAAGAATATCTCCTGCTGCTCCATAAAGGACACCCCGGTGCTGAAGCCACCAAGCGGCGAGCACGCAACATAGTCTATTGGACCACAATGACGAGAGACATTGACAATTTTGTACAGTCATGCAGCACTTGCAATGCCCTTAAACCACATCAGCAAAAGGAGCCAATGCAACCACACACAGTCCCAGAGCTCCCGTGGTCAACAGTGGCAACAGATCTGTTCGAATGGAACAGCCAGCACTACCTGGTCCTGGTAGACTCCTATTCAGGATGGTATGAACTGGATCCAGTCAAGAAAATCACATCACAATGTGTAATTAACAAGCTGAAACGTCACTTCTCAGTCCACGGAGTCCCCCACAAGCTGCTGTCAGACTGTGGAACACAATTCACTAGTCAGATGTTCCAAGACTTTGCGAAAAGCTGGGATTTCACTCATGTCACCAGCAGCCCTGAGTATCATCAAGCAAACGGGCTGGCAGAGAGAGCCGTACGGAGTGTAAAACGACTGTTGGAAACATCCAAAAGAGACGGTACTGACCTGTTCCTCAATCTTCTGAGCATCAGAAATGTCCCACGAGACGGCACGCTGGGCTCACCTGCACAAAGACTGATGTCCAGAGAGACACGCACAAATATTCCCATCAGCAGGCACCTGCTTAAGCCAATGTCCAAGAATCCAGAGTCGATCCACGCCCACCTGTCAAAGAAGAGGCAAGCACAAAAAGGATTCTACAATCGTGGCAGCCGGCCACTTCCCCCGCTCCAAAGCTCCCAAGTAGTACGCCTGCAAACAGAGAAAGGACATGACAAAATTGGCATCATCAAAAGAATCGCAGCAGAGCCACGGTCTTACGTGGTGGAATCAGGAGGAAAAGAATACCGCCGGAACCGGCGACACCTGCTGCCAGTCACAGAACCACCACCAACAGAACCAGAACCAGATCCAGCCTCACCGGCAGACTCACCAACACAGAAGACCAGCAGTGAGACTGTGCCCAGTCTACCCGCATCTCCTCCCAGGCATGATGCCGTGCACACTTCCCCCAGGCAGGCCGCTGTGCACGCTCCTCCCAGGCTTCCTGCTGCGCACACTGACCACACGCCTGGCCTCCTCGGAGAGCCATCGCTCCCACAAGTCACCGAGACCCCCCTGGCCCGTTCCAGGTTTGGTAGACTCCTGAAGCCTAATCCCAAGTACAATACAGACTGATTGTGACATTTACTGAAGCTGATGTTTTTGTAGTTTCGTGTTGAAATATAGACATATTTACAAGCCAGGCATAAGTTCATTTTCAAATTAGATCAGTTATGTTGTGTCACGGGAGTTTATTTTATTTGCAAGCCAAGCATTAGTTTATTTTCAAGATAGGTATGTTATGTGGTGCCATTGAAAGTTATTTTACTAGTTGTTTATTCGTCACAGTATACTCACTCTCACAGGAATGTGACATGTTTTCTCATACCAATCCAAGAGTCAATAGTGTTCTCTTTGTACCAAAGTTCTATACTAAAGAAGGGGGATGTAGAATGATGTCATCACGTCGTCACGTCACGTACGTGGCACACACACACAGCCAGGACTACTGGTATGTACACCTGCTTTCTTCCTGCATCGCTGAATTAAAACATTTGTGAAATAACGCCTTCGGTGCCGTTCTACATGAACTTCAGATATCGAAGATAAGTGCCTCAACTCCTTTTTATTGTGTTTTAATCTACCGCCCACCCGGCCCAGCTGGTGTGTTTTTATCGGAATTCTCAGACTTTTTATCTTCCATTATTAAACTAGAAAGAGTTTTAATTTTAGGTGATTTTAATATACATGTAAATGATACGTCTTCTAATGCTGCTGCAGACTTTTTTACTATTACAGAGGCTCACAATTTCAGGCAGCACATCTCTGGCTCTACACATATAAAGGGGCGCTCCTTGGACCTTGTCTTTTCACTGGGGCTGCATTTAGACAATGTTAAAGTGGAGGATGTTTGTGTCAGTGATCATTGCTGTGTTTTCTTTGAGCTGTCAGTTAATGTGGAACAGCAGGAATGTAAAACATTAAGACAGAGGCGCGTTATTAACCAGCAGGCCGTGGATAGATTTATTTCAACTTTTGACACTCACCTTGTTGCAGAATGTGAGGATGTAAATTCTATGGTGGTTTGCTTTAACCAACAGTGCCGAATGGTACTTGATAAAGTGGCTCCTATAAAATATAGTTATACTTCTAAGACACCATGCCCTTGGTTAAATGAAAAGATCTGTATTCTTAGGAGAAGTTGTTGGAAGGTGGAACGTTTGTAGAAGGCCACCAAGCTTGAGGTGCACAGACTCCACCTCAAAGACCTCATAACCTCACTAAATGATATGATGAAGGATTCGAGAACAAACTACTTTGCTCAGCTTATATCCTTAAACAAGGGAAATCCCAAGTTTTTGTTGGACACCATTAACTCCATTGTCTCACCTGATTTAGCCATGGTTCCTGCTTATTCTAATGCTGAATGTAATGACTTTGCAAATTTTATGGTGAATAAGGTGAATGATATTAGAGCAAGCACTACACCATCTGCTGAGGACCTTGGCCTGAATCAGGCCCCCTCTAACACGTGGTCCTTATTCACTGCAGTCATGCTACTGGATGTAAATCTTCTTCTGGCCTCTATGAAGCCCTCTTCAAGCCCCTTAGATATCCTCCCACATCACTACTTTTCAAAATATTTGACTCTATCGGGCCTTTAATTGTCGAAATCATAAATTGGTCATTTTTATCAGGCACTGTTCCCAGTTCTTTTAAACAAACAGTGGTTGAACCCAAATTAAAGAAACAAAACTTAGACCTTACAGAACTGAACAATTACAGGCTACTGTAATTTCAAAGCTTCCCTTCCTATCCAAAATGCTTGAGAAAGTAGTAGCCGAGCAATTAACTACATTCATAGAGAGAAATAAAATCTTAGACACCCTCCAGTCTGGTTTCCGCAAAATGCACTCCACAGAGACAGCGCTAATTAAAGTCTCCAATGACATCATGATGGCAACAGATTCTGGTCAGTACTCGGTCCTGGTGTTGTTGGATCTCACCGCTGCTTTTGACACGGTGGACTACAATATATTGATAAACAGGATGAAGGATGTGTTTTGCATTTCAAGATTAATTCTGAAATGGTTCTCTTCTTATTTAACTGACAGAGGATTTTGTGTTTTGTTTAATGAGAAGATGTCAGAGGTTAAAGGACTTTCCTCTGGGGTTCCTCAAGACTCAGTTCTGGGCCCTACTCTGTTTTTATTGTATTTAACCCCACTTGGCCAGATTATTAGTCAGTTTAAGGGTGTTTCTTACCATTTTTACGCAGACGACATTCAGCTTTACTGCTCTTTAAAGAAAATGAGCTGAACATTTTATCAAACTTAATCTCTTGACTGTCTGCCATTAACAAATGGTTAAACAATAACTTTTTACAATTAAATCTTAACAAGACAGAAACACTGATCATCGCTCCAGACAATAAAATTCTTCTGATAAAGCAACACTTAGGTCATCTAGGCTCTTTTGTCCAGCCCAGCCTGCATAACCTGGGTGTTGTTTTTGACAGTGCTATGTCACTGGACTGCCATGGTCGGCAACTAGTCAGAAATTGCTTTTTTTTCATCTGAGGAATATAGCAAAACTTAGATCTATGGTCTCAACACCTGAACTGGAAATAATTATTCATGCTTTTATCTTGTCTCATTTAGATTATTGTAATGCCCTTTTTACAGACATGGACAAAATTGTTGGTACCCCTCTGTTAATGAAAGAAAAACCCACAATGGTCACAGAAAGAACTTGAATCTGATAAAAGTGGTAATAAATAAAAATTCTATGAAAATTAACCAATGAAAATCAGACAATGCTTTTGAATTGTGATTCAACAGAATTATTTTAAAAAACAAACTCAAGAAACAGGCCTGGACAAAAATGATGGTACCCTTAACTTAATATTTTGTTGCACAACCTTTTGAGGCAATCACTGCAATCAAACGATTTCTGTAACTGTCAATGAGACTTCTGCACCTCTCAGCAGGTATTTTGGCCCACTCCTCATGAGCAAACTGCTCCAGTTGTCTCAGGTTTGAAGGGTGCCTTCTCCAGATGGCATGTTTCAGCTCTTTCCACAGATGTTCAATAGGATTTAGATCAGGGTTCATAGCAGGCCACTTTAGAATAGTCCAATGTTTGGCTCTTAGCCATTCTTGAGTGTTTTTAGCTGTGTGTTTTGGGTCATTATCCTGTTGCAAGACCCATGACCTGCGACTGAGACCAAGCTGTCTGACACTGGGCAGCACATTTCTCTCTAGAATACCTTGATAGTCTTGAGATTTGAAATGAATGAATTAATCTTTATTTTGGATAGATTAAAAGTAAAGATAAAAAAAGAAACAATAATATAACAAAGGGGGAAAAAATCTTGCAAGGTCAAATTAAACAATAACTCCTCTGATTATGCAGTTCGACATAAGTTATATGAAATGGGTGATGGCTGAAGCCGCAGCTTATATATTGCCCACCCATATTCCATCCAAAAATTCAGAAGAAAAACAATACAAGAGCGATTACAATTCAGAACAAAGCTAAGACAAAACGTGACAAAAAACTAAGCAACAACTCCTCCAGTGTGGAGGAACAAAATAAGTTCAGACGTGACACAGCGAGCTGAAGGTTTAAGAGTTTTATTCCTCCATCATCAAGAGACACACTGCAGCATTGTGTGCTGTGTGTGCACTCTCCTGAGTGTGCTCCCTGTGGCATGTAAAGTCAGCTCTTTTATACAGACAAGAGAGAATGCATGGCACATTTACATATTGCTATACATATCAGTCAATACATATCAATTGCTTGATTAACTGGCGCCGGAATTCCTCTCCTTACTCCGGGGATGTATAACAATAGGATAAGAGAGAATGCATGGCACATTTACATATAGATATACATATCAGTCAATACACATCAATCGCGTGATTAACTGGTTGTCCCCCAAGGGGCTCTCTGTCCGTATGCAAATTGTTCTGCTTCATGCCTTAGCTGAATGTTATGAATGTGCATGTAGATTGTGGTGGGTCACCACAATCTAAAGTAGATTCTAAAGTGGCCCTAGGTGTGAATGTGTGTGTGAATTCACACACACATTGGCATAATGCACCATACCGTGGCTGCTTCATCCATCCAGGTGGATGCCCTCAATTTCCCCTCTGGGGATCAATAAAGTATACAAAATAAAAAAAAATAAAATAAAAAAACAACACAACACAGACTGGATATGACAATCCTTATGTGATTTTACATGTCATCTTGTATATATGTTTGGAGTATTTCTTCCTTTAGTTTTTGTTTAAATTGTCCAGAATCAGAATCAGAATCAGGTTTATTGCCATTGTTCATGTGATACACAAACTAGGAATTTGTCTCGGTGCCATGCTGCAACATTAAAAACATAATGAGAAAAAGGGATAAACTAAAAACTAAAGGACTAGAAACGTGCAATAAGTGTAGAAAAATAAGTAATAATAAGTAATAATAATAATAATACTAGTAATAATGAGTAGTACTAGTCAAGGCAGTTTTAAAAAATTAGCATGTAGCAGATAATGTGAAGTACCACATAGTGCAGTCAATAATGCAACAGAAAAACAGTGATGATTGACATGAGTCTGGTTGAGCTGCTGTACATAGTGCACGAGAGTCAAAAGTCACTTAGTGTTCAGCAGTCTGATGGCAGAGGGGAAAAAGCTGTTCATGTGCCGGGAGGTTTTAGTCCGAATGGACCGAAGCCTTCTACCTGAGGGGAGGGGGGCAAACAGCACGTGACCAGGATGTGAAGGATCGGCTATGATCCGGCCAGCACGCCTCCGGGTCCTGGAGATGTACAGGTCCTGGAGAGATGGGAGCTTGCAGCCGATCACCTTCTCAGCAGTGCGCACGACGGGCTGCAGCCTTAGTCTGTCCCTGGCAGTGGCTCCTGCGTACCACACAGTTATGGAGGAGGTGAGGATGGACTCGATGATGGCCGTGTAGAACTGCACTAACATCTTGGTGGGTAGCTTGAGCTTCCTCAGTTGCCGCAGAAAGAATATCCTCTGCTGGGCCTTTTTGATGAGGGAGCTGATGGTTGGCTCCCATTTGAGGTCTCGGGTGATGGTGGTGCCCAAGAAGCGGAAGGAATCTGCAAAGGTGATGGGAGAGCCTGTGATGGTGAGGGGGGGCAGGGGGGATGTGACTTTCCTGAAGTCCACAATCATCTCCGCTGTCTTCAGAGCATTCAGCTGCAGGTTGTTGTGGCTGCACCAGGACACCAGCTGGGCCACCTCTTCCCTGTAGGCGGACTCGTCACCGTTGGAGATGAGCCCGATGAGGGTGGTGTCGTCCGCAAACTTAATCAGCTTAACAGACTGGTGGGAGGAGGTGCAGGAGTTGGTATAAAGGGAGAAGAGTAGGGGGGAAAGTACACAGCCCTGGGGTGATCCAATGCTGATGCTAACAGAGTCTGAGACAGACTTCCCCAGCCGCACATGCTGTCTCCGGTCCGTCAGGAAGTCGGTGATCCACCTGCAGAGGGAGTCAGGCACGTTGAGCAGGGACAGCTTGTCCTGGAGCAGATCGGGGCGGATGGTGTTGAATGCGGAGCTGAAGTCCACAAACAGAATCCTGGCGTAGGTTCCCGGGGAGTCCAGGTGCTGCAGGATGGAGTGGAGGGCCAGGTTGACTGCGTCGTCCACAGACCTGTTAGCACGGTAGGCAAACTGCAGCAGGTCTAGGAGGGGTGTGGTGATGGACTTGAGGTGAGACAGGACCAGGCGCTCAAAAGGACTTCATGACTACAGAGGTGAGCGCTACAGGTCTGTAGTCGTTAAGTCCAGTAATCCGTGGCTTCTTGGGGACAGGGATGATGGTGGAGGATTTGAGGCAGGTCGGCACGTGACATTGCTTAAGGGAGGTGTTAAAAATGTCTATGAAGACAGGAGCCAGCTCTTTCGCACAGTGTCTCAGGGTGGAGGGAGACACACCGTCCGGCCCGGGGGCCTTGCGCGGGTTCAGTCTGGAGAACTGTCTGTGCACGTCCTGCTCACTGATGACAAGGGGAGGGGGGGGGAGGAGGAGGAGGAGGGGGGGGACCGCTCTTGATGAATTAGGGGCTGAGGAGGCAGAGGAGCTGGGTGGAGTGGGTGAGTTGGACACAGCTGACGAGGTGTCAAAACGGGCATAGTGTTGGGACAGTCTTTGACAAAGGGCTTTGTCATCCTGACCTTTAGAAGCCTGAGGCTGGTAGTTGGTGATTTGCCTCAGTCCTCTCCACACAGAAGCCGAGTCATTAGCAGTGAACTGCAGCTGGAGTCTCTCAGAATATAGAGATTTAGCTCTCCTCAGCTCTCTGTTAAACTGATATTTGATCTCCCTGTAGCAGTCCCTGTCTCCACTTTTCAACGCTGCTTCCTTCTCCTTCCTGATCCGTCTGAACTTAGCTGTGAACCAAGGCTTGTCATTAGAATATCTTATCCTGGTGCGCGATGGGAGAATGTGCTCTTCACAGAAGTTGATATATGAGTTCACAGTGTATGTGTACTCATTAAGATCATGTGTGGCTCTTTTAAACATGTCCCAGTCAGTTATTTCCATGCATGTGTTCAGTTTCTCTCCAGCTTCACTGGTCAATTTCTTTGTGGTGGTCACAACAGGTTTAGTGAGTTTCAGTCTTTGTTTGTATGTGGGGATGAGGTAAACCATCACGTGATCAGATAGTCCCAGCGCTGCGCGGGGAACAGCGCGATATGCGTCCTTTACTGAAGTATAACAGTGATCTAGCGTGTTATTTCCTCTGGTTGGACATTTAATACACTGTTTGTAGCGGGGGAGCTCGTGACTCAGATTGCTCTGGTTAAAATCGCCCAACACAATAACCAGGGAGTCCAAGTGTTGTACATGATTTTAATTCAGGTCCAAAAGCGTTCCATAATCTGACTCCTTGCACTGAAACACAGTGTTGCTTGGTGGTAGTTCTCACTGAAGGTTTTTGAAATATACATGTTCCTCTGAAATGATATTGTTTCTCCCTTATTTGGAACAACTTTTGGATATTTGCGGGCAGTGATAGATTCTTCACTTTAAACATTATTACTGCAGTTTTAAAGTCAACCAGATCTTTCAATTTGAGAGCTTTTAATTGAAGAAAAAGTGGGTTTGTTGGTTCCCTGTAAGCAGCTTTGTTTATTATTCTAATAGCTCTCTTCTGAAGCATAAAGATTGGATATATGTTTGTTTTATATGTATTTCCCCATACTTCAGTACAATATGTCATGTATGGGAGTATTAATGAATGATACAAAGTATATAATGTGGGTTGATTCAGCAAATATTTCACTCTGTGTAGTATTGCAATTGATTTAGATATTTTACCTTTAATATAATTAATATGTGACTTCCAACACAGTTTATTATCAATTATTACTCCAAGAAATTTAGTTTTGGATACCCTTTCAATCTCTACACCATTTACACTGAGTTTAGATACTAAGTTGTTGTGATGGTTGTTAAAAACTATAAATTTTGTCTTACTTAAATTGAGCGTTAATTTGTTTGAATCAAACCACAGTTTAAGCTTTCTTAATTCCTTTCCAAGTGTATCCAAAAGTTGTTCCAAATTGCTTCCACTGCATAATAAATCAGTGTCATCGGCAAACAGTATTAAATCCATTTTTTCCAAAACTTTACATATATCATTTATATACATATTGAACAACAGTGCCCCCAAAACTGAACCCTGTGGGACTCCACAAGTAACCTTCAGTAACTGTGAGTTTTTGTTACCAACACATACATACTGATATCTATTCTTTTAGTAACTACATAACCAGGACAGTGCTACCCCCCAATACCACAATTTTGTAGTTTCTTTAATAATAAATTGTGATCCACTGTATCAAATGCTTTTTTAAGATCCAGGAATACCCCAACTGAATACTCTTATTTTCAAAAGCAGCTGATATTTTTTCTATAAATTCCATTAGAGCAAATGCAGTTGTCCTCTTGTGTCTGAACCCACATTGCTGCTCAAACAATAAATTATTCTTCATTATGAAATTGTCAATTCTCTTACAGAATATTTTTTCAAGTATCATGGAAAATTGCAGCAAAGGTGAAATTGGTCTATAGTTTGAGAATTCCCCTCTGTCACCCATCTTGTATATCGGAATTACTTTAGCTATTTTCATTGCATTGGGAAATATACCTGTTTGGAGAGACAGGTTACAAATATACATCAGTGGTTTCACTAAGCATTCAATAATAGTTTTGACTAAGAGCATGTCAATACCATCACAGTCTGTAGATGTTTTAAATGATTTAACAATTTCAATGACCTCTCTCTTGTCTGTGTTCTTTATGAAAATGGATCTGTGCCGGGTACAATTTCATTGTACCCTGCACACATTCGAGACACCCTGTGCCAGATGCAGCAAAGCAGCCCCAGAACATAACAGAACCTCCTCCATGTTTCACAGTAGGGACAGTGTTCTTTTCTTGGTATGCTTAATTTTTGCGTCTGTGAACATAGAGCTGATGTGCCTTAGCAAAAAGTTCCGGTTTTGTTTCTCTGTCCATAGGACATTCTCCCAGAAGCTTTGTGGCTTGTCAACATGCAGTTTGGCAAATTCCAGTCTGGCTTTTTTATGATTTCAAATCAAAAAAATCAAATCAAAATCAAATCAAACTTTATTGTCATATTGCTGTACATACAACTGTAGTGCAGACAAGATGAAATTGCGTTTCTCTCGGCATCCATATAAGAAGCAGCATGATTAAGACACACTCCCACATAGCTCCACCCCCCACCCCCCACCCCCCCCATCCATTCACACATCCCTGAGACATACTTGGGGAAAAAGAATAACTAACTATAATATACAAAATGTCCGTAGGTGCAGTAGTGTGTATGAGAGATTCCGGGTCAGCTGTTCAGCATCCTGACAGCTTGTGGGAGGAAGCTGTTGATCAGTCTGGTGGTTCTGCCTCTGATGCTCCGGAATCGTTTACCAGATGGAAGAAGTTCAAAGTGTTTATGCAGAGGGTGAGAACGGTCCTTGACAATGTTCAGTGCCCTGCTCCTACAACGGTTCTGAATAAGTTCTTGGACAGAGGGGAGGGAGACTCCAATTACCCTCTCTGCCCCCTTGACTATCCTCTGCAGGGCTTTTTTGTCTGACATACTGCAGCTGGAGTACCATGTAGCAATGCAGTACGTCAGAACACTCTCCACCACACCTCTGTAGAAGGTCCTGAGGATGCAGATGGGGAGAGAGGCCTGTTTGAGTTTCCTCAAGAAGTGTAGTCTCTGCTGAGCCCGCTTCCTGATCTCCAAGGAATTCTTGTTCCAGGTCAGGTCCTGCGAGATCTGCACTCCGAGGAACTTGATGTTCTCTACTCTCTCCACTAAACGGCCGCCGATGCTGAGGGGGACATGCTCAGGCTGTGACCGCCGGAAGTCGATAATCATCTCCTTCGTTTTGTCCACGTTGAGCACCAGATTGTTCTCCCTGCACCAGCCCTCCAGGTCTCTCACTTCTTCCCTGTACATTGATTCCTCATCCCTCTGAATAAGTCCCACCACCGTGGTGTCATCTGCAAACTTAATAATCTGGTTCCCCTCGTGTTTGGATACACAGTCATGTGTTAGAAGTGTAAACAACAGTGGACTGAGTACACAGCCTTGAGGGGTTCCGGTACTCAGCGTGACAGAGTTGGAGATGTTGTTTCCAACCCGGACAGCCTGAAGTCTCTCAGTCAGGAAATCCAGGATCCAGAGACATGTGGCGGTGTTCAGACCGAGAAGGAGTAATTTCTCCATCAGTCTCTGGGGAATAATGGTGTTGAATGCTGAACTGAAATCAATGTACAGGAGTCTGGCGTAGGTGTCTTTCTGGTCCAGGTGGGTGATGACAGAGTGTAGGGTGGTGACTATAGCATCCTCCGTGGAGCGGTTTGAACGATATGCAAACTGGAGCGGGTCGTGTGATGCAGGGAGGCAGGCTGTAATGTGTAGTTTGACAAGCCGTTCAAAACACTTCATCACAATTGGTGTCAGTGCAACAGGACGATAGTCATTCAAACAGGACACCACTGGTTTCTTTGCCACCGGTACAATGATAGAGGTCTTGAAGCATCTGGGAACGATGGCCTGACTCAGGAAGATGTTATAAATGTCAGTCAGGACATCCGCCAACTCGCTTGCGCAGTCTCGGAGCACACATCCCAGAATGTTATCTGGACCTGCAGCTTTGCGTGGGTTGACTCTGGATAGGGTCCTCCGTGTGTCCGCTGTGTTGATGGTAAAAGCTGGTCCGACCGATGGTGGGGGTGGGCCGGCCCTCCCTCTGATTGTTGAGTTTGATGCTTCAAAACGTGCAAAGAAGTCGTTAAGCCTGTCTGGAAGTGAAGCGTCGTCATCATCGACCCCCTGCCTAGACTTAAAGCCCGTCAGTGTCCGAACTCCCTGCCACATCTGCTTGGTGTTCCTAGTGTCACAGAGGTGTCCCTGGACTTTCTCCGCATAGGCGCGCTTTGCCGCCTTAATTCCCTTTGAAAGCGCAGACCTGGCTGAGCGGAGGGCAATCCTGTCCTTCGCTCTGAAGGACAGGATTTGTTTTCAACAGTGGTGTCCTCCTTTGTCGTCTCCCATGAAGTCCACTTTGGCTCAAACAACGACGGATGGTGCGATCTGACACTGATGTACCTTGACCTTGGAGTTCACCTTGAATGTGTTTAGAGGTTGTTCTGGGCTCTTTTGTTACCATTCGTATTATCCATCTCCTCCTGCGGCCACATCCAGGGAGGTTGGCTACAGTCCCGTGGATCTTAAATTTCTGAATAACATGTGCAACTGTAGTCACAGGAACATCAAGCTGCTTGGAGATGGTCTTATAGCCTTTACCTTTAACATGCTTGTCTATAATTTTCTTTCTAATCTCCTGAGACAGCTCTCTCCTTTGCTTCCTCTGGTCCATGTTTAGTGTGATACACACCATATCAGCAAACAGCACAGTGACTACTTGTCACCCTTTAAATAGGCTGACTGACTGATTACAAGTTTGTAGACACCTGTGATGTTAATTAGAGGACACATCTTGGTTGAACATGTCCCTATGGTCACATTATTTTCAATCTTTTCTAGGGGTACCATCATTTTTGTCCAGGCCTGTTTCATGAGTTTGTTTTTTAAAATAATTCTGTTGAACCACAATTCAAAAGCATTGTCTGATTTTCATTGGTTAATTTTCATAGAATTTGTATTTATTACCACTTTTGTCAGATTCAAGTTATTTCTGTGACCATTGTGGGTTTTTCTTTCATTAACAGAGGGGTACCAACAATTTTGTCCACGTCTGCAACTGCTGTTGCCTGCCTTCAGACTGTGCAAAATGCAGCAACTCGGCTTTTTTTTTTTTTTTGTAACTTAGATTTTTATTCATTTTTCATCATATATAATGCATTCAGATCACATTCTACATTTAAAAAACAAAGGGGTTAGGTAGGGAAAAATAAAAAAAAAAATTAAATAAATTAAATAAAAATAAAAAAAATAAAAGGGGGGGGGGCAAATGTTGGAGCATCAAGTTTTTAGTTTCCATCTCTTAATTCTTCTGGTTCTTTCAGTGTCTTTGGTTATTCTTTCAATTTCTGCCTCGTTGTTGCACTTTGTAGTGTGTCCATTTCCGCCATTTTTTTCTCCCATATTCCTTCTTGCATTCTTCGTCGATATGTTAGTTTTTCCATCATACGTATGTCCTCAACAATGTCAGTCCATTGTTCTTGGTCAGGAAGAACTTCTGATCGCCATTTTTTTGTGATAGTTTTTTTACATGCAATCAACAAGATTTTAACTAGATATCTGTCCTCAGCCTGTATAACACTGTCTTTTTTAAGATCACATAAGTACATCAGGTTACAGTTCATTGGTATATTATATCTAATATCCTCTGTATTGTCCACATGCATAGATTTCCAAAATGATGATATTTTGTAGCATTTCCAAAACATATGTGAGTGGTCTGCATTTGAGCCCCACATCCCCTCCAGCATAAAGATTGGGTATTTGTATATTTTCCTTGAATCTGTGGTGTAATGAAAAAGCGAATCAGGTTTTTCCATCCAAATTCCCTCCATGCCCTTGAATTTGTTGATGTGTGTTGTGTTTTCCATATTTCCTGCCAGCTTTCTTCTGTTATGTTTAAATTGAGCTCTTTCTCCCATTTCTCCTTTATATAGTTACTTGTATGATTGTTTGTCATAAGTTTCTGATATAGTTTTGAAATAATTCTTATTTTATTTCCTGCATATGAGCTTAAAATAAGTTGTATAATCTCGTTCACATCTGTTTGGAGGTTATGCCTAATCTTCTTCATATAGTAATCTCTCATCTGCAGATATCTGAAAAATTCCGATCTTTCTAATTTAAATTTTCTCCTGATATTTACAAAGCTCCCGAGATATTTTTTTCCGATATTGCCCCATGCTGTGATTCCCTTGTTCACCAGATTTTTGTATCCCCTATCTTGTTTTGCCGGTTCAAACTGACTGTCAAATGCTACCCATTTCAATAGTTTTATGTCTTCCCTTATATTATATTTTTGTACTATTTTATACCACAGTTCTAAAGTAAATTTAGTGATTGGGTCTATTTGTTTGATTTGCTTATATGCATCTTTATCCCCTATTATGCTTTGTACTGGGAGTCCCTCAATTTCCTTTTCCATTTCTTTCCATTTTTGCCTCATATCCCTCGTCGCACCAACATATGATATATCTTATTTGTGCTGAGTAGTAATATTCCTTTAGATTCGGTAGGCCCATGCCTCCTTTCTCTTTTGGTAATTGGAGGGTTTTATATTTCACTCTTGGTTTTTCACCTCCCCAAAACAAATCTCGATATCATCCTGTTCCCACTTTGAGAATTGGGCATCTGGAATCTCTGTTGGTATAGCCTGGAAGAGGTAAAGTAATCTAGGTTGTATGCTGATTTTGACTGTCTCAATTTTTGAATTCAGATCCATATTTAAGATTGACCATCTATCAATATCTTTTTTATTTCTTGTTCCAACCTATCATAGTTTGCTTTATATATTTTGCTTAGGTCTTTAGGTATGTTCACTCCAAGGTATTTTATTTCTTTTGCTTCCAGTTTAGTTTGATCTTATCAGTTATCTGGTCTAGAGGGTTATAGTGGAATGTCAGTATTTGTGTTTTTGTTATGTTTATCTTGTATCCTGATAATTTTCCAAATTTTCTATCAAGTTCATCATTTCCATTATTGATTTATCTGGTTGTTCAAGGTAAACTATAATATCGTCCTGCAAATAGCCCAATCTTGTGTTCCGCCCCCTTTATTGTTACACCTTTTAATTTCTTATTTTGTCGTACTGCCTTGAGCCAATGGTTCTATGAACAGAGCAAACAAGGTGGGCGATAAGCAGCATCCCTGCCTAGTTGATCTTTGTTATATTTACTTTGTCTTGTTCAAGCTACCGTTTATCTTTGATTCTTGCTCCACAGGTTCTTGATATAGCCGTACCTTATGCTTGTACTGATTTTTCGTATAATCCAAAGCGCTCCAGTACACTATATAGAATTCCAGCTTAACCCTGTCAAAAGCTTTTTCTGCGTCTAAACTCATTTTACTGCCGCTTTTCTTTTCTTTATGTATTTTGGTTAATTATATGTATTGTTCTCCTGATATAGTCAAGTGTTGGATCCTCTATGAAATCCAGTTTGATCATCTTCTATCAATTCCGTCACAGAATGTCTTTATTCGTTTACATATAATTGTTGTGTATATTTTATAATCTACATTTAATAACAGAGATTGGTCTATAGTTTCCGCATTGTTCTTTATCTTTCCCTGGTTTTAAAATAACTGAAATGGTTGCTTCGTTCCATGATGGAGGTATTTTGTTGTTGTTCAGCGTCCAATTAAATGACTTTAGGAGTTGTGGCATGAGTTCTTCTATAAACAGTTTATAAAACTCAGAGGGGTATCCATCACTACCTGGTGATTTACTGTTTTTAAGTGACTTAATCACATCTCTGATCTCTTGTGTTGTTATTTCTGCTGTTAGTTTTTCATTTTGTTGATTTCCTATTGATGGCAAGTCCAATGTGTCTAGAAATTTTTTGATATCTTTAGTATTTGTTTCTTCAGGTTGCGAGTATAGTTCTTGGTAGAAATTATGGAAAATTTCTTCGATGTTTTCTGGGTTAACTGTGGTTTTATTTGTGGTGGGGTCTTTAATCTTGTATACATTATTCATTGTTTGTTGTTTTCTTAACCGTTTTGCCAGCAGTTTTGTGGCTTTTGGCCCCGTTTCATAATATTTTTGCTTTAGATATCTATTTGATCCTTTCAATTTCATCCATTTGTGTTCTTTTCATCTTTGTTTTTTCTCTTTAATTTCGTTGATATATTTTTGGGTCATTTGTGCTTTGATGTTTACGTTCTAGTTCCCTCAGTCTCTCACATCTTTGTTCATACGCTTCCAGTTTAGTCTTATTTGCTTTTCCTGTTTCAACAATTAATTTACCCCTTAACACGGCTTTTAGTGTGTCCCATAGTATTGTTGGGTCCACTTCTTCATTGTCATTCTCTTGGATATATTCGTTTTGTTTATTTTTATTCTTTCTTTCATTTCTCATCATTTAACAGTCCTACGTGATGTTTCCATGTTGTGTGTCGTTTTCTATTGTTCAAATATATTTCCTGTATATAGGATTATGATCTGATATTTCTGCCCTCCAATCCAAACAATTTCTCACCCTGTGTCTTGTCACCTTCATTCATAAGGAAGTAATCTATTCTAGAGGTACTTTATGGGCTGCTGAATAATGTGTATAGTCTTTTGCGAGTGGTGCAGGTCCCTCCTTATGTCTACCATACCCATTTCTGCCAGTGATGGTTCTGATATGAACTTTGTACATGTTTTTTTGTCTTCTTAACACTTGTTGTGTCAACTTCATGATCCATGACAGCATTTAATTCTCCTCCACAAATTAGGACTCCTTCACTGTGTGTTGCTATGAGATCAAACAGATGTTTAAAAAAACCCTTGTCACTTTCTGGTGGGGCATAGAGGTTCACGAATGTAATCTGCATTCCATCTATTCTTCCTTTATTATTACATACCTGCCTTCTTTATCCTGGATTTCCTGTTCACGTTCAAATTGTATTTTGTTTGAGATTAGTATCATAACCCCCTTTTGCTCCTCCCTTAAATGAACTGTAGTAGGAGTTTCTTATAGCCAAATCTCTTTAGTTTCACATGTTCTGTCTTGCTCAAATGTGTCTCTTGCATAAATATAATTTCAGTTTTTTCCTTCTTGAATTTCTATTATTCTTTCCCTTTTAACAGGTGAGGTTCAGACCATTCACGTTTAATGTCATTATCTTAAGATTTTACCCATATTCATGTTTTCCATTTTTTTAACTTGTGCTCCTAGCCCCTTTAACAACAAAAATAACACATAATTATATAAAAACACATTAAAAAATCTCGACCTCCGTACTTTGGGCCGTTCTTCTGCCCACTGGTCCCTGTTGGTGGGTGGGGGGTTTGTCTTCACAGAGTGAAGGGCCCTCCCTAGACTTCTAATTACTATCAAAGTAATAGTCATAAGTCTAGAAATGTCCAACAAATATCACTTAAACGTCTTCCTAGCCGCTGGTGTCTCTTTACTGTCTTCTGGCCTTCATTTCTTCTGTGCCTTTCTTAATCTTGTTATGATCTAGGCTTTCAGTTGAAAAGCCCTTGTAGTCTTGTCCTGGGCCCGCTGCTCTACGTCTCTCCCCCTTCTTCCGCCGTTCAACTCGCTCCACTCCGTCTGTCGTGGTGTGTTCTGGGCCGCCGCGCTCCAGCCGTCTCCTTCGGCACGCTCACCTCAAGGCCCCGCTCCATCATATCCCGCGCTGCCTCTTCGGCCCGTGTTGTAGGTTCTTTGTGCCTTCCTCCCAATGAATCCTCATTTTCGTTAGCGGCGTTTGGAATCTAATTTTTTTTCTCTTCAAGCGTTTTTTTAATATTGCATATTTCTTCCGCGGCTGCACGATTTCTGTCGGGTAGTCATGGTCAAAAAATACCTGTTTGTCGCCGATTCGTATCTTTTTTTTCCATGCTTGCGTCAGGATACTTTCCTGTATGTCATATTCACAAAGTTTACCACAACTGACCTGGTGTGGAGAGTTTGGTTTTCGGGTTCTGTGCCGGTGCTCTGTGCGCCCGTTGAATCTGCGGATCCGGTTCTCCGGGTATTTCCAGTTCTTTTTTTAAGAACTGATCCTTGAATTTTGTCATCGAGTTGCCTTCAATGCCCTCCGGAATTCCAAAGATGCGCATATTGCTTCGTCGGGATCTGCTCTCCAAGTCTTTTATTTTCTCCTGCATCCTCTGCGTTTGCGTCGTCAGGGTATGTAGTTGTTCGTTTGCCTCGCTTTTCCAATCTTCTAGTTCCGAAATTCGGGTCTGCGCTTCTGTCATACACGCCCGCTGGGAGCGCAGCTCCTCCATGTTTTCCGTTAATTTACGCTCCATTTCTCTTCGGAGGTCCATGATTTCCTCCTTAATTTCTTTTTTCAGTTCCTCCTTAAGAGCCGCTAAATCCTGTTGTAGCGGTCGCTTGAATTCTCTTAACTCTTCACCCAAACTGGCGATGCCAGCGTTCATGTTGTCGAGTCTGGTGTCTTCCATTTTCTCTGCTGTAGACACCTCGTTTTTTTGGGCTTTGCGTACAGCGGTTTTTCCTGCGTTGTTGGAGAGGAATTCTTCAATTTTACCCTGTTTTTGTCCTTGTGCCCGGTTCCTTCGTGTTTTCATCCCTTAGTTTATTGATTCGTTTATGTCGAGTTGGCCATTTACCGATGATTTTTAATCCGGCTAGGGAGAGCTCTTTGTTTAAGTGTTATGTCTCTCCGCCATCTTCCCGGAAGTCCCAGCAACTCGGCTTTTAACCCGGACGAAGAAAAGGGAACACATTTCCCCAGTTTTTTCGTCCCTTCATTGGTTGCCAATTGCTTTTAGATTTCATTTTAAGATTTTAATTTTGACTTTTAGAGCTCTTAATGGCCAAGCCCTTTCATACATCTCAGCCCTCTTGACTCCTTATGCCACGACGCGATCACTAAGATCCTCAGACCAGAGACTCCTGGTGGTCCCTCGGACTAAATTCAGAACCCGTGGAGATCGATCTTTCCAGGCCGCTGCACCACGGCTTTGGGACGCACTTCCCCTGTCCTTGCGCTGCCTTGAGTCTGTTGACACCTTTAAGAAGGAGTTAAAAACTCATTTGTTTAGACATGCTTTTAGCTCTCATTGAATGGCTTTTATTTCTTGACTGTTTTCTCTTTTTATCCCTATTAATATGAATATTTTATCTTATTTCTGTCACGTGCCGAGCCGGCTTGGCTTTCCCCAGCTCAGCCTCTATCTCGTTGTGGGGTTGGCTTTGCGGTTATGGGTTTTTTTGATGTATCTTGTACTTATGCCATGCCTCAGCATATGTCTCTCTTTTCTCTCATGCTGCTGACAGGCTGCCGGCCTAGCCACGCCCCCTTGCTCTCCTTAAGGCTCATCAGCTGTTTCCAGTCCCCGGTAATTATCTGTCCGTGCCTCACCCAGGTGATTCCTATTTGTCACCCCAGCGGCGCCTGTATTAAAGGAGCTCTTTGCTAGCCAGACGCCGCTGGATTATTGTGTGCGTTAGACGATCGTTCTCCACCGTCTAACCACCATGTTTATGAAGGACTGTGTTCTGTATGTGCTCCCGCTGGATCCTGGGATTTCTTGGACAGCCCCCCGGTTCATTCCCGCTTAGTTTCTGGTAGTGTTTCCTCCCTGCAGCACGATCGTTATGCTTTGGCTCAGCCCATTTTATCCTCTGGTGTGTGTGAGGGCGTCCTGACAGACTCTTTACCGTACCCGAGCTGTCGTGTCTATCTATGTGTCATTTTGTGTTAATAAATGTGTTTGGTGTAACCCTGCACTTAAATCCTCTCGTCCTTTCTCCCCTCGCCGTGCGCATTAGAGAGGCGCACGGGGAGCTCATGACAGAACAATCCAGCCATAAAAGGATTAGCGGGTTACACCCACACTAATTTTTTTTCTCGTTTCCACTCACCTGTATCCGGGCACAATGACTGAGCTGCTGGAGAGGGAGCTGCGCTCGCTTTGTCTGCTGGAGGACATACTCTCGCGGACGCTGGAGACCAGTTCATCCGAGACAGCTCGATGGGCTCGGAATACATCGGTGAGAGTGATGTATCGGGATAGCCTGTGGGGCCCATCCAGAGGTGACCAAGATTCTCTGGGAGATCTTCGCCGTGCCATGCATGGGGTCGAGTGAGGAGCTCCCCAGCGCTTGAGCCCCCCCCACGGCTACACCGCCGTCATCCCCTGTTACTCCAGTGATCATCGGCCTTGATTACTTGTGGGTGAATCGTGGTGCTCGGGAATCCGGACTATCTGATGCCCCAACCGACCGTGAGGAAAAAGAAGCTTCGCCCCGGAGGAAGCCCCTCTCATCTTCAGCAGCCGTCATCACTCTAGTCGCTGAGATGCCCCTCCGAGATTTTCCCTGGCCACGCCCACCTCCGCATCAATCGGAGCCGGCTCCTCCACAATCCTTTGAAGGGGTCAGTGACACGGAGAAGGGTGAACTGCCAACTGTCTGCAGCTGTCAACATCGGTAACCGGATGACAGGCAAGTGTTTTTTCATTCCACTCAATCTAATTACAAACCTTGTCTGTCTCCAGAGGGAGAGGCCCAGTTTCAGCAGTCCGCTGGGTCCCCCTCCTCCGGCCTGCAAAATATTAATTCACTTCTTCCCCTCTCCGCGATCTCCTCCCATTCCCCTGTGGGCAGCTGGCCCAAGGTCAGGGCGATCAGAACGGTGGAGGCGCAGTGGCTTCAGATGATCTATTCCCAGAAGTCAGCGTGGGAGACGGTCCCCCTGCCGCCATGGCGGTGGAATCCCCAGCATTGGAGCTGCTGCAGGTGGACAACAGGACTGCCAACAACCATCTTGCAGCTGCAGAGGCATCTGCAGTGGACTGGGACCGCCGGAGCTGGGACCTCCTTGGAGGCCGGGCCCGTGTTTCATCACTGGGATCGACGGAGTCCTGGACCGCGGTGGAGCTCATGCTCAGGCAAGTAATCTCCTCTTGTATTTCTATATGTCAGTTTTAGAGAGATCTTGCCTGAACTCTGTGGGAAGTGCGCTGTGACTGAACTTTCCTTCGCCGGGCTACGCTAACCTTAACCATTCTTTCTTCTCTCGGATTCCCCTGAGCCTTCAACTGCAGGGTCGCCAGAGAGGGTTGTGTCGCCGCCGGGAGGCGCCAAGGTCCGGTCCTGCCAAAGGAGGACATCGCTGCTCCAGCTTCTCCTGCCAAGGTCGTCAGGGCTCCTTCCATCGATCGTCTCCTCAGCCTGGTGCTCCTGCGGGTTGGTCCGCTCACCGTGAGTGCAGCTCTGGCCCAATCGGGGCCCATCGCGGGTGCAGCGGAGCCAGCCCAATCGGAGTCCATCGTGAGTGCAGTGGAGCCGGCCCGGTCAGGGGCCACCGTGGGTGCAGTTAGGCTCCCACTGGAGTCCACCATGGGTGCAGTGGAGCCGGCCCGGTCAGGGGCCACCGCGGGTGCAGTTAGGCTCCCGCTGGAGTCCACCATGGGTGCAGCGGAGTCGGCCCGGTCAGGGGCCACCGCGGGTGCAGTTAGGCTCCTGCTGGTGTCCACCGTGGGTGCAGCGGAGCCGGATCGGTCGGGGCCCACCGCGGATGTAACTGAGGATGCCGTGGAGGTCCCCTCTCCCCGGTCCGGTTGCCTTCCAGTCAGCCTTCCGGTGGGCAGGCTGCCTCCTGCTTCACCCCCTCCATCCTGGTGGCTGAGCAATGTGGGCCAGCCGCCAAAAGAATTGACTCCCCGGGTCTGGTGGCCCGTGCTTTCCGGCAGGCCGCCGGATTCTGTCCACCGGAACTTCTGCTGGGCCTGGGACTCTGGGCAGCCTTCTGAGCCCCAACGCCCACGGACTCGGGGGGGTTGATTGTGGACCCTGGGTGGGGTATTGTGTTCCCTCCTTTCCTGTTCCTCCTACCTCCCACCCGGGTTCGTGTGTTGTTGTTTTTCCTGTGGGGATTGGTGAGGGGGGGGGCGGGGTTCTTATGATGTTACCGTGGGTGTCTGGTATCCACCCCTAGAAGGAGGGGCTCTGTCATGTGCCGAGCCGGCTTGGTTTTCCCCGGCTCGGCCTCTATCTCTTTGTGGGGTTGGCTTTGCTGGTTATGTGTTTCTTGTTGTATTCTTGTACTTATGCCATGCTTCTAGCGGCTAGAAGCATGGCATAAGTACAAGAATCTAGAATCTAGCCCCTGCCTGACTGGCAGATGTTAGTCAGCATCTGTCATCTCCTTTCTCTCATGCTGCTGACAGGCTGCCGGCCTAGCCACGCCCCCTCACTCTCCTTCTGGCTCATCAGCTGTTTCCAGTCCCCGGTAATTGTCTGTCCATGCCTCACCCAGGTGATTCTTATTTGTCACCTCAGCGGTGCCTGTATTAAAGGAGCTCTTCGCTAGACAGACGCCGCTGGATTATTGTGTGCATTAGACGATCGTTCTCCGCCATCTAACCACCACGTCTATGAAGGACTGTGTTCTGTGTGTGCTCGCTGGGATCCTGGAATTTCTTGGACAGCCCCCCTCACCATGAGTAAACTGCTAGCGATCCTTTGTGCTGTCTTTACGCTGTGCCAGAAGCATTCCTGTTTTCGGTTCATTCCCGCTTCATTTCTGGTAGTGTTTCCTCCCTGCAGCAGGATCGTTACGCTTTGGCTCAGCCCAGTTTATCCTCCAGTATTTGTAGGGCGTCCTGACAAACCGTACCCAAGCTGTCGTGTCTATGTATGTGTCATTTTGTGTTAATAAATGTGTGTTTGGTGTAACCCTGCACTTAAATCCTCTTGTCCTTTCCCCCCTCGCCATGTGCATTAGAGAGGCGCACAGGGAGCTCATGACAGTTTCTATTGATTTTAATTTCTGTGTATTTGTAAATTTTAATTTGCTGTGAAGCACTTTGTGATATATTCATTCATCTTCTTCCGCTTAATCCTTTTCGGGTCGCGGGGGGCTGGAGCCTATCCCAACGTCTTTGGGCGAGAGGCAGGGTACACCCTGGACAGATCGCCAGTCCATTGCAGGGCCAACACAGAGAGACAGACAACCATTCACTCTCACAGTCATACCTAAGGACAATTTACTGCTATACAACTAAACTTTGCTTGCTTGCTTGCAAACACATGGACTGGAAGGATGTAGGTCGATTTGTGACCACAGCAAAGGAATGTGGTCAGTCTTGGAAGCAAACTTCCAACCCAAAGGTCAATACTCCTCAAAACTTGATACCTACTCACTGCCTTTGAACTGGGTGACCACAGTGCAAAAAGAAGTCCACATTGATGTTCCCAGCTCACCCATGTGATCACTTTTTACATTAACGCAAGAAGAGGAACATACACTCTTACAAATTCCAAATACTCTGTGGTCAACAGGAAAGGCAGATGTAGGGTTAATAAAAATGCAGAGTTGGTCAAAACAAATGCAAAATCACATTACAGACCATAAAAAAGACAGTATCTTCTATGTCCTGAGGCCCAAGAGGGTATTAAACCAGTGATAGAGGAACTGAAAGCAGCAGGTCTCATTGTACCATGCGCAAATTTTCCAGTAACACACCTTTGTTTCCTGTAAAGAAGGCCCACCCATCTTCCAGCTGGAGGATGGTTCAGGACTTTCAAGAGGTAAACAAAGCAGTTATCCCAAAGAGCTGCTTCTGTCCCAGACCCACACACCTTGTTAAATGATTTACAACCACACATGCAATATTTCACAGTAACCAACATTAGCAATGTTTTTTTCAGCATCCCAATACATCCAGATCATCAGTTTTGGTTTGTATTCACATTTGAAAATAAAAGGTACACATTCACCAGGTTACCACAAGGTAACTGTGAGTAACCAATTATTTTTTCACAGGCAATGTCAGCAAATTTGGCACAGTTTATTCCTCCTAATGGGAGCCAGTTGCTCCTTTGCGTTGATAACATCTTGCTGGCATCACCTGATGAAGAAACATGCAAACAAGACACCACTGCTTTACTGCAATTTTTAGCGGAACAAGGTCACAAAGTCAACAAGGAAAAATTACAGTTGTGGGGAAAAAAAGAGGTCAAATATTGAGGGCACATTTTGTCAGCAGCAGGCAGACATGTTGATCCAGCTCAAAAACAAGCTATTTTGTCAGCACCAAAACTCATCACAAAAAGAGACATGGTGTCATTTCTGGGTACCTTAAATTATTGTTGCTCTTGGATTGCAAATTATTCATTTGAAGTATAACCCTTATCTGATCTCATATACAAAATACCCATGGCACAGGTGGGCAAAATTGAGTGGACACCTGAGGCAGAAGAGGCATTTGTTAAAATGGAAAAACTTGATTAAAGGCTTCCGGTTATGGCGGCCACATAGGAAGACGTGCTTCACACTGCTCTGCTTGTGAAAATAAAAATTTTACTAAAACTCTCTCAACTGGAACAAAAACCCATCCCAACGTTTTGGCGCAGACATGGTAAAGACAAAAGTTGGAAAATTAGGTGGAGGAAAAGGTAATTCGTCAAAACAACCCAAGCTAACAGACTTTCACGCTTGAGGCGAAACAGAGAAAACTCCAGAGGCAATGGCGGAGGAGGGAGCCAGCGGCGGAGCGGGAACAGTTGAAGAGGGAACAAACGTAGTGTTCACTGCCATTAACTCCATGAGAACAGAGTTTTCATCTAAATTCGATGGGATTATAACAGCGATAGAAGGTATGAGAAAGGAAATAAACGACTGCATGGAGCGAGTGTCGCAGGCAGAGCTCTGAATATCAAGCGCTGAAGATGATGTTACCAGCCTACAAACTAAACTGCAAACACTGGAATCAAAATGCAAAAGTCTGGAAGATAACGTCCTAGACTTGGAATCCCGCTCGCGATGGAATAATTTGAGGCTGGTGGGCCTCCCGGAGGGAACGGAGGGACGGGACCCGTGTTCCTTTTTGGAAAAGTGGATTCCAGAAGCACTGAATAACGTGGATCTACAGTCATCGGTCGTTTTAGAGAGAGCTCACAGAATCGGCCCACTGAGAGATAATAAGACATCACCGAGGACACTGATTATGAAGTTCCTCAACTACAAAGACAAGATGGCAGTCACCAATGCGGCGCGAGCTAAAGGGGAAATTAAGTACCAGGACCAACAAGTGCGGTTCTACCCGGACTTGGCTGCAGGAATACAACAATTGAGGAAACAGTTCGACCCGGTCGGCAAAGAGCTGCGCAACCTAGGGATTCGTCACGGAGTAATTCATCCGGCAAGACTGCTGGTCACATATAAAGGGAGAACCCACACCTTCAAGACCCCTCAAGAGGCGCAGGAGTTCATCAAGCAAATCCAAAAGGAGACTGGTGGGAGCTAAGCATGAACATGACAAAGGAAGAACATTCAAAGATACATACAGGCATCTGATTGATCTGAAGCATAAACATGTCTACAAAATACAGACTGTTAAAAAAAAATGTTATGATGTACAACGTTGCTATAAAACTTTGAAGTTATGTTGAAAAAGCTACAGAAGAGCGTTAATGTCATAAGAATAGTAGTAGTGTCAGGGTGATTGAGAGGAGAAAGAGAGAGAGTGTGGTTTGACTGATCCTCGCAGATGTGGAACAGTCACTAGCTACAATGGGAGATGGAATATTTTGGGGGGATTACCAGGAATGTGGGGAAAGGGAATCTGTTTTTGTTTAGTTTGTAGAATGAATGTTCTATCATCCATGTTTTTGCTTCTCTGTATGAGTATATTCATATTGCAAGGTAAGCTCAAACTCCTTATTGATCATAGATCAAAGGCTATGAATCTTAATGCTTTTGTCATTATGCGTTATAGGATAAAAGCATTAAGGATGAATGCTTAATGAATAATGATGATTAATGCATTAATCTTCATGGAATTGCAGAGGTCGACAATAATCTGAAAACTTAAACAAGTCATGAAATAAAATAAAAGACATAGATTCAAAAATATGTATGTTTACAAGCAACTCATCTTTAGAGGAGGATGGTAAAAAGAAGTAGGAGAAGATGGCAAGGTAATGTGTTCACCTCATCATTTTCATCCCGAGCCAGGGGAGTTATGACTCTCATACACAAAACTGTCCCACTTCAAGTGAAAAATGTAATTAGAGACAAATTTGGAAGATATTTAATCATCCAAGATCTTTGCTATTAGAATATATAAATCTGTGAACTGATACGGCCCCAATATTGATGATCATAACTTCTTTGTTAATTTATTCCTCACTTTATCATCACTTGCAGGTCATCATATAAGAGCAGGGGATTTTAATTGTACATTAAATCCCAGTATAGAATAGATCAGACAGGACTGGGACTGTAGTCACATGGATGTAGGATGACATTAATCATTTTATGAAAAATTGAGATTTGCTAGATATATGGAGAGAACGTAACCACCTTACAGAGTCAAAGCCTATTCGTGGGTAGTCTAGATACCTATAAGACATTTCTCATGTATTTGACTACGTTTTGTGATCTCTACAGAATTAAGGTCCAAGGATTCAAAACTGTTGCTATGATAACATTGTGATCTCTGATCATGCACCCTGCTGTCTAGTATATAGATAAGAAATTGGACAAAGGACTCAGTTTAGGGGTGGCATTTTCAACATACAGTAAATGTCTTCAGGAGGAGAAATTTGTTAAGTACATAGAAAAACAGATAGGATGAGTTCTTTGATAGTAATACTACACAAACAACGCATGGATAAAGTGGGAGGCTTTCAAAGCTTTTATTAGGGGGGATATTATTAGTTATACAGGTTCAAAATCTAAGAAGACCCGAGAGGAGAGAGTCCAATTGGAACATAAAATAAAAATTCTTCAAGAAAAGGTGTATGCAGGAAGTAATCCACAGTTAGAGAACGAATTACTGATTCTGAGTGCTGAATATGACAAAAAAAATCAGCGAATAGAGCTGCCTCGAGTCTTCAAAGATTGAAGCAAACTTTTTATGAACAAGGTAAAAAATCAGGAAAATTATTGGCATGGCAGATTAAACAATTAAGAATCTAAAACACCAATTACCAGTATTATAAGTAACGGACAGGTAGTTGTAGATCTTTTAGAAATTAATAGTGCCTTTAGAGATTATTATGAAAAACTATATAATACAAAAAATTAAACTGACTTAACAAAACTAAATAGGTTTTTGGGTGGATTATCTATACCATGTATTCCAAATGAAAACAGGGAGATACTGGAGTCAAAATTAGTCAAGAAGAAGTTGGGCAAGCCATTGATACAGACGAGTGGTACCTCTACTTACGAACGTCTCTACATACGAAATTTTCAGGTTACGAGACGCCTCAACGGGAAAATATTGCCTCTAGTTACGAACAAAATTCAGGATACGAAAGGCAAAAAAAGTACGCGGCTCCTCGCAGCTCCCGTATTTTACCGGAACGTAAAACATACCTGTATCGCTGCTCTGCCATTGGCTATCGCCAGAGCTCTTCCTGGTATCCCATTGGCCACGAATGGTGGGCGTTTGGTTGATCTCGCTTTATCTTATTATTATTTACTATTCTTACTACTTTATTTATCCTTCTTACCTCTTGTAAGACTGTTGACTGAACTACACAATTTAGAGAAAAAAAAATTTTTATACTGCCATGTTTATCACCATCTACGTTATAACTCTGTACTTTCACCTTGTTCTAATAAAGTTTTGGGAAAAAAAAAAACAACATCAACGATCAGCATCGGTATTAAAACAAAAGGAAGCCCTTACAAGCTGATAAAAGCAAACGTCCTTGGATCGTTTCATCACAAAACGTCAGGCAAAAACCACTGATGAGACAGAACATGAACCAAAGAAGGCAAAAGGTGACGCCGACGCCGACGCCGACGATCGCAGTTAAAAGGTAAATGAACATAATTTTTATTATTCTTTCTCTTTTATTATTCTTTCTCTCATTTTAAACTCTCATTTTATGTTTATTGTGCAGTAATCTAATTGTAACATGTATTTGTTACATGTTTTGATGCGTTTTTACGATTTATAAAAAATTTATGCCCGAATTTTGGGGGCTTGGAACGGATTACGGCATTTACATGTAAAACGCGCCTCTACTTACGAATTTTTCACGTTACGAGAATTCTTCCCGAACGAATTAAATTCGTAAGTAGAGGTACCACTGTAATATGAAATCAGGAAAAAGAGCAGGACCAGATGGTCTTCCAGTCGACCTCTATAAAAAATTTAAGAATAAATTAATTAAACCACTTTTGGAAATGGTTTTAGTGTGGAAGATGTGAAAATGACGAGACAGCGTTCTTTCTCAGAGTCAGCTTTATTCACATCTCCAACATTTCCAAAGCAGAAAAAGAGAGAATGAAACAGTAACTCTCGTCCTTAAATATCAGGGACTTCACACCTCATAGATCACATGTCCCACAGACCACCTTGCATAATAAAGACAGTCACTGTAGAAGAGCTTGGAATAACGAGGCGATGTGATTTATAAACCAAAGTTTAATATCAGCTTCGCTCCTCTAACAAGTCTCATCTCAGTGCAGAAGCAGAATAAGAGGTCGAACACATTCAGACCTTCATACTTATACTTACACACAACAAAAGACATTGCATATCAAAGCTGACATCCCGCATTAACTTAATCCCCCCTCCTTTGTCTTCCATCTCCTCCACCTGACCCAGGGAGGTCAGGGCGATCGATCTCCTCCATTGTCCTCTGTCTCCTCCACCTGACCCTGGGAAGTCAGGGAGATCGATCTGGTCTCCACCGCTGCGACTCCGTATGCTCTTTGATCTTTGCTGGCGGTCGAGACCTCTTGTCCTGTTCTGAGGCGTGAGGTCATTGCACATATGTAATCACTAAACATTCTAATATGCTTATACATATGTAGGTATGGGATATATGATTAATATAAACCACAGCCCCCCCCCCCCAAACGACTAAGAAAAGGACAATCAAGGTAAGTCTACAGTTTAAGATAATTTCTATGACATACTATACTGTTAAACCTCTTGACAGGGAAAACAAGGAAGAATCTTTCCAGCAGTCATGCTCCTGTAGAGAATTCAGTGGTAACCATAACAGTGTAGTAATATCACAAATCAGCCTTAAAACTGTCATGGCACAATCTGATAAAATAGTTAACAACTCTTGGTTAATTTGCATCAGTCCCTGTGCCGTCTGGGTTTTAATCTTCTCCCGAATCTGCTGTAGGTCCGCTTTGGCGTCCTGGCGGGACCTTCCTGTAAGGAATCTGCAGCTTGGGGAGTGAGAGTGGTTATTTGTTCCTGCAGGCGGTCGTTGAGTCTTTTTTCTTGGGGGGTCTACCCGCCGAAGTGCCCTCGCCACCTGTTGCCGTTTCGTCTCTCACAACACGGAAGCAGGTTTTAAGTCTGTTCAATGCTGACTGTCTTTTCTGTCCCCTAAATCAAGCACAAATGCTTATTCACCAGGTTCCCGCACTCTGAATGGTCCATGTATGGTGGTACGAGGGTATGACTTAAAGCTTCATGCCTAACAAAAACAAACCTCGGCATTTTTTAAAGCTTGGGGGACAAAAACCTGTGGGGAAAGAGTGATGTGCCAGTCCGGGGAGAGTGTCTGGTCCGTTACTGTCCTAACGGCCTCAGGGTTGGAAGAAGATGCCCAGGCTCTGGGTTCTCTGGTAAAAACTCACACCTGGGAGTCTGAGAGGTTGTGCAAGCACTAACTCCGCTGGGGGATGCGTCTAGATCCCTCTTTAGGTGCAGCACGCAACCCCAATAAAACCCAGGGAAGTTTATTTACCCAATTTGTATCCGTTAGCGAGGCCCTGAGGGCGGCCTTTAAAGATCTGTGAAAACGCTCGCATAACCCATTAGCCTGTGGGTGATAAGTGGTGGTGCGGTGAATTGTCGCCCCTAAGCTGCTGGCCATGGCTGACCAGAGCTCCGAGACAAATTGAGGCCCCCTATCGGACGTGATGTCCGACTGGGACGCCCGAAACGTGCCACCCAGTTTGTCAAAAAAACGCGAGCCACTTCCGCCGCTGTGGTTGACGCCAGAGGGACCGCCTCAGGCCAGCGCGTAGTACGGTCTATCGTTGTTAACAGGTGTGTGAAGCCTTGAGACGAAGGTAGTGGTCCCACGAGGTCGACCATGAAATGTGGTCAAACCTTCTAGCTGGGATTCGAAAAGGCTCTAGAGGGGCTTTTGTGTGTTTGTGTATTTTGGCGCGCTGACAAGACATGCAAGTTTTTGCCCATTCCTTTACATTTTGCGCAAGCCCGGCCAAACAAACTTTTCGGCGACCATTTTAACCGAGGCGCGCACACCTGGATGCGCGAGGGAGTGAATTGAGTCGAAAATACGGCGGCGCCATGCAGCTGGTGACTACCGGGCGAGGTGGCCGGTTGAGATGTCGCAGATTGGGGGGGGTACACCCGTCACGTAAACCCCTTTCCTCCAGTCTTAACCCTGTTGGTCCAGACAGGAGCGCGCGCACGTCCGCGTCACCGCTTTGCTCTCTGCCATGGCTGCGTAATCTACCCCTACGTGAATTGGGGCCGCGTACGTGTCCGCCGTTGGCGAAGAGTTCTGCGGCTGAGGTAATATAATCTGTCTCCTCGTGCTCTGGCGATGTCACAGCGGTGAGAGAGGCAGTCTGCTACCACGTTAAGTTTGCCTGCACATGTTGAATGTCTGTGGTGAACTCTGAAATTGCAGCTAGCTGTCTTTGTTGCCTGCCTGACCATGGTTCTGAAATTTTAGCCATCGCAAAGGTGAGCGGTTTGTGTGTCTACAAAAGCCGTGAAACGCCACCCCTTCTAACCAGATTGGAAGTGGCGGATGGATAAATGAAGCGCTAGCAGCTGCTCCCTGTCAAAGTGCTGTATTTACTCTCGGTTTGGTTTAATGATTGCCTAAAAAAATGCTAAAGGTTGCCAGGTCCCGCCAACGTGTTGTTCCACAAACTGCCCCTATGGCCAAGTCTGAAGCGTACTGTGGTTAGCGCTATGCGGGGCTGAGGGATCGGGGGTGGTTTGAACCAACAATGTGGCGTTCGCTAGAGCACTTTTTACTTCGCGAAGGTGCGTTCGCGCTCCGGGTCCATTCGACCGCGTTGGAAGGCTTTTTGTTTTTCCTGAGCGCAGCATACAGGGGCTGCCTGAGTTGAGCTGCGCGGGGGAGGAAACGGTTGTAAAAATTCACCATTCCCAAAAATTCTTGCAGCAATTTGACCGTTTGGGGTCGTGGAAAATTTTTTACCGCGTGGACTTTGTCTGGCAATGGGACTGCCCCCTTCGGTGAAACTCTGTGCCCCAAAAAATCAATTTGTGACACGCCGAATTCGCATTTGGCTGGACTGATTATTAACCCGTGCTCTTCTAGTCTCTGAAAAACTGTAGTGAGGTGTTGTTCGTGTTCTTCCTCTGACGGGCTGGCTACCAGCATATTGTCAAGGTAGACGAACACGAAGGGGAGGTCGCGTAATACCGCGTCCATCATGTGCTGAAAGGTTTGAGCAGCGCCTTTGAGGCCAAACGGCATCCGCAAAAATTCAAAAAGACCGAAAGGGGTTATTACAGCCATTTTAGGAATGTCTTCCGCTCGAATGGGGACTTGGTGATAGAAGATGTGTGCACCCCTGTGACAGCGGGAGGGGTCCAACGAGGTCCACATGAACGTGATCGAACCTCTTGGCCGGAATGTGAAACGGTTCCAAAGGAGCTCTCGTGTGCCTGTGTACTTTGGCTCGTTGACACGCCATGCAGGCTGCTGCCCACTCTTTGACCTGTTTGCAGAGGCTCGGCCAAACAAATTTCTCTCCCACCATTTTGACTGACGCGCGCACTCCAGGGTGCGCCAAAGAATGAACCGAGTCAAAAACGCGGCGGCGCCACGCTGGCCGGTACTACTGGACGCGGCTTGTCCCAGTGGAGGACATCGCAGATTGGGGGGGCCATACCGTCTTGCAGCACCCTGCTCTCCAGCCTTAAACCCTGTTGGTCCAGACTGGAGCGCGCGCACGTCCGCATCATTAACCTGCTCTGCGGCCAATGGCTGCATAATCTAACCCTACGCTGACTGGGCCGCCACAGCGCGCAGAGAGGCAATCTGCCACTACATTGAGTTTGCCCCACCACATGCTGAATATCAGTGGTAAACTCTGATATCGCGGCCAGCTGTCTCTGCTGCCAGCCTGACCATGGTTCCGAGACCTTGGCCATCGCGAATGTTAGCGGTTTGTGATCAACGAACGCGGTGAAAGCGCGTCCTTCCAGCCAGAACTGAAAGTGGCGGATGGCCAAATGGAGAGCGAGCAGCTCCCTGTCGAACGAGCTGTATTTACGTTCGCTATCCCGCAAGGTCCTGCTGAAAAATGCAAGGGGCTGCCAAACTCCGGCTACATGTTGCTCCACGACACCGCCCCTATGGCCCACATCTGACGCGTCAGTGGGTGAGCGCTATGCGGGCCGTTGGGTCTGGGTGTGCCAACAACGCAGCCTTTGCCAAGGCTGCTTTCACCTCCGAGAATGCTTGGTCCCGCTCCGGGGACCACTCGATCTTATCCGCAGGTTTCTTTTTTTTGAGCGCGGCATACAGCGGCTGCATGAGCTTTGCCGCGCGGGGGAGAAAACGGTTATAAAAATTCACCATTCCCAAAACTCCTGCAACGCCCTGACTGTCTGCGGCCGGGGAAAATCTGCCACAGCGCGCACTTTGTCGGGCAGCGGGACTGCTCCTTTGGGGGAGATGCGGTGTCCTAAAAAATCTATCTGCGCCACCCCGAACTGACACTTCGCTGGGTTGATTATTAACCCGTGATCTCCCAACCTTCGGAACACTGTGGCCAGGTGTTTTTTCGTGTTCGTCTCTCGGACGCGCTGGCTACTAAAATATTGTCCAGGTAGACGAACACAAAAGGGAGATCGCGAAGCACCGCGTCCATCATGCGTGCGGAACGTCTGAGCAGCCCCCTTTAAGTCCGAAAGGCATGCGTAAAAACTCGAATAAACCAAACGGAGTTATTACCCGCTGATTTTGGGTATGTCCTCAGCGCGCACTGGGCTTGATGGTAAACGCCAGACCCAAGTCTATTTTAGAAAAATGCGCGCCCCTGCCAAATGAACCGAGAAAATCTTGGCTATGTGGGATTGGGGTAGCGGTCGTCGCGCTTGTAGCGTTGTTTAACCTGCGAAAATCCCCGCAAGGGCGCCATGATCCGTCAGCTTTCGGGACCCATAAGTAGGGGGAAGCCCACGGACTGTTTTGAACGTCGGATAATGCCCAACCTCTCCAGGTTGCCAAACTCCTCGCGTGCTATGGCTAGTTTAACTGCGTCCAAGCACCGAGCTTTTGCAAAAACGGGCGTTCCCGGTAGGTGGTAAGTAAAATGCTCCACCCACGTGCTTAGCGACTGTTGCTGAAAATGTGGGGACCGTGAGTGCTGGGAATGAACGTTCAGCAGTGTGTGGAACTTACCGCCTGCTGTTGGTGACGTTTGCTTGTGCTGTAGGCGTGGCCACTCACACTGCACGGCGGACAGAATCAAAAGAAAGTGCATTAACCAGGGCCTCGTTTAGCGAGATCAACCAACAACCCAGTGAGCACAAAAAATCAGCCCCCAGCATATTGAAATTTACTGTGCTAAACAAAAGTCCAATCATATGCACGGCCGGTGTAGAGACAGAAGCAGAGTCTTCTCACCAAAGGTCTAATCTCCGAAGCCGTTCGCCGCTGTCACCAGGGGACCTCCGGAACCCGCCAGTCTGTCCGCGTAGGAAGAGTGATGAACTCAACTGGGAGCATGTGTCGACGAGGAACTGCATCCCGGAGCGTGCGTCCGACAAGTAGAGCAGATTGTTCTCGTCCACGAGGGCCCGACGGTGCTACCGACCCCCGGTCTTGGCGTGTCCCGAACGCCCGAACTGGCATGGCGGGTACACCACTTGCGTGCCCCTCTGCGAAGCGGCGATGGTAGAAACAAAAGACGTCCGGTCCACGCTCCCTGGGCCCTTGCCGCCGCCGTCGTCGGTGATGAGTCTGGCACCGCTGTCTCTGGCCTCCTGTCATCTGCGGGTCGCCGCGCCGAGTTCTGCTGCAGCGGCCGTGGCTGCGCGCCCGCTGGTGGCGTTGACAATCCGCTGCGCCTCCTCGGCCCAGCGCACGGTAGTCCCGTAGGGCCAACAGTGACGAACTGGCCAGAACCCGCTTTTTGCTGCTGATGGTAGAGTCCTGAGGAAGATGGTGGGTGAAAATGAAGTGATCATCGTCAGAGTCTTTCAACCTCAACAACTTCTCCATCAGGCTCGCGGGCATGTCGTTTTCCCCCTCCGTCAGCGCCAGGAGCCTCTCTGCTCGCTCCTCTGCCGAGGGGGTGAATTGCTGGCTGAGTGCAGCCTTCAACGCACCATATTTGTCGCTCTCCGGCGGCTGGTCGATCAGGCTCTCCACATGCTGGGCCGTGTTGTTGTCCAGCTTTGCGACTACGTGGTAGAATTTTGTGACATCTACCGATATCCCCCGGAGGTTGAACTGCGCCTCAACTGCGTTGAACCAGGAGCACGGATTGTTCTGCCAGAAGTCCGGTAGCTGGACTGCAGCGGCGTTCGCTTGGCTGGGGGCTCCTGACGTGGCTGGCCCGGGGGAATTTCTTTCTTCCATGATACGTCTCGGGATCACCAGTATGGAAGATGTGAAAATGACGAGGCAGCGTTCTTTCTCAGAGTCAGCTTTATTCAAATCTCCAACATTTCAAAGTGGAAAAAGAGAGAATGAAACAGCAACTCTCGTCCTTAAATATCAGGGACTTCACACCTCATAGATCACATGTCCCACAGACCACCTTGCATAATAAAGACAGTCACAATGCATTTCACCACCTGGCATAATAAAGATGGTCACAATGCATTTCCCTCCATGATATCACTTCCACTGTCTCCCACGCATCCTTTAATCGACCATCCACAGTCTCCAACCTTGCATAACAAGGCTAAGTTTCCTGCCTTTGTTCTGACCTAAAATGCGAGTCACAGAACCGGTCCAACAGGTCCATTGAGTGTTCACCACATTAGAAGCATTTCAAAATGGTAATTTACCACCATACATGAATAATGCCTTAATTATACTGTTATCAAAACCAGGTAAACCTCCTAATAAATGTGAAAACATGAGACCAATAAGCCTATTAAATGCTGATCTTAAAATAATTTGTAAAATTTTAGCAAAATGCCTACAAGATACATTACCAAATATTATTAACTGAGATCAGAATGGCTTTATAATGGGAAGACAAGGCTTCCATAATGTAAGAAGACTATTTAATATTATTTATTCCAATAAAGAAGCACTGGATACAGCTCTCCTATCACTGAACGCCAAAAAGGCCTTTGATAGGGTCGAATGGCCCTATCTTTTTGAAGTCCTACAAAGGTTTGGACTTGGAAATAGTTTCATAAAATAGGTCCAGATAATATAAAATAATGCTACAGCAGAAATCCTAACAAACAGCAATATCTCAAAATCAATAAAAATCAATAGAGGATGTCGACAAGGCTGTCCACTTTCACCTTTATTGTTTACTATGGCAATTGAACCTTTAGCAATGGCAGTACGTTTACATCCACAATTATATGGAATTAAAGTAGGATCAACAGAACATAAAATCTCCCTGTATGCCGATGACATAATTTTATTTCTGTCGAATCTTAAAAAATCAATTCCGATCTTGTTAAATTTAATAAAGAATTTTGGGGATATATCAGGATATAAAATAAACCAAACAAAATCTTCAATATTAATGCTAAATGAGACCCAGAGAAATTACCCAGCTCCTGAGGTAAACCAATTCAATGTTGTAGATCAGTTTGAATATTTAGGAATTCAAATTTTGCCTAAGCTAGAATCAGTCACCAATGCCAACTATGAAGCCTTAATGACAGATATTAATGAGTTACTTCAGAGATGGATGTCACTACCAATGTCAATGATCGGGAGAATTAATATATTTAAAAGTAATATCTTACCAAAAATACTTTACTTATTCCAAAACATCCCTTTACCACCACCTTCAGATCTATTCTCAAGAATTAAAAAAAAGTTAGTGGAATTTATATGGAACAATAGGAAGGCTAGACTACGTTTGTCCTTACTATACTTACCATTTGATCGTGGAGGTCTGAAATGTCCAAACTTTATGTTGTATTACTGGTCAGCACAACTGAGGTCTATGGCATATTATTTTACCTTTACCTCTTCCCTTATTCATATACTCAGACTCGGCTAAAAAATTACAGAAAGAAGTTAAAAATCCAATTGTAAAGCACATGATCAAAATATGGTGTGAAACCAAAAAATATCTAAAAGAACCACACTCACTGTTACAATTTAACCCAATATGGGGTAATCAATATTTTACACCAGGGAGAGCGGATACTGTATTTAAAGTATGGAATTTAAAAGAGATTCAAAAGATTCAAGACTTATATTTGTCACACTCAGATAACATAATGTCTTTTGAAGAACTGAGGATTAAATTCAATCCTAATAGAACACACTTTTTTAAATATCTTCAGCTTAGAAATTTTATTTGATCAAATCAAAATAATGCTCTCACCCGACCTACTTATTCATCTTTGGAAAAAAATTTTGATAAAAGATAGTCAGAGAAAGAGTATCATTTCAGAGTTTTATAACTCATTGACACTATTCTCATGTGAAAACTCACAGAAAAGACTGAATGACTGGAAAGAGGACCTGCAAATTGAAATTTCAGAGGAACAATGGGAAATGGCTTGTGCAGGAGTTCAAACCAAATCAATAAATGCACGTCTTAAACTGATACATTTTAAATGGTTAATGCGGATGTATGTTACACCAGTGGAATTAAATAGATATTGTGTTGTTACAGTTTAAATATATTTGTTCGTCTAGTCCTCTAGAGGGCGCTAGGCTCTGTAGTAGCTTTAAGTTTGCCAGTAGGTGACGAGAAGAAGAGACCTAGCATACTGAATGTCAACAGGAACACGAGTCTGCGTCGCTGTTCCTTCTAAAGCCATCCATTCACTTCCAGCCCTTTGAGTGGCAATATGAGTAAGTTCAGTAGTTTATTGTGATGCGTAGATAAAGTATAATTGATTATTAGAATAAGTTTGATGAGTTTTATAGACGCTAATCGGCGATATGTTTGTGATAGCGAAGCCGTATCCGAGTCCGTGTAATGACGCTGTTTAGCTAACATTGACCCTTAAATGTACCGTTTGTAGATATTGTCTTTATTTTCTAATCTGTAAATATTTCTTTGTGTCTGTATTTTTCAGTTTCACACTCTCTGTATTAAATCCTAGTCCAAAACGACACCTGCCTGTTTCTTGGAGGAAAGTGATGCAAGAGAGAGTTTAGCCTGGCTGTGACTCTCAGTATAGGACACGAGTCACATTGGGTGCAACAGTACAGATATAACAAAAACTTTACCAGATACATGCACAAAATGTATGAAAGTAAAGGAACCCTATTTCACTGTTTATGGGAATGTAGAAAAATCAGAATGTTTTGGGAAGAGGTGAGGGTAACAATTGAAAAAATAATTTCAAAACAAATCACATTGAAACTCTGAAACTGTTTTTGTTGGGTTTGTATCCAGAAAAACACAACTTCAATAAAAGTGAAAGAACATTCATAGACCTCGGTCTGCTTAATGCCAAAAATGGATTGCACTACTGGGGAAAAAGACTCATAGACCAGATGTGACTCAGTGTTGAAGACAGATGTTAACAAACCTTCCACTAGAAAGAATAACATATATACTGAAATCAAAGGAAAATGTTTTGAGAATATTATGGAGACCTTTTCATTGATTATGTAAAGAAATTAACATAACTTCTGAAGAAGAAGGTGAATGATATGTGTGGACCTTGCAAAATTCCAAGCTGGTGATTTTTTTTTTTTTTTAAACGAGATCATTTTGTTGTTATTCAAGAAGTTTGTTATCTTGTTTCAATAATTATTATGTATTCTTATGTAATAGATTACCTAGACTAAACAGAGGAGCATTGTTGTTGACCTGTTTTTGTTAATGGCTGTTATTATTTTATTATACTTTTGTTATTATTATCCTCTTTAATTTTTAACCTACTTTTGTGTTTATGTCTGACTGTTTACTACCATATTTGTAAAAAAGGTTCAATAAAAAATATTGTGGAAAAAAAATGAATAAACGTTTGGTCAGCACTGACGTCCTGGCACTCCCCAATTACAAAAAAACATTTGTGCAAATGGTTGATTGTAGAGAGGGGCACATAATGTCAGTCCTTCTTCAGCCAACTGGCACAAAAATGCATCCGGTAAAATATTATTCCACACATCTTGACTCAGTGGCCAGGGCAATGCCACCATGTGTGCAGGCTGTCATAGCTGCCTCTATGGTGGTGCAGGCCTCAGCAGGGCTCGTTCTTTTTCATCCCTTACCCCTAAAGGTCACACATGCAGTATCAGATATTTTGTCACAAAATAAAATATCAATCCTCTCACCATCAAGACACTTTGCATGCATGGCAGTGTTATTATCACAGCCTCATCTAACCATTGAGCATTGCACGGTAACAACTCCAGCAAGCTTTTTGCCAATCTCAACACAAGGTGAACCTCATGACTGTTTGGCAGAAATCAAGAGTGAAACATTGCCACGCCCTGATTTGCAGGACACACCTTTGGAGGACTCTGATCTCACATTGTTTGTTGACTGCTCCTCCAAACATGACTGTACTGGTTCAAACTTGTCCAGTTTTGCAGTAGTCACCCATGACACCGGTTTATGGCCACAAAAACTCCCATCGCATTATTCTGCACAAGCAGCTGAATTAGTTGCTCTAACTGAGGCTTGTAAATTAAGGCAGGGAAAAGCATTCACAGTGTATACTGACAGCCAATATGCCTTCTCTACCATCCACCATTTTGCACAGCAGTGGAAAAGAAGAGGCATGATCACATCAACAGGAAAGCCGATCCAATACAAAGATCTCATCTTAAAACTGTTAGAGACAGTATAAAACATCCCTCAAAATTAGCCATATGCAAATGTGCTGCACACACTAATGGCACAGATCTGGTTTCCAAGGGCAACAACTTTGCAGATCAAACAACAAAAGATGCAGCACATGGTCACACAGGAAAGGACACATCACCACCCCTTCTCTTAACACTGACAGAACACTTATCACATGACATTCTCACTGAGGCCCAGAAGACAGCACCACAAGCCAAAATTTATCGGTGGATCCAAAAAGCGGGTGGGGTGGGGGGGGTTTGGCAACACCTCCAATCTTTACAGATGCAGCAATAATAAACCCATTTTACCAAGCAAACTGTTTCAGCAGGTCTTGACTCTGCTCCACGGGGGTTCCCATGTATCAACGAGGGGTATGATCTCTATGCTGAACAGATCCTTCACTGCTTATGGGTTTAGCCAATTTGCTACTCAGTTTTGTAAAAAAAAATGCCTAATCTGTGCAGAACACAATGCTCAAGGGAACTTAAGGCCTGATAAAGGCACCTTCTCTGCATCAACTTATCCATTTAAAAACATTTGCATGGACTTCATTGAGTTAGATAAATGTGAAGGCAAATGATATTGCTTGGTTATTTGTGACATGTTTACCAAATGGACAGAAGCCTTCCCTTGCACTCATCCAAACGCTGCTACAGTGGCAAAAAAAAATTGTTTGCAGAAATTGTGCCCAGATTAGGAATACCTGAGAAGATTTACTCAGATAATGGAACATATTTTGTAAACCATGTTATATCACACTTAGGCACAGCACTCAACATTAACTTGGAAACCCACTAAGCTTACCATCTGCAAACTGCAGGATTGGTGAAATGCACAAATAGGACCATGAAAGAAAGGCTTAGAAAAACAATGGCAGAAACAGGACAAAATTGGATATATTGCCTACCCCTAGTTCTGTTTTACATGAGAATAGTTCCCACCAAAGGGGGGTTATCCCCATTTGAAATAATGTATGACAAACCTTATGTACTCCCACCATTAAGGGCTTTCAATTCAGGTGATGAGGAAGTGTGCTTAGCTGATTACATGCAAAGAGTGTTGACTGACAGAGATATTGTTCATGCTGCTCTTCCCAGGAAGGACCACAGTGAGGCACCCACCATAGCCAAGCCCAGAGATCTAGTCCTCATCAAAACCATCAAAAATTAAAACTGGGCCAACGCTCCCTGGCAAGGACCACACAAGGTCATCCTGGCGACACCAACAGCCATGAAAGTCAAAGGACATGATTCTTGGGTGCATTTAACACATTGCAAACTTTACCCCACTCAGAACCCTCAGCAAGAGACTGTTTAACTGTTACTGTTTCATTGTTTCTCTATTGACCATTTGCCAGTGACGTCCCGCGTCACGTGATTTTTGTTGATTCCGCCATATCGGACGGCAAGTCGGGAGCTGTGTGAGTGCGTTTCAACATGGCGTCCGTTCAGTCAGATGTGCCGGCTTTGTCCGATGTAGCGCAACTACTAGATAAAAAACATCGTGACCGGTACATGGAAAATATCAGTGTTATTGGCGTGGACCCTTACAACTTGTCGCTTGAAAAATTCACCAGTTTCATAGATTTTTGCCCCAAACCTGACGAACGCTATATGGACATCTACAACTACCTGGTCAACACACCGTCTAGGTACACTGGAGAGTCTCTGAAAGCCTACAAAAGTTTGGACGCTTATAGTTATTTTGTTGCTGGGCTTGTGAGAAATGTGCTGATATCCCCAGTCATCACTTCAACGGTCCACTATGTCGTGACGGCTCAGGTATTTTTCCTTTATTTTTTCCAAAATTCAGACTCTATTCTCTCCCCTACTGTATAGATTTGTCATGTTATATAGAATCTATTAAGTGATAAATTATTAAAATTTTATAAAATATTCAATTATTATTAGTATTATTATTAGCTGTATATATAGTGTCTCAATTAAATTAAAAAATAATTAAATATTTTTATAGATCTATATATTCTGTAAAAGGATTTTTAAATACTTGTCTTATCAATAGAATACTCGATAAACAACTCCCAACACTATTAGATATATTACAAATTTTATTGTTCAGTCTATACAAGAAAGACTTATATCCAGATAAAAAGTCATCATACCCACATATTAATTATAAGAATATTTATCCACTACAGGTACATCACTCCCAGAAGATGTCGGACCCCCCACTGAAACCCTGGGTGATCATGAATCAAGATGGTGTCATATTGTCTTCACACTGTACTTGTATGGCAGGGTTAGGAGAGACTTGTTCACATGTTGCAGCTGTGTTGTTTGCTGTTGAGTGTGCTGTCCACCTGTCCCAAGGCCAGACTTGCACTGATGTTCCCTGCGCCTGGAATACACCAACAGCAAACTTGAAGCTTCCTTTTGCTGCATTGCGTGATATCGATTTTTCAAAACCCAAAACAAAACAACGGATGTCAATGCAGAAAAAAACCCATATTCCCCGTAAAAGGGAAAGCAAGCCCATTGCCCCTCCATCAGATGATGATCACCGAGCATTGTATCAAAGGCTGCATCAAACTTCTAGAATGACAGGCAAACGGTGTGCTATACTATCTCTGGTTGAGCCTTATAATCAGGAGTACATTCCACAGGTTAATAGCTTTGGTACAATTTTTTTCCTTGATTTTTTAGATGAATGAAAATGGCATCATGTCTAATGTATAATCGAAAATGAATGAAGACTGATGAACAGAACTAAATATGCAGTGTTCCACAACTGTATAACTACACATGTCAGTTGAAAAGAACATCTAATTATATTTGCAGGTGGCCCACAATGATTGTCCTGCTTCTCTGGATACCCTTTTTAGTCCTGATTGTCTTCAGCTTACCTTTGAGCAGCTGTTGAATAGATGTGAACAGGTACAACAACTTCTGAAAGTCACTCCTGAGCAGGTAATTTTTCTGCAAATGTTTTAAAATTTATTTCTAAAAATAACAACTTTTAAAGTGCTTTACAGTCTATTAAATGCTACATAATCATTATGTGGGACGTCATAATATCTATGCAGGAAAATTTAGGTTAGTTATATCAGACATTGTTTCTTCTGCAGGTAAAATTTGTTGAAGAAACTACCAGATCACAGAACAAGTGTGTGTTGTGGCATCAGCAGCGAGTTGGCAGAATAACGGCATCCATCTTCAAAGAAGCTGCACAGACTCATCTTGACGCTCCTTCGAGAAGCCTGCTGAACAAGATATGCTACCCAGTTAGTTTTACCAGTAAAGCAACAAAGTAAGAGACTAGAAAAGCACTCGGAGAGCGCAAACCTCCGCCAAGGCTGCATGCAATTCCTGAATTGTTTTTTTTACCGGTAATCATCTCTTTTTATCTTGCTATGCTTAGCTACTTACTGTAAACTACTTTTGGTGCTGTATTGAATCATTGAGTCCTAAGTTGGTTGATCATGGAAACTGACTACATTTAAATTGTAAAGAAGACATAATTCTAAAAAAAAAATTGTCATTTCATTGTGCTATGTAAAATATTCAGATTTCTTTCACAAAATAGTTCTATATTGGTTTTAAGGAATACTGGTACATTTTTTTTGGTACTCTGTCAATAATTTTGCCGATTTGTTTACAGATGGGGATGCGACCATGAGAAAGTGGCCCGTGACCAGTATGAAGAAATCAGGTCTTCTCAGCACCAGGATCTACTAGTGTGTGATGCTGGACTAGTCCTCAGTCAGCGCTTCCCCTTCATGGGTGCCTCTCCGGATGGATTTGTCTCCTGTAGCTGCTGTGGGGAGGGTCTGGTGGAGGTGAAATGTCCTTTCTGTAAGAGGAATCAGGCTTTAGAGGAAGCGGTGGAAGACCCTCAGTTTTGTGCAAGCAACAGTGATGGCGACATCAAGCTGAAACCATCTCATAAATATTTCTACCAAATCCAAGCTCAACTGGGTGTCACAGAACTTTCTTACTGTGACTTTGTTCTCTGGACTGAAAAAGGTTGTAATGTTCAAAGAATTGAGTTTGATGACCTCTTTTTTAATGAGAAAGTTCAACTTGTTGGTAAATATCACAGGTCTGTCATTTTACCAGAATTACTCGCCAAATGGTATACAAAAAATCCAAATTTGTTTCATATATCTTGTAAGACAAAAGAAACCCCAAAAGGTGATAATACTAGTGTCATTTGCTACTGCAGAAAAACCTGTGGTGATGCATCTATTGTAACCTGTGAGTCTGGCTTTTGTCAAATTGGTCAGTTCCATGTACAGTGTCTCAGGTTGAGAAATGTTCCAAAGAAAAAGTGGTGCTGTCCAGATTGTAGAGCAATTTCAAGGAGTCAGAAAAATCTGAAGAACTAAGTGTGTGTGGCATGTAGATTGTGGTTGTATCATCACCTGAGGTTTACTAAAAATAATAAAATGTATTGGCCAAATAGAATATAATATTTCTTTGTTGTACAACTAGCTTAGCTATTGCATGTAAAATATATCATGACTTAAGTAATAAATTTAATTGTTACCGGTATATATAATTTTCAGGTTATTTCATTGCGTGCATCACATAAAATGTTGATTGCGTAGCCGCGAGTAAGGCGGCTATGCAATCTTTCCTCTTTAGCGCTGCCATCCACCTCCTGCGCCTGTCTTCCTCAGCTGGGAGCCGGTAAAACTTCAAGTTGGATCCCTTTTTCTGGCGATTTGTACACCCAAAGGCACAGCAGTGAAGCAACATAGTCTAATTCAATGCCAACATAAAATAAAACAAAGACGTAGGTTGAAATCAGGTAAATATATCGCGATCTGGTACAACGCTGAACAGCTGCTGAATGCGCCGTCCACTCGCTTCCGCCGTTCAATATGGCGGCGTAAAAAAAAACGTGTGACGTCACAGCAAATGGTCTATACAAATGTTCGGCTGATGGTGCCCTCGTGGTGCCCAGCAATGGCTTGTATAGCAAAACAACTGTTGTTTATCATGGAGAGACAAAATGCAAGAGAGAGAAGGTTGACAGAAGGATGTGAATGGTACACCTGTTTTTTCATCATCATCATCATCCCTGTGGTGACACTTTTGATTTGGTTACTTTTAGGGGCACCATTTACCTATTTATCACAGGGCTAGGTAAGTTGCTCACATGTATCATGGCTAGCTAGAAGGACCAGGCTATAATGACCATGTTTATGCTGGTAATGTGTGGTGGAAGTATCCTAACTACACAGCCAAAACAGCTAATCGTTCAAATTGTTATGTGTGTTCTTTGCTCCCACTCTCATCTGGTCAAATATCTGTTACTGCTAAACCAATGGAACTGGCAGAAGCTTATGATAGAAATGTTTAGATAAGTTAGGATATTAAATATTTTTACACAATGTGCTTTTTGCTGCATGAAGTTTTTTGCACTGCTACATGCATAACATAATAGTATGTGGGTTTTTAGCTCTGCACAACAAACACCCTCTATCACCTCACAACGAAATACTTGCTTCCGCTTATATGTAGAAAAATAGAAAGATGAACCTGGGAAAAGGTTGCGATATAAGGAACCAAAAGGAGACAGCAGAACTGAAAGGAGACAGTGGCATATCAACAGGAAAACATCTGCCAGTCCATTCCAGGGGAGAGGGCATCTGATGGAGTCAGCAGTCCTCACCAGCTCAACGAGAAGACAGCCATTGTGGGGGTGCCGGAGGACCGCCCCCGGACCAGAAGCTGTCTGTACTCTTTTCTCTTCTTTTTTGGGGTCTTCTCTATCAGGTTGCACTGGGACAAGACCTCATAGCTGTGATTATTCTCTGCATGCTTGAAATAAACAGATAAGTTAGAAATAGTACTTCTCATGTGATTTTTAATCCTCTGATGTATTTTTGGTTCCAAGGTTGTCATAGCCAGGAGCGGCACTGGGGTTAAGCTCCCAGTGCTCATAAAATGCTCCTTATGGCGTGCGTCTTGAAAAGCCTCTGACAACTAAGTCCAACTCCTAGCCTGCCCGTGTGGTTTAGTCTCTAAGCCCGGCGGAACTGCTTTTACTAATAGGAGAAGGGGCGAGGGTGGATCTCTGGCACCTTAAAACCAGATGCTTCAGGAGCATTCTGTAAATATATAATTTTTTTTTTCAGTTTTATTTTTCAGAAACAATTGCTGATTTAATTGCTGATTTTCCAGGTTGACGTTCTCGTCAACCTGGGAAGGTAGCCCATCTAGGGGAAGGTAAACCCTGATTTCAAACCTCCGCTGCCTTGTGGCACACCCGGTCACGGGAAAGGCTTCGGGAGTCAACCCTGAGGAAAAATCCGGAGTCGGAGCCCCTAAGGCAGTTCTCTGTTGTGCTCAACATCGCTCAACATCGTTCTGGCAGCTCCTGCGATGGCGCTGGTGCCAAACTGTAGCAGTCCTGCTGTTCCTTTGGATTCATCAGTGACGTGGAGAGGGGGGACATGCTGCATGGGCAACATCTTGTCCTCCATATCTTCCTGCCCAGGCTTGAATCCTACCAACGCCCAACGCTGGAAGGTAGAACACCAGATCACTGGAGAGGACACTCCAGCTTCGCCTTTGGCGTAGACAAAACACGGGGAATGACAGTTACCGGTTATAAGCCACCGCTCAATTGGTGTAGAGCGTGGCGCCAGGGGTTGTTCCCGACGGTGGGAGGGATCATCGGATCTCACTGGACAGCTACCGCCCGCCTCAAGCTGGGCAGCCCCCAGCCAATAAGGTGTTGTCCCGCCACAGCTTGCTTTCCTCATTGGGTGCATGGGGATGAGGAGAAGTCCGAACAGCAGGCTGAGAACCTTTGCACCAGGCAAGACAAAAAAACAAAAGAGACCAACTCTAAAACTGGGAACTTGGAACGTCCGCACTATGATGACAGGACTCGCTGCTAACCTCAAGGACATCAACGACACCAGGAACACTGCCATCATCAATAATGAGCTGAAGAGACTGGAAGTGGATATCGCCACTCTCCAGGAAACACGGTTGGCTGACGCAGGCACACTGAGAGAGAAGGACTACACGTTCTACTGGCAGGGAAAGGGCAGTGACGAACACAGGGAACACGGAGTGGGCTTCGCAGTGAAGAACACCTTGCTGAAGATAAGGCCCAGTCACCCTCGTCAGTGTGTATGCCCCAACACTGACAGCCACACCAGAGGCAAAAGACAAGTTCTACAAGAATCTCGCAACAACTGTCAGGATCATCCCCAACTCTGAACAACTCATTCTCCTTGGAGACTTCAATGCCAGAGTGGGTGCTGACCATGACTCCTGGCCCTCCTGTCTTGGACCATCTGGCGTGGGCAGAATGAACGACAACGGACAGCGGCTGCTCGAGTTCTGCACATATCGTGATCTGTGCATCACAAACTCGTTCTTCAAGACCAAGCCCCAACACAAGGTTTCCTGGCGACATCCGCGCTCAAAGCACTGGCACCAGCTGGACTTGATCCTGACCAGGCGCACCTCACTGAAGAACGTGCTAATCACCCGTTCGTTCCAGAGTGCAGATTGTGACACAGACCATTCATTGGTGTGTTGCAAGGTCAAGCTGCAGCTGAAGAAATTCCATCATGCTAGAAAGCCTGGAAAGGCACGGATTGACACCAGCAAGATGGCCCAACCAGAATTTGTTGAGCAGTTTGCCTCCACCTTTGAGAAGGAACTTGGTGTACCACAAGAAGGAGAATCTGCAAAACAGAAGTGGGAAGAGCTGCAAAACACCATCCACCGCACAGCCTTGGCTACCTTTGGGAGGAAGACCTCAAAGTCACAGGACTGGTTTGATGCCAAGTTGACCGAGATGAGCCCCATCATTGAAGCCAAGCGCTCAGCACTTGCTGAGTACAAGAAGTACCCAAACGAGAAGAATCTCCAGATTCTCAGGGCTGCGAGAAGCAAAGTTCAGCAGACTGCTCGGCGCTGTGCCAACGAGTACTGGACTCAGCTCAGCCAAGACATTCAAATCGCTGCCATAACAGGGAACATGCGTGGTATGTACGATGGCATCAAGAAAGCACTTGGTCCGGCTCAGAGCAAGACGGCCCCCCTCAAATCCTCCACTGGGGAGATGATCACAGAAAAGAACAAGCAGATGGAGAGATGGGTGGAACACTACTCCGACCTCTACTCCAGACAGAACACTGTGACACCGTCAGCCCTTGATTTCATCGACTGCCTGCCATCCATGGACGAACTTGACGCCGAGCCAACCACTGACGAACTCAGCAAGGCCATTGATAGCTTGGCCGCTGGCAAGGCACCTGGCAATGACGGCATAACCCCCGATCTGATTAAGCACTGCAAGACCGCCCTACTGCTGCCATTGCATGACGTCCTCTGCCAGTGCTGGAAGGAAGGTGCCGTACCACAGAACATGAGGGACGCCAAGATCATCACCCTCTACAAAAACAAAGCGACTGCAACAACTACAGGGGCATCTCCCTCCTCAGCGTTGTTGGCAAAGTCTACGCACGAGTTGTTCTCTTTCGTCTACAGAAGCTTGCCGAACATGTCTACCCCAAGTCTCAGTGTGGCTTCCGCGCTGAGCGATTGACGGTAGACATGATATTCTCCATCCGCAAACTCCAGGAGAAATGCAGAGAACAGAACATGCCCCTGTACGTCGCCTTTATCAACCTCACCAAAGCGTTCGATCTGGTCAGCAGAGAGGGCCTTTTCAAGATCCTGCCAAAGACAGGATGCCCACCAAAGTTGCAAAGCCTCATCGAATCATTTCACACCAACATGCAGGGGATAGTGCAGCACGACGGCAACGTCTCAGAGCCATTCAACATACACAGCGGAGTGAAACAAGGCTGTGTACTTGCGCCAACCCTCTTTGGGATTTTCTTTGCTATGCTCCTGAGGCATGCCTTCAGCACAGCAACAGAGGGAATCTACCTGCACACAAGATCTGACGGCAGGCTTTTCAACCTCGCCCGCCTGAAAGCCAGAACCAAAGTATGCGAGGCTCTAATCAGAGACATGCTGTTCGCAGACGACGCTGCAGTCGCAACCCACACACAGCAGGAGCTTCAGACCCTGATGGACCGCTTCTCCCAGACATGCAAGGACTTCGGGCTTACCATCAGCCTGAAGAAGACTAACGTCTTGGCGCAAGGCACGGAAGCACCACCAACCATCACCACCGACGACTATGAGCTGGAGGTCGTGAATCAGTTCACATACCTGGGGTCCACGATCAGCAACAACCTCTCCCTTGATACAGAGATCGACAAGAGGACTGGAAAATCAGCCTTCACACTCGCTCGCCTCACCACACGAGTGTGGGAGAATCCCAAACTCTCTGTCAAGACGAAGATGGCAGTGTACAACGCCTGCGTCATCAGCACACTGCTCTATGGGAGTGAGACGTGGACAACATACACCCGGTAGGAAAAGAGACTGAACTCCTTCCACTTGCGCTGCATTCGCCACATCCTGGACATATCCTGGCAGGACAAAGTGCCCAACACAGAAGTTCTGTCCTGCGCCGGCCTTCCCTCCATGTTCACTCTACTCAGGCAGCGCAGGCTCCGCTGGCTAGGCCATGTTCACCATATGGAGGATGGCAGAATCCCCAAAGACGTCCTCTACGGAGAACTGGCGACTGGCAGGAGAGACATTGGCTGCCTACAGCTGCGCTTTAGAGACGTCTGCAAGAGCGACATGAAGGCCCTGGAGATCAACAGAGAGCGCTGGGAGGACCTTGCATCGGACTGCTCCAAATGGAGAGGCATCCTGACCAGACAGCTCAAGGCGGGTGAAGAGAGACTGACTGCTGCAGCAGATGAAAAAGGACCCGCAGCAAGAACCGCCACAGACCCAGCAGCACAGAGACCACCCACAAGTGCGACCTGTGTGACAGGGACTGCCATTCGCGCATCGGCCTGTTCAGCCACAGGCAGTGCTGTTCCAGCAGAGTAGGCGTTTAGGATTCTCTTCCATGGTCATCATAGACCGACGGAGGCGACGATTATTATTATTATTATTATTATTGTCTTTACTGTTATTATCTTCCATCTAAGCTGCACTTGTATGTTTGGGTTTCTTCCTGTTCATTTGTTTCTGGTCGGACTTTTATTTTGACAGTGTTTGTTTACTTCCATTTGAGCACAGCTTCTTCCTATGTCAGTCATTATTGGTCAGGGCTGTTGCTCAGTCTCATTGTGTAAATTCCTATTTATTGGGTTTCACCCCCTCATTCCTTTGTTGGGTCCTCGTCGTGTTCATCGTCGTGATTATGGTCTTCATTCCTTCATCATTTATCATTTATCATCATTAGACTTCCGGTTCCTGTAAGGTGAGGACGCACAAGCAAAGGCTCCCAGTTCGTTTCTGTTTAAAACTCTTTTTTTTTTTTTTTTTTTTTTTTTTTTTTTTTAATACCACTGGAGAATAAACCTGCTCGTGCGAAAAAAGAGAATTTGCCAGTCTCATAACTTAATATTGTAGTGGCTGGTGAAGCAATCAGGCCCCTCACGCTCAGGGAGAACAAAGGAATTTCTCCCACGTGTTTTTTTTTTTTTTCTACGATCACAATCAACGATCATTGGCCGGGATCATGGGACCCAAGAAAGCTCAGCAGACTGAGGAGGTGGACGAAATTAAAAAAGCGCTGGATTTCTTGGCGGAAGAGATTTCTGCCGTTAAGCTGCAGCAAAGAAATATCCTGGACCTGACCGAGGAGGTGAAAGCGCTGCGGATCCAGAACGCTGAGAAGGAAAAGAGGCTGGCGTATCTGGAGAGCAGAGTGTCGGAACTGGAACAGAACACTCGGGTGAACGACATGATCATCACGGGGCTCCACATTAAACCCCGATCATACGCGCAAGTGGTGGCCGCGGACAGCAGTAGAAGTGAGCTGGAAGACGAATCCATGGAGCAACAAGTGGTGGCTTTCATGCAGTCCAAAGGAATTCAGCTGGACTGCAACACCATAGAGACCTGCCACCCTCTGCCCAGGAAAAACGGCGACAAACCGGCTGTGATCATGAGGTTTGTGAACAGAAAACATAAGACTGCGCTGTTAAAACAAGGTAGTAGTAGTAGTAGATTAGTTTATTTGACAGGGACAGTGCAATAAACATAGACAATTAATCAAAGACAATCAATCTGATGTGTTGCACATAGAGTGTATAGCTATTAGCTAATTTGCAACTCTTGTCCCTGGATGGGCTTTAGAAAAAAGAATCAAGATAAAAATATACACAATAACCACATACATCAATGCAGAAAAATTATAAATACACAATTATAAATATTATAAATATTATAAATACACAAATATAACAGCCTGACTCACATTTAACATAAATATTATAAATATTATAAATACACAAATATAACAGCCTGACTCACATTTAACACATATAACATAACTCACATTTGCCTATTTCAGGCCTTCCTCCCTCCGTCACTCACTATAAACAAACACATTTATTCCTTCCCTTCATTCACTCTCACTTTGCAGACAATTAATTCATACATGAGTACATTCTTGTTTATTTTTCAGCCAGTTTTTAACATTTTTAGTGAATGTTTTAAAGTCCGTTATTATTTTAATTTCATTTGGCATTGTGTTCCAGATGTGACTGCCCTTTATAGAGAAAGCTGTTTGTCCAAATGTGGTTCTGCAGTGGAATATTTTACAGTTATTGTTAACAGAACTCCTGGTGGCTCTGCTGCTGTCCTGTCTTTGGACGAAACCAGCAAGTGGCTCGGGTGCTGATTTATGGAAACATTTGAACGTTAATTTCAGAAGACAGAGGTCAATGAAGCTCTCAAAACTCAATAGGTTGTATTTTTTTAAAACATTACAGTGATGCCACCTAATGGGCTTTTTGTCCAAGATTTTTAGGGTTTGATTATATAATGAACCTATATGTCTTATTGTGGAAGGGGCTGCTTGAGCCCAGACTGTCAAACAGTATGATATATGAGAAAAAACCATAGAATGCATATACAGTGCAGCTGCTTCGTAAGGTATGTAATATCTAATTAATTTAAAGCAGTTCAGATTTTTTTTTACTGTTTTTGAAATTTTCTTTATATGAAGATTAAATTTGAGTTGAGGATCTAGTACAATGCCAAGGTATTTGAATTCTGTAGCTAAACTGATGTCATGATCATGTATATTAACTTTAAAATGTTGCAGGTTACATTTTTTGATTGAAAAGCACATTGAGACTGTTTTCTGAAGGTTCAGCAATAGATGGTTCTTGAGGAGCCACTCTTGGACATCAACCATACTTGTAGACAGTACATCTGCAGCCTGTGCTGGAGTCTTGGCAGCTGTGTAAATAACTGCATCATCTGCATAAAGTTGGCATGTTGCAGCTGAGCAGTGTAACGGCAAGTCATTAATAAAAATGCTGAAAAGTAAAGGACCAAGAATGGACCCTTGTGGGATACCCATGTGGTTGTTTAAAAATGAGGATTTATCCTGGTGAACTTTTACACACTGTTCTCTATTCTGGAGATAAGATGCAAACCATTCTAATGTATTTGGGGAGAAGTTAAAAGATACCATTTTGGATAAAAGCAAACTGTGGTTTACAGTATCGAAAGCCTTTTTGAGATCTAGAAAAACAGCTCCTACCACATTACCCCTGTCCAAGGACTGTTTGACGTTTTCAATAAGGCAACAATTTGCTGTTTCTGTTGAGTATCCTGGTCTAAAACCAAATTGATGTGGATGAAGAAGTTGACTGTCTTGTAAGTAGTCTATCAGCTGTGTAGCTACAACTTTTTCAAGAACCTTAGATAGGACTGGTTAGATAGAGATTGGGCGGTAATTGCATATATCGTCTTTACTGCCTGATTTATGAACTGGTATGACGACAGCTTTTTTCCAGCCAGATGGAAATGTACTAGACCTAATGGAGAGATTAATGAGATGAGTCAGTGGTTTGATTAATATTTTGCTGTGCATTTTGAGAAAGGAGGTGCTCATATTGTAGATATCATTAGTTTTTGAGTTTGACAGTGTTTTAACAATACCAGCAATTAACTTCTCATTTACCTCATCGATGTGAAAAGTGTCTGTTGGAAGTATGGAATTTGTGTTGTTGAGCACATTTGGCAGCACAAAAATTTTTGTTAAGTCTTCCACAGAGCCCACAAAGTGTGAATTAAATTCATTTGCCAAAGTAGCCTTGTCACTGACGGTCTTGCCATTGATTCTAAGTTCCTTTACCCCCTTCTGATCGTTTTTTTTATTAGTTAAGTTATTTAAATGCCTCCATAGGGAACTGTTGTTACCCTTTGCATGATCTATCAGTTTATTGTAATAAGATATTTTTGATTTTCGCAGCTCATGTACCACTTTATTTCTTAAACTTTTGTACACAAGGTGATCATTTGGAAACTGAAAGGAACGAACATTTACATAAACGAGCACCTCACGAAGGAAAACGCAGAAATAGCCAGAAAAGCAAGATACATGAAAAAGCAGAAAAAGATTCAAAACACCTGGACATCAAACTGTAAAATATACATCAAATTAAACGGATCACCTGAAGAAGCCAAGGTCATTAACATCTGTAATATTATGGAACTGGACAAATATCAATGAATATTATGAACTGGAGTCACAGCAACAATCAGACAACTGTAGGACACTGAAGGATCACACTCATCTGCTACAAGACATTTAACAACATGAAACAAAAGATCAACAAACAGGAACAACAGGAACTGAAAGTTTTTGAATATACAGATCACAACCCACAGGACGTAGAATATAACATAGACCCTGATAATAATTTATTTAGCTCCATCAATAATGACTGTAGTTACTACACAGATGATCAGTTTAACACAATGGTCACATCTGATTTCAATATTTCTATGATCCACTTCAACAGCAGAAGTCTTTATGCCAACTTTAATAACATTAAAGATTATTTACATCAGTTTAAAGAGCCATTCAATATTGTGGCAATATCAGAGACGTGGCTCAGTGAAGAGAAAGGAGTGGATTTTACCATAGATGGCTATGAATTAAATTATATAAATAGAAAAGTGAAAAAAGGAGAAGGAGTTGCAATTTATATTGACAAGAGCTTGAAATACAAGGTTGTTGAAAATCTGTCAGTAACTGTGGATGATTTATTTGAATGTATTACAATAGAAATCTGTCCGGACAATGTGAAGAATGTAGTAGTGAGCTGTGTTTATAGAACACCTGGATCAAACATTAACTTATTTAAGGACTGGATGGAAAAAATGTATGCAAAACTAACTCATAAAGTTATGTTCATCTGTGGGGATTTCAATATAGATCTGATGAACTCAAAACAACATAGTTTGACAGAAGAATTTATCAACACAATGTACAGTTCCTGTATGTACAATGTACAGTTCCTGTTCCACAATGTACAATTCCACGTATGTTTATTTTGTAAACATGCTTGGCAATAAAGCTTTTCTGATTCTGATTCTGATTCTGATTCAGTATGGGCTTACATCCAACAATTACCGGACCTAGCAGAATCACGTCACACAGTGCCACACTAATAGACAACATATTCACAAACATTATGGAAAATAATATCAGGAGTGGGCTTTTATTGAATGATATCAGTGACCACCTGCCGATTTTTGTTGTCTATCAATGTGATTATAGGAAGAAAAAGTATACCAAAAATATTAAATATAAAAGAATAAGAACCGAAGAATCAATGTATTTACTGACAAAGGAATTATTAATACAAGATTGGAAGATGTCACGCCGCGCCGCTCATCAGTGGCGCCACCTGCACACACACCTGCACATCATCAGCGGCGAGGGATATAAGCCGCCTCGCCCTGAGCTTCGGCCTGAAGCCATTAGACTTCCCCATGCATCGCTGTGAGTTCCTTCACCCTCAGCTGATCATTCTGGTAAGAAGACCTTACCTTCCTTTCCTTCCTAGTCTGCTCCCCTGTGCACAGGTGGATTCCCCGGCGGCGGACAACGCCTCTCCATCGCCTGTTCCTCGCTGCTGCACCGGGCTCTCCAGGTGGCTGTCTACCGGACCTCGTCCCTTGTTGTGCCAGTCATCTGTCCTCTCCAAGTAAGCTCCTCTCTCGCTCTTGTATCTCCTGTGTTGGTGTGTGCCCGTCACCCTTCTCCTTGTGCTTTTCCCATAGGGTTGTCCGGCTGTACGGTCTCCTGCCTCTATGCCCGAAGCAGACGCTGCCACCAACACATTTACATCCCGCAGACACACATTCATACACTCCTGTTGTTAATAAACTATTTGAACTACTCTGAGCCTGTGTGTGTGCGTCTCCTGAGCCGTGCGTTATGTCAGAAGATAGTGTATGATGAAAATGACATAAATAAAGCATATGATTTTTTTTTTTTTACAAATATTTCAATCATTGTACAATAAAAACTGTCCTATAAAACGATACAGTGACAGAAAACAAAAAAAATATTCCTTGGGTCACCAAGGGGTTAATAAATGCATGTAAAAAGAAGAATACATTATATAAACAATTCATTAAATGCAGAAAGGTGGAAGCTGAGATCAAATATAAAAGATATAAAAATAAGCTGACTAATATAATGAGGACCTGTAAGAAAGAATATTACAACAGAATATTAGAGGATAACAAAAATAACTTAAGAGGAATATGGCAAGTACTCAATGGGATTATTAGTAATCAACCTAAGAATGCTAATTATCCAGAATATTTTTTTTTTTGTAACTTAGATTTTTATTCATTTTTCATCATATATAATGCATTCAGATCACATTCTACATTTAAAACACAAAGGGGTTAGGGTAGGGAAAAAGAAAAAAAAATAAAAATAAAAAATAAAAAAATAAATAAATAAATAAATAAATAAAAGGGGGGGGGACAAATGTTGGAGCATCAAGTTTTTAGTTTCCATCTCTTAATTCTTCTGGTTTTTCCAGCGTCTTTGGTTATTCTTTCAATTTCTGCCTCGTTGTTGCACTTTGTAGTGTGTCCATTTCCGCCATTTTTTCTCCCATATTCCTTCTTGCATTCTTCGTCGATATGTTAGTTTTTCCATCATACGTATGTCCTCAACAATGTCAGTCCATTGTTCTTGGTCAGGAAGAACTTCTGATCGCCATTTTTTTGTGATAGTTTTTTTACATGCAATCAACAAGATTTTAACTAGATATCTGTCCTCAGCCTGTATAACATTGTCTTTTTTAAGATCACATAAGTACATCAGGTTACAGTTCATTGGTATATTATATCCTAATATCCTCTGTATTGTCACATGCATAGATTTCCAAAATGATGATATTTTGTAGCATTTCCAAAACATATGTGAGTGGTCTGCATTTTGAGCCCCACATCCCCTCCAGCATAAAGATTGGGTATTTGTATATTTTCCTTGAATCTGTGGTGTAATGAAAAAGCGAATCAGGTTTTTCCATCCAAATTCCCTCCATGCCCTTGAATTTGTTGATGTGTGTTGTGTTTTCCATATTTCCTGCCAGCTTTCTTCTGTTATGTTTAAATTGAGCTCTTTCTCCCATTTCTCCTTTATATAGTTACTTGTATGATTGTTTGTCATAAGTTTCTGATATATTTTTGAAATAATTCTTATTTTATTTCCTGCATATGAGCTTAAAATAAGTTGTATAATCTCGTTCACATCTGTTTGGAGGTTATGCCTAATCTTCTTCATATAGTAATCTCTCATCTGCAGATATCTGAAAAATTCCGATCTTTCTAATTTAAATTTTCTCCTGATATTTACAAAGCTCCCGAGATCTTTTTTTCCGATATTGCCCCATGCTGTGATTCCCTTGTTCACCAGATTTTTGTATCCCCTATCTTGTTTTGCCGGTTCAAACTGACTGTCAAATGCTACCCATTTCAATAGTTTTATGTCTTCCCTTATATTATATTTTTGTACTATTTTATACCACAGTTCTAAAGTAAATTTAGTGATTGGGTCTATTTGTTTGATTTGCTTATATGCATCTTTATCCCCTATTATGCTTTGTACTGGGAGTCCCTCAATTTCCTTTTCCATTTCTTTCCATTTTGCCTCATATCCCTCGTCGCACCAACATATGATATATCTTATTTGTGCTGAGTAGTAATATTCCTTTAGACTCGGTAGGCCCATGCCTCCTTTCTCTTTTGGTAATTGGAGGGTTTTATATTTCACTCTTGGTTTTTTACCTCCCCAAACAAATCTCGATATCATCCTGTCCCACTTTGAGAATTGGGCATCTGGAATCTCTGTTGGTATAGCCTGGAAGAGGTAAAGTAATCTAGGTTGTATGCTGATTTTGACTGTCTCAATTTTTGAATTCAGATCCATATTTAAGATTGACCATCTATCAATATCTTTTTTTATTTCTTGTTCCAACCTATCATAGTTTGCTTTATATATTTTGCTTAGGTCTTTAGGTATGTTCACTCCAAGGTATTTTATTTCTTTTTGCTTCCAGTTTAGTTTGATCTTATCAGTTATCTGGTTTAGAGGGTTATAGTGGAATGTCAGTATTTGTGTTTTTGTTATGTTTATCTTGTATCCTGATAATTTTCCAAAATTTTCTATCAAGTTCATCATTTCCATTATTGATTTATCTGGTTGTTCAAGGTAAACTATAATATCGTCTGCAAATAGCCCGATCTTGTGTTCCGCCCCCTTTATTGTTACACCTTTTAATTTCTTATTTTGTCGTATCGCTTGAGCCAATGGTTCTATGAACAGAGCAAACAAGGTAGGCGATAAGCAGCATCCCTGCCTAGTTGATCTTTGTATATTTACTTTGTCTGTTAAGCTACCGTTTATCTTGATTCTTGCCACAGGTTCTTGATATAGCGTCCTTATGCATTGTACTGATTTTTCGTTAAATCCAAAGCGCTCCAGTACACTATATAGGAATTTCCAGTTAACCCTGTCAAATGCTTTTTCTGCGTCTAAACTCATTATTACTGCGCTTTTCTTTTCTTTATGTATTTGGTTAATTATATGTATTGTTCTCCTGATATTGTCATGTGTTTGGCGTCCCTCTATGAATCCAGTTTGATCATCTTCTATCAATTCCGTCAAGAATGTCTTTATTCGTTTACATATAATTGTTGTGTATATTTTATAATCTACATTTAATAAAGAGATTGGTCTATAGTTTCCGAATTGTTCTTTATCTTTCCCTGGTTTTAAAATAACTGAAATGATTGCTTCGTTCCATGATGGAGGTATTTTGTTGTTGTTCAGCGTCCAATTAAATGACTTTAGGAGTTGTGGCGTGAGTTCTTCTATAAACAATTTATAAAACTCAGATGAGTATCCATCACTACCTGGTGATTTACCGTTTTTAAGTGACTTAATCACATCTCTGATCTCTTGTGTTGTTATTTCTGCTGTTAGTTTTTCATTTTGTTGATTTCCTATTGATGGCAAGTCCAATGTGTCTAGAAATTTTTTGATATCTTTAGTATTTGTTTCTTCAGGTTGCGAGTATAGTTCTTGGTAGAAATTATGGAAAATTTCTTCGATGTTTTCTTGGTTAACTGTGGTTTTATTTGTGGTGGGGTCTTTAGTCTTGTATACATTATTCATTGTTTGTTGTTTTCTTAACCGTTTTGCCAGCAGTTTTGTGGCTTTTGGCCCCGTTTCATAATATTTTTGCTTTAGATATCTATTTTTCCTTTCAATTTCATCCATTTGTGTTTCTTTTATCTTTGTTTTTTCTTCTTTAATTTCTTGATATATTTTTGGATCATTTGTGCTTTGATGTTTACGTTCTAATTCCCTCAGTCTCTCACATCTTTGTTCATACGCTTCCAGTTTAGTCTTATTTGCTTTTCCTGTTTCAACAATTAATTTACCCCTTACCACGGCTTTTAGTGCGTCCCATAGTATTGTTGGGTCCACTTCTTCATTGTCATTCTCTTGGATATATTCGTTTATGTTTATTTTTATTCTTTCTTTCATTTTCTCATCATTTAACAGTCCTACGTTAAGTTTCCATGTTGTTTGTCGTTTTCTATTGTTTAAATATATTTCCATGTATATAGGATTATGATCTGATATTTCTGCCCCTCCAATCCAACAATTTCTCACCCTGTGTCTGTCACCTTCATTCATAAGGAAGTAATCTATTCTAGAGTGTACTTTATGGGCTGCTGAATAATGTGTATAGTCTTTTTCGAGTGGGTGTAGGTCCCTCCATATGTCTACCATACCCATTTCTGCCAGTGAGGTTCTTATGAACTTTGTTACATGTTTTTTTGTCTTCTTAACACTTGTTGTGTCAACTTCATGATCCATGACAGCATTTAAGTCTCCTCCACAAATTAGGACTCCTTCACTGTGTGTTGCTATGAGATCAAACAGATGTTGAAAAAAACCCTTGTCACTTTCTGGTGGGGCATAGATGTTCACTAATGTAATCTGCATACCATCTATTCTTCCCTTTATTATTACATACCTGCCTTCTTTATCCTGGATTTCCTGTTCACTTTCAATTGTATTTTATTTGAGATTAGTATCATAACCCCCCTTTTTGCTCCTCTCCCTTATAATTGAACTGTAGTAGGAGTTCTTATAGCCAAATCTCTTAGTTTTCACATGTTCTGTCCTTGCTCAAATGTGTCCTCTTGCATAAATATAATTTCAGCTTTTTCCTTCTTGAATTTTCTTATTATTCTTTCCCTTTTAACAGGTGAGTTCAGACCATTCACGTTTAGTGTCATTATCTTAAGATTTTTACCCATATTCATGTTTTTCCATTTTTTTAACTTGTGCTCCTAGCCCCTTTAAGATAAGATAAGATAAGATAAGCCTTTATTAGTCCCACAACGGGGAAATTCCAGGATTGCAACAGCACAGGGATAGCAACACTCAGAGCAACAATCAGAAGGCAAGAAAAAAAAAAAAAAAAACAACAAGCAAGCAAGAGCAGCTAATATACATATGTACATATTACTATAAAATATATATATACACACACACACACACACAGACACACAGTGCAGAGCATTGTAGCTGGATGGAATAAATATATGAATATATGAACACACAGTGCAGAGCATTGTAGCTAGATGGAATAAATATGTAAATATATAAACACCCACAGTACGGAGCATTGCAGCTAGGTGGAATAAATATGCAAGTATATAAACACACACAGTGCGGAGCAATGTAGCTAGATGGAATAATATGTAGATATATAAAAACACAGTGCGGAGCATTGTAGCTAGATGGAATAAATATATAGATATATAAATATAAACACACCCAGTGCTGAGCATTGTAGCTAGATGGAATAAATATATAGATATATAAATATAAACACACCCAGTGCAGAGCATTGTAGCTAGATGGAATAAATATGTAAATATATAAACACACACAGTGCAGAGCATTGTTGCTAGGTGGGATGAAACAGCATAACCGTCTATTTAGTTATCCTACATGGTATGATTATGTGCCCATACATATTCTCACCCTCCATAGCGACCGGTATGTTCCTAGTTGTATGCCGGAGAGGACCATTGTGTAAGTCTATTGCATCTTTTGCATTCAAAAAAAAACAACTATTAGTTTGTTACGTCTTTTTGCTATCTCTGCGAGCAGCCCTGCTTAGGTTGTACAGTCTGACAGCCGTTGGTAGGAAGGACCTACGAAACCTCTCGGTTGTGCACCTGGGATGATGTAGTCTGCTGCTAAATGAGCTCCTCAGTGCATCCAGTATGTCCTGCATAGGGTGGAACTCGGACTCCAGCAGAGATGACAGTTTAGCCACCGTCCATCTCTCTCCTATCTCCTCCATCGGATCAAGGCGTTGCCCCAGGACAGAGCTAGCTTTCTTAATCAGTTTGTTCAGTCTCTTCCTATCGGCTGCAGTAATGCCGACTGCCCACCAGCAGACACTCCAAAAGTGATGGCTGATGCCACCACCGTGTCATAGAATGACTTCAGCAGCGCCCCTTGTACACCAAAAAGACCTGGAGTCTCCTCAGCAGGAACAGCCTGCGCTGTCCCTTCTTGTAGTGTGGCTCAGTATTGTGTGACCAGTCTAGTGTTATTGTTCAGATGAATACCCAGGTACTTGTAGGATTGTCGACCATCTCGATGTCTGTTCCCTGTATATTTACTGGTGCTGTGAGGGGCTGCCCATGCCTGCGGCAGTCCACCACCAGCTCCTTAGTTTTTCCCTCGCGTTTGATCTGGAGGCAGTTCCGATGGCACCAGTCCACAAAGGCCTGGAGAAAGCCCTCTGTACTCAGCTTACATCTCCGCTGGAGATGAGACCAACGATCGCAGAGTCATCAGAGAACTTCTGTAGATGGCAATGTGTTGTGTTGTGTGAGAAGTCCGCAGTATAAAGAGTGAACAGGAAGGGAGCCAGCACCGTTCCCTGGGGGGGCCCCCGTGCTACTGATGATCGTGTCGGAAACACAGTCCCGGGTTCTCACAAACTGAGGCCGGTTCGTGAGGTAGTCCAGGATCCATGATGACAGGTGCTGGTCCACCCCTGCGCGCAGCAGCTTGTCCTTCAGGATCATCGGTTGGATGGTGTTGAAAGCACTGGAGAAGTCAAAGAACATGATCCTCATCATATTCCCGGGCTTCTCCAGGTGGGACAGAGAACGGTGAAGGAGGAAGATCACCGCATCCTCCACCCCAATGCCATGCTGGTAGGCGAACTGGAGTGGATCCATCGCTGGTTCCACCAGGGGGCGGAGATGAGCAAGGAGCAGTCTCTCCAGGATCTTCATCAAGTGGGACGTCAAGGCCACCGGTCTGAAGCTGTTCAGGTCTTTGGGGTGGGAAGTTTTTGGTACAGGTACCACACAAGATGTTTTCCACAGCTGTGGTACCCTCCCCAGTTTCAGGCTCATGTTGAAGATATACGTCACAATCCCACACAGCTGGTCTGCACAGGACTTGAGGAGCTTTGCGCTGATGCCGTCCGGTCCCGACGCCTTCCTCGCCTTGATCTTCCTCAGCTCCGTCCTCACCTGGGTCTTGGTCAGGGTCAGGATGGGGGGCTGTGTGTTGGGAGTGGGGGGGGTGTCGGTGGAGTGGGGAGTGGGTAGCAGGACTTGATTTCTTAGAGGCAGCAGTGGTTGTTGTGCAGACAGGGGGGAGGGCGGTTGGTCAAATCTATTGAAAAACAGATTCAGGTTGTTCGCCCACTCCCTGCCCCCCGTGGACTGGGGGGAGGTATTCTGGAGCCCCGAGATGGTTTTGAGGTTTCTCCAGACCCCGCTGATGTCGCTCTGTTGCAGCTTGTCCTCCATCTTCTTCCTGAAGCTGTCCTTGCCTTCTCTGATCTTTCTCCTCAGCTCCCTCTGTACGGACTTCAGCATCTCCCTGTTCCCCGACCTGAAGATCCTCTTCTTCTCTCTCAGAAGTGTTTTTATCTCAGGGTTGATCCAGGGTTTGTTGTTTGAGTGACGCCGTATGGTCTTGGTGGGAACGGATTTGTCCACACAGAAGCTGAGGTAGCCCGTGAAGGTGTGAATGAGGCCATCGATGTCCTCACCATGTGGATCGCAGAGCTGCTTCCAGGCAGTGGCTTCAAAACAGTCCTTTAGAGTGTCCATTGTCTCCTCAGACCATAACTCCACAGTGTGCATGGCCGGAGGTTGTCTGTGCACTAGGGGTTTGTACACCGGTCGGAGATGAACCAAGTTGTGATCCGATCTCCCAAGTGGGGGGAGTTGTGATGAGGTGTACGCCTCCTTAGTGTTTGCGTAGAACAAATCCAGTGTTTTATTGTCTCTAGTGTGGCATATGACATACTGGGTGAAAGTGGGCAGAATGGGAGACAGTGAAACGTGGTTGAAGTCGCCTGAGATGAGGAGAAGAGCATCTGGGTGTTCTGTCTGCAGCCTGCTGGTTACTGAATGGATGACGTCACGCACTGTCCCAGCGTTCGCCGTCGGATTTGCATAAACAACAATGCAGATCACGTGTGAGTGTTCTCTCGGGAGATATGTAGGCCTCATGCTAACAGCTAGCAACTCAATGTCTTTGCTGCAGTGTCGTTGTTTAACAGTGATATGTCCCGGTCTACACCAGTTGTTGTTAACATACATTATCACTCCACCGCCCCTAGTTTTGCCACTCTCTGGTGTTCGGTCAGCTCGTATCATGTGAAAACCCTCCAGCTCAATGTTAGCATCTGCTGCTAGTTCAGTTAGCCACGTCTCAGTAAACAAAAGGAGAGAGCACTCCCGGTAAGTGCTATCATAACGGGAGATAGCCGCTAGCTCATCTAACTTTCCCAGTATCGACCGTACATTTCCCATGACAACAGATGGAAGGGAGGGTCTGTACCTTATATTTTTTGTCCTCCGCCTTACTCCAGCCCGGGTCAGTCCGCGGCGTTTTCGCCTCCCTCAGTTCGTCGTCGTATGTGTCGAGTTTTTTTCACAGTGGGACCCGGGTGGCGGTTAAATGCTAGCAGCTCTGCCCTATTGTATCGTATCCTGCTATAACAGTGGCTTCCGTCCACCGGCGTCAGGAGAGCATTTGGGACGATCTGTGTGTCGTGATATAAGTGGGGTGAAAAAAAAAAAAAAAAAAGTGATCAAAAGAGAGAGGAAGGGAAAAAAAACTCGGAATCGAGCCGCATTTGCTGCTCATTTTGTTGCTTTAACAACAAAAATAACACATATTTATATAAAAACACATTAAAAAATCTCGACCTCCGTACTTTGGGCCTTTCTTCTGCCCACTGGTCCCTGTTGGTGGGTGGGGGGGTTTGTCTTCACAGAGTGAAGGGCCCTCCCTAGACTTCTAATTACTATCAAAGTAATAGTCATAAGTCTAGAAATGTCCAAACAAATATCACTTAAACCTCTCCTAGCCTATCTGTTTCTCTTTTACCTTGTCTTCTTGGCCTTCATTTCTTCTGTGCCTTTCTTAATCTTTGTTATGATCTAGGCTTTCAGTTGAAAGCCTTGTAGCTTGTCCTGGGCCCGCTGCTCTACGTCTCTCCCCATTCTTCCGCCGTTCACTCGTCTCCACTCCGTCTGTCGTGGTGCGTTCAGGGCCGCCGCTGCTCCAGCCGTCTCCTTCGGCACGCTCACCTCAAGGCCCCGCTCCATCATATCCCGCGCTGCCTCTTCGGCCGTGTTGTAGGTTCTTGTGCCTTCCTCCCAATGAATCCTCATTTTCGTTAGCGGCGTTTGGAATCTAATTTTTTTCTCTTTCAGCGTTTTTTTAATATTGACATATTTCTTCCGCTGCTGCACGATTTCTGTCGGGTAGTCATGGTCAAAAAATACCTGTTTGTCGCCGATTCGTATCTTTTTTTTCCATGCTTGCATCAGGATTCTTTCCTTTATGTCATATTTCACAAAGTTTACCACAACTGACCTGGGTGGAGAGTTTGTTTTCGGGTTCTGTGCCGGTGTTCTGTGCGCCCGTTGAATCTGCAGATCCGTTTCTCCGGGTATTTCCAGTTCTTTTTTTAAGAACTGATCCATGAATTTCGTCATCGAGTTGCCTTCAATGCCCTCCGGAATTCCAAAGTTGCGCTTATTGCTTCGTCGGGATCTGCTCTCCAAGTCGTTTATTTTCTCCTGCATCCTCTGCGTTTGCGTCGTCAGGGTCTGTAGTTGTTTGTTTGCCTCGCTTTTCCAATCTTCTAGTTCCGAAATTCGGGTCTGCGCTTCTGTCATACACGCCCGCTGGGAGCGCAGCTCCTCCATGTTTTCCGTTAATTTACGCTCCATTTCTCTTCGGAGGTCCATGATTTCCTCCTTAATTTCTTTTTTCAGTTCCTCCTTAAGAGCCGCTAAATCCTGTTGTAGCTGTCGCTTGAATTCTCTTAACTCTTCACACAAACTGGCGATGCCAGCGTTCATGTTGTCGAGTCTGGTGTCCTCCATTTTCTCTGCTGTAGACATCTTGCTTTTTTGGGCTTTGCGTACAGCGGTTTTTCCTGCGTTGTTGGAGAGGAATTCTTCAATTTTACCCTGTTTTTGTCCTTGTGCCCGGTTCCTTCGTGTTTTCATCCCTTAGTTTATTGATTCGTTTATGTCGAGTTGGCCATTTACCGATGATTTTTAATCCGGCTAGGGGAGAGCTCTTTGTTTAAGTGTTATGTCTCTCCGCCATCTTCCCGGAAGTCCGCAGACAGAAGCAATTATCCAGAATATTTTATTGAAAATGGCAATTTGATAAATAATATGGAGGATGTGGTCAGTGGTTTCAATAAATTTTTTGTAAACGTTGGTCCTGAATTAGTAAAATCAATAGTGACACCAGAAAAAAACAACAGTGGTTCTGTGAATGAAATAGAAGATAGAAATCCAAACACAATCTTTTTGGGTGCAGTTACTGAAAAGGAAATTATCGAGACTGTGAGTAAATTTAAGAACAAAAAATCAATGGACTGGAATGAAATTGACATGACAATAGTGAAAAAAAGTAATTGAAGGAATTGTTAAGCCACTCACCCACATCTGTAACCTGTCATTTCAAACTGGCACATTTCCAGACAAAATGAAAATAGCAAAAGTAATACCTCTATACAAAACAGGAGACAGTCATTGTTTCACAAATTACAGGCTGGTCTCTTTACTCTCACAATTCTCCAAAATACTTGAAAAAAATCTTCACTAAGAGACTGGATGATTTCATTGAAAAACACAACCTCCTTACAGATAGCCAGTATGGTTTTAGAGCAGATAAATCTACATCTTTGGCACTGATCGAACTTATAGAAGAAATTACTAGTTGTATAGATAAAAAAAGGTTGCTGTAGGAGTATTTATAGATTTAAAGAAAGCTTTTGACACCATTGACCACAGAATACTACTAAGGAAACTGGAAAGGTATGGGATAAGAGGGGTAGGACTGAGTTGGGTGGAAAGTTATTTAAGTAACAGACAACAATTTGTACAAATTGGTGAGTACAAATCACCCTTCATGGACATCACTTGTGGTGTGCTCCAGGGGTCAGTTTTGGGACCCAAACTCTTTATTTTGTATATAAATGACATATGCCAAGTATCAAAAATTCTGAAATTTATTTTGTTTGCGGATGACACAAATATCCTTTGCACTGGTGAGAATTTGCAGCAGGTTTTAGAGGTGGTCACAACTGAAATGAAAAAGTTAACGCAGTGGTTCAACAAAAATAAATTATCTCTAAATCTAAAAAAAACAAAGATTATATTGTTTGGAAATTATAAAATAAATCATGAAATAATGGTAACGATAGATGATACCAGAATAGAAACAGTACAGGAAAATAAGTTTCTGGGGGTGACGCTAGACAATAAAATCTGCTGGAAACCTCACATCAGTCACATCCGGGCCAAGTTGGCAAAATGTATAGGGATACTGGGGAAGACGAGACACATCTTGGACTATGAATCATTATTCTTACTGTACAATTCACTGTTTTTACCTTATCTTAACTACTGTGTAGAAGTCTGGGGAAACACCTACAAGACCAACCTACAGTCAATATGCACATTACAAAAAAGAGCTATAAGGATAATAAACAATGTAGGATATAGAGACCATACCAATTCGTTGTTTTTAAAGTCACATGTCATAAAGTTCATCGATTTAGTTAAATTTATGACAGCACAAGTAATGTACAGGGCAATTAATAATCAACTCCCAACTAATATACAAAAAATATTTAAAAAAAAGAGACAATGATCATAATTTGAGAGGAGACTTAAACTTTACAAAACCCAAGATACAAACAACCAAGAAAAGTATGTGCATATCTGTCTGTGGGGTGGATTTGTGGAACAGTCTGGAGCCGGAACTGAAACTATGTACAAACAGAAATCAATTCAAAAAGAGGTATAAACATTATTTGCTGAAAGGATATGTGTTAGAAGGGTAGTATTTATATGTACGATTCACTATGCTCACTCTGGGACATTATGGGACACTATGGAATGGTGGGTGGGACAGCACTGTGTATATCTGTGTTGTTTGAGGCTGGTTTTAATGTATGGACATCAGTGTATGTTAGGATGGATGGGTGTTAATGTTGATTTGTAAAAAATACAGTAAATTGCTTACTTGGGGTCTTAAAGGTGGTAATTTGTATATAATTCACATGGGTGTATTTATGGAAAAGAGGAGATGGAATTAATAAGTGTTCACTTCTTCCTTCTCCCTTTCGAACAGTGTATACTGTTACTTTATTGCATTTGTCATTTGTTTTGTTTTTGTCATACTTTTTTGTTCGAAATAAAGTATCTATCTATCTATCTATCTATCTATCTATCTATCTATCTATCTATCTATCTATTTATCTATCTATCTATCTATCGTTATTATTTCCCTGTCTTTTCCTCTGGTTGTGAGTATCATTGTCTCTGCCATGCTACAGTTTCCTTCATTAAATCATGCTTCAACTTCACCCCGCGAGTGAGACTGTACTTCTGCCCGTGAGGGCCAACCATAACAGTAGGACCCAACCCAAACAAGACTCAGCGGGAGAAGTGAAGCAGGATCCGAAGGAGGCAGAGGGGAGGAGAGTGACTGGCGGTCAACTGACTGAAGTTTCGTTTCAGCGGGCTGCAATTCCCTGGGGGCTTGCCTACTCTCTTCCCTGGCCGGAGGGGCTTCCTTATCCCGCCGTGTTATCATCGCCAGCCTTCTCCTCGTCACCGGCCGGGCTGAGGACTACAGGGGTGGAGGAGGAATTCACCTAGGACTCCGGAGGTTGTGGCGACGATGTGAGTGTCCCCTACCTCCGTTTGTCATTGTGCTTCGTCGCCAGCCCGGGCACCGTGGAACCCTGAGCCGACAAGTCAGCGTCCCCTGGCTTCCGTGTGTCCCCTCACTAATCCCGGCACCCAGGAAGGTTGTGCTGACGACCCAGCGTCCCCTGGCTTCCACATTTCCCCTCCTCTTCACACGAGCACCTAGCTGCCGTGCAACGGCCCTCGGCTAGACAGACACCGCTGCCCCGGAAGCATTTGTCTGGTTCACCAGCGGGGAGTTTTTCTGCAGCTTCAGCGACGACGGAGCGGGAGGCAAGGCAAGTGCTTTCTTTCTCATTTCTGGGTTTAGTTAATAATGAGAGGTGCTGCCTTGTCCCCAGGGAGGGGACTCAGCAGCCGTTTCTTTGCTGCCGAACCTTTTACTCTGTTTCCTGCTGTTTGAGGTGGTGTGGCCTTCCCTGCCATATCATCTGCAGCCACTTTTTCCCTTATGCCGAGCTGAGGATTACAGGTGGACAAGGAATTTACTCGGAACTCCGGAGACTGTGCCGATGATTTCAGCGTCCCCTGTCTCCACTGATCACCATGCTTCCTCGCCAGCCCCGGCACCTCAGAGACCTGCGCCGACGATTCAGCATCCCCTGGCTTCCACACTTCCCCTTCCTCCTTCATCCACTCCCTGCCGTTGTGCTGGACTGTCACCGCAGGTCCGGGAACATTCGTCTGGTCCTCCGGCTGCAGATCTGTTTAGCGGCTTCAGCAACGACGGAGCGGGGGCAGGGCAAGTACTCTCTTTTCCCTTTTTCCCCTTTAATAATGAGAGGTGCTGCCTTGTCCCCAGTGAAGGGGCTCAGCAGTGTTTTTTACTGCTAAGTTTTCATGTACTGTTTTTACTGACTATGGTGATGTGCTTTTTCCTTCTACCTGTTCCTCTCCTCCCTGTCTGGGGCACGGGGTGGAGAGGGATTCCTGGGCATCTGGGTCAGATGCGTTCCAGCTGTCTCTTCGAGACGTCAGCACGCTCCTACTTCCAGCGCTCAAGGTCATCACACCCCAGTCTTCGACGGCCAGAGGTTGGCGATCTCCTGCTGTTCCCTTTCGGGGGTCAGCGCGCCTCTATGTTTTTTTTTTTCTCTTTCATCAGACTTAAGTTTTGTATTTCTCCCTCGTATGTCCAGCCCAGCTGGGATTTCGTAGTTTGTATTTCTCCCTCCTCGTATGTCCAGCCCAGCTGGGAATTCGTAGTTTACTTGTCTGTTCTGTATGTTTTATATGTGTGTCACTTATCAGAGTATAGGTATCGGTTTCTCTGTTATGTGTACCGTTATGTTTCAGAATCAGAATCAGAATCAGAATCAGGTTTATTGCCATTGTTCATGTAGTACACAAACTAGGAATTTGTCTCGGTACAATGCTGCAACATTAAACATGATAAGATAAGAGAAATAAACTATACATGTAATAAAGTGTAGGATAAGATTAAGTGATACTGGTCAACAGTTAAAATATATATTAGCCAGCAGCAGATACTGTGGAGAACTATATAGTGCAGTCGGTAATGCAGGAAGAAAACAGTGATGATTGACATGAGTCTGGTTGAGCTGCTGTACATGGTGCACGAGAGTCACTTAGTGTTCAGCAGTCTAATGGCAGAGGGGAAGAAGCTGTTCATGTGACGGGAGGTTTTAGTCTGGATGGACCGAAGTCTTCTACCAGAGGGGAGGGGGGCAAACAGTACGTGACCAGGGTGTGAGGGATCGGCTATGATCCGGCCAGCACGCCTCCGGGTCCTGGAGATGTACAGATCCTGGAGAGATGGGAGCTTGCAGCCGATCACCTTCTCAGCAGTGCGCACGGCGCGCTGCAGCCTTAGTCTGTCCCTGGCAGTGGCTCCTGCGTACCACACGGTTATGGAGGTGGTGAGGATGGACTCGATGATGGCTGTGTAGAACTGCACTAACATCTTGGTGGGTAGCTTGAGCTTCCTCAGCTGCCGCAGGAAGAACATCCTCTGCTGGGCTTTTTTGATGAGTGAGCTGATGGTCAGCTCCCATTTGAGGTCCCTGGTGATGGTAGTGCCTAGGAAGCGGAAGGAATCAGCAGTGGTGATGGGAGAGCCTGAGAGGGTGAGGGGGGGCAGAGGAGTAGTGACTTTCCTGAAGTCTACAATCATCTCCACTGTCTTCAGAGCGTTCAGCTGCAGGTTGTTATTGCTGCACCAGGACGCCAGCTGGGCCACCTCTCTCCTGTAGGCGGACTCGTCGCCGTTGGAGATGAGCCCGATGAGGGTGGTGTCGTCCGCAAACTTGATCAACTTGACAGACTGGTGGCTGGAGGTGCAGGAGTTGGTGTAAAGGGAGAACAGTAGGGGGGAAAGTACACAGCCCTGGGGTGATCCGGTGCTGATGCTAGTATAGTCTGAGACAGTCTTTCCCAGCCGCACATGCTGCCTCCGGTCCGTCAGGAAGTCGATGATCCACCTGCAGAGGGAGTCAGGCACGTTGAGCAGGGACAGCTTGTCCCGGAGCAGAGCGGGGCGGATGGTGTTGAATGCGGAGCTGAAGTCCACAAACAGGATCCTGGCGTAGGTTCCCGGGGAGTCCAGGTGCTGCAGGATGGAGTGGAGGGCCAGGTTGACTGCATCGTCTACAGACCTGTTGGCTCGGTAGGCAAACTGCAGCGGGTCCAGGAGAGGGGTGGTGATGGACTTGAGGTGGGACAGGACCAGGCGCTCAAAGGACTTCATGACTACAGAGGTGAGCGCTACAGGTCTGTAGTCATTAAGTCCAGTGATCCGTGGCTTCTTGGGGACAGGGATGATGGTGGAGGATTTGAGGCAGGATGGCACGTGGCATAACTTAAGGGAGGTGTTAAAAATGTCTGTGAATACAGGAGCCAGCTGTTTCGCACAGAGTCTCAGGGTGGAGGGAGACACGCCGTCTGGGCCGGGGGCCTTGCGCGGGTTCAGTCTGGAGAACTGTTTGAGCACATCCTGCTCACTGATGATAAGGGGAGGGGGGGAGGAGGGGGGGGGGGTGCCTTAAATGAAGTAGGGAATGTGGAGGCTGTGGAGCTGGAGGGAGGGGGGGAGTTGGACACAGATGACGAGGTGTCAAAACGGGCATAGTGTTGGGACAGTCTCTGACAAAGGGCTTTGTCATCCTGACCTTTAGGAGCCTGAGGCCGATAGTTGGTGATCTGCCTCAGTCCTCTCCACACGGAAGCCGAATCATTAGCAGTGAACTGCTGCTGGAGTCTCTCTGAGTATAGAGATTTAGCCCTCTTTAGCTCTCTGTTAAACCGGTATTTAACCTCCCTGTAGCAGTCCCTGTCTCCACTTTTCAGCGCTGCTTCCTTCTCCTTCCTGATCTGTCTGAGCTTAGCTGTGAACCAGGGTTTGTCATTAGAGTAACTCACCCTGGTGCGTGATGGAAGAATGTTCTCTTCACAAAAGTGGATATATGAGTTCACAGTGTCCGTGTACTCATCCAGATCATGCGTGGCTCCTTTAAGCATGCCCCAGTCAGATATTTCCATGCACGTTTCCAGCTTCTCCTCAGCATCACTGGTCCGTATCTTCGTAGTGCTCACAACAGGTTTAGTGAGCTTCAATCTCTGTCTGTATGTGGGAATGAGGTGAACCATCACGTGATCAGATAATCCCAGCGCAGCTCGAGGGACAGCGCGATATGCGTCTTTCACTGTGGTGTAACAGTGATCCAGTGTGTTTAATCCTCTGGTGGGGCATTTAATAAACTGTTTGTAGCGGGGGAGATCGTGGCTCAGATTGCACTGATTAAAGTCGCCAGCCACAATAATCAGCGAGTCTGGAAAACTCCGCTCTGTGTGTTGAATGTGATCCGCGAGCACGCGCTGAGCTTCGCGCGTGTCCGCGTCGGGAGGGGCGTACACAGCGATCATTATAAAAGAAGCAAACTCCCGCGGGGAATAGAAGGGCTTGCAATTGATAACAAGAAATTCCAAGGCAGGAGAACAGTGTTTGGAAATTACCGTTACATCAGAGCACCAGATGCAGTTGATGTAGAAGCAGACTCCGCCTCCTGTGGTCTTGCCGGAAAGCTCTGTGTCACGATCAGCACGGAAGAGCTGGAAGCCGTCGAGGCGCAGCGCGCTGTCCGGTATATTTTCCCGGAGCCAGGTCTCAGTAAAGCAGAGGACAGCTGAGGAGGCGAGGTCCTTAAAACGCATCAGCAGTCTCAGTTCATCCACCTTGTTAGAGAGAGAGTTGGTATTGGACAGAAATATGCCAGGCAGCGCCGTTCGCGAGCCTCTCCTGCGAAGTCGCACGAGAGCGCCCGCTCGTCTTCCTCTCTTCCGCCGTCTCACTTTCCGAGCCAAACAATAAACCAGATCGGCGGCAGGGGCTAGAAAAACTGGGAGGAGGTCCGTGGGGGTGAAAGTCCTGATATTTAAAAGTTCTTCACGGGTATAAGTGCAAGCAGACACACAATTGACAAACAAAAACAAACAAAGAGCGCAGCGAAGCACCATGTCGACCGCTGTGGGCGCCATCTTGGATCTTGGATCGTAGATGAGCGCTCTTCAAGCGCTCATCTTGTCTTTTGTCTTTTTTTTTTTTTTTTTTTGAAATGTACTTTTTTGAGGTTTCCCTACCCGCTCAGTCTGTTTTCCTGGGGTTGGAGCATATGGGTTGTCTTTTCTGAGTAGGGAGCTCCTGGCATTTTCTGCTCTATGGGGTCTTAATTATCTCTACTATTTTGTGTGTGGGGGGGGGGGGGTGTTTCCATCTCCCTAGGCTGTAGGTTGTGTGCCGTTTCTCTCCTGAGGTCGGGGAACATTATTTTTGTCCTGGGGTTCTATTGTGTATTTTGTTTTTGTTCGTTTCCTGCCCCCTAGGCTGTGGGGTTTTCATATTGTGACGTATGCGAGGTTCACACAAGAAGAGGAGCAGATGGCTGCGACAAAACAGGCTTTATTGAAGACACAACAATGAACACAGACAGGAGGGGAGGTCATTCTCACCAACCTCCGTTTATATCAGGGTTACACAACACATAATCACTCCTGCTCTAATTCTACCTATAACACTGCTGGGTCATTATAATGCAGTTATAATGACACAGCAGTATAATAACACAGTAATAACACTAAACATACACGAAAATAACGTCCTCTACTGGCAAGGCATGCTGGGAAAAAGCCCCAGTGTTACACTGCCCCCCCCCGGACTGGTTTCTGTCCCCAGAAAATGAAAGTCCAACTCAAAAGTCCAACATGAACCTGTCCAGGTGTCGGGGCGGCCTCCGATGCCGATGACCAGCACGCACAGGCCCGCCAGTGTCCATCTGTGTCTCAGTCGGGGTATCTGGTCGGGGTGAAGGCTCCGGTTCGACCACCAGCGGGGCGGATGGCTGGTACAGGGCGAGACGGTTACGGTGGAGTACCACGACCCGGTCCCTTTTCTTAAGCCTCACCCTGTACACCACATCCGACAGTCCCTGCAGAACCACGCATGGTCCCGACCAATGGCTCGCCAATTTCGGTGACCGTCCTCTTTTCCTCTCCGGGCAGAAAACCCAGACTCGATCTCCTGGTGCACAGTCCCTCCCCTGGCAGCGGGAGTCATATGCCCGCTTCTGCCAACTCCCCGCCGCTGCCAGGGCCTCCCAGGCTGGCCGCTGGCCCGTGTCCAGCCACTTCCGAACCCGGCAAATGACCGGCTCTCTGTCCTGCTCGCTCTGCAGCTGCTGCGCGCCAAGGGCCTCTGTGACGTCACTGCTGGAGGGAGCTGCCTGATTATCCGAGGGGAACTGTGTGCCGCTGTGTTATTCCTGCTCACAGCGGTCTGGAGAGCAGCAGCCTGTGGGACGGCCTGGTCTTGATCCTCTGCCCACTGGCAGTGACGACAGTCCAACAGCTCCCGCAGTTGGCATGTCTGCCCCAATTCCAGCCCACTGCAGCTCTGCTGGAACAATTCCTCGACCGCCTGCTGTGTCTCTGCTGACACGATGACCCCTACCCTTGCTGTTCCTGTGTATGCACGTGCTCCCTCTGCTCGTGCTGGTGGCGCCATTGTGTCCAGTTCTCGCGGTGGCCCGCCTGGTTTGGTCCATCCTGGCGGTCCCTTGATCTCACAGGCCTCCGGGTTCCTTCCCTGGGTCCCGCTGCAGAGCGTGATGGTCCGGGTTCCCAGCTGGAGGGACGGTCTGACGGTGTTGATCTTCGCGTTCCACGCTGCGAGCAGGTCGAGTCCAATAATGCAGGGGTCTTGGATGTCAGCCAGCCAGAACGGGTGGTTTGTGTTGTGGCCGGCCACCCCCACCACGAGAACTCTCCGCCCCCCCAATCTGGTGCGCTGACCGGTAGCTGTGGTGAGGTAGCACCTGGTGGGTTCCCACCCCTGCAGTGTCGTCTCGTCCATGCCCGGCAGCACACTGAGTCCGACCAAGGAGATGGTAGAACCGTTGTCGATCAGAGCCCAGATCGGCGTCTTGTCCAGGCTGCACTGTAAATACATCCCTGGCGAGTGTCCAATTCGGCCCACACACGGTGACAGCTCATCGGTTTGTCGTGGGGTGGGTGCAGGGCAGTACCGCACGATGTGTCCTGGCTCCCCACAGCGGAAGCACCCTTCCTCGTGCCGCCGTGGCCGTCTTCTCCATGGGCGCACCGTCGTGGTCTGCCGCAGTTCCTCCTACCTGCTCTCAGCTGTGGCCTGGCAGGCTCTCTGTCTCAGTGCCGATGCATCAGCTGTACAATTCATCAGCGGTTCCACCCGCTCCGCTTCTGTCACAGCAGTCTCCCAGCTGCTCGCGGCATTAATCCAGATGTGGCTCTGAAGCTGGGCCGGGCGGAGACCCCAGATGAAGTTCCGGAGGGCGAGCTTCTCCACTACCTCCGGTTCGAAGTCCGGGTAGCTGGGCCGTGTCAGCAGCCGTATGTCCACCGCGTAGGCTCCTAGGTTCTCCTGGCTTCCTCGACGGCGGTGGGCCAGCTGTTCCTCTGCGTGCTCAGCGTTAGCCGCTCTCCCAAACCGTCTCCAGAGCGCTCCCTGTAGCACTGGCCAGCTGTGGCGCTCCTCGGGCCGGAGGTCAGACAACGTGCAGAGAGCCCTCCCTTCCAAGGCCAGCGTGACCTGCACAGTGGTTTCTTCTGGCGGCCAGTCGTTCAGAGCGGCAGCCAGATCGACCTGGACCAGGTAGTCGTCCAGCAGAGTCTCGCCGTTGAAGCGGGGAATCTTGGCCCGCTGCCGGATGGATGGGACGGCCGTCTCCCGGTCGATTGTCGCCCCTGGTTGCAGTGGAATTGCCGGCCCGTCCTGCCCTGAAAAGGGCGGGGAGCGGGGCTGGTTTGCTCTGCTCAGCCCGCTCTGCCTTGAAAAAGGCAGAAGGCGGGGTACGCTGGTCCCGTCGGGTCCACTGCTCCGTTCATCCCGGCGAGCAACTCCGGGGGTCGGTGTCTCAGCTCTGTCGTCCATTCCCAGCTGAGTGATGAATCGCTCCAGCTGCTGGATCTCCACTCAGATCCTGGCTTCCATCTGCTCCATCTCCCACTCCTGACACCAGTGTGACGTATGCGAGGATCACACAAGAAGAGGAGCAGATGGCTGCGACAAAACAGGCTTTATTGAAGACACAACAACAAACACAGACAGGAGGGGAGGTCATTCTCACCGACCTCTGTTTATATCAGGGTTACACAACACATAATCACTCCTGCTCTAATTCTACCTATAACACTGCTGGGTCATTATAATGCAGTTATAATGACACAGCAGTATAATAGCACAGTAATAACACTAAACATACACGAAAATAACGTCCTCTACTGGCAAGGCATGCTGGGAAAAAGCCCCGATGTTACAATATTTCTCCCCTAAGGTTGGGGCACCTGTTTTTTCAATCCTAGGTTCTGGTCTGTTTTGGCCCGCCTGGCCTATTTCCCCCCACCCCCACCCTGATAGGATTTGTTTTTTTGTTTTTTTTCTTTTCTTTCCTCTCCTTTCTTTTTTCCACTTTTCTGATGCTACCTGGGGTCGTCTAGAATCCGAACTTAAAGGGGGGGTACTGTGGTGGTTTGGGCTGGGTCAGACCAGGCCACACCTTGTGACTGTCAGTATTTATTATTCTGCCTTCTTTATTATCATCTTTGGGGTTTGATTTACATCCTGGTCTCATTATTATTATTATTATTATTATTATTATTATCATTATTGTCTTTACTGTTATTATCTTCCATCTAAGCTGCATTTGTATGTTTGGGTTTTTTCCTGTTCATTTGTTTCTGGTCGGACTTTTATTTTGACAGTGTTTGTTTACTTCCATTTGAGCACAGCTTCTTCCTATGTCAGTCATTATTGGTCAGGGCTGTTGCTCATTAGTCTCACTGTGTAAATTCCTATTTATTGGGTTTCACCCCCTCATTCCTTTGTTGGGTCCTCGTCATGTTCATCGTCGTGATTATGGTCTTCATTCCTTCATCGTTTATCATCGTTATTATTTCCCTGTCTTTTCCTCTGGTTGTGAGTATCATTGTCTCTGCCATGCTACAGTTTCCTTTATTAAATCATGCTTCAACTTCACCCAGCGAGTGAGTCTGTGCTTCTGCCCGTGAGGGCCAACCATGACAATATCAGGGCACATAGAGGATTAAAGTGGCATGTAGTGCAAAGACGACTGAGGGACTGGTGCAGCCCTGAGATCAGTGTGTGAGCGTGTGTTGTAGTGAACAGTTCATGGATAACAGAGTTCAGTTTTAGAAGCTCCTGAAATCAGTGAGTGCGTGTGTGGGTGGGAGTAAACGGTACCTGGGGATGGAAGAGTTCAGTTATTGAGGAATGGGGGGTGGGGAGAAGAGTCAGAGTCCAGGATTTGTGTGTGTGGGAGGCAGAATGAGGAGAGGGGGCAGAGCAGGGAGAGAGTTGAGCGTCCTGACAGCCTGGTGGATGAAGGTGTCCTTGAGTCTGCTCCGCAGTCTCCTCCCTGATGGCAGCAGACTGAAGAAGCTGTGTAATGGGTGGGTGGGATCACCTGCAATGCAGAGGGCTTTGCAAGTGAGGCAGGTGCTGTAGATGGCCTCAAGGGAGGGGGGAGAGGCACCAACGATCTTCTTGGCTGTTCTCACTATACGCTGGAGGGTCTTGCAGCAGGACGTGGTGCAGGCCCGTACCACACGGTGATGCAGCTGGTCAGGATGCTCTTGATGGTGCCTCTGTAGAAGGTACACATGATGGGGGGGAGGGGGGGGGTTGGCTCTTCTCAATTTGCAGAGGAAATAAAGACGCTGCCAAGTTTTCTTAGCCAATAATACAGTGTTGGTGGTCCAGAAGAGGTCCTTTGTAGTGTGCACACCCAGGAACTTGGTGCTGCTCACCCTCTCCACAGCAGCACCATTGATGGTCAGGGGAGCATGCTGGGTGTGTGCTCTTCTGAAGTCCACAACAATCTCCTTCATCTTCTCCACGTTCAGAGAGAGATTGTTGTCTCTGCACCACATAGTCAGGCGGCTCACCTCACTCCTGTAGTTTGTCTCATCTCCATTGTTGATGAGACCCACCACAGTTGTGTTGTCCGCAAACTTGATGAAGAGGTTGGAGCTGTGTGTTGGTGTACAGTCATGGGTCAGCAGAGTGAAGAGGAGGGGGCTCAGCACACATCCTGAGGTTGCCCCTATGTTCAGAGTAATGGTGCTGGATGTGTTACTGCCAACCCGTACTGCCTGCGGTCTTCCCATCAGGAAGTCCAACAGCCAGTTACACAGTAGAGTGTTGAGTTAAAAGATTTTAAAATTTTTACAAAGTATGTATAAATAAAAAATATTTTATTACCCTTAAGTATCCAAGAGTTTTTTCAGAAAAGGACCAGTAAATATGACCTGCCTGGACTGTGTGTTTTTGAAAAACCTATTAGAACTAATGTTTAAAAAAAATCAGTTTTTCTGTTGTTGGGGTAAATTTATGGAACCACTGTGATGACTTAAAAACATGTTCCACATTACCAGTGTTTTTTTTTTAAAAAAAACTGTTAAAACCCATTTTGACAGCAAGATACGAGTATGATTAATCAAATGCTTTATGGGTTTTTTTTGTTAATTTGCTTGTTTATTTGTTTGATTCATGTATTTATTTTCCTTTTGCCTATCTTAATAAATCAAGGTCTTCAGTTGTATAATTTCCTGGTCTATAAGTCGATAAGTTTTATTAAGTAAATGGGGAAGGTATTTATTAACAAGCTTTGCTTCTGCCTACACCCTTTTCTTTCTGTGTCAAGATGGTAATTATGATATAGTGCTCATGTTTGTTTGGTAATGACAATAATGTTTATTTGTTTTGTTCGTTGTTTGTTTTGTTCTTTTTATGGAAAGAAAATTAACTAAAATAAAAAATAAAAGTTTGATGGTAAAATCCATCTTAATCTGGGTCAAGTCTTCTGCCCTCTTCCCCTGAGGCCAGAGACGATTCTCAATCCTGATTGGTTGAACACTACGTACCTGTTATAGTGCCATCACCAAAAACGATCAGTCAAACCAGGGCTGTCCAATCATGGGCCATGGAGGGCCAAGACCCTACAGGTTTTCTCTTCTACCCGGTGTCTTATGCAGGTGATTTCACTGATCAGCAATCAGCGGGAATAAGTTCAGTGAAATCAGCTATTGAAGACACTTGTAGAAGAGCTTGGAATAACGAGGCGATGTGATTTATAAACCAAAGTTTATTATCAGCTTCGCTCCTCTAACAAGTCTCATCTCAGTGCAGAAACAGAATAAGAGAGCGAACACATTCAGCTCTACATACTTATACCTACACATAACAAAAGACATGCATATCAAAGCTGACATCCCACATTATCTTAATCCCCTCTCCTTTGTCTTCGTACTCCTCCACCTGACCCTGGGTGGTCAGGGCGATCGATCTGGTCTCCACCGCAGTGCCTCGGATGCTCTTTGATCTTCGCTGGCGGTTGAGACCTCTTGTCCTGTTCTGAGGTGTGAAGTCATTGTACATATGTAATCACCAAACATTCTCACATGCTTATACATATGTAGGTTATGGGATATATGATTAATATAAACCACAGCCCCCCCAAACGACTAAGAAGAGGACAATAATAAAAAAAATTCACAGTTTAAGATAATTACTATGACATACTAACTGCTAAACCTCTTGACAAGGAAGGAACTTTCCAGCAGCTATGCTCCTGTAGAGAATTCAGTGGTAATCATAACAGCGTAGTAATATCACAAGTCAGTCTTAAACTGTCACAGCACAATTAGTGAACAACTTTTGAGTAGTTTGCATCAGTCCCTGTGCCGTCTGGGTTTTAATCTTCTCCCGAATCTACTGTGGGTCCGCTTGGGCGTCCTGGTGGGACCTTCCTGTAAGGAATCTGCAGCTTGGGGAGGAGAGTGATTATTTGTTCCCTGCAGGGGGGCTGAGTCTTTTCTCTTGGGGGGTCTACCCCGCCGAGGTGCTCTCGCCAACCGTGCAGGTTCGTCTCTCAACAAGAAGGCAGGTTTAAGTCTGTCAATGCTGACTGTTTCTTTTCTGTCCCCTAAATCAAGCACAAAATGCTTATCACCAGGTTCCAGCACTCTGAATGGTCCATCGTATGGTGGACGGAGGGTTGACTTTAAAGCTTCATGCCTAACAAAAACAAACTCGGCGTTTTTTAAAGCTTGGGGGACAAAAACCTGTGGGAAAGAGTGATGTGCCAATAAACCCCATAAAAACCCAGGGGAGTTTATTTACCCAATTTGTATCCGTTAGTGAGGCCCTGAGGGCGGCCTTTAAAGATCTGTGAAAGCGCTCGCATAACCCATTAGCCTGAGGGTGATAAGCGGTGGTGCGGTGAATTGTCGCCCCTAAGCTGCTGGCCATGGCTGACCAAAGCTCTGAGACAAATTGAGGCCCCCTATCGGACGTGATGTCCGATGGTACGCCGAAACGCGCCACCCAGTTTGTCAAAAAAACGCAAGCGACTTCCGCCGCTGTGGTTAACGCCAGAGGGACCGCCTCAGGCCAGCGCATAGTACGATCTATCATTGTTAACAGGTGTGTGAAACCCTGAGACGAAGGTAGTGGTCCCACGAGGTCGACATGAATGTGGTCGAACCTTCTAGCTGGGATTCGAAAAGGCTCTAGAGGGGCTTTTGTGTGTTTGTGTATTTTGGCGCGCTGACAAGACATGCAAGTTTTTGCCCATTCCTTTACATTTTTGCGCAGGCCGTGCCACACAAACTTTTCGGCGACCATTTTAACCGAGGTGCGCACCCCTGGGTGCGCGAGGGAGTGAATTGAGTCGAAAATACGGCGGCGCCATGCAGCTGGGACTACCGGGCGAGGTCGGCCGGTTGAAACGTCGCAGATTAGGGGGGGTACACCGTCACGTAAACCCCTTTCCTCCAGCCTTAACCCTGTTGGTCCAGACAGGAGTGCGTTCACATCCGCGTCACTGCTTTGTTCCTCTGCCATGGCTGCGTAATCTATCCCTATGTGAATTGGGGCCGCGTACATGTCCGCGTTGGCGAAGAGTTCTGCGGCTGAGGTAGTATAATCTGTCTCCTCACGCTCTGGCGATGTCACAGCGCGAGAGAGGCAGTCTGCTACCACGTTAAGTTTGCCTGCCACATGTCGAATGTCTGTGGTGAACTCTGAAATTGCAGCTAGCTGTCTTTGTTGCCTGCCTGACCATGGTTCTGAAATTTTAGCCATCGCAAAGGTGAGCGGTTTGTGGTCTACAAAAGCCGTGAAACGCCGCCCCTCTAACCAAAACTGGAAGTGGCGGATGGATAAATGAAGCGCTAGCAGCTCCCTGTCAAAAGTGCTGTATTTACGCTCCGTTTGGTTTAACAATTTGCTGAAAAACGCCAAAGGTTGCCAGGTTCCGCCAACGTGTTGTTCCACAACTGCCCCTATGGCCAGGTCTGAAGCGTCTGTGGTTAGCGCGATGCGGGCCGAGGGATCAGGGTGAACCAACAATGTGGCGTTCGCTAGAGCACTTTTTACTTCCGCGAAGGCGCGTTCGCGCTCCGGGGTCCATTCGACCGCGTTGGAAGGCTTTTGTTTTCTGAGCGCAGTATACAGGGGCTGCATGAGTTGAGCTGCGCGGGGGAGGAAACGGTTGTAAAAATTAACCATTCCCAAAAATTCTTGCAGCGATTTGACCGTTTGCGGTCGTGGAAAATTTTTTACTGCGCGAACTTTGTCAGGTAGTGGGACTGCCCCCTCTGGTGAAACTCTGTGTCCCAAAAAATCAATTTGTGACACGCCAAATTTGCATTTGGCTGGATTGATTATTAACCCGTGCTCTTCTAGTCTCTGAAAAACCGTAGTGAGGTGTTGTTCGTGTTCTTCCTCCGACGAGCTGGCTACCAGCATATCGTTGAGGTAGACGAACATGAAAGGGAGATCGCGTAATACCGCGTCCATCATCCGCTGAAAGGTTTGAGCAGCGCCTTTGAGGCCAAACGGCATCGGCAAAAATTCAAAAAGACCAAAAGGGGTTATTACAGCCGTTTTAGGAATGTCTTCCGCTCGAACGGGGACTTGGTGATAGCCGCGGACCAGGTCTATTTTAGAAAAAATGCGCGCACCCGCCAGATGTAGTGAGAAATCTTGGATGTGAGGAATTGGGTAGCGGTCATGCGCTGTCGCTTTGTTTAATCTGCGGTAATCGCCGCACGGTCTCCAAGAACCGTCGGTTTTCGGGACCATGTGGAGTGGCGATGCCCAGGGGCTTTTTGAGCGTCTAATAATGCCTAATTTTTCCAGGGTGGCAAACTCGTCCCGTGCTACGGCGAGCTTGGTCGTGTCTAATCGCCGAGCTTTGGCGAACACGGGTGGGCCTGTTGTGGGAATGAAGTGTTCAACCCCGTGTTTCACTACTGTTGCTGAAAATTTTGGAACTGTGAGTGCTGGAAATTGGGTGAGGAGTTGGTCAAACTTACCTCCTGCTGTTGTGACGCCGGCCTGCACGGGTGGTGGAGAGACTCGAGCTGAGCAGGGGACAGAATAAAATGACAGTGCATTAACCAAGCATCTATTTGCTAGATCAACTAACAACCCATGTGCACACAAAAAATCAGCACCCAACATGTTAAAGCTCACCGCCGCTACCATAAATGTCCATCTATAGTTGCGGCCGTGAATGCAAAGAGGCAGGCTCCTTTCACCGTAAGTGTCAATGATGGAGCCGTTGGCTGCCATCGCCCCATTTCCCCGGGGACCCATGGCCCGATCTGCGTGGGAAGGGGTGATAAAGCTCAGTTGAGCTCCGGTGTCGATCAGGAACTGTCTCCCTGTGTGTCCGTCAGTCACATAAAGAAGTTTATTTTTTTCGCCGAGAACCGCAGCCGTTAACGGTTCTCAGTTTTGGCGTTTTCCCGAACTTTTGAACTTGCAGGGGGGAACGCATTTGTACGCCCCCTCGGCGAAACGGTGGTGGTAATAGCAGATGTCGTTCCGCCTGCTGCGTCTTGGTCGTGTTGCCGCCATGGTGGGCGGGCTCTGCTCGGTTGACTGTGGTTCTCCGTTGCTCCGGGCATCTGCAGATGCTGCTGTGGCCACCTGTTCCCTGCAGGCGTTGGTGAGTCGCTGCGCTTCTCGGGCCAGCGCGCGGAAGTCCTGCTGGGTGCTGCACCGCATGTTGACCAGTGTCCCTCTCATGTGTGGCGGCAGAGTGCTGAGGAAGATGTGTTGGAAAAGGAAGTTGTCGTTGTCCTCCTCCTTGAGCTGCAGCATGTCCTCCATGAGGGCCTTGGGTCTGCATCCTCTGTGGCCGTAGATCGCCAGGATCCTCTCTGCTCTCTCCTCGGCTGAGGGGACGAAGTTCTTGACGATGGTCGCCTTCAGCTCTCTGTATTTGTCGTGGGCGGGCGGCTGTCGGATTATGCTCCGCGCGCATCTTGACGTGGCAGCGTCGAGTTTGGCGACGATGTGATAAAACTTCGTCTCGTCCGCCGTTATGCCCACCAGTGCAAACTGAGCCTCAGCTTGCTGGAACCACGAGCTCGGGTCTTCTTGCCAGAATTCTGGCAGCTTGACGGTGACGGCGCTTGTGTGGGCCGTCCTTGATGTGTCCGCCGGGTGAGAGCGCCTTTCTTCTGCTCTCACGGCGGGGCTGGGGATGGTGCTCGGTTGAGCCCTCTCTTCTGCCGTGGGGGAACGTCTTCCATCCGTTCCCCTGTCTGCATGGGCGCCGGCGCTTGCCTGGGTCGCCTCTGATAAGTTAATCGCGGGAGAACGTCTCTGTTCCATCCTCACGTCTGGTCACCAGTGTAGAAGAGCTTGGAATAACGAGGCAATGTGATTTATAAACCAAAGTTTATTATCAGCTTCGCTCCTCTAACAAGTCTCATCTCAGTGCAGAAACAGAATAAGAGAGCGAACACATTCAGCTCTACATACTTACACCTACACATAACAAAAGACATGCATATCAAAGCTGACATCCCGCATTATCTTAATCCCCCCTCCTTTGTCTTCGTACTCCTCCACCTGACCCTGGGTGGTCAGGGCGATCGATCTGGTCTCCACCGCAGCGCCTCGGATGCTCTTTGATCTTCGCTGGCGGTTGAGACCTCTTGTCCTGTTCTGAGGTGTGAAGTCATTGTACATATGTAATCACCAAACATTCTCACATGCTTATACATATGTAAGTTATGGGATATATGATTAATATGGGGTTGTCAAGGTTGTCATAGCCAGGAGCGGCACTGGGGTTAAGCTCCCAGTGCTCATAAAATGCTCCTTATGCGTGCGTCTCGAAAAGCCTCTGGCAACTAAGTCCAACTCCTAGCCTGCCCGTGTGGTTTAGTCTCTAAGCCCGGCGGAACTGCTTTTACTAATAGGAGAAGGGGCGAGGGCGGATCTCTGGCGCCTTAAAACCAGATGCTTCGGGTAGATGGTGGCTCGTCAACCTGGGAAGGTAGCCCATCTAGGGGAAGGTAAACCCTGATTTCAAACCTCCGCTGCCTTGTGGCATACCCGGTCACGGGAAAGGCTTCGGGAGTCAACCCTGAGGAAAAATCCGGAGTCGGAGCCCCTAAGGCAGTTCTATGTTGTGCTCAACATCATTCTGGCAGCTCCTGCAACGGCGCTGGTGCCAAACTGTAGCAGCCCTGCTGCTCCTTTGGATTCATCAGTGACGTGGAGAGGGGGGACATGCTGCATGGGCAACATCTTGTCCTCCATATCTTCCTGCCCAGGCTTGAATCCTACCAATGCCCAACGCTGGAAGGTAGAACACCGGATCACTGGAGAAAACACTCCAGCTTCGCCTTTGGCGTAGACAAAACACGGGGAATGACAGTTACCGGTTATAAGCCACTGCTCAATTGGCGTAGAGCGTGGCGCCAGGGGTTGTTCCCGACGGTGGGAGGGATCATCAGATCTCACTGGACAGCTACCGCCCGCCTCAAGCTGGGCAGCCCCCAGCCAATAAGGTGTTGTCCCGCCACAGCTTGCTTTCCTCATTGGGTGCATGGGGATAAGGAGAAATCCAAACAGCAGGCTGAGAACCTTCGCACCAGGCAAGACAATAAAACAAAAGAGACCAACTCTAAAACTGGGAACTTGGAACGTCCGCACTATGATGACAGGACTCACTGCTAACCTCAAGGACATCAACGACACCAGGAAGACTGCCATCATCAATAATGAGCTGAAGAGACTGGGAGTGGATATCGCCACTCTCCAGGAAACACGGTTAGCTGATGCAGGCACACTGAGAGAGAAGGACTACACGTTCTACTGGCAGGGAAAGGGCAGTGACGAACACAGGGAACACGGAGTGGGCTTCGCAGTGAAGAACACTTTGCTGAAGATGGTGGAACTGGGCAGCACTGGCTCTGCACGACTCCTCACCCTCCGCCTGAACACCACTCAAGGCCCAGTCACCCTCGTCAGTGTGTATGCCCCAACACAGACAGCCAGACGAGTTCTACAAGAATCTCACAACAACTGTCAGGATCATCCCCAACTCTGAACAACTCATTCTCCTTGGAGACTTCAATGCCAGAGTGGGTGCTGACCACGACTCCTGGCCCTCCTGTCTTGGACCTTTTGGCGTGGGCAGAATGAACAACAACGGACAGCGGCTGCTCGAGTTCTGCACATATCACGATCTGTGCATCACAAACTCGTTCTTCAAGACCAAGCCCCAACACAAGGTTTCCTGGCAACATCCGTGCTCAAAGCACTGGCACCAGCTAGACTTGATCCTGACCAGGCGCACCTCATTGAAGAACGTGCTAATCACCCGTTCGTTCCAGAGTGCAGATTGCGACACAGACCATTCATTGGTGTGTTGCAAGGTCAAGCTGCAGCTGAAGAAATTCCATCGTGCTAGACAACCTGGAAAGGCACGGATTGACACCAGCAAGATGGCCCAACCAGAACTTGTTGAGCAGTTTGCCTCCACCTTTGAGAAGGAACTTGGTGTACCACAAGGAGGAGAATCTGCAAAGCAGAAGTGGGAAGAGCTGCAAAACACCATCTACAGCACAGCCTTGGCTACCTTTGGGAGGAAGACCTCGAAGTCACAGGACTGGTTTGATGCCAAGTTGACCGAGATGACCCCCGTCATTGAAGCCAAGCGCTCAGCACTTGCTGAGTACAAGAAGTACCCAAACGAGAAGAATCTCCAGATTCTCAGGGCTGCGAGAAGCAAAGTTCAGCAGACTGCTCAGCACTGTGCCAACGAGTACTGGACTCAGCTCAGCCAAGACATTCAAACCGCTGCCATAACAGGGAACATCCGTGGTATGTACGATGGCATCAAGAAAGCACTTGGTCCGGCTCAGAGCAAGACGGCCCCCCTCAAATCTTCCACTGGGGAGATGATCACAGAGAAGAACAAGCAGATGGAGAGAGGGGTGGAACACTACTCCGACCTCTACTCTAGACAGAACACCGTGACACCGTCAGCCCTTGATGCCATCGACTGCCTGCCATCCATGGACGAACTTGACGCCGAGCCAACCATCAACGAACTCAGTAAGGCCATTGATAGCTTGGCCGCTGGCAAGGCACCCGGCAACGACGGCATACCCCCTGACCTGATCAAGCACTGCAAGACCGCCCTACTGCTGCCATTGCATGACGTCCTCTGCCAGTGCTGGAAGGAAGGTGCCGTACCACAGGACATGAGGGACGCCAAGATCATCACCCTCTACAAAAACAAAGGGGAGAGAAGCGACTGCAACAACTACAGGGGCATTTCCCTCCTCAGCGTTGTTGGCAAAGTCTACGCACGAGTTGTTCTCGTTCGTCTACAGAAGCTTGCCGAACGTGTCTACCCCGAGTCTCAATGTTTCTTCCGCGCTGAGCGATCGACGGTAGACATGATATTCTCCATCCGCCAACTCCAGGAGAAATGCAGAGAACAGAACATGCCTCTGTATGTCGCCTTCATCGACCTCACCAAAGCGTTCGATCTGGTCAGCAGAGAGGGCCTTTTCAAGATCCTGCCAAAGATAGGATGCCCACCAAAGTTGCAAAGCCTCATCGAATCGTTTCACACCAACATGCAGGGGATAGTGCAACATGATGGCAACGTCTCAGAGCCATTCAACATACGCAGCGGAGTGAAACAGGGCTGTGTACTTGCGCCAACCCTCTTTGGGATTTTCTTTGCTATGCTCCTGAGGCATGTCTTCAGCACAGCAACAGAGGGAATCTACCTGCACACAAGATCTGACGGCAGGCTTTTCAACCTTGCCCGCCTGAAAGCCAGAACCAAAGTACGCGAGGCTCTAATCAGAGACATGCTGTTCGCAGACGACGCTGCAGTCACAACCCACACACAGCAGGAGCTTCAGACCCTGATGGACCGCTTCTCCCAGGCATGCAAGGACTTCGGGCTTACCATCAGCCTGAAGAAGACTAACGTCTTGGCGCAAGGCACGGAAGCACCACCAACCATCACCACCGACGACTATGAGCTGGAGGTCGTGAATCAGTTCACGTACCTGGGGTCCACGATCAGCAACAACCTCTCCCTTGATACAGAGATCAACAAGAGGATTGAAAAATCAGCCTTCACACTCGCTCGCCTCACCACACGAGTGTGGGAGAATCCCAAACTCTCTGTCAAGACGAAGATGGCAGTGTACAACGCCTGCGTCATCAGCACACTGCTCTATGGGAGTGAGACGTGGACAACATACGCCCGGCAGGAAAAGAGACTGAACTCCTTCCACTTGCGCTGCATTCGCCACATCCTGGACATATCCTGGCAGGACAAAGTGCCCAACACAGAAGTTCTGTCCCGCGCCGGCCTTCCCTCCATGTTCACTCTACTCAGGCAGCGCAGGCTCCGCTGGCTAGGCCACGTTCCCCGTATGGAGGATGGCAGAATCCCCAAAGACGTCCTCTATGGAGAACTGGCAACTGGCAGGAGAGACGTTGGCCGCCCACAGCTGCGCTTTAGAGACGTCTGCAAGAGAGACATGAAGGCCCTGGATATCAACACAGAGCGCTGGGAGGACCTTGCAACGGACCGCTCCAAATGGAGAGGCACCCTGACCAGACAGCTCAAGGCGGGTGAAGAGAGACTGACTGCTGCAGCAGATGAAAAAAGGATCCGCAGGAAGAACCGCCACAGACCCAGCAGCACGGAGACCACCCACAAGTGTGACCTGTGTGACAGGGACTGTCATTCGCGCATCGGCCTGTTCAGCCACAGGCGGTGCTGTTCCAGCAGAGTAGACGTTTAGGATTCTCTTCCATGGTCATCATAGACTGACGGAGGCCGACGATTAATATAAACCACAACACTGGTTGGAGGTAAAGCCTGCAGGTGCAATGTCTGTAAAACTGGAGAGACTCACAGAGAGTGATGTCTGCTTGGAACCCGAACTTTATGACACTCATGGCACCTCCCGAGGCAGACGTGTTTGCTCGCTCTGTTCTTGAATGCCGGCTTTTTCTTCTTTTTTGCATGTTTGCTGCGCTTTCTGCAGTGCATAAATGTCACGCACTGCTAACATACAACTGACAGACATTGCTGGACATCGCCAAGACAAGCAACCATACAGAATTTACTGGCTTTATACCACCCGCAATACAATGCATTGTCTGCTCCCACAGCGATCACCACCACCCTCAGGATGGCCCCGAAGCACCGAGCCCGTGTGAGCATGCTGACCCCAAGAGAGTGTTTTGGAACCGGTGTTGCAAGCGGGGGGAGGGGGGAGGGGGCTACATGCTAGGCTAAAGGCTTACGCTAGCCACCCATCACTACCACGAAGCAACTACGCAGCAGTGCTTCGCAAACTCTATGACATCATCAGCGCATGTAGAGACGTCCCATCCCAATGCTGTTTTATTGTTGCTGGTGACTTTAACTAGTGCAATTTACAGACTGTACTTCCGCCCAAATATTACCAGCATGTGAACATTCCCACCCGTGGATAAGAACACACTGACCATGTTTACACAAACAGACGTAGTGCATACAGAGGCGCACACGCCCCCACTTCGGACAGTCAGATCATATCTCCCTGTTTATGTAGCCCGGGCCTACAGACAAAGACTGAAACAACAAATTCTGTTATTAAACAAATTAAACGCTGGACTCCAGAGGCTGAGAGCACCCTGCAAGATTGTTTTGCCTGACAGACTGGGATGTGTTTGAAGTTGCAGCCACCCATGAGGGACTCTTCTATAAACCTACAGGACTATGCTGAGTAGGTGATTGGGTACATCAGTACTTGTACTAGGATACCATCGTGCCCACCATACAAGTCAGGAAGTTCTCCAACCAGAAGCCCTGGATCAACAGTCCTTGTACGTCAGATGCTGCGTGTTATCCTCTCTTGCATTTGAAAATAAGGCAATGAGGCTGAGTACAAAGCTGCAAATATGGACTGAAGAAAGGCTATAAGCAATAGCCCAAGAGGCAGTACAGAGAAAAGCTGGACAGCCTCTACTCCACTCCCGACCCTGGGTGCATGTGGCAAGGCCTGCAGCACATCACAGACTACAAGAGAACCAACAGCAACACCACTAGCTCCACAGACAGCCTGCCGGATGATCTCAACATCTTTTAACACCTGCTTTGAGACCTCCAGCTACAGTGCAGAAGGAGACACACAAACACGCACCCTCCCCCTCCACTAAAAGTCTCATCAGGCCAGGTAAACAAAGCACTGAGGAATATCAACCCTCGCAAGGCCAGCACGACCAGACAACATCCCTGGGGCGGGGTCGATCAGAGCAGGTGCTGCCAACTGACTGATGTTTCTCATATCCATCTTTAACCTCTCCCTCAACCAGAACATAGTCCCCTCCTGCTTCAAAACAATGACCATCATCCCCCTCCCCAAAAAGAGCCCGCCGACCTGCCTGAATGATTACAGGCCGGTAGCACTCACTCCAATCATTATGAAGTGCTTCAAGAGAGTGGTGCTGGCTCTCATTCAGGACAGCATACCAGATACCCTGGACCCACTGCAGTACACCTACCAGCCCAACAGGTCCACCTCAGATGCCATTGCTGCTACACTCCATTATTCTCTCTCCCACCTGGAAGATAAAGACTTCTACATCAGGATGCTCTTTGTCGACTACAGCGCCGCCTTCAGCACGGTCATCTCCCACAAACTCACCTACAAACTGTCTTTACTTGGCCTGCACCCCACCCTCTGTGACTGGCTACTGGACTTTCTGACTGGCAGGCCTCAGTCTGTTAGGATGGGTAACAGGACCTCAGCCAGCATCATCACGAACGCAGGTGTCCCACAGGTTGTGTTCTCAGACCCATCCTCTACAGCACAAGTGTCAAACTTCCTCCATGGAGGGCCAAGACCCTGTAGGTTTTACCTCCACCCAGTGTCTTCAACAGGTGATTTCACTGAATTTCTTCCCACTGATTGCTGATCAGTGAAAACACCTGCTGAAGACATCGGGTGGAAATAAAACATGCAGGGTCTTGGCCCTCCATGGAGTGAGTTTGACACCCCTGCTCTACAGCCTCTTCACCCATGACTGTGTTGCCTCCCACAAGGACAATGTCATCTTAAAGTTTGCGGATGACACAGCAGTGATAGGATACATCACTGGTGGTGATGACGCATCCTACAGGAGGGAGTTGGACAGCCTGGTGTCATGGTGTGAGGACAACAACCTCACCCTCAACACAGACAAGATGAAGGAGATGATAGTGGACATGAGGAAGGGGAGGAGACCTCATCGGTCGCTGTTCATCCGGGAGCTTGAGGTGGAGAGGGTGAGCAGCTTTAAATACCTGGGCATCCACATCAGCGAGGACCTTACGTGGGCACTTAATACCACAGAGCTGGTTAAGAGAGCTGAACAGTGGCTGTACTTTCTGAGGAGGCTGAGGAAATTTGGCATGTCCCCCAAGATCCTCAACAACTTCTACAGCTGCATCATGGAGAGCATCTTGACCAACTGCATCACTGCGTGGTACAGCAGCACTACTGCTTTGGATCGCAAACGCCTGCAGAGTGGTGAAGATAGCGGAGAAGATCATCAGGACTCCACTCCCCTCCCTGCAGAGCATCTATCACCACAGAATCCAAAGAAGAGCTGCCTCCATCCTCCAGGACCCCACCCACCCCCAGCACAGAATGTTCACAATTCTACCCTCAGGCCAGAGGTACAGAAGTGTGAAATGCAGGACATCCAGACTAAAAACTCCTTTTTTCCCACTGCCATCAGATTCCTGAATAAATAACAAACTCCGGACACAGCTTTGCAAATAGGAATTCACACACTGATTGCTAAATTTGCATATTGCTGATTTGCACATTGTACATAGTCTCACCCCGTCTCATGCCCATACCATCTCTGCTGCTAAATTATCATTGTACAGTCTACTGGGTATTATCATTACAGGGAAATTCTCACATTGGGTGCTAATTTGTACATTGCTCATTTGCACATTGTACATAAGCTTATGCCATCTCAGGTTCAAATCATTTCTGATATTAAAATACCATTGTCCATTATAGTCATCCAGTGAATTTTCAATTTTCATTCTTCTTGTTTCCTCTAGTTTAACTTCTTTAACTGTCCTAATTGCCTAATGTGTATTTATTAGTATTAGTATTTAGTATTAAAGGACTGATGACACGTTCTTGGCTTCCTCTAATTTTTCAACACATAATGCAATATGACGAAATCGGTTTGTCTGTGCAGTTCTAAGTGAAACAGGCTTTTTTTCACAAGAATATCTGACGTTTTCATGAGAGCCACGTCACCCATTGCGTCAGTGGCTCGAACCCCCGCCCCCCCCCCAGCCATGTTGTAACGTCATCAACAGAACACAGCACTTGGCTGCCCTTTGTACACACAGGATATAAGTGGTTGAAACCATCGAGCATGGTTCCAGCACATGTAGTCTGGAATTGGTTTGTGCTGTCCAATCTTCAGACAATTATAGTTCAGAAGAATGGGATGACAATGAAGAATCTGGGGGCATCAGACGTATAGGTTTGAGCTGTGCCGAGCGGGCATTGTGCTGAGCGAGTCAGACTCAGTGACAGTCAGCTGTTCATGTTTTGTGTGTATCATCTGCCGTGTTGTCAGCCAGCCAATATTGCCAACACTATCACGACGTGTTAGCCACTCCACACAGCTGTGGTTCTGTTGCGCCCCTTGTAGCGATGTCGGCTCTGGTGCGCTACCTTGGTTAATACGTCTCCTCTCCATGTTCACTGAGCGATGTCAGCCCCGAACGCCTACTGTTTGTGTTTCTGTATATTATTTGTAAGTCTTCACCTTATTGGGAATTGTCTGTCATTCTATATTAAATGTGCTGTGATGGATTCTGTGCTTAAATCCTCGTGTTAATCCTCGTTATTTATATGTAAATCATCCCTCTCTGTGCGCTCTTACTCAGGGCAGGGAGAGGGCGCATGAAATAACGAGGATTTAAGCACAGGATTCATCACAGAACATTTAATATAGAACGACAGACAATTCCCAAAAAGGTGAAGACTTACAAATAATATACAGAAACACAAACATTAGGCGTTTGGGGCCGGCATCGCTCAGCGAACATGGAAAGGAGACGTATTAACCACAGTTGCGCACCAGAGCCAAGATCGCTTCAAGGACGCACGAGAACCACAGCTGTGTGGAGTGGCGAACACGTCGTGAGAGTGCTGAAAATACTGGCAGACTAACAGCACAGATGACAATACTATTGACCAGCAGTGCGTGTACATTTTGGCGGCCGTTTGCCATTAACGCACTGCTGGTGATGGTGTAATGACAAGCACCTGGGCGAGGACCGGGAAACATGATCAGCGGGAGGGGAATCACCTGTTGATAATTAATTATGAATGAATCTTTATTTCGGATAGATTAAAAGTAAAGATTAAAAAAAGAAACAGAATAATATAACAAAGGGGGGAAAAATCTTACAAGGTCAAATCAAACAATAACTCCTCTGATTATACAGTTCAACATAAGTTATCCGAAATGGGTGATCGCTGAAGCCACAGCTTATATTGCCCACCCATATTCCATCCAAGAATTCAAAAGAAAAACAAAACAGGAGCGATTACAATTCAGAACATAGCTAAGACAAAACGTGACAAAAAAACAAAACAAAACCTAAGCAACAGCACAACACAGACTGAATATGATAATTCTTATGTGATATTACATGTCATCTTGTATATACGTATATATGTATCATATATAATGATTGACGGGACGTGCCCGGACCGGCATGCAATCAGAGAAAGTAGGTCAAAGCTGCGCGTAAATCCATTAATCCTTCCCCTCCTCCAGCTACTCCTGCATAAAAGCCCAGCAGGAGAGCAGGCTCGAGCTGAAGCATGCGATGTGCTCTTTCACACATCACATGCTTTATCTAAGCCTGCGACACAACGCGAAGGCATAGCTGTAAAATTAAAACAAGAAACCAGAGAAACTGTGAGCCACAAAGCTGCTGTCATTCCAGTCAACAAGACTGGAGTCCGTTCTGTCGATTACATCATGGGGGTGCCGCCCTTAATTCGGTGGGCAGCTCCACAGTCTAGTCAGCGGCTGCTGTTTTTTTGATGATAACTAGTTTATGCAGGCAAGGTTGTAAATATTATATTGATCATTGACAATGACCTTTTGGGTTTACACAACATGCTGAAAAAGGTTAAAAATGTGTCATCAGACCTTTAAGGTGTGTTTATTACCTTTATTAGTACTGATGTGCATCTATTATCTTGGCATTCGTTCGGAGAGCAGAGTAAGAATTTCATTGGTCAGGAAATGTTGCATTTTTTAACTGTGCACATGATAATAAAGCCTTTGAATCTTGAATCTTTATTACAATTATTGCTTATAGTACAGGTCTGTTACATGTATTGAGCCAGCTGGGAAAGAGGCCGTAAGATGGCTGACTTTCCCCTTTTAACCGTCCAACGTAATGATGTCACCCTCATGGCTGCATCACCACTCCGACGGTAGTTAACCCCTGTGGTTTCCCTGATACTACATTCAGCTCCCACCCCCCCCACCTGAGAAACACGCATAGTCAGATCAGCCCTCCCCAGTTTGGTATTACAAACTAGCTAGGGCTAGTGGGTAGGCCGCCGCATAGCCCAGCGCAGCTGAGTGGGTTATTCTGCCACTATCTCTTGGCAGCCGCTTCCCTAGCTATACAGTCCTCTCTTTTTTTTCTCTGAGGATGCAGTTCAGTCAGAGGGGCCCTGAGGTGAGCTTGTGGTGGACGTGCCCCTGGAGGCACCAATTACAGCAGGCCCGGGTGCCATCCCACCGGAGCCACAGCACGCTTGTCAACAATGTCCCAGCCGGGATCCCACACCAGCTGGGTTGGCTCCAATGCTGCGTCTTGATCTGCAGCAGCTGCTCTCACCTTCTGCAGACGGCTGGCCTGCCATCTCAATCCATCCGCCATCTGGACGGCGGCCAGTCTCAGCTGCGCGACAATCTTCATAGGTGTTGGTGGTGGTGATGATGTTAAGGCCAACTGTGAGCCCGGTTGCTTGGTTCCGTGGACCCAAACCCAGTTCATCACAGTGAGTGGCGCTCTGTTCGGCTGCGTCTGTGATGTGATGTTATGACTCTCACGTCTGCTGCGGGGCGTCCACCAGGTTGTGGTGGTTCTGCTACATCCTGTTAGGTCATAAACTCCTTATCCTGCATCTCAGCGATGGCTCCTGGAGGCTGATGCTGGTCGTGGCTGTGGAATATGTCCAGTTTCTTCTCTCTCTCATCTGGTGCTGGTTGAGAACGGGGTGACGTGCCACTGCTGTCAGCAATGGGACATGCGTCAGGCCGTCCCCAGCCACCGGGGTCTCCTTTCTCCTCGAACTCCTTGTTCTGTGGCTCCACGGCGGCTGTCTGGAGCTCATGCTGGGTGAGGGTTGGAGATGAGTCCAGTTTGTCCTCCCTTTCTCCCGGGAAGTCTGGTCATGATGATACGTTGATGCTGCCGTGAGTAGAACTTGCATGACTAGCATGACTGGCGCCTAGCGGCTGCCCCGGCCTTGGCTGCGCTCTGCAGAGCGTGCCCAAATGCCAAGTCACGTTTTGTTACCTTGTATTCATACATGTGTAATGACAATAAAGTTGAATCTCAATCTCAATCTCAATCTCACCAGATTGTTGTGTCCTGGGTTTCCTGATAGGCACAGGCTCCATCTCCTGCAGCTCTGCAGCGGCTCCCTGAGGCTCACACTGGGCAAGGAACTGAGGCGAGTCCAGTCACTGCTCTCCCTCCGTGTTGTGTTTGGTCTCTGTGTCATGTTCACTCTCTGTGCTGTGGTCACTCTATGTGCTGTATTCTCCCATTAGCTTGACACTAATTAGCTCATCTCCTTAGGGCCCGAAGGCGCATATGCTCACTAAGACTTGGACCTCCAACACATAACGTTGAGGTGATTCACCCGCCATTTGTTCACGATTGAAGAAAGCGACTCTTCGGGCCGTTACGTTGGTCCAGCCGTAGTAATGTCTCTCCATCAGAATCACACATTCACCAAATGAGTCCGCTTGACCCAGAGTATGGAGCACGCGCTGTCATTCCTTGCCTAGACCGAGAACCAGTACGCTCTTTAGCTTCTCGTCATCAGCACCATTCAGGCCAGCCGCGTTGACATAATCCTTAAAGGTGTCGAACCAGTGGTGCCTCGGGATGGGCGGCTCACCTGGGGATTCCAGAAATGGTTGTAGTGACCCCAAGTACGCTTCTAGGGTTTAACTCTCGTCGCCAAATGTTATGTCTGTAAAACTGGAGAGACTCACAGAGAGTGGTGTCTGCTTGGAACACGAACTTTATTACAACAACTATAGCTTACAGTACGGGTCTGTTACCATATATTGAGCCAGCCGGGAAAGAGGCCATAAGATAGACAACTCTCCCCTTATACCCATCCGGCGTGATGACATCACCCTCATAGCTGCATCACCACACCTGCGCTAGTTAACCCCTGTGGTTTCCCTGATACCACAGCAGGGTCTTGGCCCTCCATGGCACATGATTAGACAGACACCCATTGTCTAAACCTGTGGTCTAAACTTGCCTTTTGCCAAGGAGAGGACCTTAACTGAAATTTCATAGCAAAAAAAACACAGACATGACACGTTTGAGTGATTTCGCTCTTGATGTGGATACTTGATATTGGGGGCAGTGGTGGCCTAATGGTTAGGGATGTGGACTGGTGATCGGAGGGTTGCCGGTTCAATCCCTGAACCTGCAGGATCAGATCTGGGTGGGACAGATAACGTAGCAGTGTTTTCCCCACCCTTCTTAACCCCACTGTCGTGCCCTTGAGCAAGGCCCTTAACCCCAGCTGCTCCAGTGGAGCTGCTCAGTGGCCACAGGTCAGTCTGTGGTTTCACTGGGCAGCTTCTAGGTGTGAATGTGCAACTGTGTTAATGGGAACAGGGCGTCCTTGAAAAAGAGAGGTTCCTGTTATGCCTGGAAAATGTGGAAGGAACTGACAGAGAGCGTCTTGCTGGGAACATGAACTTTATTGCATAAAACACTATTACGGTGGTACAGCAGTGTGTTGGTTGGGAGGCCAAACCAGAGAGAGCCGTAAAAAGAGGCTGTAAAATGGCCATCCCTTACCTTTATATGCTCGGCGTGAAGTCACCAAGCGGTCGTGTCATCATGCCGATGCTGACCAAACTTGTGGTTGTCCTTACACCACATTCAACCCCCCCCCCCTTAGAAAAACAGAAAAACACATATGTTTGAACTGACCCTTCCCAATTTGGTACAGTGAAAGTACCCCAAACTAGCTAGTGTGGTGGCCTGAGCACTGATCCCATCCGCGTTCGGTTTGCCCAGTATTTTTCCTGTTCTGCCATTTTATTTCGGGTCTTGTTTTGTGGCCTTCTCCAGGGCTTTTATTTTGACAGCGTCACGGCAGGACTTCCGGCTGTCAAAGCCGAGCTAGCACTGTGACAGCTGTGTGCCATTCCACTAATTACATTCCCCTTCTTCGATTGGTTTATGTTCTACACTTAAGGGAGCAGCTAAGGCTTACTCCTCGCTGCGACCTACAACTCCGTGCACTCCCATGTACGCGACTGGAGTTCCTATCACCGACTCCAGTCTCTTCTGTGATTCATCTTTGCTCGTCCTCCCCTAAGTGTGTATTGTACAGCGCAGGCTCTGTCCTTGCTGCCTTTCACAGTTTATCTTCAGAGTTAATTATCTTATGTGTCAGGTTATGTTCGTGTTTTGCCCACGTGGCTGTTTATTTGTCGTTCTTGTCTTTTGTTAATAAACAAGCAAACTTACTAGTGCGCCTCTGGCGGCTCATTAATGCCTTGCAAGGGGCATTCCACAACAGGTAGGTCACAGCCAAGCGAGACGCCAGCCCACAGTAAGCCTTGTTTATGAGCTTGTAGTTTTTCCCCCCCTTATTTCATGTGCCAGTGTGTTTTGGGGAGATGACGTCTCAAGAAACTGGTTATTCTTTTGGATTTGGGGCTAAGAGCTAATCATAGCTCTCATTGAGTAGATGACCTCCTCGCCATCGTCCGTGAGGTTTTTACACTCCCGACGACACACAACCTGGTACCTTGGACCTCGCAGAGGCGGCAATTAAACGCAATCCTCGCCTTGCTAACCACACTGAGGGCAGGGAGAGGATGGCTGAAATCGCGGCGCTTCAGAGGAGGATCCATGGGCCTGAGAAAGAGTTTCAGCAGGAAGCCAAAGCCAGAGCCGACGGTGAGGCATCTCCGCTCCTCGCCTCAGGATCAGGTTCCTGCCACCCATCCAGCCCAGGGGTCTGCGTCACCGAAGGTCTGTCCCAGTCCGCACCAGAGGAAGAGGACAGCCGGGACCCCCCCGTGAAGAGACACAGTGGGGCAGCGGAGCTCATCAGGGCCGCGGTGGCTGAAGCTCGCTCTTCCTCTCATCCCAGCCAGATCCTAAAGCATGTGGTGGCAGCAGGTTAGACTGGTGGAGATCAATCCTGAACTTCACTATTATCCTGAGTACACCGAGCTGCTAGCCTCCGTTTCTGCCAGCAGGCAGCGGCTTTCCAGATCTGAACCTAGCCTCACCCTCTGCCGGCAGATGTCGTCACCCTGCCTGCGATCAGCCCTCAGCGAGATCCCCATCCAGATCCTGTTCCAGGCCGCCGTGAGAACTCTGCCTCCAGCCAGGCTGGTTGCCCCTGCGTCACGATGGAAGGGACAGACAGCAGCCTCAGCCCTCCGGGTCATCCATCCCCGCTATTCCGTCAGCTTCTCATCCCCGGACTGCCTCGGACTGCTCCTCCCTCCTCCTCGGTGCTCTCTCCAGCTGCTGTGAGCTCAACGAGTCCTGATCTGGCCTCCGCCCATCTCTAGGCCTGCGAGAGTGGCTCCTCTCTCAAGTTATCTCAAGATGGCGACCGGGATGGTCACACTTTTTCAGTGCTGAGACAAAGTCACTGATTTTGCCATTAAAAGTGGCTGGCCTTGCAGCGATCGGCGCTCGTGGGCGAACACGCACGGGCTGAATTGCCACCTCCGTTGGATTGCCCTTTAATCGCCTTTCTCCAGCGACTTCCTGCGCCTTCCTGAAGCGATTGCTCAGCTAACACTATGTTAGCTTAATGCTACCTGAAGCGATTGCTAAGCTAACACTAGTTAGCTTAATGCTGGCGCCCAGTCTCTAAATAACTACCTACAGCGATCGGATATACCTCCGGTGGATTACCCCTTTGATCGCTTTTATCCGGCCACTGTGAGTAAACTGACCAGCGATTCCAGCGCTTCCTTGTGATTCACTGATGTGCCCTACCTGAAGCGATTGCTAAGCTAACGGCTAGTTAGCTTAATGCTGGCGCCAGCCATTCCACCTAACACCAGCCTGAATCAAAGCCCAGCTGCGAGGCCCAGCGGGGATACTACCAGGCAGGCGGCTATTTGTTTGACGGGGCTCAGCAGAGATTTCACCCAGGCAGACGGCGGTAGGCGGCGGTGCCCAGCGGAGGACTTACCGTGACTGCAGCGGCGGTGTGCGACGAGACTACCCGAAGCGATTGCTAAGCTAACGCTAGTTAGCTTAATGCTGGCGCCAGTCATTCCACCTTACACCAGCCTGAATCGAAGCCCAGCTGCGAGGCCCAGCGGAGATACTACCAGGCAAGCGGCTATTTGTTGACGGGGCTCAGCAGAGATTTCACCCAGGCAGACGAGGGTAGGTGGCGGTGGCCTAGCGGAGGATTTACCGTGACCTCAGCGGAGCTCGGTGGCAGCGGCGGTGTGTGACGAGACTCGGTTGGAGGAGTGGGACGGGAGACCAGTTACGGCGACTATGAGCAACGAGACCAGCAACGGAAGGGGCTAGTTGGCTAGCTGAGGCCCAGCTGGATTCGAGGACGATCGGATCAGATTCTGGCGATATAAGAAGAATTTATTTTACTATCCACAGATTTTCCTTTTCCTTCTTTCCAAGAAGGACTGAAGATGGCTGGCCACCGGATTAAAAAGTGGGCTGATGGGCACCACTAATAAGCCTTCTCTACTTCTCTACTTCCTCTTCGTTTGTCTTTGTGTGTCTGGACCTGCAACAAGAAGGATTTTCCGACAAACTCAACCAAAGGTGAAGTTAAAAAGTTTTATCTGTATGGATTTGGGCTTGGACATCTCACCCTACACTCTATGTGGTCTTTAAAAGCCCTGAGCAAAAACTTCCAAATTAAGGCAAACATGGCTGTTAAGCAAAAATCACAATATGGCAGAGGATATACAGTTAAAGTTCTGTTAGTTCTGCTACTTCTGGCAGGAGATATTCACCTTAACCCTGGACCTGCCACTATTAAACAGCAGACCACTGGGTTAGCACAAAACCGAGCTGTACAAAAGCAAAAACAACATTTATTTTTCCAAACTGTTAATCATGCACGAGTTCTTTGGGACACCAAGGCTAAACCAAAGGGGATCCTCGGCGGTCATTTAAACATACGGAGCATAATCCCCAAAAGAGATGAGATTTCGGTGTTGCTGTTGGACTCAAATCTGGACTATCTTTGTCTCTCAGAAAGCTGGCTACACAGTAACATAGACACTAATATGATCGATATTGTGGGCTACCAGTGTTTTAGAAAAGACAGGCAGGTAGGGAGGGGAGGAGGTGTTTTAATTTACATCAAAGAGAAATATAAATGTCAACTGGTTGATTTGAATACTTCACTTGAATGTTTAGCTGTTAATGTATGTCTCTCTCCGGTAATGAATTTCAACATTGCAGTAGTGTACAACCCACCATCACACAACTCTTCCTTTTATAATGAATTAAGTGATCTGGTTAAACAACTTGAGAAGAACAGAGAAACAATAATTCATGGTGACTTTAATATCAACTGGTCTGATAAAAAAGACAAACAAAAACTGAAAAGCCTCATGACTAAATTTAATTACCAGCAAATCATCAAAGGACCCACCAGGATAACCAAACAATCCAGAACACTTATTGACATGGTATTTACTAATAAACCAGAACGAATAACCAGAACCTATAATCTTGTAACTGGTCTCTCAGATCATAACATGGTTCTTGCTGTCAGGAAACTTACTAAAAAGCGACTACAGTATTTTGGGGAGTCGATATTGACAAATCAAATTTTATTATCCCCAAATCAAAAAATGAGGAGTTTGAACATTACTTAGAGAATCAAAATTGGGAGCAGCTCATGGCAACATGTGAAGTAGATGATTGTTGTAATTTTATAACTGCAACAATCACAAAGTCTATAGAAAAATTTTCAAAGCAAATTAAAAGTAGACAACAGAAGATTAGCCTACCATGGTTAAATAATGAAATAAGAAAACTTATGAAGAGGCGAGACTATGCACTGAAAACATCACTAACCTCCAACTACAAAATGATCACCTTGTGTACAAAAGTTTAAGAAATAAAGTGGTACATGAGCTGCGAAAATCAAAAATATCTTATTACAATAAACTGATAGATCATGCAAAGGGTAACAACAGTTCCCTATGGAGGCATTTAAATAACTTAACTAATAAAAAAAACGATCAGAAGGGGGTAAAGGAACTTAGAATCAATGGCAAGACCGTCAGTGACAAGGCTACTTTGGCAAATGAATTTAATTCACACTTTGTGGGCTCTGTGGAAGACTTAACAAAAAATTTTGTGCTGCCAAATGTGCTCAACAACACAAATTCCATACTCCCAACAGATACTTTTCACATCGATGAGGTAAATGAGAAGTTAATTGCTGGTATTGTTAAAACACTGTCAAACCTCAAAAACTAGTGATATCTACAATATGAGCACCTCCTTTCTCAAAATGCACAGCAAAATATTAATCAAACCACTGACTCATCTCATTAATCTCTCCATTAGGTCTAGTACATTTCCATCTGGCTGGAAAAAGCTGTCGTCATACCAGTTCATAAATCAGGCAGTAAAGACGATATATGCAATTACCGCCCAATCTCTATCTTACCAGTCCTATCTAAGGTTCTTGAAAAAGTTGTAGCTACACAGCTGATAGACTACTTACAAGACAGTCAACTTCTTCATCCACATCAATTTGGTTTTAGACCAGGATACTCAACAGAAACAGCAAATTGTTGCCTTATTGAAAACGTCAAACAGTCCTTGGACAGGGGTAATGTGGTAGGAGCTGTTTTTCTAGATCTCAAAAAGGCCTTTCGATACTGTAAACCACAGTTTGCTTTTATCCAAAATGGTATCTTTTAACTTCTCCCCAAATACATTAGAATGGTTTGTATCTTATCTCCAGAATAGAGAACAGTGTGTAAAAGTTCACCAGGATAAATCCTCATTTTTAAACAACCACATGGGTATCCCACAAGGGTCCATTCTTGGTCCTTTACTTTTCAGCATTTTTATTAATGACTTGCCGTTAAAAAAAGGGGACCGGAGGGTGTGCTCCAACTTTAGAGGGATCACACTCCTCAGCCTCCCTGGGAAGGTCTATGCCAAGGTACTGGAGAGGAGAGTCCGGCCGTTGGTCGAACCTCGGATTCAGGAGGAGCAATGTGGTTTTCGTCCTGGCCGTGGCACATCGGACCAGCTCTTTACCCTCTCGAGAATTCTTGGGGGTTCGTGGGAGTTTGCCCAACCAGTTTACATGTGTTTTGTGGACTTGGAGAAGGCATTTGACCGCGTCCCTCGTGGATTTTTGTGGGGGGTGCTTCGGGAGTATGGGGTATCGGGCTTGTTGTTACGAGCTATTCGGTCTCTGTACGACCGTTGTGAGAGTTTAGTTCGCATTGCCAACACTCGGTCGGAGTCATTCCCAGTGAGAGTTGGACTCCGCCAGGGCTGCCCTTTGTCACCGGTCCTGTTCATAATTTTTATGGACAGGATTTCTAGGCGCAGCCAGGGAATGGAGGGTGTCATGCTTGGTGACCACAGGATCTCATCTCTGTTGTTTGCAGATGATGTTGTCCTGTTGGCTTCATCCAGCAATGACCTACAGCTCTTGCTGGGACGGTTTGCCGCTGAGTGTGAAGCGGCTGGGATGAGAATCAGCACCTCCAAGTCCGAGTCCATGGTCCTCAGCCGGAAAAAGGTGGATTGTCCTCTCCGGGTTGGGGACAGGCTCCTGCCCCAAGTGGAGGAGTTTAAGTATCTTGGGGTCTTGTTCACGAGTGAGGGGAAAATGGAGCGAGAGATCGACAGACGGATTGGAGCAGCATCTGCAGTGATGCGGACGTTGTACCGGTCTGTTGTGGTGAAGAGGGAGCTTAGTTCTAAGGCAAAGCTGTCGATTTACCAGTCAATCTACGTTCCTACTCTCACCTATGGTCACGAGCTTTGGGTAATGACCGAAAGAACGAGATCGCGGATACAAGCGGCTGAAATGAGCTTTCTCCGTAGGATTGCTGGACTCACCCTCAGAGATAGGGTGAGGAGCTCAGTCATCCGGGAGAGGCTCAGAGTAGAACCGCTGCTCCTCCACATTGAAAGGAGTCAGTTGAGGTGGTATGGGCATCTGATTAGGATGCCTCCTGGACGCCTCCCACTTGAGGTGTTTCAGGCACGTCCCACTGGGAGGAGACCCCAGGGCAGACCCAGGACTCGGTGGAGAGACTATGTCTCCCAGCTGGTCTGGGAACGCCTTGGTATCCCCTCTGAAGAGCTGGAGCAGGTGGCTGGGGAGAGGGAAGTCTGGGCTTCTCTGCTTGAACTGCTTCCTCCGCGACCCGGACCTCCGGAAAAGCAGTAGAAGATGGATGGATGGATGGATGGACTTGCCGTTACACTGCTCAGCTGCAACATGCCAACTTTATGCAGATGATGCAGTTATTTACACAGCTGCCAAGACTCCAGCACAGGCTGCAGATGTACTGTCTACAAGTATGGTTGATGTCCAAGAGTGGCTCCTCAAGAACCATCTATTGCTGAACCTTCAGAAAACAGTCTCAATGTGCTTTTCAATCAAAAAATGTAACCTGCAACATTTTAAAGTTAATATACATGATCATGACATCAGTTTAGCTACAGAATTCAAATACCTTGGCATTGTACTAGATCCTCAACTCAAATTTAATCTTCATATAAAGAAAATTTCAAAAACAGTAAAAAAAAATCTGAACTGCTTTAAATTAATTAGATATTACATACCTTACGAAGCAGCTGCACTGTATATGCATTCTATGGTTTTTTCTCATATATCATACTGTTTGACAGTCTGGGCTCAAGCAGCCCCTTCCACAATAAGACATATAGGTTCATTATATAATCAAACCCTAAAAATCTTGGACAAAAAGCCCATTAGGTGGCATCACTGTAATGTTTTAAAAAAATACAACCTATTGAGTTTTGAGAGCTTCATTGACCTCTGTCTTCTGAAATTAACGTTCAAATGTTTCCATAAATCAGCACCCGAGCCACTTGCTGGTTTCGTCCAAAGACAGGACAGCAGCAGAGCCACCAGGAGTTCTGTTAACAATAACTGTAAAATATTCCACCGCAGAACCACATTTGGACAAACAGCTTTCTCTATAAAGGGCAGTCACATCTGGAACACAATGCCAAATGAAATTAAAATAATAACGGACTTTAAAACATTCACTAAAAATGTTAAAAACTGGCTGAAAAATAAACAAGAATGTACTCATGTATGAATTATTTGTCTGCTAAGTGAGAGTGAATGAAGGGAAGGAATAAATGTGTTTGTTTATAGTGAGTGACGGAGGGAGGAAGGCCTGAAATAGGCAAATGTGAGTTATGTTATATGTGTTAAATGTGAGTCAGGCTGTTATATTTGTGTATTTATAATATTTATGTTAAAGGTGAGTCAGGCTGTTATATTTGTGTATTTATAATATTTATAATATTTATAATTGTGTATTTATAATTTTTCTGCATTGATGTATGTGGTTATTGTGTATATTTTTATCTTGATTCTTTTTTCTAAAGCCCATCCAGGGACAAGAGTTGCAAATTAGCTAATAGCTATACACTCTATGTGCAACACATCAGATTGATTGTCTTTGATTAATTGTCTATGTTTATTGCACTGTCCCTGTCAAATAAACTAATCTACTACTACTACTCTTTGTCTTCCTGGGAGGCCCTCTGTCACCATCCGTAGGGGAAAGGGGAGAACCAAGCCCGCTGCAGCAGCTACCATCGGTCCCCGGGAGAACAGGCAAGAGTTGTTTCATTCTCACGCTCCGTACAATGAATTGCCTTGTCTGACTCCTGGGGGTGGAGCTCGGAGCTCACAGTCCACTGAGCTCCCTCCACCTGCTGCAGCCATAAACATTGAACCTGCATCCTCTGTGTCTCCTTCCCCTGTCTATGAGCGTCCCCCAGTGCCAGGAATAGACCGTCGGACGAAGGAGGAGCCTGCAGCCCTGGAGAGCCTGGTGCCAGCCCTGCAGCCGCATCACGGGCAGAGGAGGAGGTCGGACTGCCGTTTGGAGCCTGTGCTGACAATCAAGCGTCCCCGGGTCTCCGTGGAGGGGAAGTCGGACCCAGCAGGTCACGAATCCCCTGCCACCACGCTGTGCGGGCCGTTGGCGTGGGCTTCAGGGCCTGGGGGTTCCCAGACTGTGACGACCATTATGCCGGCTGCGGACCCTGCTGCAGTCGAGCCGGAACCAGGAATGGACCTCCAGATCATTGAGCCTGGATTGTCGGAGTCCTGGATGGCGGTAGAGCCCGAGATCAGGCAAGTGCACTATTTTGTCTTCCTATTTTCCATTCTAGAGCATTCTTGCCTGTCTCTCTGGGAAATGAGCAGGGTGCAGCCGACCGCTGCATCCAAGCTCCTCTCGCCAGGCTCTGCCGCTGCCAGTGATCCTGATCCCGGTTCTCTTTGTTTCTCTGAGCCTTCTCCCAGGGTCACCGGAGACGAGTCAGCTCCAGTCGTTGTCATGGAGGTTCCAGGTTCGTGTTCGGAGGTCATCCCTGGTGCTGCGCTGGCCCAATCAGGGTCCATCGTGGGTGCTGCACTGGCACAATCGGGGTCTGTCGTGGGTGCTGCGCTGGCCCAATCGGGGTCCACCGAGGGTGCAGTGCCAGTTCGGTTTAAGGTCGGTGAGGGAGCTGCAGATCCTCTGCAGTCTGACGCCGGACTGGTCCCTCATCTTCCCCTCATCTTCCTCCACCGGGTGCCACTGGGGTTCCCCGTATTCGGCTCGGCTTTCCTTCGCTGTCCTTCTCAGTGGGGAGGCCACCTCCTAAGGATGCATCCTGAGGCCATCCTTAGGATGGCCTAAGGATGCAGGTCGGCTGCCCGGGAGACTGCTTCGCCGGTTTGGCGTTCTGGGTCGGCCGCCCGAAGGACTGCCTTGTTGGTTCGGCAACCTGGTCCAGCCGCCTGAGGTACTGTTTCCCTGGGTCTGGGACTTGGGTAGGCCGCCCAGACTGCTTTTTTTTTTCTTTCAGTTATGTGGAATCTGAATGCGGGGAGACCGCCTGAACTGCCTTTTTTTCCTCTCCGCGCTCTACCTGCGGGCGTCCCTGAAGTTGTGGGGTTTTTTTGTGGGTTTGAAGGGATGCTCTTTTTTTTTTTTTTTTCTTTGACTGGATTATAGTGTTGGACTATGCCTATAGTTTTTGTTTGCCCATTCTGTAGCTTTTGAGTTTTTTTCCCTCAGTATTTATATGGTACCTATGTATTTGGAAATGTACCTGTATTTTGGTTTTCTTGTGTTTTCTTACCGGGCAGTACGTTTCATATACAGCCGAGGACAAAATTGTTGGTACCCCTCTGTTAATGAAAGAAAAACCCACAATAGTCACAGAAATAACTTGAATCTGACAAAAGTGGTAATAAATAAAAATTCTATGAAAATTAAGCAATGGGTGCTGGCAATGGAGTAGGTGTGTGCGTTGCTGGCTCCTGCTATATTTTTTTTCAGTCTTACTTTTTTTTTTTGTAACTTAGATTTTTATTCATTTTTCATCATATATAATGCATTCAGATCACATTCTACATTTAAAAAACAAAGGGGTTAGGGTAGGGAAAAAGAAAAAAAAATAAACAAAATAAAAATAAAAAATAAAAAAAAAAAAAAAAATAAAAGGGGGGGGAACAAATGTTGGAGCATCAAGTTTTTAGTTTCCATCTCTTAATTCTTCTGGTTTTTTCAGTGTCTTTGGTTATTCTTTCAATTTCTGCCTCGTTGTTGCACTTTGTAGTGTGTCCATTTCCGCCATTTTTTCTCCCATATTCCTTCTTGCATTCTTCGTCGATATGTTAGTTTTTCCATCATACGTATGTCCTCAACAATGTCAGTCCATTGTTCTTGGTCAGGAAGAACTTCTGATCGCCATTTTTTTGTGATAGTTTTTTTACATGCAATCAACAAGATTTTAACTAGATATCTGTCCTCAGCCTGTATAACACTGTCTTTTTTAAGATCACATAAGTACATCAGGTTACAGTTCATTGGTATATTATATCCTAATATCCTCTGTATTGTCACATGCATAGATTTCCAAAATGATGATATTTTGTAGCATTTCCAAAACATATGTGAGTGGTCTGCATTTTGAGCCCCACATCCCCTCCAGCATAGAGATTGGGTATTTGTATATTTTCCTTGAATCTGTGGTGTAATGAAAAAGCGAATCAGGTTTTTCCATCCAAATTCCCTCCATGCCCTTGAATTTGTTGATGTGTGTTGTGTTTTCCATATTTCCTGCCAGCTTTCTTCTGTTATGTTTAAATTGAGCTCTTTCTCCCATTTCTCCTTTATATAGTTACTTGTATGATTGTTTGTCATAAGTTTCTGATATAGTTTTGAAATAATTCTTATTTTATTTCCTGCATATGAGCTTAAAATAAGTTGTATAATCTCGTTCACATCTGTTTGGAGGTTATGCCTAATCTTCTTCATATAGTAATCTCTCATCTGCAGATATCTGAAAAATTCCGATCTTTCTAATTTAAATTTTCTCCTGATATTTACAAAGCTCCCGAGATCTTTTTTTCCGATATTGCCCCATGCTGTGATTCCCTTGTTCACCAGATTTTTGTATCCCCTATCTTGTTTTGCCGGTTCAAACTGACTGTCAAATGCTACCCATTTCAATAGTTTTATGTCTTCCTTTATATTATACTTTTGTACTATTTTATACCACAGTTCTAAAGTAAATTTAGTGATTGGGTCTATTTGTTTGATTTGCTTATATGCATCTTTATCCCCTATTATGCTTTGTACTGGGAGTCCCTCAATTTCCTTTTCCATTTCTTTCCATTTTGCCTCATATCCCTCGTCGCACCAACATATGATATATCTTATTTGTGCTGAGTAGTAATATTCCTTTAGACTCGGTAGGCCCATGCCTCCTTTCTCTTTTGGTAATTGGAGGGTTTTATATTTCACTCTTGGTTTTTTACCTCCCCAAACAAATCTCGATATCATCCTGTCCCACTTTGAGAATTGGGCATCTGGAATCTCTGTTGGTATAGCCTGGAAGAGGTAAAGTAATCTAGGTTGTATGCTGATTTTGACTGTCTCAATTTTTGAATTCAGATCCATATTTAAGATTGACCATCTATCAATATCTCTTTTTATTTCTTGTTCCATCCTATCATAGTTTGCTTTATATATTTTGCTTAGGTCTTTAGGTATGTTCACTCCAAGGTATTTTATTTCTTTTTGCTTCCAGTTTAGTTTGATCTTATCAGTTATCTGGTTTAGAGGGTTATAGTGGAATGTCAGTATTTGTGTTTTTGTTATGTTTATCTTGTATCCTGATAATTTTCCAAAATTTTCTATCAAGTTCATCATTTCCATTATTGATTTATCTGGTTGTTCAAGGTAAACTATAATATCGTCTGCAAATAGCCCAATCTTGTGTTCCGCCCCCTTTATTGTTACACCTTTTAATTTCTTATTTTGTCGTATCGCTTGAGCCAATGGTTCTATGAACAGAGCAAACAAGGTGGGCGATAAGCAGCATCCCTGCCTAGTTGATCTTTGTATATTTACTTTGTCTGTTAAGCTACCGTTTATCTTGATTCTTGCCACAGGTTCTTGATATAGCGTCCTTATGCATTGTACTGATTTTTCGTTAAATCCAAAGCGCTCAAGTACACTATATAGGAATTTCCAGTTAACCCTGTCAAATGCTTTTTCTGCGTCTAAACTCATTATTACTGCGCTTTTCTTTTCTTTATGTATTTGGTTAATTATATGTATTGTTCTCCTGATATTGTCATGTGTTTGGCGTCCCTCTATGAATCCAGTTTGATCATCTTCTATCAATTCCGTCAAGAATGTCTTTATTCGTTTACATATAATTGTTGTGTATATTTTATAATCTACATTTAATAAAGAGATTGGTCTATAGTTTCCGCATTGTTCTTTATCTTTCCCTGGTTTTAAAATAACTGAAATGATTGCTTCGTTCCATGTTGGAGGTATTTTGTTGTTGTTCAGCGTCCAATTAAATGACTTTAGGAGTTGTGGCATGAGTTCTTCTATAAACAGTTTATAAAACTCAGATGGGTATCCATCACTACCTGGTGATTTACCGTTTTTAAGTGACTTAATCACATCTCTGATCTCTTGTGTTGTTATTTCTGCTGTTAGTTTTTCATTTTGTTGATTTCCTATTGATGGCAAGTCCAATGTGTCTAGAAATTTTTTGATATCTTTAGTATTTGTTTCTTCAGGTTGCGAGTATAGTTCTTGGTAGAAATTATGGAAAATTTCTTCGATGTTTTCTGGGTTAACTGTGGTTTTATTTGTGGTGGGGTCTTTAATCTTGTATACATTATTCATTGTTTGTTGTTTTCTTAACCGTTTTGCCAGCAGTTTTGTGGCTTTTGGCCCCGTTTCATAATATTTTTGCTTTAGATATCTATTTTTCCTTTCAATTTCATCCATTTGTGTTTCTTTTATCTTTGTTTTTTCTTCTTTAATTTCTTGATATATTTTTGGATCATTTGTGCTTTGATGTTTACGTTCTAATTCCCTTAGTCTCTCACATCTTTGTTCATACGCTTCCAGTTTAGTCTTATTTGCTTTTCCTGTTTCAACAATTAATTTACCCCTTAACACGGCTTTTAGTGCGTCCCATAGTATTGTTGGGTCCACTTCTTCATTGGCATTCTCTTGGATATATTCGTTTATGTTTATTTTTATTCTTTCTTTCATTTTCTCATCATTTAACAGTCCTACGTTAAGTTTCCATGTTGTTTGTCGTTTTCTATTGTTTAAATATATTTCCATGTATATAGGATTATGATCTGATATTTCTGCCCCTCCAATCCAACAATTTCTCACCCTGTGTCTGTCACCTTCATTCATAAGGAAGTAATCTATTCTAGAGTGTACTTTATGGGCTGCTGAATAATGTGTATAGTCTTTTTCGAGTGGGTGTAGGTCCCTCCATATGTCTACCATACCCATTTCTGCCAGTGAGGTTCTTATGAACTTTGTTACATGTTTTTTTGTCTTCTTAACACTTGTTGTGTCAACTTCATGATCCATGACAGCATTTAAGTCTCCTCCACAAATTAGGACTCCTTCACTGCGTGTTGCTATGAGATCAAACAGATGTTGAAAAAAACCCTTGTCACTTTCTGGTGGGGCATAGATGTTCACTAATGTGATCTGCATACCATCTATTCTTCCCTTTATTATTACATACCTGCCTTCTTTATCCTGGATTTCCTGTTCACTTTCAAATTGTATTTTGTTTGAGATTAGTATCATAACCCCCCTTTTTGCTCCTCCCTTAAATGAACTGTAGTAGGAGTTCTTATAGCCAAATCTCTTTAGTTTCACATGTTCTGCCTTGCTCAAATGTGTCTCTTGCATAAATATAATTTCAGCTTTTTCCTTCTTGAATTTTCTTATTATTCTTTCCCTTTTAACAGGTGAGTTCAGACCATTCACGTTTAGTGTCATTATCTTAAGATTTTTACCCATATTCATGTTTTTCCATTTTTTTAACTTGTGCTCCTAGCCCCTTTAACAACAAAAATAACACATATTTATATAAAAACACATTAAAAAAACTCGACCTCCGTACTTTGGGCCTTTCTTCTGCCCACTGGTCCCTGTTGGTGGGTGGGGGGTTTGTCTTCACAGAGTGAAGGGCCCTCCCTAGACTTCTAATTACTATCAAAGTAATAGTCATAAGTCTAGAAATGTCCAACAAATATCACTTAAACCTCTCCTAGCCGTCTGTTTCTCTTTTACCTTGTCTTCTTGGCCTTCATTTCTTCTGTGCCTTTCTTAATCTTTGTTATGATCTAGGCTTTCAACTGAAAGCCTAGTAGCTTGTCCTGGGCCCGCTGCTCTACGTCTCTCCCCCTTCTTCCGCCGTTCACTCGTCTCCACTCCGTCTGTCGTGGTGCGTTCAGGGCCGCCGCTGCTCCAGCCGTCTCCTTCGGCACGCTCACCTCAAGGCCCCGCTCCATCATATCCCGCGCTGCCTCTTCGGCCGTGTTGTAGGTTCTTGTGCCTTCCTCCCAATGAATCCTCATTTTCGTTAGCGGCGTTTGGAATCTAATTTTTTTCTCTTTCAGCGTTTTTTTAATATTGGCATATTTCTTCCGCTGCTGCACGATTTCTGTCGGGTAGTCATGGTCAAAAAATACCTGTTTGTCGCCGATTCGTATCTTTTTTTTCCATGCTTGCGTCAGGATTCTTTCCTTTATGTCATATTTCACAAAGTTTACCACAACTGACCTGGGTGGAGAGTTTGTTTTCGGGTTCTGTGCCGGTGTTCTGTGCGCCCGTTGAATCTGCAGATCCGTTTCTCCGGGTATTTCCAGTTCTTTTTTTAAGAACTGATCCATGAATTTTGTCATCGAGTTGCCTTCAATGCCCTCCGGAATTCCAAAGATGCGCATATTGCTTCGTCGGGATCTGCTCTCCAAGTCATTTATTTTCTCCTGCATCCTCTGCGTTTGCGTCGTCAGGGTCTGTAGTTGTTCGTTTGCCTCGCTTTTCCAATCTTCTAGTTCCGAAATTCGGGTCTGCGCTTCTGTCATACACGCCCGCTGGGAGCGCAGCTCCTCCATGTTTTCCGTTAATTTACGCTCCATTTCTCTTCGGAGGTCCATGATTTCCTCCTTAATTTCTTTTTTCAGTTCCTCCTTAAGAGCCGCTAAATCCTGTTGTAGCTGTCGCTTGAATTCTCTTAACTCTTCACCCAAACTGGCGATGCCAGCGTTCATGTTGTCGAGTCTGGTGTCCTCCATTTTCACTGCTGTGGACATCTCGTTTTTTTGGGCTTTGCGTACAGCGGTTTTTCCTGCGTTGTTGGAGAGGAATTCTTCAATTTTACCCTGTTTTTGTCCTTGTGCCCGGTTCCTTCGTGTTTTCATCCCTTAGTTTATTGATTCGTTTATGTCGAGTTGGCCATTTACCGATGATTTTTAATCCGGCTAGGGAGAGCTCTTTGTTTAAGTGTTATATCTCTCCGCCATCTTCCCGGAAGCACCTCAGTCTTACTTTTTAAACCCTACTTTGCTGTAAGCTGTCAACATTTTGGACATTTAATACGTGCGGAATCTGTTTTGAGTTGAGAAATATGTCCAAAACAAGAAAGCAGACTGAAAAGGAGGCAGCAGTGAACAATACTAACACCAGCTTAGCTGAGGATGCTAATAAAAGCCTTAACCCTGCACTTGTTGCCTTGCTTGAGCAACACAGAATGTCCATAGCTGCTGACTTTAAAGCTTCATTTGAACTTATTAATGGTAAACTGGACAAGATTCAAGCAGATGTGGCGAACCAGGAGCAACGCATTGGCGACCTTGAAAGCAATGCGGAGGACGTCAGTCAGCGCCTAGCGGCGCTTGAAGTTACGTGTGAGTCAATGCAGGAGGAGAACAAGTTTTTGAAAAACAAACTTTCTGACCTGGAGGGAAGAAGCAGGAGGCTGAATATTCGTCTGGTGGGTCTGCCGGAGTCCTTTGATGTGGGTCCACGACCATCTGAATTTTTTTCTCGGCTGTTGGTGGACGTCTTTGGCACACAAACTTTGCCATCTCCCCCAGAGCTGGATAGAGCCCACCGCAGCCTCACGCTCAAGCCGGGTCCGAACGGGAAGCCGCGCGCTGTCATTATTTGTTTCCATCGGTTTCGGACCAAAGACTTGGTGATGAGAGAAGCGCGGAGACGCCGTGGGACTTTGGAATATCGTGGACATAAACTCCAGTTCTACGAGGATTATAACGCCGACGTTCAGAAGCAACGAGCTGAATATAAGGAAGTTATGTCCGAATTGTACAAGAGAGGTTTTCGTCCTTCTCTTCTCTTCCCCGCCAGGCTCCGGATAACTCTTCCAGATGGCAAAAACCAGTGGCTGGCGTCCGTCTCGGAGGCCACCTGCTTCATGCAAACCATGGAGAGAAACCAGCGATTTTTGCCCTGAACTGGACATTCCTGGGTTGATCAACTACCACACTGGATTACTTGAATACTACTTCATTAAAGCTGCACTGACTGGACATTGATGCATTTTTAGATGTTCAAAAACAAGGTAAAGGGACTTCCGGTCTGGACGCCATGGCGACTGCAGCTTAACACTGAAGCTCTCAGACCCAATCCAGGATAACACCTTGAAAATCAAACTTAACGGATTTTTGGAGGAGTGAAAATCAAAAGACAAAATCATCATGTCTAAAGGAAAACAGAAGAAACTGAAATTCTCCAGGCCAGGACACGTATCGGCCGGAGAATCTGAACTGGAAGATCTCCGTTCAGAAGACGAGGAACTGGTGATAGCTAACAAAAGGGTTAGCCTGAAATCACTATTTGAGGAGCTACGACGATTTCGCCGAGATGTTACGGCCGAATTTCGGGAATTCAGAGAAGAATTGAAAAGGACAAACAGCAGAGTGGACCAGGCCGAGAACCGAATCTTGGAAACAGATGATCGAATAAAAGTGCTCGAAGATTCTGTGCTAGACCTACGCAAAAGACAAGCAGCTATAGAGGCTAAGCTAACCGACCAAGAAGGAAAACAAAGAAGAGACAACATAAGAATTCATGGTCTGATAGAAGGAACCGAAAATGGTTTTAACTCAATGGCAGAATGCGTGGAATCCTTACTAAGAGAGAAATTGGATATTCCACAAACCACCGACTTGAAGATAGAAAAGGCACATCGTTCATTAGCCGCTAGGCCGGCGGCGGAAGCGCCCCCACGTTCGGTGTTGGAAAGATTTTCCAATTTCAAAATAAAACAAGAGGTTGTAAGACTGGCCTGGCAGAAAAAAGGATTTATGCACCAGGAGAGAAAAGTCTACATGGAACACGATTACGCCCCGGAGGTCCTTAAAAAGCGCAGGGAATACAATGACGCGAAAAAGGTGTTAAGAGAGAAGAAATTGCACTTTCAGACACCATTTCCTGCGAAGTTAAGGGTCTTCTACGGCGATGAAACGTGTCTCTATAATTCGGCGGAAGAAGCAACAGCTGACATGGCGAAAAGAGGGCTCCCGGTAACGGTATTTAAACCCGCAGCAGACCCGAGTGAGAAGATCAAAGCGCAAACATGGACAACACAAAGACCCTCAAAATCCACGGACCAGCAGTGGGAAACCCAGCACCAGAGCGTCGCGGATAAACTATCCGTTTTCAGGTTGGAATAGCGACCTTTTTTTTTTTTTTTTTTTTTTTTTCTTTTCTCTTGAATCAATCCGCACATCCAACCCCCCTCATACAAGGTAACAAACATTAAAGGAGATGCATATTCAGCATGTGGTAAAACATTTCATGGAACAATCATATTATTTGAAACAAATAAGTCTTTGTAATAAAAAAAAAAAAAAAAACTTGTTAAAATAGAAATGTGACAATAATCCACATGTTCTCCTCATACTAACAAATACTGTTTTTGTGTGAATGTTTGATGTGATGGGGGTGGGAGGGTGCACACAATTTCACAGGGTTTAGGCATAAAAGGAAAAAAAAAAAATCATTACAAGTTTGGATTGGGTTCTGAAACTCACGTTAAAAGCATGGGACTACTTTCAGTGGTAAGAGAGGGCCCTCAGCACGTAACAGAGTTTGAGGAATTTCCCTCAGAGCCTTCTCTCCATCAAGGCTCTTACAGGGTCTTTAAAAAGACCTCAGCTCAGGAAGTTCTTATGACAGCTTTTTGTTTTAAAGTTTTTTACACTATGTTCTTAATGTTTTTCTTGTTTTTAATGTTCTTTCAGTTTCTGAGTAGCACAAAAGAGGGCCACTACACAGTTATACTAAACAAAACAACACAATGGAGAAACAGGGTGTAACCAAAATAATTTCATATAATGTAAAAGGAATCCTGAATCCAGTTAAAAGATCCAAGATTCTAGGCAAAATGAAAAAAGACAAAGCAGGAATAATACTTTTACAAGAAACCCACCTAACAGACGTGGAACACAATAAACTCAGTAGACAAGGGTTTAAAATGATCTCTTCATCTTCATATAAATCAGGGAGGAGGAGGGGAGTAGCGACATTGATATCAACCAAAATTACATTTGAAAAAAAATCAGAACACAAAGATAAAGAAGAGAGATACAGTTTGGTAACTGGGCGGCTAGAGGGAGAAGATATCACCCTGCTGAATGTGTATGCTCCCCCAGGGGCTAACTGGAAATTTTATAAAAATGTATTCGACCTAATGATAACTAAAGCTCAAGGTTTAGTGATATGTGGTGGGGACTTCAATCTTAGACTGAATCCATACTGGGATGCTTCTGGTAATTCCCCACATCAAAATAACACCCAAAACAGGAAGACTCGGATGCTACTAAAAGAATTGGGAATCTGTGACGTGTGGAGGGAACTCAACCCCAGTGTAAAAGACTATACATTTTACTCAACTCCACATTCATCTTACTCAAGGATTGACTTTTTTTTTATGTTTAATAGAGACATTGGAAGAGTAAAAACATGTAAAATAGGACTGATGGATCTCTCCAACCACAGTCCGATCTACATGGACTTAAATATCCAAAAATACACAAATAATACATTTTCTTGGAGGTTAAATTCAAATGTCCTGAAAGGACCATTGAAAGATGAATTGGAATCAGATATTCTCAGATATTTGGAAGATAACGATAATGGAGAAGTATCCCCTTTAATACTGTGGGATGCATGTAAAGCTGTAATAAGAGGAAAGATTATTGCAAAACTGGCAACCCAAAAGAAACTAAGACAAGAAAAACTATCCACATTAGAGTCAGAACTTAGGAACCTAGAAAAAGAACACAAAGGCAACACTCATTCTACTGACTCGCTCAAGATTAAGGAAATTAAAAACCAAATAAATGAGATCTACACAATAGAAATCCAGAAGAAACTTACATTTCTGAAACAAAAATACTATGAAGCAGGCAGTAAATCGGCAAAATTGCTAGCCTATAAATTGAGGAAACATCAAACAGAAAGAGCAATCTACAAAATCAGAGACCCAGTATCAAAGGAAATAAAATTCAGAATTCAGGATATTCTTAAAAACTTCGAGAATTACTATAAGAACTTATACTCCCACAAAAAACATAAAAACGCATCCGAGGCATTCCTAAACACATTAAACCTTCCCCAACTTACGGAGTCACAAAATAAAACACTACTGTCAGAAATACATCCTAAAGAATTGGAAAAAGCAATTATGAAACTTAAAGCTAACAAATCCCCAGGAGCTGATGGCTATACAGCAGAGTGGTACAAAACCTTTAAACAGCAACTATCTCCTCTCCTCCTGAAAACATTTAATTATGTCCTCCACACAGGGGAAATCCCCCCCTCCTGGAGAGAAGGGGTCATTGCAGTTATACCTAAACCTGAAAAGGATAAACTAGAGTGCTCCAACTACAGACCAATCAGTGTACTAAATCAGGACTATAAGCTTTTTACCATTATCCTTGCCAAAAGGTTAGAAAATATACTGACAGACCTAATTCATTTAGACCAAACAGGTTTTATAAGACAAAGACAGACACAAGACAACATTCGACGCACTTTACACATAATTCATCATATAAAAAAATATAACTTAAATGCAGTCATATTGGGATTAGATGCTGAAAAAGCATTCGATTCGGTTGACTGGTCTTTTCTATATAGAATCTTATCCAGTTTCAATTTTCATAACAACTTCATTAGAACTATACAGGCATTATATAAAAAACCAACAGCTAAAATAAGGATTAACGGTAATTTATCATCATCTTTTGAACTGGAAAGAGGATGTCGTCAGGGCTGCCCCCTGTCTCCACTGCTCTTTGCAATCTTCATAGAACCTCTGAGCCAATGGATAAGACAAAACCAAAAAATTCAAGGTATTACACTTGGTCAGAAGGAACATAAAATAGCACTCTTTGCTGATGACATTTTAATATACCTAGGGCAGCCGGACACTTCTTTACCAGAACTAACCTCAGTTTTTTCAGAGTATGGAGATTTATCGGGGTACAAATTAAATATGCATAAAACCCAAGTTTTAACATTCAACTATGACCCAAATCATTATTCACTAAACAAACTCAAAACTAACTGGGAGTCGGAATCTATGAAATATCTGGGGGTCAATATCCCGAAACAACTCAACAAAATTATATCACTAAACTATGATCCACTGGTGACAAAAATAAAATCTGACCTAGCAAGATGGAATATGATACCATTCTTGGGTACTGCACAAAGAATTGAAGCAGTCAAAATGAATATACTTCCACGTCTTCTATACCTTTTCCAAACAATACCGGTAGAACCTCCCAAAAAAACATGGCAGGAGCTGGACAGAAGGATCTCAAGATTCATATGGCAGGGCAAGAGACCTAGAATCAGATATAGAACCCTACAGCTAAACAAAGACAAAGGTGGGCTCGCACTGCCAAATATCAGGGACTACTTTAAAGCCGCACAAATTAAAACTTTAGTAGAGATATGTAACCCAGTCTACACTGCACAATGGAAGGAGATCGAATGCCAAATAACAAGTGACATTCCCCTACAGGCGATAATAGGGAACAATGTCTTACCTAAGCTTTTGAATAACACTAACCCGTGGATAGAGACCCCGCTAAAAATTTGGTTTAAGATAGTCAGAGAGAATCAAACTAAAGAGCCCTATCGACTTCTGCAATGGATCGCCTATGATCAGGACTTTACTCCTAATAAAACAGACACCAGATTTAAAAAGTGGAAGGAGAAAGGGCTGATAAAATATTACGATTTTTTTAAAGGGCAAATCTTAAGAAGTTTTGAAGATTTGAAAAAACAAGGCCTAATAAATCAAGACCTTTACAGGTTCTTCCAGCTTAGACACCACATAAACAATATACTTAAAAAGGAGGTTTTGGAAAGGGCCCAGTCAGGTGTTCTGAAGGTCTTCTTAATGGCATATAAAGGGATCCCAGGGATCAGATACATTTCTAAAATATACCAAGGTCTTCAAGACTTAAAAGGAGACAACACATCTTATATAAAAGAGAGATGGGAAAAAGAGGGGAATTTCACTTTACAACTGGAAATATGGGAAAAGCTAAATAAACAGCAATGGAAAAGTACCTCATCCCTGCAGTGGAGAGAATTTGGATGGAAAAACTTGGCAAGATTTTTCAGAACACCTGCACAAAACAAATTTACCCATAAGGGATTGAACTGTTGGCGCTTGTGTGGTGAAAAGACTGCAAATCATTTTCATGTGTTTTGGTCATGCCCAGTTATCCACCAATATTGGACCAAGGTACAGACAATATTGGGGAAAATATTCAAAATTACAGTTCCCTTTTCTTTTGTAACTTTGTATTTGGGTTTACTACCGGACTCACTGGAAAGACGAGGAGAAAAATACTTATTCAATGTTTTAATATTGGCAAGCAAAAAAGCTCTAACTAAAAAATGGATGTTGAAGGACTGTCCTACACCTGAAGATTGGACTAACGTGATCCAAGACATTTACTCGATGGAAAAGTTGACATTCGCACTGAGACAGGACATGGATGTGTTCATGAACTTTTGGCAACCCTGGACCGCATATGTGTCTTCCATTAGATCTAATCTTTGACAAATACCATTTCAATAATGGTTCGGCTCTTTGTTCCAACACTACTCAGATGCTCTTTTATCTTTATTTACTTACTTTTTCTTTTTGTTTGTTTTTTACTGGTTTGTTTGTTTTTTTTGTTATTTGTTTTTTGGTTTTTTTTTCTCTTTAATTTCACTTTTTCTTTCACTTTAAAAAAAAAAAAAAAGGGGTGTTGTAAGAATTAATCTTCCAATGTTGTCAGATATCAGAAAATAAGGGAACATGTGATGAAAATGTAAACACTGCATTGCTGTAACGACCTGTATACCCTTTACAAAAACTTAAATTAAAAAAAAAAAAAAAACAAGGTAAAATTGGCTCCCTATACGTTGTTGTTTACTTAATTTTTTTTTTTTTTTTTTTAGGGTAAAATGTTCATACTATGCAGGATTGAAGCCAGTTGTATGGGAGTATTTTGTTAGGATGAGAATAGAGCAGGAGATGGAGCGGTTGCTGTTTTTTGCAACCGGCTGGAGTGTTGTTATAGGTTTGGTTGAATTTTTTTTAATTTTTTTTTTTATGGATTTATTTACACCCCCCTTACCCCCCCTTTTTTTTACCCGTACCTCACCCTATTCTTTTTTGGGCTGCACAACACAATATATAAATTTTATTCTTTGAATGAATAGTAATCTTACTTTGGTAAGCTGGAATGTGAAGGGGTTGAACCATCCAATTAAATGAAAGAGAGTCATGTCACGTCTAAAGCAATTTAAGCCTGGGGTACTGTTTTTGCAGGAAACCCACTGGCAGGATTCTGACCACTTGCGCTTGTCAAAATGTTGGTCAGGACAATTTTTTCATTCAAATTTTAAAGCTAAGGCCAGGGGCGCTGCTATTCTTATTGATCGAAATATCCCATTTATTTCCCTCTAATGTTGTATTAGATAAAAATGGACGATTTGTAATAGTATCAGGTAAACTTGGCGATAAACATGTCACCTTGGCTAATCTGTATGTGCCGAATTTTGATGATGTACACTTTTTTCGCAACCTTTTTTTGCAACTTCTAGATTTAAATACTCATTCTCTAATTCTTGGGGGTGACTTTAATTTGTATATGGATCCGATCTTAGACCGCTCATCCTCAAAACCTGCTAGTCTTAATAAATCTGCAACTTATGTTAAGTCTTTTCTTGAGGAATATAGCCTTACAGACCCTTGGCGTTTTTTACATCCTAACGGCAGGGACTATTCTTTTTTCTCTCACGTACACCATACTTATACCAGAATAGATTATTTTTTTGTTGACAATTTATTAATTAATAACCTTTGCTCTTGCAGTTATGATAGCATCTCGGTTTCTGATCACGCCCCTCTTGTACTTAAAATGATCCTCCATGGATGTGACTCCATGAGAAAGCATTGGAGATTGGATCCATTATTACTTACAGATGAAAAATTGGTTGCGAATATTTCTTCTAAAATTAATTTTTTTTTGAAAGAAAATAAAACTCCTGGTATGCCAAACAAAACGATATGGGAAGCCATGAAGGCATTTCTTAGGGGGGAATTTATCTCATTGGCAGCATTTAAAAGACGATCCATAATACAGGAACAGAAGGCTATTTTAGATCAAATCTTGGACATTGACAGACAATATGCTCAATCTCCATCACCCGTTTTGTACAAGGAACGTATGACATTACAAACTAAACTTAATTTACTTTCTACTCGACAAATTGAAGGTTGTTTAATAAGGAACAAGAGTGAATTTTATGAACATGGCGAAAAAAACAGTAAACTTCTAGCTAATCAACTGCGTGGTATTAGAGCTAAGCAAATTATTACTGGAGTTAGGACAGATAAAGGAGAGGTGACATCTGACCAACAAGTGATTAATGATATTTTCAGGTCATTTTATTCCAAATTATATACCTCAGAATATACAACAAACTTAAAGGATTTGAAAAATTTTTTTGATTCCATTGATATTCCTTCGATTTCCTCAGAATCTCGGCAAATTCTAGAAGCTCCCATCACAAAAGAAGAAATTCAGCTGGCAATATCATCCATGCAATCAGGAAAATCTCCAGGACCTGATGGGTTTTCCGCTGATTTTTTCAAAAAATTCTCTGACGACCTTGCCCCTTTCCTTTGTCAAGTTTTTATAGAGTCGCTTGACTCCGGTACACTTCCTCCTTCATGTTATCAGGCCTGTATCACTGTGTTACTCAAAAAAGATAAGGATCCTGTTGATTGTGCTTCTTACAGGCCTATTTCCTTGTTAAATACCGATGCTAAAATTTTGTCAAAGTTGTTAGCTTCAAGGTTGGAAAAGATTCTTCCTTTTATAATTTCACATCGCCATTCTTTTTTTAACTTGCGGCGGTTGTTTAATATTATTTATACTCCTCACCACAACATACCTGAATGTCTTATTAGTTTGGACGCTGAAAAGGCATTCGATAGGGTTGAGTGGGAGTATTTGTTTTTTACTTTGGAGAGGTTCGGTTTTGGTCCTTCCTTCTGTTCCTGGATTAAACTTCTCTATGCTAGTCCTTTAGCTTCAGTGTTAACTAATTGTCGCTATTCTGACTATTTTAGACTTTACCGTGGTACGAGGCAAGGCTGCCCTTTGAGCCCGTTGCTCTTTGCCTTGGCAATTGAGCCGTTAGCTATTGCAATCCGTGGGAGCCGGGACTTTCTAGGCATTCGTAGGGGTGGCATCGAGCATAGGGTTTCACTCTATGCCGACGATCTTTTACTACCCGCTATACTCAACATTTTGGATAGTTTTAGTAGGTTTTCTGGTTATAAAATTAATCTTAATAAGAGTGAATTGTTTCCGATTAATGAAAAGATTCGAGTTCAGGATCTTGAAAATTTTCCTTTCAAGGTTGTTATTGATCATTTTTTTTTCCACAATATCTTTATTGAACCTTTTTTTTTTTTTAACAAACATGATACAAACAATCAAACACTAACACTAAAGTACTACAAAAAAAAAAAATGCACTAAAAACACCAACAACCACCAACAAAATCAAATCTTCAACAATGCTCCTCTGTTTAGTCTAGACAATCCAATACATAAGTATACATATTATGTTCACCAGTTTGGAATTTACAAGGTCCACACACATCATTCACCTTCTTCTTCAAGAGTTATGTTTAAATTTTTTACATAATCAATAAAAGGTCTCCATATATTCTCAAACACAATTTCCTTTGATTTTAGTATATATGTTATTCTTTCTAATGGAAGGTTTGTTAACATCTGTCTTAACCACTGAGTCACATCTGGTCTATGAGTCTTTTTCCATAATAGTGCAATACATTTTTTGGCATTAAGCAAACTGAGGTCTATGAATGTTCTTTCACTTTTATTAAAATTATGCTTTTCTGGGTACAGACCCAACAAAAACAGTTTAGGATTCAATATGATTTGTTTTGAGATTATTTTTTCAATTGTTACCCTCACCTCTTCCCAAAACATTCTTATTAATCTACATTCCCATAAACAATGAAATAGGGTTCCTTTACTTTCCATGCATTTTGTGCATGTATCTGGTATATTTTTGTTATATCTATTTAACTCCTCCGGTGTAACATACATCCGCATTAACCATTTGAAATGTATCAATTTAAGGCGTGCATTTATTGATTTGGTTTGAGCTTCTGTACAAGCCAATTCCCATTGTTCCTCTGAAATTTCAATTTGCAGATCTTCTTTCCAGTAGTTTAATCTTTTCAGTGAATTTTCACTTGAAGATAGTGTCAATGAGTTATAAAACTCTGAAATAATACCCTTTCTTTTACTATCTTTCATCATCATTTTTTCCAAGGATGAATAAATAGGTCGAGTGAGAGCTTTATTTTGATTTGATCGAATAAAGTTTCTAAGTTGAAGATATTTAAAAAAATGTGTTCTATTGAGATTAAATTTGATCCTCAGCTCTTCAAAAGACATTATGTTGTCTGCACATGGCAAATATAAATCCTGAATCTTTTGTATCCCTTTTAAATTCCATACTTTAAATACAGCGTCCGCTCTCCCTGGTTTAAAATATTGATTACCCCATATTGGACTAAATTGTGACAATAACTGTGGTTCTTTTAAATAGTTTTTAGCTTCACACCATATTTTGATCATATGCTTTACAAATGGATTTTTAACTTGTTTTTGTAATTTTTTTGCCGAATCTGAGTATATGAATATGGGAAGAGGTAAAGGTAAATTGTATGATTCCATTTCAGTCCAGTGAGGGAGATCATTTGATGAAAAATAATATGTCATAGACCTCAGTTGTGCCGACCAATAATACAACATAAAATTTGGACATTTCAGACCTCCACGATCAAATGGTAAATATAATAAAGACAAACGTAATCTAGCCCTCCTGTTGTTCCATATAAATTCCACTAACTTTTTTTTTATTCTTGAGAATAGATCTAAAGGTGGTGATAAGGGAATGTATTGAAATAAATAAAGTATTTTAGGTAAAATATTACTTTTAAGTATATTGATTCTCCCGATCATCGACATTGGTAGTGACATCCATCTCTGAGTTAACTCACTGATTTCTGACATTAAGGCTTCATAGTTGACACTGGCGACTGATTCTAGCTTAGGCATAATTTGGATTCCTAAATATTTAAACTGATTTACAACATTGAATTGATTTACCTCAGGGGCTGGGTAATTTCTCTGGGTCTCATTTAGCATTAATATTGAAGATTTAGTTTTATTTATTTTATATCCTGATATTTCCCCAAAATTCTTTATTAAATTCAACAAGGTTGGAATTGATTTTTTTTAGATTCGACATAAACAAAATTATATCATCGGCGTACAGGGAGATTTTATGTTCTGTTGGTCCAACTTTAATTCCATATATTTGTGAATGTAAACGTATCGCTATCGCTAAAGGTTCAATTGCCATAGTAAACAGTAAAGGTGAAAGTGGACAGCCTTGTCGACATCCTCTATTGATTTTTATTGGTTTTGAAATATTGTTATTTGTTAGGATTTCTGCTGTAGCATTATTGTATATTATTTGAACCCATTTTATGAAATTATTTCCAAGTCCAAACCTTTGTAGGACTTCAAAAAGAAAGGGCCATTCAACTCTATCAAAGGCCTTTTCGGCGTCCAATGATAGGAGAGCTGTATCCGGTGCTTCTTTATTAAAATAAATAATATTAAATAGTCTTCTTACATTATGGAAGCCTTGTCTACCCTTTATAAAGCCATTCTGATCTCGATTAATAATATTTGGTAAAATTTCTTGTATTCGTCTTGCTAAAATTTTACAGATTATCTTAAGGTCGGCGTTTAATAGGCTTATTGGTCTCATATTTTCACATTTATTAGAGGGCTTACCTGGTTTTGGCAGCAGTATAATTAAGGCATTATTTATGTATGATGGTAAATTATTATTTTGAAATGCTTCTAAAACCATTTCCAAAAAAGGTTTTATTAATTTATTCTTAAATTTTTTATAAAGGTCAACTGGAAGACCATCTGGTCCTGCACTTTTTCCTGATTTCATATTATCAATGGCTAGCCCAACTTCTTCTTGACTAATTTTAGACTCCAATATCTCCCTGTTTTCATTTGGAATACACGGTATAGATAGTTCGTTCAAAAACCCATTTACTTTTGTTAAATCAGGTTCATTTTTGGTATCATATAATTTTTCATAGTAATCTCTAAAGGCTCTATTAATTTCTAAAGGATCTATAACTACCTGTCCTTTACTTATAATACTGGTAATTGGTGTTTTAATTTCCAATTGTTTAATCTGCCATGCTAATAATTTTCCTGATTTTTCACCTTGTTCATAAAAAGATTGTTTCAATCTTAGAAGACTCGAGGCAGCTCTATTCGCTGATTTTTTGTCGTATTCAGCTCTCAAAATCAGTAATTCATTCTCCAACCTTGGGTCACTTCCTGCATACACTTTTTCCTGAAGATTTTTTATTTTATGTTCCAATTTAGCTCTCTCCTCTCGAGTCTTCTTAGATTTTGATCCTGTATAACTAATAATATGTCCCCTAATAAAAGCTTTGAAAGCCTCCCACTTTACACATGCTGATGTTTGTGTAGTATTGATGTCAAAGAACTCGTCTATCTGTTTTTCTATATACTTGACAAATTCCTCATCCTGAAGCCATTTATGCTGAAATTGCCATCTACCTGATTCCTTTGTCAATTTTTTATCTACATATATTAGACAACAGGGTGCATGATCAGAGATCACGATGTTATCATAAAAGCAGTTTTGAATCTTGGACCTTAATTCTGTGGAAATCAAAAAATAATCAATACGTGAGAATGTCTTGTAGGTACTGGAATAACAAGAATAGGCTTTAACTTGTGGTTTCATTTCTCTCCATATATCTAACAATCTCAATTCTTTCATAAAATGATTAATAGTCATCCTACATCCAATGTGCGTACAATCCAGTCCTGTTGATCTATCCACACCTGGATTCAATGTACAATTAAAATCCCCTGCTATTATATGTTGCCCTGTAAGTGATGATAAGATGAGAAATAAATTAGCAAAGAACTTCTGATCATCTATATTGGGACCATATAAGTTCACAAGATTTATATTTTCTAATAGCAAAGAACCTTGAATGATTACATATCTTCCAAATTTGTCTCCAATTACATTTTTCACTTGAAAAGGAACTGATTTATGTATGAGAGTCATAACTCCCCTGGCTCGGGATGAAAATGAAGAGGTGAATACACTTCCCTGCCATCTACTCCTAATTCTTTTAACATCCTCCTCTATCAGATGAGTTTCTTGTAAAAACACAATTCTTGAACCCATGTCCTTTATTTTATTCATAACTTGTTTAAGTTTTTTTAAATTTTGTAGACCTCTGCAATTCCATGAAGTTATATTAAGATTAACACTTTGGTCCATGATCAATAGAGAGTTTGGGATTACCTTGCAGTGTAAACATGCTCATACAGAGAAGCAAAAACATGAGTGGTTGAACATTCATCCTACAAACTACACACAAACAAATTTCCCCTTCCCACACTTGTGGCAAACCCCCCAAAATCAAAAGAAAAATTCTGTCTCCCGATATAGCCATCGACCGTTCCACACCCACGGGGAACAGCCTAAGCCACTCCTTCTTCATCCTCCCAATCACCCTAACTCTACTGCTTTTAATGACGTAACATTAACTCTCCTCTGTAGTTTTCCAACTTAACTCCAAAATTTTTAACAACTTTGTACATCATAGTTTTTTTTTTTTGTTTGTTTGTTTTGTTTTTGTTTTGTTTTTTTAATATATAATACAATCTATATTTTGTAAACTTACTATTTACTTCAAGTCAGTCAGATGCCTGTGCAAATGCTTAATTATTCTACCTTATATTTTGTTCATGCTTAGCTCCCACCAGTCTCTTCTTCTTCTTTGATCTTCTTGATGAACTCCTGCGCCTCCTCTGGGGTCTTGAAGATGTGGGTTCTGCCCTCATACGTGGTCAGCAGTCTCGCAGGATAGATTACACCATGACGAATCCCAAGGTTGCGCAGCTCCTTACGTACGGGATCAAACTGCTTCCTCAATTGCTGGATTCCTGTGGCCAAATCTGGGTAGAACCGCACCTGCTGGTCCTGGTGTTTAATCTCTCCTTTAGCACGTGCAGCGTTGAAGATCTTCATCCTGTCTCTGTTGCTAAGAAACTTCATAATTAAGGTCCTCGGCGGTCCCTTATCTCTCCGTGGGCCAATACGATGTGCTTTTTCCAGAACCACTGCTGATTGCAACTCCTCGCTGCCCAGCACCTCCGGAATCCACTTTTCCAGAAAGGAACATACGTCCCGACCTTCTGATTCCTCTGGAAGACCCACCAGCCTCAAATTATTCTGTCTCGACCGAGATTCCAAATCCAAAATATTATCTTCCAGAGATTTATTTTTTTTTTCCAAAGTGCGCACCTTTAATTGAAGACGGGTGACGTCATCTTCAGCACTAGCGAGACGGAGCTCCATCTGCGCCGTTCGTTCTACACAGTCACCCAATTCCTTTCTTATTCCTTCCAACGCTGTCATAATCCCATCAAATCTAGAGGAAAAGTCCGCTCTCATTGAACTCATGGCTGCCATCAGCGCATCTGCACCATTCCCCGCAGAAATCGCAGCGTTGCCAGCCTCCTCCGCCATATATGGAGTTTTGTTTGCTGCGTCACAGACCTGAAAGTCCGTTAATTTGGACTGTTTCGGCGGCTCGCTTTTTCCTTTTCCTGGTTTTCCAGCCTTAGGCTTCGCCGACATATCCTCGCCCAAATGCTGGGATACGTTCTGTCCCAAATGAGAGAGTTATTTGCCGATTTTTTTTTTCCAGGAGCAGAGCAGAGCGAGACACGTCCGTCCTACGTGGCAGCCATAACCGGAAGTCGTTATTGATCATTTTAATTATCTTGGGATATGTGTCACTAAACAACTTAATTACTTGTTTAAAAGTAATTTTCTCCCCTTATTTGACCAGTGCAAGCTAATACTTTCCAAATGGTCCCCGTTATCCTTGTCCTTAATTGGCAGAATCAACTCTGTAAAAATGATGTTACTTCCAAAGTTTTTATATTTGTTTCAATGTCTCCCCATTTTTATTCCTAAATCCTTTTTTAAGTCTTTGGACTCTCTGATTACCTAATTTATTTGGAATGGTAAACATCCGAGATTGAGTAAAGTTTTTCTTCAAAGACCCAAATCAGTGGGTGGCATGGCTCTGCCTAACTTTCAATATTACTACTGGGCAGCAAATATCAGGTGCATGTTATATTGGAAACATTTCTATCTGGAACCCAAATCACCCATTTGGATCCTTATGGAGTCACATGTGGACAATCAAACCTCCCTACCGGCAATTTTAGGTTCACCACTTCCCCTTGCTTTGTCTACACTGGGTAATAATAAAGTAGTTCGTCAGTCTCTTAGAATTTGGTCTCAATTCAGGAAAAATTTCGGTCTTCAGTTTTTCTCCATTAGAAGTCCAATTGCCGCAAATCATTTATTTACCCCATCAACTATTGATAGTGCATTTCATATATGGCACAGAAAAGGTTTAAAATCTTTTGCGGATTTATATTTTGATGGTCAATTTGCAAGTTTTTCTCAACTTTCCACTAAATTCGACATCACTTCTACACATTTTTTCCGCTTCCTCCAGGTCAGACATTATGTGCAAACCATGACAAAACAATTCCCTCAAAAACCTTCTGATAATCCTTTAGATGATTTTTTATTAGTTAAACCAACTTCTAAGGGGGTAATATCAGTTTTATATAATTTAATTTCAAATTTACAATCTTCTTCTCTGGCCGCTATTAAATTGAATTGGGAACAAGATCTTAATTTTACTTTTACTGATGAACTGTGGGACTCTATTCTTGGCCAGGTTCACACTGCATCAATGTGTGCTCGTCACGCTCTTATTCAATTTAAGATTGTACACCGGGTGCACCTGTCCAAGGTTAAGTTAGCACGTATTTACTCGGATATAGACCCAACTTGTGAAAAGTGTGGTAGCGCTCCTGGCACTTTGCTTCACATGTATTGGTCCTGCCCTTCATTGATGAATTTTTGGCATTCTGTTTTTATCACTATGTCTGAGTCCTGCAATATCAAATTAAACCTGATCCATTATGCACCATTTTTGGTGTGGCTCCAGAACTTGTCTTGCCAAATTCCAAATTAAAAGTATTCAAATTTTCATTATTATTGGCTAGACGTGCTGTATTGCTAAAGTGGAAAGACTCTTCGCCCCCTTCACATTTACAGTGGATAAAAGATATAATGTCCTGTTTGGATTTAGAAAAAATCAGATACACAGTTCGTGGCTCTGAAAACAAATTCTATAAATTATGGCGCCTGTTTCTTGATTTCTTTGAAAGACCCACGATTATAGTTTCTGAGTAGCTCATATCCCCTTTACCCCACCCCCACCTCACACACACAATTTTTCTTTTTTTTTCTTTTTTTTGTGTATTTTTTATTATTATTATTGTTTATTTAAAGGTTTTTGTGTTTTGAAGCATCCACATTTGTTAGTTTTAAATTCTAGTTTTGCACTGTTTGGTTAAAACAAAAATGAAAATTTCTAATACTTTGTATTGTATTGATACTTCAATTAATAATAATAAAAAGACCTTTGAAAGAAAATTAAGCAATGAAAATCAGACAATGCTTTTGAATTGTGGTTCAACAGAATTATTTTAAAGGGCCTATATCATGCTATTTTAAGCCTTTCAGAGTAAACTACATGCATGTATGTGATAGTATATTACCTTTGGTACACTGGTGAATGAATTTCTTATGAAATATGAGTTATTTTCACAAGCTACTTTTCCAACCCGGAAGTAAGATGCCTCGATCTCTGAGGCTCCGCCTCTGCTTCTTGTGGCTGCCACCCATTTCATGACGTAACCCCTGAGCCGGCTGCTGCAGCGTGTCGCTGGGTTCCGCCCACAAAAACAACATCTACAGTAAACTTTAGAAAAGTTGGATGAGCATGTTGTCACTGAGCAGATTAGGTGCGAGAGGAACTACTTCTTCACAGCGTCAATGCTAAAGTGAAAGAGTTTTGCTGATCACCGCTCCGTTAGCTGCGCGGAGAAAGTGGGTGTGTGCGTTAGCCTGGGGGCGGTGCTGGCAGCACAGGCACTTCCTGGAGTAGACGGCTCACCCACGTTCATACGTATGAACGTGGGGACCCAATCATTATCAGGGACAGGGCGGAGCAGCAGCTCAGAGAGCAGGGTTGAGGAGGAATACTCAGAGATGCATGAATGAAGCAAAATAACACTTTGGGGGTGTTTTTGGTGAGGAATTAACATTATAACATGCTTAAAAGCTCAAAAAAGTCAATTTTGCATGATATAGGCCCTTTAAAAAACAAACTCATGAAACAGGCCTGGACAAAAATGATGGTACCTGTAGAAGAGCTTGGAATAACGAGGCGGTGTGACTTATAAACCAAAGTTTATTATCAGCTTCGCTCCTCTAACAAGTCTCATCTAGTGCAGCAGCAGAAGAAGTAAGAGAGCGAACACATTCGGCTCTGTGTACTTATACTCACACACAGCAAAAGACATGCATATCAAAGCTGACATCCCCCATTAACTTAATCCCCTCCTTTGTCTCCGTACCCCTCCACCTGGCCCTGGGAGGTCAGAGCGACCTATCTGGTCTCCACTGCAGTGCCTTGGATGCTCTTTGATCTTCACTGGCGGTTGAGACCCTTTGTCCTGTTCTGAGGTGTGAAGTCGCTTTACATATGTAGTCACCAAACATTCTCACATGCTTATACATATGTAGGTTATGGGATATATGATTAATATAGACTACAGCCCCCCCCAAACGACTAAGAAAAGGACAATAGAAAAATTCACAGTTTAAGATAATTATTATGACATACTAACTGCTACACCTCTTGACAAAGAAGAAACTTTCCAGCAGCTATGCTCCTGTAGAGAATTCAGTGGTAATCATAACAGCATAGTAATATCACAAATCAGTCCTAAACTGTTACAGCACAATTAGTGAACAACTTTTGAGTAGTTTGCATCAGTCCCTGTGCTGTCTGGGCTTAAATCTTCTTCCGAATCTGCTGTGGGTCCGTTCGGGCGTCCTGGTGGGACCTTCCTGTAAGGAATCTGCAGCTTGGGAAGGAGAGTGATTATTTGTTCCCTGCAGGGGGGCTGAGTCTTTTCTCTTGGGGGGTCTACCCCGCCGAGGTGCTCTCGCCAACCGTGCAGGCTCGTCTCTCAACAAGAAGGCAGGTTTAAGTCTGTCAATGCTGACTGTTTCTTTTCTGTCAGAATCAGAATCAGAATCAGAATCAGAATCAGATTTATTGCCATTGTTCATGTAGTACACAAACTAGGAATTTGTCTCGATGCCATGCTGCAACATTAAAAACATGATGAGAAAAAGAGATAAACTAAAAAACTAAAGGACTGAAAACGTGCAATAAGTGTAGAAAAATAAGTAATAATAAGTAATAATGATAATAATAATAATAACAATACTAGTAATAATGAGTAGTACTAGTCAAGGCAGTTTTAAAAAATTAGCAAGTAGCAGATAATGTGAAGTACCACATAGTGCAGTCGATAATGCAACAGAAAACAGTGATGAATGACGTGAGTCTGGTTGAGCTGCTGTACATAGTGCACGAGAGTCAAAAAGTCACTTAATGTTCAGCAGTCTGATGGCAGAGGGGAAAAAACTGTTCATGTGCCGGGAGGTTTTAGTCCGAATGGACCGAAGTCTTCTACCTGAGGGGAGGGGAGCAAACAGTACGTGACCAGGATGTGAAGGATCGGCTATGATCCAGCCAGCACGCCTCCGGGTCCTGGAGATGTACAGGTCCTGGAGAGATGGGAGCTCGCAGCCTATCACCTTCTCAGCAGTGCACACGATGCGCTGCAGCCTTAGTCTGTCCCTGGCAGTGGCTCCTGCATACCACACAGTTATGGAGGAGGTGAGGACGGACTCGATGATGGCCGTGTAGAACTGCACTAACATCTTGGTGGGTAGCTTGAGCTTCCTCAGCTGCCGCAGAAAGAACATCCTCTGCTGGGCCTTTTTGATGAGGGAGCTGATGGTTGGCTCCCATTTGAGGTCTCGGGTGATGGTGGTGCCCAAGAAGCGGAAGGAATCTGCAATGGTGATGGGAGAGCCTGTCATGGTGAGGGGGGGCAGGGGGGTTGTGACTTTCCTGAAGTCCACAATCTGTCCCCAAAATCAAGCACAAAATGCTTATCACCAGGTTCCAGCACTCTGAATGGTCCATCGTATGGTGGGCGGAAGGTTGGTTTTAAAGCTTCATGCCTAACAAAAACGAATTCAGCGTTTTTTAAAGCTTGGGGGACAAAAACCTGTGGAAAAGAGTGATGTGCCGGCCCGGGGAGAGAGTCCGGTCCGTTGCTGCCTAAAAACCTCGGAGCTGGAAGATGCCCTGGCTCTGGGTTCTCTGGTAAAAATTCACCTGGGAGCCTGAGAGGTTGTGCAAAAACTAATTCTGCTGGGGAGGCGTCTAGATCCTCTTTAGGTGCAGCACGCAACCCCAATAAAACCCAAGGAAGTTTATTTACCCAATTTGTATCCGTTAATGAGGCTCTGAGGGTGGCCTTTAAAGACCTGTGAAAACGCTCGCATAACCCATTAGCCTGAGGGTGATAAGCGGTGGTGCGGTGAATTGTCGCTCCTAAGCTGCTGGCCATGGCTGACCAAAGCTCCGAGACAAATTGAGGCCCCCTATCGGGACGTGATGTCCGATGGGATGCCGAAACGTGCCACCCAGTTTGTCAAAAAAAAAAAACGCGAGCGACTTCCTCCGCTGTGGTTGACACCAGAGGGACCGCCTCAGGCCAGCGCGTAGTGCGGTCTATTTTTGAAAAAATGCGCGCACCCGCCAGATGTAGTGAAAAATCTTGGATGTGAGGAATAGGGTAGCGGTCATGCGCTGTCGCATTGTTTAATCTGCGGTAATCGCCGCACGGTCTCCAAGAACCGTCGGATTTCGGGACCATGTGAAGCGGTGACGCCCAGGGGCTTTTTGAGCGCCTGATAATGCCTAGTTTTTCAAGGGTGGTAAACTCGTCCCGAGCTATGGCGAGCTTGGTCGCGTCCAAGCGCCGAGCTTTGGCGAATACGGGTGGGCCCGTTGTGGGGATAAAGTGCTCGACCCCGTGCTTAGCCACTGTAGCTGAGAATTTGGGAATTGTGAGTGCTGGAAATTGGGTGAGGAGTTGATCAAACTTACCTCCTGCTGTAGTGACGCTGGCCTGCACGGGTGGTGGAGAAACTCGAGCTGAGAAGGGAATAGAAGCAAAGGACAGTGCATTAACCAAGCGTCTGTTCGCTAGATCGACTAATAACCCATGTGCACACAAAAAATCTGCGCCCAACAAGTTAAAACTCACCGCCGCTACAACAAATGTCCATCTGTAGTTGCGGCCATGGATGCGGAGGGGCAGGTTCCTTTCGCCAAAAGTGTCAATGATGGAGCCGTTGGCTGCCACCGCTCCATTGCCCCGGGGGACCATGGCCCGGTCTGCTTGGGAGGGCATGATAAAACTCAGTTGAGCTCCCGTGTCAATGAGGAACTGCTTGCCGGTGTGTCCGTCCATCACATATAGAAGCTTGCTTTTTTCGCCGAGAACTGCCGCTGTTAACGGTTCTCGGCTTTGGAATTTTCCCGAAATCGTGAATTTGCAGGGGAGAAGGCATTTGTAAGCCTTCTCGGCGAAGCGGTGGTGGTAATAACAGACGTCGCTCCGTCTGTTACGTCTTGGCCATGTCGCTGCCATGGCGGGCGGATTCTGCTCATTGGTTTGTGGCTCCCCGTGGCTCCGGACATCGGCGTTGAGGTCTGCGGATGCTGCTGTGGGTGTCTGTTCCCTGCAGGCGTTGACGAGTCGCTGCGCTTCGCGAGCCAGCATGCGGAAGTCTTGCTGGGTGCTGCATCGCATGTTGGCATCCCTCTCATGTGTGGCGGCAGCGTACTGAGGAATATAAACTGGAAGAGGAAATTATCATTGTCCTCTTCTTTAAGTTGCAGCAAGTCCTCCATGAGGGCCTTGGGTCTGCATCCTCTGTGGCCGTAGACCGCCAGGATCCTCTTGGCTTTCTCCTCGGCAGAGGGGATGAAATTCGCCACGATGGTCGCTTTCAGTTCTCTGTATTTGTCCTGGGCCGGCGGCCGCTGGATGATGCTCCGCGCACATCTCGAAGTGGCGGCGTCGAGTTTGGCGACGATGTGATAGAACTTTGTATCGTCAGCCGTGATGCCCGCAAGTGCAAACTGGGCTTCAGCTTGCTGAAACCACAAGGCGGGGCCTTCCTGCCAGAAGTCCGGCAGCTTGACGGTGACGGCATTTGTGTGGACCGTCACTGATGTGTCCGCAGGGTGAGAGTGCCTTCCTTCGGCTCTCGCCGCGGCGCTGGTGCTCGGTTGAGCCCTCTCTATCACTTCTGCCGTGGGGGAACGTCGTCCGTCTGTTCCCCTGTCGGCATGGACGCCGGCGTCTGCCTGGGTCGCCACAGATGAGTCGATCGCGGGGGAACGCCTCTGGTCCATCCTCACGTCAGGGTCACCAGTGTAGAAGAGCTTGGAATAACGAGGCGGTGTGACTTATAAACCAAAGTTTATTATCAGCTTCGCTCCTCTAACAAGTCTCATCTAGTGCAGCAGCAGAAGAAGTAAGAGAGCGAACACATTCGGCTCTGTGTACTTATACTCACACACAACAAAAGGCATGCATATCAAAGCTGACATCCCCCATTAACTTAATCCCCTCCTTTGTCTTCGTACCCCTCCACCTGGCCCTGGGAGGTCAGAGCGACCTATCTGGTCTCCACCGCAGTGCCTTGGATGCTCTTTGATCTTCACTGGCGGTTGAGACCCTTTGTCCTGTTCTGAGGTGTGAAGTCGCTTTACATATGTAGTCACCAAACATTCTCACATGCTTATACATATGTAGGTTATGGGATATATGATTAATATAGACCACAGTACCCCTAGAAAAGATTGAAAATAATGTGACCATAGGGACATGTTCAACCAAGATGTGTCCTCTAATTAACATCACAGGTGTCTACAAACTTGTAATCAGTCAGTCGGCCTATTTAAAAGGTGACAAATAGTCACTGCGCTGTTTGGTGACATGGTGTGTACCACATTAAACATGGACCAGAGGACGCAAAGGAGAGAGTTGTCTCAGGAGATTAGAAAGAAAATTATAGACAAGCATGTTAAAGGTAAAGGCTATAAGGCTATAAGGCTATAAGACCGTCTCCAAGCAGCTTGATGTTCCTGTGACTACAGTTGCACATATTATTCAGAAATTTAAGATCCACGAGACTGTAGCCAACCTCCCTGGACGTGGCTGCAGGAGGAAACTTGATGAAAAATGGAAGAGACGGATAATACGAATGGTAACAAAAGAGCCCAGAACAACCTCTAAACACATCCATGGTGAACTCCAAGGTCAAGGTACATCAGTGTCAGATCGCACCATCCGTCGCTGTTTGAGCCAAAGTGGAGTTCATGGGAGACGACCAAGGAGGACACCACTGTTGAAAACAGATTATAAAAAAGCCAGACTGGAATTTGCCAAACTGCATGTTGACAAGCCACAAAGCTTCTGGGAGAATGTCCTATGGACAGACGAGACAAAACTGCAACTTTTTGGCAAGGCACATAAGCACTATGTTCACAGACGCAAAAATGAAGCATACCAAGAAAAGAACACTGTCCCTACTGTGAAACATGAAGGAGGTTCTGTTATGTTCTGGGGCTGCTTTGCTGCATCTGGCACAGGGTGTCTTGAATCTGTGCAGTGTACAATGAAATCTCAAGACTATCAAGGTATTCTAGAGAGAAATGTGCTGCCCAGTGTCAGACAGCTTGATCTCAGTCGCAGGTCATGGGTTTTGCAACAGGATAATGACCCAAAACACACAGCTAAAAACACTCAAGAATGGCTAAGTGCGAAACATTGGACTATTCTATAGTGGCCTTCTATGAGCCCTGATCTAAATTCTATTGAACATCTGTGGAAGGAGCTGAAACATGCCGTCTGGAGAAGGCACCCTTCAAACCTGAGACAACTGGAGCAGTTTGCTCATGAGGAGTGGGCCAAAATACCTGCTGAGAGGTGCAGAAATCTCATTGACAGTTACAGAAATTGTTTGATTGCAGTGATTGCCTCAAAAGGTTGTGCTGTGGGACACATATGTGGGTTTCATATGCACAAATGTATATCACCTTATGCTTCATGTGTATATCACTGTATGCTTACTGTATGCTTCACGTCTCAGATGAACAAAGGACTGAGCCTCCTCAGAGATAACAGGAGGATGTGAAATGTGGTCTTTGTTATGCAAAGAGATGGCCATGGGGGATTTCCTGGCTGCCAGTGATTTTGGGTGGGGGTGATAAGATCTGAAAGGGATGCATTGTTACTTGGTATTAAATACAGTGTGACTGGAGCTTTGAAGCTCCTGGGGTATAAAAAGGGGATGAAGGTCTGGATTTCTTTCTCTTTTTCTGTATTGTTGACGTTGGAGAATGTGAATAAACCTGACTCGTGAGATAAACTCTGCCTCGTCCTTTCACATTTCCACAGTGGTGACCCTAAGACGATGAGTGAAAGAAATTCCCCCGAACCAGCCGGGTCAGGAGCTCCCAGCCAGGCGTATGCCGCTACCGTCCAGCTACCGGACTTTTGGCAAGACAACCCGTGCTCCTGGTTCCTCTTGGTCGAAGCACAGTTCGCCCTCCGGGGGATAATGGTAGATGAGACAAAATTCTACCATGTAATTGCCAAGCTCGACAACCGCATGGCTCAGCATGTGCAGAGCCTTTTGGAGAAGCCACCGGCCGACGACAAATACGGCGGGTTGAAGGCTGCGCTCATCCAGTGCTTCACTCTCTCAGCCCAGAAAAGAGCGGAGAGACTCCTGGCTCTGAACGACTTGGGAGATGACACGCCCGTTGACCTGATGGAGGACATGCTGAGGTTGAGGGGCTCAGACGGCAACGACTTCCTCTTCACCCACATTTTCCTGAGAACCCTACCGTCGGCCACGAGAGCGACCCTGGCCAGTTCGCCGTTGTTGGCCCAGCGGGACTTCCGCGCGCTGGCCCAGGAGGCGCACCGGATTCTCAACGCCAGAGTTTCATCACACCTTCCTCCGCTGACCGGCTGGCGCTTTCCAGTGGTCCCGGGGTGTCAGCAGCGAAACGGCTCGGCGATTAAGACCTTTGGTGAGCGGACTCTGCTTCTGTCCCTACACGGCCGTACATTTGAGTGGACTTTCGTCATAGCTGCAGTGAATTTCAATATGTTAGGGGCTGATTTTCTGTGCTCACATGGTTTGTTGGTTGATCTTGCTAACAGGCGCCTGGTTAATGCACTCTCTTTTTATTCTATTCCGTGTACAGCTCGAGTGGCCCCGCCAACAGCACAAGCCAACGTCACAGCTGCAAGTGGTAAGTTCCACACACTGCTCACTCAGTTCCCAGCACTCACGGTCCCAACATTTTCGGCAGCTGTGGCTAAACACGGGGTGGAACATTTTATTACTACCACCGGACTGCCCGTTTTTGCAAAAGCCCGGTGCTTGGATTCAGCTAAACTGACCATAGCGTGTGAGGAGTTCGCCAACCTGGAAAAGTTGGGCATCATCAGGCGTTCGAAAAGCCCATGGGCTTCACCGCTTCACATGGTCCCGAAAGCTGATGGCTCGTGGCGACCTTGCGGAGAGTTCCGCAGGTTGAACAACGCTACAGCGCACGACCGCTACCCAATCCCGCATATCCAAGATTTTTCAGTTCATTTGGTGGGGGCGCGCATTTTTTCTAAGATAGACTTGGTACGCGGTTACCACCAGGTCCCAGTACGCGCTGAGGGACATTACCCAAAACAGCAGTAATAACTCCGTTCGGTCTATTCGAGTTTTTGAGCATGCCGTTTGGGCTTAAAGGCACGGCGCAGACTTTCCAACGCATGATGGACGCGGTGTTGCGCGATCTCCCCTTCGTGTTCGTCTACCTGGACGATATTTTGGTAGCCAGCGCGTCCGAAGACAAACACGAAAACCACCTCACGGCAGTTTTCTGGAGGTTGGGAGAGCACGGGTTAATAATCAACCCAGCGAAGTGTCAGTTCGGGGTGACGCAGATTGATTTTTTGGGGCATTGCGTCTCTCCAGAAGGAGCGGTTTCTCTGCCTGACAAAGTGCGCGCGGTAACATATTTTCCCCAGCCACAAACGGTCAAAGCGTTACAGGAGTTTTTGGGAATGGTGAATTTTTATAACCGTTTCCTCCCCGCGCAGCGCAGCTCATGCAACCATTATATGCCGCGCTAAAAAAACAAAAACCCACAAATAAAATCGAATGGTCTCCAGAGCGAGAGCGAGCATTCTCGGAAGTCAAAACAGCCCTGGCAAACGCTGCGTTGTTAGCACATCCAGACCCAACGGCCCGCATAGCACTCACTACTGACGCGTCAGATGTGGCCATAGGGGCGGTCGTGGAGCAGCATGTAGCCAGGGCTTGGCAACTGCTCGCCTTTTTCAGCAGGACCTTGCGCGATAGTGAACGAAAATACAGCGCATTCGACAGGGAGTTGTTAACTCTCCACTTGGCCATTTGCCACTTCCAGTTCTGGCTGGAGGGACGCCGTTTCACCGCGTTCGTTGATCACAAGCCGCTGACTTTCGCGATGGTCAAGGTTTCAGAACCATGGTCAGGCCGGCAGCAGAGACAGCTGGCCGCGATCTCAGAGTTTACTACCGATATCCAGCATGTGGCGGGTAAATTTAATGTAGTGGCAGACTGCCTCTCGCGCGCCGTGGCGGCTCCAGTCCGCGTGGGGGTAGATTATGCAGCCATGGCCGCGGAACAGGTTAGCGACGCGGACGTGTGCACGCTCCAGTCTGGACCAACAGGGTTAAGACTGGAGAACAGGGTGCTGCAAGACGGTATGCCCCCCCTAATCTGCGATGTCTCCACTGGGCAACCGCGTCCGGTGGTACCTGCTGCGTGGCGCCGCCGCATTTTTGACTCGATTCATTCTCTGGCGCACCCGGGAGTGCGCACGTCGGTCAAAATGGTGGGAGAGAAATTTGTATGGCCGAGCCTGCGCAAACAAGTTAGGGAGGTGGGCAGCAGCCTGCATGGCCTGTCAACGAGCCAAGGTACACAGGCACACGAGGGCTCCTTTGAGCCGTTTCACATCCCGCTAAGAGGTTCGATCATGTTCACGTGGACCTCGTAGGGCCCCCTTCCACCGTCAACAGGGGTGCACACACCTCTGACAAATGGTAGAACCGCACCACGCGCTGCCGGGAAGTGGTCCCACTTGAGTCAACCACAGCCGAGGAGGTGTCACAACGCGCGTTTTTAAAACAGCATGGGTACACGTTGTTGGAGTCCGTCAGACGTTACTTCCGACAGAGGGCCCTCAATTTGTTTCAGAACTTTGTCAGCAATGGCCCGCAGCCGGGGGGTAACGATCCTCCGCACAACCGCGTACAATCCGCAGGCTAACGGTTATGCGAACGTTTTCACAGGTCATTGAAAGCGGCTCTCAGAGCGTTGCTTACGGATGCAAATTGGGTGGACAGTCTACCATGGGGTTTTTTATTGGGAGTTGCGTTCTGCACCTAAAAGGATTTAGTAAGCCCTCCCCGGCGGAGCTAGTTTTTTGCGCAGCCACGTCGCTGCCCGGAGTTTTCTCCCAGATTAATCCTGCGCCAGAATGTTCCCCGACTCAGCGGTTGCAGCGTGGCAGCGGAATCGGCGCGCTGCCTGCCCCTTTCACCACAGTTTTTTCCGCGCGTTTTTATACCTAAGACTTTAAAAAACGCGGAGTTTGTTTTTGTCAGACAACGATGCCCATCGCCCGCACCCTACGACCACCTTATGATGGGCCATTTAGAGTGCTGGAAACAGGGGATAAGCATTTTTTGCTAGATTTGGGGGGCAGGAAGGAGAAGATTGGCATTAACAGGCTCAAACCCGCCTTTGTGGTGGCGGATGACAATGTACTGTTGGCCAGGGCTCCTCGGCGCGGCAGACCCCCTAGAGAACATCCCCCAGAACACCCACAGGGATTGACTAACAATTCTCAACCCTCAGACAGCAGCCCCCCAGCAGGATGGCGCCACGGAAGTGTTGAAGCCGGCTTTCAGCAGAAATGGGAGGAGACTGAGGCCCAAGCAACACGTGGGCTGATGTTAATGATTTTATCATGACAGGCTGACTGTTATTGTTGTTGTTACATCTTAGACGTTTGGGGGTCATGGGGGGCACATATGTGGTTTCCATATGCACAAATGTATATCACCTTATGCTTCATGTGTATATCACTGTATGCTTACTGTATGCTTCATGTCTCAGATGAACAAAGGACTGAGCCTCCTCGGAGATAACAGGAGGATGTGAAATGTGGTCTTTGTTATGCAAAGAGATGGCCGTGGGGGATTTCCCCTGGCTGCCAGTGATTTGGGTGGGGGTGAGTAAGATCTAAAGGGATGCATTGTTACTTGGTATTAAATACAGTTGACTGAGCTTTGAAGCTCCGTGGGTATAAAAAGGATGAAGGGTCGGATTTCTTTCTCTTTTCTGTATTGTTGATGTTGGGAGAATGTGAATAAACCTGACTCGTGAGATAAACTCTGCCTCGTCCTTTCACATTTCCACAGTGCAACAAAATATTAATTTAAGGTACCACCATTTTTGTCCAGTCTGTTTCTATTGATATGTTTTTTAAAATAATTCTGTTGAACCACAATTCAAAAGCATTGTCTGATTTTCATTGGTTAATTTTCATAGAATTTTTATTATTACCACTTTTGTCAGATTCAAGGTTATTTCTGTGACCATTGTGGGTTTTTCCTTTCAGTAACAGAGGGGTACCAACAATTTTGTCCACGGCTGTATTTTTTTTTTATTTGTTCCATTGTGGTTGACTATTCCTCTGAAGTGTTGGTCTAGTTTTGGTCCACTCCTGTGTTTAGCCACTCCATTCTATGTTTATTAATATTACTCCCGTTCCTTATGGGGGGGGTTTTCTCCCCCTCAATGGGTCCCTGTAGTCATTCTTTTTTTTGGGTCTCTCCCTCCTGGCCTGTTTCCCCCTCCACCCTCCCTGGGTCCGGTCCTTGTATCTTCTGGTTGTGGAGGGGGGGGGGGGGGGCTGCTTGATATTTCGTTTGCGCCTGGAATGTGCCTTGTGAACGGGGGGTGCTGTGGTGGCCCTGAGCGCTGATCCCATTCCGCGTTCGGGTTGCCCAGTATTTTCCCTGTTCTGCCATCTTATTTTGGGTCTTGGTTTGTGGCCTTCTCCAGGGCTTTTAATTTGACAGCGTCACGGCGGGACTCCGGCTGTCAAAGCCGAGCTGGCGCTGTGACAGCTGTGTGTCCATTCCACTAATTACGTTCCCCTTCTTCAATTGTTTGTGTGCTACACTTAAGGGAGCAGCTGAGGCTTACTCCTCGCTGCGTCCGTACAACTCCGTGCACCCCCGTGTACCGACTGGCAGTTTCCTATCACCGACTCCAGTCTCTCCTGTGATTCATCTTTGCCTCGTGCCTCCCCTAAGTGTGTATTGTACAGTGCAGGCTCCGTCCTCCGCTGCCTTTCACTGTTTATCTTCAGAGTCAATTATCTTGTGTCTCAGGTTATGTTCGTGTTTTGCCCCACGTGGCTGTTTATTTTGTCATTCTTGTCTTTTGTTAATGAACAAGCAAACTTACTAGTTGGCCTCTGGCGTCTCATTAATACCCTGCAAGGGGCATTCCATAACAGCTAGGGCCAGCCGTGTAGACTTACCGCGTGGCCCCGTGTGGCTGAATGGTTATTATGCCACTATTCGCTGGCAGCTGTGCCCCTACTATACAATGTCTCCTTCTTTTATGAGGAAGGCAGTTCAATTTCAAAGGGCCCTGAGGCGAACCCGTGTGACATGCCCCTAGAGGTACGGAGGCCCGCGGACCAGGATCGTCTTCTACAAAACCCCAGTGCAGGTCCATATTCGTGCGAGTCGACTCCCGTGTCGCTGTGTCATCCAGGGCAGCTGCTCGACACTCAACCAAGACAGTTGGCGTGCCACACCCTACCATCTGCCAGCTGGAAGGTCACTGGCCCCAGCTGCACAATGATCTTGATGGGTGTCGGTAGTGGTGGAGATGGTGTTGAGGCCGACTGTGGGTCTGGTTGTTTAGTTCTGCGGACCCAGACCCAGTCCATCAATGCGAGTGGTGCACTGTTCGGCTGCATTCAACATCATGGTTGTGATGGTTGAACTCTCATGTCTGCTGTGGGACATCCACCAGGTTGTGGTGGTTCTGCTGTATCCTGTTGGGGCACGAACTCTTCATCCTGTGGCTCTGCGGCAGCTCCTGGAGGCTGATGCCAGTCGTGGATTCGGAAGGCATCCGGTGGCTCTACTGCATTTTGTTGGGTCGAGGACTCTTCATCCTGCATTTCAGCGGCGGCTCCTGGAGGCTGATGCTGGGCGTGGATCCGGAAGGCGTCCAGTGGTTCTGCTGCATTTTGTTGGATCGTGGACTCTTCATCCTGCAGCTCAACGGCGGCTCCTAGAGGCTGGCAGCAGGCGTGGATTCGGAAGTAGTCCGGCCTCTTCTCCCCCTCTCCTGGGAAGTCTGGTCATGATGATATGTTGCTGTCGCGGTTGGTAGAACCTGTGCTGGGTTGTTGTGTCCCGGGGTTCCCAATAGACGCGGGCTCCCTCTCCTGCAGCTCCGCAGCAGCTCCCTGAGGCTTATGCTGGGCGAGGATCTGAGGCGAGTCCGGTCGCTGCCCCTTCTCTGGGCGGTGCTCCTCCTGTGAGCACGGGACAACTATTCCCTCGTTATTGTCGTCTGGGTGTGTTGCGTCCCACTCATCATCGTCGGTCAAATGGAGTCCGTTACTGTCACAGATGGAGAAGCCCATTTGATAAAACAGGTCAAATCCTAGTATGTTGTATCCATGCGTAACCACTTGGAAGACAAAATCAATAACAACTCTTGATGCGTAGTGGACCGTTAGTGTGATGGTCCCTACATTGCTGACGTGGTAGCCACCACACTTGCACGGCTCTGCTGGGCTTTTCCCAGTCGGGTGGTTGGGAAAGAACTTTTTCACGGTGACCCAGTTCAACATCGAGCTCACTGCGGCGGTGTCGAGCAGGAGCGGTAAGCTGACGTCCCTAGCCCTACCATGCAGAATGCTTATGCTGCACCTCTGGAACTCATCGTGTGGATGGTAGTTGCGGGTGAGTGACTTGAACTGACCGGTGGGTTCAGTGGTGGTGCTGACCGGAAAACCTTGGTGAAGTGGTTGCATTTCCCGCATCCCTGCCCCCTTGCTGGGCAGGAATGTTCTCTCTTTCTGTGCATCAGGGAGCCACATTTGCCACATGAGATCCACGGTGTTTACTTCGGCCTCTTCTGCCATTTCACTGGGCCCTTATGTGGTTACCGCATGTGCTAGCCGTGTGTGGCCTCGCTGCTGTTGTTGTTGCTGCACACCTAGCTCCGATGCGAACCTCTCGGCGGCCTCTAGCTGGAATGCTAGCTCGATGGCCTTAGCTAGCGTCATGTCGTTTGGCACCGTTAACATCTTCGCCTGCAGCTGCGAGTTGCTAGTGTGCTCGGCCAACTGGTCCCGCACCCATTTTGTCCTCCAACAAACCGAATCTGCACATGCTAGCTAGGTGGCGAAGGTCCGTGATGAATTGTAGTGTCTTCTCTGTGGTCTTCTGTCGCTGCTGATGAAACCTAATACGCCGCGCCAACACGTTGCCTGGTGTGGCAAAGTAGCTAGCTAGCAGCTCGACTGACTCAGCAAATGTTTCTGTTTGTCCTAGCGTGTAGAAAATAAGTTGGCCTTCTATGCCCAAATAGTGAACAAGTAGAGCTCGCTTCCACACCTTGTCTAGCTCACTCTGGTCCAACGCTGATATGTAGGTGGTGAAAGCACTGAACCAGTGTGGCCACGGTATGGGTGGCTTACCTGGGGTCTCCAAAAAATGGCTGTAGTGGCCTCAAACATGCTTTCATGGTTTACTCTCGTCACCAGATGTCATGTCTGGAAAACATGGAAGGAACCAACAGAGAGCATCTTGCTGGGAACACGAACTTTATTACACAAAATACTGTTACAGTGGTACAACAGTCTGTTGGTGGGGAGGCCGAAACAGAGAGAGACATAAAAAGAGGCTGTAAAATGGCCATCCCTTACCTTTACATGCTCGGTGTGATGACATCACACCAACGCTGACCAAACTTGTGGTTTTCCTTACACCACAGTTCCCTCTCAATGGCCCTTTCCTGTATAAATAAAGGTTAAATAAAAATAAAATGGGTTGTCAGTCATAAAAAATGCTAACAAGAAAAAAAATTGATATTTGGCAGAGTTGTGGTATATATTACTCATGTATTCCATACCTGCATACGTTAGAGCATGTGGAAATGTTTGGAGCAACATATACAAAGGAACTTCACACCTCCGAAAGGACAAAGGAATCTCACCGCCGTGTGAAGACCAACGACGTCACAGGACGCGGCGGCGACAGACTTGACACCTTCACCCCCTAAGGCGAGGAGAGGTTTTCCCATCACCTCCCAAGACGAAGGGAGGAGTTAACAGGACAATGGGGGGATTAAGATACGGGGATGTCAGCTTGTGTTTTGCATGTCTTTGAAGTGTGCCTGTATTTAACCAGCGAGCTGGGCAGAATTCTTCCTCTTTTGCCTTCTGCCAAGCTCTGCACCAGATGAGACAAGATAGAAGAGTTGTTCATTAAAGACTCTGTTTTTGATACAAAACCGCCTCATCATTTCCAGCTCTTCTACACTGGTGACCCTGACGCGAGTATGGACCGGAGGCGTTCTTCAAGCGACTCATCCGTGGCGACTCTGGCATACGCCACCGACAACGCAGACGAGGGAACAAGCGGACAGCTGTTTCCCCCGGCAGAGGGCATCGAGAGAGCTCAACCGAGCTCCAGCACCGCCGTGAGAGCCGAGGCAACGCACTCTCACCCGGCGGGCACAACAGTGATGATGTGTGCGAACGCTGTCGCTGTCAAACTGCCAGATTTCTGGCGAGAAGACCCGGCCTCTTGGTTTCACCAAGCTGAAGCCCAGTTCATACTGGCGGGCATCACGGCAGACGATACTAAATTTTACCACATCGTCTCCAAACTCGACTCCGCCACTTCGAGGTGTGTGCGGAGCTTGATCCAGCGACCACCGGCCCGGGACAAGTATGAGACACTCAAGGCGACCATCGTGGCGAATTATGTCCCATCAGCGGAGGAAAGAGCCGAAAAGATCCTGGCGGTCTATGGCCACAGAGGGGGCAATCCAAAGGCCCTCATGGAGGACTTGCTGCAGCTCAAAGAGGAGGATAATGATAATTTCCTTTTCCAATTCATTTTTCTCAGCACGCTACCACCACACACGAGAGGGACACTCGCCAGTATGAAGTGCAACAATCATCAGGACTTCCGCACACTGGCCAACGAGGCTTATCGGCTCGTCAACGCCTGCAGAGAACTGACACCCACAGCGGCATCCGCAGACCTCAAGACTGACGCCCCGAGCCTGGGAGAGCCACAACCCACGGAGCAGACTCAACCCACGGTGACAGCGGCACGGCCCAAGCGCAACAAACAGAATGACGTCTGTTATTATCACCACCGCTTCGCCGAGAAAGCCCGAAAATGCGTTCCTCCCTGCAAGTTTACGATGTCGGGAAATGCCCAAGCCGAGGGCCGTTAACGGCAGCGGTTCTCGGCGAGAAAAACAAGCTGTTATACGTGATGGATGGACACACAGGCAAGCAGTTCCTCATCGACACGGGAGCTCAGCTGAGTTTCATCATGCCCTCCCACGCAGATCGAGCCATGGGCACCCGGGGCAATGGAGCAGTGGCAGCCAATGGTTCTGACATCGATACATTCAGGGAAAAGAGCCTGCACCTCCTCATTCACGGCCGCAGCTACAGATGGACATTTGTTGTAGCGGCGGTGAGTTTTAACTTGTTAGGCGCTGATTTTCTATGTGCACATGGGTTATTAGTTGATCTAGCAAATAGGCGCCTGGTTAATGCACTTTCTTTTGCTTCTATTCCATGCTCAGCTCGAGTCTCTCCACCACCTGTGCAGGCAAACGTCACCATGGCAGGAGGTAAGTTTGAGCAACTCCTCACCCAATTTCCAGCACTCACAACCCCCAAATTTTCAGCCACTGTAGCCAAACACGGGGTTAAACACTTCATTCCTACAACGGGACCTCCCGTTTTTGCCAAAGCTCGCCGCTTAGACGCGGCCAAGCTCAACATAGCAAGGGACGAGTTTGCGGCTCTCGAAAAATTGGGCATTGTTAGACGCTCGAAAAGCCCTTGGGCTTCGCCGCTTCACATGGTTCCGAAATCCGACGGTTCTTGGAGACCGTGCGGAGATTACCGCAGATTAAACAACGCTACAGCGCATGACCGCTACCCCATCCCTCACATACAGGATTTTTCACTACATTTAGCGGGTGCGTGCATTTTTTCAAAAATAGACTTAGTCCGCGGTTATCACCAAGTCCCAGTCCGAGCTGAAGACATTCCTAAAACAGCGGTTATAACCCCTTTCGGCCTTTTTGAATTCCTGCAAATGCCTTTCGGCCTCAAAGGCGCTGCTCAGACTTTTCAACGTATGATGGACGCAGTCTTACGCAACCTCCCCTTTGTTTTCGTCTACCTCGATGACATGCTGGTAGCCAGCTCATCTGAGGAAGAGCACGAGCAGCATCTCACTACCGTTTTTCAGAGGCTAGAAGAGCACGGATTAATAATTAATCCAGCCAAATGCAAATTCGGCGTATCGCAAATTGATTTTTTGGGACATAGAGTCTCCCCGAAAGGGGCAGTTCCGCTTCCAGACAAAATTCATGCGATAGAAGGTTTTCCACGGCCCCAAACGGTCAAATCGCTACAGGAATTTTTGGGGATGGTTAATTTTTTACAACCGTTTCCTCCCTCATGCAGCTCAGCTCATGCAGCCCCTGTATGAATGAATGAATGAATGAATGAATGAATTTTATTTATTTCGGATAGTACATTACAGGTTAAAAGAAACTGTATAATATAACAACAAGGTCAAATTAGACAAAGACTCCTTCTACTATACAATTCCACGTGAGTTATCCGAAATGGGTGATGGCTGAAGCCGCAGCTTATATTGCCCACCCATATTCCATCCAAGAATTCAAAGGAGAAAAAAGAGAAAACAAGACAAGAGCGATTACAATTTAAAACAAGGCTAAGACAAAATGTGACTGACTGTATGACACGCTCAAAAAAAAGAAAGCTTCCAACGCGGTCGAATGGACCCCAGAACGCGAACGCGCTTTTGCGGAAGTTAAAAACGCCCTAGCTAACGCCACAATGTTAGTCCATCCAGATCCCTCGGCCCGCATTGCTCTAACCACAGATGCTTCAGACTTGGCCATAGGGGCAGTTGTAGAACAACTTGTCAAGGGGGTCTGGCAACCTTTAGAATTTTTTAGCAAATCGCTAAACCCGACGGAACGCAAATACAGCACTTTTGACAGGGAGCAGCTGGCGCTCCATTTGTCCATCCGCCACTTCCAGTTTTGGTTAGAAGGGCGGAGTTTCACGGCTTTTGTGGACCATAAACCGCTCACTTTCGCTATGGCTAAAATTTCAGAACCTTGGTCGGGCAGACAACAAAGACAGCTAGCTGCGATTTTAGAGTTCACCACAGACATTCGACATGTTGCGGGCAAACTTAACGTAGTAGCGGACTGTCTCTCTCGCGCTGTGGCACCGCCAGAGCGCGAAGAGACAGATTACACTGCTTCAGCAGCTGAGCTTTTCTCTAACGCAAACACATATGCAGCACCTATCCATGAAGGGATAGATTATGCAGCCATGGCGGAAGAACAAGGTAATGATGCGGACGTGCGCGCGCTCCTGTCTAGACCAACAGGGTTAAGGCTGGAGAAAAAAGGGTTGCGCGATGGCGTGCCCCCCCTAATATGCGATGTTTCAACCGGCCGACCTCGACCGTTAGTAGCGGCTGCTTGGCGCTGCCGTATTTTCGACGCAATTCACTCCCTCGCGCACCCAGGTGTGCGCACCTCGGTCAAAATGGTTGCCGAAAAGTTTGTGTGGCCAGGCCTGCGCAAAAACGTAAAAGAATGGGCAAAAACTTGCATTCCTTGTCAACGCGCCAAAGTACACAAACACACAAAAGCCCCTCTGGAGCCTTTTCCCATCCCTGCTAGAAGGTTCGACCACATTCATGTCGACCTCGTGGGGCCGCTGCCTTCCTCCCAGGGTTTCACACACCTGCTAACAATGATAGACCGCACCACGCGCTGGCCAGAGGCAGTTCCTCTAGCGGCAACTACAGCGGAGGAAGTCGGTCGCGTTTTTCTAACAAATTGGGTGGCACGTTTCGGCGTCCCATCAGACATCACGTCAGATAGGGGGCCTCAATTTGTCTCAGAGCTCTGGTCAGCCATGTCCAACAGTTTAGGGGCAACAATTCACCGCACCACCGTTTATCACCCTCAGGCTAATGGGTTATGCGAGCGTTTTCACAGGTCCCTAAAGGCCGCCCTCAGAGCCTCATTAACGGACACAAATTGGGTAAATAAACTTCCCTGGGTTTTATTGGGGTTGCGTGCGGCACCTAAAGAGGATTTAGACGCTTCCCCTGCAGAATTAGTCTTTCCTCAGCCTATCAGACTACCAGGTGAATTTTTACCAGAAAACCCGGAACCAGGGCACCTCCCAGTACCAAGGTTTTTAGGCAGTAACGGACAGGACTCTCTCCACGGTCCAGTTCATCACTCCTTTCCACGAGTTTTTGTTCCTCAAACTTTAAAAAACGCCGAGTTTGTTTTTGTTAAGCATGAAGCCCTTAAACCAACGTTACGCCCAGTATACGATGGCCCGTTCAGAGTGCTGGAAAATGGTGACAAACACTTTGTGCTTGATTATGGGGATAGAAATGAAACGGTCAGCATTGACAGACTCAAACCTGCTTTCTTGTTGAGAGACGAACCTGCACAGTTGGCGCGAGCACCTCGGTGAGGCAGACCCCCCCAAGGAAAAAGTCTCAGCCCCCAGGCAGGGAACAAATAATCTCTCTCCTTCCCACACTGCAGATTCCTCACAGCAAGGTCCCAGCAGGACGCCTAAACCAACCTACAGCAGCTTTGGGAGAAGATTGAAACCCAAACTGCACAGGGACTGATTACACCACTCTGCAATTTTTCGCTAATTGTGCCGCAACAGTTTAGGACTGACTTATGATTATACTATGCTGTTATGTTTTCACTGAACTCTCTTAGGAGCATGGCTGCTTAAAAGTTTCTTCTGTGGCAACAGCTGTAACACGTAGTATGTCTTAGTAATTACCCTAGACTGTGAATCTTTCTGTGTCCTTTCCTAGTTGTTTGGGGGGCCTGTGGTATATATTACTCATGTATTCCATACCTGCATACGTTAGAGCATGTGGAAATGTTTGGAGCAACATATACAAAGGAACTTCACACCTCCGAAAGGACAAAGGAATCTCACCGCCGTGTGAAGACCAACGACGTCACAGGACGCGGCGGCGACAGACTTGACACCTTCACCCCCTAAGGCGAGGAGAGGTTTTCCCATCACCTCCCAAGACGAAGGGAGGAGTTAACAGGACAATGGGGGGATTAAGATACGGGGATGTCAGCTTGTGTTTTGCATGTCTTTGAAGTGTGCCTGTATTTAACCAGCGAGCTGGGCAGAATTCTTCCTCTTTTGCCTTCTGCCAAGCTCTGCACCAGATGAGACAAGATAGAAGAGTTGTTCATTAAAGACTCTGTTTTTGATACAAAACCGCCTCATCATTTCCAGCTCTTCTACAAGAGTGTTACTTTAAAATATAATTACTTTTAAGTGAAGAGCAGTGTTGGGCAAGTTACTAAAAAATAGTAACTAGTTACAGTTACTTCTTCTCAAAAGTAACTAAGTTACTTTTGAGTTACTGTAGGATTAAAGTAACTAGTTACTTGGAAAAGTAACTTTCACGTTACTTTTAAATGCATACTTAAATCATCTTGCACTCAGTAAGATCAAGGGCCTCTTGTTCTCATCAGAAAAAAGAAGAAAAAGAAAACAGAAAAAAGTCATCTTACAGAGAAAAAAAATGTCTCAGATTTACACAAACTATTGTAATCAGTAGAAAGTCAGAAATTCACAAGAAATAAAGCTGTGAATTCACAGAGAAAATTTTGGACCCCCTGGTGGGCCGTTTTTGGCCCACAAGCCACATGTTTGACACCCCTGGACCAGTCCATTAAAAATGCATATTTAGAGGATTTACTTCCATGAAATAGTTGCATATCACAACAGCATGCAAACGAAAGAGATAAAATAAAATAGAAAGCACAGATAAATGAAAGTTCACCACTTAGAAGAAGCTGTTCTTTACTGCAACAAAGTCAGTCACTTTTTCTCTGTGCGTAAGAAAACTTTAAATGCATTTATGCGACATTAAATGCGAGCTTCTTGCTCAAAAATACTCATGTTTAACCACAGAGGTAGGAGCTGTTAAGGAGCTTACGACTCAGACAACAGGTGATCAGGGCTCGATATTAGAAGTCGCCACCCCGCCACGGCATTTCTTCACCGGGTTTGATGTGAACTGAGCAGGACAGGAAAAGCACCTGCGGAGGAACTGTGGTGACAGGTGCATCAGTTACAGTAGGGTCAGTTATATTTATTTGCTTGTTTTTGCCTTTGGCATGACAACCTCCTTGCTTGAGGGCCGCTGGGTGGCACTGGGGATGGCAGTTGTCCAATAGCCACCAAAACTGTGTATTCATCCACAGTTGCAGCTGATGAGGGAGGGTGTCTAGCAACTGCATGTTTTATGATTCATCTGTTGCGCTAAGATATCTATCATATTAATAAAATGAGTAACGCGAGTAAAGCATCTGATCAAATTTCAGTAACTGAAACGCATTACTGAATTTTTAAACAGTAATTTGTTGACACAGCATGTTACTGCAAAAGTAGTGTGTTTACAGTAATGTGTTACTTTGTAACAGCGTTAGTCCCAACACTGGTGAAGAGAGGAGAGATTTTCATAGTTTTCTATAGTTATTTTATTTATTTAGTTTATGTTGTATGCTTCATTAATCCCAGAGGGATATTCAGGGTGTCCACGTGGATGGATGAGGCAGTCACGGTGCGGTGCCATCCCTTTACCATTCACACACACATTCTCACCTAGGCCCACTTTAGAGTCATATGACCCAAGAAATCATTTTAGAAGGTTAAAACATACAAACACACTGTGTTTCAGTGAATGGGACCCACAATCAGTTCTTGGTCTAGAATAGAAGTATACAGTCGCATAGTTTTTGTTAATGATACACTTTTGCCATATATCTAAAGTGATGGAACAGAGGAATATAAGGAGTAGTGTGGGCACCCAGCACAATGCAGACTGATAATATTCACGCTCAGCAGGGATTGCATACGAACAGAGAGCCCCTAGGAGACAACCAGAACAATGACTATTGTTATACATCCCCGTGATTAAGGAGAGGAAGTCCGGGCGCCAGTTAATTATGCGATTGATATGTATTGACTGATATGTATATCAATATGCAAATGTGCCATGCATTCTCTCTTGTCTGTATAAAAGAGCTGATTTTACATGCCTAAAAAAGGAGCACACACACACACGCACACACATATAGCACACACACACAGCACAGCGCTACAGTGTGTCTCGTGATGATGGAGGACTAAAACTCTGAAAACTTCCAACTCGCCATGTCTCGCCTGAACTTTTTTTGTTCCTCCACACTGGTGACCCTTGACCAAGAATGGAACACGAGGCGAACACCCCGAAGATGACCCCGACCGGGAAAGCCTCAGCACACGTCATGGTGTGGAGGAACAAAATAAGTTCAGGCGAGACACAGCGAGCTGGAAGTTTTCAGAGTTTTATTCTTCCATCATCATGAGACACACTAGTGCTGTGCGCTGTGCTGTGTGTGTGTGCTGTGTGTGTGTGTGTGTGTGCTCCTTTTTTAGGCATGTAAAGTCAGCTCTTTTATACAGACAAGAGAGAATGCACGGCACATTTGCATATTGATATACATATCAGTCAATATATATCAATCGCGTGATTAACTGGCGCCAGACTTCCTCTCCTTAATCCGGGGATGTATAACAATAGTCATTGTTCTGGTTGTCTCTTAAGGGCTCTCTGTTCGTATGCAATCCCTGCTGAGTGTAATATTATCCTGCCTGCATTGTGTTGAGTGCCCCACAGTAGCTAGTTTGACTGTGCGGGGATCAGTTTGCAAAGAAACTTTTTTTTTTCCCACAGGATAAAATAATATTTGTTATGTCTCTAATTAATGGAGGTCGAGGTGACGTTTTATAGTTTTTTATAGACACGAGCCAGAACACAGAATCACTAACGCGACCTGAGAGCCACAGCGAAGAGACAAGAGGGCTCCCACTGTGGCCTCTTATACCCCAGTGGACACCACCCCCTGTGCGGGGCATCACCCCTCTCTATTACAGGCACCGCCATATAAATATATATTACAATATACTATTCAATAGTTCTGCCCTCCCCTTGAAAAACATGCCCACACTAATTTAGGCCCACCAAAATGTACAACCCACCTCTCTCCAAGCACAGAATACATACGACCTATCCATTCATACCACACTGGCCCGGTGGACCACTCTGTCTTCAGAGTTAAACAGTCATTAAACAAACAGGGCCACACACAAAATAAATTAATCCCTGTCATAACCCGAGTGTCGGTTCTGGCCACACTCGGGTCTCATATCTTTTTGTTCCCTGGCTTTGGCAGCTGAGGGTTCCTTCCAGCTCCTCGGGCTCTTATTGTGAAGGCGCCCGGGGGAGCTCCCTGCTGTCAAAGTCAGCTGCTGCTCTGCTGTCATTAGCAGCAGCTGTGCCGCGTTGGGGTCATTAGCCACCAGAGATATAAGCGGGTGCTAAATGTCCTCCAACGCGGCAGTCTCTGTTATATCCTGTTATATCCTGTTATGTTCAGCCACGTTCCGTCGTGCTCCTGTTATTCTCAGGTATGTTCCTTTGAGACTTCACTCTCACTGTTGTCCGCCTGGCGCATCGGGTGCCCCCCGGCTCAGACATCACCCAGCCATTGTATGTGTTCTGTGAGTGTTCTGCCTTATCCTTAATAAATTACCACTGCAAACTCTCTGGTGACTGAGGCGTCTTGTGACGGTCCGTGAGGGCCGTCGTGATAGTAGACTGCCGCCTAACGCCCGGAGAGGAGGCGTTGTATCGAGACGCCATTCACCGTGTAGTTTGCAGTAGTGGACTGTTTGTTCCTACCTGTCTGGGTGCCGTGTTGAAGCATGCCATCGTGGAGGTCTCGTGCTCGGAGGCAGGACACTGTTCTCGTTGACACCCTCGAGCGCGTGGACAGAGTCCTTGTCGCCGCCTCCCTCCTCGAATACAACAGCGAAGTGCCCTGGTACCTGGACCTAGCCGAGGAAATTCTGGATTCTCTTCCCCGCTTCACTAATCATCCAGAGGTAAGCGTGAGGAGAGATGACGTCGCCGCCCAGCGTGAGATACTCCGAGGGCTGGAGGGAAATCCTGGCAGGAAGCTGAAGCGGAGGAGACGTCGCCCCTCGCTTCGGGATCCCGCTCCTGCCTCCGTTCCGGCCCGGGAGTTCGCAGCACCCGGAGGTCTTTTCCCATCGGGCATGTCGTCACTCGGGATTCCCCCAGAGAAGCTGCAGATGACAGCAGAAGAGATCTGGGACCGGGTGGCTGCTGCTTGCTCCGCTAAGAATCCTCCGGCGTGTATGAAGCATGTGGTGGCGGCGGTCAGACTGGTGGAGAGGAATCCAGCGCTGCGTGAGTTTCCTGAGTTTGCTGACTTGCTTGCCGCCGTTTCTGCTCAGGAACGGCGATTTCCGGACCTCACCTTCGCCTCACCCCCTACAAGGAACCGTCGTCACTCCGGCTTCCAACCTCGGCTAGAGCCCCGTCTGGATGCTGTCCCGGGTCACCGCAAGGGCTCAACCCCCCACACAGCTGTCACTCTCGCGCCTCGTCAGAGGGGAATCCCCACAGCCTCGTCTTCTCCCGGGCCCTCGCCTGCTGTCCCGTCAGCGCTTCATGCCCGACTGACCCCGGCTGTCGCCCCCTCCTCCTCGTCGCCTATCCTGGCTGCTGTGTGTCACGAGAGCTCCGTTTCGGCGAGCTTCATCCCGGATCCGCCTCGAGTGGCCTCATCTCGTCTTCCCAGAGGGCCCTCTGTCGCCATCCAGCGGGGAAAGGAAGGAATGACGTCCCCCACAGCGAGGACCATCTTACCCTTAGGGGAAAGGCAAGTGCATGATAATTTCTCTTCTTTTGATATTGTTTTGCCTTGTCTGACTCCTGGGGGTGGAGTTCGGGGTATGCAGCCCCCCGAGCTCCTTCCACCTGCTGTGGACGAAAGTAATAACCCTGCTTCCTCTGTGTCTCCCCCCGCTGAGCGGTCCTCGACGTCAGGCCAACGTCGCTGGATGAGGAGGGGGCCTGCGGTTCTGGAGAGCCTGGTTCCGGTTCCGCAGCCACGCCATGGGCGGAGGAGGAGAGCGGACTGCAGCGTGGAGCCATCGCCGATGAAGAAGCGTCCCCGGGGTTCCACGGAGGAGCGGTCCGGTCCAGCAGGGCGAGATTCTCCTGCCACCACGCCGTGCGGGCCACCGGCGTGGACATCGGTGCTGGAGGACTCTCTAGCTGCACGCACCATCATGCCAGCTGCGGAGCCCGACGCAGCTGAGTGGGAGCCTGAGGACGACCTCCTGACTTCTGAGCCCGGATCATCGCAGTCCTGGACGGCGTCAGAACCCGAGCTCAGGCAAGTGCTCTGTTTTATCTTTCTTCTTCACCTTTTAGAGCACTTTTGCCTGTCTCAAGGGGAGATGAGCCGGGTGCAGCCGCCCGCTGCGTCCGAGCTTATCTCGCCGGGTTCTGGCGCTGCCGGTGATCCTGATCCCGGGTTTTCTCTCTTGTGTGAGTCTTCTCCCAGGGTCGCCGGCGAGGGGCTGCTCTCGCCTGCTGCGCCAGAGGTTCCGGTTTCGGGGTTGGAGGTCGAGTCTGGTGCCACGCCGACCGGGTCCACCGGGAGTGCTGTTCCGGTCCAGTTGGGGTCCACCGGGAGTGCTGTTCCGGAGGCCCCATCGGGGTCCACCGTGGGTTTGGTTCCGGAGGCCCAATCGGGGTCCACCGTGGGTGCTGCACCAGCAGGTCCTAGGTTCGGTGAGGGAGCTGCAGATCCCCAGCCACCGGATGCTGGACAGGCTCGTTTTCTTCATCACCCTCATCTCCACAGTCATCCTCCTCGTCTCCCTGAGGAGCACTACCCATCTCCACCTGGGGCCGTTGGGGTCCCGAACGCTCCGCCCGGTTTCCCCTCATCTCCCCCCTTTTCTGCGGGATCACCGGCTGCTTCCTCCCAACAGTTCTGGTGGGCTGGTGTTGCGGGGCGGCCGCCTGAAGGGCTGTCTCGTTGGTTTGGTTATCTGGGCCGGCCCCCCGACCTGTTTATCTTCCTGTGCGGCGACCTGCTCCGGCCGCCTGAAACTCTCTTCCCCCGAGCATGGGACTGGGGTAGGCCGCCCGAACTGTCCTCTTTCCCCTCCCTGTTCTGTGGCCTCTTGTTGCCGGACGACCCCCCCCGAACCTTTTGCCCCATCCCTCCGGGCCTGGACTGCGCCCTTTCCGGGTTCCTGATCTCGTCTGTGGGACTGTTGGGGTGTGTGTGTGTGTGGGGGGGGGGATTGTTTTGTGTTTTTGTGTCACTCTGTTTGCCCAAGGGTGTGTTGCCTATTTTGTACTTATTGTGGTTTTGTTCTTGTTACCCGGGATTATGGGGTTTTTTTCTATAGCCTTGTTGGTTGTTTGTCTCTCTCCCTCCTGCCAGCACCCCATCCACCCACCCTAGGGGGGTGGGGGGGGGCTTGGGTGTTACTCTGGCCGCTCAGAGCTCGGCCTTGAGGGGGAGGTACTGTCATAACCCGAGTGTCGGTTCTGGCCACACTCGGGTCTCATATCTTTTTGTTCCCTGGCTTTGGCAGCTGAGGGTTCCTTCCAGCTCCTCGGGCTCTTATTGTGAAGGCGCCCGGGGGAGCTCCCTGCTGTCAAAGTCAGCTGCTGCTCTGCTGTCATTAGCAGCAGTTGTGCCGCGTTGGGGTCATTAGCCACCAGAGATATAAGCGGGGTGCTAAATGTCCTCCAAACTGGCAGTGTCTCTGTTATATCCTGTTATATCCTGTTATGTTCAGCCACGTTCCATCGTGCTCCTGTTTTTCTCAGGTATTTCCTTTGAGACTTCACTCTCACTGTTGTCCGCCTGGTGCATCGGGTGCCCCCCGGCTCAGACATCACCCAGCCATATGTATGTGTTCTGTGAGTGTTCTGCTTATCCTTAATAAATTACCACTGCAAACTCTCTGGTGACGAGGTGTCTTGTGACGGTTCCGTGAGGGCCGTCGTGATAATCCAAGAAAAAAATATACATTATAGGCACAATAAGCAGATAAATTAACTATGTACATTAGTACAATGGCGGTCCCAAGACTCCACACTAACATTAGACACTCTGAAAGAAAACGGCACATTTGCTTCTCACACCACTCCGTTCAAACTCTCACACCTCAGTGAACCTCCTGGCTATGCATTCACACTCACAGGAACTCCACATGCACACACAACAGTGGTCATTCCTTTTGCTCTTCTTTTTTTTTTTTTTTTTGATCCATTAACCTTGCAATAAAACACCAAAACACACTATAATTAGCACACCATAAGCCCCAAGAAAATCACAGTCTCACCCCAGGTCTCCCGTAGGCTCCCTCTGGAGTGTCCATCCCACAGCCCACTCCCAGCTGACGTCTTCCGCCTCTTCTTAACCAGAGACGGACTGCACTGGCAGTTTCTTCCCTTCATACGCCTCAGGCTCGTTCGGGTACCGTCTCGACCCATCTGTCAGTTCCAGGTAACCGGTCGTCGCCAGCCCAAACCACACGCAGGTCACCCTGTCCATCTTGTTGCTACCTTGACCTCGAACACGTCCGTAGCCGAGACTCAACCCTAGGGCGCACATCATCACCCACACCCGGGGGGGGGAGTACTCACTGGCTTCCTTTCTTCTCCGCCAGTCGTGAACCGGGTACCCATAAGGCTCTTAGCGTCCTGCCAAGCTTGCTCGAGCTTTGTCCCTTGTTTTCATTCTGCTCTCTAGGTTTGTGCCATCTGTCTCGCCCCAGTAGGTTTCATTTCCTGCCGTCGAGTGGCACTGACAGCGCCCGGCTCAATCGTAATCTCGTCCTCGCCAACCAAGCTTCGCTTCGGCCTGCTCGCGCTGGAACCATCTGCGCCCATGTGTTAATCCATCGGTTTTGTCCCTCATCCATAGGACTGCATATGTGGCATTGAGTCCCACTGGCAACGTACTTTGTGCGTGGTCGGCCTTCTTCAACCCGACTGTGCCTCCTAATCTAACTTTTTCATCCCACTTTCCCCACATAAATGGCCTCCCACAGTCCCACCACCTGACCACTCCGCCACTTCTCCAACAATGAAACCCCAAAAAGACCCCTTAAAACTAATCACAGCCCCAGCAAGTTTTACCATTACGGCTACCATATCTTCTGCTGCACACATAGCCAGCACGCCCTGTACCTCACCAATAGCCACACTGAGCCCACAATGTCCAGAGGATTGTTGCCATACCCGTAACAGGCAATGTTCATTTTACTCACGGATGTAATGAGGAAAGAACTTCTTTACCTTGCCTGAATTCAAGATGGAGGCGCCAACCTCGTGTCCACCATCTATGGTATGGGACACCCCCTTCCAACAATATGTTGCACAAGAAATACGGTCCGTCTGTGTTGGACGTGATGGTGTTGGACACTGCAGGCGTACTTCTTAAACTGAGCCTCCTTTCCAGGTTCTCCGTTCCTCCTACTCAAAGTTCCAGCATACCCCTGGCGAAAATGGTGGAACAAATAGCCCACCATCCACAATGCTTGCCCCTGGCTGCGCATTCCCTCGCTGCTGTAGCAGTGCCCTGCTGGAATCCGCAGCGTAGCATCTCGGCGGTCCCCGGGGTGGATCTAATCTTTCACGATGGCCGCGTTGCACATCGTCATTGCCATCTTTCGGATCACCAAGGCCAGTGCCTTCCACTGCTTGTTGTTCCTGGGTAGGGCCTCCATGTGACCGAAGATTCCTTGTGAACTTTTCTGCTGCCTCATGTTGTTGCGCTAGCTCCATGGCCGCTAACAGCATTAGCTCACCAGCATGGGTTAGCAGGCGGAACCCTCGCGGAGGAATAGGCCCACATGTTCCGCTAGCTGGTCGCGGATCATCTCCTCCTCCAAACCCCGAATCTGCACTCACCCACCCAGCTGCCAAAGGTCCGCCACAAACTGTTGAACTGACTCTCTGGGCCGCTGGCGCCGCTGTCTGAACTGGATGCGCTGCATTATGTGTTCTCAGGGGCACAAAAGTAGCCCACCATGAGCCTCACGACATCTCCGTATGTGTCACCTCCTCCCAGAGTGCTCAGGATCCCTCTGGTCCTCCATACTGAGGTCGTGACCAGAATAGCCCTCGCACGTAATTTGTCCCGGTGGCCGAGTTCTAGCGCTGTAAGATAATTCTTGAAGGCCGCATATCACCTAGCCCAAGGGACAGCGGCTCACCCGGAGCCTCCAAAAATGGACAAAATGCAGCAGCAGCCCTCTCCATTCCATATATCCTCATCACCAAATGTTGTGTCCTCTAATTAATGAGAGTCGAGGTGACGTTTTATAGTTTAATTAGAATACGAGCCAGGAACACAGGTGTCACTACCGCTAACCTGAGAGCCCACAGCGAAGAGACAAGATGGCTCCCACTGTGGCCTCTTATACCCCAGGTGACACCACCCCCCGGAGGCGGGGCGTCACCCCTGTCTACTACAGGGCACCGCCATGTAAATATATATACAATATACTATTCAACAATATTATTAAAACTTTATTCCAGGGGACTTCCGGTTATGGCAGCCGCGTAGGAGGGTGTGCTTCACTCTGCTCTGCTCCTAATGATAAAAAAGTAGGCTAAAACTCTCCCAATTGGAAAAAAAACCTATTCTAGCGTTTGGGGGCGGATATGGTAAAAACTAAAGCTGTGAAATCAGGCGGAGGAAAAACTGATTCGTCGAGACAACCCAAGTTAACAGATTTCCACGCTCGTGACGCAGCAGATAAAACTCCAGTGACCATGGCTGAGGAGGGAGCTACCGGCGGGGCGGTGACTGCCGAAGGAACGAATGCGGTCCTTGCTGCCATCAGCGCTATGAGAGCAGACTTTTCGTCTAAGTTTGATGGGATTATAGCTGCAATAGAAGCTATGAGAAAAGAATTAAGCGACTGTATGGAGCGAATATCGCAGGCAGAGCTCTGGATCTCCAACGCCGAAGATGACGTCACCAGCCTGCAATCAAAGGTCCAAATATTGGAATTAAAAAATAAACGTCTGGAAGATAACGTCTTGGACTTAGAATCCCGGTCGAGACGGAATAATTTAAGGCTTGTGGGCCTTCCGGAGGGGGCGGAGGAACAGGATGCGTGTTCCTTTTTGGAAAAGTGGATTCCAGAAGTGCTGAACAACGCAGAGCTGCAGTCATCAGTTGTCTTGGAAAGCGCACACCGAATAGGCCCACCGAGAGATAAGAAGACAAGCACCGAGGGACACTGCTTATGAAGTTCCTCAACTACAGGGATAAGATGCCGGTCTCCAACGCAGCGCGTACTAAAGGAGAAATTAAATACCAGGATCAATAGGTGTGGTTCTACCCAGATTTGGCCGCAGGAATCCAACAATTAAGGAAACAGTTTGACCCCGCCCGTAAAGAGCTACACAGCCTTGGGATTCGTCACGGAGTGATTTATCCTGCAAGACTGCTGGTCACGTATAAAGGGAGAACCCAAGTCTTCAAGACCCCTCAGGAGGCGCAGGAGCTTATTAAACAGATCCAAGGAGAGACTGGCGGGAGCCAAGCATGAAGCAAGAACAAGATATAAAAGGTAGAATATTTAAGCAAGTGTTCAAGTACCTGACTGATTTGAAACATATAGCATGTCTACAAAATATAGATTGTATTATATAAAAAAAAAAAAAGCTATGATGTACAAAGTTGCTATAAAATTTTGGAGTTAAGTTGGAAAAACTACAGAAGAGAGTTATGGTCATGTCATTAATAGTAGCAGAGTCAGGGTGATTGAGAGGAGAAAGAGTGAGTGGTTTGACTGATCCTCACGGGGGAGGAGCAGATTCAGGCTATAACGGGAGACGGAATTTTTTTTTGATTTTGGGGGGATTACCACAAATGTGGGAAGGGGGAATTTCTTTGTGTGTAGTTTGTGGGATGAATGTTCAACCATCCATGTTTTTGCTTCTCTGTATGAGCATGCTTATTTTGCAAGGTAATGTCAAACTTTTTACTGATCATAGACCAAAGCGTTAAGCTTAATTTAACATCATGGAATTGCAGAGGTCTACAAAATTTAAAAAAACTAAAACAAGTTATGAATAAAATAAAAGACATAGTGCGGCGGCATGAAATAAAGCGGTGTTGTTGGAGGTTTTAAGTAGAGTTTTATTAATCATACCGCCATCACAGGATCCCCGCTCCGATCCAAGTGTGAGCAGACCGGAGCGGGATCCTCCGGCTCTCTGAGAAGAGGAGACACACAGTGTGTGTGTCTCGCAGCAGGGTTGAAGTCAGATTCAGAGTGAGAATGAGAGGCAGAATCACAACTTGGCACAGCATTTATACCCAACTCAAACAATAGATCAAAGGACCTTCACAGCAGTCAATCTGGCATTTGCATATCAAAGGAACAGACAGGATGCATGAGCACAATGCATGGATAACACATGGATGATACATCAACTCAAAACAGTGACATGCATAACCGGCAGACTGTAGCAGAAACAACCAGAATGTGAGGTGATTGACTTTAGCCTGTTGTGGGGGTTAAATCAAACCGCTACACTGCTCCCCCCCAGAGGGCACGGTAGGGGACCGTGACCTCGATGTTGCAGTTTGGGCAGCGAGCAGGGAAAAGCTCCGTGCAGGAGGAGGGGGAGGGGGGGTAGCAAATGCTGACCGGGCGCGGGAAAATCGTTCGAGCCGCGCCAAAAGTGTTTGCTGCTCCGCAATGTCCCGCCTGAACATGCGGAGATCAGAAGAAGAAAAAAATTAGTCTCTGACTCCTCTCGTGACCATGAAGAAAAGCAGGAGCGGTGGCAAGAAAAAAATAAAGGCAGAGGGACTGGCGTGTTGACTTTAGGGCAGGCGCAACCCTAAAGCCTCGGGAACCGCAGACAGCTGAATTCCCCTTGTGTGCCGTGGCTAAGACCATAAAATCCAGTGAGCAAGCTGCGGGCCTCAGGTGTACAAGCAAGCCTGAAGGGCCAGTGTGCAGCAGAAGGAAGGCGGTCGGAAAAGCCGTATTTGTCCCGTGCGTGGTGCGCCGTCCTCGTCACCCCTGGTGCGCGTGCCGGGGCTCCGTGCGTGGGTGGGCCTGCTGGAGAGGAAATCAGGGTCGGAAACTTGGTGGAGATCGGCGCAGTCTGCGCCGAAAAACATCTCTGACGAGCCGTGGCTGCAGATTAGTCATGGTGCGTTCAGGTCCACGTGTGCTCCGTCGGCCATGGGAGTCGCCCGCATGTACTCTGATGTGGAGGAGCTGCGCGGCTGGTCCCGCGTGGATGTGCCGATCTCGGCGAGGGCGCGCCATGACGTTCTCTGCCGCTTACCCGGAATTGGTTGATGTCCTGAGAGCAGCTCGCCCGCCATGGGCTCTGCGTCGAGGCCTCCCTGAGGCAGCAGGGAGGGCAGACCAGTCAGGCCGCTGCGACGGAGCATTCATGCCCGGGTGCTGTGTTTGCTGGCCGCTCGTTTTCTTCAGTCTCGGGTTGCCAGCGTGGCTGTTCAGATCAGAAGGTTGCGTTTGCACAAAACGCGTGCATCCACAGGGTCACCAGTGAAGAGGATGATAAAATAAAGGCAGCGTTGGATTTTTAAATAGCTTTATTATCACCCGCCTTCATCAGAACTCGGCTGCAGCCCATGGCTTGAGCAGGCTGCAACTTCCTACATAAAGAAAAGAAAAGCGCAGTAATAATGAGTTTAGACGCAGAAAAAGCATTTGACAGGGTTAACTGGAAATTCCTATATAGTGTACTGGAGCGCTTTGGATTTAACGAAAAATCAGTACAATGCATAAGGACGCTATATCAAGAACCTGTGGCAAGAATCAAGATAAACGGTAGCTTAACAGACAAAGTAAATATACAAAGATCAACTAGGCAGGGATGCTGCTTATCGCCCACCTTGTTTGCTCTGTTCATAGAACCATTGGCTCAAGCGATACGACAAAATAAGAAATTAAAAGGTGTAACAATAAAGGGGGCGGAACACAAGATTGGGCTATTTGCAGACGATATTATAGTTTACCTTGAACAACCAGATAAATCAATAATGGAAATGATGAACTTGATAGAAAATTTAGGAAAATTATCAGGATACAAGATAAACATAACAAAAACACAAATACTGACATTCCACTATAACCCTCTAAACCAGATAACTGATAAGATCAAGCTAAACTGGAACCAAAAAGAAATAAAATACCTTGGAGTGAACATACCTAAAGGACCTAAGCAAAATATATAAAGCAAACTATGATAGGATGGAACAAGAAATAAAAAAGATATTGATAGATGGTCAATCTTAAATATGGATCTGAATTCAAAAATTGAGACAGTCAAAATCAGCATACAACCTAGATTACTTTACCCTCTTCCAGGCTATACCAACAGAGATTCCAGATGCCCAATTCTCAAAGTGGGACAGGATGATATCGAGATTTGTTTGGGGAGGTAAAAAACCAAGAGTGAAATATAAAACCCTCCAATTACCAAAAGAGAAAGGAGGCATGGGCCTACCGAGTCTAAAGGAATATTAATACTCAGCACAAATAAGATATATCATATGTTGGTGCGACGAGGGATATGAGGCAAAATGGAAAGAAATGGAAAAGGAAATTGAGGGACTCCCAGTACAAAGCATAATAGGGGATAAAGATGCATATAAGCAAATCAAACAAATAGACCCAATCACTAAATTTACTTTAGAACTGTGGTATAAAATAGTACAAAAATATAATATAAGGGAAGACATAAAAACTATTGAAATGGGTAGCATTTGACAGTCAGTTTGAACCGGCAAAACAAGATAGGGGATACAAAAATCTGGTGAACAAGGGAATCACAGCATGGGGCAATATCGGAAAAAAGATCTCGGGAGCTTTGTAAATATCAGGAGAAAATTTAAATTAGAAAGATCGGAATTTTTCAGATATCTGCAGATGAGAGATTACTATATGAAGAAGATTAGGCATAACCTCCAAACAGATGTGAACGAGATTATACAACTTATTTTAAGCTCATATGCAGGAAATAAAATAAGAATTATTTCAAAACTATATCAGAAACTTATGACAAACAATCATACAAGTAACTATATAAAGGAGAAATGGGGAGAAAGAGCTCAATTTAAACATAACAGAAGAAAGCTGGCAGGAAATATGGAAACACAACACACATCAACAAATTCAAGGGCATGGAGGGAATTTGGATGGAAAAACCTGATTCGCTTTTTCATTACACCACAGATTCAAGGAAAATATACAAATACCCAATCTTTATGCTGGAGGGGATGTGGGGCTCAAAATGCAGACCACTCACATATGTTTTGGAAATGCTACAAAATATCATCATTTTGGAAATCTATGCATGTGACAATACAGAGGATATTAGGATATAATATACCAATGAACTGTAACCTGATGTACTTATGTGATCTTAAAAAAGACAATGTTATACAGGCTGAGGACAGATATCTAGTTAAAATCTTGTTGATTGCATGTAAAAATAATAATATGCAGTGGAGAGAATTTGGATGGAAAAACTTGGCAAGATTTTTCAGAACACCTGCACAAAACAAATTTACCCATAAGGGGTTGAACTGTTGGCGCTTGTGTGGTGAAAAGACTGCAAATCATTTTCATGTGTTTTGGTCATGCCCAGTTATCCACCAATATTGACCAATGACAGACAATATTGGGGAAAATATTCAAAATAACAGTTCCCTTTTCTTTTGTAACTTTGTATTTGGGTTTACTACCTGGACTCACTGGAAAGACGAGGAGATAAATACTTATTCAATGTTTTAATATTGGCAAGTAAAAAAGCTCCACTAAAAATGGATGCTGAAGGACTGTCCTACACCTGAAGATTGGATTAACGTGATTCAAGACATTTACTTGATGGAAAAGTTGACATTCGCACTGAGACAGGACATGGATGGGTTCATGAACTTTTGGCACCCCTGGATCGCATATGTGTCTTCCATTAGATCTAATCTTTGACAAATACCATTTCAATAATGGTCCCGCTCTTTGTTCCAACGCTACTCAGATGCTCTTTTACTTTTAATTACTTAATTTTCTGTTTGTTTGTTTGTTGCTGTTCTGTTTGTTTGTTCGTTTTTTTTTTTTTTATTTTATTCTCTTTAATTTCACTTTTTCTTTCACTTTAAAAAAAAGGGGGTGTTGTAATAATTATCCTACCAATGTTGTCAAATAGCAAAAAATAAGGGAACATGTGATGAAAATGTAAACAATGCAATGCTATAATGACCTGTATACCCTTTACAAAAACTTAAATTTAAAAAAAACAAACAATTAAGAGCATTAGCAGCTCTGTGTCTGAATTAAAACCATCTAAAAACACATGATTGCTGCGTTCTGTGCTCTGAAGGTCTGCAATAGTTTTCATACTGGCCCAGGCTGAACCAAGTTTCTTTGTTGCCATCTTGCTTTCAACTCTGATTTAAATTCTGTTTTGCTCTTAAATTTCGGCTTCAGCTCTTTTGTGGCAACCTGCAGCTCAGAAACAGACCCCCTGTTTAAAGGCAAGTGCTTTCCTCTGTAAGCAGGATTTAACTGATTTTGTAACCCATGGCTTGTTGTTGGGATATATTTTGACATGTTTACGTGGAACGATCGTATTTTTACAGAAAGCCATGTATGAGCATGTGACGTCCACCAAAGGGTCCAAATCATCCCCGCAGGCCAGTGTGAACATCTCCCAGTCTGTACAGTTAAAGCATTCCTGGAGGCAGTGCACTGAATCCTCTGTCCACACATCTATGTCTCTCGTCTCCACCTTGCCTCTTCTGAGAGCAGTTTTATATGTGGGCAGCAAATGTACACAGTTGTGATCTGAGGATCCTAAAGGAGGAAGGGGAAGTGATTTATAGGCCCTCTCTATGGATCTATAGCACAGGTTCAATGTCTTTTTTCGCCTGGTTGGGCAGGAGACATACTGATAAAAGTTTTTAAGTGTCTTCTTTAAAGAAACATGGTTAAAATCCCCAAGAATAAAGTTTGGCGCCTCTGGAGAAATTGACTGCAGCCGCTGGACTACATCAAGATGGTTCTGGAGGCGGGATGTCAGCGTCTGCCCTCGGGTGGATGTACACAGTCGTGATAAAAGTTGGGGGAACTCGCGAGGCAAATAAAAGGGACGTAGTGACACAGACAGCAGCTCCACATCGGGTGTACAGATGCGCTCTCTGACCGTGACAGATGTGCAGTACTGCTTATTAAATATATAAACATACGCCGCCCCCCTGACATTTCCCGGTACCTCTTCCTGCCGATCAGAGCGCAGTGGTGGCTCCAAAGCGTCAATCCACAGGTCCGCGTCCCGGTCATGCGCAGTAAGCCAAGACTCGGTATAAGCCATGACACAGCAGTTCTTAAAGTCCTTCTTGTAGCGTACATTCCCTTGAATTTCATCCACCTTGTTCCTCAGAGATTGTACGTTCCGTACAATGTATAGTAGTATTGAGAAATAAAATCTTTGAATCTTGAACCTTTGAAAAGTAGTTTTGGAGTATTCTTGCTAACACAGTATGAGAACTGTTAGATAGGAATAGTGTATATAGTTAGGGTGTACTAATATGGCGGTGCCCTGGGTGTAGTGGGTGGTGACACCCCGTCTTTCTGGTGGTGGCATCATAGGAGTATAAGAGGGCCCAGCGGAAGGGACTCTGGCTCTTTGCTGTGAACTGTCACGCTGGACGGAGTGACTTCTGTGCGTTCCTATTCTTGTGTTAATAAAACTATAAAATGTCACCTCGACTCCTCATCGTTTCCAGATGTAACATTTGGCGACGAGGACAAAAGGGTATGGAGTGGGCAGCTACTGCCTTTCGGCCATTTTTGGAGGCTCCGGGAGAGCTGCTTGTTGCCTGGGCCAGGTGGTATGCAGCATTCGAAAACTGCCTCATCGCTCTGCACCTCGGCGGCCTTGAAAAATTGCGTGAGAGGGCAATTGTGGTCCACAATTTAGGAATGGAAGGCCATAGGATCCTGAGCACATTGGGAGGAGGTGATACATTTGACGATGTGGTGAAGCTCATGGCGGGCTATTTTCGCGCCCCTGAAAACACCATCATGAGGTGCATTCAGTTCAGACAGCGATGCCAGCAGCCAGGTGAGTCAGTACAACAGTCCATGGCAGACCTGCGGCAGCTGGCGGGAGAGTGCAGATTCGGAGCCTTGGAGGAAGAGATGATTCGTGACCAACTAGCGGAACATGTGCTGTACTCCTCCACGAAGGTCCGCTTCCTCATTCATGCTGGTGAGCTAACACTTCTAGCCGTCATGAACTTAACACAGTAACACGAGGCAGCAGAAATGATAACAAAGAATCTCAATGAAACTGAAAACCTGCCAGGGAATGGAAAACAGTGGAAGACGCTGCCCATGGATCCTGACAACGAGAGTGACGATGAATATGCCTCCATTGTGAAGATTAGGTCCGCCCCGGGGACGCCGAGATGCTACGGCTGTGGATCCACCAGGCACCGCTGCAAAGCGAGGGAGTGCCCAGCGAAGGGGAAGCATTGTGAGAAGTGTGGTCTGTTCCACCATTTTGCTAGAGCCTGCCAAAATTTTGAGCAGGAGGACCGGAGGCCAGAAGGGGACTCTTCGGCGAGGAAGCCCACAGTTGTCCATACGGTCTCACCCAGCACTGATGGACGCATATATGCAACGTTGAATTGGACAGGGTGGTAGTTCCACTGATGCTGAACACGGGGTCTGCGACTTCCATCCTAAATTGGGCGACAGCAAAGACCTTTTTCCCACATTACAGAGTGAGTAGAACAGACATTGCTTGTTATGGTTATGGTCACAACCCCCTGGACATTGTGGGCTCATTGTGGCTCTCATCAAGGTATAAGTCTGCTTCAGTGTGCGCAGTTGAGTTCATGGTGTCCCGCGAAGGAAATAACCTGATGGGCTGTGACTTGTTCTATGGGCTCGGGTTCTCCATTGCCTGCAGCGTCAGAGAGGAGTGGTCCGGTGGTGGGCTATGGGACCGACCCTTTTACGTGGGAAATGATGGTGAAGTGTGGGACTTGAACCTGCCCGGACCGAGTGATGGAGGGCACGACCAGCACCACGGAGTGCCGTCACAGGGAGGTTCCAGTGCTAGTGTTTGCGGTACCCTAGATGAGGGACCTGAACGGCATGGTCGGACCCCCGTGGGGGCGAATAGAGCCAGCGAGCAGGCACAGCGTAGCTCCGGTGGTCGACCGAGTACCACTGTTGAGCCAGGCGCTGCCGTGGCTGATTCAATCCACAAAATGAAAGGGGACAGGGCGAAATCGCATGGCACGAACCCTAGGCGTGCCCATAGGATGGATAAGAAGCAGAGCTCGGGCCAGATTGGCAGGACCCTATGGCACCGTACAGGAACCAAGTCATGAAGCTGCAGACCATGGAGGCCAGTGAGTACTCCCCTGGGTGCGGGTGATAATGTGCATCCTAGGGTTGAGTCTCGGCTTGGAGGGGTCTGCAAATCAAGAGAACAGCAGGATGACCAGGGTCAACTGCAGGTAGTGAGGACTCATGATGACGGTTACATTGAGCTGATGGATGGATCCAGACAGCACCCGAACAAGCTGCGGCGTTTGGGAGAGAGGAAATGCCAGTGCAGCCCATCTCCGGTGGGAAGAAAATGGAGATGCTCTGGTAGTGGGCCGCGGGACGGATGTTCCAGAGGGGAGCCTCTGGGGGTTCCTTAGTAGGACTTTTGGAAAGGGGCTAGCGGTGTGTGAAATTATGGTTGTGCTATTCCTATTATTATTATTATTACTAGTACATACCCGTGCATACCCATCCACGTGCGTAGAAACCAAGTATAAGCAAGTATTTCTGCATGCCCGTTGCTGAAGGGTCTCCTCCTGTCTCAGACGGCTGTGTTGTTCACAGTCATGGCTGCGGCGTACTGCTCAAACATGAGGTGTTTCATCTTCACGGCATCTTTTCTGACGTGCAGCAGCTGTCCTCACTCTATTGCTCTCCATCTGGTGGGTCTTCTTCTTCTTCTTCGTTCAGACCACTGGTTGAGGGATAGGTGCGTTGTAATTCCAGTTCATGGACAGGATCATGAAAATAGATCTGAGCAAAAAGTGGCTTTCAACCCTGTTCAGCAAGACACGGGTCTTGCTGAACATGCATGCCCATAGAAACCAAGAAACCAGAGCACCCAGAGAAAATCAGCACTTTGCTTGGCATTTTACACATTTGTAGTGTAGACTGCCATTCTTCAAGATTACACATTTTTACTGTGTCAGCACCTCTTTAAAAACCACATTGCTCAGACAGCGACACATTTGCTTAGTTTCTTCATCTTGAGCAAGAATACGAAGACTGCTTGATCTGCCAACTCTGCTCGTGGCAATGTAGAATTGGCCATGGCTGAAGAAATGTCTTGTGCATAAAACACCAACACACTGTAAAGACTGGCCCTGTGACTTATTCACAGAATCTCAGCTGTGTCATCTTCATGGGATCTTTCCTGAGGTGGAGCAGTTCTCCTCACTTTATTGCTGTCCATTTATGTAGCGTCTGGTTTATATTAGTGTGTCCTATTCTTAATCGGGTGATGAGTATCTCTTCTTTCCTGTTTCTGGCAACTCCCATTCCACTGTTTACGTGCTTTTGAATGTCATAAAGATGTCTTCCTGTATCTATTGAGTCCCAATATTCTTGCCACTTTTTGACTATATAATTTGTAATTATTGATATGTCTTCTGCCTTACGGCGGCAGTGGCTCAGGAAGTAGAGCAGGTCGTCCAATAACCGCATGGTTGGCGGTTCGAATCCCACTGTCCCCGGATATCCTGCTGTTGTGTCCCTGGGCAAGACATTTCACCCCCAATTGCTCCTGGTGGGTCTGGAAGCGCCATGTTAAGTAGCATGCCGCCATCAGTGTGTGAATGTGTGTGTGAATGGGTGGATAGCAGGATCTGTAAAGTGCTTTGGACATCAAGAGATGAGAATAAAAGCGTTATATAAGTGAATGCATTTACCATTTACTGAGTGAGATTTCCAGAATTTACTGCTTCAAATGGGTGTGGTTTAAAGTACTGTGTTCTATTCTTAATCGGGTGATGAGTATCTCTTCTTTTGTGAGTGGTGGTCTATATGACATCATAAAGACATCAAGGCAGGCATCGTGAGTGATGGTCTATGTGGCATCGTAAAGACATTAATGTACTGCTTTGAATGGGTGTGAAGTAGTGTGTCCTATTGTTAATCGGGTGATGAGTAAGATTTCCAGATTTACTGCTTCGAATGGGTGTGGTTTAAAGCGCTGTGTCCTATTCATAATCGGGTGATGAGTATCTCTTCTGGTATCGTGAGTGATGGTCTATATGACATCATAAAGACACATTTGTCTATATGACAGCATCATGAGTCCTGTGTTGCCTAATATCATAGGCTCCTCATAGGACATCATGTAGACATCATAGGCCGTACATTTGACAGACAAAACAGCCGTGGCAGTTGCCACGACCAAGATGTGTAGAGTGATGATATAGAGTAAAGTATGAGGAGACGATGAAGAGTGATGTCTTAAGATAGGAGTTGAGGTTCAATTGGACACAGCAATGATGATAGAAGGACTACAGCTCCTGACCAGATAGAGTGATGATATAGAGTGAAGTACATGGCGGAAATGCACCTGTAAGCTGGTTGCCAACTGCCAATCAAATCTAAAAGAAGAAGTAGAAGAAGTAATCAGGTGATGAGTATCTCTTCTGGCATTGTGAGTGATGGTCTATATGACATCATAAAAACACATTTGTCTATATGACGGCATCACGAGTCCTGTGTTGCCTGATATCATAGGATCCTCGTAGGATATCATGCAGACATCATAGGCCGTCCTATGATGTCCTATGATCGTGGCACACAGACAGACAGACACACACACATTTTTCTTGAATTTATAGAGTGATTAGTATGGTTGTGCTATGAAAAAGAAAAAGAAAAAGGAAAAGGAGAGTGAAACCGCTAATTTTATGCAAGTCACCCTTGTGTGTGTGTGTGTGTGTGTGTGTGTGTGTGTGTGTGGTGTGATGGTTTACATAGATGTGTGAGTGGTTAAAGTAAATAGGCGTGTGAGTGAAATGCAAATGCCCCAGTGTAGAGAGAGAAATAATCAGGCAGAGGGGTCCAGATCATCCATCCATCCATCCATTTTCTTCCACTTAATCCTTTTCGGGTCACGGGGGGGCTGGAGCCTATCTCAGCATCTTTGGGCGAGAGGCAGGGTACACCTTGAAAAGATCGCCAGTCCATCGCAGGGCCAACACAGAGAGACAGACAACCATTCATTCTCACAGCCATACCTAAGGACAATTTAGAATCCCCAGTTTTATGCCAATTAACCTAACTTGCATGTTTTTGGCATGTGGGAGGAAACCGGAGAAATCCCGGAGTAAACCCACACAGACACGGGGAGAACATGCAAACTCCACACAGATCACTGTTGGTCGGGGGCTGGGATTGAACCCAGGATCCCCCGGCCAAGGGTGAGTTGCTGTGCTGCCGCAGTGCTAACCACTCCACCACTGCGCTGCCCCAGTCCAAATCATATCAGGCTTTTGCTGCTTGTGCTTCTAGAGCAGGGGTCATCAACGCGGTGCCCGCGGGCACCATGTCGCCCGCGGGCACCATGTCGCCCGCAGGGACCACATGAGTCGCCCGCAGGCCTGTTCTAAAAATAGCACAACTCGCAAGTGAGCTGCAGATGTAATTTTTTCTGCCGCTATTTTTTATTTTATATTTTTTATATTTTTTAAAATCACACTTGCATTTATATAGATTTTAAAATGACAATGTCTTAAAAATAAAAAAAAATGAAAATATGTTTATTATACGTAAAGTTAAGGTGAACTCTGACCTAGTTCAAAGGTCAGTATTGTGCGCATGACAAAACCTTTGCGCTTGTGGAGCGTAAGCTAGCGGGCAGTTAAGATGGTGAGCGCAGTGCGGTTTCCAAGCCCAAAAAACATGGCAAAAAAAAGACAGAAAATTTATCATTTTCAAAGTGAGCGGGAGGAAGAGTTCTTTTTTACTACCGTGAAAGGAAGCTGCTTGTATTTCATTTGCGGGGCGATGGCGAAGCGCCACTTCACTACCCACTCTTTTTTTTTTTTTTTTGGACTTATCTTGTACCCGTAGGTAGATTTGTTCTGCAGTCCGGTGACAAGCCACCAGCCGCTGCGTGCGCAAGCGCCCCTTAACTCCCTAACCTGCATGTTTTTGCATGAAAAACAAGAACATGCAAACTCCACACAGATCACTGTTGGCCGGGGGCAGGGATCGCACCCACGATCCCCGTGATCCCCCGGCCGAGGGTAAACTGCTGCCGCGGTGCTAACCACTGCGCCACCGTGCATATAAGCACTCTCAGCGCTGTGTAGCTTCTTCTCATGAAAGGACAGTGCTGGTTGCTCAAGCTTGATTCTTGGCAAGAACTGTATGGATATAATTCCAGTGAAGAACACACAAAAGTGTGTTTATTAAATGTAACAGATTTTGAGCAGAATTGCAGCAGATTTGTTCAGTTAAAAATGTGATAAGATTTATTTAATATGAAAGTTGATTTTTCTTAAATGTTGCATATAACTTTTTCAAACATGGTTCAACATAGTTCATGAATTAAAAGGGTTTAGTGTAGGAGATGTCTTACAAACGAGACTGAGTTTATTTCTCAGGAAGCTTTATTGAAAGTCACATCTTCTATCATCAAAGTTCTCAGCATAATAAGAGAAAGAAACACAACTTTCCTCCAGCTTTTATAACCCCCAGAGATACTCAACCCCCACATAGCGTATCTCACACCTTTACCCCCACAGAAGCTCAGTAAACATATGCACCCATAGTCACACATAGCCCTCGAGACTTGCTGGCGTCTCTGCTCTCTTCTCCACCTCGGGGCTCCTGCCGGGACATTGTCTCTGACTTCCTTCTTCCCCCAGCACCCACCTCCTAGCCGAGGTCCCTGCTGGGGCATTGTTCATTTGGATGTTTGACTGTAGGCTCTGCACCATCGAGCTACTGTATGCCTGTGGGGGAGAATGCGTACCATACAGCATGCTACATATGTGCTTTAAATATGCACCATATAACCCCCCCCAAACGTTCAAATAAGGACCAGGTACACTTCAAATGCATAGAACTATGACACTCTACACAGAACAAGAGAGAAAAAAAACTTGGCACAACAGATTACAGTTCCCACTGCTTGGGCTTCAACACTCTGCCATATCTGCTGTGAGCCGGTCTCGCTCTGCTTGTTGTTGTCCGCTGCATCTGTGAAGTAGAATCGTTAACACATCGTCGTGAAAGCTTAGCAGAGCGTCTCCCGGGTGGTCTGCCGCGGCGGGGGGCACTGGCCAACTGGACTGGGTCGTCAGCTAACACAAAAGCGGGTTTGAGCCTGTTGATGCAGACTAAATCTGTCCTGTCTCCCAAATCAAGCAAAAAGTGCTTTTCCCCGGTTTCTAACACTCTGAACGGTCCATCGTAAGGTGGTCTTAAACCTGGCCTCTGTGCGTCGTGTCTAACAAAGACAAATTCTGCATTCTTTAAGGCTTTAGGCACAAAAACACGTGGAAAACTGTGATGAGCGGGACCAGGGAGGGTGTGCGACCCCGCGTCGCTCTGCAGCCGCTGAGCGGGGAGGCGCTCCGGAGCAGGATTCTCAGGGAGGAAATCTCCCGGTAACCGGAGGGGTTGGGCGAAGACGAGTTCGGCCGGAGAGGCATGCAAGTCCTCTTTAGGAGCTGAACGCAACCCTAATAAAACCCATGGAAGTTTATCAACCCAATTTGTGTCCGTGAGAGCCGCTCTGAGGGCTGCTTTCAATGACCGATGGAAGCGCTCGCACAAACCGTTGGCCTGGGGGTTATACGCGGTCGTGCGATGAATTTTCACCCCCAGGCTGAGTGCCATGGACGACCAGCGCTCGGAAACAAACTGTGGTCCTCTGTCGGACGTTAAGTCTGACGGGATACCAAAGCGCGCGACCCAAGCCGTTAAAAAGGCGCGTGCAACATCTGCCGTTGTAGTTGCCGCCAGAGGAACCGCCTCTGGCCAGCGCGTGGTGCGGTCTACCATGGTTAAAAAGTGTGTGAAACCCTGGGACAGCGGAAGCGGTCCTACTAAGTCGACATGCACATGATCAAAGCGTTTGGCTGGGATGTGAAAAGGTTCTAGAGGGGCTCGTGTGTGTTTGTGTACCTTTGCCCTTTGACACGCAGTGCAAGCTGCAGCCCACTCTTTGACTTGTTTACGCAGCCCCGGCCAAACAAACTTCTCCCCTACCATTTTGATAGAAGCGCGGACGCCCGGGTGTGCCAGTGAGTGTATTAAGTCAAAAACACGGTGACGCCACGCAGCCGGGACTACGGGACGGGGATGCCCCGTGGAGATATCGCAGATTAGGGAGGGCATGCCTCTTTGAAGCACCCTGTGCTCCAGCCTTAGCCCTGTTGGCCCAGACTGGAGCGCGCGCACGTCCGCGTCGCCAACCTGTTCAGCGGCCATGGCTACGTAATCTAAACCGACGCAGACCGGAGCTGTGAGCGCTCCCGTGCCGCCAGCCTGACCTAGGTCTGCCGTAGCCGACTCTGCCCCCTGGGGGCCTGTCGCTGCAACCACGCGCGAGAGGCAATCTGCCACTACATTGTGTTTACCTGCCACGTGTTGAATGTCTGTGGTAAACTCTGAAATTGCAGCCAGCTGCCTCTGTTGTCGGCCCGACCAGGGCTCTGAAACCTTGGCCATTGCAAAAGTTAAAGGTTTATGATCCACGAACGCGGTAAAACGGCGTCCTTCCAACCAGAACTGGAAGTGGCGGATGGCCAAATGTAGGGCCAAAAGCTCCCTGTCAAACACGCTGTATTTACGTTCGCTATCGCGCAATGTTTTGCTGAAAAATGCGAGTGGTTGCCAGCATCATGCAACCAGTTGCTCGACCACCGCTCCCACTGCCACGTCGGAGGCGTCTGTGGTTAGCGCCATGCGAGCTGCCGGCACCGGGTGTGCCAATAACGCAGCGTTGGCGAGGGCTGATTTGACCTGTGAAAAAGCGCGCTCCCGATCCGGGGACCACTCGACCTTGGCTGTAGGTTTTTGCTTCTTTAATGCCGCGTACAATGGGTGCATAAGCCGTGCCGCGTTTGGGAGGAAACGGTTATAAAAATTGACCATCCCCAAAAATTCTTGCAGCGCCTTGACCGTCTGCGGTTGGGGGAAATCTGTTATCGCGCGCACTTTATCCGGCAGCGGGACCGCGCCTTCTGGCGACACGCGGTGTCCCAAAAAATCAATTTTCGTTACCCCGAATTGGCACTTCGCAGGATTAATGATCAGCCCGTGTTCTGTGAGCCTCTGAAAAACGGCTGTGAGGTGGTGTTCGTGTTCGGCTTCGGACGCGCTGGCTACCAAAATATCGTCCAAATAAGCGAACACGAAAGGGAGGTCGCGCAGCACTGCATCCATCATGCGTTGGAACGTCTGCGCGGCGCCCTTGAGGCCGAAAGGCATGCGCAAAAACTCGAAAAGCCCGAAAGGGGTTATAACTGCCGTTTTGGGTATGTCCTGCGCGCGGACTGGAACTTGGTGATAAACACGCACCAAGTCTATTTTGGAAAAGATGCGCGCCCCCGCTAAATGCGCCGAAAAATCTTGGATGTACGGAATCGGATAGCGGTCGTGGGCTGAAGCATTATTTAATCTGCGGAAATCACCGCACGGGCGCCACGAGCCGTCAGCTTTGGGTACCATGTGCAGGGGTGACGACCAGGCGCTGTTGGAACGCCGGACTATGCCCAGCTTTTCCAAGTTGGCGAATTCCTCGCGCGCGATGGCCAGTTTAGCTGGGTCCAACCGCCGAGCCTTTGCGAACACAGGGGGGCCAGCAGTGCTTATGAAATGCTCTACCCCGTGTTTGGCAACTGACGCTGAAAATGTAGGGACCGTGAGTGCTGGAAACTGGTTGAGTAATGCATGAAACTTACCACCCGCAGCAGTGACATTGGAATGCGCCGAAGGCAGGGCCACCCGAGCTGTGCAGGAGATAGAATAGAAAGACAGTGCATTTATAATACGTCTATTAGCAAGATCAACTAACAAACTGTTTGAGCACAAAAAGTCAGCACCTAGCATGTTGTTGCTAACTGCAGCAACAACGAAGGTCCACTCGAAGTTGCGTCCGTGGAGGGACAGGCGGAGTGTCTTCTCCCCATAGGTTTTGACCGTGGAGCCATTCGCTGCTAACACCAGGGGCCCGTTGGCCGGCCCCAGTGTGTCCGCGTAGGTAGGCTTGACAAAACTCAGCTGGGAGCCCGTGTCCACCAGGAATTCTTTCCCAGAATTCGCGTCCGTCACGAAAAGCAGCTTGTTCTTCGTGCCGAGAGTCGCAGCTGCTACCGGCTCCCGGTCCTGGCATTTCCCTGGCGCTGGTACTGGCACAGCGGGACGCATCTGCGGGCTTTGTCGGCGAAACGTCGATGGTAGAAGCAGATGGCGTTGTCAGCTCTACCTCTCCTGGTCTCCGCCGCTGCTGCCGTCATCGGGTCCGGTGCCGCAGCCTCTGGTCTCCCTCCTTCTCGCGAAGGGGCGGTCATCTCTGCTGCCGTCGTCGTGGCTGTGCGCCGTCTATGGGAGTCGACGAGCCGTTGCGCCACCTGTCCCAGCTCGTGGTAGTCACGGTTGGCGAGCGACTGCGAGCTGGTCAGGGTAACTCTCACTGCCGGCGGGAGCGTCCCGAGGAAGAGGTGGGCGAAGATAAAACCGTCGTCATCCTCGCCTCTCAGGCTCATCATCTGTGCCATCAGATCCGCTGGCCTGTCTGCTTCTCCCTCTGATAGCGCCAGGAGCTTCTCTACACGCTCTTCCTGCGAGGGAGTGAAAGCTCGGATTAGGGCAGCTTTCAGTGTGCCGTACTTGTTGTCTTGGGGTGGGTGGTTGGTCAAACTCTCCACCCGTTGCACTGTGAGGCTGTCCAGCTTCGCGACGACATGGTGGAACCTCGTTGCATCTGCCGAGATACCCCGAAGGTGGAATTGCGCCTCCACAGTGGTAAACCAGGAGCGCGGGTTATGTTGCCAGAAGTCGGGCAGCTGTAGCATGGTAGCTGCGTTAACCCGGTGAGCTCCTGCGGAGTCCGGCGTGGAAAGGTTGTCATCACTGGACATAGTAGTCGTAGGTCACCAGTGTAGAAGATGTCTTACAAACGAGACTGAGTTTATTTCTCAGGAAGCTTTATTGGAAGTCACATCTTCTATCATCAAAGTTCTCAGCATAATAAGAGAAAGAAACACAACTTTCCTCCAGCTTTTATAACCCCCAGAGATACTCAACCCCCACATAGTGTATCTCACACCTTTACCCCCACAGAAGCTCAGTAAACATATGCACCCATAGTCACACATAGCCCTCGAGACTTGCTGGCGTCTCTGCTCTCTTCTCCACCTCGGGGCTCCTGCCGGGACATTGTCTCTGACTTCCTTCTTCCCCCAGCACCCACCTCCTAGCCGAGGTCCCTGCTGGGGCATTGTTCATTTGGACATTTGACTGTAGGCTCTGCACCGTCGAGCTACTGTATGCCTGTGGGGGAGAATGCGTACCATACAGTATGCTACATATGTGCTTTAAATAAGCACCATATTAGTTTTTTTATGGTTAAAAGGGACTGGTGAAAACTGGACATTTTTTTATGAAATGTAGAAGGGATCATCAGAACAATTACTGAGATTAATAAAAATAAAGTGTTGAATATTGATCTTGTCTGTTACCCACTCTAAGTTATTGATAATTATTTATTTATGTATATATATATATATACATATATATATATATATATACACACACAATTTGTTATTTTAGAGGAGTGTGTCAAGCTGGTGCCCTTCACATGACTCGATACCCATGAAGTAGCTCTTGGTTTCAAAAAGGTTGGTGACCCCCTGTTCTAGAGAAATGTAGAGAGAGTGAATAAATCAGAATCAGAATCAGAATCAGCTTTATTGGCCAAGTATGCACAACACATACAAGGAATTTGACTTTGGCTAAAAACTTGCTCTCCTTGTTCAGGTGTAAGATTTAAATAAGATTTAAATAAGGATTCAATGACAACAGCGTATGTACAGTAAATTACAGTCTGTCCATGTTTCTATAAAAGGATGCAAATATATACAGGAATATATGCAGTTACAGTGGGGCAAAAAAGTATTTAGTCAGCCACCAATTGTGCAAGTTCTCCCACTTAAAAGATGAGAGAGGTCTCCAATTTTCATCATAGGTATACCTCAACTATGAGAGACAAAATGAGAAAAAAAAATCCAGAAAATCACATTGAAGGATTTTTAATGAATTAATTGGTAAATTCCTCGCTAAAATATGTATTTGGTCAATAACAAAAGTTCATCTCAATACTTTGTTGTATACCCTTTGTTGGCAATGACAGAGGTCAAACGTTTTCTGTAAGTCTTCACAAGGTTTTCACACACTGTTGCTGGTATTTTGGCCCATTCCTCCATGCAGATCTCCTCTAGAGCAGTGATGTTTTGGGGCTGTCGCTGGGCAACACGGACTTTCAACTCCCTCCAAAGATTTTCTATGGGGTTGAGATCTGGAGACTGGCTAGGCCACTCCAGGACCTTGAAATGCTTCTTACGAAGCCATTCCTTCGTTGCCTGGGCGGTGTGTTTGGGATCATTGTCATGCTGAAAGACCCAGCCATGTTTCATCTTCAATGCCCTTGCTGATGGAAGGAGGTTTTCACTCAAAATCTCACGATACATGGCCCCATTCATTCTTTCCTTTACACGGATCAGTCGTCCTGGTCCCTTTGCAGAAAAACAGCCCCAAAGCATGATGTTTCCACCCCCATGCTTCACAGTAGGTATGGTGTTCTTTCTCCTCCAAACACGACAAGTTGAGTTTTTACAATAAAGTTCTATTTTGGTTTCATCTGACCATATGACATTCTCCCAATCCTCTTCTGGATCATCCAAATGCTCTCTAGCAAACTTCAGATGGGCCTGGACATGTACTGGCTTAAGCAGGGGGACACGTCTGGCACTGCAGGACTTGAGTCCCTGGCGGCGTAGTGTGTTACTGATGGTAGCCTTTGTTACTTTGGTCCCAGCTCTCTGCAGGTCATTCACTAGGTCCCCCCGTGTGGTTCTGGGATTTTTGCTCACCATTCTCGTGATCATTTTGACCCCACGGGGTGAAATCTTGCGTTGAGCCCCAGATCGAGGGAGATTATCAGTGGTCTTGTATGTCTTCCATTTTCTAATAATTGCTCCCACAGTTGATTTCTTCACACCAAGCTAATTACCTATTGCAGATTCAGTCTTCCCAGCCTGGTGCAGGTCTACAATTTTGTTTCTGGTGTCCTTTGACAGCTCTTTGGTCTTCGCCATAGTGGAGTTTGGAGTCTGACTGTTTGAGGTTGTGGACAGGTGTCTTTTATACTGATAAAGAGTTCAAACAGGTGCCATTAATACAGGTAACGAGTGGAGGACAGAGGAGCCTCTTAAAGAAGAAGTTACAGATCTGTGAGAGCCAGAAATCTTGCTTGTTTGTAGGTGACCAAATATTTATTTTACCGAGGAATTTACCAATTAATTCATTAAAAATCCTTCAATGTGATTTTCTGGATTTTTTTTTCTCATTTTGTCTCTCATAGTTGAAGTATACCTATGATGAAAATTGGAGACCTCTCTCATCTTTTAAGTGGGAGAACTTGCACAATTGGTGGCTGACTAAATACTTTTTTGCCCCACTGTATTTACTCAGACTATCCACACTTTGCAGAAATATATGAAAAAATATACAGTCATACAGTATTTCAACGTGAACTCAGATTCAGTGATATAATGTGAATGAAGTAAAAAGCAGTGTGAGAGTTATGTGCAATGTAAGAATGGATAAAAAGTCATGATACAGCAACAGGTAGGACTAGGTGAATGTTAGGAGTTCATCAGAGTGACACACCATCAGGTCCTACAGCCTTCTTGATCTTTTGTCTCTAAAAGACCCGGCGCACCTCCTCTTCACAGATCGTTAGTGCTGGTGGGAGGTCAGAGTGGAGGAGGGATGGAGTTCCTGGGGCTGTAGATAATCCTTTTGTGTGGGTGGGAGGTGAGAACTGTAGGTTCTTTTCAAACCTACAGTAAAAGTGCACCTTTTGGTGTACAAGGGGCGCTGCTGAAGACATTCTATGACACGGTGGTGGCATCAGCCATCACTTTTGGAGTGGTCTGCTGGGGCAGTGGCATTACAGCAGCTGATAGGAAGAGACTGAACAAACTGATCAAGAAAGCTAGCTCTGTCCTGGGGCAGCGCCTTGACCCAGTGGAGGAGATAGGAGAGAGAAGGACGGTGACTAAACTGTCATCTCTGCTGGAGTCCGAGTTCCACCCTATGCAGGACATACTGAATGCACTGAGGAGCTCATTTAGCAGCAGACTACATCATCCTAGGTGCACAACCGAGAGGTTTCGCAGGTCCTTCCTACCTACGGCTGTCAGACTGTACAACCTAAGCAGGGCTACTCGCAGAGATAGCAAAAAGACGTGACAACCTAATAGTTTTGAATGCAAAAGACACAATAGACTTACACAATGGTCCCCTCCGGTATACAACTAGGAAAATACCGGTCGCTATGGAGGGTGAGAATATGTATGGGTACATAATCATACCATGTAGGATAACTAAGTAGACGGTTGTGCTGTTTCATTCCATCTAGCTACAATGCTCTGCACTGTGTGTGCTTATATATTTACATATTTATTCCATCTAGCTACAATGCTCCGCACTCTGTGTTTATATATCTACATATTATTCCATCTAGCTACAATACTCCGCACTGTGTGTTTATATTGTAACGTCGGGGCCATGTTAAGGGGGGCAGGGATTTCCCAGCATGCTTTGCCAGTTTGAAACGTTACTGTGTGTGTGTTAAATGTGTTATTTCTGAGTTATACTGCTGTGTCATTATAACTGCATTATAATGACCCAGCAGTGTTTAGCAGGATTAGGGCAAGATGTATCATGTGTGTGTAACCATGATAGAAACGGAGGTCTGGGAGAATGACCTCCCCTCCTCTCTGTGCTCAGAAGCAGGTTGGGGGTCGGGGTGTGTAAAATAAATCCCGTTGATCACAACCATCTGCTCCATTGTCTTTGTGTGAACCCTGCTTACGTCACACTGGTGTCAGGAGTGGGATATGGAGCAAGATGATAGCCAGGACCCGGGCGGAGGTCCAGCGGCCGGGGCGGTTCATCGCTCGACTGGGGACGGAGCGTAGAGCTGAGACGCCGGCCCCCGGACAGCTTCGCCGCGATGGCTGGAGCAGTGGAGCCGACGGGCCGAGCAGAGCAAACCAGCCCCGTTTCCCGCCCTTTTCAGGGCAGGACGGGCTGGCGATTCCAGAGCGATTAGGAGTGGCAATCGACCGGGAGGTGACCGTCCCATCCATCCGGCAGCGGGCCAAGGTTCCCCACTACAACGGCGAGAACCTGTTGGATGACCACCTAGCCCAGGTCGAGTTGGCTGCCGCGCTGAACGACTGGTCATCGGAGGAAACCACTGTGCTGAGAGCGAGTGGGAGGAGGAGCTACGGCAGATCACAGCAGCGTGTGCACGAAGGATACAGCGGTGGCGACGCGAGGAAGGGGGGCTTCCGCTGCACAGAGCCAGGGTACATCGCATGGTACTGCCCCGCACACAGCGCACAACAAACTGGCCCCTCGCCGACGTTATATTAGAGCGAGGTGGCACGGACGGAGAAAAAGCCGCCTCCTGCAGATGCTTCCCCCGGCGGTGACGTCACAGAGGCCTTTGGAGCGCAGCAGCAGCGGAGCGAGCAGGACAGATCCGGTCTTTTCCTGGGCTCGGCAGGGGCTGGATGCCGGGACGCGGGCCAGCGGCCGCCTGGGAAGTCCTGGCAGCGGTGGGAGTCATGGGACTCCCGCTGCCAGAGGAGGAACTGTGCGTGTCCTACCGCCACCCGATGCTTTTCCTTTCGGTGACGTCACGGAGGCCCTCGGCGCAGGAGCGACGCAGCGGAGCGAGCAGGATGAAGATGCGGCCATTTTCCAGGCGCGGCAAGGGCTGGACGCATGGACGTGGGCCAGCGGCCGCCTGGGAGACCTGACAGTGGTGGGAGTCGGCCGGAGCGGGCCTGGGACTCCCGCTGCCAGGGAAGGGACTGTGCGTGGTCCTACAGAGGCTGTCAGATGTGTCCATCCGCCCGCTGGTGGCCAAACCGGAACCCTACCCCAACCAGATACTCCGACCGAGACTCAGATGGCCCGTGCATGCCGCCCTGGCACTGGGCTGACTCGCATTGGATTTCTGAAAGTGGACTTTGAATTTTCTGGGGACAGAAACCAGTCCAGGGGGGGGCAGTGTAACGTCGGGGCCATGTTAAGGGGGGCAGGGATTTCCCAGCATGCTTTGCCAGTTTGAAACGTTACTGTGTGTGTGTTAAATGTGTTATTTCTGAGTTATACTGCTGTGTCATTATAACTGCATTATAATGACCCAACAGTGTTTAGCAGGATTAGGGCAAGATGTATCATGTGTGTGTAACCATGGTTGAAACGGAGGTCCGGGAGAATGACCTCCCCTCCTCTCTGTGCTCAGAAGCAGGTTGGGGGTCGGGGTGTGTAAAATAAATCCCGTTGATCACAACCATCTGCTCCATTGTCTTTGTGTGAACCCTGCTTACGTCACAATATACTCATATATTTATTCCATCCAGCTACAATGCTCCGCACTGTGTTTATATATTTATATATCTATCCCATCTAGCTACAATGCTCCGCACTGTGTGTTTATATATTCATATATCTATTCCATCTAGCTACAATGCTCCGCACTGTGTGTTTATATATCTACATATTATTCCATCTAGCTACAATGCTCCGTATTGTGTGTATTTATATATCTACATATTTATTCCATCTAGCTACAATGCTCCGCACTGTGTGTTTATATATTTACATATTTATTCCATCTAGCTACAATGCTCCGCACTGTGTGTTTATATATCTACATATTATTCCATCTAGCTACAATGCTCCGTACTGTGTGTGTTTATACAGTATATCTACATATTTATTCCATCTAGCTACAATGCTCCGCACTGTGTTTATATATTCACATATTCATTCCATCTAGCTACAATACTCCGCACTGTGTTTATATATTTATATATCTATCCCATCTAGCTACAAGATAAGATAAGATAAGATAAGATAAGATAAGATTAGCCTTTATTAGTCCCACAACGGGGAAATTCCAGGATTGCAACAGCACAGGGATAGCAACACTCAGAGCAACAATCAGAAGGCAAGGAAAAAAAAAAAAAAAACAAGAAAGCAAGAGCAGCTAATATACATATGTACATATTACTATAAAATATATATATACACACACACAGACACACAGTGCAGAGCATTGTAGCTGGATGGAATAAATATACGAATATGTAAACACAGTGCGGAGCAATGTAGCTAAATGAAATAATATGTAGATATATAAACACAGTGCGGAGCATTGTAGCTAGATGGAATAAGTATGTAAATATATAAACACACACAGTGCAGAGCATTGTTGCTAGATGGGATGAAACAGCACAACCGTCTACTTAGTTATCCTACATGGTATGATTATGTGCCCATACATATTCTCACTCTCCATAGCGACCGGTATTTTCCTAGTTGTATGCCGGAGGGGACCTTTGTGTAAGTCTATTGCATCTTTTGCATTCAAAAAACTATTAGTTTGTTACGTCTTTTTGCTATCTCTGCGAGTAGCCCTGCTTAGGTTGTACAGTCTGACAGCCGTTGGTAGGAAGGACCTGCGAAACCTCTCGGTTGTGCACCTGGGATGATGTAGTCTGCTGCTAAATGAGCTCCTCAGTGCATTCAGTATGTCCTGCATAGGGTGGAACTCGGACTCCAGCAGAGATGACAGTTTAGCCACCGTCCTTCTCTCTCCTATCTCCTCCACCGGATCAAGGCGCTGCCCCAGGACAGAGCTAGCTTTCTTGATCAGTTTGTTCAGTCTCTTCCTATCGGCTGCAGTAATGCCACTGCCCCAGCAGACCACTCCAAAAGTGATGGCTGATGCCACCACCGTGTCATAGAATGTCTTCAGCAGCGCGCCTTGTACACCAAAAGACCTGAGTCTCCTCAGCAGGAACAGCCTGCGCTGTACCTTCTTGTAGAGTGCATCAGTATTGTGTGACCAGTCTAGTTTATTGTTCAGATGAACACCCAGGTACTTATAGGCTGTCACCATCTCGATGTCTGTTCCCTGTATATTTACTGGTGCTGTGAGGGGTTGTCCTTGCCTGCGGCAGTCCACCACCAGCTCATTAGTTTTTCTCGCGTTGATCTGGAGGCAGTTCCGATGGCACCAGTCCACGAAGTCCTGGATAAGCCCTCTGTACTCAACTTCATCTCCATTGGAGATGAGGCCAACGATCGCAGAGTCATCAGAGAACTTCTGTAGATGGCAGTGTGTTGTGTTGTGTGAGAAGTCCGCAGTATAAAGAGTGAACAGGAAGGGAGCCAGCACCGTTCCCTGGGGGGCCCTCGTGCTACTGATGATCGTGTCGGACACACAGTCCCGGGTTCTCACAAACTGAGGCCGGTTCGTGAGGTAGTCCAGGATCCATGATGACAGGTGCTGGTCCACCCCTGCGCGCAGCAGCTTGTCCTTCAGGATCATCGGTTGGATGGTGTTGAAAGCACTGGAGAAGTCAAAGAACATGATCCTCACCATATTCCCGGGCTTCTCCAGGTGGGACAGAGAACGGTGAAGGAGGAAGATCACCGCATCCTCCACCCCAATGCCATGCTGGTAGGCGAACTGGAGTGGATCCATCGCTGGTTCCACCAGGGGGCGGAGGTGAGCAAGGAGCAGTCTCTCCAGGGTCTTCATCAAGTGGGACGTCAAGGCCACCGGTCTGTAGCTGTTCAGGTCTTTGGGGTGGGAAGTTTTTGGTACAGGTACCACACAAGATGTTTTCCACAGCTGTGGTACCCTCCCCAGTTTCAGGCTCATGTTGAAGATATACGTCACAATCCCACACAGCTGGTCTGCACAGGACTTGAGGAGCTTTGCGCTGATGCCGTCCAGTCCCAACGCCTTCCTCGCCTTGATCTTCCTCAGCTCCGTCCTCACCTGGGTCCTGGTCAGGGTCAGGATGGGGGGCTGTGTGTTGGGAGTGGGGGGGTGTTGGTGTAGTGGGGAGTGGGCAGCAGGACTTGATTTCTTTAGAGGCAGCAGTGGTTGTTGTGCAGACAGGGGGGGGGGGGGCGGTTGGTCAAACCTATTGAAAAACAGATTCAGGTTGTTCGCCCACTCCCTGCCCCCCGTGGCCTGGGGGGAGGTATTCTGGAGCCCAGAGATGGTTTTGAGGTTTCTCCAGAACCCGCTGATGTCGCTCTGTTGCAGCTTGTCCTCCATCTTCTTCCTGAAGCTGTCCTTGCCTACTCTGATCTTTCTCCTCAGCTCCCTCTGTACGGACTTCAGCATCTCCCTATTCCCCGACCTGAAGATCCTCTTCTTCTCTCTCAGAAGTGTTTTTATCTCAGGGTTGATCCAGGGTTTGTTGTTTGAGTGACGCCATATGGTCTTGGTGGGAACGGATTTGTCCACACAGAAGCTGAGGTAGCCCGTGAAGGTGTGAATGAGGCCATCGATGTCCTCACCATGTGGATCGCAGAGCTGCTTCCAGGCGGTGGCTTCAAAACAGCCCTTTAGAGTGTCCATTGTCTCCTCAGACCATAACTCCACAGTGTGCATGGCCGGAGGTTGTCTGTGCACTAGGGGTTTGTACACCGGCCGGAGATGAACCAAGTTGTGATCCGATCTCCCGAGTGGGGGGAGTTGTGATGAGGTGTACGCCTCCTTAGTGTTTGCGTAGAATAAGTCCAGTGTTTTATTGTCTCTAGTGTGGCATGTGACATACTGGGTGAACGTGGGTAGAATGGGAGATAGTGAAACATGGTTGAAATCGCCTGAGATGAGGAGAAGAGCATCTGGGTGTTCTGTCTGCAGCCTGCTGGTTACTGAATGGATGACGTCACGCGCTGTCCCAGCGTTCGCCGTCGGATTTGCATAAACAACAATGCAGATCACGTGTGAGTGTTCTCTCGGGAGATATGTAGGCCTCATGCTAACAGCTAGCAACTCAATGTCTTTGCTGCAGTGTCGTTGTTTAACAGTGATATGTCCCGGTCTGCACCAGTTGTTGTTAACATACATTATCACTCCACCGCCCCTTGCTTTGCCACTGTCTGGTGTTCGGTCAGCCCGTATCATGTGAAAACCCTCCAGCTCAATGTTAGCATCTGCTGCTAGTTCTGTTAGCCACGTCTCAGTAAACAAAAGGAGAGAGCACTCCCGGTATGTGCTATCGTAACGGGAGATAGCCACTAGCTCATCTACCTTTCCCAGTATCGACCGTACATTTCCCATGACAACAGATGGAAGGGAGGGTCTGTACCTTATATTTTTTGTCCTCCGCCTTACTCCAGCCCGGCAGCCGCGGCGTTTTCGCCTCAGTTCTCTCGGTATGTCGAGTTTTTCCAATGGGACTGGGTGGCGGTTGAATGCTAGCAGCTCTTCCCTGCTGTATTGTATCCTGCTATAAACAGTGGCTCCGTCCACCGGCTCAGGAGACATTTGGGACGATCTGTGTGTCCGTGATATAAGTGGAGTGAAAAAAGACGGATCAAAAAGAGAGAGAAGGGGAAAAAGACTCGGAATCGAGCCGCTGTTGCAAAAGGCAGCCTACTGGTGTGGCGCCGGGAAAAAAAAAAAAAAAAAAAAATGCTCCGCACTGTGTGTTTATATATTCATATATCTATTCCATCTAGCTACAATGCTCCACACTGTGTGTTTATATATCTACATATTATTCCATCTAGCTACAATGTTCCGTACTGTGTGTATTTATATATCTACATATTTATTCCATCTAGCTACAGTGCTCCGCACTGTGCGTGTTTATATATTTACATATTTATTCCATCTAGCTACAATGCTCCGTACTGTGTATTTATATATCTACATATTTATTCCATCTAGCTACAATACTCCGCACTGTGTTTATATACTCATATATTTATTTCATCCAGCTACAATGGTCCACACTGTGTTTATATATTTATATATCTATCCCATCTAGCTACAATGCTCCGCACTGTGTGTCTATATATATATATATATATATATATATATATATATATATATATATATATATATATATATATATATATATATATATATATATATACACTACCGTTCAAAAGTTTGGGGTCACCCAGACAATTATTTTGTGTTTTCCATGAAAACTCACACTTATTTACCACCATGAGTTGTAAAATGAATAGAAAATATAGTCAAGACATTGACAATGTTAGAAATAATGATTTGTATTTGAAATAATAATTTTTTCCTTCAAACTTTGCTTTCGTCAAAGAATCCTCCATTTGCAGCAATTACAGCATTGCAGACCTAACATGATTGCACAAGGGTTTTCTAATCATCCATTAGCCTTCTGATGCAATGAGCAAACACATTGTACCATTAGAACATCGGCGTGATAGTTGCTGGAAATGGGCCTCTATACACCTATGTAGATATTGCACCAAAAACCAGACATTTGCAGCTAGTATAGTCATTTACCACATTAGCAATGTATAGAGTGTATTTCTGATTAGTTTAAAGTTATCTTCATTGAAAAAAAGTGCTTTTCTTTCAAAAATAAGGAAATTTCTAAGTGACCCCAAACTTTTGAACGGTAGTGTATATATATATATATATATATATATATATTTATATTTATATGTACATATGTATACTTGTTGCCCTTGTTTTTTTTCTCTTGCCTTCTGATTGTTGCTCTGAGTGTTGCTATCCCTGTGCTGTTGCAATCCTGGAATTTCCCCATTCATCGGCCTCCGTCGGTCTATGATGACCATGGAAGAGAATCCTAAACGTCTACTCTGCAGGAACAGCACTGCCTGTGGCTGAACAGGCCGATGTGCACCGGTGTTCTACCTTCCAGCGTTGGGCGTTGGTAGGATTCAAGCCTGGACAGGAAGATATGGAGGACAAGATGTTACCCATGCAGCATGTCCCCCCTCTCCACGTCACTGATGAATCCAAAGGAACAGCAGGGCTGCTATAGTTTGGCACCAGTGAATTTCCCCATTGTGGGACTAATAAAGGCTTATCTTATCTTATCTTAAAAGCTGTTTAGGTCGTTAGCCAGCTGGAGGTTTTCCACAGGGTGGGGGGATGGTCTCCTGTAGTTGGTGATATTCCAGAATACTCTCTCTCTACATTTCTCTAGAACAGGGGTGTCCAATCATGTGCCATGGAGGGCCAAGACCCTGCAGGCTTTACCTCCAACCAATGTCTTCAGCAACAGATTTCACTGAATTTCTTCCCACTGATTGCTGATAAGTCAAAACACCTGTTGTAGAGACTGGGTAGAAGAGAAAACCTGCAGGGTCTTGGCCCTCCATGGCACATGATTGGACACCCCTGCTCTAGAAAGCAGCAAAAGAGTAACAGATCTCATGCACCTCTGCTCTTTAATCCAACCCCTCAGTCAGCCTTCTCTGTGTGCTGTAATTCCCTTTGTAAGCCTTTGTAATTCCCATTCTCTTTGTCACTGTTCACATCACCCCCGCATCCACACACAAACCCCCCATGTCAATTCCCTTTTGTCTTAAGTCTGAGTGTGAATATGCAGAGAGGGATTCCCACACCAGTACTGTTTGTTTGATATGCCCATGTTGTGGGGTGAGAGTGCTGGGGTGAAGGGATTCGGGACCGCCATTAAGTTAGTATACATATTGTTTATAAGTGTTTATAGTTCAGAATCAGAATCAGAATCAGATTTATTGCCATTGTTCATGTAGTACACAAACTAGGAATTTGTCTCGATGCCATGCTGCAACATTAAAAACATGATGAGAAAAAGAGATAAACTAAAAAACTAAAGGACTGAAAACGTGCAATAAGTGTAGAAAAATAAGTAATAATAAGTAATAATGATAATAATAATAATAACAATACTAGTAATAATGAGTAGTACTAGTCAAGGCAGTTTTAAAAAATTAGCAAGTAACAGATAATGTGAAGTACCACATAGTGCAGTCGATAATGCAACAGAAAACAGTGATGAATGACGTGAGTCTGGTTGAGCTGCTGTACATAGTGCACGAGAGTCAAAAAGTCACTTAATGTTCAGCAGTCTGATGGCAGAGGGGAAAAAGCTGTTCATGTGCCGGGAGGTTTTAGTCCGAATGGACCGAAGTCTTCTACCTGAGGGGAGGGGAGCAAACAGTGCGTGACCAGGATGTGAAGGATCGGCTATGATCCGGCCAGCACGCCTCCGGGTCCTGGAGATGTACAGGTCCTGGAGAGATGGGAGCTCGCAGCCTATCTACCTTCTCAGCAGTGCTAGGCCACTCCAGGACCTTGAAATGCTTCTTACGAAGCCATTCCTTCGTTGCCTGGGCGGTGTGTTTGGGATCATTGTCATGCTGAAAGACCCAGCCATGTTTCATCTTCAATGCCCTTGCTGATGGAAGGAGGTTTTCACTCAAAATCTCACGATACATGGCCCCATTCATTCTTTCCTTTACACGGATCAGTCGTCCTGGTCCCTTTGCAGAAAAACAGCCCCAAAGCATGATGTTTCCACCCCCATGCTTCACAGTAGGTATGGTGTTCTTTCTCCTCCAAACACGACAAGTTGAGTTTTTACAATAAAGTTCTATCTTGGTTTCATCTGACCATATGACATTCTCCCAATCCTCTTCTGGATCATCCAAATGCTCTCTAGCAAACTTCAGATGGGCCTGGACATGTACTGGCTTAAGCAGGGGGACACGTCTGGCACTGCAGGATTTGAGTCCCTGGCGGCGTAGTGTGTTACTGATGGTAGCCTTTGTTACTTTGGTCCCAGCTCTCTGCAGGTCATTCACTAGGTCCCCCCGTGTGGTTCTGGGATTTTTGTTCACCATTCTCGTGATCATTTTGACCCCACGGGGCGAAATCTTGCGTGGAGCCCCAGATCGAGGGAGATTATCAGTGGTCTTGTATGTCTTCCATTTTCTAATAATTGCTCCCACAGTTGATTTCTTCACACCAAGCTACTTACCTATTGCAGATTCAGTCTTCCCAGCCTGGTGCAGGTCTACAATTTTGTTTCTGGTGTCCTTTGACAGCTCTTTGGTCTTGGCCATAGTGGAGTTTGGAGTCTGACTGTTTGAGGTTGTGGACAGGTGTCTTTTATACTGATAAAGAGTTCAAACAGGTGCCATTAATACAGGTAACGAGTGGAGGACAGAGGAGCCTCTTAAAGAAGAAGTTACAGGTCTGTGAGAGCCAGAAATCTTGCTCGTTTGTAGGTGACCAAATATTTATTTTACCGAGGAATTTACCAATTAATTCATTAAAAATCCTTTAATGTGGGACTTCCGGGAAGATGGCGGAGAGACATAACACTTAAACAAAGAGCTCTCCCTAGCCGGATTAAAAATCATCGGTAAATGGCCAACTCGACATAAACGAATCAATAAACTAAGGGATGAAAACACGAAGGAACCGGGCACAAGGACAAAAACAGGGTAAAATTGAAGAATTCCTCTCCAAAAACGCAGGAAAAACCGCTGTACGCAAAGCCCAAAAAAACGAGGTGTCTACAGCAGAGAAAATGGAAGACACCAGACTCGACAACATGAACGCTGGCATCGCCAGTTTGGGTGAAGAGTTAAGAGAATTCAAGCGACAGCTACAACAGGATTTAGCGGCTCTTAAGGAGGAACTGAAAAAAGAAATTAAGGAGGAAATCATGGACCTCTGAAGAGAAATGGAGCGTAAATTAACGGAAAACATGGAGGAGCTGCGCTCCCAGCGGGCGTGTATGACAGAAGCGCAGACCTGAATTTCGGAACTAGAAGATTGGAAAAGCGAGGCAAACGAACAACTACAGACCCTGACGACGCAAACGCAGAGGATGCAGGAGAAAATAAACGACTTGGAGAGCAGATCCCGACGAAGCAATATGCGCATCTTTGGAATTCCGGAGGGCATTGAAGGCAACTCGATGACAAAATTCATGGATCAGTTCTTAAAAAAAGAACTGGAAATACCCGGAGAAACGGATCTGCAGATTCAACGGGCGCACAGAACACCGGTACAGAACCCGAAAACAAACTCTCCACCCAGGTCAGTTGTGGTAAACTTTGTGAAATATGACATAAAGGAAAGAATCCTGACGCAAGCATGGAAAAAAAAGATACGAATCGGCGACAAACAGGTATTTTTTGACCATGACTACCCGACAGAAATCGTGCAGCAGCGGAAGAAATATGCCAATATTAAAAAAACGCTGAAAGAGAAAAAAAATTAGATTACAAACGCCGCTAACGAAAATGAGGATTCATTGGGAGGAAGGCACAAGAACCTACAACACGGCCGAAGAGGCAACGCGGGATATGATGGAGCGGGGCCTTGAGGTGAGCGTGCCGAAGGAGACGGCTGGAGCAGCGGCGGCCCTGAACGCACCACGACAGACGGAGTGGAGGCGAGTGAACGGCGGAAGAAGGGGGAGAGACGTAGAGCAGCGGGCCCAGGACAAGCTACAAGGCTTTCAACTGAAAGCCTAGATCATAACAAAGATTAAGAAAGGCACAGAAGAAATGAAGGCCAAGAAGACAAGGTAAAAGAGAAACAGACGGCTAGGAGACGTTTAAGTGATATTTGTTGGACATTTCTAGACTTATGACTATTACTTTGATAGTAATTAGAAGTCTAGGGAGGGCCCTTCACTCTGTGAAGACAAACCCCCCACCCACCAACAGGGACCAGTGGGCAGAAGAAAGGCCCAAAGTACGGAGGTCGAGATTTTTTAATGTGTTTTTATATAAATATGTGTTATTTTTGTTGTTAAAGGGGCTAGGAGCACAAGTTAAAAAAATGGAAAAACATGAATATGGGTAAAAATCTTAAGATAATGACATTAAACGTGAATGGTCTGAACTCACCTGTTAAAAGGGAAAGAATAATAAGAAAATTCAAGAAGGAAAAAGCTGAAATTATATTTATGCAAGAGACACATTTGAGCAAGACAGAACATGTGAAACTAAAGAGATTTGGCTATAAGAACTCCTACTACAGTTCATTTAAGGGAGGAGCAAAAAGGGGGGTTATGATACTAATCTCAAACAAAATACAATTTGAAAGTGAACAGGAAATCCAGGATAAAGAAGGCAGGTATGTAATAATAAAGGGAAGAATAGATGGTATGCAGATTACATTAGTGAACATCTATGCCCCACCAGAAAGTGACAAGGGTTTTTTTCAACATCTGTTTGATCTCATAGCAACACACAGTGAAGGAGTCCTAATTTGTGGAGGAGACTTAAATGCTGTCATGGATCATGAAGTTGACACAACAAGTGTTAAGAAGACAAAAAAACATGTAACAAAGTTCATAAGAACCTCACTGGCAGAAATGGGTATGGTAGACATATGGAGGGACCTGCACCCACTCGAAAAAGACTATACATATTATTCAGCAGTCCATAAAGTACACTCTAGAATAGATTACTTCCTTATGAATGAAGGTGACAGACACAGGGTGAGAAATTGTTGGATTGGAGGGGCAGAAATATCAGATCATAATCCTATATACATGGAAATATATTTGAACAATAGAAAACGACAAACAACATGGAAACTTAACGTAGGACTGTTAAATGATGAGAAAATGAAAGAAAGAATAAAAATAAACATAAACGAATATATCCAAGAGAATGACAATGAAGAAGTGGACCCAACAATACTATGGGACACACTAAAAGCCGTGTTAAGGGGTAAATTAATTGTTGAAACAGGAAAAGCAAATAAGACTAAACTGGAAGCTTATGAACAAAGATGTGAGAGACTGAGGGAACTAGAACGTAAACATCAAAGCACAAATGACCCAAAAATATATCAAGAAATTAAAGAAGAAAAAACAAAGATAAAAGAAACACAAATGGATGAAATTGAAAGGAAAAATAGATATCTAAAGCAAAAATATTATGAAACGGGGCCAAAAGCCACAAAACTGCTGGAAAAACGGTTAAGAAAACAACAAACAATGAATAATTTATACAAGATTAAAGACCCCACCACAAATAAAACCACAGTTAACCCAGAAAACATCGAAGAAATTTTCCATAATTTCTACCAAGAACTATACTCGCAACCTGAAGAAACAAATACTAAAGATATCAAAAAATTTCTAGACACATTGGACTTGCCATCAATAGGAAATCAACAAAATGAAAAACTAACAGCAGAAATAACAACACAAGAGATCAGAGATGTGATTAAGAGGACATACGTATGATGGAAAAACTAACATATCGACGAAGAATACAAGAAGGAATATGGGAGAAAAAATGGCGGAAATGGACACACTACAAAGTGCAACAACGAGGCAGAAATTGAAAGAATAACCAAAGACACTGAAAAAACCAGAAGAATTAAGAGATGGAAACTAAAAACTTGATGCTCCAACATTTGCCCCCCCCCCTTTTATTTTTTTTTAATTTTTATTTATTTTTATTTTTTTTTATTTTTCCCTACCCTAACCCCTTTGTTTTTTTTTGTAACTTAGATTTTTATTCATTTTTCATCATATATAACGCATTCAGATCACATTCTACATTTAAAAAACAAAGGGGTTAGGGTAGGGAAAAATAAAAAAAAATAAATAAATAAAAAAAAAAAATAAAAAAAAAATAAATAAATAAAAAAAAAATAAAAGGGGGGGGGGCAAATGTTGGAGCATCAAGTTTTTAGTTTCCATCTCTTAATTCTTCTGGTTTTTTCAGTGTCTTTGGTTATTCTTTCAATTTCTGCCTCGTTGTTGCACTTTGTAGTGTGTCCATTTCCGCCATTTTTTCTCCCATATTCCTTCTTGCATTCTTCGTCGATATGTTAGTTTTTCCATCATACGTATGTCCTCAACAATGTCAGTCCATTGTTCTTGGTCAGGAAGAACTTCTGATCGCCATTTTTTTGTGATAGTTTTTTTACATGCAATCAACAAGATTTTAACTAGATATCTGTCCTCAGCCTGTATAACATTGTCTTTTTTAAGATCACATAAGTACATCAGGTTACAGTTCATTGGTATATTATATCCTAATATCCTCTGTATTGTCACATGCATAGATTTCCAAAATGATGATATTTTGTAGCATTTCCAAAACATATGTGAGTGGTCTGCATTTTGAGCCCCACATCCCCTCCAGCATAAAGATTGGGTATTTGTATATTTTCCTTGAATCTGTGGTGTAATGAAAAAGCGAATCAGGTTTTTCCATCCAAATTCCCTCCATGCCCTTGAATTTGTTGATGTGTGTTGTGTTTTCCATATTTCCTGCCAGCTTTCTTCTGTTATGTTTAAATTGAGCTCTTTCTCCCATTTCTCCTTTATATAGTTACTTGTATGATTGTTTGTCATAAGTTTCTGATATAGTTTTGAAATAATTCTTATTTT